>CM049851.1:26676416-27948916 GCA_027422415.1 Schizothorax lantsangensis
CGATTACATTTACAGAATGACAGACTTAACGGCTGTGTCCTTGTCTTAGCAGCGGCCAGCTGAGAATAACCTGCCACTCTCTTAAGGATGCTCCGTAAATCAAGTACACTTTATCGTTGTATTCACCTGTCCAGAAGCAAACGGGAGCACCCAGAAGGCCAAAAGGCATTAATGTAAGTGTTTTGTGTATTTGTTGCAGTGGCTGCCATGGATTCGGAAGATGAACCCTTGTTGCTCCAAGGTACCTGGAACCTAAGTGAGTTTGAAGAGCAAGAGGAGGAGGAGGAGGAGGAGGGGGAGGGAGAAGGAGGAACAGAACAACCAAATGGAAATGAGCAGGTCTGTAAAGGGTTGTGGTGGGCTTTCGGCTGGGTGTACACGCAACCCTGGGCGAGCGGACTGGTTCTGGCCATGGGATTTCTGGTACCCTTCGCCCTCTCGGCTTATATGTTCCTTCGCTGTGAACCGCTAGATATTGACCTTTCTTACAGCGCATTTGAGGTCAGGAGTCATGCCTCGGCAGAACGTTTTGACGCTCTCATCATTGCCCTGAAAAATCAGTTGGGGTCTTGGGACAGGCACAGGCGTGACGCTGAGGGATTTGACCTTGAAGCCAATGCTCTGAGGGACCTTTTTTTGCTCATGGTAAACAGAAAAGGGAAGGACGTCTCTACAATGGTGAATGTCACAGAACCTGCAGGGATCTTGGGACAGACTGAGACGGGGGAACACAATGACAACAGATGGTTTGGAAATGAGAAAAACAACAAGACTAAAGAGGAGAAGACAGAATCTGTAAAACCTAACATAGCAGTAAGCCTCAATTCAAGTGATGCAGGAGATCACAGGGAACCAGACTCACCCTTAATGAGGAAGCGAAGATTTGCGGGTTACTCCTACCTCCAGACCCAGGCTCTGTGGAGGATAGAGCTAGTGTTCGTGGCCCAGGGCGACAAGGATAACAACATCTTCACCCCTGAACGCCTTCACACCATACACCATGTAGAGAGACTTCTAATGCAGCACCCTCAGTTTCAACAGTTCTGCTGGAAGCCACTGGAGGCGTTGCGAGACTTGCCTTTGGGACCTTCCTTCTGCTCCCCTCCAAGCTCCCTCCTGTCCTACCTCTTTCCCAGTGAGCGTGGGGGGAAGATCTACTATGATGGAATGGGACCTGATATAGCCGATATACATGGTGAGTCATTGGGGGCCAAACTATCCCACTCTCCATTAATAATTCAGTAATCCTCATTTATTTTTAACTTGAATACTTTTGAATGCTGTTCAGCATATTGAGTAAAACAAAGCATAATTACAGCAAATAAGCTGCAGCTGGTTCTTCATGGTTTCTGGCTAGTCCAAGTTGGTCAGTAGTTGGCTCAAGTTGGTTTAGATGGTTGACAAGTTGGACTCCCAATTGGTGGAGACTTTGTTGATCTATTAGACCACCTTGGACCAGAAACACACCAGCTGGACCAGGTTAAACTGGAATGGCCTGGTTTGCCAGTAGGTTTAGTTTTGGTTAACATATATCAGGGGTGTCCAATCCTGCTGCCGGAGGGCCAATATCCTATAGAGCTCCAACACTCTTGCCTGGAAGTTTCCAATGATCCTGAAGACCTTGATTAATTGGTTCAGGTGTGTCCAATTGACCCTTCGCAAAGACCCGCCCCCTTTCGTTACTGTTGCTATGTCCGACAAGCCATGGCTCTCTCACGCCAAAAATCATGTTCTCACACAGTGCAAAAAACATTGCAGAGCAAAGAGGACACTGACAACACACTGAAAGACAAGACAGAGCAGGTTACTTTAGGTATGCAACAAATCTTTCAATTTTTTTTTTTTTAAGAAATTAAAACAATAAATATCGTTTTGTGGCTTTAATGTGTCATGACAGATCACTGTAATGCCTTAGTTCAAGTGGCATGTTAACCAATCATCTCTTTCTCTTTACTAGTTATAGCATGAAATAAACATGAATGAACATCAGAGGTAGTAGTAGTAGTTTCTGTAGTTGTTTCAACTACAGAAAAATGTAAATACACACTATTTTTCAAGTTCAAGTCCACCGACGTTAATCTACTCTCCAGTCTGGTTTGTTTGTCAGAAAAAAATGGCAGATTATGCGTTATGATTGGTCAGATCACCTGCCAATAAAACTTCCTGCAAAGGGTCATTAGGGTTGGAGTTAAAGGAAAGCAACCCTTTTGGAGCAGGACTGGACACCCCTCTACATATATTGTAAAGAGTAACCACAAATGGTGTCTTTTTTAATGTTAAAGGCCCCCTTCACAATTTTGATCAAATGAAAACTGAAATCTTTTTTGATTGTAATATCCTCTTTTCTTAGGTGCCCTGAGCTTGGCCATCACTCATCCACAATTTTACTGGTACGTTGATGAGACACTCACACCGGACCAGCTTCAGTCCTCTCTTCTTCGCAGTGAGATCCATTTTGGAGCTCCTCTCCCCTCCTTCTACTCTCTTCAAGACAGACCTCTAGAACAGAGACGTCTCTTCAGAGACTTTGTGGTGCAGTATGCGGACATCCTGTCACAACAATCCACCAGGTGGGTGTTGAGATCACAGCTGGTGTTGGGATCACTTAAACAAGAAGACTTATTGTTTATTTGTCTGTCTAATACCATGAACGGTTAGTAAAAGCAGAATCGATTTAACAAACATACAAACCAGGGAATTCAGCATGAGATTCATGATTGCTTGTGAGGCATGGATCCTAGAGCTTGTCATGAACCAAACATTTATCCTTTGGGTCCCACTTTATATTAAGTGGCCTTAACTACTATGTACTTACATCAAAAATAAGTACATTGCACTTATTGTGTTCATACTGTATTGCAAAACACCTTTTTTGCTATTGAGGTGGGATACGGGTAAGGTGTTTGGTGGTATGGGTATGGTTAAGGGTGGGTTAAGGTGTAACAGTGTAATTATAAATGTTATTACATAAATTAATTACAAATGTAGTTACATGCAGATATTTTTTTAAAATATAAGTAAAATGTATAACATGTATGTACACAATAAGTGCATTGTTCCAAATGATTAGTTTAAATGTAAGTACATAGTAGCTAAGGCCACCTAATATGTGACCCTGGACCACAAAACCAGTCTTAAGTCGCTGGGGCATATTTTTAGCAATAGCCAAAAATACATTGTATGGATCAAAATTATCCATTTTTCTTTTATGCCAAAAATCATTAGGATATTAAGTAAAGATCATGTTCCATGAAGATATTTAGTGAATTTCCTACCATAAATATATACAAACTTAATTTTTGATCAGTAATATAGAACTTAATTTAGACAACTTTAAAGGTGATTTTATCAGTATTTTGATTTTTTTTGCACCCTCAGATTCCAGATTTTCAAATAGTAGTATCTCGGCTAAATACTGTCATATCATAACATAGATCAATGGAAAGCTTATTTATTCAGATTTCAGATTATATAGAAATCTCAATTTCGAAAAATTGACACTTATGACTGGTTTTGTGGTCCAGGGTCACATATAAAGTGGGACTGTTGTTTTTATAAATGATGCTATCTTTCAAAATTTACTGAAGATTAGAATGTAGTCCATATTGAATAGAAATTTGTGTGAAATTGACTTAGATCCCAGTTGGTGGAAGCTTTATTCCCCACCTTATATATATCTGCATACATACATACATATATATTAATTTATAAACATTTATAAACATCCTTAAAGATATAATTACAAAACATTAGGATGTTGTTTTCAGAGACACCCCACTGGGCAATTCCTACTTGTTTATACTATAAATCAAATATAACTATTGCAGGGCAATTTATCGTATTAAGGATGTTTCATTTTATTTTTTTCTGGAAACACAATAAATACACTAAATATACTTCACAAAGTGAAGAAGGTAAATGTTACCTTTCAGAGAATGGTGTTTTAATTGCAATCAGGGCTACAGTTCAGTGTGACTGGTAACCCATTTGTCTGTATAATGTTGTTATTTGTAAAATAAATTCATGCAATTCAGAATACATACATAAATTAAAAAACATGAAGCTTTCCTGCCATGGAAAATGTCTTCCAAAAGCAATCAGTTTTGTAAAATGAATGAACTCCTTTCAGTGCTCATCCATTCATGGCATTTTTTATTCTAAAAGTGATGTACTGTATTAAATGAAAATTAAAGTGTGTGTGAAAATTTTCATAAGGTAGAATTTGCTTTCATAAATTTGACATCCATAACGGTGCCATGAACTTACGAGGACAATCTCAATGGCACAATGGTGATGAATCATGGCCCAGTCCTCCTTCTCTTCTGTGAGGCAGCTGGAGATACTGTTCGCTTTAATAACACAAAACTAACGAGTTATATATAAATGATTAAACACACAATGGAAGACTATTAAGTCACAAAGTGTTCCTTATAGTGTCAGTGACAAAAGTCAGATGCTTTGATTTTGGCTGTAGTCATCTTTGCAAATGAAACCCCAGAAGGATGATCACAGACTATGAAACGAAACAAAACCTGCCATGAATCAGAGACAATGACTCAAAGCTTTATTACATCTGCAAAACACCCCTAATATACTTACTGCTGTCAAGACAGTGAATGTAAGCAGATGCTCTTCAAATGACAGTCATTACCGCAGGATGACAATGGTAGGAGGCCTAGAAATGAGCCATTGGCCAGACACAGAATAGGAATTCATTGAAGCTCTGATACTGTAAAAACTCCTTTAAGAGCCCCCGATGTAATTAAGATAATCTTTTTTCCATCTGCTAATGTTTGCCCATCTCCATTTTGTCTCTCATCCCCCTCATCTGGTCCTTCTATTGTAACGTATCATCTGATGTCAACCATAACCCATCTTGACTATGCTTCTCTCTCATCCCTTGTTTTTGAATCTCTCTCTCAGTAAAGTGAAGGTGTTGTACGGGGGTACGGAGTTATTTGACGATGAGGTGCGGAAGACCTTCCACAGTGACATGTTGCTGGCTTTGTTCAGTGGGGGATGCATTACTGTCCTTGTGTACGTTCTCACCTCATTTTCTGGTAAGACACTCCCCAAGCATTCTAATCTAATAAACCTGCAGACACCACAGTGATTTTTAGCACAGTTAAGGCTGTTGTTGTACAGTCACCGCAAAGTAGAGATGCTAGTGTTCAATATATAATTATGTTTACAGTTGTTTCAAGTAATTAGTTAATTACTTCACCAGCTTACACCCTATTTAGTAAGCAACAGAGAAGCTTGGTGCATAATTCATTGTTTAGATTGGCTGAGCACTGATATTTATTGCATTTAGTTTTATTTGTTTGTCTGTGTTTGCTGTCAGTCTGTGCAGTGGTGGTGGGGATTTTTCAGCGAGTCTTTCTGCAGGTTACATCTATCAACTTATCTTATTTTTAGCCATTTTTAACTTAAATGTGCAGGGCTTTTAAGCTGCTTGCAGTTATTTTAGCTGTGCACTCCATAATACATGGCTTATGTGCTGTTTTAATATGAATGTATTTTTTTTATATAATAGACTTTTCATGTTTTACCCATATTTTGAATTACAAATTGCATTGAATTGCATTTTAGGGTTAAAGAAAAGGTTTGACTTAATGAAAAATGTACCGGTAATTTTCTATCAGTTTTTCTACTGATTGTTTTTTTACAGTATAAAATATAAAAACTGTATAAAAACAGTCCTTTATGCTGGTTGATGTTGCAGACTGGTATTTGTTATCATATTATTTTAATTTATTATCATAATCACTTTAAATTCATCACTTTAAAATTCATTGTAATTTAATGCAATCAGGAACACACTGGTTTGTAGCACAAATAGTTTTATTGTACTTTGTTATTAAGGTAACACATTACATAAGGTCCCGTTAGGTAACGCTAGTTAATGTGTTCATTAAAATTAATTAGCACTGAGCAGTTAATTTGTTACAGTATTTATTCATCTTTGTCAATGTTAGTTATATTTAAAGGGTTAGTTCACCCTAAAATTAAAATTCTGTCATTAATTACTCACCCTCATGTCGTTCCAAATCCGTAAGACCTTCGTTCATCTTTGGAACACAAATTAAGATATTTTTGATGGAATCTGAGAGCTCTCTGACCCTCCATAGACAGCAATGCAACTGTAATGTTCCCAGGTCCAGAAACGTAGCAAGGACATTGGTAAAATAGTCCATCAAGGGATTCAACCGTAATTTTACGAAGTGACGCAAATACATTTTGTGCGCAAAGAAAACAATAATAACATAATTTATTCAACAATTCTTCTATCCAAGTTACCATTCTCTGCTATTTTGGAGAGTACCCCAGAACGTAATCAACATAATCAGCGTTGTTTACGTTCAGTAGACAATTTTCATTTTTGGGTGAACTAACCCTTTAAAGTTTTAAAACTTTTCATTGTCAGTTCATGTCAGCTCAGGTCCATTAAATAATATTATTAACAGATACTTTTAGATTAATGTATTAATAGATTAATAGATATATTAATGAATATTAGATTTTAATAATGTATTAGTAGATGCTGAAATTAACTGGAACTAAGATTAATAAATGGTTTAGATGTGTGCTTTTTTTTTGGTTAGTTCATAGCTTTGTTAGTTCAGCTAATGTAGTTAACTAGTGTTAACAACTGGAACCTTGTTATTGTTACCATTATTCTTCTAGTTATGTATCTAGTGGCTGATGCATCAGAAGTCTCACACATTCACTTACATGTTAAAAAAGTTGGATGCATCAATTAGTGGCAACAAGTGACTGGCTGCATTTGAATATACATACTTTCCCACTATATAGCAGGCAAGGTATGTGAACAACAGTATGTGAACAGAATGTGTCTGAATTCATAGTATTCATAAAACAGTAGGCGAAAGTACCTGGATGACCTATTACTTTTGAAGAGATTCTGAAATGTGCATACAATGGACACTTTACTATCCCATGAGGCCACGTGAGAGGATTTGTAAATGACAGTGAAGGGACTCAATTGACACTGGTAGGTTACATGAAATCAGATTATACTGTTTCAGCTATTAAAATTGTTCAGTTTTGTATGTAATGGCAGAGTGATAATATTTCGTTTTGTTTTTTTATAAAGTTAATTTAGAAAAACGTTTGGAGCATTTTTTTGTTAGTTAAATACGTTTTTTTCTTTCTTAAAGTAACGACCAAGCGGCCAGCGGCAGACAGGTCACAATTTTTTTTTTTTTTTTTTTTTGATACAACGTTTGATTAATCAATGCATGCTGGTGAAGTTTTATCATAGTTTTTTATATGGTAACGAAAGTGTTCAACATTCAACCCGTTCTTTTTCATCATTATTTGTGATTTAAATTTTGTGACAGGAATTATTTTTTGCCACTTAGAAGTACTTGGTGTCAGTCAGATAAAAGATAATTGTATGTGTTGCTTATTCTTATACACTGCTTTCACTTTTTAAGACTATGAAACAAAAGATGAGTTCATTGACTTATTCTTAATTAAAAAGCACAACAACAATAAAACAGTACGTTACAATGACAAACTAGCATAACATTCATTAACAAAAACGAATAAGATGAGGCATGGCAAGGACACATCACTTGCTGTGTTATACCGCTCTGAAATACATAACAGAATGTTGGTTCTGCAAACACTTTGAGGAATCAAATAATAATAATATTAAAAAAATAAGGAAAGCCTACCATACCGTAACGTGAGGTAAAGATGGACAGAGCTTTTCAAACGAAAACAAAAAGTATTAACGTAACTGTCTGTCGCTGACAGGACTTGCATATTTTCGTCTACAAGAATACCAACATGTTCACCTTCTCTGTTTTAAGAAGCGGTCTTTTACTTTAGTTTGAAAACCAAATCCTCCGTTAGCTCCGTCCGCTGCGCGCACCTTCGCGCTCGTGCTGAAGCATGGAGTGAAAGCACAATGGGCGTGCTGCTCCCGCTCTGCATACGCCCGCTTCTGTGCTGCCTCTGCTCTGTTTGAATGCATGCGGTGTGAAACCAGGCTCTACTTGAAGCGCTTGCACCTGATCAGTGAAATCTTTCTCCTGCTACAATGTAGAATTTAATTGAAGCAGCTAGCACAAGTTACAGTTTAATTGAGTATGAAGTGCGACCATGTCAAATTTTTACTGCACACTCTCAAAAAATGGTCGCATTTTGGTCGCAGTCTAGAGCCCTGAATATATAAAATTAATTTTATAAAATAAAGGAAAACAATGATGTGCCGTCTCGTCTTGACAGGAACTTAACAAAAATGCACAAAGTCACGAATACATGCTCACATACTATAAATATATCTATAGAAAGCTTTAAATTACTTGGTAACGAAATAATTTCAAATCGAAAACAAAAACTCGTCTAAATTAAGCACTTCTCTCTAAAGGTTAGCTAATGTATTAATGAGGAAACGGCGAGTCAGTCTTCATCTGATTCTTCATCTTTGCGAATGACACAATAAACACTAGTTTATTAGTATAAATTCAAATATCTCCTTACTATTTCCCCCTGACACATTCATGGTATTACTTTTGCTGGGGCTTTATGGCAAAATGCTTATTTCATGATATTTGAACGCAAATCTTCAGCTATTAATATTAACAATCGAGCCGCTTCAGTGCGGCAGCACGGTTGGTTTGTTTCCACCAGCGCGGCAATTTTTTCATCACTAATTGTATGGATGTCTACCTAATTATAAACATAAGGAAAACCTAAAACAGGCCCGAGGCCCGGCCCGCGTCTGCTTATGAAAATTGGCCCGATCAAAGCCCGGTCGGGGTCGGGCTGAAATGATGGATACTGACTTCCCCTCGGTATCAATCACATGGTTTCTCCCTCGGGGGGCCCCTCCCATCGCGGGCCCTTGAATCTCCTAACTTTTCCCCCCCTTACGGCGCCCCTATTGTAGCAGATATGATTCAGTGTTTTTATGATTTGTTTTTCATTGAAATTGCAACTGAATTTCATTTTCTCGTCTACAGAAAGGCCTCAGTATGCTTTGAGTCAACATATGTGTCAACAGATAAGCTGCAAATGATTTCTGAAATGAAATCTGACTGATGTCTTGAACCTGCACAGACTGCCCACACATACAGCAGCAGGAGTTTACAACTTTGTGCCGTATGACTTAATTAGGCACAGCAGTAAACATGTATTTCAGCTACGACTCTATTAAAAGCACAAGACGATACAGACTTGAAGGTGTACGAACTGTGACTTTGGTTGTTGTGCAATTCATCAAGTAAATCTTATTGATTCGGCCGTATCTTAGCTCCACAGCTGGTTTTCTTGGTATATTCAGGTCATTATACTATTTTTGTCAGAACATTGCTAAAATGAGGCTTATTTTCTCACAGCTGCTGCATCAACAACCGTCTGGATAATGGAAAATGGAGCACCACTTTTCCATTTGACATTTTTACAAAAAACTCAATGACGCTTTTTACATTATGTAACTTGACCTCTGTGCTTTATCTGAATATCATATAACCTTTCCTGAACCTTCAGAATTCATTTACGTCAGCTGCATTTGCAATGTGCCTCCTTGTTAGAGAAACAATAGAGAGCTCTCAAATGCTGTCGTTCCACTCAGCTTGTGCACCAATTTGTAAATGTTTGTTATGAAACCTTTAGCACTCTTTCTTCGCCACAGCACTTTTGGTCAATTCAGGGATAAAAGCGTGAAAGCACAGAAAACATCTTCTTGTGCTGTAAAGCATGAGGGTCAAAAATATCTTGGATAATGCTTAATTGAAACCTGCGGTTTGTAATGGTCAAACTTGACAGTAAGGCCTTGGTGAACTCAGTGTTGGAGCAATTAGCTTGATGTACTGACGCAAACTTACATTTTTAAATAGCATAACTGTAGCTCAGCCATCAAAATAATGTAGTTCTTATAGTCAAAAGGCTAATGATTTTAGTTCTACTTTTGCTAGCAGTTTATTGTGTGTGCAGCCATTCGTTTTAGTGAATCACTCAATTTGGATGGTTTATTAAAAGAACTAGTTCATAACAGATATGTTCACTGATTCATTTGAGTCCCTGTGCAACATAGCAAAATATTTAGCTAAATTGTGCTGTTTATTACTGTATTTGACTGAGTTACACTACCATTGAGATGTTTGGTGTCAGAAAGATTTACTTTTATTCAGCAAGGACACACTACAATAATTAAAAAGACAGCAAAGACTTTTATATTGCCACAAAAGCTTTATGTTTCAAATAAATGCTGTTGAATTAGAATGATTTTTGAAGGATCACGTGACACTGAAGACTGGAGTATTAATGCTGAAAATTCAGCTTTTCATCACAGGAATAAATTACATGTAAAATATATATTCAAATAGAAAAGTGTTATTTCAAATTGTAATAATATTTCACAATTATTGCTGTTTCTACTGTATTTTGGATCAAATAAATGCAACCTTGGTGAACATTTCAAAAACATTATAAAATCTTACTGACCCCAAACTTTTGAATAGTAGTGCATATAATATAGATGCTTTCTAGTTATATTAATTGTTTTAGTGAAAATTTAGAACTAACAGAAGTAAATTATACTTAGTGTAAAAGCTGATATCTATATTATTTCAGTGGCTGATAAATACTGTTCCGATTGCATGTGCAATTATCAAATTGCAGCAATATAATTAAAAGAAACTGCCCTTTTAAATAGACATTT
The DNA here is from genome assembly GCA_027422415.1 of Schizothorax lantsangensis. NCBI lineage: Eukaryota > Metazoa > Chordata > Actinopteri > Cypriniformes > Cyprinidae > Schizothorax > Schizothorax lantsangensis. Next base: position 26,687,113 of record CM049851.1, read on the forward strand.
AGCTGATTTTTTAGTATCTTGGAGGGAATAGCTAACTAAAGATGACCTTTACTGTGATTGAACTGAGTAGCTTATAACTTGCCAAGATATACTCTCAAAATAGTTTTTCCAGCACTGAAAGTACAGTAATTTCTTGATTTGACATTATGCTTCATACAGTCTCCATTTAATTTCTCTGCAGTGTTTCTGACGTTCTTTGGCTTGGCCAGTATTGGTCTGAGCTGTCTTGTGGCACTCTTCTTGTATCATGTGGTGTTTGGAGTGAAATATCTCGGCATTCTCAATGGAGTGGCAGCTTTCGTCATCATAGGCATTGGTGAGAATAATAAAGCATCAACCTATGAGCATTGTAAATGAACGTATAGTTTGGTCCTTCCATCTTAAGGTGAATCTTCCTCTTTCTTTCCTTCCAGGTGTGGATGACGTGTTTGTGTTCATCAGTACGTTCAGACAGTCAGCCCACCTGACTTGTTCAATGCAGCGTATGATTTACACTGTAAAGACAGCAGGCCGAGCCACGTTCCTCACGTCCTTCACAACAGCAGCAGCATATGCTGCAAACACCTTCTCACAGGTGCAGTCAGCCGAGCAGAATAATCATGTCCAGAAAATCAATTCTCCAAACAGAGATGTGCTAACATTTTGACCATTTTGAAGGGTGTGTTCTATGTAGAGTACTCAGGCTAAAACCTACTCTTGGGGAGGATTTTGTTGAGTTCATTTACAATGCTAGTCAAGGTTTCTTGCACCAAAAACAGTTGTATTTTAGTTTTTCTGAACTATTTTGCACAGGCATTTAGTTTGACAAACTGTCAAAGTTCAGTTTGCCGCTGTAACTTTAAGCATGTAAAGCCTCACATATGATATAATAGTTAGAATTTTAAATGGAAGTTTATGGAACCTTTAGACAAAATATTTAAAATAAATCCTAAAATAGTTGTAATACCATATTTATCTAGTTAAATATTAAGTGTAATATATTTTATACATCAGGCTTTTATGGGTCATTTAGTGAGGATATGGAGCTCAGACTTGAGAGGGGGAAAAACACCTTTAGTTTTATTCAGAGGCTCAAACTGTGAAAAATATATGCAGTTTCTGACATTTATAAGGCCAAAACATAGCTTGTGATGTAAATCAATGAGATTATAACACACTCTCAGAAAGGAAAGGAAAAAAAATACAATTGTATTCAAAATACAAAATATGAGTAACTGTATTTCATTATAATTGGTGGTAATCAAATTACAGTTATATCAGAAAAATACAAGATGCACAAGTAAGCAACACAATTCATTAAGAGCATAGAGCACGTAGCATCTGAATGGCAGTGCTAAATGAAAAAAATATGATATTTAGGCAAAATAAGAAAAATTTACACATCTCCATTCTGTTCAAAAGTTTTCACTTAATGCATGGTTTTTCCTTCTGGAGCATCAGTGAACGTTTGAACCTTCTGTAATAGTTGCATATGAACCCCTCAGTGTGAAAAGATATATTTTATCATCTTTTATCATCTTTCATTTATCTTATCTCAAAATCGTAAAGTCATTGTTTGAAAGGGTAAAAATACACAAAAATGCTGGAAAACCAAAGAAATTGATAGGACCTGAAGGATTTTTCTGAAGAACAGCAGGCAGTGTAACTGTGACCCATGAACAACTATCACTAAACAAAAAAACACAGCTGTGGATCATTCAGGTAACAACACAGTATTAAGAATTAACAAGACTCTGCAAGGTGTATGTAAACTTTTGACTTCAGCTGTATATATCAAGTAAACCTATGCTGCTTCAGTCCAGTAAGTGTTATATAAATTACTTCTGTTATGATTGGCTAACCTCAACATACTAAGGTAATTCACATTGTTGCTCATCAGGGTTGTTTGCTAAATACTACACATGCATATGTCAATGTGCTCAGTGTCGTGACATCAATTCCCTGATGATTTTTTCTAGGACTGCCAATTTTGCACAATGAAAAAATAACACAATTTAAAAAAATCTGCTTTCAGTCATGACCTGTGACCTGTACATTCTGTAACTTTCCTGTCATCACAGCTTTAAGTGGTGTGATAAAACAAACTAAAGTTCTGAGTGAACTTGAGGATTTGTATGTGACCTCCTACTTTGAAGCTCAGGATCTAACAAAATCAATCAAAAAATAAACACCATGAGCACAAATGATGAAATAAGCCGCAAGAACATGTAGAGTAGACAGTCAAACATTGCTTTATCTTTAAAGAGGGGTCTTATTTTATTCACGGTAGATTTTGTACCCATGGGGCTTTTATGTTTCTGTCACCGACTCATGTTTATTCAGTAGTGTATACTGGCGTAATGAGAATCCCAACGGTTAATTTATTTTAAAACATGCAAAGGAGTGAAAAATTCTGACAACACCTGACGCGTGACCTTTATCTGTTTTGCATGCGTCATTAGATCCCAGCGGTTCATGACTTCGGTCTGTTCATGTCTCTCATTGTGAGCTGCTGCTGGCTTTGGGTGTCCATTCTCATGCCTGCTGCCCTTTGCATCTGGAGCCAGTGTGGAGCTGCCCATGCCAACACCTGTCCCAAATGGTAGATTGTGTTATTTCTTCCAAAACGTCTTTTGACAAATGTGCATGTTCTTTCTGAATTACCTGTTTTCATCTGTGGAATACAAAAGAAGATATTTACAATTTTTTTGATGGGGGAGTCAATAGCTACCAAAATTGTTTGTCTACCAACATTTTCTTTCAAAATATCTCAACCTGTTCTCATGGGAAAACTCAACTATTTTACAAGGTGGCAATTTCATATGAATTTGTACGATGTCAATCATATGAAACATACTGTTTGATTTTTAGGGAAAAAGTAAGCATGAAGGTCCACCTTTAAACATCAGAGAGGCATAAGCAGATTGTACAAAAACATACAAATGAATTCAGACGAACTAGCCACCAATTCACCAAAATATAAAAGAGTTATGAATTGCCTTTGTGTTGATTGTGTATAATTGTGTATAATTGTACAACTGTGAGATTGTGTTGAATATATTTTTGTGCTATACAGAAGAAGAAAAGTCATACAGGTTTTTATAACAACATGAGAGTGATGACAGAATTGTCATTTTTTGGGCAAACTATCCTTTAAAGTAATATTTTGCCAAGAAATTCAAATTCTGTCATCATTAATGTCATGCTGTTCCAAACCTGGACATCTTTCTTTCTTTAATGGGACACAAAGGGAGAAATTTCAACATGCCGGTCACTCTTTTCCATGCAATTACACTGAATGAAGACTGAACCTTTCAAGATTCAAAAAACGATGTGAAAGAATCATAAATGTATCATAAAAGCAGTCCAGATATGACTCATGAGAGAAGTAGTGATGTCTGTTTAATGAATCATTATATTGAGTTGAATCTTGTTAATGAATCAGCTGATCCAGTTCGTAAAACTGGTCTTGATGTTCATGAACCAGACTGATCCAGTTCTCAAGTTAAATTCACTGACTGCGGGATCCATTCACAGCAGTTCGTGAGTTAACAGCTCATTGGAGGGGAAGATTATTGGTGAATAATGTGTTAAATGGTACACTGTAAAACATTTCACGTTGGTTAAACTTAGAAACGAAAGTTCACCTGCTGCCTTAAAAATGTGAGTTAACTCAACTTAAAGATACTCTTTGTTTCAATTCAAGAAGTTAAGTTTTACAATTTATTAAACTAACGGGAATTTGTTGTTTCAACTTGAGTTAAAACAACTTACTATGTACTTACTAAAATTAGCTCATAATTTTCATACAATGTTGTACAAGCTTTAACATTGGTTTGAGAATACAAATTCTTGTTAGGAAAACAGGTTTTAAAAAGCCATTTAAGAACACAAGTGATTAAACATACATTTCATCAAAACATCAAATTTTCTCTAATATTATACAGAAGAAAGGTAGATGAGTGGAATAAAAGAGATATAGAAAACGTAACTGAGGGGGAAAGAAAAAGGCATGAATTGGGGAAAAATGAGGAGTGACAGGCTGTATGTAATGAATAAATAACTGCTCATCAATTGCTTTAAAGATTATAAGTGTACTCTATATAAACAAGTACATATAACTTTTTGACCTTTGAATGATTTGCAAAATACATGGTCATTGACTGTGTTGAACAATACTCATGTAGGAAATTCTGCTTGATGATACAGCTGCTTTATACAGCTCTAAAAGACACCAAGGCATCTAGTCCATCCAAGAATGACTGCAGTTGATCGGTGGTGACTATTGAACTCTGTGCTTATCTGAAACAGAAACATAAGACAGGAGGAAAAATGAAGCCACAGAGATTAGTAGTGGGTAGTAAATCACATGCCATCTTATAACATTAATGATTAAAGAGGTTGCATAAAGAGGTCATGACAAGTAATAAAATCAAGAAGAATAAAAATGTAAAAAAAAGCAAGTTTACAATTACCTGATTGTAAAATGAATGTCCTTCACACAGCTTGACTGACTCTGTAGGGTGACACCTTGTATCTTGAGGTGACAATAACTTTGAGGAGGAAAAGATAAGTACAGGTATCAGTACCAGCAATATAGGCTAAGCCCATGAAATTGTTAGTTAAACAGCAAAAGATTTTAATAATCAGTAAGGATATGCTTACTGTACCTCATTGTAAAATGAATGTCCTTCATACAGCCTCTTGAAAACTCTGTAGGGTGACACTTTATATTCTTGAGGTGACAATAACTTTGAAGAGGAATCAACAGCTGCAACTGTGTGGAAAAAACACAGTAACATCAGTAGAAGCAATATAGACTAAGTCTGCGGAATTGTACAAAAAGAACTGCATGGTCTGCATTAAATATGTTGTGTGATTGCATTAGGCCTGCAACAAATATACAAGTTAAACAGCAAAAGATTTTAATATCAGTAAGGATGTGTTTACTGTACCTCATTGTAACATGAATGTCCTTAAAATCAGCTTCTTGAAAACTCTGTAGGGTGACCTTATATCTTGAGGTGACAATAACTTTGAGAAGGAATCAACAGCTGTAACTGTATGAAAAAGCAGTAGCATATCAGTAGAAGCAATGTAGACTAAGCATATGAAATTGTACAATACAAAAATTAATAGACAGCAGCTGTCAGAAACATTTAAAAGTAACCAACTAAAATATAAGCACTGATAACCGAAGTGAAATATTAAGCTATTTTAGCATTTGAGGCTCTAGTAAACTGTAAAATTAGCGAGGGAAAACCCTGTGTCCTTACATTGCCCCAGTCAAGTGAGTCGTGATCTCTGAACACCCGATCAAGCCAGCCGCCGCTGCCTGGATGGATTTGAATGTTTGTCTATTTCTGCAATTACAGTACAAATGTGTGGCGCGACCAAAAATCTGAGAATGATGCTTTTTGGAAGCTTAATATATCGCAACACCTTAATTCCGCAAACAAACGTGCAGCAAAATCCAGGTGGCGGCTGGCTTGACCGGGTTTTCACAGATGGCGGCTCAATTGACCGCGGTCTTACATTCGCGGAGCACGGTCAATGTTCTCACACGCAACAACTGAAATAAATAATAAGTGAAGACTTCAGGTCGAAGACCAACTAAAATATAAGCACTGTGAACCGAAGTGATATAACTATTTTAGCGTTTGAGGCTCTGAAAAACGAGGGAAAAGCCTGTGGTGTCATATTACATTCGCGGAGCACGGTCAAATTTGCTAACACACAATAAATAGCTACATTATTCATTTATCATTACAAATAAAAAACAAAAACTCACCTTCGTCGCATTCTTTGTGTTTCTTGACACAAATTCATGTAAGGTCTCCAAGCAGTTGCATGAACTCAAAATGGCGATGACTACTTCTCTGTATTTCGCGGGCTCCGTGTATCGCCCCTCCCCCAACATATAACTAACAGACATGAGTTAAATCAACTTTTACAAGCCAGACAAAACTCAGAAGAAGTCAAGACAACCTATTACTTTACGTTTAATTTTCAAGAACGTATAAACTTTAGTTCAATATCAAAAACTTAAGATCACAAATGAAGTTAAAGGGGAAAAGTAAGATCATATAACTTAATTGTGCTATGGTGTGTTACAGTGTAACACTTTAGAATAGGGAACACATATTCACTATTAACTAAGAGTTTTCCCTGAACAAACTCCTAGTTTGTGAGGTAGTTGTGTCATGCAGAATAAGGCATTAATATGTGCTTTATAAGTACTAATATACAGACAATATGCTAGTAATATGCATGCCAATAAGCAACTAGTTAGTAATGAGAACTGGTCCTTAAAATAAAGTGTTAACTGTTAAATTTGTCTGTTTCTCAACTAAAGCTATTGCACAAGTCAGATGGACCAATTTTATGGTTCTTTTGATTGTTTTTGAAGCTTTATTCCACATTCATTGTAATTACATGGAAAAGAGAGGCAAGCACAGTCTTCAAAATATCTTCATTTGTGTTCAACAGAAGACAAAAAGTCATTCTTGTTTGGAACATTTACATGAAAGTGAGTAAATGATGGCAGAATTTTCATTTTTGGGTAAATGATCTATACAAAGTTATAGTTCACCCAGAACAATAAATTCTGTCATTATTAACATCATGTCATTCCAAACCTTTAAGACTTGTTTTTCTTTCAATGTGCTGGTCACTCTTTTCCTTGCAGTTACATTGAATGGAGACAAAACCTTTCAAGATTAAAAAAATTATACAAAAGGACCATGTATCATAAAATCAGTCCATGAATGAATGAATCTTGATCCAGTTCTTGAGTTAAATTCACTGACTAAGTGATCCATTTACAGTCGTTTTAAAGTTATCAGCTCATTGCTGGGGGACAATTATTAGTGAATAATGTGTCAAATTTGTCTGTTTCTCACTTTAAGCTATTGCACAAGTCAGATAGACCACTTTTATGGTTCTTTTGCGTTGCTTTTGAAGCTTGAAAGCTTCAGTCACCATTCATTGTAATTGCATAGAAAAGACTGACAAGCACAGCATTCAAAATATCTTCTTTTGTGCTCCACAGAAGACATAAAGTCATACAGGTTTGGAATGACATGAAAGTGAGTAAATGGTGACAGAGCTTTTATTTTGACAAAGAAATTCTGTCATCAATAATATCATGTCGTTCTAACCCTGTAAGACTTTCTTTTTTCCTTTCAACATGCTGGTCACTCTTTTGCAGTTTCACTGAATACAGATGGAACCTTTCAGGATTCAAAAATGATGCAAAAGGACCATAAATGTATCATAAAAGCAGTCCAGATATGACCCATGAGAGAAATAGTGATATCTGATTCATGAATCCTTATTTTGAGTTGTATCTTTTTAATGAACTGGTTGCTGGTCACTCTTTTCCAAGCAATTACATTGACATTTACATACAATTACTTGCTTTTTTGTGTGTATTTTCCGTTTAACCCTGAGACTGTTAACCCTAACAGGTGGACCAGTCTAACTAAACTGTCCGCCAGCCCCAGTCCACTCTCAGATGAAGATGATGTTGCTCTAATAACGGTAGAAATGGAACCAGGTAATGATTATGCCATCACCACAAATGCTATTTCATTTTGATAAAAGATTACAGAGACAGTTTGGAATATTGGAACATTTGGAATACTGTGCACCAATGAATCAGTCATGATAAGACCATGAATATGAACTAAGCAAGTAAACAGGGTCTATTTTGATTTCACATTGATTTGAAAATAAAAACCATGCTTGTGTTCACCTTGTGTTGTTGATTTCTGTCCAGGTTGCTGAGTCAGCTGCTGAGTCACTCCTTGTATTGTTGATTTCTGCGCAGGTGTGTATGACTCTGAATCAGATGCGGTGCTGCTGTCGCTCTCAGCTGAAGCTCCTTTGGCCGTGTCCACTGAGGGCAGTGTAGGGGTGGTCAGCGCTCACCTTCAGAGGCTCCTGAGACACTGGGTGGCAGAGCCTGTAGTGGAGAAACGGAAAACCATTATAGGTGAGTAACGCTTGTCATGATTAGGAATGTTTGAAGAGTTTATTTGCAAAAACAGATAACTCTGTTTTTTAACATTTTCAAAAATCATGTTTGTTTTATTACGTTATCATGTTTTTATTGTGTTTGTGTTAGTTAGCTGTATTTTTTAGTTATTTACCTAATCAAAATAGCCCAACTGTAGTTTGATTAAAATTAATTGGAATGCACAATGAAAAAACATGATTTTTGAAAACTGTTAAAAATGGAGTTATCTGTTTTTGCAAACGAACTCTTCGTTTAGAGGTTTATATCAGAAGACGAGATGTGTGATAATGCTTTCATAATGCTCGCATTAGTTAAGCATCTTTATTCATCTGCTCTCAGCCGCAGACAATGCTCTCACAGGCCGCCCACAGAGCATTGGCTTTGATGTGTGTCACGAACAAAACTACCAAGAGCCAGCTGAAACCTTTCACTCTGATTCACTGGCTTCTAACTTACTTTCTGGAGTTGTGCACAGATTTTTATCACTTTGTCTGGACCCAAAGTTATGTCAAATTATGGTACGAAGTTAAGGTAATTAAGGTGATTTGCCAGTGTTTGTGAGTTTCATGTAAAATATCATGTAAGAGCTGAATTTCAGTCATTTAATAGCATGTAAACTGGCTATATTTGAGCACTTTGTGTGCCTACAGTAGCTAAAGTACAGCATGTCCAATTTCAGATTTACTTAGTTTTTGTTAGTTTGCCCTTGTGAAAAGTACACTTTAGTATACTTTATTAAAAGTTAGTCAACACATCAAAATAAATGTACTTCTTTAAAGCACAACAAACAATAATTAATGATTTAAATTATTTTAAATATACTTCAAGGTAAAACTTTTAATTTTACATTATTACAAAGGGCACTTTAAAAGTGTATTTAAGTGTGTTAAGAATCACTCATGAAAGTGTTTCTCTTTAAGTGCACTTAAGTGACCTATTATTTTATTGATATTGTAGTATCTGTTATTAATATTGTATCATTAATATTATATTATCTATAGATTTTTTATATATACTTTTAGTGTTTGAAATACAGTGTAAGTGCACATTTCATAGAATTGTGAACAAAGTGGACAAAATTAGCTGCAATGTGAACCAGAGTATGGTTATTTTAAAAATATACTAAATATACTATCATGACTCTCTTTGCTGCAACATGTATACTCTATATAGGGTAAATACAGTTAGGTCCATATATATTTGGACACTGGCACAATTTTCATAATTTTGACTCTGTATGCCACCAGAACAGAATTAAAAATAAAACAATCAAGATGAAATTGAAGAGCAGATTTTAAGCTTTAATTCAAGGAGTTTAAAAAAACAAACATAAAATGCTTAGGAATTACAGCCATTTTTATACACAGTCCCCCCATTTTCAGGCCCTCAAATGTAATTGGACAAATAAATATAATCATAAATAAAATGTTAATTTTTATTAGTTTGTCGAGAATGCTTTGCAGGCAATGACTGCCTTAAATCTGAAACTCATGGACATCATCAGAGACTGGGGTTCCTCCTTTATGATGCTTTGCCAGGCCTTTACTGCAGCTGACTTCAGTTGTTGTTTGTTTGTGGGTCTTTCTGCCTTTAGTTTTGCTGCTTCTGTCTTCTGTCACATCATCACTAAACAGCAGTAACCCAGTGCCACTGGAAGCCATGCAGCTCATGCATCACACTGCTCCACTGTGCTTCACAGATGATGTTGTATGCTTTGGATCATGAGCTGTTCCAAGCCTTCTCCATACTTTTTTCTTCCTGTCATTCTGGTACAGGTTTATCTTAATTTCAGCTGTCCAAAGAATGCTTTTGCAGAAGTGGTCAGGATTTTTTAGATGTTTTTGGCAAAGTCTAATCTGGCCTTATTTGCACCTTGTGGTGAACCCTCTGTATTTGCTCTGGTGAAGTCTTCTCTTGATTGTAGACTGATTGTAGATTGTAGAGAAAGGGCTTTTCTTTACCATGGAAAGGATTCTCAGATCATCCACCACTGTTGTCCTCTGTGGACGTCCAGGCCTTTTTATGTTGCTGAGCTCACCAGTGCGTTCTTTTTTCTCAGAGTGTACCAAACTGTTGATTTGGCCACTCCTAATGTTCCTGCTATCTCTCTGATGGATTTGTTTTGTTTTTGAAGCCTAACAATTGTCTGTTTCACTTGTATGGAGAGATCCTTTGACTGCATGATGTGGGTTTACAGCAACAGCTTCCAAATGCCAATAGCACACTTAAAAGCTTTCATGGACAGATGTGGGCTATTTCTTCATTATTTCTACATCAATTAAGCAGGTAAAAGGTCTGGAGTTGATTTTGAGTCAATTGTCCAAATACTTATTGTCCCTTGAAAAAAAAAAAAAAAAATGGGGGGGGTACATATTAAAGTGCTGTAATTCCTTAACCTTTCCTCCAATTTTGATGATTACACCATCAAATTAAAGCTCAGAGTGTGTACTTTAAGCCCATATTCAGTACATAACTGTAACTTGAATATGTTTGGTCAGCAGCTCAAATAATAAAAACTGTGCCTGTGTCCAAATATATATGGACCTAACTGTGTGTATGTATGTATGTATAGAATAGTATAGTATAGTATAGTATGCAAATTTTCTGTATGCATGGAATGACTGGATGTCATACTATACTTGCCAAAGTGCAGTGCACAACAGATCTACTACATGAGATAGTGTATCCCACAATCTAATGCGCTTGACATGACCTTCCATTTCCAGTGTGATTGATGAACCAGTAATATCAGCCATCTCTTTCTTCACTCAGTATTTGATAAGACTGCCAAGAGTGGTAACATTTTTACACAAAATTAGTGCAAAATACCTGGACAGCACTCATTGAATTAAAAATGCAATGTGATGAGGTAACATGTCAACAATGTTATGTGCTATTTGACATGTTTATATAGAATAATGCCTATACTGAGTTGCTTACTATTTAAACGAAAATCTGAAACTTAGAAATGTTACCTAGGTAACTAACTGTAGTAATAATAATAATAATATAAAATGACAAAATCAATGAAAATATAAAAATAAAATCTAATCAAAACTGATGCATTATTATTTATAATATTCATAAATGCTATAATAGTAACTTCATCAGGATTGTGTCTAAATAATTGCACTGAAATTCATTTTTAAAAATATACCTTTATACCCTCATAAGATCTAAAGAATGGTTGACAAAAGAATGCTTACAAAGGTATAAAGGTCTGATAAATGATTACAATAGTGAACTCATGCAAGTCAGATTCAGATTTTTCTGCTAATGTACACACAATTTGTGCACGAGTAAGATGAAAATTCCCTGGCTGTTTTGTTTCAGACTCTCTGTATTTTGTTCTTAGTCTCAAGGTCAGTCTATTCACAGTTTAAACAAAGGAGCTATGAACCGCATCCCTTATGCGTCTGCAACAATACAATTAAGCTTGTATTAGCATGTTGGAGCGTAGCAAGAAATGTCCACAAACACCTATTGTGTAAATGCATATTTATGCAGCTGCATGCATGTCAATAAGCTAAATTAGAGCCAGGTTTCTCCCAGGCCACCACTGCTCTTTCCTCATATTAGGTGAGCAGCCTGAGCAGTGTTGATACAACAGTGCTATAATTATAGCCTTAGAGACAGTAACAATACAGTTATGCATAATATAGCAAGATGCATTTAACCCTTGAGCTGTGCAAAAATGACTGGTCTTTTGAAACTTGCTTGTAAATCTCACAATATGCTATGTCATCACCAAATACTGGATTCAGCCTTTTTCTGAACTTGTTTTCTTTCAAACAGCAAGGGTTTTGTATTACGTTTTGGAGGTGATCGATCATAGACCTCATTGATCTGAGCTTACACTATATGGACAAAAGTATTGAGACACCTGACCATTATACCTACAGTGACGTTAATGACATCGCATTCTAAATACATAGACATTAATATGGAGTTGGTCCCACCTTTGCTGCTTAAAAGAAATTGAAAGAAGACAAGCTGATTAAAAAAACATTTGGTAATATTATAGCCTGCGCTGGGTAGGTTACTTACAAATTGTAGTTTGTTACTGATTTCAAACTATGTTACAGAAATTGTAGTTAGTAAGGTAATCCATTACATTACACATTTTAGGTAATATAATCAGACTACTTTCTGATTACTTTTAGATTATTTTTGACCTAACTCATTTATGACATTGATTTAAATAAGATAATCGTGTATTGTAGAGAAATAATATATATTGCATTTGTTGTTATTAAAAACATGAAGTGCATTAAACATTACATTACATCAAGGTTTCACAAACGGGGTTGGGTAAATAAAAATGATTGTGTTCATCGGTAATTGATGCAATGTTGAAATGTTGAGAAAATATTTCTTAAAATTTAAATAATTCTTGTAAATTATAGCCACCAGAGTAGTCATTGGTCTTTGTGTGAATGTCCACGAAACTGAAAGACTGTCTGAATGTATTTGACTTTATGAATAATTTATTGCTTTATGTGAATAATATGTAATCAATAAAAAAGTAACTGTAGTCTGATTTTCAAATGTATTTTCAAATGTATGATCTAATTACCTCATTTTTGGAATCTGATTACATAATCCAGATTACATGTAATAATTTACTACCCAGGACTGATTATAGCATAATGAGAAATATATACGCAGTTTTTAAGACGATCATTTTTGACCACATCACAAGTATAATCAGTCTGTAAAAAAAAAAAAAAAAAGAGTGTTAAATCCAGCATTAGCTTTTTGTGATAAACATCCTTCCCCCGTCCACTTGTTCCATACTACAACGCTCTCACATCCATCCTGTCTGGTCTGGTGTTGCAGGTGTGTATGTTCTGGTTCTGCTGGGCTCGGTGTTGTGCTGTTGTCTCCTGCGGCCGGCCAGTCACGCACCTGTGCTCTTCCACAGAGACACCAACCTGCAGAGACTGCTGGACCTGCGCAGCAACCTCAGCGCCCAGGGCATCGCCTGCCATATGTGCTCGGGTGCGTCTTCTAAACATCGCTGCTGGAGTATATACTCTAGTGGCTCATTGAAAACAATTGCTTGACTCATTTGCACTGCCTTATTTAATTAGCTTACAGATTTTCTGCTTAGGGAAAGATACAGTAGATGAAGGCAGCAGGCAATGAGCCGAAACATTTGCTTTTGAGTAGTGCCAATATTTGGGTGTCAGGCAACTTTCATCAATAAGACATTACATACACCCTGAAGGGATTTATTTTTTGTTGTTTTGATCGGCTACATCGGTACATTATTCATGATCAGTTACATTGTTTTGTTTGACCATGAAATGTGCCATAATAAACATTATATTATGCTTAACAGAGCAGTGGTTATATATTCAATCATAATATATGAATACATACTGTATAAGTGTTTGAGAACAGATTTAAAATCTGTGTTTAAAATCAGATTTAAAAGCCTATTCCTTGATCCCCCTCATAATTTTCTATCATATCTCTCTCTATATCCTGACAAATTAACGTCACAAATACAGTGGCAAAAAGGCCAAAAATTATAAACTATACTATACTATACTATACTATACTTTTCAAAACTATATGAATGTACACTACCATTGAAAAGTTTGAGGTGAGTAATTTGTTTTTTAAAGAAATTAATACTTTTATTACAAGGATGCATTAAATTTATCAACATTTCCAAAAAAAGACATCACTCTTTTCATCAAAGATTCCTGAAAAATAACGTATCACTGTTTTCATAAAAATATCCCTCAAAATTAAACATATTAAAGATAACTGCTTTCATTGATAATAATCTGAACTGTTTCTTGATTATCAAATGAGCATATTGTACTTTCTAAAGGATCATGAAGTAATAAATAAAGCGAAAGTTCGATTACTTTTAGATTACTGAAGACTGGAGTAATGATGCTGAAAATTCAGCTTTGATTACAAGAATAAATTACATTTAATAGAAAAGCTGTGCTATGATAAATACCATGGTACTAAATGATTACCATAGTTGTATACCATGGCATTTACATAGTACCGTACACCCAAATACTTGTAGTAATATTATTAATTCTAATATTAATCTTTATTCTATGTAGTACATGCCTAAAAATTCCACTATGTTTAAATTTAAAACAAAGGAATAAATAAAGTGGGGTCACACTTTAATTTAGGGACAAATTCTAACTACTAACTATTAACTATGACTTTTGCCTCAATAAACTCCTAATTTGCTGATTATTAATAGTTAGGTATTTGTTAAGTTTAGGTATGGGGTGGATTAAAGGATCTAAATTATGGTCATGCAGAATAAGCAATACAGTACTACTAAACAAAATATGCTAGTAATATGCATGTTAAAACAACTAGCTAATAGTGTGAATTGGACCTTAAAATAAAGTGTTTCCTAAAGTGTTAGACTGACGTGTCACCTCTCTGTGTCTCACAGGTGTTTTTATGGAGCGACCTCATAATCTGCACAGCACTGCTGACTTCACAAGCTCTACCTCAGGGAATCATCCCACAATTCCCTCAAACCAGACCAAACCAGCATCAAACAGCAGCACACAGACGCTCGCAGGTTTGTTTCTCTGCTCTGCTGGGAGGAAAGGGTGGAAAAACACTGACACCTGTTTTATCAAAGCTTAATCAGTCTTTGATGCAGTCCCTGCTGGAAAAAAACAGGTCATAGCAGCAGAAGGTTGTCAGGCTTTTAAACTGGTTTAAGAGCACGGTTAATCCAGCCTGACCTCACAGCAATTCACACATATTTTACGAGGTGGCTAATTCGTACGACCTCGCTCGTACAAATTCATACGATTTTTGCTAAATCGTATGTATTTTACGAGTTGCCAATTCGTATGAATTTGTATGAATGACCTACACCTAACCCCGCCCCTAAACCTACCCGTCACTGGGTTTAGACAAATCGTACTAAATCGTACGAGTGAGGTCGTACGAATTAGCCACCTCGTAAAATATGTACGAATTGCCGTGAGATAGCGTTGGTTAATCAGCACACCAGGCCTCCACCAGTTTAACTGAGGTGCTCTAACTAGCTCTTACCAGGTTGGTCGAGATGGTCGACCACATAGGTCCATTTCTATCCCTTTATCACTGAAGACAGTTTTTTATATATATATTCAAATAGAAAACATGTTTAACATATGTTACATTGTAACAATAGTCCATAATATGACAGTTTTTACTGTATTTTTGATCAAATAAATGCAATCATTTGAACATAATAGCATATCAAAACACCAAATAATCTTAATTATTCCAAACTTTTGACCGACAATGTATATTATTATTATATTTATATACAGTGCTGGGTAGATTACTTACAAATTGTAGTCCGTTACTGATTACAAATTACATAATGGAAATCATAGTTTGTAATGTAATCATTGGATTACACAATTTAGGTAATGTATTCTGACTACCGTTTGATTACTTTTAGATTACTTTTGACTTAAAATATATTCCATTCTTTATCAACATCATGAAGTGTATTAAACATTACATTATGCCAGGGTTTCACAAACTGGAACTACATGGGGTTTGTGAGTTGATGAAAAGCAGGACGACTTTCTAAATGTAAAAAAGCGGTAGAATTTTAGAAAAAAAATATTGAAAGAAAAAAATCTAATTATGAATCATTTACTGCCATTCTGTAAATAATATGTAATCGTGCAATCTATAAAAAGTAACTGTAATCTGATTACGAGTATTTTAAAATGTAATATAAACTAATTAGAAGTACTTCTATCCACAGTTGTAAAGTCTATCAAATTATGAAACAACATTAGCTATAAGCATCTCCACAGAAGTCAAGAGTGTCATTATTTAACTTGAGTCAGTTCAATGTTGATTCAGTTCAGTAACAGCGCAGTATCCATCAGTTATGAAACAAATTTGATTCAGAAAGCAGCTCTACAGTAGACGAAAGTGTCATGGCTACTATACTACAGTTTGTCTACAGTAATCGTATAACAGCTAATGTCCTGCTAGAAACCATGAAAGTACAGTTTTAATCTGATTTTAGTTTGACAGTGTATTTAGAAACTGTCTGCTTAACAAAGTGCATTTAAATAAAACTCTGGCTAAATTCCCACAGTTAATTAACCTAATGAACTTAATGTGCTGTGAAAACATACATTTGGCTGTTCTCTAAACTGCACTGGCTTTTTGATGTTTTTTTGATGTTATTATTTTTGATGTCTCTCCTGCCTGCAGTAGCTAACTGAGAATATTTTTCTCTGAATACACCCCTTACCAGCTGTAAAAAAAAAATGATAGGACCCTTTTATGGGCAACATATTCATATTTTATGTGGCACACACAGCTCTCACACACCGCTCTCCTGAACTCTGCTCCTGTGAAATCACAAAATGAAATGCGAACAAATGCTCCCCATTATTGATATACATTCACTGACATGCTTGCAATGTTAGTTGGTTTTTTAAATCCCCCCTTAAATCCAAATTAATATTTTGTTGCTTTTATTTCATGTCTGTTAGCTGTGAGGTTATAAATGGAGTGCACTTCTAGAGGTTGAGAAAAATATGTTTTATAACATAATATATTCAAAAATAATGAAGGCTCATCCTAATACCTTATATTACCTGACATTAAAGGGTCAAAGTTTCTCAGCTGAACAAGTTTTCACAAACTTTTGCTTTTAAAAGTAGTAAACATTACTTTAGACATCTCATATGCTACCTTTAAAAGGTTTAGGGTTGGTATTATTTAGAAGATGAAGCGTGCTGAAACCCTATTGTAATTGTTAAGATTCTGACCTAAAAGTGATCGGGCAGACCAAACCGTAAGGCGTAGAAACCTGAAACTTTGAGGGATGGTAGTACCCACCCTGTCTACAACGTCACCAAGGCTTGCCCCGATTAGCCTGACGGGGGCGCTACAGTGACCAAAAGTATGAAATCGCTCATAACTCCTAAAGCGCTTATTGCAGCTCAAGTATATCACTGGAATCCTTGGGTCAAGACGAACAAAACGCATATGATGAAAATTTTCGGCTCTTTTTTAAAAATTTTTTAAACCTACTTTTGCAAACTAGTCCTAGGGTTTTCGCCCGATCAGAACCAAACCCAAAAAATAATAAAATAAATAAAATTTAAAGGGACGCTAAAACTTTTGAAAGAGGCGTGGACACTTTTTCTAAAACAGCTATAATTTTTCAACGGAATAAGATATTTCCATCAAACTCGATGCGCATATTAAGAACTCAGTCTGAGGTCACATGAGAAAAATCTGAGTCTGGCCACTGTGTGGCGCTATAATACGACAAAACATAATGGCTATAACTACGCATCCGTTAGTCCAAGTGACTGGAAAATTCACATGCATTGTCTGCGTCCAAAGTCTTTGAGCATGTTTGTGTATCTCGAAAAACATGGCTGCCTTTGGCCAATGAATTTTGAGCACCTATTAATGGAGGCCAATCGGAACGAAACTGGGTGGGCTTGTTTGACTCACGGCCCTAAAGGTCTGTGAGAAATTTGAAAGAAATCAGCCACTGGGGGCGATATTGCAATTTTCAAGTGTGTACACGATTGTGTATTGTGCAGCTTTTCATACATGCACACATTATTCATATCATATGATAGATTTCCTCATTCTGAACAACTGCCTCAAAAACCACTGCTGTCAATCAAATCGTTTGTTAAGATTGTTAAGATTATTTAAAAAACCTACTTTTGTGAACTAGTCCTAGTTTTTTGCTTAACTTCAAGAAAACCACTGCAGTACAATTCTCTGTACTCTCTAGGTCAATAATTATCAAATAAATATTGAACTTTTCACTTTGGTTAGCTATAACAGGGTCATTTAGAAAATGGGTGTGGCCAAATATACCCAAAAACATATAATTATTGATCAAAAACTCAGAACTTCACGAAATTAGGTGAGCACATGCAGCATATGATTCTAAAGAAGCAATCCACATTTTATGGAGATCTGACTATAGGTGGCGCTATAACAGCTATAGATGTTAAAAACATAATATTTCTATGGTAAATTACCTGGAATTGCCAAATGCTTGTTTTAATCATTGATTTAGGTGGTTACAGGCTTGCTAAATAATACATCATGTCTTTTTTGCCTTAAAGTGCTTGAACCCCGGTAATCGCTGCTTGCAGCTATATTTATACATGTTTTTGAAAGAAGACTTATGTTCACCAAGGGTGCATTTATTCGATTAAAAATAGATAATACAGTAATATTGTGAAATAGTATTACAATTTACAATAATGATTATATGTAGATATATGTACAGTATGTATATTAGGATTCTTTAGTGAACAGGAAGTTTGTTTGAAATAGAAATCATTTGTAATATTATAAATGTCTGTACTGTCACTTTTGATCATATTAATGTGCCCTTGCTGAATAAAAGTAGTCATTTCTTTCTTTCATGAATAAATAAATGCATACATAAATAATAAAGACCCCAATCTTGTGAATGGTATCTGCTGCCTTGATGTAGTAAAGCACTGTTTCTATGAATTTCAGCAGGTGGTCTCCTCACTGTCTATGTGTTTAAACTGGAGCTGGGCTCTGCTGTTCCTCTATACCGTTATTCACTAAGTGCCAGTGTACCTGCACCCTGGCAGGCTTCATCGTCTACACACGGGGATGTGCCCTTCTTTCAGGTCTGTTTGGCCACACATTCACACAAACACACACATAAACACCAAGATTGTGTGCAATATATTGAAATGAATTGAGAATGCCTTTAAATTCTAGTTATGCTATGAGATGAACTTGAATTAAGGAGGCAAATATGAAATTGTATTTTGGATTTAAGTGAGCAGAATTAAAATGTAATGAGATTCAAAGAAATTCATATTACTGTATGGCTTTGAAGTATATTGTTCATTTTCACTATAAATTTAAACATCAAACTGCACCAGTGTTGTTTGTAGTATTATTTATATACTATTACAGTATTTATTAATATTTTGAATGCACTTTTATTTTTATGTTTTCAGTTTCATTTTAGTTTTACGTTTTAGTAATTTTGTTATGTCCTTTGTCATTTTTTATACACATTTACTTTCAGCTTTAATTTAGTTTTAATTTTAATCTTAGTTTAAATAATTGTAGTACTTCGACTTAATTGCTTTCAGTTGGTTGCAAAGGCAACCTTTTTTATTTTTTTTACTTTTTTATATTATTTATATTTTTTATGTCAGGTTTATTTCAATTAATGAAAATTATTTTTTAATATTTTTAGTTTTACTTATCAAAAACACTGCATCGTACACACAACATAAGGACCGATGTTAAAACGTATTTATTATAAATATCCAATATTTTAAGCTAGCCACCTGTTTAAATTAACCTATTTATATTATATCATATTTAATTATACCTATATTTTTGACCACACAGGAAACACAATTAATTTCCCATAATGCTCTAATTTACATAATTACACAGATTCAAACACATATTCAAATTTTGATATTATTATTTTTTTTTATTTAAGTTTACATTTACATTTATTTAAATTTACATTTTAATTTGAAAACAAATGTGGTGAACATTTGTGGGTCTACAGCAAAAACAAAACCTGTATTATGGCTTTATTAAATATTTTGACAGGATTTAAATATGTCAGTACTAAAATATATTTTACAGGCAAATAAGTGGTGAAATTAATAATGACGGTGTTAATATTTTGTCTAGTGTTGAACTAAATTCAACTCTAAATTCAAATTCAATTCCTCTTCCTGTCATTCCAGTTCAACATCCTGTGAGCCATGGTCAGTTCAATTCAGATTCACATTCATGAATTGTTTTTGCCTGACCCAGACAAACACAAACACACACACACACACACACACACACACACACACACACACACAAGCAAAGAAAAGAAACAATGGCGAGCACAAACAGTCGTGTCGAGAGACAGCTGTGATAAGCCATTTTCTTGAAAACATAATTATGGCTAGCAAATGTGTTTTTCACATCGCTTAAAAACCTTCAGTACACAAACAAAAGCCATTACCGCCCGTCTGCTAATGCCTGAGTGGAAAAACAAAGCTTTCCATGTACACAATCTATAGAGAGCCCTCAGAATTCCATCATCCTCGGAGGAGTTTGCGCAGCGTAATGTCGTATCACCTCAGCGCGCATTAATGGCCCTTACAGCCCTTTCCATCTGAGCTGACAAACACTGATGGATGTGTTGTCACGGTAACAGGCCTACAGCAGTCCCCATAGCAACTTCAGCACGCGGATGAGCGTGTGCGTGTCTCACGCGTATCACCCGCGGCCGCGCTGGATGCTGACTCTGCGCTCGTGTGACGCCAGCCGGCGCTGGAGATCAGAGTTTGATTTCTACGTGGCGTCGGTCGAGCAGCAGCACAGCAGGCGAGTGTGAAAAACATGTGATGAAATCATTTCTTATTGCTCCTCCATTGTGCAACATTTAACCCTGTGTGACTCAGTGCCCCATTTCAGCATATCAAAGTGTCTGGAAGTGAGCTGGGATGATAGGAATCTGGTCTGTATTTTGGGCAGGAAGCTGTATTTCGCCCAGCACACGATCAGCCCGTACCCCAGTCGTGTGTGTGAGGGGCCGCCGGGGTGTGTGTTCAGCTCTGGACCGGATGGACCCACTCAGGGCAGCTTCTATGCACCTCTACCTGCAGGTATAGGCGCAGGTTTTAATATATTGGAAGTTGTGCATTTAATTTAAAGGGACAGTTCACCCAAAAATGAAAATTCTGAAGTCACCCTCATGTTGTTCTAAACCTGTATGTGTTTCTTGAACAGAACAGAAATATATATTTTGAAGAAGGTTGGTAGCCATTAAACAGAAAGAAAGAAACTCACACAGATTTGGAACAACTTGAGGGTAAATGATGACAAAAAATATTGGTAACATTTTAGTATAGGGACCAATTCTCACTATTAACTAGTTGCTTATTAGCATGCCTATTATTAACCCATTGGCTGTTTATTAGCACTTATAAAGCACATATTCACATTCAGCATGACCATATTCTACATTCCTTATCCTACCCAATACCTAAACTTAACAACTACCTTACTAACTATTAATAAGCAGCAAATTAGGAGTTTGTTGAGGCAAAAGAGGTCGTAGTTAATGGTTTGTTAATCGGACCTTAAAATGAAGTGTGACCAAACTATCCCTTTAAGGTTTGTGGTAGAATATTCTGTTGTGAAAAAAAAAAATCATACCTCAAAAGTATACTTTTAAAAACTGTACTTGCAGATAATATACAATAGTAGTAATGAAATAATAGACCACTTACTGTAAGTGTCCTTAAATGACAGTTCACATTCATGACTATGTTACTTAACTCATTTAATTACACTTTTAAAAAGCACACTTTGTAATGATGTCAAATTAAAAGTTTTACTTTAATAGATTTAATACAATTTTGGTATTGCTTTAAAGAAGTGCATTTATTTTTGATGCGTTGACTAACATACTAAAGCACATGTAAAGTACTTGATTATAACTGTAGTGTTATATTCAGTATTACATTTAATGATAATATATTTTAAATCTACTAAATTGCAACTTCATAGTTAAAAAATTTGTAATTACAAATACATTAAAAACTGAAAGAAATTATAGTTTGCTATAAATGCTTGTCAGTACATTGAGCAGTTACACTTTAACCATATTTCAAAGACAATAGAAGTAATTATGAAATTACATTTATCTATAATACATTTTCAATTAATTCTAATTATCATGCAGTGTCTAAAATCATTACATTCAGTTCACACTTAAGTATACGCTTTTAAAGTACATTATTTCCGCAATAAGTATGCTATAAAGTGTGCTCATTTTTCACACGGGTCTACAAATGAGTGACCTTTTAAGTGACCTGTATCTACAACTGGAGTTTATCTTTAGAGATCTGTTTATGCAGTGTGGGCAATGGCTAGCTGACAAACATCAAGATTTTAGACTGAACTGTAAATGCATGTAGAATGAAGTAATGATTCTAGGTGTTGTAGCTGGTCATTTCTATTCAGGTTTTCACTTTTTTGCAGTTCACTTGCAGTCCTGTGGTGAGAACAATTAATTTTCAAAGACCCCATGAAATTAAAATTAGAGTTCTGTGGCTTTAGTCCAAGTCTATTAGATTTGAAGCCTGCTAATCTACTCCTAAAAATTGACCAAATTATATTACCATTAATGAGAAGTATGGGGTCAGTCAGATTTGTTAATTTATTTAAAAGAAGTCTCTGTAACACTTTAGTATAGGGACCAATTTTCAGTATTAACTAGTTGCTTATTAGCATGCCTATTATTAACATATTACATATAACATATAAAGCACAAAATTTATTTGGGCTTTCCCAAAACTAAAGCGATTAAACAACATGTTGCTTCTGAAACACACCCATGCGCAATCTTTCTCATTTAAACACTAAATGCTTAATTTACTGTCAGTTTGTCAGTTATTGTTTAATTCTTTCTTAAGTGTCAGCTACATCTTGTATATCTGATCAGCTCCTACCCAGGTTAAGATCTCCAGGACCTCCGGCTTTAACCCCTGCAGTGGAGGTCAGTGTGGGAAACCAGCAGTGCGTCCTCTAGTGGACACCGGAGCCATGGTGTTCGTGGTGTTCGGCATACTGGGCATCAACCGTACTCAGCGCTCAGACAACCATGTTATTGGAGACCTGGTAAGACACAATACAACTCTTTACACTGAGTGCAGAAGGGAATCATGAATATAAAGTCTCTTCATGAAAATGGAGAATGGGTTAATCATAGTCAACATCCAAAAATGGCTTGTAACTTAAAAGGATAGTTCACAAAATGAAAACAAGTCAATTGTTACTGTTACTTTGAGAGTCAAAAAAATCAACACGAAATTAATACCTGTGGCTCCTGACAGTATATTGAGTGAAAAGAATGTAGACCTCAATATATCGTCAGGAGCCACAGGTATTAATTTCGTGTTGCTGTTTTTGACTCTCAAAGTGACAGCATTGACTTGCATTTAAATTAAAAGCTAGTTTTCTTTTTCATTTCATTTTTTTTTTTTTTTTTATTATCCCTTTAGGGGGAGAATCATAGAATCAAATCCCAATTGGCATACTGTGCTTCGTAAATAGTTAGAGATTATAATTAATTTGTCCAAAGTCATTTTAAAAGTAGTAAGACAAAGCTATAGGTAGCTGGATAGTTAACTGTCTCTGGTGGATTTTCAAAGTATGAATCCCTGCAGGCTTTGAAACGTTATCCACAACTCACACTACTATGAACAACAACAAATGCAAGGCGCCAAAAAAACTGCTGCAAGTCATTTTATTATATTTTGATCGACACAAATTTCCTCATGTAATTCATGATCTAGAACCTCAACCTTATAAAGCCTACTGCATGATTTTATACACACATTTTGCTGAAAACTTGCTCAAAACTTTGCTGAAAAGCCCGTTGAACACAATCTACTACATGCCTTTTATCATCTGATTGATAGTTTATTCATCTTAGCAAGTAAAAGACATTTTAGTATTCCATTACCACCTTCAGCTTGTGGTTTACATGTCTTTTTGCCATGAAATCCTGCTGATTTTAATAAAATAAATGTAAGAATAACTTTTATATCGTTAAAAATACCTCAAGATGAACATTTACATTTACATTTACTGGACTGAAGCAACTTTTTGATTACTTGATTATCCATAGATCGTTTTTTTTTTAAATCATGTTAATCATGAGTGTCAAATATGATCATTCAGGCTTTTGTGGAACGTTTATTTGTTGATCTCTCAATCATCACTGTATTGCATTGCATGTTTGGGACTACAGAGCTTTAATCAAAGTCAAGTCAAAGTCAAGTCAAAGTCAGCTTTATTGTCAATTCTGCCACATGTACCGTACATACATACAGAGAATTGAAATTGCGTTACTCTCTTACTCCCTGGTGCATACAGATAACACTAAACACTAACAGTAGAACGCAAAAATACAGATAAGTACAAATCAATATATATAGCAACTATTACAAATATACAAATAAGGACATGTAGGAAAAAAATAAAACATTAAATAAAGAAAATAAAAATAATAATATAAAAAAAAATGGATAAAGTGGCATAAGGCACATGGCAGATAGTGCAAATCAGTGAAATAAACAAACAAACAAACAGTGCAGAATATAAATGGTGTAGTGCAAAGAGCTTATCAAGACTATTTAAAGTGACAAGGAGCAGTCTTTTTTATTCAGACTGCCAGAAGAGGTAGTTGAATGAATGAGGTCAGTCCAATGCTGTACAAGTGACCGGTGCTTGTCTCAGTGTGAGTGTGAGTGTGTGTGTGTGTGAGTGTGTGTTCGTGTGGGTGGTGGTGGTGGTTGGGGGTCCGAGTTCAGTGATTCGTGGGGTAAGAGAGGGGAGGGGGGGCAAGGACGGGAGGGAGTTCAGCTTCCTGACAGCCTGGTGGATGAAGCTGTCTTTCAGTCTGTTTGTCCTGGCTTGGAGACTCCTCAGTCTCCTCCCTGATGGTAGCAGACTGAAGAAGTTGTGTGTCGGGTGGGTGGGATCACCTGCAATGCTGAGGGCTTTGCGGGTGAGACGGGTGTTGTAAATGTCCTGGAGGGAGGGGAGAGAGACACCAACGATCTTTTCAGCTGCTCTCACTATCCGTGTAAGGGACTTGCGGCAGGACGCGTTGCAGGCGCCATACCACACAGTGATGCAGCTAGTCAGAATGCTCTCGATGGTGCCTCTGTAGAAGGTGCACATGATGGGGGCCGGGGCTCTGGCTCTTCTTAGTTTGCGGAGGAAGTAGAGACGCTGTTGTGCTTTCTTGGCTAGTGCTGCAGTGTTGTTGGTCCAGGAGAGGTCCTCTGTGATGTGTACACCCAGGAACTTG
This sequence comes from Schizothorax lantsangensis, assembly GCA_027422415.1. Taxonomy (NCBI): domain Eukaryota; kingdom Metazoa; phylum Chordata; class Actinopteri; order Cypriniformes; family Cyprinidae; genus Schizothorax; species Schizothorax lantsangensis. The sequence goes on from CM049851.1 coordinate 26,712,009, forward strand.
GTGCTGCTCACTCTCTCCACGGTCGCACCATTGATGGTCAGAGGAGCATGCTGAGTGTGCACTCTCCTGAAGTCAACGACAATCTCCTTCGTCTTCTCCACATTCAGAGAGAGATTGTTGTCACTGCACCACCCGGCCAGGCGGCTCACCTCGCTCCTGTAGTTTGTCTCATCTCTGTTGCTGATGAGACCCACCACAGTCGTGTCATCCGCAAATTTAATGAAGCGGTTGGAGTTGTGTGACGGTGTGCAGTCGTGGGTCAGCAGAGTGAAGAGGAGGGGGCTCAGCACACATCCTTGGGGGGCCCCTGTGTTCAGTGTGATGGTGCTGGATGTGTTAATTGCCGACCCGTACTGCCTGAGGTCTCCCGGTCAGAAAGTCCAACAGCCAGTTGCACAGCGACGTATTGAGCCCCAGCTGGACCAGTTTATGGATGAGCTGTTGAGGGATGATTGTGTTGAATGCTGAACTGAAGTCTATGAACAGCAATCTGACATACGTGTCCGTTTTGTCTAGGTGTGTGAGGGCTGGGTGGAGGGCAGTGGCGATGGCATCATCGGTCGAGCGATTGGACCTATATGCAAACTGGAAGGGGTCCAGGGAGGGGGGGAGTTTTAATCTTAGTTTTAATCATAATCAATCTTAATCAATCTTAATCAATCTTAGTTTTAATCATAAAACTAAGCATTTAAATATCAACTTACTATTTATAGTTATACAGTGACAACTGATATTTATATGCATTTTATGTAATTAGTCTGTTGCACTGTTATAAAGATCTCATTGATTTACATTACAAGGTATCAGAATTAAATTTTACTTTTCGTCCATGTAAACATCAGCATCTGCACCAAATTGCATTTTTTTTTGCTCACTTTGAGCTTGAATAAATCTGAGGTGTTTTGTCCTCTTAAGTATGAGGTCCATATTCTTTTATATCTTACTATACGAGTCATACAATCAAATATGCTGCTCAAGAAAAGATTTTTCAGACTAGTTTCATATGTCAGACTTTAAAGGGTAATAATTTTGCTTCCATCTTTTCCGTTTTTCAAAAAACTCATGACTGTTGATGTGGTCTCAGTCTGTACACTGTATATTGATTGTTTTCCTTTGAAGCTGTTTTATGAATTATTAATTTAATGATTATTGACGTTCCTCTCCCTCAAAGGGCAGTGTGATCTATGATCCAGACTTTGATGTTTTTAATGAGATCGGGCACTTGTGCAAGCTGTGTAAAGCCATCAGTGCCAATACCAAGCTGGTGAAGCCTGGTGGAGCTCAGTGTTTGCCATCAGGTGAGGAGGAAGAATCTGAAATGCTTGCTTAACCCTTTGAAATACAACTATTATTAGGCAATATTATTGATTTGAGTGCACTGACACCATCAGAAGAGAAGAAAATTTGAACTGAATTAAGCTGGATAATGACACTAACTTTACAACATCAACACTCCTTTGATGAATTAATGAACTGATGATTTAACAACATTAAAACTGTTTTCTTAATGTGAAGCTGCTTAGAAATGATCTGTATTGTATAAAGCGTTATGTAAATAAATGTGACTTCACGTCGTGTTTCTCTCCTGCAGGTAACAGCCTCACATCCATCCTGCCGTTACTCCATCCTGAGTGTCACTCTCTTCCGGAGCCCAATCTCTTGCCTGGCCAGCTATCCCATGGTGCAGTGGGCATGCAGGGCGGTAGAGTGCACTGGATCTCTATGGCTTTTGAATCAGTGAGTTCAATAGTTCGCACAAAAGTGTCGTTGAGTCATATGAAATACTTTTATGGTGCTTTTTTCACCCTTTGTGTGAGTGTGACAGCACCAAAAATAGCTTCATTACTTGACTTCTTACACAAGGTTGTTAAGCATTTTTATTAGGGCTGTCAATTTAATGGATTAATTTGTTGCGATTAATTGTGGAAAAAAAAAACATGTTGAAATTATTAATGCATTTAAAGCACCCGCATTGGCCCAGTCCTGTACATCATCTTACATTGCATACAGTTGCTGATGAACATGATTCAGGACAACTGACTGCATGATTAAGCCTATGAATGCAGTTACGTATTTGCCCCTAAAATTAAAAATATGATGGCAAAAATTAGTTTTTGACTTTGTGTTTAGCAAAATTACACAAGCAAGAGTGCTGTTTTTCCCTGAATATCTGCACGATTGCAAATGTGATATTGATTTTGTAGAACAGTACAATAAACAAGATGTTAATATTGTGTTTTAGACACAAAAAATGCCGTATTTTCTGTTTTGCTCAATTCCGCCAATGAAACTATTGTAGTTCTGAACAAAACCACCGCAACAGTGTTGTGCATCTGTGAGCAGCACAAAGTGCTGTTCACTCATTAGTATGGTGACTTGCAAATGCATACTGGCAGTTTTAGTTCCATATCTAGAGTTTCTTTAAAAATCATTTCATATTTAAAAAAAAAAAAATTAAAAAAAAAAAAAACATTAATGGCAGTTTAAAACCTCATAGCATTATGTATGCAATTCTAATTGCAATGTAAATGCATTCATTTCATGCCACCTCTGAACAGTCTTCATAATTACACCAAAATGCCACTTCAGATGCAGCGTGCCCAGAAGTTTTGAGTCAGTGGACCTTGGTGAAATAGGGTGCATTTTAAAATACACGAGGTAAAAATAGGGGTGCAAATTTTTACATTTAAAAAAGGTCATTATCAGTTTTTGTCTTAAGAAAAAAATATGATCTGAAAATATATGCCTAAATTGAAAATAAAATTGTGACTCTGATCTGTTATGTATCATACATAACTGATTTTTGTGGTTATATATTGTTAAAAATGTCTCAACTAGCAGAATACAACAAGCATATTGTTTCAGGTAGAGACTAAACAATAGTAAGTACATGTAAACAGTATATACATGTCACAGGTAGTCCAAAGATGAAGACGATGATGAAAATCAAACTATGTTTATTAAATCAATCCACAGAATGCCACAGATCACAAGACAGCTGTGTATAACACACACAATACCAGACAACTGAAAGGTCAAACAGCAGCAACTTAAATACAAGACAAATAAATGCAGTAACGATGAACAAAGGAATACATGTGACTGAAGAAAACCAATGACAAGTGCATGACAACAAAACTAATAGTCCATGATGAAGAAACTAACTAAACAGAACCGTGACAATACACTTGCAGATTTTAGGCCATGTTTTGGTTTGTAGCTTCTCAGCCAAATTAATAGATCAACACATCATGTAATTAATTAAATAAAAAACTGTAATCGCTTGACAGCCCTAATTTTTATAAAAGGGTTCTTCATTGTCTCTGTGTTTCAGACCACCTACAAGGGAAAGTCTTCATTTCAGACTCACTCTGATTTCCTCCAATGGGAAAGCTTCCTGCAGAAGCAGCTCGCATCACTCCCAGCATCCTCGGCTCTGAGACGAGGCTTCCAGACCTGCCAACACTGGAAACAGATCTTCATGGAAATCATAGGCAAGAGAGCAAAAATAGAACGGGGCAAAGACAGAAAGGAGCTTTGATAAAAATGGCCCTGCTTGAATAAATGAGCAATTTAAGAGAGATTAGTCTGAGGCGCAGACATCATTAACATGAGTGCTCATTAACTTCACTCTCAACAACTGACAATAATGAATCTGCAGTCAGATTCTCTATTTATATTGCATTAACCTCTTTGAACTGCTCTTTATGCACTGCCCTGTGACTGTAGGTGTAGAGAGCGCCCTCTACAGTCTGCTGCTGTCACTTGCCATTTGCATCGCATCAGTAGCTGTGTTTACTGCTCATCTGCTGCTGCTGCTGCCAATCCTGCTGAGCATTCTGGGTATGTCATACCTGTACAAATACTGAGTGACTGTACAAAATATTAACTATTAGTGTAATTTGTTTTGTTGTGAACCTCCGCTGTTAATTTCAGCCTAAAAATCACAAGAAAAAAAAATGAGTCTACACAGAAAATTGTATTATGCACAATGAATATTAAGCCTATTTCTACAGTCATTTAAATTTGTTTGCATAGTGATATTATTTTTAATTAAAATAATTGATTTTGTCCCAAAATTAACATTATTGTGGTTCCAAAAAATGTATTATTTATATTCTGAAATATTTATACATAATGAGGCATTTTAAAATATTTATACATTATGTAGAATTTGTACTGAATTAAATTTATTGAAATAATAAATTGTGTTTTAAATATAGCAAAAAATACTGCCTTGATGTCATTAGTTATGTTGACTAAAACTATTACAAATCTTTTTTTAAATAAATCTGAAATAAAAAATATTACAAATAGTGCTGTCAAACGATTATATTTGTTTACATATTATATGTGTGTACTGTGTATATTTATTATGTATATATAAATACAAATACATGCATGTATATATTTAAGAAAAATATGTTATATTTATATATTAAATATAGTTTTATATATTATAAATTATATGATTATAAATATAAACATGTAAATACATGTAAATATTTTCTAAATATATACTTTATGTGTGTGTGTGTGTTTATATATACATAATAAATATACACAGCACACACACACACACATACCTGTATATTGTGTAAACAAAAACTTTTATTTTGGATGCGATTAATCACGATTAATTGTTTGACAGCACTAATTACAAACATTACAAAACAATAAAAACAAAAATGACAGATCTTGCCTTCGCAAATAACTGAAATAAAATTAATTTAAATTTAAGTACTAAAATTACTAAAAGCAAAACAGAAATAAATTAAAGCTAAATAGAAATATAAAAAATAAAAACTAATAAAATGACAAAAGCAAATAACAAAATTACTTTAATATGAAATATAAAAAAGCTAATTCAAAATATTAATAAATACTGTACTAGTGTATAAATAATACAAAATTAATGCTGATTACAGTATATGACAGTCTAATGAGAATCAGCATTGAGAATAATGAGAATTACAAAAAAAAAAAAAAAAGGACAACATTTGAATACATTACAGCAATAAAAATTTGGAGGTCAAATGTGCAATTACTCACAATGAAAAAAAGGTAAAACTGTCTTAAAATGGTTTAATATTTCTTTAGGTAATAATGTCATTTTATTTTTGCATGAAATGTGACCTGGATATGCTTATGTGAGATTGACTCTGTAATTTACTGTAACCCCTTGAAATATTTTACCATCATTTATTACGGCCAACTAATTTTCATCGAGGATACTTAAATGCAGCGTCTCCCTTTGGCCTGCTTCAGCCATTCTGTTGAATTTAATTGACTCATGTAATATGTACTGATGGTGAAAATCATTGCCTTTGAAATGTGCGGCTCTATTCTCATCTCATTTATATGTTAATACAATATGCCAGACATGACCGTAATTTAACTCGCTTTCAACCGGGAATATTATCACTACAAGTGATTACTCAGACTGAACGAATATACAAATTATGCAAAATGAAAAGAGACTGGGAAATCATCCCCACTCCTACGTGTCCAACTAAACAAGGAAATAGATTTCAAAAATGTGCAATGATGCTTGAATTCAAGTAGGGGAAGGAATAATAATAATGGTAAAAACGGAGTGTTTTTAAACAGTAGGACCCTGAAACGGGAACCCCGAAGAGTTTTTAAAAAGCATCAACTCTTGGCATGATGTGCGTTGGCAGGTATGGTGTGTCTGGTGGTGGCGGTGATGTATTGGCTGGGATGGGAGATGGGTGCAGTTGAAGCCATCTCTCTCTCCATATTGGTGGGCTCTTCGGTGGACTATTGCCTTCATCTAGTGGAGGGATATTTACTGGCGGGGGACACTGACACCTCAGGACTGGCTGATCACAGTTCGGTATGATTTACATTTATCCATTAGTGTCGAAATCTCCCGTGATGTTGAAGTGAAAAGATAGTTCCTGACTGTTTTCATGATGTGTTCACATCCCACTTCATTGGTTGTGTTTTGGGCTTGTAACACTGAAGATTTGTTGGATCCCAGGTAGGGACATCATTTAAGCTGTTCAGCCGCTGGGGTTTTCTTCCAGCATTGTGCCCTAGAGCGAGACACTGAACGCTGGGACGCTGCAGGGAACTCATTTAAACCGGCCGACTGTAAGCTGCCCTGGATAAAACAGCATCTCCTAAATAAAAACCAAAAACAACTTCATGCTCTCACTCGTATGCATCAGGTACCTTTCTATAATGCAATGAAGCCCTGTATAAATAATGGATTATAATGGTTTTCCTGATGCATTATATTATAACACATTAATAATACATTCAAATAATGCAATTCATGGCTATAATTAAATGATTTTAATTAAAACTGTTGAAGGACATATGTTATGAGATATTAACTTAAGGCTTGTTTAATAATGGTATTCTTGATGCAGTATATTATAACACATTATTAATTAATAATTTGTAATCATTAAATCTATTAGCTCCAAGTGTTGCTCACGTGTGTGAGCTGTGTGTGTTTAAAACATACACTCCACTGTTAATTCATCAAAATTACTGATGAAAATGGATGTTAAAGAAGGGATTTTATTTCTATTATTATTTTGTAAATGATAATGATAATGAAGACAAGGTAAGACATGCAATTCATGCCAGTAATTATTCTTCTATTCCATCTGTTTCCTTTTTATTTATTATATAATAAAAAATAAAAAAATAATAATAAAAACTTTGCTAACGTTAAGCTAACTTGCTCTTTTGTTGATTTTGATTGCTTCCATTGGATAAAAGTGTCTGCTAAATGATTAAATGTAAATATAATTAAAAGATTTTGATTAAAACTGTTGAAGGAAACATGAGTATCACAGCTTAATACTAACTTAAGGTGTGTTTAATAATTAATTATAATGGTGTTCTTGATGCATTAATAATATTTTTATATTTATTAAATGTCAATATTTATTTAATATATAATATATTTTTATTAGATTATTTCTGTCATATGTTATATATTTATTTATATTTATATTTAAGTTTATTTTCCTTGTTAGCAGGACATTAGAAATTATCTATACAACTATAATAGACAAAACCAAAACTTAAGTAACAGTCATTATTTTATTTTTATGTTTCATTTTATATTACATATTATAATATATTATGTTTGTTTATTTTTATTCATTATTATCAATTTATTTTATATATATTTACGTTTATCTTATGTAAGTCAGAATAACTGTCATTCAATGTCATTCAACTGTCACTAACAATGTTTTAAAGAAAAATCTACAAAAATGATAGTTGCCGATAAACCAACGATGGTTATTGATTGAAACACTTGAGCTGTGTGAGCTGTAGCTGAACAGGATTTGGACGATGACTGGTGCTCTTTAATATGTTAATGACATTAGGAGTTGTTTACAAGGCAGAGAGCTGAAACCATTCAATTGCGCACAAGTTCAAGATCATTTGTGATTCGTAGATTTCACATCTGAAAGACGTGTGTTTTCTGTGCGTAAATTCATTCTATGAATCACACGCACTCATATTTGAGAGATGATCGTAAGATAAAATTTAGGATGGTTTCTGCGCAGCATTTTATAAACGAGGCCCCAGGTCTTTCATATCAACAACAATTTTCATATTTGTCGTTAAAGCTGTAGTCCGTAAGTTTTGCCTCTTTGTCGCCATCTCTGTTTGAACACCTGTAATTGCAGCTCTGTGCGGAATTATCTTCTGTGCGTGGGATGTGCTCCGGCACGGCTCCAGCGCGGATGCATCTAATGTTTTGAGGAGTATGTGAGTCAGTCTGTCAGTCACCAGTCGGTGTGGATACTGTACTTAGTAATCACAGATTCTAGCCTACGTCTTGGAATATATGACCCAAATCAGAATTTTCACCGTATATTGTCATCTGAACGAGTAAGTAACAAGTCTGCCACGTTTGTTCTGACCAACTGAGGAAAAAAGCATTACAATAAATTGCGCTACCAATGGTGATTGGTACATCTAAAGATCAGTTAGCTCATATCACATCAAAGCGTGCAAATTATTATTATTGTTATACTTTATTCTCAAATTATTAATGTTAACAACATCAACATTGCGTGACTATGAGTATAGTGTGTATTAACGTGTAGATTTCAATTTCTGTACTGTCTAATATCTAATTGTCATACCATTCGAATTTCATATTTAGAAATTAATTTTAACCCAAAAAGCAAACTATGCTCCCTTTGAACTGGTTGTCTTTAAAATACAAATCTTGTGTAATCCCAGGCTATCTGTAATCAGAAGCACATTTAAAACTGGAATATAATTTAATTGCATTCACATGTGTTTCATAAACACATAATCCTTTCTGGATCCGCCATTAAGATGATACATTTAATTATTCTAGCTGCTGTGAGATAAGGCTATAAATGATCCTCCAGCTGCAGGATCCTCACATGAGATAACTTAGTAGCTGGGAAAACTTCTTCATGTTTACAGACGTGACGTAATGACGCAGTGCCATGCTCGAATCTCCCGCGAAAACCTACCCATACCACTCAAATTAGAGAAAATTATTATAAAGTAACCGTTGTGAATCGGGCTAAAGTAAGGTGATAGTTTTGAACACTGGCTGGTTATGTACTTGCTCAAATATTGATTTCGGATCATTTTTAACCCAAAAAAGTTATGGACTGCAGCTTTAAATATTAATACATGTATGAATATTTGGTCTGATTTTACACTTTCTCATCAACTAAATATTTTCAGCTAGAGAAAATTTGACTAATTAATGACTATAAAAATGAAATACTGACTAAATTCTAAAGAATATTTTTGTTAGTAGACAAAAAGTATGACTAAAACAGGAAACTGTGTAAACATGAACAGTAATCCTCTGACTGCAGGGTTATGGAGAAAACCTGCTGCTTCTGAGCACAGATCCAGTGATGAGGAGAAATGTCAGCATGCTGATGAGATAAACACGTCTGATCCTCATGAAGCTGGAGGAGAGGAAGCAGAATGCAGAGTAGGCCTATATCTCTCTGCTATTGTGAATTTAATCGCTGACAGAGTTGCCAAAACTCACCACAGACGAACTGTAAACATGAGAGGCAATTCACACTTCTTCATTTAGTAGATCTACCAGACAAGGAATCTGAAAACAAGCCACCAAAGTGAGAGTAGCGAAGCAGAAAAAAGGCAAAGTCAGAGTGTGAGGCGAATGTTAATATGAGTTTTCACGCGTGTCATTCCCTCTGCTTCGGCTTACAGGAGTCCTCCATCAAACGGCAGACACGGACCCTTGAAGCAGCCAATCACGTGGGCGTTGCTATAGTTTCCAGTGCCGTGACGACGGTGATTTCAACCATTCCGCTCTTTTTTTGTGTCATCGTGCCTTTCGCCAAATTCGGTCAGATTGTGGCCATCAACACGGCCATTTCCATCGCCTTCACGCTCACCGTCACGACCGCGCTGCTGGCCACGATGGGACCCGGCGACTTCACCCGTCCTCCCAGAGCCGTGCTCAAAGCCGCTCTGGTGGTCCTGATCGTGGGGGTCTGTGGAGGTGTGCTGTGGTGGACCGGATCACAGTTCGCTCCGGACACACTGATCTGAATCCAGGAAGCAGGTGGATCTCAAGAGAGTGTCTGTGATTATTTGAGACGACATGTGTAACTCTTTGGGAAGCAGGTTTGGGAAAATTAAGTATTTAACATACAGTGGTGGCCAAAATGAGTATTTTCACCAGCTAAAATATGGTTTTAAGCCAGTTATTTCTATCTTTTGCTGTAGTGTGTCAGTAGGAAATATCAGTTTACATTTCCAAACATTCATTTTGCCATTAATCGTTACAATCCAGTGATATTTTTGTCTGACAACAGCCAGTGCTCCACACAGAGATCTGATCTGATCATCATCAGTCTGTCTGGAATGACATGAAGAAACAGAACAAACTGAGACTAAATCCAGAAGAACTGTGTCTCCAAGACGCTTCAAGAAACCAACATGCAAAGCTCTACAGTACTGTTAAAAGTTTTAGACACTTGTGTAAAAATGCTGTAATATGAGGATGCTGTCAAAAAATAATGTCATAAATAGATTTTCTTTATCAATTAACTTCTATTAACTAAATTAAATCAACATTTGGTGTGAGCATCCTTTGTGTTTAAAGCAGCTTTTGCCCTCGGTGCACTTGCACATAGTTTTTCAGGGAGCTTTGCAGGGAGGTTTCTTGAAGCGTCTTGGAGACGTTGCCACAGTTCTTCTGGATTTAGTCTCAGTTTGTTCTGTTTCTTCATGTCATTCCAGACAGACTGATGATGATCAGATCAGATCTCTGTGTGGAGCACTGGCTGTTGTCAGACAAAAATATCACTGGATTATTACAATTAATGTTTGGAAATGAAAACTGATATTTCCTACTGACACACTACAGAAAAAGATATAAACAACTGACTCAAACCATTTTTAGCTGGTGAGAAAACTAGTGTTCTAATCATTTTGGCCAGCACTGTAAATGGCACACTGTTAGAAATTAGGAAACCCAGTATGTGAATAGTTTACAGTCTGCATGAAGGTAGCAGATGTGGGAAATGATGTCGGACACATTTAGGTGAATAACTATCAAGAATCGCTCTGTCAGGGACTTGTGTTTAATGTTAATGTATGACTAAAAGAGCTGACTTTTCCTCAATGTTTTGTATTTTATTCACAACCTGGACTGGAGTGACTCAAAGGGTCGTGAGGATGTGTCTTATTTCGGTTCAAGTGTGACGAGGCCCTGAAGTCTCAGAAGAGGAGAACATGAATTCTGTGAATTCATCTTGTGCGTGACAGCAGGACAACACTGGAGGAGAAAAAACGTGTAAGATGAAGCTACTTTTTCATTGTCCTTGAAGGATGTTGTGACCGAGTTGGTGTTTTATGCTGAAGTTAATTATTTGATTTCCAAATCTAGAAGACCTACTGTACATTTTGGTTGAAGTCAACATGAAATGGCATTCACAATCTATTTTACTTTTGCAAGGTGACATTTCTGAGTGAAACGGGATATTTGTTTTATCCAACGCAATATCATGAGAAAACATTTTACCAGGTGGAAATTAATACAGTGTGATTCGTAGAAAAACTTTTTTTTAGAAAAAAGGAATGATGGTCCATCCCCAACAAGCCTGTCACTGACGTGTGTAAGCAGATCGTACAAATTCTCCACAAGACTCATTTTTAAATCAGGAATTGATTAGTAAAAAGTCATCTTCACCCTCCTGAGTATTTTAACGTATCACTTTGTCTTCAGATTGAAAGATTTGTAAAATAACTATAAATAACAACCTTACGAGGGACGTAAGCAGATCATATGAAAACGTATGTATGAGCAAAAACATACAAAGCTGCTGGAAATTCCCCAAACGTAAAATAATTACAAATTGCCACGAGAGTATTCTTTGTAATTACATGCTCAATAACACCAGAAACTAGGAAAATAGGATCTATTTCGGATTTCATGTTGACTTTAAAGAACACAAAAGCCAACATTTTCCTACTTTAATGTAAGAGGTTACTGTAATGTTTGGTTTTGTCCAAAACCACTGAAGAGTGTTGCAGTACAGATCGTGCTGCTTAGGGCACTTAGTTGTATTTCAAAGTAAACATGTTAAAAGAGTTTTGTTTTTTTGTCTGTGAAATGTTAAGGGTATTGTCTGGACTTTTATAAGATAAAAGTGTAAAATCATGGTGAATTTCATGCTGGCTTTTGTAAGATTCTGGTGAAACAAATATTGAGTTCTGCAGAGTGATGTTGTGCTTCTGATGTGGTTTGTTAAATTCCCAGTGAAACCCTCTGTTTGCGTTCATCTTTCTGCACACCAAACGGATCCACTTAACTCCGTCTGTCTTCATGTTTTTTGATTGTTGCCATTTATCTGTATTTCAAAACATATACACATTACACACGCAAATTTACAATTATCGCAGGCGACCTTCAAACGGCTTGATCATTTTGACCCTTAACCATCAGTCTGGAAATAATACAGCACTTCAGCAGCAATCCACTTACAGTCACAGACACTCGCTGTCCTCCTAAAAGCTCTCCGCTGCGCTCCAGTGCCCTCCGCATGCAGGAATTCAGTGCACCTTCATAGCTCTATCTGCTTTTCTTTTTTTGATATTCATGTTAAGGACTGAAATATTTCAGAGAAATATTCACACATTAACAGTTACACAGAAAACATGCTTGCATCAGTGCATCAAGAAAATGTAATTAATTAATTTATATACAATTTTAATACATTATTAATTCATTTAACTTTTGCACCTCAAAGTCTCTCTCTCTCTCTATATATATATATTACAATTAATAAACAAATATTAATAACTACAATATAAAGCAAAAATATACTAAATAAAAAAAAAAGTTATATATAATATATTGTGGTAAAATAATAATAAAAACATATTTTACAACAATAAACATTATTAGAAATATACAATTTAAATACATAATTTATTCATATTACAGTTATAAGCTACTGACAGTGGATGGGTGTTTGGTTAAATTTGCTTTATTTTATTTATGCAAAACATGATTTTTTTCTTCCGGTCAGCTTTGGGGTCAAATATGACCCTGGCATTTCTTGACAGAGCCAAAATGATTATTGATGGGTATATCATATAGGTAAAATATCATATTTACATTACAACAATCAAATCAAAAATACAACGTTTTATACCTCAATTTATAGCCAACAACCATATATAATAATAATATGTTATATTGCATCCTAAATAAGATTTTGTTTACATAATATATGTGTGCTGTGTATATTTATTATGTGTATATAAATACACACATGCATGTTTATATATTAAACGTATTTATTTATTATATGAATTATATGAATATAAATATAGACATGTAGCCTAAATACATGTAAATATTTTCAAAATATATACTGTATGTGTATGTATTTATATATACATAATAAATATACACAGAACACACATATAGGCCTATATTATGCAAACAAAAACTTTTTTGTATGTGATTAATCGCGATTAATCATTTGACAGCATTTTTTCCACTACATTTTAATTATACTTAATGTGCACATTTTAATTGGTAAGAGTTTCTCACCAATTTCAAAATTATTAAAACACTTGCTTGACTTTATTTAGCTCTTCCCATCAATTCAGCTTAATATTTAATGTTGGAAACGGTAGACAGGCATTAATAATGCACTGTGGTGACCATTCATAATTGATGATCTGTTATATAGCAAATTCAATACTGATATGTGGTTTATTTAGAAATCCACAGTCATCAAGATGAGCAGGAGAGACAAAGTCCATCCTCAATGTGAGCTCAAGACCTTGAAACCATCAGCAACTAATGAAACGCCTTTAATACATGTAGGACTTATCATTTCAATGTTCAGCTTCTAGTTGAAAAACGCCAGAAACAAACAAACAAAAAAATATCACTGAAAGCATTCAAAATTACACGTCAGAGCACTTTGCCTTGTATTTGCTCTAACACAGTGCTAACTACTGTAACTTAATAGGTATATTTGGGCTTTTATTCAATTAAATGGTCAGTCAATAATTAGAGTCTACAAGACAAAATTTGACATGAAGCATTTCAAAATGAAAATAACATTTTATGAAATAGATGCACTTGTTAACACTATATGCAATACATAGGTGAAAATTAGCTATACAATATAAATAAATTGCATCTTTTGTCTGCAATTACACATAGCCTTAGTTCTCATCAAGTTGTCTGTGGTTTAGTGTACTTTGAATACATTAATACATATTTACATACAAACATATGATAAAATGCATAAACATGTACCAAGTCTTGTGTGGGAAGGCCAGTCAGGGTGAATAAATCAAGCATACACTATTATGCTGAGGTAACATGTGCTAAAACAGATCATTTGAAGCCCGCGTTCGCCCACAAAACACTCTATTTCTAACAAGAAATAACATGGGCATTAAAAACATTAATAATGCTTAGGAGGATGTGCTTCGATTAGCAAAATGTACAAGTGCTCCACTACTCTAAAAAGCTATGCTAGGAAGCATATTCAAATACAGAGATGCTAAACTGGGCATCTTAGACACAAAATAAAATCCATTTGAAGAACTAGGATAGAAGTTAGCCGATTTTGAGCATTGCAAAATCGTATATGAGCATTGTAAAAATGAGCATTGTAAGCTTGCAAGATCGTATATCGAGCAACTTGTTTGGTCACAGCACTCGTGGCTTGAGGTGAACTTATTCAAGATTCAGATGGAAGGCATTGTCTAAAACAGTTTAAAACCCCAAAATGTGTCCCCTAAAACCCATAATCCTCATCATTTGCCTTCCTGGATTTCACACATCCAAGTCAAACAGTAACCAAGTCCTGCAACGATTCAAATCTAGTGTCTTGGAATGATTCAGTGGGTAACAACAATCAGATATCCTGAACCTGAGATTTAAAAGAGCTTTAGGTAAATCCACAAAGGCAAACAGGTGTGAAATGATATCATATGATGAAAAGAGCGGTTGAGACAGAGGAGACCAAGTCAACAGCCTTTGAAGGAGTTCTGCAGGAGACAGAAATCGAGAGAGGTAGGGAGCAGCATACTTCACAGGGATGATCCTGGAAATGGAGTGCGCCAACACTTCAGATCAAATGATCAACCCTGGAGATCACGCTATTCAGCACTATTCCACACAGATTTGACATCAAACATGCTCTTTTCCCAACTGACACTGGATATCAATGGAGAAAGTGCGACTGAAAGGACTGGGGCGCAGGGCTCATTTGAAATAGCACCATCCCACCGCTGTCCCACATGCTGAGGTACGTTATTGGTACAAATTAACATTTTACAGTTTTAACAGTTTTCCCATAGTCAGCGGTGTAAGAGCAACATCTACCTAGCAATAGGACATCTGAGGACTGCTAAAAAGTACAATCCTTTCAGGTTTTAAATCAAAATCGTATTGGGTGCGCAGCCAACGGACCTTAGTCAAGAGTATGTAATCTGGCGTGAATAAAAACGAGACACAAATTGTTCGCTCAATAGGATTTAGGTCTTGAATAGATAATTCACCCAAAACTGAAGATTTTGGCATAATTTACTCACCCTCAAAGGACATCGTTCCTTTCTTTCTTCTGCGGAACACACACAAACATTTTTGTCCATACAACAAAAGTCAATGGGGTCCAACATTATGTGGAGTCATGGACAAAAACATTGTTACAAATGGCTTCTTTTGTGTTTCACAGAAGTAAATGATGACAGAATCTTTGGCTGAACTACCTCTTTAAGGTCATGTCTAATTTTAATTTTTTTACATTGACTACTCTGACTGAGGTCCATACACTAGTGTCTCTAGTTTTGAAAACAACTTTCGGTCATGGACTGTGAGGAAAGAGCCTGAAAAAGAAGATAAAAGAAAACAGCTGTGGGATGTCAGGACACAAAAGGGCCCACCAATTTTCATGCGATTGTGCCTAATTTGTTCATGATTGGCGAAGCACAGAGAGAGTGTTACAAGGACAGCACCACATTATCATGACCTTGAAAAAAGTGTGTGCTTAATCTAACAAAAGCTAAGCATTTTCCGCCATACCATCCTGTTTTTATGCAAAAGCAATTAACAGCCATCAGACATGGGCCACATATTGTTTATTAGTCTTTTAATATGATAACTGATTCTGGAAAACCTCCTGGAGAGTGATAATTTCGGGCAGGGAACCTTCTGGAATACTGGCCAGGAAAAAACTAGTTATTACAAATGCTGGTGCCATTACGTCCACATTTCCTTCTAGCTGTACCACATGCATCTCTTTGACATTCATTTGCTCAAGTAACGACAAAGAAACCGGCCCACAATGGCCTACGAGACTCTTTATGAACAAGCAATGCCAGTAATGTCAAGAAGAGACGGTTGTTTCCCCCACAGTGCAGCGGTAAATCTCACGTTTCAAGGTTGGAAAACAAATGCCCCTGCTTCGCTCATTTCTCACTTCCTCTATCCCACTGTTGCACAGATGACTGGTTTGGTGAGTTTGCTCGGTTCTCCTGCAGGTGTTCCTCAGTGTATTTGTGTTTTTCAACGCACTCTCGGCTCATGAAAGGTGACAAAAAGGGGGGGTTCCAGTATGCGATCAGCTACGCCCACCCTTCCCACCCTCCCCTTTTGATTTCACCCCTATATTGGTATCCAGCAACTGAATACATTCCACCCCCTCCCCATCTTGCCCCGAACTTAATAATAAAAAAAGGTAAAAACAAGGTCTACTGCGGAATGGCTTTACTCCTCACAGTCAGTAGGGGATGCCAGAACCCCTGTGAACTACTGAGGTGCGGTTGGCGTTCTTGCGGCTGGTCCGTCGAGTCTGGGTGTTCTTGGCGGCCGGGGGGCTCCGAGCGATGGGCGAGGCCCTCCCCCTGGGGCCCTTTCGCTTCCCCCTAGGCCCTGCACGGCCCCTCCCGGCCACTAGGGGTCACTTCTTACGGGAGTGAAGTGTGTCCTGAAACTTGGTGCTGGTGTAACGCACGTGGAAGCCCTTCTTATTGATGGTGTCGTCTGAACGGAATTTGATGACGATGGAGTCGCCGGCGGAGTAGATCTCTTCTGGAGGCTGGAAACACAAAGATGGAGGAAGACGTGAGTAGGCTAGATAAAACAAATTCCCTTTTATTACATCAATGCAACCTCATCAATCCTAGTGATTGACATTTTAGTGCAGTGGTTCCCAATCCTGGTCCTGGAGAACCCCAACACTGCACATTTTTGATGTCTGTCTTATCTGACACAAACATTTGAGGTCTTGGAGTCTTCACTAATGAGCTGATAAGTTGAATCAGGTGTGTTTGAGACATCTAAAATGTTCAGTGTTGGGGTGCCTCCAGGACCAGGGTTGGGAACCACTGCTCTAGGACCAGGATTGGGAATAACTGTTTGGGAACTACTTGGGGTGTCCAAACCTGTTCCTGGAGGGCCACTGTCCTGCAGAGATTAGCTCCAACCCTAATTAAACACACCTGAACCAGCTAATCAAGGTCTTCAGACTCACTAGAACAGGCATGGGCAAACTCGTTCCTGGAGGGCCGGTGTCCTTGCAGAGTTTAGCTGGGTTGGAGCTAAACTCTGCCGGGACACCAGCTCTCTAGGGCCGAGTTTGCCCATGCCTGCACTAGAAACTTTCAGGCAAGTGTGTTGGAGCTGGGTGGAGCTAAATTCTGCAGGACGGTGGCCCTCCACGAGTAGGAATGGACACCCCTGGTCTAGAGGGAGTCAACATTGAGTTAGCAGAAGTCGGAAAGACCACAAGCTCAGTTTACAAAGTAGGCAAGTATGTGATACCTACGCCACATCCCAAATGGGATAAATCTGCCTCTGAAGGACACTTCAGTGTGTAAACAATCATGGCTACAATATTGAAGGGTTTCTCTGAAGTGTTTAAAACTGGTCACTTCAAAGGGCCCTTGAGAATGAAGTATTTCAAAAGGTACAACTGATGGATACTGCGCTCCCATGATTCTTTATGCAGGTTAATTGTGCAATGATAGCACCTCCTTAATGGGCTTGGCAAGACGATGCAGATGTGTGTTCCAAAGAACAGGTTTTTGGTCCCCTACACCCTTCTTCCCTTCAAAGCTCTCACTCTAGGGTAAACTCTCTGAAGTGATTAGGGCATAGGGTCGAGCCCTTCAGAATGGAATGCAGCGATACTGTTTTAAAATCTGTTCTGATTTTAAAAGTTGTGTAGTGTATTGCAGACTTTACTATTGTCTTTCACCTTAGAGTTCTAAAGTGCTACCAAAATCATCAACACAAGGTGAAAGCTGTACCAAAAAGCAGGCATGAAAATTATGCTTCTATATAGGATACCTTGTTTTGTCTAATCCCATAATCCACTGCGATGATGATTTTTCTACCAAAAAAAATATATTTACAGATATAGCTTATTCAGTACTGAAAAGCAATAACAGTAGTTCCACGTAATTAAAAATGAACTAATTCATCAAATATTTGTGCTTACAAGAGTAGTCTTTAGCTTAGCAACATGCTAACATTTGAATGTTTTGGAACCATGAGTTCTAGTTGAATATTTTGTGGGCTATTTGAGTGGCACTTTATTTTTTGGTGAGGATGCTTCCTTGAGTCCAAAGTACAACTCAGTTTTGATGCGAATGCTTAGCGTATAGGTAAACTGGAACACATAGTTATTATGTACTCAATTTGATAGCGTGCGCAATCACAGGCACTTTTTCTCTCCTGAATTTCTGACCAATAAAAGTGTATTTTTACTCCTTTAAACTTGAGTTCTGTATTTCTTCTTTGACTTTGAAACAATGGGCTGGGTTAATGTCGCTACCTTGTGAACAAACTAATTATCGCAGAAAAAAAAATGAAGGTGCACAATGTGTAACATGTATGTGTGTACTGTATCTCTGTACTATGTTGATGATAAAATTTGCATTGCGCACACTGCGTCAAAAATTAGGTATACATTGAGCTTTAAGAGGTATCTGCCTATGTAGTGAAAAGTGCTTAGGGCTTCACATAAGAACCAAAATCTAAAAGCATTTGATACGGTTTCAGAGTAGTTTCCATTGTGCACTGGCTCTTTTCTGACCAAGCTTAAATGGGTTATTTTGGGCTGTGACAGCCTAATGTGGCAGCACACTTAAGCTCATGTTGCTCGAGGGACATATTCCCTGCTGTTAGTAAATTGTCAGTTGCTTTGGATTAAAAGCATGCTCTAAATGGCAAGCTACCAAAACTTGATTGAGACAAATGTGCACTGTCTAACATCCTCTTGGTTCAATTTAAACAAATCTCTCAGTCGATAAGCAGGTTGCACCCATTGCAAGTGGCAGTATCAGAATATCATCCGATATACCTTGTCTAAACTCAGCATCAGACCTTCTCGTTGAACTGAAGTAAATGTAATCGTGCTGTTCTGTGAACTACAGAGCTGATCTCATACACATACACATTTTTGTATGATTTGTATGTTTCAGAGATTTTGTATCTCTCCAGAACTAGAAATAAGGAAAATTCCTGACGGCCTCTTTCAAAGATCAGTGTTTATCCTATAAGGCAGTGGTTCTCAAGTGGTGGATTGTGTCCCAAAAATGGGCCACTGGTCTGTTGTAATAGGGTCATGGACAGCAGAGTAAAATGGGTCTGTAAGGGCCAGTGAACACAATGTCCGACGGCTAGTAGCAACCAATCAAGCCTAACAAAGTAATTTGAGTTAGAAAGGGCAAAGAAATGTGGTTCTGCATGATTAGCTGCATTAATTCACAAAGAATACTGCTGGTGCTGAGTGATTGGTTGCTTGGAATTTCTTAAATTGAACTTTTATGCACTCAGGTTTTGATGATGTGGGCTTCAACTGCCAGTTAAAGGTATAGTTCACCCCCCCCCCATAGTTTCATTCATCTTCAAAACACAAATGAAGAAATTTTAATAAAACTGTAAAGATTTCGGTCTCTCCATTAAAAGTCCATTCCACAAAAACTCTGATGCTTCAAATAGTTCATAAAGACATTGTACAATAATTCCATATGAATCAAGCAGTTTATATGGTAAGCAGATTTAATCAAACTTTTATTCATATAAAAAAACTGATCAACAAACATACATGGTCCATTAAATATGTTAAATATAAGCTCAAACTTGCTTGATGCACAAGAACCAACAAGGACAGCACATTTGACGAGCACAAACGCAAGCACATTTGAGCTTTTTTACCATATTTTCTGTGCTCTATGTATGTGATGAAAGTTTATATGTGAATAAAAACCTCAATTAAATATGTTAAATAATGAAACAATCGTATCTTCAGAGGACTTGGATTGAACCACTTGTTTCATATGGATGACTTTTACGATCTCTTTATGATCTTTATGGAGCATCAAAATTTAGGTGGAATTGACTTTCAATGAAGAGGCAGAAATCTCTCACGATTTTCAAAGATGACTCGTGTTGTTTGGGTTTGAAATGACATGAGGGTGAATAACTGATGACTAAATGTATTTTTTCACCGAACTACCCCTTTAAAAAAAATCACTTTTATTACAAGTTTGTTTGTTGCCACAACTTCTGACATGAAATGCAGAAGCATTTTGATGTTTGTTGATTTTATGCAGCAAATCTAAATCTGTGCTTTACCCCTGATCCACAGTAGCGGCCTAGTCTGGGTGATTTGGTGTCCGCCCCATCAAACAGCTCCATGTAATCATAGCCACAGTCGGCCTCCTCCTCGATTTCGAAGGTCTGGAAGATGAGCTCCACGCCGTAGCCCTTCTCTGCTGTGATCACCCACTGACAGTCTGACGCCCCGGGGTAGTTATTATCACCAAACTGGGCATGAGAGTAGAGGTCTTTAGTTTTCACCTCCGCTTTCAGACGACCTCCGCACTCTGGAGAAGAGAAGGAAATGAACGTGTCACTGCAAGTCAACAGTCTCTAGTAACCAGACTTGTGACTGAGACTAGCACTCAATGATATAAACATCAGAGAGTTGCTGTAGCATACTTATATTTTTATGTTGAAATATAGTGCTAAAAATACATGCTATACATTTGGGATTGGAATTTTTTGTCAGCTAAACCCCTTTTACTTAAATATTAGTTACACCTAAATTTTAGGTTAATATTTCAATAATTTAACCAGTCATCTGCATGTTCATGGTTCTCTAATGTTGGTTAATTGTTAAAATATACACAGGTAAACAAATTAAATATTTAAATGTTATGCTTTAATTAATTTCTCACAAATGTCCTCCAGTTCCCTCACAAACCCATTTGGGTGAAACTCAGCATTAATATAAAAGGGAAAATATCAAATGGATAGACCTATCTCTATAATATAATGTATGAATATATTAAATATACACTGAATATTAAATATGAATTTGAAAATCTGAACTTGAATTGCAAATTTTGCAAAGTTTATATAACCATCACAAACCATTGAAGCCAAGTTTTATCATTATTGTATAGGAAAAAATATATAGTTTAAAAACCATTTAAAAACATTTTCTTGGCAGCAATAAACATTCAAAATTTTGACTGATGAACTATACTGCTTAATGAAAAAAATATATAATTATTAATATTAGAAAAAGTCATTATTTATTGAACTTGGGTGTCATTTTTAAAAAGCAATAAGCCATTTGAACCATGTGCTTCAGTGATTTTACCATGGCCTGTTGTTAGTGACAAAGCAGAGCACTGCATGGTTATTGTTTTATTATATGAGACTACATGTAATTCCAGTATTTAGTGGTACTGTGTTTAATTCAGATGGATGTGCTCACCTGCAGTATGGGAAGCCTCGAAGCCTTTCTTCTGCACTGAGTTATCAGAGAAGAAGCGGATAAACATCTTGTTGCTGGAGGATATGATCGGTTGAGGTTTCTTGGTGCCACAGTATCGTCCGAGGCTGGGTGCCTTCCCATCCCGACCGTCGTAAATCTCAATGTGGTCATAAGCACATTCCAGATGAGGCTCCATGTCGATTTCATTGAAAGCCTGAAATATATGGCTCATGTCAATGTTTGAACGGCACACACTCTAAATACTATTATAATGAAGACTTCATATGAAATTGAGTTCCAAAAGCTAGTGAGCTGCTTCGCTGTCTATATAGACAGCTATCTTCTAAGTCGCCGTTCACAAAGAATATGTTTTTGGGTTTAAAAACATGAGACAGAGTGCAGTGGAATTTATAAAAAGGAACGTCTAGAGTAATTTTTTTAAATTTGAAATGCTGTGTTTTTAGGACGGTGTATCATGCATGAGATGAAGCAACAAACACGTCCATCTAGTGCATGTTCAGATAGAAAAACTATGGAAAAGCAGCAAAGTGGAATGCAAAACTGCGTTGTGTGAACAACCCCTAAAGGGCCATTCACACAGAACTTGTTTTTGTGTTTTATTTACTCACCCTTCACTTGTACCTAACCAGTATGATTTCTTTATTCTGTTGAGCACAAAAGAAGGTATTTTGAAGAATGTTGATAAGCAAACGGTTGACAGTAGCCATTAACTTCCATAATATTTTATTCCATACTATGGAAGTCAATGGCTACCATAAACTGTTTGCTTACCGATACTCTTCAAATGTTAGTACTGTTACCATTAACTATTTGGTTATCATGTTGGTCACCAAACAGTTGACGGTAGCCATTGACGTCCATAGTATGGGGAAAAAATACTATGGAAGTCAATGGCTACTGCCATATGTTTCTTCAAAATATTTTCAAAACTTCAAAATATCTTCTTTTGCGCTCAATAGAAGAAAGAAACTCATACAGGTTTGGAATAAGTGGAGGGTGAGTTATTGATGACAGAATTTCATTTTTGGTGAACTATTCCCTTAAATGCTGCCTAGGTAGGCAGCATACTAGGTTTTGGAACAGAGCAATAGTGCTGTCAGGACTTATGTTGAGAAAGACACCGGGATATTAAACAATATTTGTGCACGAACATGCACATGATTTTTTCATTCACTGCTCTCAGGGATACTTGATCCTGATTGGTCAATTTCAATGCAGCATTCTGCAGTCACATATTCTTGTATAATTATGCTATAGTGTATAAATGTACCAAACAAACAATTTCCTACAAAGCTTTGCTAGTTACATGCCTCATAACAATCCACAGACTTTCTTTTTAAAATAAAATAATTTCAAATTACATAATTTTGTTTATTTATAGCCAGGTAATTAGTGAATAATGTACAGTCAGCTGGTCTTTATCACAAAATGAACCCCTTCAGGGTGATCCAGGGCTTCACGCTGGGGTCAAGCTCACTCTGCAGGGTTTTGTTTTGAACTAATGACCGTCTGGACTGTACATTACCCAACGATGGTAAATATGGATGGAGAGGGCATGTACTATTACATACTATTTTGATCCGATGTCCCGGGGTGGTGGAGAGGGCCCAGGTGCAGGCCTTCTTACTGGGGTATTTATCTGGCCAGTTTGGACTGGTGATGGTCCCGCTCACGCTGTTCACAACGTGATCACAGCCGGCTGCAAGATATACCAATAACACGTGACGTCCAGCACTCAAAAACACACACAAACAGCCTCATGCTCACACTCATCATATGAGCAACGTTCAAACTCCAGACAACGAGAATCGCTGTTGTTTTTGGCACACAGATCCATGCATTTCCTAACCTCCTCAAACAACATTTTCTTTCGTTTCTCCCAAGCACTGCCACTCTCTTTCTATTTCTGCCCGCAAGAGAAAGGCGTTCTCTAAAAATATCCAGACGCTAGTTAGTGTCAGTGAGCTGAAATCGATGGTGGAGGTTTCTGAGCAGTCGTGCGCTAATAGGGAAAATAAAACAACCAGACTGCTGTTCATTTCTCAGACAGAAAACACAGTGACCTTCCAGGCATACTGTACAGCATGTAATTCTGATACATTCGGTAAATCACTTGCCAAAACCTAACCTAAAGCAATTTACAGAGAAGTTTTGTTAACATGGGCTAACTAATCTAGGGTTGTGTTTTTTCTTTCTTGATAAAACAGAGAGTTTCAGCTCTGACTGGAAACATAGTCAAAGCCAATATATTTATGGATATCTATCGGCCTATCAAAAGTAATGAGACTGTTTACGCAAAAATGACAATTCTGTCAATATTTACTCTCCTCGTGTTGCGTGAAGCTCTCAAAATGCTATTGGATTTTGTGTGCATCATAATTGAACGTGCTGCAGTCTGAATATGTGGAATTAAGAACAAGATTTAAGAGCTACTTCAAGGAAAGATTTTTAAGGATTAAAGGATTACTTTTCAGTTTGTTCCTCAAATAACGATCATATTGCTTCAGAAGAAGCTTATATTGTCATCATGTCGTCATATTTATGGTACATTTATAGTGCTTATTTGTCCTTTTTGAATCTTAATAGCTGTGATCACAATGAACTATCATTGTATGGAAAAGAGCAGCATGAACATTCTTCATCATATCTCCTTTTGTGTTTCACACAAGAGAAATGTCACAGGTTTGGAACAATATGACAGTGAGTAAATGATGACAATTTTAGTTATCCCTTTAATAATAACATATTTCATCACTTACTGAACATAGGTGTATTTAATCATATTGCTACCATTTTACATAAACATATGGCATGATTTTTAGGGAGTTTACATGGCCTATCATGACCTATTGCTTCAAAGGAACACTGTCTCAGAGCATATTCACATATAAGCGTGTGTGTGTGTTTCTCACCTTCCTTGCAGTCATGTTTGTTTTCATGCAGAATGAAGCCACTTCTGCACTGACAACTGTAGCTGCCAAAGGTGTTCACACATTCATGCTGACATCCGCCGTTCTCCTTAGAGCACTCATCTTTATCTGTGAGAACAAAACACCAGATCTCAGCAAAACACTACAATATTAAAAATAAAGGTTCTTTATTGGCATCAATTGTTCTACAAATAACCTTTACCATCCATGGAAACTTTTCATTCCACAAAAGGTTCTTTTACAGTGGGAAAAGGTTCTTTAGATTATTAAAATGTTCTTCACTCTAAGAAAAAAATGGTTCTTTAAAGAACTGTTCACTGAAAGGTTCTTTGGGGAACCAAAACTGGTTCTTCTATGGCATTGCTGTGAAAACCCCCTTTTGGAACCTTTATTTTTAAGAGTGTACGATGATTTAAAAAAAAAAACAAGACAAGAAGGGGTATTGTTTTGGTTTTAGGACAACTTTGATGAAAGGTTTTGATTTTTTGATCCACTTCAAATGTTGACTACTGTATATATACACATATATATATATATATATATATATTCCTTTTTAATACTTCCTTATATATATATATATATATATATATACTTCCTTTTTAACTGACTGCTAGCTATTTAAAGACTTATCCAAGTTTTTCTCCCAAAAAAGTGAAAAATCATGTAATTTCTATTACATAATATCAAAATACCACATCACACATTATACCAAAATGCATTTCAGTAAATGCTACGATCAGATATTTTTTCCAGTATGTACAATATATATATATATATATATATATATATATATATATATATATATATATATTATATTTATATACATGATTTAATCGATTAATCGCACATTTTTTAATCGCGATTAATCGCATGGTTGTCATCTAAATGTACCTTTGTTCTAAATCAATACCTTAAATCAATACTTTCAAATTTTTAATACTCTAATCAACATGGGCATGGACAAATTTGGATGCTTTATGCAAATGTACACTATATTGCCAAAAGTATAGGGTCGCCCCCTTCTAATGAACATGTTTGACTACTTTAGTAATTTCTATGAGTACAAATCTTAATGTTTGGACAGGACCCTTTTCTATTCTAACATGACAATGCCTCTGTGTATAATATATATTGGTGTTTGGTGATGAGTTTTTGGCTCAAGGTCTGCATTTAAAATCACACCAGCGGTGTTAAACTGGGATTAGGACTTGGTTTTATGCAGACCAGTCAAGTTCTTCCACACTGACTGAATCAATCATTTCTTCTTGAACCTTGTCTTATACACAGAGGCATTGTCATGTTGAATATAGGGTCCTGTCCAAACTGTTGCTATAATATTAGAAGCACACAATTTCCTAGAATATCATTATATGCTTTAACATTAAGATTTGTACTCATAGAAATGACTAAAGTAGTCAAACCTGTTCATTAGAAGGGGCGACCCAATACTTTTGGCAATATAGTGTATGATTATTAACATAAAGCATGACTGAAAAGATCATAGATGTTTTTCATAGTCACTTGTTCACTGTCTATTAGATAAAGAAAAAAGAAATTCCATGAAGTCTTTCTTTGCAGAGCAATTTACTGACACAAACCTGTTTCAAAGATCATTTTTGCAGATGGCAGCTTTTCTGAAAATGCAAAATGTACATTTATTATTTATTATTACATTTGTTCATTCCCTCTCTGTGCCCACTACTGTATAGACAAGCATGAAAATAAAACTGAAATTCCAGGTTCCCATTGGTATATTTTACTGTTTCTTTGTCAGACAACGGAATGAATATGAAATAGTGACTGAGCAATTTACGCGACCCATTAAGACAAACCTGTTTACAGCTTTTTGCACACAGGGCAGCTCTTCTTTAATCTGCACAAAAAATGAAATCGCACCATCGTCTGATGAAAATGTACATTTATTATTTATTATTACATTTGTAAAGACCCTCTGTGCTGTGATTTCGGCCACATATACTTATTTTGATGAAGCAAATTCTCAATAAAACTGTTTTCATTGGTAATATTTTACTGTGTTTGTTGTCAACAACGGAATGAATTAAAGAAATAGTGACTGAAACGCGACCCATCTCTGCCGCGCGCTGTAAGAAACTAGCACCAGCTCTCCCTTCCAAGATGTTAATCTGCACAAAAAATCATGATAATCGCACCATCGTCTGATGAAATCAAATACATCATAAGATAAAGACAATAGCTGTGCTGTGATTTCGGCTATACTTGCATGTTAAATTAGAGAAGCAACTAATGTGTTTCTGAATTAAAGCGCTGTCCTCTCTTTACAAATGACAGACGCAGAAGTTGCCAGACAAATGAAATTTGCGTTCCATCTCCATTTCTCCAACTAAGGGTTGGGCCACGGGTCAAACCGGAAATACGCGCTGCGTTAATCGCGCGTTAAAAAAATTAGTGCCGTTAAAATGAATTTGCGTTAACGCGTTATTAACGCGTTAACTTTGACAGCACTAATACATATACATATATGTTTAACATAGTACATAAATTTTTTTTAAATTTCACAGCACACACTCACCTGAGAAGAACTGGGCCTTGAAGCCCTTCTTGGAGACGGTGTTGTCAGATTTAAACTCAATGCGCATGTTGTTGTACTGAGAGGTGATGGCCTCCGGTTTCTCAGCTCCGCAGAATTTCCCATGCAGTCTGGAGTCGGCGGACAGACCACTTCTCACCTCAACAAAGTCATATTTACACACCTGCACAGCAGAGAGCAACACACCGGTCAACATCTACAAAGACCTTTCAACCACTGCTGGGCAGCAGCATCTTTCTTATCCCAAAACACAGCATATGATGCTCTTTTAAGAAGGGAAATATAACAGTGGAATCACTTGTATTGTTTTCTCTTTTGCATGTATTTTTTTGATAAAAGCATCTAATAAATGTAAATGTTTGAATCAAAAATAGAGAGGGAAAAAGAGTATCATGTTTGTTTTGATGAGAAACTTGATGGATCCTTCATTTAAGTGGTGCAAAATGCTCTAAATAGTCCACTGATACTTTTCACAGCTTTTCATTTTGATTGCAACACATGAGTGCATGGCAACTTTTGCCAATAATAGTTCACAAGCTGTACACTAGTTATCTGGAGCAAATGTTGTTTTTGGCAATCAATAAAGCTGAAGCCATTCTCACCTCCCTCTATTAAACCAGAGCCAGTACACTGAAGGAATGTTCCAGCTTCAATAAGAGTTAAGTTCTAATGACAGCATTAACACAGACAATATCGACAAAACTAACACAAATCATATTCACAGTAATGCGCTTACAATGGAAGTCTATGGGGCAAGACATTCAAGAGGGCTTAAAAGCAGGAATGGGTGGCTTGTAGTTTAAAAGAAGCACTTGTATGCATTCTTATACAGAAACTGTGTTATTTAAGCACATAAATCATGCTTTTAATGGTGGGGCAGCTATTGTAAGTGGATGAATATCTGGATAAACGTTACCAACGCAACTCCAGTGGATAGAGTTTGCTCCATGTAAACAGATAGTTACATAATGTTCATTCCTGGTATCCTTTCACATACTGTGCAAAAGTTAGTTTTGTGCAGGTTCGTGCCCTGTAGACTTTCAATGTAAATCCATTATTGCAAACAGATTCGTTTTTGTGGTCATAATTACTTTCTGTGGTAATTGGCAAGAAGTCACTGATGCAGAACCTGTATGAACCCAAATCATTCCTAGCTTTAATTTATCCAGCAATTATATAGTACGCTATTAATGCAAAAGCTGTAAAATGCTCAGGAAAACATACAGCTGCTTTAAACACGTTTTAGTGTGTCGTCTAATAGCTATATAAAAAAAAAAAAACAGCCTGAGCCAACAGCCTCATTTTCTCTCTCAAAATCACTCTTCTTGTTTAGCACTAATGTAATGACGTTGCTGTTATACTAAAGCAATATAACCGGCTTCTGTTGAAGTTTGCAAAATTTCAAATAATGAAGTATAAAAAGACAGGCTGGACTCTCTTTAACAGGATAGCTCTGTTATAAACTACCTGAGTGTTTGTGATAAACATGCACGAAGCCAGAAATCTACCCTTCATCTTAACCAACAGATCATAAGTGCATTCGTCATGTGAGCTGCACTGGGCAAAACTGCCGTAAGCTATCAACAATGAACAAGTGAGAAAACATGAAGGCAATTTGGAGAAGTCAGTCCCTAAAGCCCTGTGGTGATTCACACCAATCGAGCTGAAATGAACCAGACAAACCCACCCCACGCTGAGGCAAAAACCTAGTGCTCACATCGTTCCCCTCCGTCTCGAAGACGTCGAAGAGCAGCGTGATGCGGTACTGCGTGGGCGCCACCAGCTGCCAGATGCAGTTCTTGTTGGGCGGATACTCTTTGGGCCAGCCTGGACTGGTGATGGACCCATTCAGCTTGGTGATGAAACCACCACAGGCAGCTGAGAAAAAGACAACAGGAAAGAACTGTAAGACAAATTATACTAATGCATTATTGAGAAATACTTCAGCTCCTCAGTCCACACACAACATTTCTTGAAATGATCAGATTCCCAAGCCTTTTCAGTAACTGCATACAGGAGCTTTAATCTGAAAGTAGCAACAGATCTTTTCTTCCATATTGTGATTGAAGCAGATTATCGAGAAAAAAAGTCGGATACTTGTTTCTATTCATTGATTAGCAGATCTGAATGTGAGCTTGCAGTGATTAAATGAATAGACAAGCTACATCACCAGAAAAAAGAAAAAAAACTTCACTGTTTTTCACTGGAAGATCAAGTGAAGACATTTTGATCAGTATAAGGTCAGAACAGGAACATGTGCATGGATGAATCATTCCTAATAACCTCAAATAACATAGATTTAGAAAAAGATAGGGTGATTTTCCATTCTGTGCTGACTTTAAGATGGCTTATTGTGAAATTCCCTTCACGTTCTCTTTATACACAGAGTTTATTATGTAGAATGATGGTTTGTTATTTTCTTTAAAAAGCATTTTTGTCCTTGGCTTTAAACTTCATTTGAAGGCACTCATGTGTGTTTATTTTGAGTTTCTGTGGATCGATCAAGAATCATTTGAGAAGGAATCACGATGCATCAACAAATATACTTTTTTCCCTCTGATCTCTACCACTATGTTTATATATTTAAAGGGGTAGTTCACCCAAAAATGAAACGTTTCTCATAAAGTTGGTGTTATGAAGGTTGTTGGTGTCTAAACAACATCAAACTCCAATGACTTTCATTGTAGAATGTGCAAAACAACACTGAAACATTTTTCAAAATTAGTTTCACGTTTTAGAGTGAGCTGTCAATTTTTTCACACATACAAAGCAATTATCCTATTATAACATAGCTCATTTACATACAGAAGTCTTATACAGTAGGTAAATTAGCAAAAACAACCTGGATTATTCAGGTTTAATTCTATCTTTTTTACCCTAAATTGTGCATATTAGTACTTCAGAGTAGTAATATGTACCCTTAAGGTATTAATATGTACACTTATTGTACTATTATGCACCCTCTCTTGGTAAAGAAGGTACAAAAGTGTCCTTTTGAGGATACTGTCCCAGTGACAAGCTGTTGTTCCCCTAAAGGTACAATGTTGGCACTTTTTTTTTAAGAGTGTACAAAATAAATGCAAAAATGTACAACACAGCCCTTTAAAAAAACTCCCTACAACTGCTACATATTTCATGCACAGCATGCCTAGGTTACAAAGCACTCTTAAACTTTCAATTTATCAAGCTGACCAGCTTGTGGTTTGTCAAAACGGGCACCTGCTACATATAAAATAACAAGAACGGTCCAGTTTTAATTAAAATACACAGGGAACAACCCCAGGCTTCGTATCTAATCAAACACGAGCAGAAAGACAGAGTAGTTTACTTTGGTGCGGTACGATCCAAATTACCCAACGGATCCCCTACAACGATTTCCACCGAACACATGCACTCAGGGAGAGATGTTTCCATGGATACCCGCATGAAGCCTTTGGACAGCCCTTGCGTTGAAGCTTGAGCTTTATGTACATTTAAGCCCTATCCGTATATTCCCTCAGGAGTCAGGACCATCATCCAATAAACCTGTTCTGTGAGAACGAGCGGCACAGTCATTATGATAAAGTGGGATTTACTGCTGATATGATGATAGCCACAGGGAAGCTGTGCTGGGCCAATCTTTCTTTTATCTAATGGAAAATCATTTTCCGATCACTCCAGTCTGTCACGATTGAGCTGTTGAGTCATCTCAGTGCATGTCTGAACAAACAGACTTTTGCTCAATATAGCAGCCGCAGGGTACGTGCTGTGCTAGCAACTGCCTCACGCATCCAGACGTTAGCTGACGATATAATGAGAGACGTTAGCTGTTAGACAACACTGTACCTAAGAATGCTTTGACCCTTAACCCCAACTGTATATTAGCACTTTGTTTGAGAAGAATATGATATAAACAGATTCAAACTTCAGCAGAATTTCCAGCCGCTCAGAAAACAGAGCAGCGCTTTGTAAGTGTCGTGCGGAGGAGGGTAAAGAAAGCCAGGCGAGCCTGCTGTCAATGTGAGGAAGGTGCTCATAACTTGCTGGCAGCCCCGAGCCAATAGCACAAAACAGATGTCGGCGGTATGTCAACAGCGCAAGCAGAAGTAGTAATTAAGAGGATGCAGTAACACAGACTGTCCACTAGAGGCAGAATGAGGTCGGTGTAGATGGCTGCTCAAAACATGCACTCAGTAATTAAGGGAAAGTGTGATTTTTTTATATTAAAATGCTTCTTTTATTTCAGATTAATATGCATAGGCAAGCATTTTGTAGGTTGATTCCCCCAAAAAGTGTAAATATGCTATCAAAACTATCAAAGTGATGTTTGTTTGAGAACCCTGACCAGCCCAGCAAACACTGGTTCAACCAATGGTGTTAGTTTGGGGCGGGGCTATCTGGTTGTTTATCCAATAGAAGATAAGGGGAGTGTTCTAGAAATCAATTTTTTTTTTTTACAATCCCGAGTGATGACATTAGTGGCTCAGATATTTCTGCTTCATCTTTAAAAGTTCAAGATGGGTCAAGGTAAACATTTTCTTGGAGGTGGATTCACGAAACATTCTTAAAAACAAAATTCTTAACTGCTAAACTAAAGTAACTAAGTTTATACAAAATATCCTATGAAGAATTTGAATTCTTGAGAAGAATGTTAAAAATCCTTGTACGTAACCTCTAAATGTTAGTATAACATTCAACTTGTCTTAAATTCCCATAGGTAAGATGTTAAATTGAATTTATTGATTTATTGAATGAATTTTTCGGGTTGTTTAAAATATTAAGCATTCTAACATAACATTACCTGCATAGAATATATATTACTATTACTAGGAATCTGCATGAATACTCTAAAATCCTTTGATCGATAATGTAAAGAAAGATCGGTTAATTATGTGTAATGTGACTTTTTGCTAAATTTGAAATTCAACAACACTACGAAAACGGACCTTGTTTTTAATTTTATAATTACAACAATTTTCATCAGGATTTTGATTATTATGGTAATTTGCATGCAGCACATCTTGGCCTTTGAGATGATCAGCAAGTCTTCGTCAAGAACCACTGTACAATCAGATAAAACAAAAGCCTGTCGTTTATTTCTTAAGAGGAAAAAAATACACATGTTCTTAAGAAAATATTTGAGAACTTCTTAAGAATTTTTCAGGAATTGAACTTTAGTTTCTTAGAAAATTCTTAACTCCTTTGAAGAAGATTTTTGTGAAATTGACCTATGGCCTTTAAAAACTTTCTTTGCCCTAAAACTTGCCTTTGCCACACACAGAGTTAGCGTTATTTGTTTGTATACTGTAAGACAAATCCATATAAAAATGGAAAATATACTGGTAATTTTCCGCCTGGGCACTATCCATTAAGTTTAAGGACATTTTCTTTAAGCCTAAAAAGCAACACAATGCAATGCATAATTTAAAATATGGGTAAAACATGTATGAAAAATGAATACGGAAAATTCCTTTATATTACCATTTATATTACTTTATATTAGAATATTGGGCCCTATTTTGACAGACTTTTCTGAGAGTGTACAGCTTTCCCTCGATGCTGCCATGCCACCATAAACAGTTTAAATATGGCACTGGCCCGTATCCAGCACTGAACTGTTCACATACTAACCCTCGCAACTCCGTTTGTCTGCCGCCAGTTCGTACCCAGGGTCACAGGCGCACTTGTAACTACCGAGCGTGTTGACACAGCGCTGCTCACAGCGACCGTTGTCGGGTCTGGAGCACTCGTCCATTTCTGCAACAACAAGAACATCAGAACTTGAGTTACAGTACCTTAAAGGAGCGATGCTAATATCTTAGGAGATATTTAGTGCTAATATATTATCAGGGATTCTCTTTTTCTTTCTTTCAATTTTTCATCATGTTGGTTATAGATCAAATCCAAGGTGAAACCATAAAGCAAAAACATCCACCTCACCTTTGAAAAAATTAGCAGCAAATCCAGCCTTGTTGACAGAACCGTCAGACACAAACTTCATCCAGAGCTGGTTGGAACTGGATTTAATATCGTCGGGTTTGTCATAACCACAGAATCTGCCCAACAGTGGGCTGCTTTCTGAGTTCCCATCTCGAACCTCCAGGTAGTCGTACGCACAGTTATCGTGCCTCTCGATCTTGGATTGAAAAGAGGAAAGATAATTGAGAAAAAGGAAATGGAAAAAGTAAATTTAAACCTGAAAGACCTGAAAAGCATTTCTTTTCTTTCAATGCAAGACATGCCATTAAAATTTGATAGCAACCAGCTGTGACCGTAACCAACCTTTTCATCAAGGTCTAGAACATCTTAAAAAAATCAAGTGGAAAACACGCTGAAATTTTTCCCCCTTTTCTTTTACAGATCCGCAACATCTCTTCTTTCCAAAGACAAAGATCATGGGGAGTTTTGGGTTTATTTACACCAGCTGGTTAGAGACAATCTAAACCAAACCCAGAGCCAATGCAATGACACGACAAAATCAGAGTCAGCCAGACGAATGACACAAGCACTAAATTAAAGTGATTTTTAAAAAACCTCAGCATTTAAGTATACTCAGTTTATATAATCAAATAATGGTATGATGTAAGAGTCTTCCTTTTACATTTGAGCAAACCCTAGTCTGCGGAGTCATTTTCTTCAGTCCTATTAATGTTTATTTCTAGATATACACTGTCTTTTCTTGTTTAGGACACACTCTAACACTATAACAGTGTATAAGCAATTAATTACATGCTTATAATGCAGTAATAACAACTTTTTTTAATCATACCTCAAACGACTGGAAGGTAAGGCCTACATGGTAACCCTGAGCCACAGTGATCTTCCACACACACACTTTGTTAGGTCTGTAGTCGTCTGGGTAGTTCGGAGACTGAATTTGACCATTGTCTTTCTTCACCTCCCCACCGCAAATAGCTGCAAGATAAAAGATTACAGTGCAAACATGACAGTAAAGCATGGCAATTACTTCTTTCACAATAGGAACTACTGGAAACAGATATTGTTAGGTGTTCACCAAATGGAAACTCAGTAATTCAGTAGTTCAGCTATGGTTGGATTTAGGTCTGGGTAGCAAAACACTTATTACGAACAAATTTGACAGTGATTTCTGTTGACATGCTATTTTGAGCACTCTGGATTTGCCCTAGACCGTAGCCATGAAATTGCTGCTGTTTTTTGGGCTAATTTTGCTCACAACCTCTTGCAGCTCTATTGACATATGAAATGCAAGGCTAGTAAGAAACTGCTGTTGCAAATTATTAAATATATGAAGGTTTACATGAAAATGTCAATGGCATGAGCTAAAGGCACCTTTTTTTGAGACTGTATGTACACACTTATGCACACACAAGTACTATTGTGCTTCTTCATAATTTTTTTCAATGCCCACTAGCACTTGTTTTATAATATTTTATAGTTGTTGATTTGGTTGAATGCTGGTACCTTCGTAAACAGCAGAGAAGCCCTTTCCCACCCAGTTGCTGCTGCTGCGAAACTCAATCCAAAGGCGACTGTCTGTAGAGACGATCGTCTCTGGTAATTTATCCCCACAAAATCGACCTGCATACAGAGGTACAAACAAATAACTCAAAGCTTCACTTTGACTTGTTCATATTATTCTTTTGAAATGTCAGGTGTTCATCTTAAACCTTTCAGTGGTGCTTTCCTCCAATATCCATCTCTGATCTCCACATGATCATACCAGCACAAATGACTCCGGTATAAATCCATAGATGTAAAGTTCAGAATGATCTTAGGGAAGAAAATGTAGTACATTGTTACTGAAGGAAAGTTGGACATCTGTTAAAGTCTTAATAGCTGTGCAAATGCAATGATTCTGAGCAGGATTTCAATTCGGAAATCCTCATTTTAGACAATCTAACTTGGTAGTTTACACTCTGTGGAAATAGTTATGTCAGATTAATTAAGAAGTCTTTTTGAATAATTTTTTTTTTTTTTTTTACAATTTAAACCATTTTGCAGAGTATAGTCTGCACTGTAATCAGGATGTTTGTTTTAGAGTAAAACTATATAGTGAGAAACATAAATAACAATATTTGACAGAATATTTTCCTCAATCAAGCCTCTAAAATGGTATTACACTGTAAAAAATATATATTTATTTTGAAGTTCTAAGTAAAACAGATTATTGGAGTACGTTTTACGAAAAAAAAAAAAACATTTTAAATTCAAATTTCACTCTTTCCACGTTAAAATTTCACATTTAATTTAACAGGTTATTTGCAGTGTTGGGGAAAGTTACTTTTAAAAGTAATGCATTACAGTATTTCATTACTCCATAAAAGAGTAACCAATTGCATTACTTAATTACTCTTTATGGAAAGTAATGCATTATAGTATTGCGTTACCCCATAAAAGAGTAACCCATTGCATTAGTTGCATTTTATGGAAAGTAATGCATTAGAGTATTGCGTTACTCCATAAAAAAAGTAACCAATAATGTTACTTAGTTACTCTTTATGGAAAGCATTGCATTATAAGATTGCATTACTCCATAAAGTAACCAATTAAATTACTTAGTTACTCTTTATGGAAAGTAATTAATTACAGTATTCCGTTACTCCATTAAAGAATAACCAATTATGTTACTTAGTTACTCTTTATGAAAAGTAATGCATTACATAATTGTGTAACTCCATAAAAAGTAACCAATTGCATTACATGGTTACCCTTTAATGGTAATGCACGTCTACGTTAATTACATTACTTTTGTTTTTCCTTTTGTCACCTGGGCTAGGTTTGCTTATTTGTTTTTTTTAAAAACAAAAAAAGTTATATTTTTGGCAACTGTAACGGCCCTTTCACACCAAAAGTAAAATTAATAAGCCTTAGCCCCTCACTCCCAATTCCTCTCAACACAGGGACAGGAGAGCTCAGTGAATAAATGGAAAAACAAAGTAACTAATGTTAT
Source organism: Schizothorax lantsangensis (assembly GCA_027422415.1). NCBI lineage: Eukaryota > Metazoa > Chordata > Actinopteri > Cypriniformes > Cyprinidae > Schizothorax > Schizothorax lantsangensis. The sequence goes on from CM049851.1 coordinate 26,747,739, forward strand.
GTATTTGAAAAAGTAACTCAGATATTTCATTGTAAATTTAAAAGTAATGTGTTACGTTACTAATTACTTGAAAAAGTAATCTTATTACATAACTCGCGTTACTTTTAATGTGTTATCCCCAACACTGTTTATTTGCCATTTCTTTACTATTAATTGTGCAATTTCTGAGTAAAAATGGTTTTAATGTCAATTTTTTCACTGTAATGTGAAACTGTGAAATGTGGTAATGTATGTGAAAAAATAGTTGAAAAATGGTTTGTGGGAATCTCTGTGAACAGATTTCAGTAAAGACTCAAAAAATCAGTCAATCGGTTTTCTAAACTGATTCATTGAAAACTGTTAGGACAAACCGAGTAACCAAAATGAACTGGACTTCCCAACTCTATGTGGGACCAATATCACAATTTACTCAATTCCATAAACTGCCACAGGCTTAAAAGCTAGCAGCTAATCATTGATTCACCAGCGCTTCTTCACCTTTTCTCCCGGTGTAACTGAAATTCTCCATATGCAGTGCATATATGCTGAATAACCATTGGGAAAACCAGGTGAAGATAAGTTTCCACTACTCTCCTGCAAACTGTCTCCACATCCTAAGAAAGACAGAAAGAAAGAAAGCTGTCAGTGTTCAAGAATAGTTAACATGAACAGTTCATTACACATAAACAAGATGTGATCAGTTACACAACGGTCCACTGAGACAGTACACTGCCTGTATATAAAACATTGTTGTGCGTCACAGAACCCAACAAAGACAAAAGACCACGAAGAAGTCTGGATTGTCTTTCACAGTGTGTGCCTTGAGCACTTTCATGTTATGAAGCACATCTGCTTCTAATGTTACACGCCTGCCTTATATTCACAGCAAAGAGCAAGAGAAGGAAATAAAAGTGATGCAAAATTCAAATCAAAAGAGTTTTCATTTATATGGTGCTGCGTGAAATTAAAATGAAACCGTTCACAGGCAGCATAGTGTATTAAATGCGCTGGGTAATTAAACGCTCTGGTGGTCACTGTGGAAATACACATGGCAAACCAGCATTGCTTCATTAAAATGTCAAAACATCAGCAGTTTCGTAACATATTCATAAAACATAACATATGTAATGGACAATGTACAGCCTGCTTTACGCTGGGGTCCTGATTACCCTTTCAGCTCATTATTTTGTGATAATGAACAGATGATCCTGCTTATCACACAACTACTAACTGACTAAATAAATAAATAGACATGAAACATTAGTTTGACATAGTATAATTCTATCTAAAAAAAAGCCAAAACAACAAAGTAAAATAAAATGTTTAATAAAATAATATATAAAATAATAATAAAACTCACATAAAATTACAAAAAATATAAAATAATAAAATAAAATAATGGTTTTGACATGAACCTTCTTCACAATAAAAAGAGGCACTACAACACCACACATACAGGATTAGACCATCACCATATAAAATAAAATCATATCAAATAAAATAAAACATTAAAAAATTAAATATTATAGAAAATAATAATGACACTTACAATACTGACAATAAAATAAAATAAAACATTAAAAAATAAAATAATAATGACACTTACAATACTGACAATAAAATAAAGATTAAAATAATAATAATAATAATAATGATATGGACATTCAAGCATTCATATGGACATAGGGACTACACAACACCAAACATTTAAGACTAGAAAAATAAACCAAATCAAGTGCATTGACCCATACAGTACTAAAATGAAACCAAACAATAGAAACTAAACTAAAATGTTGTAAGTGGCTGAACATAAAATTCAACCAATGCAACATCATATTTATCTGATTCTTCCCCAACATACCAAGTAAAATCTTATGTATTTACTTTTTTCTTACTAAAATGGATATAAAGTTGATTAACAACCAGTCATTTTTAAAATATATTTGGGACGGGTTTAATGCTTGGTCATCTAGCAGCCAAGTTTCTCCCTAACTTTCCCTCCAGAGGGCTTGTTGAGCTGTTTACACTCCTAACATTCTCCACACATGCTCTGCATGCATGAGTTTTCAGTCAGGCCAAGTGTGAAGTGGATTCAGTGTTTAGAACCATTAACAAGCGGTCTGGCAAGCCACAGCAAGTGACAGATGCCACAAGGAATGCTATGCAAAAGATCTGCCACAATTACACCTTATTTTCCAGCATGTGATATTCTGCATCCTACCCTGTGTACGGCCACATCATCCACATGTGCCGACCGCATGAACAAATCATGTGATACACGTTCCTCCAACAGACTTCAGTCAGAACTTCAAAAACTCATAACCATATGTGTAAAACCAGCACCAGTCCCAGATGAGATTATTTATGGGTGGCTATATGCTAAAGACAAATGTCTATATAAAATTGTAAAATAATAATAAAAAAATAATAATAATAATACCATTAGAGACCTACAATGTGTTTAAATTTAAATTTAAGACTTTTAAAGAGCCTTTTCAGGATGCAATACAATGAATATTGTATGTACATACAGAACAAATCTATACAATCTCAAAAGAAATAATATATATCAGATTATTTTACTACATTAAAAAGGCTGGGGTTCAAATTCAACAAATTGTTTATTTACCAGTATATCAATTCATATGACACAGAGATCAATAAAGAAAGGTAATTAGAAACAGAAACAGGTTATTGTGACATTACTAGTCAAACTGAATGCTCTTACACTTTCCTTGCAGTGACAGAGAATCTACAAGGCTTTACATTGAATTAAATGGCAGATAGAGTTTATTGTGTAAAAGAAATACCAATAATAACCATAAAAATGATTTTATGCTCTAATTCAGTATGCTATAATGAAATATAATTAAATATGCTATATACTGTAATGTTACGCTATAATTCAGGCAGAAGTACACCTGGACTCTTATTTTGAAATGTCTGGGCTTTACTGTTCAAGTAAATTGAAACAAAACTGAAATTTTGAAAAAAAAATCAAAAACATGCACTCATGCAACCATCTACAAAAAAACAAACAAACAAAAAAATGTGAAGATCATAATGTAAACATTGCCGTAATTCATCAACAGCAATCGTTTGGTATAAATGTGCAGTATTCACTAATTGCCAACTGCACTGAAACCACAAGCCAGTAGAACAAGGCTGCGTTTTTACTTTGAACTTGTTTTAATTACACTTTTTAAATAGTTTTAATTAAATAAATAAATATGTAATTAAATTGCAGCCTTTTGAAGCTTACCAGTTTCAAACCGGGTGCATCACGGTTCCTGTTTTTCCCTGTTTTTATGCATTAATATTTTTATTTAATTTCATTGATTTATATTCAGTGTGCAATTAAAATGAAACAGTTCACGGGCAGCATACTGTATTACATGAGCTGGGTAATTAAACGCTCTGGTGGTCATAATGGCACACCATCATTGCTTCATTAAATATCAAAATATCAGCAGTTTCATTACATATTCAGAAAATGTCATGGATAATGTACAGTCTGCTTTACACTGGGGTCCTGACTGCCCTGTTGGAGTGGGGTAAAATAATAAAATAAAAACATTATTAATATGTATTATTCATATACATTACATTGTGGTGTTGTTTCATGACATGTTCTCCAAAGTACAAAAATCTTATTTTCCCTGCTTTTATTTAATTTTGAATGATTTTTTATGATCTTAAATTTGACAAAACCACATTTAAGACATTTTAAGAGCTTTTAATTACCACTGGTTTGGACGTATTTGCTTGAAGGTTTACAATCATTCACTGGTAGTGTGTGTAAAGTTTATATGAAAAATGTCTTGACCCCCTTGTACTGTGTTTAGTTGCTGTCTCCTAGAAAGCAAGCGTTCTGTCCTCTGTTTTACAGGGAAAGAAGACAAATACAAACTTCCTGTGCTTGACCAGTGTTTACTCTGCCTTCCCGAGCCAGGAGCAAAGACCGTCGCCAAAACCGCACCACATCAAATGTGGATGCCAAGTTATTTCCAGACAACATAATCTCAGCGTGTCCCACCCAAGACACGAAATGGGTGCAAAAACAAAAAAGTTTTTCATAGGATTTTGTCTTGTTTTCTATAAAAATTCTAATATTTATATCTTTAACAAAATGTGCCATTGGTGGTCTTCTGAGGATTTTGCTTATTTGTACTGTATTATATATAGTGTTGGGTGTAATGCATTACTAAGAATTAATTACAATATGAACTCTTACTCTGTAATTTAATATTACTCTGATGCAAGTGAATTAAACAGACTAGAAAAATCAAAACAATGTGAATGTAACAAAAATAAGACTTAATATTAAAATTTATAATTTTAATGTAACTTTAAATCTTTAAATACTTTGGTCAGTTCAAGAATAATTTAGGCAATTTTATATTATTTATTTGAAAGAATTATAAGAGCCTTTTCATGTCTATCCTTGTATTGTTACATTTTTAAATACAACCCCAAATCAGAAAAAGTTGGGACATTGGAAAACGCAAATAAAAAAAAGAAAGTAGTGATTTCTAAATTTACTTTGCTTGTATTTCATTGCAGACAATATGAACACAAAATTTTCATGTTTTGTCTGGTCAACTTCATGTCATTTGTAAATATACATCCTTTCCTGTCATTCAGACCTGCAACACATTCCAAAAAAAGTTGGGACAGGAGCAATTTAGGGCTAGTAATGAGGTAAATTGGTTAAATAATGATGTGATTTGAAACAGTTGATGTCAACAGGTGATTGTAATTATGATTTGGTACAAAAGCAGCATCCAAGAAAGGTCTAGTCCTTTAGGAGCAAAGATGGGCCGAGGATCGCCAGTTTGCCAACAAATACGTGAGAAAATTATTGAAATGTTTAAAAACAATGTTCCTCAAAGAAAGATAGGAAGAGATTTGGATATTTCACCTTCAACAGTGCATAACATAATTAAAAGATTCAAGGAATCTGGAGGAATTTCAGTGCGTAAAGGACAAGGGCGCAAGCCTAAGCTGAACAACCGTGATCTCCGATCCCTCAGGCGGCACTGCATCAAGAATCGTCATTCATCTATAAGCGATATCACCACATGGGCTCAGGACTACTTTGGCAAACCTTTGTCAAGTGCCACAATATGTAGTTACATCCACAAATGCCAGTTAAAACTGTACTGTGCCAAAAGGAAGCCCTATGTTAACAGTGTCCAGAAGCGCCGTCGACTTCTCTGGGCTCGGAGGCATCTGGGATGGACCATCACACAGTGGAAACGTGTACTGTGGTCAGATGAATCAGTATTTCAGGTATTTTTTGGGAGGAATGGACGCCGTGTGCTCCGGACCAAAGAAGAAAAGGATCATCCAGACTGTTACCAGCAACAAGTCCAAAAGCCAGGGTCTGTCATGGTATGGGGTTGTGTCAGTGCCCTTGGCAAAGGTAACTTGCACTTCTGTGATGGCACCATTAATGCTGAAAAGTACATAGAGATTTTGGAGCACAATATGCTGCCTTCAAGAAGACATCTTTTCCAGGGACGTCCATGCATATTTCAACAAGACAATGCAAAACCACATTCTGCACACATTACAAAGTCCTGGCTGCGGAGGAAGAGGGTACGGGTACTTGACTGGCCTGCCTGCAGTCCCGACCTGTCTCCAATAGAGAATGTGTGGCGCATTTTGAAGCGCAAAATGCGACAACGAAGACCCTGTACTGTTGCCCACCTTAAGACTTGTTTGCAGGAAGAATGGGACAAAATTACACCTGAAACACTTCATCACTTGGTGTCTTCAGTCCCTAAACGTCTTTTAAGTGTTGTGAAAAGGAATGGCAACATTACAAAGTGGTAAATGCTTTACTGTCCCAACTTTTTTTGGAATGTGTTGCAGGTCTGAATGACAGGAAAGGATGTATATTTACAAATGACATGAAGTTGACCAGACAAAACATGAAATATTTTGTGTTCATATTGTCTGCAATGAAATACAAGTCAAAGTAAATTTAGAAATCACTACTTTCTTTTTTTATTTGCGTTTTCCATACTGTCCCAACTTTTTCTGATTTGGGGTTGTACAATCATTCACTGGTAGTGTGTGTAAAGTTTATATGAAAAATGTCTTGACCCCTTGTACTGTGTTTAGTTGCTGTCTCCTAGAAAGCAAGCGTTCTGTCCTCTGTTTTATCAGGGAAAGAAGACAAATTACAAACTTCCTGTGCTTGACCAGTGTTTACTCTGCCTTCCCGAGCCAGGAGTCACAGAGACCGTCGCCAAGATACCGCACCACATCAAATGTGGATGCCATGTTATTTCCAGACAACATAATCTCATCGTGTCCCACCCAAGACACGAAATGGGTGCAAAAACAAAACATGAGGATTTTGTCTTGTTTTCTATAAAAATATCTAATATTTATATCCTTTAACAAAATGTGCCATTGGTGGTCATTCTGAGGATTTTGCTTATGTATGTACTGTATGTATATTATGTGTTGGGTGTAATGCATTACTAAGCAATTAATTACTGTAATTTAATTACTTTTCCCTTGAAAAAGTAAAGTAAGGGACTACTCTTAATTTCTCTGTAATTTAATTACAGTTACTTCTGATGCAAGTGAATTAAACAGACTAGAAAAATTATATACAAAACAATAGTGAATTTAACATAAAAATAAGACATCTAATATTAAAATTTGTAATTTTAATGTAACTTTTTTTTGTTATCAACATTTTTTTTTTCACACATAACATAACATAACATCCAAAATATAACAAAACAACAGACATATACTCAATAGCTCAAAGTCAAGTCAAAAGGGAGGAAGAGAGGGAAGGACAATAAAAACACAAAACAAGTCACTCCTTTATACAATCACGTATATCAAAAAGAAAACACTGCCAAGCATCAATGGTCGAAGGCCTGGCCCCACCGGCTCGCGCCGTTGTACATTCACACCTCACTATTTGCAGGAGGCTACGGATCCAATATGTTTTTCTACACATGTGCGGTGTAAACCAGTTCTGGATTATTGTCTAATTTTAATGTAACTTTAAATCTTTAAATACTTTGGTCACTTCAAAAATAATTTAGGCAATTTTATATTATTTATTTGAAATAATTATAAGTGCCTTTTCATGTCTATCCTTGTATTGTAACATTTTTAAATATATATATACTGTGTATACTGTAGGGAAAACAAGACAAAACACTGACTGAGATTTTTGTTTTTGCATGATTTTGCTGTCCAGACCTGAATACTTGTGATGTTTGCAGTCAGACATGTTTTCATGATGTGCTTACCAATGACCCAGATTTTCTATCTTCACCATCTTTTACTCTTGTTGAGTCTGATAGGAGCTTCTCCTTATTTATACAGAAGGATGATGATGTGACACTTTAGCATTCTGTAATTCTGTACGGTTTATGTGTGTAATTTTCTTACTTGGACACTTGTAAAGTTTGCGTGCCTGTGTGATGTCTCCTTTGCTCAGTCTGGTCCTCTGACCGATGGGCGGCCGAACTCCATTTACATCATATCGTGGCAGAATGGTGTCCAAAAATATCCCTCTGTCAGGAAAAAAAGCCATCACTTCAATTAAAATGAACAGACGCATAAAGACAAATCTGTCTTGTTATTTTAATCCCTATTCACTATCTGTTTCCTGGAATGTCTAGCAAAACTCTCCACACCCACACACACAAACATGGGTACTATAAACACAAATGTTCTCTCACACTTTAAGATACTGCAGTGGCAAGTTTCAGCAGATGTACAGAATGTAGCGGTTAGGACTCGACATGCTGTAAAGTAATTTGTGGAGCAGACAACAATCCGAAGGGAATTCAAGCCAAGCCGTGTTATCCGTGAAAGCAGTCATGGAAGCTGCGGCCTGTGGCTCGCCTGCTCTTCTGTTTTTGTTTTCTGTGTAACACTATATGCAATGTGGAGTATACTTTGAGAGCTTTGCCTTGGTCTGCAAAAATTCCATGACTCAGATTCAGCATTTGCATGTATTATTTTAGTCCAGCGCTACAGGTGCTGTAACCTGACAGTGTTTTATGAAGCAAAAACACAGACAGATATGATTCATATGTATACAAGTCAACTGCTGGTGTATATGGGGAGTGTTGGGTAAGTTACTCTAAAAAAGTAATTAATTACTAGCTACTAATTACATCTTCAATGTAATTAGATTGCTGTAGTAAATACTCTCTCAAAATATTATTGCTAATTACTAAATCCCATATCAACCTCAACCAGTTGAACAATACAAAGACAAACATGAATCTCCTCTTTTAATTCAAATAAGTAATGTAAAATTGTATAAAGTATTCTAGAACTTACCAAAGTATTTAGAGAAGGCTACATAAAAATATATACATTTTAACATTAGTTGCATATCTTCAGTGTAATTAGATTTTTAGATTTTTGTAGTTAAATTTTAATTAGACTTTTTTTAAAAGTGTTTTTTTTTTTCCAGCTAACTATAAAGTTTATGGATTTTGCATGTCTTTCCTAAGGTAATTAATGTTACATGACATTATTGTTTTCAATCATTATTGTATACAAGTGATTACATGAGACATGATACATTTCAGTTAGATGTTCTGTTTCTTTCAGTATGTTTTTGATGTTTATTCATGTTTATTTGGTGCTTTAACTAGTAGTCAAGTAGAAGAGATGATCGGTTCACATGTTGATTGACCTGAAGCTGCTACAGCGATATGTAATGCCACATTCTAGAGGGTTTTTTTCAAGCTAACTATCGAGTTTATGGACTTTGCATGTCTTTCCTGAGGTAATTGATGTTACATGACAATATTGTTTACAAACATTATTGTTTATAAGTGATTACATGAGACATGATACATTTCAGTAAGATGTTCTGTTTCTTTCAGCATGCTTTCTGATGTTTATTCATGTTTATTTGGTGCTATAACTAGTAGTCAAGTAGAAGAGATGATCAGTTCACATGTCGATTGAACTGAAGCTGCTACAGCGATCAAAACCATATTTACTGTTTGTATTTTGTGATAAAACTGACAGAATTTGAAAGCTGAGATTTTGTTTCATATTAAAAGTAAAGCACAAAGATTATTGTGATTATGGCAGGTGTGCTGCAAATAAAGTTTATTGAAGATCACGCAACAGAAAACAGCACAGACTAAAAGATCGATCTTGAGATTTAAGAAGCCATATCAATATCGATTAAAAATTAGAAACTGATATTGTTAATCTAGCACTACCATCCACACAGCTGACAGGTTTACCTGTTGTAGTTTATTCAAGCTGGGTCATGAAATAGATGCTGACAGTCAAAACATGCCATCGGAGAAATAAAATACTGTTTCAGCCCTCCAAAACTATTTTGGCCATTGTCAAAATTTTGGTGCATACTCTAGCATAATGTTTGGTCATGATGAAATGCGTCCACACAGCTCACATGCTTATATGTTGTAGCTTATTCACAATGTGAACACAAAATAGACAACTGAGTCTGACACAGTTAAAGTGCTAATAGAAGCGCCAATTAAACAACACTGTTTCTGGGCAAATATTTCAGTCAATGAAGGATAAAAATGACAATATCTTCATCAGTTTTCTCTGAAAGTGAAGACATTAAAACATGCATTCAGAACTTATGATCATTTTTGTGTAATAATGTTCCAATATTCTGAAATATCCACACAGTAACAGAGGTATTATGATATTACATGATTCTTCTTTAGCTGGTTTAAGGACCAAGAGACACAAAAAACAGTATCGTGACAATGCTAGTTTACTTTGGTTACTAACATTTGTCTCAGGTGATTCGATCAGCTGAGACTGATTGCAGTTTATATCTGGTTTAATGTGTCTCAAACGAGTCTGTGACCACAAATGTTTCAGGTATATTTGTAGCCTTTTCCAAACATGTCCAAAATGACTTGGCTTGTTTTGTTTTAGATTACTTGTTATGCATCAGGACACATTCACATTTACATTACAAATCTGTTGCGGAACCGGCCTGGACCACCTCTGAATGTGGTTTAAGGGAGCAGATCACCAAATTTTTCCAACCCTGGAAGAGTACAACTGTGTTACATCAGACCAATCAACAGGAGTCTGGATGATGATGACTCAAAGCATAATAAAACCCCACAGGTCTGATGGCTCCACAGCACCGACAGAAAAACAATGACCTTTCCTGGGACAGTCACTAAATCCAGCAGGCCTGAGACAGAGAGTGACCACTAAACCGGCAGCCAAACATGACCTGAATTCATGTTCTACTTGGCAACCTCAGACAGGTACAATAACCTCCTGCGTGACGTCACGGGACTCCTGATTGGCCGCTCCAGGCCTGATGCTTCCTTAAAAGTCATGACATCATGTGGTTGTAAGTAAGCTATAAACAAAAGAATTGTTGAGTAATATGAAACAGATTTATGCTTTCCAACACGTCCCGTTTTCCAGTCCTACTAGCTCAGGCTGAAAAAACATTTGCTCAGTTCAGCAAAGAGTGATTCAGTATCAAAAACCTGTCTGTTTTCTCGCCCTTCTTTTCGTACTTTGACACTCTTTGCTAGTTTATCATCAAGCTTTTCACTCGACGGTGGCCAGCGAGGGTCTGCTCATTTGTTTGTTCCCATGGGAACCTTCCAGTCAACAGCAGGCATGTTCAAATAAGGAAGGATGGAGCTCAACTACAAGCTTTATATGAGAGAAATCAGCAGAGCAATGCAAACCACATTTCAAATCAATAAACAGTGCAGTGATTTAAATATGTCCTGTCTTCAGGTTCAAATCAGAAAAATCAAAGACTATTACAGCTACAAGAGACAGCATAATTTCAGTCAAAAGATAAAAACCACCATATCTGTGAATCTCATGAAAGCTTTTAAAATGAATTCCAGGGCAAACTCAATCGAAAAAGTACACAATTTTATTTTTTATAAAATACCAATTTAATTTAAATGATTGATTTAATTTTTTTAATAAAATAATATTTTTATTTTTTAATAATAATAATTATTATTATTATTATTATTATTATTGTTGTTTATAGCTGTTTTTATAGCTGTTTCTGAAATATGTTCTAATATTGCCAAAACGTTGGTGTATCACTACTATAAAATTTAAGTTTTGGCAAAATGTACATATAGAACTTACATTATATTTGATATTTGCATAAATATAATAATATTCCCATATTCACTGTAGTAAAAATTATTTTGTGTAAAATGTAAATAATTAAATAATTTATCTTTAGGCATATACATATATACACACACACACAGAAAAAAAACAATAATATATTTTCATAATTGTTATAATTAGAAATAGTAATACAATTAATTTATAACAATATAATTTTCCTTATTATTGTTGTTTGTTTTTTACAATAACAATTAGGCATATTTTCCTCTACAAATTTGCATCTCTGAAATGCAAATAAAAAAAACAAAAAATCTCATTTTAATTATTGTAATGCTAAAAAGGCAAATGAAAATAAAATATTTAGGCCTATTTAATATTATTTAGCGTAATATTTTGAATCAAAATGTTAATGCTAAAATCAAAATAAAAAAAATCACTTTATATTTAGTGTGTTATACAATACGTATATTACAGTAATATAAGATAATCACTTTTCACAATAATGAGAATTACGAAAAAAAAAAAAAGCTCAAAAGTATTGCATTACTGTGAAAATCTGGAGGAAAATGTAGTTAATTCTTATGAAAGTAATGTCACAAACTTGAAAATAATGAAAAAACTTCATGCTCTTTAATCAATATTTTATTTATGTGAAATATGATTTTATCTTTTGATTTTGTGTTGAAATGTGACCTGGGCATGTTTTTGTAAGTCTCAGCCTTATTGTGGGTCTGTGAGTACAGGGCTGAACAGTAGATGTGTGGGCTGGTGTCATCTCACACTGAAGACATACTGCAAGCTCTTTATTTGCTTTTGGCTCAACTTGCCAGTAACAGTTTGAAGAAGAAAAAGCTCTGTGAGCAGGGCGGGTGGAACGGGGGCCAGGAGACAAAGGAGGAGGTCGGAAAACATGCCCCAGACAAAAAGCTAGGAGGCTCACCCGCTTCTCCGGGAGAAAAGTTTGAGGGAATAAAAACCTGAGGGAAGGCCATGAAATCCTCCCGATACAAGTGCAATCAAAGAGCCTGTCTTCCCACGGAGATTTACAGTACGAGCACTCTTCAAACACAGCAGGAACGATGGGAAAAAAGACAACAGGACAGTGGACAAACACTGACCGCAGCGACTGTTAGCTTCTCTCAAGCTGCTGCGAGCTCTCTGATGTCCTGCTTACAAAGCCAAAACTTACCCTTTCATTTCTGGGTAAAAACATCTGAAGGTCAAGAATATATGATAATCATTTAATAATCATGGGTGGCTCTGAAATGAGAGGAAGCCCTGGATGAGTTCACCATGTCTATATCTGCTCTGCTATACTTAACTCTGGGACTCTGGGAGTTTTCCAGCACACTCCCAGAAGACGGTTTACAGACACGGAAACCAGTCCTTTAGAGTCCTTGCTAACAAATAAATACAACTTCCATCCTCACTTTACCTCTCACACAAATACCTGGAATACGTAAGGCATTACTAAAAACTGATACTCCAGATTTCCTCTCTTTACTCTGAAATGGCTTAAACAGGCAGCTTTTTCACTCGAACGGAACCATTTCAACAGTAAAAGTTTTCCACTCATTCGACATGATGAAGAATTACATTTTTCATTTCAATTCACCAATATCACAATATTTAACCACACGTTTTTACATATGAACTCAAACACCATTTCTGATCATGTCAGATCAATCAGATCATGAAACCAAACATATGGGCCAAATAAAAACGTTATATTAAAAACAGCACAATCACAATAGTGTTTCAGTTCTTTATCCATAGTAACAAAAATACTGTCAATATTTTAAGTTATATATAAGAATCAATAATTATTAGCATTAAAAATACACTGAAATAAAATGGTGTGCAAGATATTATGAGACCAGGCAGATACTATTATTAGTACTCATAAATAATAATATTAATAATACTAACGTAAGTAATATAAATATACTAACATTAATGAATATAAACTATTATTAAAAAAGGTTATTTATAACACAATTAACGTGCTATAAAGCACTTTCAAAGCATATTTCTTTATAGAACCTTATACAAAGGATTCTATTTAGCAGCAATAATTCTACTGTTGTTATGAGTTAAAGAACTCTAATCTGGAACTGTTTAGAACCATTTTTCTTAAGAGTGTACAAACATCTGCTACTCAGAAATTGATAGTAAATTTCACAAACAATTACAAAGAAATGGCAAGTAACAACTTCAATTAAATTCAAATATTTTCAGATATTTATTCAGACGTTTTTTTTTGGAAAACCTGCTCCAGTAATCCATGTTTTATTTGCAACTTCAAAAAGTAATTATTACAGTGTACAAAGAGGAACTAGCAGGAGTTTGATTGATCTGTTGTTTGTGATTATGAGTTCTTAAGTGATTATGTAAAAGCAGAGCTGACGGCTCTAATGTGTCTATCATTATTATCTGCTGAATGTCCCCTGCGGGATCAATGAAGTCTGTCCTCTCATTCTCTCCATCTATTTATATTAAGCTAAATGAAAGCATTGCATGTCTCGATGACAGGCTCCTTCAATTAAAAGTTAAAATACAGTTAAAATAGGGTGTTTTCTCTTAGGAGGTAAGAGAGGGAATAAAATAAAATAAATCCAAAAAACAACACAGCAAATTATAAAGTTACATAAATATGTTCTTTAATATATTATTGTAGTTTATCAAGCAATAAATAAATAAATGCCACTTGTTTTTAATAAATAATATGCTTATATGTAAGGTCAATTTGATGTATTCTGCATAATAATCTGGAAACTGTGTAAACAAAAACTGGAGCATGAACTTACATTTGACAAAATAAAAGCTCACTCAGACACATGCAGAGAGAGATATTCACCTCACAACACTGCAACTCAGGTTACATCAAGAAAATCCTATTCTTCCTGGAACCCTACAGCTATGAACAAACTGCAGTTTGTTTAAAAAAAGCGATATGGATGCCAAAACAGAATAGGAGAGCACGAGAGGGTTAACGCGAGAACAAAAGGAGAGGAAACAGATGGTTCTCATATAGACGTGTGTTTGCGTGTGCCTCGACTCGTGTTACGCTCGCTCTGGGGGGGTATTGCCTGCAGGCTGTCAAAACTAGTCAGGAAAAACTTTTGATAAATACATGAAATGGGAATAACATTCTACAATCCCATCAGCAAAGCCTTTTGAGGAAGATCCAAATGTTCCTGTACAGGAAGATAGAGATAGTGAGTCTAAGACGTCTCAATCTACAGCTAACATTTCTTTTCCTCGTATATAGCATGCTGTAGTGTGTCTTCAAGATTAAATATAGGCTGAAACCAAAATTCAATTTACACAAACACTACAGTTCAAAAGTCTCTTCTGCTTCCCAAGGTTGCATTTATTTGACCAAAAATACAGTAATATTGTGTAATATTATTTTAATTTAAAATAACTGTTTTCTATGTGAATATATTTTAAAATGTAATTTATTCCTGTGATCAAAGCTGAATTTTCAGCATCATTACTCCAGTCTTCAGTGTCACGTGATCCTTCAGAAATCAGGCTAATATGCTGATTTACTGCTCAAGAAACATTTATTATTATCAATAATGAAAAAAGCTGTGCTGCTTCATATTTCTGTGTAAACTGTTTTTTATTTATCAATAGAATATTCAGTGTAAAAAGTCTTTACTTTTACTTTTGATCAATTTAATTCATCCTTCCTGAATAAAGGTATTAGTTTAAAAATAAAATAAAATAAAATAAAATTAAGTAAAATAATATAAAATGTTTTAAAATGTTGTAGTCTTAAATTATAATTATATTATGTATATTATACTGATATATTACGTATTATATTAAATAATACTTAAATAATCATTAGCACAATAAAAATAAGTTTTGTAAAATTGAATTTGGGTTAGTTTTCGATTTTGCCATAGCTGACATGCTTAAAACAATATTAAAAAAGCCAATTCCAAAAACAACAAAAGGTTGATGCAAAAAAGACTAAATGAAAGTGTGTCAAACAGTGTTTAGCATAAAGCTAGCCAGTTTTCCTGCTCAAATCCAGAGCCACGGTGATAACACCGTACACTTTGCTAAATGACAGGATAACCGTGTGGTTTCACAGACGTCATCAACAGAAATGAATTGTTTTAGTGTGTGTGTGAGTGTGTGTTCATCTGAGAATGAAAAAGAGGTCAGTCAGTCCACTGGGGCACAGAGATGAGAAAACCATTCCATTAGTGTATTTTAGACAAATAAATGCCACATGAACAACATCATGATACAGTTAAATGTTTTAAGATGAATATAGAGCTCATTTGCTCCTGTCATATATGAAGAGAACTGCTTCAGTGGCAGTGATAACTGCACAAACTGTGCTTATCTTTTCTGTCATCTGTCTATATTTGTGCTGCTGCTGTGTCAAACTAAACTTCTGCTATGAGGGTCAAAGCTAAAGTCACCCTCAAAGACCTAAAACTGCACATGTTTTGAATGAAAGACTGTTTCTCTTTTACTCTGTGGCACGGCAAAAGTAAATCTAATGGAAATCTGAATAAAGCCTAATCCGTAAACCCATGTCCAGCTTTATTGTCTCCTTCAGATGTTCTGGCAGTATGACCGAATTATTCTGTGCAACAGCAGAAATGTGTCTAATACAGATTTTGCTCAATTTATTCCACGGTAGATATATCCATGTGGCTATAAGTGGGCAGAACTGTTTTATATTATTATTTATATATAATTTTCCCCAAAACAATATTTTAAATGCACTACGGTTTAAACGTTTAGCAGTAAGATATTTTTCTTACATGCACAAATTAGAAAGAAGCCTATATATATATATATATATGTTTCAAATCTGGCCAAACACAAACTAGCATTACACAGTTACTCTGATCCAAAATCCTATCATGAGGCATGAGGAGAATCAGGAAGTTCATTAAATTAATCTGACACTGAGAGATCGGATAGATGATGTCTGAACCAAGCCTTTCCACACACATGGAAACTGCTCTGTGAACAACTGACAGGCACTGAGAAGCACAATAGCGGCGTTGTGAAAGCTCAGCAGAAAGAGTGTAAGAGGAGAGAGATGCTCAGATAGCCGTCCCGCCTCAGAACTGCTGATGCCTCGCTCAGAGGTCACCCTGAGAATAATGAGAAGAAGCGTGGAGAGACTGCGCCGGATACAGCATCATTCAGCATAAAATACTGCAAAGAGGAATTAGAGGTCGACCGATAGTGGATTTTACCGATACCGATAACTAGGTTGGACCACACTGACCGATATCGATTAATCAACCGATAGTTTTTAAAATGGACACTGAACAAAAACTAAAATAGTGCTTTACTATTTAAAAAAAATATATTTTATTTAAAAATATATATATATATTGATAATTAAAGTTAGTTTATAGTATTAAACAATGTTAACAGAAGACACTTTAACATGCAATTCAAGCGGCAGCGGCAGCCTAAAACGGTTTATTTAATCACCAAACAGGCAAAACTTCACTTTAAAAAATGAACAAAGTGGCATAGATGAGTTTGAAGTTCGGTGTTTAAACAAAACAGAGCAAACAGAAAGAGAAAGTGGGATTTATATTATAGCGAATAGCTAGTCTTTGATTATAGCTCTCTAAATGAAGCATACTTTATTAGAGCCACAGAAAGACAAGCGTTTCGCTAAAAAAGGAAACAACACAATTTTACAGCCTAGGGTGAAGTCATTATATACATTAAGAGAGATAAATATAATTTAATTTAATGTAAAACTATGTGAATGGCGAGGCAGGATTTAAATCCACGTCTGAAGTGTCCCGCTCTGTTCAGCACGCAGCCTCACTTGTCAAAACAAACATCATGAAGTGTCAGAGATTTCCGCCTCTAGAGGCCGCTCTCGCTCTGTATAATGACAGTGGACCCTTCTCAGCCGCTCCAGCAACGGACGCAACCCAGAAAACTATCGGCATGGATTTTTGCCGATAGTAGTTCCAGCAATCAACAATCAGTGCCGATTATTTGGCAAAACCGATACATCGGTCGACCTACTTTTACATTTATGCATTTAGTAGACGCTTTTATCCAAAGTGACTTACAGTGCATTCAGGCTATACATTTTTTTATCAGTATGTGCGTTCCTTGGGAATTAAACCCACAACCTTTTTTGCGCTGCTAACGCAATGCTCTACCACTGAGCCACAGGAACACAGGAACACAGGTACCACTGACCTCTAAGAGGATTCCTCATCAAAAACGAGCAACAATCAAGCAATGTGAATAACTGAGCTGTTTGAATCATGACTATTACAAGAATAAAAGACAAAATTCCTGAAATGCATATTTTTAACATTTGCAAAACAGCGAGACCGGATGCAACTGTCAGAGACATCCGTCTCACATGTTTATGAAGAACAATAATTAAAGAGCAATGAACTGGAATACAAAAACACTTTCTTAGTGAACCTGCTCATAAACACTACATATTTTCTTAAAGGAACAGTTCACCTAAATTTTTAAATCATTTTGATGTATATTCTTCCTCATCGTTCCAATCCTGTGTGCTATTAGTTTTTGCTTGGAACACAAAGTAGAAAGTTTTGAAAATCTGTTATGCAGCTTTTGTCATATGATGACAATTATGTTCCTGAGCTCATATGATGGAACAGACTGAAATTGAATTTATTAAAGACTTATAATATTGCTTCCTCCTGAAGCTCATGTCTAATCCTACTCCAGATCCTTTACTGAACTGTTATATTATTGTTATATTATTACTGTTATATTGCAAGAGTTGCATAAATACTCTTCAAAAGCCATATTTATATTTCACAAAAATAGAAGCATATAAGTTTAGAACAAGGCTGAGTAAATAATGACCGATTTTTAATTCAATTTTTTTATTATTATTATTTATAAAAAAAAAATTCTTCAATGCAAGTCAGTGAGATTTTGGTCTGTTTTATTATCTGCCAGAAAAAAGTTTAATATTTGCTAAGTGTAAGTGATGGTGTTTGCATTTAATTTATATTTTATATATTTAAGTAAAACATTTCTGCATATAAATTATAATGTATACAATATATGCAATTAAAACTTCCAAGGTGTGATCATTTACTTAATTATATATTTTTTATAATTAAATAAAATGATAAAGTTATATACAACGTATTTTAAATAAATACTGTATGTATATCGTGTGTGTGTGTGTGTGTGTGTGTGTGTGTGTGTGTGTGTGTGTGTGTGTGTGTGTGTGTGTACTTTTTGTGTGTTTATGCTACATTGTGGGGATCAAATGTTCCCACAAGGATAGTAAAACCTGACATTTTTGACATTCTGGGTAGCTGCGGTACCAACTAGGGAAAAAAATATAAAAAATAGCAAATGATGTTTATCTGAGTGTAACAATGCAAACAGGTTTTCTGTAAGGGGTAGGTTTAGGGTTAAGGTTGGATTAGGGGATAGAAAATATTGTTTGGTCAGTATAAAAGTAATAGAAGTTTACCCACAATTCACAGAAACAAACGTGTGTGTGTGTGTGTGTGTGTGTGTGTGTGTTGTGTTTTATATTAATTATGATTAATTAAGGGGTGGACATTTTGGTATACGGAGGGAAATTATAAAAAATATGACAATACTTAAGAGGTTCTTACCTGGAGAAAGTGTTTCTTGCATAGTGCATGATGCTGTCGAAGTCATAGACCTCTCCGAGTGAGTCCACCTCAGCAGGCTCCATCTTCAGGAAGTTGTACTCCTGTCCTATGAGACGAAACCAAGAATGAGACTCAGACAGGAAGTGATGTCAACAGTAAGAGCCCATACTGATCATTCAACAAAACAGGCCGTCTGCTTTCACAAGATTGTGTTTTTTTTCATCATTACATTATCACATTTACTAATGAATTACTATTATAATTATTCTGTTCATAATGATATATTATACTTCAAATTTGTTATTATGTCAGAGAGTATGTAAGTATTCCTGGGTGGTTCACATGACAACACCACACACGCTCAAGCAGCACATTTCCTGTTTGCTGCCACTAATTATTATGAAAGACTCTTAAATAATGTGCTTCAAAATATTTAATGTAATAAAAGGGCAAAACACTGTTACAAATAATATTTTTATAGCCTCTATCATCAGTGGATTTTTAAAGTCACAGACATTATTTATGAATTTTCCTCTCTGCTGAGAATCATTCTGTGCCATATAATGAGTCTGTAATGAGCTCCATTTGCACAGATGTCTAACGACAGCCATTATTTCAGCATATCTTGTTCATTAATGCTGCTTAAAAAGTGTGAAAAATGTCGGGCTCTTCATCAGACGGATCTCGGAGGCACAGCTGGTCGGGAGTCAAAATATGCCATGGTTGAGATATTTCGAGGCGCACAGGGGCCTCGCAAATATTTGGACAGTTAATTCACACTTAAAAGGCCTGAGCTTCACTGCATTGGATATAAAATACCATAAAACAAAAGCCTTCTGCAAACAAGCGCTAGAGTTTCTCCAGTGTTTTGGTTTTCACACAGGTGTTCTTTCAGACGAACCACAGGTGAAGAGAATCATAAACTACCAACATGATCCACTAATGTTTCATAAAAAATTGTGGTGTTGTGTGTATCATATAAAATGGAACAAAAAATGTTGAATGTTTTGCTTTGAAAAGTGTGTTAGATAACACTTTACTTAAAACCTTTAAATATAATGCATTATAAAAGTAGTTTTAATGCATTAATGCACCTCATAATGTATTATATAATACTTGTAACCACAATTATATTACAATATAATACTTATCTATTCATTGTTACACCTTTAAAACACAAAAAAATCTTTGCAGATTATAATGCATTTTAATTTTAGTTACAATTATTTCTGAAAAGATATAATGCATTACAACCTAGATTATGAACATAAATGCACTATGCATAAAGACTTTAAATAAAGTGTTACCTTGTGGTTTATTTCTTTAAAATAAATGCCATTTACTGTGATATTTTGCTGTCAAAAGCACTTTTTATGTGTTTTCTTGAAGGAAATAATTTTGTTATTTATTCACCTTCATTGGTCCAAACCTGCGTATTATTATTATTATTTATTAATAATTTAATAATAAAGTTTACATTTTTAAAGAATTGTTACGCAGCTCTTGCCATATAATGACAGTAATAGTGACCAAGATCTGTCAATCTTCAAAAAAGCACCAACAAATCTAAATATAATATCTATGAACCTTGCTATATTCCTGAACTCACATGATGTAACAGACTGAAATTAATTAAACACTGATAATATTGCTCTAGTCCTAGTCCAGATCCGGGTCACTATGAACTGATGTTTTATTGCAAGAGTTGCATAAATATTCTTCAAAAGTTATAGTTATATTTCACAAATATACAAGCATACAGGTTTGGAACGAGAGTGAGTAAATAATGAACTATTTGGTGTGATATTTTGCCATCAAAAGCACTTTTATGAGTGTCTTAAGTGTAAATATGTTTGAGGCCACTGTTGCAGCCAGCAGTCAGGGGTCATGAGGTCTTAGGTAAAGTAACAGATATTTTGCCCAGCATTGATCAGAAACGCTGGATTTGTGCTGAGCTCAGCGGTCAAGAGTTTGTTTTGTAAAGAGGGCCGTGTCGTTCCAAGCAAATGCTGTAACAGCTGCTTCTGTGAAAACTGAAATCGTCTTTTATGGTTGAAGAGTGTTGACCTCACTTTTCTATGTATTATCATGATAGTTTTCAGTTAGCAATACGTTATGTAATCTGCACACAGAATCTTGAATAGAGTCATTTCACACAAATGTGAGTGATATTCTGCTGCTGTTGTTTTTCTTACCTGGCTGAATATTGTCCCGTATGATACTGACATGATCGTCTCTGTCGGGTCGCGTGTGCTCATGCCAGAATCCGATCACGTGACCAAGCTCATGCACCACAATCCCAAACTTATCACAGTTCTTCCCGATGGATATGGCCTGCGGACCCCCTCCTCTCCGGCCCACATACGAACAGCACCTGCAGACGATTATAACATCACAGATCATTTTAAATACAATACAATACAATACAATACAATACAATATTAGTGCTGTCAAATGATTAATCGCGATTAATCGCATCCAAAATAAAAGTTTTTGTTTACATAATATATGTGTGCATACTGTGTACATTAATTATGTATATATAAATACACACACATACAGTATATATTTAGAAAATGTATATGCATTTATATATTTATATAATACACATACATATACACACACACACACACACACACATATACACATACATATATATATATACACACATATATATACATATATATACATATATATATATATATATATATATATATATATATATATATATATATATATATATATATATATATATATATATATAAATATATTTAATATATAAACAATTTTTTTCTTAAATATATACATGCATGTGTTTGTATTTATATATACATAATGTACACAGTATGCACACATATATTATGTAAACAAAAACTTTTATTTTGGATGCGATTAATCATTTGACAGCACTAAATATAATATAATAATTAATATTTAGTAATTATACATTTAATATGAAAACATTTTAAATAATATAGTATTCATATTTACTGTATAATTACTTGACTTAATATATATTTCTAATAAATTAATTGTTTAAAAATATTTTTAATAATATATTAATTATCATAAAGAAAATGAAACCTATTTTAGGACCATTCATATTTTTGCTTCTTTTTTTTAAGCTGGCAACTATTATAAAAGTCTAAATATTGCTTCTATAATATAAACTAAATATTGTTAGGACCGTTCATATTTTATTTTTCATGACAGTTAAGCACATTTTCCATTAAAAATTACTGTAAAACATTTAATCAGTAAAACCACAACAACAACAACAACAACATCTAATTTAATTTTCATTACACAATGATTTTTGATATCTTTCAACAAACTTTGCATAAATAAAATTTAGTAAAACAAGGAATACTACAATGTATAAATATATAAATTTTTCACATTATAAAACAAGCCTTAATTTTAACAAGCGTTTCAATTTTTTTCCTTTTAAATCTGAGTGAAACATTCTTCTTATCTTGCATCATGTAAAATGTTTATGTCTCCTCTCAATGACAAACAAGCAAGTGAAGTCACAAACTGAAACAGAACACAACGTGAACTCCAACAAAATGTCACGCACGTTTGTTTTGTAAGTTTGCTTAGAGCTACGTGTTGCAAAATCCAGAGAGAAACAGGGGAGTCACAGCAGTAAGACACACACCAACACACAATCAAACGATCCCTTTCTCAAAGCGCAGGGATATGTGGGAGAAAAACTGCTGATCTGTGCACACACATACGAAGCCACATGTGCAGCCTGTGTGGGTGCAAAAGATCAGTCTTTAATTACAGAGCAGCCAGCGGCTCGCTCCAGAAACTCTGCCTTGAACTTTGCTCAGAACGTCAGGAATCGCCTGCAAACCCACACATACACACACTGTTTGTGTGCCCATCATGGCCTGCAGTGGGACATAAAGGCCCCCTATACTTCCACACAGAACCGAAATGCTATATTTTCTGAAGTTTCCCCTCGCTGCCCGACCGCAACAGCACGTCTGCTTAAACAGTGAGAAAGCAAACAGTCTGTTACATTTGTCTCTGTCAGTATGACTTTCTTTCTTCGTTTGTAAACAAGTTCACGGAGGAAATCATTGGTTTGGTTTTGTGTCCGTCTCGCTTATAAATTTAGGCAGTATACTATGAGACAATGTATGCTCTGGATAATTTCCCAAAGGAAACTTTCATCGCTCAGATCGACAGACGTTATTTATTGCTCTTAGACATTTCACTTCAGGTATCAGCTCTGTTTCTCCTAAAATTCATTTGGATCAATAAAATGGACACCATTGGGACAGTGTAGAGCCAGTAGTTTAATATTATTACATCTCAGACTAACAGAATATGAGTGGCACAGCTCTGATCATCTGTTTTTTGAAAGATGATGAAATTGTCATATTAAAATCCCTAGGTATCCCATCTTGTATCATTTTTAATACATCAGCATTATTTTCACGTTATAATAGCAGTACTATAATTATTTTAGTTTATACTTGAATGAAAGAAAGTTACACAGCATTAACTGTGCATTTATAATTTGCTTTTGAATGTATTTTTCTTCAACCGTTCTAGGTGTTTTGTTTTGTGACAGTAGTATTGTTATTTTAGTATCTTTTATTGTTATTTTAGTATTTATTACAATTTTCTTTTAAATTATTTGAATTAGTTCCTGTTTTTGTATTCTTCATTTTAATATTAAGTTTAGTTAAAATATGTTTTGTATTTTGTTTTTTTTAAATATGTATGTATCGTTTTTAGACATTTTTATTTCTGTTTTAGCTTTCTGTTATTTTAGTAGATCAAGATAAGCTAAATGAAAATGAAAATTTTGCTTAGACAACTAGCTAAAATAAAGTTAAAGTTTTTTATATATTTTATTGTATTTCAGTTAACAAGTTTTATTTTAAATAATAAAAATATTTATGATTTTAGTAGTGCTGTCTAGTGTTGATTTCGTCAACGAAAATTATGACTAAATATCGTCGTCAACAAACCTTTATCACGTGACGAAAACGAGACGAGACGCAACGTAAATGCTGGTCATGTGACGATGACGATAATTAAATGTATAATGCAATATCGTTGACGAATAAAAACGAGACTAAATGTGGTTTACAAAATAAAAACTATGCTAAAATGTCTCTTCATTTTCGTTGACCAAAACGAGACGAAACAAAATGTTATAACGTTATTTTGTCTCGTTTTGTCGCGTTATTATTTTTATTTTGCAGTATTTCGGTCTCACTTCAGGGGCTGTCAGGGTTGCCAGGTTTTCACAACAAAACCCGCCCAATTGCTACTCAAAACTAGCCCAATCGCATTTCGAGGGGGTTCCCCGGTAAAGTTCGCATTCCAGGGGATAAATATCACGTTATTGGGGTCGCTTCAACCCGCGGACATGAAAAACAACCCGCGGCAACAGTGTTAAAGTAGCTCAATTCCGCGGGAAAACCACGGACTTGGCACTAGTCTGCACAGATGCAGGCGACGTCACTTCCTCAAGCTCCACTCGCGGCATTATTTAGAAGACGACAACAAACAAAGTTAAGTATGACAGAGAAAGAGACCGATGGCCGGCTTCATCTGACTTCAGTTTACAAGCAATGCAAGTAACAGACACACATTTTATTTGCACTTTTTAGTATGTTATTGTAGCTCGAGCATTCAAGCACCGTGTTTCTCTTTGTTAAACTTAAATGTATTTTTTTTTTCTGGCATTGTCATGTGATGCTATTTTATTTATTGTTTTTATTTATTTAAATTTATGTGTGTGTACTTCTAACATGTTTGGTTGGTAAAATAAATGTTGCAAATTCAAATCAGAGCGTCTTCCGTGTCTGGAATGGATGTATTCTTGAGTCTATAAGGTAACAATAATATAATAAGATAACCTTGTTTGAAATGGGTTTGGCTAAAAGAACATTTTGGTTTCGTCTATACTACTAGGTACTTATACTATATTGACTGGGTTAAATAGAATTGCATTATTAAAAAGAGACTAAAATACAATTTTCATTGTAAATGAACATTGTAAATGAACAGACTAAATGTCATCAGTTTTCGTCGACTAAAACTAGACGAAAATAGTCATGGATAATTCTGACTAAAATAAGACTAAAATGCTCAGATTTTAGTTGACTGAAACTTGACTAGACTAAAAAGAGTATGAACGTGACTAAAACTAATAAAAACTAAAAGGACAGCTTCACACAAAGACTAGACTAAAACTAAAATGAAAACAGGCCGCCAAAAACAACACTAGTGCTGTCAAACGATTAATCACGATTAATCACATCCAAAATAAAAGTGTTTGTTTACTCAATATATGTGTGTGTGTACTGTGTATATTTTTTATTTATAAATAAATACACACACATACAGTATATATTTTGAAAATATTTACATGTATATATTTATATAATTTATATTATATATAAATATATTTAATATATAAACATTACATATTTTTCTTAAATATATACATGCATGTGTTTGTATTTATATACATAATAAATATACACAGTACACACACATATATTATGTAAACAAAAACTTTTATTTTGGATGTGATTAATCGTGATTAATCGTTTGACAGCTTTAGTGTACTATAATAACCCTGCATAGTAGTGTTTTGTTTTGTGTTTGTTCTGTGAGAAAGCAAAATCGTAAATATAAATGTGGAAGAAGTAAAATCTGATTGCAGAATTTTGTATTTTAGTGAATTTTGAGCAAATTTAGAGACATTGTTGACATTTCTTCAAAAACTGTTAAGAAACATGATATAATATATATGTTTTATGTCATTTGTCTATGGTTTAATTTTATAAACTTTATAGAGGGCAAAAAAGAAAAAAAGAACTTTATTAATTTGTTTATCAACTATCCAATCAATTCAATTCAATTCAAGTTTATTTGTATAGTGCTTTTCACGATACCAATAATTGCAAAGCAGCTTTACAGAAAATTTTAAGTTTCTACATTACATTCAGGAGTATGTTATTAGTGGTGACTATGGCAGAAATGTACAGTAAAAATCATGCAGTTAGTTACATATTACATGTAATCAAACAGACGGTGAACACTATTAACTGCAATGATTATATGTACTCTTTCTATTGGGGAAGTATGTTTATTTTTTGAGATTAGGACATGACCCTCCACCCTCTCTCTGCACCTCAGAAATTAACAGGCTTTTTGATCCTAAGATTTTCATATGGAAGCAACTTTATAAATGACCAACATATGTATGATCATACATATGCATAAACATTGTATAATCATTCATCATAACAGGCCAAGATGCTGAATACTGAATATGTGCTGATATTCAAACGACACATTCACGACAGCTTACTTTCTCTAAATGTTGCGTGTGGCCTGTGGAGGAGCTTTGAGTAGTGAACCTTCGTCAACCGTGCATTTCAAAAAAGCAAAATAAATCCAGTTTTCCAGCAGACAGAAGCAGCTTAAGAGCAAAACCGACGTGCCAACACGGCATCCCGGGGACTGATTTGTCTCCAACGGATGTGACCGTCAAGCTGGGCTCTGAACTTCTGCCACGCCACTGAAGCATCTACGGGGAGCCATTGTGCACGGATAAAACACACATGTTCAGGTGACAGTCCCGTGGCGAACAGTGTGACACAAACGGCTGGTATTTCCTCAGCAAAGCACAGAGTAATCGCTAGGTCAAGACACGAGAGCCCACACACACATAAACACAAATCCGTCTGTTGGCACACAAAGCAGATAAGCGGGAACAGAGGAACGGATCGGACGGAAAACCACTTGAGCGATAAATCAGGAAGAGACTGAAAAGAAAGAGGAGAGAGTGAAAGAAAAGAGTGAAAAGCACACGCTCCACATGAGCGAGAGAAGCGAGCTTGATTCCTTCCTGGAAGAGTCAAAGGTTTCGTCCTCCTGCTGTGGAAACTCTCTCTGGCTTTGACACACCGACACATACACACCTCTGTGAAGCTCGCACATATCCGCTAACATGCACACTTAACCAGTTTTGGGGAGTAATGGCGTTACATAATTTAATTACACAATAAATTTAACTAATCCATTACAGTTACTAAGAACAAATGTGTAATTAAATTACAGTTACTTATGAAAATGTTAACGATTACAAAGGGGGTTGCATCTGAATATTTTCTGCAAAAAGCTAGGATGTTGAATAATATTATTTTTATTGTTTTGCCCTATTGTTTTGATGTGCACAATGCCTCCCCCATTTAAAGGCTGTTAAGTTGAAGGGTTAGTTCACCCAAAAATGAAAGCTTCCTAGGTGTATATGACTTTCTTCTTTCAGACGAATCCAATGGGAGTTATATTAAAAATGATCCTTGCTCTTCCAAGCTTTAGAACGGCAGTAGGTGGGTGTTTCTGTTCAACAGTCCAAAAGTAGTCAAATAAACCACGCGCATCCGTAATAAAACGTGCCTCACACGGCTCCGGGGGGTGAATAAAGGTCTCTTGAAGCGAATCCATGTGTTTTTGTAAGAAAAATATCCATATTTAAATGTTATAAATACTTTTTTTCTCACTTCTGCTGACTGTCATACGTGCAAGCCGTTCCGGCGGATGCCGTAGGAGGTATGCGTCGCGCACGCACCGGTGATTGGTAACAAATGCAGAAGCACGGAGGAGAGACCCGAAGGTCACGGGTTCGAGTCTCAGGTTCTCATTTCACTGCTGGTTATACAATCTCTGTATAGTCGTGTATGTGACAAATAAAACTTGAACTTGAGGTCCGGCAGGGATTGTCGGTGGGGGGAGTGAATAACCAGCGCTCTCTCCTCCTTCAATACCACGACTGAGGTGAGACCCTTGAGCAAGGCACCGAACCCCCAACTGCTCCACGGGCACCGCAGCATTGGCTGCCCACTGCTCCGTGTGCGTGTTCACGGTGTGTGTGTGTGTTCACCGCTGTGTGTGTACACTTGGATGGGTTAAATGCAGAGCACAAATTCCGAGTATGGGTCACCATACTTGGCCACACTTCACTTCACTTCTGATTGGTTTTCTTGTTTGAATTTGCAGCGCACGTAATTAGTGTTGAGTACTACTGTAAGGTTAACCCTGGATAGTTTAAAGGTTTGAAAATGATTAACATTTGAAAACATAAGAAAAGTGAGAACGTTAGAAAAAAACGTTAGAAAAAAACGTTAGAAATTTAGAAAAGTAATCAAAAAGTAACCAGATGTAATCAGTTACATTACTTTAAAAAAGAAATTGAAATAGTTACGCGACTTTGAATAGGGTAACTTGTAATCTGTAACCTATAACACTTCCAAAGTAACCTTCCCAATATTGCACTTACCCACACGGCCGGTAGGTGAAGACGATGTAGCTCTCTTCTGTTGTTCTCTCGATGAACGTCACACATGTGTGTTTTTCCCAGTGTCTCATGGCCTGTCTGAATATGGCTCTCTGGCTACCTGTACAACACATACGGGACTAGCAATGAGTAGGGCGACCAAACTTTAAGGTATGGAGACATTAGTGAAATTTCTGTGATTTCTTGTGGACAAAAACGACCACTATCTGTTGTCAGTAGTGTAGCGGTTGATTATATAAATCAGAGCTCAGATAGTTGTCGCTTTCAAACCAAGCAGTTTTCTGTTGGTCAACGCAGCAAATTTGCATGACGACTTGAACCTGTTGTGAAATATCAATCCCACGCAGAATTCCCAATTCATGTGGATTCATATGAAAGTGACGCAATTTCGCCAACAAAAAATTGCCAAACAACAGTAAATCTGTCCGGACCTTTATTTGACAGTATGAGTAATTTTAACTCTTTCCCTGCCATTGATGGAATACTCCGGCTTTCTGTGTTTTCACTGTTATACGCTAGGAGGTGCTATTACACATCTTCTGAAAGAATGTTGAATCCCTGGATCAAAACATGGCGATGAAGTAGAAACAAGCAATGGCATATGTAAGCAGATGCATATGTAAAATAACAATCAAACAAACAGCATATAAATCAAAATGGCCAAATGTTTTTGCGCCTGACCTTATTGAATGTGCATTTATAGGAGTTCCCTTTCAGATGCAAAATTTATGGGAGGAGCGTATTCAAATGACTCACGCAACGCGTTTTACTAACATTTGTGCTCATCAAATTACTGGCATTTGCACCATTATTTAACGCCCCCCAAAAAAGCATGTCTTAAACTATTTTGTGCTTGAAATGGCTGCAATTATTGTTGCTAGGAGAGGCACAGCAGAGAACAGAGAGCGCGTGGTAGAAGGGAGAGGATTTTTTCCACACGTATTAATTTATTTTGAATGCCAGAAGAACACATTATCCGAACATATCATTTGCCAAGCCACTTTATTTTTAATTTGCTTCAGGAAATAAAAGATGACTTGGAACCCTCAACTAGGAGTCACACAATACCAGCTTTATCAAAACTTCTAGCAAACCTTCATTTTTTTGGCCTCCGGTACGTTTCAATGTACTGTGGCTTCTTTATTTCTTTATTCTTTATTTGCGACTATGCTAATTTGCGCTGCGCTTGGTGTATTGCGTTGGTTGATATGTAAATGAGATGTTGCGTCTGTGTTCTTTAATTTGCGCATTGTTAGTAAATCACCCGCAGAAATTTCCCCTCATCGGCGCTGTTTTGGAATTGTGCTCTCGCGCTAATTTGCCCTGTTTAGTAAAACTGGCCCTATGTCTTCATCGTATCCAGTGACCTTCAGTAACTAGGTTCTTACAATAATCCCAGTTTGGGAAATCTTGATCTAATGTAATGTTTAATGCATTTTATGATGTTTATTTTTTTATTTTTTATTAATAAATTCTTTCTTTTTGATTTTTTATATCAATATGTTAAGTTTTAAACAAGTTTTATTAAAAAAAAAAAGGTAATCCTAAAGTAATCTAAAAAGTAGTCAGAATACATTACCTAAAATGAGTAACCTAGATTAAGTTATGTAATAAACTACAATTTGTGAGTAATCTGCCCAGCTCTGACTATTTTTAACAAAACAGATGTTATCAATCACATGCTGTTGTTTTCTACTAAAACTTAAACATGAAAAGCTGTGCATGTGTACATGACTTACCGCTGAAGTTCCCGCTGATGACGTAAGGAATGACGCCCTCGGGCCAAACCCTCTCAGATCTGGACGTCGCTGCCCTCTTCCTGCGATGGGACGCCGTATTGTTTGTATTCGTCTCATTGGAAAGTGAACCTACCATTTCCAACATGAGGGTTAATTGGGAAACCGCATCGTCTCAAGTTTCAGAGAAAGAGAGCTTACATATCAACTTCTAATCTAACATTTACATTAATGCAAACCCACTTTTGCAAAGTTGTAAGGGCCTGTTCCACTAACATCTGGCAACCAGAATCAGTCCAAATACTTTTTGTGTTCATTTTAAAAACTACGGTTTAATCATTTAAAAAAAACTTTTTTATGAAATGTTTTGTTTGATATTCTTTTATCTATATCAATAGTGTCCAAATACATTTTTGTGGCCAACGTATGTGCGATTTACAAATATGTGACTTTAAATTGTCTATTGAGCTCAACGGTAACCACTAATTCACATCTGTTTCAACATTTACAGCACAGCCTGGTTTTTTGTTCTATTGTTTTGAATGCTAACTCCTACACACAAAGACTGTACTGTACTGAAGTTGAATTCTGTCCCTTGTTTACATTTCTTTATCATCTCATGTTTTTTCTCTCCTCTGCAAACTTTCCTTCTTTCTGGTGTGAAAATGTCATAAAACTAAAGGCTAATTATGAAAAAATGTGCTGTCATTTAGTCAAATCCCAGTTGCAATGTGTTGTTGTGTTTGGGAATGTGGGAACTGTTTCTCGACAGGCTTTTCTCTGTTGGTTTAATAACGTATGGCTTCAAGTTCTCTTCCTGAGTCTCTGACTGCCAATTAAGCCTGACAGAAAGTTTATATAAAGCAGGCCCATGCACTCAAACATGCACACTTACCCGCATCTGTGTGATTCAGAACTGTGACCGTTCGCTCTGCTAAATTCACAATGCGGTCCACTATAAACATGCGCATATCTTCTTCATCCAGCGCAATATCTCCGAGATAAGCAACTGAAACAAACACAGAGAAGAGTGCTATTAATTTCTCAAGCATTGGTTATATAACAATTCATTTTTAAAGTAATGATTATGTAGCACATTAATTAGAAAAAAGGGACAGATTTTGTGGTATCTAGTTAGCCAATACAACAAAAAAAATTGGTTTTAAAACAAATAAATAAATCGAAAATATATTATATACATTATATATGTATACTCTACTGATTTAAAGTTTAAGAGGGATAAGATTTTATTTATTGATTGATTTTTTGAAGTAATTAACACTTTTATTCAGCAAAAATGCATTAAATTGGTCAAAAGTGACAACAAAGATAAAGATCATCTTACAAAAAATTATATTTCAAATAAATGCTGTTCTTTTGAATTTTCTATTCACTAAAGACTGGAGTAATGATGCTGAAAATTCAGCTTTGATCACAGCAATAAATTACATTTTAATATATATTCAAATAGAAAACATTTATTTTGTATTAAAAAAAATATTTCATAATATTACTGTTTTTACTGTATTTTTGATAAGTATTGGTGAGCATATAAGAGACTTATTTCAAAAACATTTAAAAAATCCTACTGACCCCAAACTTGTGAACTGTATATATTATAAAGGGTTTCTAAGTACATTTAGTTGGTTAGTGGTTAGTTCAAATAACTAACCTCAAGTATGAGCAATTGTAAAATTGATGCTTGCTTTAGTATGAATCAATAATTTGTACTTCAAATAACTATAAGCCTTTTTGCATCATTCACATTATTTGTGCATTTGTTTATGAGCTAATTGATGAGTAGTGAATGGTGTGAAATCCAATTTTTTTTAAAAGGCTGCACATTTACCAGGATCTTCAAACGGCTGTTTAAAAACAACCCTTACAAGAGTCCAGTGAGCTGATAGACACCTCATCTTTTAGTAATGATCATCAACGATGCCATTTATAGCTGGGGTCATCACTCGTGCCATGATAAATAAATCATCCATCAAAAGAGAGAAGCTGATTAGCGACGATGACTGCACGCTTCTAATGATCTACACAACCGGATGCTGCTGACCTACATGAGAATGGATGCATTCGTAGAGTTTAATTAGCTCGTCAGGGACTAATTGCATCTTTAGAGGTAGCACTGCCACTTTGATTGGGATTGAGAGAATCAACAGAATCTTCAGATTCAAGGGCAGCTAATTAACACGAGTGTGCAACGATGGATTAAATGAATTACAATTAAAGCATATTCTTCCCATTTGTGGCATTTCTTTTTGGTTTTCCCTGAAGTCCACTTTTTAAAATGTCTGTCTGTTGTGTGACAAAACAGTAATATAATATATTATTATTATAACATATTAATATAACATTATAATTACTGTTTTGTCACATAACACATTTACATACATATATACACACACACACACACATATATATATATATATACACACACACACAGAGACATACAACTACTTATATTTAAAGTATATTTAAATATAATATTATTTATTAATTACCAACAAAATATTAACCGCATTCAGTTCACAGTGCATCATTTTAACGTTTACAGTTGTTAGATATATAGATACATAACCTAAAAAGAACATTTAATTCAATAATCTGATTCAAATGTATTTGTACAGCATTTTCCCACCACAATAAATAATCTTAAAGCGGTTTTACAGAGACTGGGCTTTAAAATCCCCAGCGAGCAAGATAAAGATGACAGTATATCTGCCAGTTAAAAGACACTGAAAAACACACACGAAGCCTTTAGAAACATTGAGTGCTTCTCCAGAACCTCTCAATGAAAGATTACATGAACATACACACGTGCACGTCATGCACAAATTTGCCAGCTAGGAAGGTTAACCATTATAAACAATTACCACAGAACAGTTTCTGTCAAAAAATATGCTAGTTATTGTTACTAATGTAAAATCATAATGAATAATACCCCCATGTCCTCCTAATACCATATGAGGCTTTCACAGTCTTTTAATTTATTTAAATTTTTATGACAGTCAAGGCAAATAGGTTTTAAACCTTCAGGGTTTTAAAGCATCAACAATTTATGTCGTATCCAAGGTGCTTCAAAGAATACCAGGTTGCAAGTCCAAAAAAGACAGTATTACCATGGTACGTGTCCAAACAACCAAGGTATTACAATGCTATCATGCCTAAAAAAATGTGTATCTTAGTCATAAACGCAGTTATCCAAATACGTATGTGTACTATATCTTGTTTGGGCAAGAAAATGATACACATTGATTAGTTAGCCAACACCTGGAAAGTAGCACACATTCTTTCGAAAAGAAAAAAGAAGGCACTTTATGAGACTCGTAACACAGGCTATTTGCTTCTATATGCACAGTGCTGTGGCAATGTGTGTGTGTGTGTGTGTGTGAGACCCGAGGCTAGTGTTTTTTAAAAGCCTATGAACATTAGCATGTTTGCTGGATTTACGATGTATTCCAGGAGGTGTGAGAGCGCCGGATCAAACGGGACGTCCAGCCCCTCATAACCCTTCCTGAGGCAGTAGGGCAGTGGGGCAGAGACCTGCAGCTTCCTGCACTGCACAATCAAGCCAGTTATTCTTTAGAGTATCAGTCTGCTGGCGCCGGGTTGTGTCAGAGTATTTTGATACTTTATTTATTGCTGTCACACACGTAACACTATTAAGCAACTCTGCAACGGCTGTTTGCCAAGCTATGAGCTACTAACAACTTGTTCTAACCCAGTTTCCAAAGACTTGGAAATATTTAGTCTGTTCACACTTACAGTGAAAATGTTGTGCAATGTGACAAAATAACACTAAATTAGTACATAAGTGAAAAGTTGAAAAGTTTGGGGGCAGTAGGTTATTTTTTTTTTTTAAGGAAATTAATAATTCAGCAAGGATGCATTAAATTGATCAAATGTGACAGTAAAGACTTTTATAATGTTACAAAAGCTTTCTATTTCAAATAAATGCTGTTCTTTTGAACTTTCTATTTATCAAAGAATCCCGAAAAAATAATCGGTATCACGGTTTTCACAAAATTATGAAGCAGCACAACTGTTTTCAACACTGATAATAATCAGAAATGTTTCTTGCGCAGCAAATCAGTATATTAGAATGATTTCTGAAGATCATGTGACACTGAAGACTGGAGTAATGATGCTGAAAATTCAGCTTTGATCACAGGAATAAATTACATTTTTAAATATATTCAAATAGTAACAAGTTTTCCTAAATTGTAATAATATTTCAAATTATTAACATTTTTGCTATAGCTTTGATCAAGTAAATATAGCCTGAGGGATATTTGTTGTGAGCTATTTCTTGAATAAATTAGAGTAGGATACTTTTTATCTGCCACAAAACTGATGCGTCAATGAATTATGTACATAAATATAAACACATGAATGAATGAAGAAAAAAGCAACATAGTAAAAAAGTAACATTAATTTTGCCACAAAAAAATAAATGCTGCACAGTGATATCTGGGAACAGTATTAACTCAAATGACTCACTTTTTTTGTTATCAACATTTTTTATTATTTTTTTCACACATAACGTAACATAACATCCAAAATATAACAAAACTAAACAACAGACATATACTCAATAGCTCAAAGTCAAGTCAAAAGGGAGGGAGAGAGGGAAGGACAATAAAAACACAAAAGTCACTCCTTTATACAATCACGTATATCAAACAAAAAACACTGCCAAGCGTCAACGGTCGAAGGCCTGGCCCCACCGGCTCAAGCCGTTGTACATTCACATGACACTATTTGCAGGAGGCTACGGATCTAATATGTTTTTCTACACATGTGTGGTGTAAACCAGTTCTGGATTATTGTCTTCTTCGCAGCTGTAAAACCAGCAAACAACATTCTCTTTTGCACTGAGCTAATACAGAGACCTGAATCATCATTAAGAAGACATCTGAATAATTCTCAGTTCCCA
Organism: Schizothorax lantsangensis; assembly: GCA_027422415.1. NCBI lineage: Eukaryota > Metazoa > Chordata > Actinopteri > Cypriniformes > Cyprinidae > Schizothorax > Schizothorax lantsangensis. The sequence continues at coordinate 26,782,503 of CM049851.1, forward strand.
GGTTATTGTCCACCACAGAAAAATATGAAAAAGTGATGATGCATGGATTTGTGCCGTCTTCAAGTGAATAAGACAAATCAGATTAGACCACACTCTCTCCCAGTCACAGATAAATTAAGTGTAATTCCCTACCATTAGAACGTTTGAGTGTCAAACAACACGATATAAACAACAAAGCAGCTTTTTGCTCATCTATCATATACAGCACCGCACGTGTTACTGGAGGGTTAGAATCCTTTCTAAAGTGTATGAAGATCAGTGTTTTCCAGATTTTAATAGAGGATTTACTGCAGCTCTATTTGGTTTAACCTAGGTGTAGATTGAGGATCAACCCAATGCAGACAAATAATACTTCACAGCCAGTGAACCCCTGTCTAAAAACAGAACTAAAAACAGTTGACAGAGCTGAAATAACAGGGTTCTACTTCTCAAAGCACATCCACAGACAACCACAGGCCATGAGAGGCAATGCTGATGAAGCTCCAAAGAAAGCAGCTGTGACAAGAACAGTTTGATTATATTGTAAATTGTGTTGCATTGACTGGACTTTTTTTTAATTGGATGATTTAAACTGGATGTTTTTCCATGACATTTGGTTCCATTAACAAATCTTCTTACGGCAATGTCCACGCAACAAAAATACAGCAAAAATCTGCATTATGTCATTAAGAAATTAACATTTTAAATCAAAATTTTAAAAAAATGCTAAATACATTTTTTTAAATTCTTGCTAAACATGTTTTCATGCTGAATAACCATTTCATTTGAAAACACAGATTCAAACAGGTTTTTTTGTTTGAGTTTTTTTTTTTTTTTTTTTTTGCTAAATCCATAAATCCACAATTAATTATAAATGTAATTTTAATACAATTAAAAGTAATAATGTTAGACATGCTTAAAAATAATTTGCTAATGATAGAGAAGATAAATTAAATAATCTAATGATATATTATCTGAAAATAAGTCTCAATATTATGCAATTTTGCTTTTAAGACGACACTAGATATTTTTCTGGAATACTATAAAATGTGATTTTTTTGCACTGCGGTCTCTCTGTGTCTCTTATATGAGAGTAGTTTTAGTAAATTTACTGCGTTCTAACACTGACCAAAACAAAGGTGTAAATTCTCTCTGACAAGACCAGACAAGATCAGAAGACGGTTCTAGAGAAACATGCCAAGACCAAAAGATCCTCTCGCTAACCCTAACATCCCTCGCAAACACACACACACACACACACACAGATAAAAGAGTGTGGATGAAAGGTTCGGAGCTGACAGCGACTGATGATGCCATACAGCGTGGCATTAATAAATCAGACCATAAGAGTGTGAGATCTCCAAAGCGTGCTCTCATAAGAGCCAGCTACCAGATGTCAGTGAGTACATGGTGCTCTGGAGACTGTGGACGCAGGCAGATGTCTTTCACTCTCTACTGTATAGAAAGTCAATATCAATATAAAATGTTTTCAAAACAACAATGTGTGATGTTTATGCGATGTATATATATATATTTTACATAGTAAAGTTTGTAGATCACACAATACAAGGAACACCAACATTTTGGTATAAAATGAGTAAATTATATTGTTATTCACTGTATTTATCTCCAAAACTGAAAAGTAATAAAACAGTACTATTGTGATTTTTTTATACTGTTTTCTATTTGAATATATTGTAAAATGTAATTTATTATACTGAATTTTCAGCATCATTACTCCAGTCTTCAGTGTCACATGATCTTCAGAAATTATTCTAATATGCTGATTTGCTGCTCAAGACATATTTCTGATTGATTATCAATGTTGAAAACAGTTGTGCTGCTTCATATTTTTGTGGAAACTGTGACATTTCTTTATTTCAGAATCCTTTGATGAATAGAAAGTTAAATCATACATGCTTGCTATATAAAAGTGTTTTTTTTTTCAAACCATTCAAACTTTTGAACTGTAGTGTGAATACACATATGATATATGATACATACAGAGAATATTATATTATATAAGAGTATTCAAGTGCATAGAGTGTTTAAAGGAACCCAAAACAATCATATGTGAAAAAGTCCCTTCACCGCCACGACTGAAAACCCAAACAAACATTTGGTAGGCCACCAGCCTGTGTCTGATCTCACAAACCTGCACTCCAAAGCACCAACAGCAGCCGTGCCAGAGAGCGCCAGCGACACACAGCCAGACCGATGGAGATCGCCAACTCAGCCTCCCGATCCTCCGTATCTCCACAAGCCCCTTAATCTAGTGTGTAATTGTGCTCCATCAGATGCCAGGACTGGCGAGAACAAGTGCCCAAACGACAGCCCAGCCTCCCTCCTTTCACTTCTCCGTCCAGTTGTTCCGGCGACGCATTTTATCCGCGTTTCCTCGAGGGATTCCTGTTTTAATCCTCTCTGTCTTTCTAGCTCGAAATCCTCACCGATGAAATCCCAATCCTCATGCTTTCTATACACCCAAATGAAAAAGAGCTTATCGGAGCGCAAGCCCTAAACACCCACAGAATCTCATCACACGAGGCCTAGAAGGATTCACGTTACAAATCTGAAGCACAATGGCTGTGAACTAATGAACTTCAGCGAATGTACCAAAAGAGGATCTATCAATGACACGAGAAAAGATGGGATGTCTTTGATGAAGTGGAATAAAGGAGTGCGGTGGCAGATTGGGGTTTGCTGCTGGTCTTTATCCAGACACATTTATCAACAGCTGCAGCAGAACCTCAGAACACAAGATGACTCTTCTGCTCACCAAGGCTGTATGCATTTGATCAAAAATACAGTAAAAACAGTAATATCATGAAATATTATTCTAATTTCAAATAGGCTATCTGTGTCACATGATCCTTCAGAAATCAGTCTAACAAGAAACATTTATTATTATTATCAATGTTGAAAACCGTTGTGCTGCTTCATATTTTTTGTGGAAACCGTGATACATTTTTTTTCCACGATTATTTGATGAATAGAAAGTTTAAAAGAACAGCATTTATTTAAAAATAGCAATCTTTTGTAACATTATAAATGTCTTATCTGTCACTTTTGATCAATTTTATGCATCCTTGCTAAATAAAAGTACCAATTTATTTCAAACAAATATCTTACTGACCCAAACATTTGAACAGTAGTGTATAAACATATATTATATGTTGTTTCACATGGCTTATGTATTTTTCACAGGCAGAAAACACAAATGTAAAAAGCTTGTGTTTATTGTGGAAATATTCAGTGCTGTGCAACATGACAAACTAAATCACTCTCATTATTATCAACAGTTATGTTATTTTGTATCAATGACTAATGTACTAAATTTATACTGTAATAAATTACAACCACTTTTACAATTTTCACTCAGTAACTGCTATTAAATTTCGCAAATAATTACAAAGATATGGCAAGTAACACATTGAATGAAATGTGAAATTTGGAAGTAGAAAGACTGAAATAGTATTTTCTTGTAAAACACACCACAATAACAACAAAAAAATGTTTACAACTTCAAGAAAAATCCCTTTTTATTTTTTTTCTTTATAATTTAAATTTACAATTTCTGAATGAAAATTGTTTTGAAATAAAAAATAAAAAAATTCAATGTGCCATTAACTGTATTCTATGGAAGCCCGTTTCTGCCACTGAATAAAAAATTGAAAAGGTAATTTCGAGCATGATGTATAATATAAACAATTTTTATGACAGCAAATCAGATTTACCCCAAATTGCTGAAAACAACTGAAAATAACATTTATTTTATGAAACATATTTACTCAAAATGTCACAAAGACATTTATCCACTATCAGTAGATCTTGAAAAACTTCTGCGTTACCCAGACCAACACGGTTATTATCTGATGTCACTTACGTCAAAATAGCAAATATATCAGTCTATCACTAAAACTGACACTCAGAAAGCTCATTTTTATCATTTAAGTAGATCTCAAAATGTGCAAGGCCTTTTAATCATGGTCTCCTGCTCACAACTCAGTGTCTGTCTGCAGTAATCTACACAATTATGACTGTCAATCACACCTCCACCACCCATGAAGAGAGATTTGCTGCGGAGACAGAGAGTAAAAGCCATTAAAAGAGAACAACAGAAGCTCTACCGTAGATGGATTGGGTTTGAACGCCTAGATTTGATACTTTTAAGAGGATCTGTATTTGTGCTCCAGCTGGGCAAACCTTTTTCTCTCATGTGTTTTTCATTGCCTGGCCTCTCTTGATGATCACCTTGGATCCAAACACAACAGCACTTTCATTAACAAAAGCCAGTTTGGCACCCGTTTCACTTAGACTGGTTTCTATTCAGAGCCCGAGGGGATCACATGTGAGGTCTAGACAGGTCTTGAAGTTACCACCCACAAAACCAGAGATTTCAGGCCTTCAGCATCTTTGAGGTGAAGAGTGGGAACGTCTGGGCTGGGGGTCGTAAGACTACAGACCTGCTGCGCATGAGAATAGCCATCATGCTACTGCTGTCACACCTCCTGAGATGTAAACGCACTATTCACATTCATCAGGACCTCAGTTATTAGGCAGGTCTGAGTTCACCATCTCAGTTTCACTTAATGTCATCAGTAGGTGTAAAATCAAGCAGCCAAACGATGTAGTCGCCCATGATTTAGTACATTTATCTATGGTAAATTAAATTGTATTTAAATTGTGAATTACTTTTTTTTTTTTTTACTGTAAAAATATTTATTACAACACCATTGACCCCCCCCCCTTCCAAAAAATAAATAAATAGAATACTTAACATACCATATACATACATATACATCTTAAGTATTTCTTTATGTCAATTTATTTGCTCTCTTCATATCATTATTATAGATTAATATATATTTAGGTTTATATATATATATATACACACACATACAGTATATATATGTATATGCATTTACATATTTATATTCTTATATTTTATGTTATATATAAATATTAGTGCTGTCAATCGATTAAAAAAAATAACTAATTAATCGCACATTTTTCTAACATTAATCGCGATTAATCCCACCTAACATTAAAGTTTTTAAATATACTTTTATATTGCAATAATTTCACATTCAATCTTCAAATGTACAATGTACAAACAACATAAAGACAGTATATTTTTAATATTTCTTTAATGGCATCTTTTTTATGATTGAAGGCCAGCATCACTGATATCAATACTACTGATGTCTCTATAAAATTGTTTTCCCCCCTTAATATTTAACCATTGACTGTAGCCATTCAGCATTACAGTATAATTGACAGCTATTAATTTTAACATTTATTAGACTTAACTTCTAATTTAAGTGAACTTAAAACAATCCTCACACAAACCCATTATAATAAATGACATATTTAGCTACCTGTGCCCTTCAGCAGAAATATATAGAAAATGAAAAGTAACCAAACACTAAATTCTAAATTAAATATAGATTAACCCCTTAAAGCTATAAAAGTTATTGATTTCCTCTTTTTTTCTTTTGTTCTTGGATTAATAGACATCACAGCAGCTGGTTATTATTATTTGCCTGCTATTGCTTTAAAAGCTGCTGCTGCTGAAAGTGACGCGGATCTGACATGCATCTTATTTTCATCACAACTCTCTTTACCTTTTCTGACCCACTTCAGGTCTTAAAGTCTCTTCTGTTGAGCGGACGAGTTGAATCGGGTGTGTTAGATGAGGGAGACAGTGCTGGGGTGCCTCAGGACAGTTTTTAAAACCCTTTCAGAGACATGTTCTTAAATGTGATGCATATATAACATATTGCATGCATGCACACAGTTTTAATGCAGCTTTAATCGCTTTTTTGGTAACTTCATGCCTTAACTGATGGCATAACTAGGACATTGTATGCACGTTGTTTCTTTTGCTGTTTGATATGAAATGATAGTGCGCCGGCACCTTTGTGCGTGTATTTGAAGAGCGCGCGCTACGAGCACAGTATCTTTTCCACGCTCGTTTGGCTCGCGCCTGGCGCGGAGGCGACGTTAGAGCGCGCATCTGAAACGTCTCCCGTTTGATTTGGTCATAAAGACGTTCTGCATCTAAATAAACGCAATCCTTTTCAAGAAAAAAGAGACAGAGGCAGCAGTTGTGAATGGGGTGGCCAACCCTAGCCCCGCACCTGCGTTAATTGCGTTAAATATTTTTAATGCGTTAATCTGAAGAAAAATTATCTCCCGCGTTAACGCGCTAATTTTGACACCACTAATAAATATATTTAATATATAAGCGTAACATTTTTCTTAAATATATACATGCATGTGTTTGTATTTACTGTATATATACATAATTAAGGTACACAGTATACACGTACATTATGTAAATAAACTTTTTTTTGGGATGCAATTAATCGCAACTAATCATTTGACAGCACTAATATATATATATATATATATACACACACACATTTACAATTTACATTAAAGTTTACATTAAAGGAATACTTAAGCTACAACTTAATGTATAGATATAATTTATCTGTAATTAAATGTTAAGTTTTCTGTTATTTTATTATAATATTAATATCATATCTATAAAACAAAAAGATACATATATTAATATCTTAATTTCTATGAAAATATTTTTACAACAAAAATATTTATGCTGATTATATATATATACGTGAAAATGCAGTAAAAATACTTGACTCCCTATAAAAAATAAATAAAGAATAAAAGAATAAAACAAAAGTAAAATGTTTAGATGTATTGCAGTAATGAGAATTTGGGGAGGCAAATAAGGTATGTACATGTATATACATTTTTTTTCTCTTTTTCTCTTTTTTTTCTTTAAGTAAAGAAAAATGTAATTAATTTATTATTATTTAATTTTGTGGTGAACTGTGACCTGGACATGGACTAGTGAGATTCATCCAGATAATCAAATGTCCAGCGAAATTTTGTTGATTTAGACTAGAGTGTCAAGGAAATATTTACAAGTATGTACAAATCCAATAATAAACGGACATTTCCCTGGAGGAAATGGCATCTCTTTTCTCTAAGACAAACACATTTCTTCTCTGGACAGACGCAGATGGTGCTGAGCGTTAGTGTTAGGACCGCGGGGATGAGGGAGTCTTGTAAACAGCGCAGCCCCTTCACTCGTCTCTCCTGTAAAAACACTTCCAGCTGTTCTTCCTTAGCAAATGCTTACCTTGACATTTCCTGACACTGCAATTTGGACATCAGGAGGCAGAAGCCCACACGGCTGCTGCTTTTGAAGAGCCTAATCACAGTCTGCGACCCAGACCAGACTCCAGCCCCGGACTGGGGAATGGGCTTTATGTGTCGCCTTCAGGGATTGTCAGAGGGAGGCCGGGATGAAGAAAGTGCGATAGAAGGGGCGACTGCTTTCAGACGGCTAGACTCTCAGACGGCCCGTGGGAATGATCTTCTGAAGGCACACGACCAAAGACATGCCAGCCATTTGGAAAACAAACAGTTTGTTCATCGTGCTCACAGTCGTTCTTGATCGGCACGTTAGTCGCAGAACAGTCGCTTTTCAGAAAGTATAGTCTACCATTCAAAAGTTTGGGCTCAGTAAGGTGTTTTCTTAAGAAGTTAACTTTTGATCAATTTAACGCATTCTTGCTGAATAAAAATTACTGTAAAGACTATATATATATATCAAATAAACACTGTTTTTAAACTTTCTAATCAAAGAATCCCAAAAAATGTAGGCCTATCACAGTTTCCACAACGATATGAAGCAGCACAACTGTTTTCAACATTGATATTAATAAGAAATGTTTTTTTGAGAAGCAAAACAGCATATTAGAATGATTTCGGAAGGATCATGTGACACTGAAGGCTTTGCATCACAGGAATAAATTACATTTACAGTATATTAAAATAGAAAACTGTTTTTAAAAATTGCAATAATTTTTACTGTGAATATTACTGTGCTATTACTTTTCAAAATAATAAGAAATTGGGGGGAACAATGAAGTGAATGACAACATAATTTAAAAATGTTCTACCAAAATTTTGCTGTTGCTAGCATCAGGCGATCTGAAACCCGGACTATATGAACATTGTCTGTAAATAAACATATCACAGTTTTGAAAACATATATTGATATTGGCACTGTATAATTTTATTTTAGACTGATAGACAAAAGAAAGTTTACTATTTCTTGCCAGTTTATTTTCAATATATTCAATGTGGCAAGCAACTTGTAGTGTTAAAAGTTAAAAGTTGCTAACAAAAAGTTGTTAACTACATTGAATCTGTTGAAGGGGCAATATATTTTTAAATATATTATTTAACTATAGAATTTATTTTTAAAATTTGTGTGGGAAGCTACTTTGAAACTGTAGCTAGCCAAGCTACAGGAAAAATTTACAAAGTTAAATTAGGATTTTACGAAATTATTATTTATAAGTGCCTCAATACCCAATATCTACCTACACCAATGAAAAAAAAAACATATATCATGCAAACTGTGTGTCTAAAATACAGTGAGAGAACCAAAAATGACCTAAGAACATGTTTCTTTTGAGTAAATATTTGTAAAAGGTTTCAGCATTTTTACCAGGTTGGGTCTGTGCAACTGCACGTGCACAATTAAACACACACTTAAATGTGTGTGTGTGTGTGTGTGTTAAATGGAAACAGTTGCTGTAGGGTAGCAGGGGGTCAGAACAGTGGCTGCGGCCTGTCTAACCATAATAAACCAATTACTGCCTAGAAAGAGCTATTGATTCAACCATGCTAGCTGCATTGTTTTTATCTGAGATCTGAATGTGTGAATAATGGTTCCTCTAACCATCCAAACACTTAACCACTCATTACATTTGCATGTTTAAACCTTAGTAAGCCTTAGTACTCTACAAACAGTTATATGCATGTAAAGAAGCATCTAGAGTTGACTAAACAGCAGTTCAAAGGTCACACTATATTTACTATACTCTCCAAAGTCTCTGCTAGAATGACAGGATGAATTATTCAGAGCTACATAAACGTGGCAGAGGTGTTGCTAACATAGTGAGTGAACCAACACTCGCTTTTCATGGTCAGTTTGCGTTCTCATTATTGTGGCTAATTAGGTGTGAACGAGATGAGTGGACAGAGAACTCCCAAGGTTTTTGTGATCGTTTCACACCAACAACAAAGCATATTGTTCCCTCTAATGCATCACGCAGGGCTTATCTTTATTTAGAAGACAATGCACACACTCTTGTGAGGCTAATTAGATGAAACCTTCAGAGAGTGTGGACAGACAAACTTCATGGACAGGAACCACAAATACTAACAGACAATACGTTTACATGGACATCAGTAATCTAATTATTTACCTTATTCTGAATAAGACAATATTATGATTAAGGTGTTTACATGAGTCGCTTTTAGAATAATCCTTTCATGTTCCCGTTTTACATGTTATAGTACATAGATCGATTAATGGCATGCGTCATTACGTCACCACGCGACGCCATCTGACGTCCCCTCCAGAATTTCACGTATAAACATATTGTTCGTCTTCGTGATGATGCCATATACAGTTTTGGGTGTTTCATTTTTCATTTTATTAAAGTTTCAAGTGCAGTTAATTATTTTCGTGCATACAGACGACGGCGGTGTTGAAGCTCTTTTATTTGCCGTCAAACGGTTGATCACTGCCGTGTGTGTGTCCTGTCGCAAAATGCGTCGAAAAGTCCTACACGACGGTAATAGTTTGATTAAGGTGTTTACATGTCTGTACCGCACTTCAATAATGCGACTAAAATCGGAATACTCCACATGTCTTAATTCGATTTGTGTTTACTTCGATTATGACTTTAGCCGGATTAAGGTAATCAAAAATCTCTGTTTACATGGTAGACACTTAATCAGAGTATTGTCTTAATCGTATTAAAATCGGATTATTGATGTTCATGTAAACGTAGTCAGTGTTGGGGAAGCTACAAGTGATTAGTTTAACTTCATGTGTGGTGCACTTGGAATATAATTTTCTGTAGCTAGAGGGTTAATAAAGAAAAAGTTACTTGTATCATCTTGTAGTTACATTTTCAAGTTGACTAGTTAAAAAAGTCGACAATTGACAATCGGTCAAATGTTCTGAGAAAAATAAATAAATAAATAATAATCAAGATTTAATTTTTTTGCCATATCGCCAAGCCCTAAGTGAAAACAGTCCAAAAAACGTCTAAACAAATTGGATTTTAATGTAAGAGGACAACAGTGGATGGACTTTTTCACTGGAAGAAGTGTTATAATGGATTATGAACTCATACTTCGGCCAGTAGCGCCTGTTTAAATTTAAAATGTCTTGATGGATTTGTTTTTTACAAACAGCCAGCATTTCTCTATACAAGACATAATATGATGGACTGGAGTGATGTGGATTACTTGTTCATTATTGTGTTTTATATCAGCTGTTTGGACTCTCATTCTGACGGCACCCATTCACTGCAGAGGATCCATTGGTGAGCAAGTGATGCAATGCTACATTTCTCCAAATCTGTTCTTATGAAGAAACACTCATTCACATCTTAGATGGCCTGACGGTGAGAATATTCTCAGCAAATTTTCATTTTTGGGTGAACCACTCCTTCAAATGTTACTCTACAACACTGGGCAAATCCTAATAGTAGAAACGGTAGAAATGAAGGGCGCATTACAATAGACGACAACAGTAGCTTACTGTAATGTTTGCATGTAACAGCATAAATGTGTGGGAAGATATCTGCCTGGCAAGGAAGAAAAAAAAATATTTCTCTAGAGTAAATCTCTGGCTGAGAGCTGAAATTTGCCGAAACCAAAATAAAAGTTAACCTGTGACCCCATGTTACAAAAAGCCAATGAACACACAATGAAATCCTCTTACCGCACATATAACACCCACATCAGCGAAACGCTCTCAAGCCTGCTTAAACACTTCCCCGAGGAACACATGCCTTACTCTTCAGATCACTTCATTACTCACTGCCCGCTCACATCAGCACGGCTCACACATATATAAACATCCGTACATGCTCTCTCACTCTGTGTACACACATGCTGAAGACATCGACAGGGCTCGCGTTGTTTGTTAGATCCTGCTGTGTCATTACTTGAACAAATGGAGTGCAATGCTGCAATGCCGGAGGTGGCAAACAGGCTCGTACTAGTGAATTATGCGAAGAGCGTCTTCAGACTGAAGTTTCTCTCTTTCATATTTCTCTGCTCATTTGATTTGGAAGAAAATTGGAAGAGTGCTTATTGGGCAATAAATAAAAAAATATACTAACAGCCAAACAATTGGACATTAGGTTCTTTACAGGTTCCTCGAGGAACATCTATTAACCCTTCCTTTGGACAAAAAGTTCTTTAATAGTGGAAAAAGGTTCTTTAGAATATTAAAATGTCTTTCAGACTTCTCACGGAAAGATTCTTTGGATAACTCAAAGAGAACCTTCATTTTTAAGAGTGTATCTGTTTGTCATGATCTAAAAAAATGATGCTGATTATTATGCCAAATGGTGTACGTCCAAGAAAGCATCAATAATATTTATAACTAAAAATTCAAAGAACTTTTTAAAATAACATTTCAGATGTGCACTATTTCTAGGACACTGATCACGTGACTTTGTGCAGACAGTCAGATGTTCTGGATTCCACTGAAGCACAAGATGCTCCATTTGGATCATTATCAAATCATGCAGGAGAACATGATCATTCGATCAATGTGTGGAGCTCATGCAGCTTTAGTGCTTCTGTTATGAAATAAATATTTCCACTCAAACTGTTATGCTGTTAATATAATTTATTATTCTTTCAAAACTTTAAAAAGAGTGCCAAATAGAAGCATTTAAACCAGAGGACGCAGACTTTTGGACCTCACTGCACTTGGCAGAGGAGTTTTTGCTGCCGGGCAATGGATTTAGATTGTTATAACTCATTGAGCAGAAAGCAGCATACTAGGGAAAAGAAACAGGAAGTTACTTCCTGACTTGAAAACCAGTATCACAACATATAGTTTCCTAGAATGGCAGATGTATGAAAACCAGATGTCCTCCTCTTCCTCCACATGATTCATCCACGCTCTTTTTTTACCTCTCTTGACCTTCTCTTATCTGAGTCAAATGTACAAACTCAAGCTGTTTGCTAACATTCAGCTGACAGCCTGAGTCCGCTGGGTTTAAATGCTGGACGTTTTAAGCAGAGTTTCAACTCGTATGGAACACATTTATGATATCGTTATGGTGTTTTTTGTCCTTATTGAAGCTTGAAAACATCACTGTAATTGAATGAAAAAATACCTTTAAAATATGAAAGTGGAAGAGATTCAGAACGACATGAGGATGGGTAAATCAAAATGCTCATATTTTGGTGAACTATCCCTATAACGACATTTTTGTTACAGCAGTTCAGCTGTTTTTAAAAGTGTGCAGCTTTTCCAGTAACAAGTAGCAGAGTAGCGTGACAAAGATTATAGCCTGTCACACACTGTATATTACATTATATTGCAGAGCCTTACAACCAGGCAACCTGAGGCAATGATCAAACGCCATCTTCTAGAAAATTCCTCTCTGTCTCTTTAGTATAGGGTTGGGAGGTCTGATTCATTTTAGCGAATCGCTTAGTTTGGACAGTTTGTTTTGGCAAACTGTTTTTCAGAACATTTCAAGGAATTGCCATTTATCAAGAGGTTTTTGTTTCATGGCTGTTATATTATTATACTGTATGTAAATGTATGTGTACAAATTGGTGCTGTTATTCTAATTTAGTAATAAAACTAGAATAACAGCAATAAAACAAAATGTATGTTTTGTGCAAGATAAATACTCTTCTGGTCTTTAAAATGAAATTATAAAATCTGATCTATTTGAAAGATATTGCCTGGTGAACTATATATTTGAACTAATGGGTGAACTATTTTCAATTAAATAGTTAAATAGTAAATTTGCAAAAAATGTACTCACTCTCAGGCCGTCCAAGATGTAGATGAGTTTGTTTCTTCATCAGAACAGATTTGGAGAAATGTAGCATTACATCACTTGCTCACCAATGGACCCTCTGCAGTGAATGGGTGCCGTCAGAATGAGAGTCCAAACAGCTGATAAAAATATCACAATAATCCACAAGTAATCCACACCACTCCAGTCCATCACTTAATTACTTGTGAAGCGAAAAGCTTCAACAAACAAATCCATAATTAAGGCATTTCTTTAAACTTCAAACCATTGTTTCTGGCTAATATAAGAGCCCATAATCCATAATATTGCTTTCTCCAGTGAAAAAGCCATCTCATCTGAATCAGGAGAGAAATATGCACAGATAAAGCATATTTTAAACAAACAATTCCATGGATTTTGATGTAAAAGAACAACAGAGGATGGACTTTTTTTCTGGAGGAAGCGTTATTATGGATAGAAGACTCATATTTTAGCTGGAAGCAACTGTTTGAAGTTCAAAATGACTTCATAATGAATTTGTTTCTTACAAAGATGCAGCTTTTTCACTTCACAAGATGTTAATTGATGGGCTGGAGCTGTATTGATTACTTGTGGATTGTGATGTTTTTATCAGCTGTTTGGACTCTCATTCTGACGGCACCCATTCACTGCAGATGATCCATTGGTGAACAAGTGATGGAATGCTACATTTCTCCAAATCTGTTCCCATGAAGAAACAAACTCATTTACATCTCTATTAAGTTGTGGCCCTGATTTATTTGATAACATTAGTAGCACAGAAATGACACACTCAACCTTTAAAAGTAGCTTATAGCTTTAACAATATCAAGGTAGCTTCCCCAACAATGCATATGGCTGGGGGTGACATATAACTCCGTGCAGGTCTCAGATCAGTTCTAACCTCAATCATTTAAAAAAGCAGCCTCTGAAATGGGTTCAGACGTGCAGCGGGGTGATGTATGGTTCACGGTTTAGCTGCCAGAGGGGTCTGAATGCGCCGCAGTCACATCAGCTGGCAGACAGATGCAGAAACCCACAGGACCGGGCCATGCTGGCATGCACTGAATGACCTACAGTCTGCAGGCACACTCACCTCATCTCATCTCACTCTCCTATATCTAGCCCTCATTTTCTGTGATCCTCACCCAGAGGGCAAGAGGGGGAGGAAAGAGAGGAAACCTTTGGCTTGGTTACAGTTATAAACATCCATTGCACAACAGCAAAGATGGGCTCAATGAAACAACGAGTGCAGCCAGGAAACAACAGCACCTAGAGAGTTTAGGTGAATCCTGGAGCTTATGGAAATGAGGTCTTACAAATTAAACTTTTTAATTTGTTGTCCTGAGGCTGGATTATGGAAATAATGTTGACAGACAAATGTTACGCAACGCAGCTCTCCAATTCCTTCAGTAAAAAGACATTGCAGTTGGAGAGGCGTACAGTAATTGTGCGTGACTGCTTCTCATTCATTTTTCATTCCATAAACGAGAGAATTTATCTAGATGAATGCGCCGAAAGTTCCCGGGAGGGCTTTCAGGTTAGAAATACAGCTTTATATTTTTAAGCAGACAACTTCACTATTTAAGTTCCTGAGATTCCTATAATACGGAGAGATATTTTCCTTACAATCAGGCCAAGTACATTTGTCATGGTGTCCTGTAAAAGCCATAATTAAGACCCAATGTTTTAGCTGAGATTAGCGGTTGTCGCAAAGCACTTTAAATCTTTTACCAAATGCAAAAAAACAAAAACAAAAAAAAGTGATGTGGCATGGATCAAAAATGATTTCACTTAAGGGAATATTCAAGGTTCACTACAAGTTAAACCCAATCTATGGCACTTCTGGCATAATGTTGATTAAAACAAATGAAGACAATTAATTTCCAATTTTCTTCTTAAAAAAAAAAAAAAAAAAAAAAAAAATCTGGGTTATAGTGAGGCACTTATAATGGAAGTAAATGTGGCCGATCCATAAACGTTAAAATACTCACTGCCTCAACAGCCACAAGATTTTAAACACTGTGTTGATTTTCACACTTGACTTTAAGTCAATTGAAAAATCATACTTCATAATATCCAGTTTTACAGTTTTGTTGACATGAAACCCTGAAATGGTCATACAAAGTACCACTTTACAGCTCAAATGATACACATTTCAACATAAAAATGAATGTAGGTGCTTTTATAAAATGCTAAGTTTTACATTTCGGTTTCTTTTCTACTTCCATCGTTAATGCCTCTCAATTAGTGTGTTTCTGTACCACTAGCATCACCAAACAAAACTGCATAAATAACTGTTTTCAAACAGGTTTCCACAAGCAATCCCCCAATCTTCTATTGGTTTGTCAAATAAAAAGCCCCGCCTCCAATTTCACACCATTGGCTGAGCCAGTGTTGCTATGCTGGGCTGGTCAGGATGCTCAAACAAACAGCACAATGTTTTCATAACAACACAGAGCCACAAGTATTTAACCAGTAGATTACTTATAGTGGTGCATATGAATGTGATTACAACTCTCCGAACAGTTATGATGAAATCCAGTGTGCTAGAATCACAAAGCATACTTTGGTGTGTGAGATAGTTTTTACATTTACATTTACATTTATGCATTTAGCAGACGCTTTTATCCAAAGCGACTTGCATTGCATTCAAGTTACAGTTTTTTACATTTTTATCAGCTCTTTTTATCAGCTAGAGTTTTAGCACTCTATTCCACATATGCACCGAAAACTACTACATTTCACTCATTTTTCCAACAGATTCCGACTGTGAAATTGTTTGGAATTAGGCAGAATCACTTGAAAAGTCATTAAATAACCACCAATCCTCTCCAAAAAGAAAAATGAACCATGGGAGTGTATGATGTCACCAGTTGTGCATGTATGACAGGCTCTGCGCTCGGCCAGCGGCTCCAGCTGAACCGTCTGTGCTTGTGGTTTTCCACGCCGAGCTATGAGACACACTCTGAAGACTCAAAAAGAAGGAATTCAAGCACCACATTTCTTGGTGAGTGGTGCAACAGGGAATCAGGTCAAAGAGTGCTTTATTAAAACCATGCTGGGGAAAGAGACGGGGAACAACATTTGCCATGTGAGAACTACAGCTGAGTGCAAGCTAGCAGTCAGAGGTTTGCAGCCTCTCTGTATATTTGTTGTCTGGTTTATTTCATAGAGTTTATGAATTAAGCACTTACATAAGACATGCGAGAGAAATGAGGACAAAGCTAGAAAGTTCTCTTCACAAGTCTACGTTCTCAAGTCAACATGAAATCAAAATTCATCCTATTGACATTCCTAAAGAAATAGTTCAATCAAAAATAAAAATGCACTCATCATATCCTCCATGATCTAAACCTGTACAACATCTTCACAGTGTTACTTAATCAAAACAATAGCTGATAAATTCCAAAAATTACCAAAAAAACAAAAACATCACAAAAGAGCTCCATACAACTCCTGCACTATATTCCAAGCAGGGGCGGCGTTTCCGTATGGCAGAGAATGGCAGTTGCCATACCCTAGCCCAGTCATGTGTGCCGTGGAAAATTATCCAAACTTCATATCTCTATAATATTTCATTATTATCATTTTAAATCAGTGCTATTTGGTCTTCCTTATGTCAAGTCAAGTCACCTTTATTTATATAGCGCTTTTAACAATACAAATTGTGTCAAAGCAACTGCACAATATCAAAATGGGAAAATAGTGTCAATAATGTAAAATGACAAGATTAAACACTCAATTTTCAGTTAAAGGCATTTCATTATTGAATTCAGTGATGGCATCGTCCAGCTCAGTTCTGTCTGTTTGAAGGTTTTACAAATATTTAACCAATGAAAAGCAATTAAAAGAGCTTGTCAGTAAAACTTCGTAATGCCATTGGATCCTCAAACTATCAGCGAAACCTCATAACTTCACCCCGCCTCCATTCAGAATGAAGCGCCGCGCACAGCCTGGAGGAGACAGATCTCCGCTTGTTCGCAATTCAAGGGTAAATAAATAACTTATGTTTGAATAAGAACAGCGTTTTCTTTACTTAAACACTATGTCTGGCTAATTAAAGGCTATTTTTTTGTGTGTGTTTGAAGAGTGGAGAAGAGTTATATTTGCCGTCTAGTTGTGGCCAATATACATTTGTACGTTTTAAATATCCTGTGCATATAACGCTTCATATCATGAGATTTTGGCCAAGTGTATTAAACAACAAGAAAAACTAAGCGCCCATATAGCTACAATAAACGTTATAACCTGTAAGTTGATGAAAGAGTAATGTGATGCACTCAGATACAGCCGTTCTAAAGACAGACAAAACACAGATCTCCGTCATTCGCTTGTCAAAAACCTTGTTAACTCCATTTGAACTTGATTTTCATATAATGTTAAGTGCAAGTGTCTGATAAAACCAAAATACCAACTCTGACGACGCAGTGTTTAATTACTGAAAAAAAAATGCCCCCCCCCCCTTATATTTCAGTGCTTCAGCGTGCCGTGGGATTTTTATTTATTTATTTGATATATTTATTAATCAAATACTTTGAAGGCTACAACATTAGACTCTGCATGAAACATAACAGCAAGCGGAAAAACTAAGTACACCCCAGGCTTAATGGCATAGTTCACACAAAAAGGAAAACTCTGGCTTTTAGTCCGTTGGGATTTCTTTCTACGGTTGAACACAAAAGAAGAAAAACTTTGAAAAATGCATTTTGTCTCTACACTGAAGCCAGTGGGGTTCAAAATCACGTTGTTTTGGAGTCCGTTGACTTTCAATGCATGGAAAAAATAAATCTTTGTCCCACAAAAGAAACAAGAAGAATTGTATAAAAGGTGACAGAATTGCCATTTCCGGGTGAAAAAAACATTCAGTAAATTCAATGCAACATTTTCCTTAAAACCTGATTTATAAACAAGTAATTCATTTTGCTAGTGTAAAGAATGGAATTCAATAAGCAGATCAATATGTAGTGCATTTAACAGCAATTCTGTTTGACAGCTTGATCGTTCTACCACATCTATTTGGATGAAGTGTAAACACTTTTTAGCATTACATCTGTGATCCTACTCCTCTCTCGTACACGCAGACCTCTCGTCTCGCATAATCTCTGCTACAGCAGGGCCGCTTGGGCCCCGTCCAGAACCAATCTCAAACCCCGTCCTCTTCTACCACTCAGATCTGAGAGGGATGAAGGGTATGTGCACGTGTTGTTCTCCAAAGTTATAGACGTGTTTACAACAGTCCAATCAGGTCACAGAGCCAGGCACTATGGGTATTGACATCACAGTTAAGGTATTAGGGGTAATGAAGGATCGGCCAATACTCTTTCCTGACCAGCACAAACTTTGACACAAAAATTAAGGGCATTACTTCCGCAGAGGCGTCAACTCGCAAAATCCGTTTGTTTGGAAATTGTGGTGACGGAGCTATTAAACTGTTTATAAAAGAAGGAGATAAACAGCTGTGAATGAACAGATAATCAGCGTATCGTGTCATAACGGCCAGTGAACTCTGACTCACAACAACCTGTGTAAATACATCGCTTCCTTTTTACGAAAAGTTCACGCACCAAATAAACAAAAACAAATTTATAGAGAAAGCCGACAGGGCCACTTCTCTTAGATAAGCTAACCTGAATGATGTATGAAATGCGATAGCGAGGAGTCACCAACCAAAACAGAATCGCTTTGGCTTAACGTCGCTGGAGAGCCTGAATCACAGAGTGACAGAACAATCCGGGAAGTTAATCCTAGTATGAGATTGACGCCCCCTGAGCCTTTGCGGGTCAACCAGCCTAATCTGCCTGGAATACCAATTTCAGCTGGTGGCCTGCGTTATTGTCCTATAGCCACTTGTTAAGAGGAAAGTCTGTCTCTCAGAGGGGTGAAAATGTAAAAATGAACAGCCAAGGGCCCCATTCAGCTGCAAATGAGGACATAGAAAAAAACAGGCCTGAAAGAGTAAAAAAGAGGAAGATGAAAGAGAGGGAGTTAGGAAGGAGGTGGAGAGGAGTAGCAGACAAGTTAATAGAGACCAAGATCCCAGAGATTTTACACGTCTCCGGAGTGACCTCTGTGTGAGCTTCAAGAAACTTGGATTCATTTCAATCCATCCACTTAATGGTGTAAAAACCAATCAAATGTCAACCTGCAGGTGGCAAAACAAAGGAAATCCGTAACATCCCACCACAAGCTGAAGATTAGGGTTAATGTTCTGTTGGTGTGCTTTCGTCCCTAGAAACTACATTCAAGTTATATTTCTCAATTTCATAGTAGATTCAGTTAACGCTTGATCTATTCAAGTGATAGTTCAACCTAAAAAATGAAAATTCTGTCATCATTTATTCACTCTCAGGTCATTCCAAACCTGTATTAATGATCATTACGGCACAGAGTATAAAGTTACTTTCTAGTATCATATATTGCAAAAATAAACTGGTTTGCCAAAAACTCCCCTTGTCTGTCATTGGTTGACCAAAAAGGTAATGCCGCCCCAATCTCACCCCATAGGTTAGGCCACTTTTGCTCTGTTGGGTCAGGATGTTCAAACAAACAGCAATGTTTTGATAGCACCACAAAGTCACAGTGTTTACACTCTTTAGGGAAATCAACCTACCAACACATTACTTCAAACTGTCTCTGTATATTAACATGGACTGGAGAAAGTACTTTAACATCACCTCAATATAAAGTTTAGGCAGGCACCTTTAAGAAATCTCAAGCATTAGTTAGATGCTCAAAGTTTAGGCATGCCATAGGACCAATCCTTCTAAGTAAACATTTTCAGCTGTGAAACTCAATAACTTCTTGGTGAACGAGAAAATAAGGGCGCTTGCCCTGACAAAACGAAATGTGAAAATAGACAGCGCTTCTCTTGGGACCCAAAGAATTAATTACTTCCCTAGAGCTACTAAACCGTAATTATATCAGACATAATTGGTTGAATTCAGGTCGAGATAAAGTTATCCTCCGGAATATGGGGGTATATGATACAAGTCTGGTCTAGCCATGAAATTGGGGACATCAAGCTAAGCGCTTTTTATAACTTTGGTTGTGTGCCAAACAGCATCTATACATACTACATTTGCAGTGTATAGTATGTGTATACTGTGTACAGTATGTGACTTTTAATTTGTGTAACATAAGTAATATTAAACATGATTTTACAATTACTCATTTCATTGGTCTGCCAAGAGTTTTTTTTTTCGCATTTACAAATGCAAAATAACCATGTTTATTTCTGAAATGACAACAGGGCGCCACTTTCTGAATTAAATATGAGGAAGTCATGTGACAACAATGCAGCATACTACTCTTACAGTTTTACATATTTAAAATAAAAAAGTATGCAATAATAACTGTTGGTGATAAATTGCATCCCCTACGTCATAATGCAATTTCTGTGATGGATGACGTAGTGCACCCTTTACAGGAAAACCGAGCCGGCCGGTCACTACGTCATTCAACAGATTGACATGGCAAAGGGGGGATGTTCCAACCCCAAAACTGAGAACACTATCTAGGGAATAAAAATGCATTGCTATAGCAACCCAATCTGCAACTTTGTTGCAATCCATCCCATAATAACAATTAAAAGTTTTCCACATACTTTTAGTTCCAATTTACACTTCAAATAAACAAATGTCAATCGTTGGCACACCGTTCGCAAATTCAAACTTTCGCGAAACTTTTCGTGAACAAAACGAAGAAAAACTTTCCGGCTGTGATTTGGCGAAAGAAAACACCGCCAGGTAAATATGTTCGTGTCTGGTGTCAAAACATCGCGTAATCTTTAAGAAATCGTTGTGTCAACAACACTTTGCGCAAAGTATTTAGGTGTTTACTGACGCCGCGGATCGCGTGTTTATTTTGCGCTGTCATCTACAGTGTATAGTTCGCACAGTATCACAGCAGCCTTACGTGGCTTGCGCGAAAGCTTGCATCTTATCAAAGCAGGGTAGATAAATGTCTTTCGGGCTCACCAGCTTTGCAGGGATCTTTGTAGTCGATCACATCTGACGGGCTGCTGGTCTCCACATAGTAGCCTGGGTCAATCGCGTCCAAATCGAGCGCTGCGAGCACGGCGAAGCTGGAGAGCAGGAACGCACACCTCGCTGCGAGGTCCATGATTGGGCTAGTGGAGCAGGAATAGAGGTACAGACGGAGAGAGATGATCGGCGGAGGGAGGGGGAGGAAGGGAGGGAGGGAAAATGGGAGGATTTAGGGGAAATGAGATCCCTCTCGAGGGCGGGTTTAAAAGCGCAGCTCTGCCTCCACACACACACACACACACACACACACACACACAGACACACAGACACACAGGGACACACTCGCATTGTGTTCCCATAGCAGTGCAGTGATTTGTGCAGCTGGGCTGTGTGCCAGTGCATAGGTTACCAACTTTGTAGGAGAGAGGTGTTGGTGCTTCTCACACTGGTTTGTGACATGCCTCTGTGTATGCCGAGATCCCGGTGTATCTACCTATATGTTGTGTTTCCAGTGTATATTGTGTGGTGTTGTCTCTGTGTGCTGTGTTACTAGCTGTTCATTGTAGTTCTGTATATATTGTGAGTGCTGTTTTCTATGTATAGTGCACTCTCAGAGAAAAAAAAAAGAAAGAAGCTTTCACTCAGGCATTATCCATTCAAAAGGTACTACTATGTACACTGTAGGTACATTCTGGTAGCATAATAGGTATCAATGTGTTCATTTTAGGTACTTTTATGTACACTTTAGCTATGTACACTTCAAGATACCAGTATGGTGTAAATAAGGTACAAAGGTGTAACTTTTGAAAGCAACTTTTGCAGCTTTTGTAACTTTTCTTCTGAAAAAGGTCAGGGTAAGGTATACTTTATTGTTCCAAATGGACATTTTAGTGTATAAAATTCAGTTTGTAATACTCTCTCTGTGTTTTCTGCTTTTACAAATTGTTCCATGTTCTTTACGTATCCATCCGTCTAAATCAATAATGGTCAAATGAAACATATCAGTATCTTTGTTTATGTTATGATGAAAGCATGTTGAGGTTGAGGAGCCACCTACACAGTGTACACTATCACTTTGGCTGAAAACGTTATGGAGAATAAATATTCAATATATCTCCATAACAGATCAAATATAAAACGTTATAAATGCATCATTCATTCAAATGCATCATTCATTCATAATGTTTTATATTTGATCTGAACCAATATATCTCCATAACTGTATATTTGATCTGAACCATCTCTATACAATTCTAGATTTTTACAATTTCCAATTTCAAGTGTATCACTCAATAATTTAATCTCAAATTGCGTCCTGATAACATTTGCTAATTTATTTTGCAATAATGATGATTTATTGTTTTTATGTTCATCTCTACATATTTTAGTCATTTGATTTATTTGCAGGGTTACTGCAGCTCATAAAAAAGTCTTGCAAAGTCTTAATTCACCCTTCCACAATTTAAGGCCTCAGAAAGGTCTTAAATCACAGCAGATAGTCTTAAATTCATAAAGTCATTGCATTTTAAAAGAACATCTTCATCAGTATTTTTGTTTACAGATTCAAATATCTACATTTACTTGAGATGCAAATATAAAATGAAGTTTGAACCAAATTAAGTGAGTTAATGCTCAAAACCAGAACTTCATCTCGTGTCAAATGAATCTTGATTTATGAATCTTCAGACATTTGCACTGGAAAACAAGACAAAAATGCTGATGAAGAACATGATTTTTTTACAGTGTGATCAGAAGGTATGGCAGAAGTTATTTCTGTATTCTAGTGTTTGGGAGCAGAGCTATTCAAGATTATTTGCATTAAGAGAAGGTTTTGTGTTTCCTTTAATGTATTCCTTAAATTTTCTTCATTTGGTCGTAATAAGGTCTTTAAAAATTCATACATTTACCTTCATAAAAGCTGCAGAAACCCTGATTTGTAAATATTGTAACAGACTGACTATATCACAGTGCAAATCCATCTCAGTAAGTGATGTTATTGGTGGCGTCACATTGCATAAACAACGCCCTGTCATTTGTCACAAGTCAACATACAAACTAACAGCACATTTCATACTGCGGAGGCATGGTTTTCATTGAGTGAGAGCGTCCAAGCATGTAATTTGTTACAGATGAACATTGTTCTCCATTACTTAGAATGTCTTCGCCATCAATAATTTTGTTGTTTTGTTGTACAGATATTACATGATCCATTTGTCTAGTTTAGTATTCCCTCTTTCTCTGGGAATAATATCCTTTATTCTGATTCCCTCGTGTAATAAACTCTATGATTTATGTTGGATGGAAGTTTCAAATCATATACAGAAACCATCATAATCCAGAAATAAAATAAACTCTCCGTTTCCCATCGATTTTGTAGTGTACAACATTTGTGCCTGCTTCTTTTCTTTCAATTAAAGGGGAATTCCATCTTTTTTATCCTCAGAGCCATTGTAACAGTCATCTGTGGAGTGGAATAGTGGAATTCCCCTTGCATGCATCTGTTGGGATACTGCTGTTACTTTATTATATATGTAATGATGATGTGCAGCTTAACATCTGACCCACACTGAGTCACAGTACTGTTTGTATGGATCTGATACAATGTGAGATCCCAGATGACCTTGTGTTCCCATCAAATTATTGTTAGAGATGCCAAAAATGAAATAAGTCTTTAGTCACTTCCTTTCTATACAAAAATTCATCATAATGATACTCAAAGGAAAATCCCTCCTGCATTTGAGTCCATGTCAAGTAGAGTGAATTTTAAGTTATCCAAGTTTAAGAATGTCTCACACTCTCTGTTTATTGTTCACCTTGTCTAGACTTTATATTGACGTAAATGCTCACAGCAGCAAGGTCATGGTTTTGATAACATAATATGTCTCTTATACATGGAAAAAAGCATTTGCCAAATGCAAATAAATTGATATTCCACTGGACTCAGCTGCATATGTTTAGTGGCCTGTTGTTATATGCTGCCTCTTTGAAACCAATATAATCAAGAAACTGATATTTTATTAGAATATATCGAGTGTTTTGGTAGTTTATGCATCAAAAATGTATCAATCAATTAGTTAGTCAATGTAGCCAAATGTCTGTTATTTTAATGTAATGTTTTATTATCTTAACAGCATACAGTTGCACGCAATAGCTGATTCTATTTCTGCATCGTCAAATCAGTGATTGTGTTCAATGAAAGTTTTTAAATTTGAGTTTGATCATTTTGCGTGACATTAGCAGCCATAATGACAGTGACAAAGGATTGTTTACCTCAGATCTTTAAAATAAACAAACACATAAAAGGAACAAGAATGACTGCAATGGTGGAGGCTGATATTAAGTAGCTTTAATTTCAATTATTTAGCACAATGTTGCCACAATGTTATTTTTTAACCACCACAATAATAGTTCCAACTTGGAACTTCCGAGTGAAGCCAGAAAGAAAGTTGTTGCGCTTCTCCGCATTCAACAGACTGAATGAATCAGTGATTCAAACGAATCGGTTGAAAGAATGATTTGATCGATGACTCACTTATAAAGACAACCACTGGTCGCCACCTACTGGTGTAATGATGAAATGTACAGAGAGTCATTGTGAATCCCCACCACTAACGCAGAGATTGCACGACACTTGTCCAGTCAAGATGGAAGACCTGTTTCATAATATATATATATATATATATATATATATATATATTTTTTTATTAAATAATCAAACTTAAATTGAGCTACTTTCTAGAAATAACTCAGAAATAACTTTGATTATTTCATAAAATGTAGAATGTATATATATATATATATTAGTGCTGTCAAACGATCAATCACATCCAAAATAAGTTTTTGTTTACATAATATATGTGTGTATATACAAATGCACACACATACAGCATATATTTTGAAAATATTTACATGTTTTTATTTACATGTATATACAGTCGTGGTCAGAATTATTGGCACCCTTGGTAAATATGATCAAAGGAGGCTGTGAAAATGAATCTGCATTGTTAATCCTTTTGATCTATTATTTATAGATTATAGATTTATAGATTATCTATTATAAAAATTCACAAAAATCTAACCTTTCATTGGATAATAAGAATTTAAAATGGGAGGAAATATGATTATGAAATAAATGTTTTTCTCTAATACACATTGGACACAATTAACGGCACCCTTTTATTCAATACTTTTTGAAACCTCCATTTGCCAAAATAGTATAGGAGTTTTCTCCTATAATGCCTGATGAGGTTAGAGAACACCTGACAAGAGATCAGAGACCATTCCTTCATCCAGAATCTCTCCAGATCCTTCAGATTCACAGCTCCATGACGGTGCTTCTTCTCTTCAGTTCACCTCACTCATTTTCTACAGGGTTTTGGATTATTGTCTGGTTGGAAGATCCAAACATGGCCCATTATAAGATTTTTAACAGAGTCAGTCACTTATTGATTTTTTATCTGTTGGTATTTGATAGAATCAGTGATACCATGTGTCTAAACAAGATGTCCAGGACCTCCAGCAGAAATATAGGCCCACAACATCAAAAATACAGCAGTATATTTCATTGTACACATGGGGTACTTTTTATCCCCGTGTTCACCAAACCCATCTTGAGTGTTTGCTGCTAAAAAGCTCATTTTTTAGTTTCATCTGACCATAGAAGCCAGTCCCATTTGAAGTTCCAGTCGTGTCTGATATCTGAATATGCTGGAGATTGTTTTTGGATGAGTGAGGAGAATTTTTCTTGAAACCCTCCCAAACAGCATGTGGTGATGTAGGTGCTGTTTGACAATTTTCTTTTAAGGTTTTCTGACCCCGAGACTCAACTATTTTCTGCAATTCTCCAGCTGTGGTCCTTGTCTTTAACCACTCAAACGTTCCTTCTCACCGTGCATTAGGACGATATAGACACACGTCCTCTTTCAGGCAGATTCATAACATTTTCTATTGATTGGAAATTCTTAATTATTGCCCTGATGGTGGAAATGGGAATTTTCACTGCTCTAGCTCTTTTCTTAAAGGCACTTCACTAATTTGTGGAGCTCAATTATCTTTTGCTGCACATCAGAAATATATTCTTTGGTTTTTCTCATTGTGATGGATGATTAAGGGAATTTGGGCTTTGTTTTCCCTCCTATTTATATTTCTGTAAAACAGGAAGCCATGGCTGGATAATTTCATGTTCATAATCCCCCTGGAGTGCTCAAAATTGTAAATATGAATGGGAATATACTTCAGAGATATTTTACTCATAAGAATTTCTAGGGGTGCCAATAATTGTGTCCAATGTGTATTTGAGAAAAACATTTATTTCATAATGAGATTTTCCTCCATTTTTAATTTTCTTAGTTCAATGAAATGTTAGATTTTTGTGATTTTTAAAAATAAAAGATCAAAAGGATTAATAATGCAGGTTTATTTTCAGAGCCTTCTTTGATCATATTTACCAAGGGTGCCAATAATTCTGACCACGACTGTATGTATGTATATATATACATATTCATATAATTTATATCATATATAAATATATTTAATATATAAATGTATTTTTTTTCTTAAACATGCATGTGTGTGTATTTATATAGACATAATAAATATACACAGTACACACACATATATTATGTAAACAAAAACTTTTATTTTGGATGCACTAATATACAGTAGCACTAATATACGTATATATTATGAATGAATTATATTAAATATTAAATGTATTTTTATGACGTTTTTCCAGAGCCATGAGAGTGGTGAACATTTTCAGTTAGTAGAATAAAGAATAAGGATGCCTGTTAATCGTAACTGTTTGAGTGCCTGTCCTGATTGTTGATATCGAAACAAGTGAAGTGATTTCTGGGAAAATAGTGGTGATAATGTGAATACAAAGTCTTGAAAATATCGTCATGCATCATAGAAGTGTCAGTGACTTCAAGGATGTGGAAAAACACATTGATTGTAAACAATTTGTGTTTTCTGTGACTTCCCATTTTGAGTCAATGTTTGGACAACAACCTAACTTGACATAAACAGTTATTTTTTTGTGATTATAGTCAAGTGTGTATATCCTGTTTGATATGAATCAGAGGTTAAAGCAAGGGAATTATTTGTATTTCTGTTCTGAAAGATTTTTACATTTCTCATGTAAATCCACTATGCGTCAAGCATTTGCACCTCAAGATTTGATTGACTTAAGTTTCATCTTTATCCTTCAGGTGGGAACCTCATGTCTAGAAAGCTCTGTTAGTCTCCGGCCAACAGATTATAGGAGAACTGCAGCGTTTCTGAGATTAAAACCATCTTTGTGTCGCACAACACATTTCATTATGCAAATCCTTCACTGGAAACACGACTGGGAATTCTTTAGAAAGTATAATCAATTTTGATGTACACAATCCTGGAAATAATCTTAAAAGAATCACTCCTGGATGTCAACCAGGATTTATTATTCTCAGAAGAGGAACATTGCATTTGTGTGTCCTGATCTTCAGGAATGCCCTCCTGAGCCCTCCAGGCATACTGTATTGAGACTGGAAATGAAACAATGGCACCATTATATCATAACCTTTCAATTTAGTTAAGCGGGACATGATGGGAAACCAGGACAAGTGGTTTTAATAGTAGCATGCCCACGGGAACATGTGGACTGAAGAAACGAGATGGAAGGAACAGGGAATATGGACGACATGAACGCAGGGACAATGGGCTGGACGATCACCCAGAACACCCCAGCAACACCCTACGAATGAAGCTTTCAACTGGGCCACAAGGGAGTCCTGTGGTTCACAGATTATCATAATATTAATAATATTTCTGGGTCCATGGCATCAAACAATTTTGACAACCTCTGCCATCTAGTCAGTTTGAGTGCTTCACAATCATCTAATGTTTTGAGGACACAAACTGCTGCATTAATCAGTGTCTATCATTCGGTTTCATGCTTGTCAACCTCCACTGGTTTCCCTCATTAGGGGCAATAAAAACAATCAGCAATCAAAACAATTGTGACTTAATCAGGCAGACGCATTATTATCCCCATTGGCACAATCATAACGGTTATTTGAAGGACAGCTACATCCTGATGTCATGAGGAAAGATTGATGCATCGATGCATGACATTCAAAATGTGCAAAAAAATAAAAAAATAAAAAAAATACTCTCATGTCGTCTTCTAAACATCTTGAATTTATTATCAGTATTTTGACAGTTAATGGTACATTTCTCTCAGGCTCTTTATGGCTGAGGAAATAAAGCACAGGCTCTGCTGGGATTCTGTGCAAAACGATTAACAACAAACCTGGCAAAATCAAACAAATCTAACATTTTATATCGGCAAAACATTTTTATGAAATAGAAGGGGGAAAAACTGTTAAGAATAAAGACACATAAAGACATAAAGAACTGCTGTGTGGAAAAATATATTAAAATGGGGGGGAACAAATAAAAAAAATACAATAGGAAAATTGCTCATGATGTTGTACAGCCAGAGTGTAAAAGAATAAAGGAAATAATAATAATAATAATAAATAGACAAATGAATAAGTCAAGTTTTCAGTCCATGTGTGCAAGAAAGTGTCTATAGATGGCGCTCTTGCAGGTTGTAAGGCAAATCAGCAATCTGTTTAGTCTTCAACCCGGGTTTCTGTATTTGATTCCTCTCGGTTCATCTTTTGGATGCTCATTGGAAGTGTGAATGATGCCCATTTCAGCTTCATATCGTCCATTTCAGAGTTTCTGGTCACTGCAAGATAAAATATTGATTGATCACATGACCATATCTATGTAATACAGTGCTCTGGATTAGTGCACAATGACAACAGATTTATTTTTTTAATGTAAACCATTACATTTTATTTTGGCAGGTTTTTTTTTGCCTTTGATAGGACAGTATGACAGGAAGAGAAGTGGGAGAGAGAGAAGGGGGATGGGATCGGGAAAGGTCCTGGAACTCGGAACGCCTGAAGCCCAACGGCGCTATATATGACACACTGCCCACGAGGCTTACATTTTAAACACAGTATTGAGAGTCACGTGATTCACAATGGAAGTCACAAGGAAGCAAAAGCAATCAGCTGTTGTGTGTCTCAGAGAAATACACAGAAGTTGTGTTTCCTTTCCAAATGAATCTGTTTTTTGAATGAATATGTTGAGTGAATGATTCAATGACTCACTCATTAAAAACAGTTGTTTCATTCTGAATGTTTTCATTCAAATGACTCATATAACATTGCAACTTGCTTTTTAATGTTTTTTTTAAGTCTCTTGTGTCCAATAAGGCTGCATTTGATTTATTTGAATAGAGTAAAAACAGTAATATTGTGAAATATTATTACAATTTAATTTGACGGCAAAGTTGAATTTTCAGCATCATTACTTCAGTCTTCAGTGTCACATGATCTTCAGAAATCATTCTAATATGATGATTTGCTGCTCAAGAAACACTTCTGATTATCATCAATGTTGAAAACAGTTGTGCTGCTTCATATTTTTTGGAATCCATGATCATTTCTTTCAGGTTTCTTAGATGAATAAAAAGTTTAAAAGAACAGCATTCATTTGTTATAGAAATATATGTAAATGTCTTGTATATAAATTAAAATATACAGTATATATAAATTCATAAATATAAATGTGTCATTTTTAATGTATTGTCAGTTTTAAATTATTAATTTAATTAAAATATATTACTGGAACCAAAAATTCTTTAGCCAGTAATATATTTTTAAATAGATTTTAGATTTATAATTAAAATAACACAATATATTATAGGATTTGTAATAATAATAATAATGCATATTAATGAGAATCACATTGAGTGACCCATATAACAATAATTGTGAAATTATAAAGAGAATTACAAATAAACCCTAAAAAGTAAACCATCAGTAAAACATAGTGATGTGAATTTAGTAATACATTTTGGATTTTGACTAATTTTATTTATTTTTTTAACATTAGGTGAAATATGACTTTGACATTCATTCATTCATTCATTTAACCCATTGACTCTTGTTCCTGTAATACCGCTAAAATACATCTCTACAGAGTTTACTGAACTAAAGTTACGCTGTGGTCAGTCCAGTCCTAGTATTTTTATGACTCACAAGCATTCTTAAATGAACCAAACCCTTACGAATACCTAAGCTGATTTAAAACAAAAATGACAAGCATATAATTATGCTCTTCAGAGTGATTAAGCAAATAATTACACCTCATCTCTCTGCATGGTCAATGAGACGGTTACTACAGCAACCGCTCCGACGACACACTGCAGAGCGAGTAAACATCATCTGACAGAGAGAAAAAAGAGGATAAAACTCCCCTAAACGGACTAATCAATGTTAATGAAAATCCTAAATGACTTTGATGAGCTCCTCTAATTTGTCGAGCGCGAGTCACGGTGAAGCGACCTGCTGTTCTGTTTGGCTCTGCTACTCAGAAACTCAGTGTGTGTGTGTGTGTGTGTGTGTGTCTGTAGGTGTGTGTGTGTGTGTGTGGTGTGTGTGTGTGTGTGTGTGTGGTGTGTGTGTGTGTGGTGTGTGTGTGTGTCTGTAGTGTGTGTGTGTGTGTGTGTCTGTAGGTGTGTGTGTGTGTGTGTGTGTGTGTGTGTGTGTGTGTGTGTGTGTGTGTGTGTGTGTGTGTGTGTGTGTGTGTGTATGTGTGTGTGTGTCTGTTGGTGTGTGTGTGTCGTACTGACGGCGGGGCACACACCTGGTGGTCTGGTGCGCTGTGAGCGGCGCTAGCGCCCCCGTGTGGCTGAGAGCGGGAATTCTGCTGGGCTGCCCGCGCAAAGTCACCGTGATAGTGGTGGGAGCTTTCAGTCCTGCACACAACACACACATATTTCTGTTTTATGGGGACTTTCTATAGACATAATAACTCGGTTTCACAGACAAGGCTTAAGCCTAGTCCCAGACTAAAATGTAAGTCTGAGCTGTTTCAACTGAAAGAAACTTGCACTGACTGATCTTTAAATAGCCTATATCAGTGCCTTTCTTTTGTTTTAAGAAGGACACCAGTTTTTTTTTTCCCTTCTAAGTCACGTTTATAAAAATTACTTAAATATCGATCCCAACTGAACTATGGCCTAATCCTGGTTTAGTCTAACCCTGTCTGTGAAGCTAGGTTAATGAGTTTTATACTGTACACAAACAGTATATTCTATCCAATAACCCTAACCCCTAAACACAACCCTTACTAACTTCCTGCATTTCTTTACATTTTCAAAAATTATTATGATTTATAAGCTGTTTCCAAAGCAAAAAAACAAATTCAGGTATTATTATACAAGTGGGGGCATACCAGGACCTCTCTCACACACACACAGGCACACACACACACGCACGCACGCACGCACACACACAAACAACAGGGATCTCATACTATGAAATATCTTTTCAAAAAAGTTTTTTTTCTCCCCTAAATATTATAAATACAGGTTGTATAGGTTGTAACTTATTTAAAACAAACAAAAAACAAACAAACAAATAATGTATGAATGAATGTGACAAAATTATTAGGTCATGTATTAGTAGGCGCATGCATGTTATTCATTACTTGCTTATTACATTTACAATTAATCATTTAGCAGACGCTTTTATATATATATATACGGTATATACAGGGGGGGGGGTGATTATTTGATCCCCTGCTGATTTTGTACATTTGCCCACTGACAAAGAAATTATCAGTCTATAATTTTAATGGTAGGTTTAAAAAAATCCAGAAAAACGCATTTCAACGAGTGAAATAAGTATTTGATCCCTTATCAATCAGTAAGATTTCTGGCTCCCAGGTGTCTTTTATACAGGCAAGGAGCTGAGATTAGGAGGATCTCTTAAAGGGAATGCCTCTAATCTCAGCTTGTTACCTGTATAAAAGACAACCTGTCCACAGAAGCAATCAATCAATCAGATTCCAAACTCTCCACCATGGCCAAGACCAAAGAGCTGTCCAAGGATGTCAGGGACAAGATTGTAGACCTACACAAGGCTGGAATGGGCTACAAGACCATCGCCAAGCAGCTTGGTGAGAAGGTGACAACAGTTGGTGCGAATATTCGCAAGTGGAAGAAACACAAAATAACTGTCAATCTCCCTCGGTCTGGGGCTCCATGCAAGATCTCACCTCGTGGAGTTTCAATGATCATGAGAAATGTGAGGAATCAGCCCAGAACTACACGGGAGGATCTTGTCAATGATCTCAAGGCAGCTGGGACCATAGTCACCAAGAAAACAATTGGTAACACACTACGCCGTGAAGGACTGGAATCCTGCAGAGCGCGCAAGGTCCCCCTGCTCAAGAAAGCACATGTACAGGCCCGTCTGAAGTTTGCCAATGATTCAGAGGAGAACTGGGTAAAAGTGTTGTGGTCAGATGAGAACAAAATCCAGCTCTTTGGCATCAACTCAACTCGCCGTGTTTGGAGGAGGAGGAATGCTGCCTATGACCCCAAGAACACCATTCCCACCGTCAAACATGGAGGTGGAAATATTATGCTTTGGGGGTGTTTTTCTGCTAAGGGGACAGGACAACTGCACCGCATCAAAGGGACGATGGATGGGGCCATGTACCGTCAGGGCCAGGGCATTGAAGCCAGCCAGGGCATTGAAAATGGGTCATGGATGGGTATTCCAGCATGACAATGACCCAAAACACACAGCCAAGGCAACAAAGGAGTGGCTCAAGAAGAAGCACATTAAGGTCCTGGAGTGGCCTAGCCAGTCTCCAGACCTTAATCCCATAGAAAATCTGTGGAGGGAGCTGAAGATTCGTGTTGCCAAGCATCAGCCTCGAAACCTTAATGACTTGGAGAGGATCTGCAAAGAGGAGTGGGACAAAATCCCTCCTGAGATGTGTGCAAACCTGGTGGCCAACTACAAGAAACTTCTGACCTCTGTGATTGCCAACAAGGGTTTTGCCACCAAGTACTAAGTCATGTTTTGCGAAGGGGTCAAATAATTTTGACTCATTAAAATGCAAATCAATTTATAACTTTTTTGAAATGAGTTTTTCTGGATTTTTTTTGTTGTTATTCTGTCTCACTGTTCAAATAAACTTACCATTAAAATAATAGACTGATCATTTGTCAGTGGGCAAACGTACAAAATCTGCAGGGGATCAAATAATTGTTTCCCCCACTGTGTGTATATATATATATATATATACAGTATCTCACAAAAGTGAGTACACCCCTCACATTTCAGCAACAATTTTAGTATATCTTCTCAAGGGACAATACTACTCAAATAAAACTTGGATATATTTTAGAGTAGTCAATGTGCAGCTTGTATAGAAGTACACATTTACTGTCCTCTAAATATAACTCAACATATAGCCATTATTGTCCAAATAATTGGCAACAAAAATGAGTACACCCTAAGTGAACATGTCAAAACTGTGTCCAAAGTGTCAATATTTTGTAGGGGCACCATTGTTATCTAGCACTGCCTTAATCCTCCTGGGCATGGAATTCACCAGAGCTGCACAGTTTGTTGCTGGCATCCTCTTCCACTCCTCCATAATGACATCACGGAGGTGCTGGATGTTAGACACATGGTGCTTCTCCACCTTCTGCTTGAGGATGCCCCACATGTGCTCAATAGGGTTCAGGTCTGGAGACATATTTGGCCACTCCATCACCTCCACCTTCACCTTCACCTTCAGCAGCAAGGCATTTGTGTTTGGGGTGGTTGTTATGTTGGAAAACCTTTTCTGAAGGGAGGGCATCATCTTCTGCTTCAGAATGTCACAGCATGTTGGAATCCATGTTTCCGTCAATGAACCGCAGCTCCCCAGTACCAGCAGTAGTCATGCAGCCCCAGACCATGATGCTACCACCACCATGCTTGACTGTAGGCAAGGCACAATTTTATTGGTACTTCTCACCAGGGCGTCGCCACACATGCTGGACACCATCTGAGTCAAACAAGTTTATCTTAGTCTCATCAGACCACAGGACATGGTTCTAGTAATTCATGCTCTTGGACAGGTTGTCTTCAGCAAACTGTTTGCAGGCTTTTTTGTGAGCCAGCTTCAGAAAAGGCTTCCTTCTGGGATGTCAGCCATGCAAACCGACTTGTTGCAGTGTGCAGCATATGGTCTGAGCACTGAAAAGCCGACCTTCCGCTTCTGCAATCTATAAAGCAAAGCTGGCAGCACTCATGCGTCTGTTTTTTGAAGCCAGCTTCTGCACCTGATGCACAGCACAAGGACTCAACTTCTTTGATCGACCCTTGCGAGGCCTGTTCCGAGTGAAACCCGTCTTGGAAAACCTCTGTATGACCCTGGCCACAGTACTGTAACTCAGTTCCAGGCTGTTACCAAACTTCTTATAGCCTCGGCCATCTTTGTGGAGAGCAACAATTCTAATTCTCAAATCCTCAGAGAGTTCTTTGCCATGAGGTCCCATGTTGAACATCCAGTGGTCAGTATGAGAGAATTGTACTCAAAGCACCAAATTTGAACTGCTCTAATACAAGATACACAAATTTGTATGATCCTTTCAAGCAGACAAAAACATGAACGTGATGAATAGGACATGTGGCTTTGCATGGTTAAACGATGTATAGCTGTTATCACTTAGGGTGTACTCAGTCTTGTTGCCAGCTTTTTTGACAATAATGGCTGTATGGTGAGTTATTTTCAGAGGACAGTAAATCTTTACTGCTAAACAAGTTGCACTTTGACTACTCTAAAATATATCCAAGTTGAATTTCTATAGTATTGTCCCTTGAGAAGAAATACTAAAATGGTTGCTGAAATGTGAGGGGTGTACTCACTTCTGTGAGATACTGTATATATACAACCCGAATTCCGGAAATGTTGGGACGTTTTTTAAATTTGAATAAAATGAAAACTAAAAGACTTTCAAATCACATGAGGCAATGTTTTATTCACAATAGAACATAGAGAACATAACAATTGTTTAAACTGAGAAATTTTACACTTTTATCCACTAAATGAGCTAATTTCAAATTTGATGCCTGCTACAGGTCTCAAAAAAGTTGGCACGGGGGCAACAAAGGGCTGAAAAAGTAAGACATTTTGAAAAGATTCAGCTGGGAGAACATCTAGCAACTAATTAAGTTAACTGGCATCAGGCCTGTAACATGATTAGCTATAAAAGGTATGTCTTAGAGAGGCAGAGTCTCTCAGAAGTAAAGATGGGCAGAGGCTCTCCAATCTGTGAAAGAGTGCGTAAAAAGATTGTGGAATACTTTAAAAACAACGTCAAATTGCAACGGCTTTGCAAATCTCATAATCTACAGTGCATAACATCATCAAAAGATTCAGAGAAACTGCGGAAATCTCTGTGCGTAAGGGACAAGGCAGAAGACCTTTGTTGGATGACCGTGGTCTTCAGGCCCTCAGACGACACTGCATCACTCATCGGCATGATTCTGTCATTGACATTACTAAATGGGCCCAGGAATACTTCCAGAAACCACTGTCGGTAATCACAATACGCCGTGCCATCTGCAACTAAAGCTCTATCATGCAAAAAGGAAGCCATATGTGAACATGGTCCAGAAGCGCCGTCGTGTCCTGTGGGCCAAGGGCAAGGCTCATTTAAAATGGACTGTTTTAAAGTGGAAAAGTGTTCTATGGTCAGACGAGTCCAAATTTGACATTCTTGTTGTAAATCACGGACGCCGTGTCCTCCGAGCTAAAGAGGAGGGAGACCTTCCAGCAAGTCATCAGCGTTCAGTTCAAAAGCCAGCATCTCTGATGGTATGGGAGTGCATAAGTGCATACGGTATGGGCAGCTTGCATGTTTTGGAAGGCATTATGAATGCTGAAAGGTATATAAAGGTTTTAGAGCAACATATGCTCCCCTCCAGACGACGTTTATTTCAGCAGGACAATGCAAAACCACATACTGCAGCTATTACAACAGCATGGCTTCGTAGTAGAAGAGTCCAGGTGCTGAACTGACCTGCCTGCAGTCAAGGGGCCCCATTTATAAAGCGTGCGCTCAGATTTGATCTTAGAGTGTGTGTGTACGCTTAAATCCACGCCAACGTTCATATATATAAAAACGGTCTTTGACGTGGAAAAGTGCTTAGCGTCAGTCAGGGTCTGAGCAGACGTACGCACTTTTTATTGTCGGAGTATTGCAGGTTTTTTAAAATATAAGCTGTTCTTGCAGCTTGCTGTTCTAAATTATGAAGATTGGTGATCTTTTATATGTTAATGATATTAATTAGGAGTCGTTTACAAGGCAGAGAGCTGAAACCAGTCAATTGCGCACAAGTTCAAGATCATTTCACATCTGAAAGAGACACGTACGAGCGATTTCTGTTCGTACGTTCATTCTATGAATCGCACGTACGCATATCTTAGAAATGATCGTAAGATCAAATTTAGGATGGTTTCTGCACAACATTTTATAAATGAGGCCCGAGATCTTTCACCTATAGAGAACATTTAGCGCATCATTAAACGAAAAATACGCCAAAGACGACCACAAACTCTTCAGCAGCTGGAAACCTATATCAGGCAAGAATGGAACCAAATTCCACCAGCAAAACTCCAGAAACTTTATATATATATATATATATATATATAAACATCCCAACATTTCCGGAATTCGGGTTGTATATATACATATATATAATAATTGAAAAGAAAAGTAGATGGAATAGAAAAATAGGGAACCCTAGTGTTTGACGGTCTTTTTAAAATAAAAATAAACAAGTCAAAAGAATAGAAATAGAAGAGACAGTGCTAGTGTTAGAGGGTCATTTTTTATAATAAATAAAAAGAAAACAAGTAGGTAGAATAGAAATAGGAGTGCAAGTGTTATAGGGTCAAATGTTTTTTGTTTTCTTTTTTTTTATAAAAAAGAAAAGTAAATAAAATAGAATTAAAACAGAATAATTAGAATAAAATTGAGTGATAATTCACCATACTCCTATTTAAAATCAAATTTAAAGTATGTCATGTTTTGTCTTTTGGAGGCATTTCATAGTTTACACGCACTTTTATCTTGAATCTTGACTCCTATGAAAGAGAGAAACAGGCCATACTTTTTTTTTTGTTTTAGCTCCACAAATATTAAAAGACTTACCTAATAAAAATTAATCCCTGCTGATTTAATTATTTTGAAGCGTTTAGTCCAACACATTCCAGTATTTGATGAAAAGATACCAGTTTTTTTCATGTTGTGCATAATCCATTTTGTGAACAATGGTCACACAAATGTCTGTATGTTTGTGGGATGAGACTGCATTGTGATGAGGTGTCAGCTGGGGGCGCCAAAGATCATTGCATAATGAGCGTATGAACAGTAACACTACACTATTATATACTACATACATGATACTATCAATATTAAACATGATATATGCTATAATAATGATGTCCATCTAAATACCCTTTAGTTTGCATTGTGAATCAAATTGTTAAAAAAAATCATGTCAATAAGATAAATTCTGCTTGCTGCACAGTATACACGCCGCCTAACATAAAAGTACAAAATATTAGCATATCGTATACAGTCCAACATTAGTTGGCATTAACTAACTTAGTATTGCATTTGACCAAACAACTATATTTTAATAATCCATAATTAGTTTTTTGGTTTTGTTATTTATTTAAACTGTATTTACATAATGTAACCTCCTGCAAAAAATAGAGAACACTTATGCATGCAGTTGGGAGATGAAAACAGAAAACAGAATAATAATGACACAAAGAAGAGGTAGGAAAAATGGTTTGCTGTTGGGGATTTAATGAATGTCTTTGTGAGTAGAGCAAGCCTTATGATTTACATACTCCTCATCCAACAACAACAAAAAAACAACAACAGGTAAACAAATAACAAAACTGAGAACAGAAGCAAACAGAAAAATGGAACATAAAATACAACAGTGAGGTGGTCACATTAAGCATGAATGAAGCCGCTGATGTGGGAATTGATCACGACTCATTTTTACAGCACTGCCATATAAATATTCTGGTCCTCTGGCAGTTTGAGTTAAAGGTCGACCCCTAAAATTAACAACTTGTGTAAAAGTACATTAGTTTGTAAGCTGAACCAGCCCGATATTGTAGAATTTCACCTAATAAAGCTCTTGACATGCATTTAAAAACAGTACAAATCTACACAAACGTTTATGGTACATATTTACATGCTCAGATGCTTCTCATGGACTCGACCTTTGCCCTTACAGCTACTCTAGTGTCCCTACTCATCGTGGACGCCTCTGTTTGGATCGCTGTGTCATCAGCGGCGACGAGGACGTACCCGTGCTCTGACTGGAGACGTGGGCCAGTCCTGGCAGACTACTGGCTAGTTTGGCCAGGCCGCCATTGGTGAGGAGCTGGTGGATGGCTGTGGTTTTGGTCATCCCGGATACTGTCGACACGACCGGCACCGTCCGCACGAGTGTGCCGCTGCCGCCCGAGCTGAGCGAGCTCAACACCTGCCCCTGACACTGCGGCTTCCCTCCGGACACCTGAACAACACCATACACAGACGGGAGCGAATCAGTGGGAATTACACATCAGGTCTATTATAAAGGAAGCAATAGAGATATTAGCCAGAGATGTGTTTTTAAGCAGCATGCTGTGTGACGGCCGGCACCTGTGTGGTGGAGGGGACGCCTGGTGATTTAGTGTTGATCTCCTGCAGACTGAGGCTAAGGCCCTGCAGCAGACTACTGGCAGAGGGAGCTAAACACACACACACACACACACAAAGAGTTAGTGTTAATGAAGCATTTCATCACTTTCTCACCAATGGATCCTCTGCAGTGAATGGGTGCCGTCAGAATGCAATTCCAAACAGCAGATGAAAACATCACAATAATCCACACCACTCCAGTCCATTAGTTAATATCTTGTGAAGCGAAAAGCTGCATGTTTGTAAAAAAAGAATCCAAGTTTGTTTGTTTTTTCATTTCCAACCATCGCTTCAAGCTAAAATACAAGTTCTCTATGCATAACATTGCTTTCTCCAGTGAAAAATTTGTCTCGTCGGAATCAGGAGAGAAATATGCATGAATCAAGCATCATTTACAAGTAATAAAAAGTCCAAAACCGCTATAAGCAAATATTCTGGTGGATTTTGATGTGAGAGGACAACAGCGGAAGGACTTTTTTCACTGGAGGAAGCGTTATTATGGATTATGGACTCATATTTTGGACAGAAGTGATGATTTGAAGTAAAAATGATTAATTTGTTTCTTAGAAACAAAGCTTTTTGTTTCACAAGATGTGAATTTATGTACTGTGGTGGTGTGGATTACTTGTGGATTGTGATGTTTTTATCAGCTGTTTGAACTATCATTCTGACGGCACCCATTCACTGCAGAGGATCCATTGGTGAGTAAGTGATGGAATGCAAAATTTCTCCAAATTTGTTCTGATGAAGAAACAACAATTTTTCACTTTTGCATGAGCTATTTCTTTAAGGTGTAATCACATTTACTTTTCATTTTACTCTGTGAAATTTAATGGGCAAATTTGAGCAAAGAAAAAAAAAAAACACAAAGTGTGTCCTTTTTTAGAGAAAAGATAAATGGATTTAAACTCCTGACATCTGGCAACCCCAAACAATAAAACTCAGAGGCTTGTTTTTTTTTTTTTGTTTAACTAAGTTAGGGCATGTTCACGTGCAGCGTTTTGGTTACAAATAGCAGCTGAGGGCGTCTTTTGTTGCTATAACAACAGCTGCAACGGTAGCCTAGCACTATGTGCTGCAGAAATGTCAGCTTTTGAAGTTAACGGGGAGGGTGTCGGTTCACAACGACGTTTGTGGGAGCGCGACATTACACGGGGAAGGAAACTGTATGGTGCTTCCAACAATTTAGTCCAGGAGCTCCGGTTGGATGATGCACGGTTTGTGGCATATTTTAGACTAGATAGAGTTTAGTACTCATATCATACAACTCCTTGTGCTCCGAAACTAGTACGATCTGTCTACCGGCTATCTTTTCCTTTTTTCTTGTTGTTTTTGTTGTTATGGAAACGACTCGCCACTCGCTTGTCATTGGTCAGCTGTCAAAAAGGCGCTTGACGTAGGGCGTTTTTTTTTTTTTTCAGAAAAGTTTAACTTTTTTCAACTTGAAAAGACAGAGCAGCAGAAAAAGAGCAGCAGAAAAAAGACGCCGGCGGTGGCGTTTTAAAAATCTTGATCTTGTTGGCAGAATGTAATGGTGGGGGGCACCTTGTGCAGTGGCAGGGGCCTGAGCCTGGACAGAAGAGGGAGAACCGGACATCATGCTCCCCTGCAGGCTGTGAAACGACCCTTCACTGGAACCCAAAGCTCCAGACATGTCTGCCAAACCTGACCTAAAAGCACAAGACAATTTTTTTTTCTACAAGTTTATACATGGATTGTATGTAT
This sequence comes from Schizothorax lantsangensis, assembly GCA_027422415.1. Lineage (NCBI taxonomy): Eukaryota > Metazoa > Chordata > Actinopteri > Cypriniformes > Cyprinidae > Schizothorax > Schizothorax lantsangensis. Next base: position 26,822,735 of record CM049851.1, read on the forward strand.
AAGTGGAAACTTACAAAATACAGTGCAGATGCAGGGTAATGGAGTTAAGTGCTGGAACATTATCTGATCCAATATGTGACCCTGGACCACAAAACCAGTCATAAAGGTCTTTTTTTAATTATTATTGAAATTTATACGTCATCCGAAAGCTGAATAAATAAGCTTTCCATTGATGTGTGGTGATATTGTTAGGATAGGACAATATTTGGCCGAGATACAACTATTAGAAAATCTGGAATCTGAGGGTGCAAAAAAATAAAAATTAAATCAAAATATTGAGAAAATTGCCTTTAAAGTTGTTCAAATGATGTCCTTAGCAATGCATATTACTAATCAGAAATTAAGTTTTGATATATTTACGGTAGGAAATTTACAAAATATCTTCATGGAACATGATCTTTACTTAATATCCTAATGATTTTTGGCATTAAAGAAAAATAGATTATTTTGACCCATACAATGAATTGTTGGCTATTGCTACAATATACCCGTGCTACTTATGACTGGTTTTGTGCTCCAGGGTCACATATGGCATGACATCGCATAAATCACACAAATGTTACAATAAAAACAGCTATCAAAATCTAACAATTAGGCGATGTAGCAAGCTCATCATTACACAAGAATGCAAACAGCACTGGTCATTTCCTCAAGATTAAAATCCTGTTCACACCATCATGAATGTTCCGTGGGAAAATCTGGTGAGAACCATTTTAATTTGAGTGAACTGCTGTAATGCACTGTTCAGACCGACAAATACAAAAATCTGAACAGCTGTTAAAAGCATGTAAATCCTATTTTGATAGTATCACTTTCTGCTTTTCTGTAAGCGCCAACTATTGTCAGAAGGAATCTGCTTTTTCATTCTATTTTATACGCATTTGCCTGAACAGACAAATCGCATGTGAATTTCGACTACATTTTTGTGTAGACCTTAAGAGTTCTTTGTTTCTCTTGTACAGTCTGGTGTGAAAAGACAAAGGTACCTTTGTGCACTGAGAAGCTCCGATAGCTCTTTGGCCCCCGATACCGTCTGGCCCACTGTCAGTCCGAGGGGCTTTCCTGACAAACCCACTGCACAGAAACCACCAATACAAATGTAAACACCTGGAGGCAGCAAGACTTTTAAAATTTTATGTTCTACGCAAGTTTTTCTTATTTTAAGTAATACTTATATTCATCATGGTTTCCAAAAAAAACAACTGTTTTCAACATGCATAATAAACAAATGTTTTTTGAGCAGCAAATCAACATATGATTTCTGAAGGATCATGTAACACTGAAGACTGGAGTAATGATAATGAAAATTCAAAATATATTAAAAAGAAAACAGGACATTTTTTAATTTCAATAATATTTCACAGCTTTACTGTTTTTTTTGTGTCATTTATGATTGTTTGTTTTATGCCCAAATTTTGGTACCTGAGAATGCGTCTGTGCACGAGAATAAAGGGGTCGGACACAGGACAAGAAGCACAGTGCCGCGCTACGTCTTTAAAATTCAAACACATTGTTTTCTATGAGTGTACACACACCGACGACTGTCCGTGGTTACGCCGTTCAAAATCCTGCCGCACCACAGAGCGCCACTCACACAGTTTTCCATAAAATCGTGCAAGGCATTTATACATGTTGCGCTAGCCATTGTACTGTTCTTTGAAACGACATGGGACAACTAGGAGTAATTGTCCTCTAAAACCATTGCGAAAGAATCGGGTAAGTAGTAGTAGTTTGTCGGTACTAGGGGTGGGAGAAAAAAAAAAAAAGATGCATCGCGCTTCTTTCTCTAACGATCCTGAATCGATTTTCAAAGATTCAGAATCGATTTTATGTTCAAGTCAAATCGCAAGTGTGCGCCAGAAACATAAACATCACAACGCTCGCCTCGTATGTATGCTGTCGAATTCACTTCTTTTGAACAATGGCCAAACTACAACCTGCACCATCAAATTTGAAATCGACTGTGTGGCAACATTTTGGATTTTGTGAAGACAAAGAGAAAGGGGTCGTTGATAAGAGCCATACTGTGTGCAAAGTCTGTGGTGCCAAATTTAAGTAGTTCAGGAACACGACTAACATGAAGAAGTATATTACACGGTTCCACTCAGCGCTGGAGAAACGGCCTTCTGTCCCGATCGCACCCACGGCCGGTTTCACTCAAAGGACCCTCGAGCAAGTAGCAAAGCTTACACCGAATTCTGAAAAGGCCAAGCGAATTACCCGGTCAGTGGTGGGTTTTATTGCCAAGGATTTGCGCCCTTACTTGGTCGTGGATAACCAAGGATTTCGCACAATGTTACAGGAGCTTGAGCCAAGATATAGTGTGCCCTCACAATGTTATTTCAGTGACACTGCAATACCTGCACTCTACAGGGAGACTAAAGCTCAAATTTTAGAATCACTAAGCAATACGGACAGGGTGGCAATAACATGCGATGCATGGACATCAATTTCAACAGACTCGTATGTCACCATTACGGCTCACTACATCACGGATGAGTGTAAGCTCGCGGCTTGTGTTCTGCAAATGCGGGCTATGAACGAAAGCCACACAGGCGCGAATGTTGCTGAACTTCTGCAAAGTATTGCAAACAAATGGAAAATTGCAAACAAAGACTTAGTTTTGGTGACTGACAATGCCTCTAATATGGCTGTTGCAGCACAGCTTGGTAAGTTTCCACATGTGAGATGTTACGCACACACACTTAATTTGGCCTCTCAGAGAGCGCTATAGTTGCAGGCAGTGTCAAGGCTGTTAGGGAGGGTGAGGCACATCGTGACTTTTTTCCATCGCAGCACAACTGCAAAGCATCAGTTGGAGGAGAAACAAAAACAACTTAATCTGCCGTGTCACAAACTGAAATCTGACGTCATCACTAGATGGAACAGCGCATACGAGATGCTTGAATGATTCCTTGAGCAACAACCGGCTGTCTGCGCTGCGTTACTGTCACCTGAGGTGAGAAAAGGAGCCTCTGAAATCTTCACTCCTACAGAATCAGATATTTCATGTGCTGAAGAGCCTATGAAAGATGCCACCCTTCTAATGTCAGAGGAGAGCAGCCCCACAGCATTTTGATTGCTCCATTGCATGCTAAGTTGATCCAGGGCATGAAAGAAAACACTGAGGAGACACCAGTGATCAGGGAGATAAAGAGGGTCATCAGTGAGGACCTCAGCAGAAGGTACACCACTGTGCAGGAGACCAGTCTTCTTCACAAATGTGCTTCTTTTATTGAATTGATGATTACTGAAGCTTCATCATTGCAAGAGATAATTCTTATTTATTATCAATATCTATGATATTAAATGACAAAGTTTTAGCATATAATATTAAAGCAATTGCAACAGTGCAATATCACAAGGCTTTTTTGTGTAATTTCATGTCAGTCTTAAATTATTAAATAACTTATTATTAAATAAATCTCTAAATCTCTATTAGTCAATGTGTACAAAATGTATAATATTGCACTGTGGATTACATGACCTCAATCATTTAACTGAATAGTTATGTTTGATCTACAATGTGTTTATTTTCTTCTCTTGATTGATTAAAAGCAGTAAGATGGGGCAAAAGAGCAGGAAAATCCAGAAGACTACACAGTGACAGAAGCCAACAGCTCAGTGAGCCCACAGCCTGAAGTCGCAGAGAATCAGGATGACCGTCCTTCTACTTCAACAGGAAGAGCTTCATCTTTGCTTCACAGTCTGCTGGGACAGACCTTCTCTGATGCTTCAGTTACACCACATCATCATCAGTCAGCCCGTGTCATAGCAGAAGAGGAGATGACCAGATATCGGAGTACCCCACCACTCTCTCTATCCGAGGACCCCCTCAACTGGTGGCATGTAAACAAGGTGTCCTTTCCTTTGCTCTACAAAATGGCAAAGAGGTATTTATGCATTCCTGCAACTAGTGTAGAGAGTGTTTTCCACTGCAGGAGATATTGTTACAGCCCAGCGAAGCACACTTACTCCTGAACACGTGGACCAACTGCTGTTCCTTCACAAAAACTTGAACTTGGCAATATAATTACAATAGATAAACTATGGTAGAGATGTTGGATATTTAAGTTCTTATTTAATTTGTATCCTGATATTTTTTCTGCAGTATGTCTGAAAGATAATTTATTGCAGCTCTGAAGATAATTCTAAAGGTTCTAAAAACTAAACAAAGACATTCCTTCCTTTGTTAAAAGGTTCTAAACAAACTGAATAATTGTCATACTCATTTGTGGATTGAGAACTGTTTGTTCTTTACAATTGTTCTTAGTAATTGTATGGCCTATCCATGTTTAATTCAGAGCTTGTTCATCCTGAATATAACTTTGTTAAAATAAAAGCAATAAAAGTAATCTTCATCATCATTTTTAAGATGGGAATACTGTCAAACAGATATTCTAGCTATAAACAAAAAGCATAGAAACTCTTTATTTAAAATGTAAATTTAGCGTATTTGCAAAAAAATGTATATGAAGAATCATTTTGTAATCGGATCGTGAGCCCCAGAATCGGATCGCGAAGTACCTAAAAATTCCCACCCCTAGTCGGTACAACTATCAAAACTTGACTCGCGTGATGAATGACTTAATTTCTTTATGTACAAACTGATTAGGTTGTGTGTCAATTTGGAAGACTGAAAATTTTTGTTTTTAGTACACTTCACCAAACCCACACTACAAAATAATCAAAGAATCATATAACACCCAGTAAACCTTGAGAATATTATTTGTGACATTAGAATTATTCTGTCTGGTGTGTAAAATTTCTAAACAAATAACAAAATTATGAAATTGAGAGGTTTGGACTTGTTTCCACTGAAAAAAATGTTTTGTTATTACACAGAGTAAAGTACCGAAACAAGGGACCGTTGAGCACCAACACTGAATTTCAGTTAAAATGTGAACGGTACCCAACCCTATATAGTATCTTTTAAAAAATGTAGTAGTACAGGAAACTAGTAGTAAACAGTGGTGAGACATTGTCTCATAAAGGAAATAACATGTAGTGTATGTTGTGTGGATCCGATGTCCAAGCCTAGCTTGTACAAGCAAACATAATTAAAGCAATGGCTTAACAACAGGCCTGAAAGGAATAGTTCACCCAAAAATGAAAACTGTCCACATTTACTCTCCCTTAAGTTGCTCCAAGCCTGTATGAATTTATTTCTTCTGTTGAACAAGAAGATATTTTGAAGAATGTGGGTAACCAAACAGTTGATGGTAGCCAATGACTTATTTTTTTGTTTTGTTTTTTTACTAGGGATGCACGATATTATCGGACCGATATCGGAATCGGCCGATAATGGATTTAAATGTAAATATCGCATCGGCCTGATATGAAAAATTATGCTGATATGTCTCGCCGATAAGAGGAATCCAATAACTCACATGTGCTCAGATCACGTCAAAAGTGCGATTAATCACGTCAGCATTGTGGCTCATTCTTGAAGCAAAGTTTTGCCTGAATGACGATTAGATTGACTGTTTTGGATCGCTGCATTTAAAATGAGAATGCACGTACAGAATGACGCGTTCGGTGTATGATAGAGTAAACAGTAATAGCACCTGCAGTGGCAGCAGCGGCAGCCTCCCCCGGGTCCTAATGCCTGTTCAGTAAGGTGTTTTAAATCCGTAGGGGGGCGCTGATGGCCTACTTCTAATAAAATTTAAGTAAAATACACAAATATCATTTAGACTGTTTCTGATTAAATAAAGCAGTAATTGATGTCATAAAATCATGAGTATGTTTTGATTAAAGGTCAAGAGCTATAGCTTACGTGAAAAAAAAAACCCATCACAAACATAACAATTGTAAATTAAATAATTCTATATATACTCATTTATTCATTAGTGTGTGATATATTATATTTTTAAACAAATTATAATCTCTAAAAGATTTAGTTTAATATATATATAGTTTATTTTCAAAGCTTCAATGTACTGTCTGTCATTATAAAAGAACTTCATTATTGTTTATTTAATTCTAACAAGTTCGTTCTTGTTAAAAACTAACCAAAATTTAAAATAATTTGCTTATAATTTCCACACAGGAGAGACTTGTGTTGTTTCCAAACAAAAGGAAATATATCGGTATCGGCTATCGGCCAAAAGGAGTTGAAAAATATCGGCATATCGGATATCGGCAAAAATCCAATACCGTGCATCCCTATTTTTTTTTTTTAATTTTACAGTAAATTACTTTTTATTTTTGGGTGAACTATAAAGTCATCAATCTGACTGAAAACTGCATAAATGAATACTTTTCTCATGCTGCCCGAATGCATCAATACACCTCATATAGTTTAACCAGCGGCTCAGTGGGCTGAATGAGGCCTTTTCATTACCTTCCTGAGAAGTGGATCCAGCCGTGTTTCCCGCCGCGTCTCCGTGGGAGACGATGGTGACTTTGATCTTGGCTCTTTTGGAGGCTTTGGTGGGAGTGGGACTAGGAGTCTGTCTTCTCTTGAGGTGGAGCCTCAGGTCGTCTCGGTCCAAACCCTCCACCTGCTCACTAGGCAACGGCACTGAAACACATGATGCTGAAGTGTTAAGCACCAAGTCTCAAGCTCACTGAGGGTTCAGAAGTTGCCAATACAGGCAATATGAAATACCGCAGAGGTAAGATGCTTTCAATTCATTCAGACCCAAAGTCATTTCAACATCAGTTTTTTGAGAAAACTAAAGTGTTTTTTAACCTTGCATACATGTAAACCTGTTTTAGGAGACTCATAAAACAATATTAGCAACCTTAAAAATGGCATAATAGGGGCACTTTAAATGTTTTGAAGGGTCAAAAGCCAAACAATGCACCTGTTCTGTTAGGGAAAATAACAAAAAACTATGACTAGAGTTTTTTTTTTTACCCTCTCCCACTGATTTAAGATGCATTCTGCCAAGAAGAATGTAAGTTTGCAAGCAGTCGTTACTTTAAGCATTCACTATTGTTAGTGTCTTTAGCAAACACAAGCTGGTGAAACAGTAAAAGTGACGAATGTGACACAGACAAGACAAAAAAAATTAGTAGAGAAGGACAGATGAAAGGGGCAGACTGATGGAAGACAGAAGGAAAAAGAGAGGGAGAGATACTCACCAAAGAGACATGATGGGCTGCCAGGAGGAATGCTTTTCCTCACCAGCATATTATGTTTCATAAAAGCAGCGAACTGAGCTGTAGCGAACGGAAGACAAAGATGGAGAGAGTGAAGAAGGAAAGTAGAGGTGATATAAAAGACAGGAATCACACACAACATTACTGCTTGATGGGATCTGAGACTCTCCTCAGTACAGTACAGGGAGGACATAACTGTAAATCCCAGAGGGTTAACGTTAGCTTTTCAACTGTAAACTGCATAGCCCTTATCATTCAACATGCACAGGCAGAACAGCTCAGGGTTAAAAGAGGCCCATCAGGCGTAAATATGACTCAGTTGTGCAGATACACACAGGACACACTCTCGCATTCAAAAACAAAAATAGAGATAAAGGCAGGGGACAAGAGACACATTAATAACGGTTTTGTTATGAATAATGTATAAGATTGGTTTCCAGTCATATATTTCGCGCATTTGTATCCCACCAGGCAAAAACAACCTTAGCACCACAAATAACAGCACATACAAAAATGCATCCTGTGTGTGGGGTTCTGGGGCTGAATCTGTGTGTTTACACACCTTGTGCTTGCTTGTGTGTGAGCACAGTTCCTGAACGCTGCATGTGGGTCTTCAGCAGCTGTGTGGCAGTAATAAGACTGGATTTCTGAGCTGGAGAAAGCCCGACCATCTTGGGTTTGGGACTGGCTGTAGGACTGCTGCAGACACTGGACATATCCTGCAGGGGAAACATCAATGCAGAGGTCTGAATTACTTCACATGATCCACTGCCTCTTTATATTAACTAAAACTTCATGTTCTGATTGGTTTTAGGCATGTTACTATGTGGTTACTAGAGTTTTTAGGGCCCTATGAATTCCTCAACGTAAACCAGAGTTTGCCAAATTTTGGATGAATAAATCAAAAGTAGAGCTGTACACTTTTATCAAAATAATTAATCTAATAATAATAATCATTATTATTACTTTTTAAGGAATAATCACATTTTGTTATTCAATGTTTTTATTTAAAGAGTACATCTCCGTTCTGTAGCACTTTGCCAAAAATAAAATCAATTGTGAGATTTTTATTTAATTACATATTAAAAGATCAAATTGTTAATGTTTTATGTCTTCATTTGACCACTGTTTATTATAATACATTTGTTTAAAATCATAAATTCAGAGAAAAAGTAAAAAAATATATAGTGCTGTCAAAAGATTAATCGCATCCAAAATAAAAAAAAGTTGACATAATATATGCGTGTGTACTGTGTATATTTATTATATAAATACACTCACATGCATGTACATATTTTGTTTATAAAATATATTTATAAATAAATTATGTTTAAAAGGAGGAAATATATTAAATATATGAAAGAGTTCAAGCAGGTATAATTTAATATAGATATTATGATATTATTCCATATTTTAATTTGAATATTAAATATGCCGTTATAGCGGAGTTAATCCTTAGCATAAGCGCGGCTATAATTAATGAGCATTAGAATGAAGTTTCTTTATTAACTACTTAATGCACCTATAACTGTAAAAACAACAGAGGACATGTGGTATTTACTATTGTGTATGAATTGTGAATCTATATAGAATGTACAAACAGTAATAGTGTTTATGTCATATCAGTCCGTCACAGTACACTTGGCTGGATAACTATAAAAGCCCTAAAATTAAATATGTACAAGTTTGTATTAAATGAAAGTACAGTCAAATGTTATCTTTATATTTACAATGACTTCATGTTATTATCTAACATCAACTTACAGTGAGTGAACAATATAACAACATTAATTAATGTTTGTGAATGTTATTTAATACGATCATTGTTCATTGTGCATTAAATAATTTAAACTTTTGACAGCACAAGAAAAAAATAAAAACATTTTCCCTACAAGTGTTATTATTTCAATTAATTAGACTTTTTTTTTTATTACTACAATAAAACAGACAGTTTAATTTAGCGGCAGCCATTAAAATACATTACTTGTGGAATTGAAATAATTTTAAATAAGCATAAAGAATGGCAGAAAAAGTACAGACCGAAAATATGGAACCGAATACTGAAATTTTGGTACGTGGCATGTACAAAAAAAGCCGTATGTGATAGAACAGAATAGATGCAATTAATCGCGATTAATCTTTTGACTAAAAAACATTGTGTTATTATTTCAATTAATTAGTTGAAGAAAAAGTACAGAAAAATATGCTAGAACAGAATAGCTTTGTAGTTGAAGATAAAGCTAACAAAGCTTACACATATCTCATGGTGTATCCAGCATTTGTTTTCAAAATAGTATTCTTACCTCTGACCCAGATGGGGAGATAGGTACCCTCACAGCAGGTGAAGAGGGTCGTGACCTCTCAATGTCAAAGGGCAGCTCACGACGTGGTTTCTTCTTCTTCTCGGCATCCAAATCTCGAGTTTCACCAGAGCCGTGGCCATGGCTCCCAGTACGGGTCAAAACTCCTGTCAGAAAATCAACTATCTCATCCTGAAAACAAAGGGAAAAAAAGATTATGGCTAAAGAATATAGAGGACACACAAGACAGAGCATACATCAGAGCGAACGTTTAAAATTCAGCTTTCCCTAAAATTAGACTTTAGCTGGTTCTGGCCTTTATTTTCACTCTGAATGACACGTCAAATCATGCTTAACTTATCTGAATACTATGCTTTTAAATGTGGCGAAGAGAAGTGAGAAGTACTGACTTGAATGCAGCGATCCACCATGGTCTGCGTCAGGCCTTCTGTCTTCATCTTAGTGGAGTTGATCCTGTAAACAAAGCCGAATGCTTTCAACCAGTCTAAACAGACATGTCTATACACTAGAGGTCGACCGATAGTGGATTTTACTGATACCGATAGCTAGGTTGGACCACACTGGCCGATACCGATTAATCAACCGATAGTTTTTAAAATAGATACTGAATGAAAACTAAATAGAGCTTTACTATTTAAAAAAAAAACAGTAACAGTACTGAACTATACTTTATAAATGAATAAAAAATTTGTATTAATATTTATTACTATATTGATTATTAAAGTTATTTCATAGTTTACAAATGTTAAAAGAAGAAACTTTAAAATTTAAAAATGAAGCCAAGTAAATGTTGAAATGAAATGAACAACTACTTCACAGCTTTCGTTAATGTTACAAATGGACTTATTAAGTATTACATTTCATTTCAACAGTCATGCTTAAAGATGGCCATCTTGAAATACCTATAAAAGGCCATATTAAAATTACATGAAGGTTATTGATATTGTATGTGCACTCTTTATTTGCTGCTATTTTAGAACACTGCATGATTATCTAATTAAAATCTAAACAAATATGCAAGTGAGTGACACACTGTGCAAAAGCACAGCGCTGAAGTCAGCACACACACACCAGTCACGTCTTTAAGAGCCGACACACACAAAGTTTGCAGCATAAATGAGTTTGAAGTTCTGTTTAAATAACAGAGTCTTCATGTATTAGAGCCAATAAAAATGACAATACATAATTTATAGCCTAGAAGTCATTATGTACATTACATCCTGATTTAATGGGAAACAAACAGGATTTTCAATACAAACTTTGCTGTCATATTTCTTAGAGGCCGCTCTCATACTGTATAATGATAGCAGACATTCTCAACCACTCCAGCAACAGACGCAACACGAAGAAGAAAAAAAAAAAAAAAAAAACACCGAAAACTATCGGCATGGATTTTTGCCGAAACCGATGTTCTGCAAATCAACTGGTGCCGATTAATCGGCAAAACCGATGAATCGGTCGACCTCTACTATACACACGTGTGAATGTCTGAAGACACAAACCTCAAGTTGTCATCTGACCCTCCAACAACTACCATGCTGTTATCAGCCTGAATCTTCTCCCTGAACTCCTCCATGTTCTCAGGACTGCACTGAAGAGCGTTCTGACCGACCACAAACAGCACTGGAGTCTTCATGTCCAATAGAGGATCATCAACATCCTGACAAACACAATACAAACTTTATACTTCAGCCAGCAATGTTAAATGTATCTGCTAAATGTTTGCATGCCTCTCGGGGCCCACTGACAGTTTGAAGAGGGAAACCCAAACACACAACAGCAGTCACATACTCCATAAGGGACACCTGGACGCAAACACAGAGCTCTATCAATTCATCAGTTTGATCATAGACGACAAATCAGAAAACTATTGTTAAGAGAGACTTACATGACAAGAGATCAATGACCCCACATTCCAGCCCACCAAGATGATCGGCTTGTGAGGAAAGTGACTGTGAACCTAGAGCAAAAAATAAATAAATCTTTAAATACACCTCATTATTTATTTATTATTTACCATGTCATCACCTAAGATTATTTTTATGGCAAGAACAGGATAATTTAAAACACAATGACAAATAATAAACACATTTGTGCAGTTTTAAGAATATATAGAAACTACAACGGAATTGTAAATTGATACTTTTTACTTTTTGTATTATTTACAATTCAAATATGCTGGTGAGACCTTCTTAAAAAAGTCAATTAAAAAATAATTTGTCTAATGATATTAAATGCAGGATTTGTTTATAAATGATATACAAAAATTAAAACAATATATATACGCCTGAGAAAAATCACATTGCTGATTTATATACTTGGTTACACTTTATTTTAAAGTGTCCTTGTCACAGTGCATTTATACATTTATGTACAGAGTAATATTAATATTAACTACATGTACTTACTATATGGTTAGGGTTTGGTTTAGGGTTACTTGCTTGTAAATATGCATAATTTATTGTTATTATAATAGTAAGCCCATGTAACGTGTAACAAGGACACCTTAAAATAAAGTGTTACCATATATTTTTTTCTGTAAAGCAAAAGTGTAATTGGCTAGCTAGTCCTGTGTGTTGTTTTGTACCTCAATAACTTTTCCTCTGACTGTGCCGATCATGTGCTCTAAACACTGCGTGATTCCGATGTTGGCTCCACTGCCCACATGAACGTTAATGGGAATGACCTAAATCACCAAAACAATTTGAATCAGAACCTAAAAGGACTATCAATGCAAGAATGATAACATTAATACAATATTTTATTTACAAATGAAACCAATCTAAATGAAACCAAGCCTAAATCAGAAATTATGATGAACACAAAATCAAAGTGTTTGTGACAGCTGTATTTGCCTGTGATTCTGCATACCTTCCCTAGACAGGAGAGCTGAGATTGCCAGAATCTCATTCGTCGAGAGGTAGAGAAGGCGGGGTTTGTTGGTCCTGAAGGAGCTATCAGGATCAGGGGGGATCCAGGAAGTTTACTCTGAAAAAATAAACATGAACACGCAGATTAGATTCAGACAGCAGACATTTCCAGTTGAAGCCTTTTATATTACAGAAATCCTACCACAAACAAACAATTTGGTGCATATGCTGATATTTATATGGCCAAAAAGTGAGATTAAATTCTGGTAGCTTGTAATGCAAATCAGTGGGATCTTATAACAGTATAGCAAGCCACTTACATCAAATGCATATAAATTTCAGTTTTGTGTTACTCTGTATCTCCCAATAAAATGTCTTAAGATGATATTTAAATGTTTGGTTTTATAATCAAAGCTCTGCATTTTTTTTTATTATGGGGTCAAACAAATAATGCAAACCAATACAATGATGGCTGAGAGATGAGTTATATTTGATACTCATAATTAAACATTTTTCTAAAGGAATGATGTACGGATAATCAAGTAAATCTCAGTTACTTCAGTCTATTAAGTATTAATTCACAGCAAAAAGACATGAGACCCACAACCTGAAAGGCGTCATTTTTACTATTAAACGAAAATATATTATACCTTTCATTTGCAAAAAAGGTATGAACTTCCATTTAGACGATAGAAGGCATGTAGTAGTATAATACAGTACAGGGATAAGAGGAACTAAAACATCAAAATAAAGTGCAGTACATACTGGTTTGTTGTGTGACAGCACACCCACAGCAGGGTCCCATGGCCGCTTAAGGAGCAGAGAAAGAGCCTCAGCCCCTGCCGCTCCTGTTTTTACAGAGGATGACAGCAACATCCTGTCGATCAGGGATGGTACCTAAAAGGGTCATGTCACAACATGTCACAAGAGAAGAATAAAAACAGTCTTCTGTAACCTCCTGCTATGGACTCTATGCAAACAGCGGTAATATAATAATAAGGCATCCCACCTTGCTTTTGAGTGTCTGCAATACATCAAGGTAAGCCGCCAGCATAGCAAGACTCAAAGACTCCACAAGTGTGCTGTGAAGCCAATGTGTCAGCTTTATGTCCCAGTTGATGCTGGCCAGAGCATGGCGGATCTTACGAGCACATTTATCCACTGCTGTCCTGCGTAAGACAGGTTCATTACAGGCCTGTGAAGAGCAGAGACACAGAGAGTGAGTGAGAGGGAGCACGTCTGCATTAGAACAACCATCTAACCTGTATCATGTTTCTCATTTGGTTTTATGGCAGGTCTGTTCTGACAGCAGGGACAAAAAACGCTACAAGCACAATCTAATCTAAGAAAATAATCATGCATAGATAAACAAATAGAATTATCAACTTTTAAAAGGGAACAATGGATCTCATATCTTTTGTTGTTGACATTAAACTGATACTGATATTAGTAGGGCTGGATGATAAACAATATCGCATTGAGATCTCGATAAAATTTATATTGATAATGATGATAAGCTCTGGACATTTAACAGTCTAACACACAGCAGAAATAAAGGCAACAGCAGCCAGTCTGAGCATGTCACTATTAAGTCGTCTGCATGATCTGTGTGTCTCTGTGTGAATGAATGGCATAATTTGGTCTGACACACAAACTCAAACACGTGACACTGACAGTGTTTTCAACGTCTGCATCTCAATATATCAGGACATGAATTTCATCTCCAGAGATGCTCTGAGAGTCACTTCACAAGCTTTTTACTGGTTTATTTGAGAAAAACTATCATCAAATACACACTGAAATTAAAACTGAAAGACCTTCATCACAACACGTCAAAGTTTAACTTGACGAAATATGACAGAAATATATTACTACTATATACTAAAATGTACTTCTCTAAGTAATAATATTATTATTTTTAAGGAACATCATGCAACCAAGGTCATTTTCATCCAAATTAATTGTTATACTTTCATTTGATTAAAATTTAAAAGATTAATTAAATTGTTAAAGTTGAATTATTTCATTTCATTAGACACTTATGATGATAAATTTGTAATAAATAATAAAACACAAAATCCAGAAAAATAAAATGGAAAAAATAAGAATTTAGAAGAAAATAAAACGGATTTCATGGGGCCCTAAATTAAAATAGTTTAATTGTAAAGAAACAAGTTGTGTTTAAATTCATTGTCAATGTCTAATAAACAAGTGGAAAGCATTTCCTCCCCATTAATGATCTGGAAAAATATATTGTGATCGGGCCTCAGTAATTTTAAATAAATGTGGTTTTACCAAATAGAGATCTTGAGAAGACCCAAATTTGTAAAAATGTTTTATTAAAAAATATGACTATAGCCTAATTATTTTCTTTCTCTGTTGTCTGCAAATCTGTAAATTACTAAACCTAAAGTGGTAAGAAGGACGATCAGAGAATGAATTTTACCTTCAAAAAAGGGAGGAAGATCTGATGGGATTTCATATTTGATCAACTCGGGCTGGGTTTTTCTTTTGTTTAAAAAAAAAATTAACGCACATCAGGTTGGAAGTGATCAGGTACACATCTTAGGACCAGAAAAGACTTCTAGTATGCACTCTAAGACCACCACTATTACAGCCAGTGAAAAAATAGTTTCAAGCACCTTTGATAAACAGCAGCTCTTGCATTTAACTGAACAAAACAGAGCATGCAAGTTAAACCCAGTTTTGGAAACTCACACCCTCATTGGCCAGTCTGCTGAGTCTTTCTGCCTGCAGTGCTTTCAATACTTTATTGAAGAGCTTGTTCTGAGCCAATGACCAGCCAGCCCTAAAACAGATTGAAGAAAAGTTAATCACAAACAAAACATCTGTGATGTAAGAGGACAACTATATTTTTATATAAACTCCCTCGTTTTCATATATCTGCAATCTTGTAGTGACCCGTCAGCAGCTTTTCTTACTTGTTGATGTGTTCTTCCCAATCATCGGGAGGAGGTGGTCCATCAGCGATGGTTCGGGCAAACAGAACGTGACGTTCACACTCGTTCATCACACTGCGGGCTTTCTGATTGTCATAGAGAGGCATTGGATTGGGTGTGACTGTCTCTACGTCGATGGAAATGTCCGAATCACTGTAGCAGATAACATCACAACCCATTATATACTGTATTATAACTTTGTACGTTTACTGATAAATAGAGAACTAGCTTTAAAATGTCTAAGGACCTATGATGACACCTCGTTTACCAACAAATACAATTTAATTTCATTATGCTTAAAAAAACCTTTCATTCATTCACAAATTGTTAATATTTTATGCCTTCTTTTGATTACAAACGTTTTAGCTAATACATTTATATACAATAATTTTCAAAAAATTAAAATACACCCGATTAAGGCCTATCATTGTAAAAATTATACTAAATGATTCAAATGATAAAACTGCAGGAATTCAGTTAGATTAGATATGTCTTTTGATTCTTAAAAAATAATTAAACCACTGAAATGTAAAAATAAAAACAGAAAACACAGAATTTGGGGAAAAACAATATGGAAATTATACAGAAATAATACTGAAAAAATATAACAGATAGCATATGGGTCCAAAAAAAAAAATTTTTATTATAAGCCTTTAATAAATTATTGTTAGATTGTACAAGTTTCATGATTTCGATTAATTAGACGTGCTTGATTAATAAATTTTAATTCCAAAAAAAATCTGAATTTGAGAATTCATAGTGCCCTAAAAAAAAAAAAAACTCAAATCGAAATGATAAACAGCTGATGTCATAGTTGCAAACTTGTGATGTGAAATTTGTTTTAGGCAATATGATCCATTAACAGAGACACATTTGAGCTCCAGAAGACATACTTGAGATGCTAGAGTTGATGATACCAGGTGTGAATGGCTGCCTCGTCTGATAACTTGTGATCAGATCACTCAAAACAGATGTCAATTACAAGTTCAAACAAGGTAACAGATGTCTTTCTGCTATTCTTCACTCACACAGAGGGCTCCGGCTGCCGCCGTGGGGTGACAAACAGCATGCGGGTGGGCCGCGCGCTGCTGGCATCTGGGTGGGCGTTCCAGGGCTTGGCATAGCAGTGGTCAAGAAACACGAGGTCCAACTCTCGCTCATGAACCGACAGCTGGAAGAGCAGGGACGTTCCCATCCTTCGAGCCGACGTCTGGAAGTCTCTCTCTCCTCCAGGACGGAACATGGTCCTCTAGCCCCGCACCGAGGCTCTGCGGTTCCCACAAAAATGGGACGCTTGCACCGTAAACATCAACCCTGCAATGAAACAATTCGTCAATATCACGCATCCCTCTAAATAAAACAAGTTACAGTCTTAAGTAGAATGGGTACATTTGTAACAATAGCCAACAGCACATTGTATGGGTCAAAATTATCGATTTTTCTTTTATGCCAAAAATCATTAGGATATTAAGTAAAGATCATGTTCCATGAAGATATTTTGCAAATTTATTACTGTAAATATATCAAAACTTCATTTTTGATTAGTAATATGCATTGCTAAAGACTTCATTTGGCCAACTTTAAAAGCGATTTTCTAAATATTTAGATTTTTTTTGCACCCTCAAATTCCAGATTTTCAAATAGTTGTATCTCGGCCAAATATTCCCTATCCTAACAAACCATACATCAATGGAAAGCTTAGCCTATTTATTCAGCTTTCAGATGATGTATAGCCCTAAATCTCAATTTAAAAAAATTGACCCTTATGACTAGTTTTGTGGTCCCGAGTCACAAATGACGTATAATGGGAATAATATACTTATGTAAATAAAATAATACATTTACATGCAAACTGAATGTAATGTTTTCAGACACTTAATAGCACGTTATTTGCAATTAAGTGAAAATGTGTTACAGTTTACCTGAAGCACTTTTATTTTTATTTTTAATATAGGCTACTTTTACAATTTAAAGCACACAACAAGTGCACATTCAATACAGTTAAGTGCACTCTTTTTACAATGATGACCGTTTCTGCTAAAATACCACAGGTCCTAATAGTTATTCTACTTGAGTAAAGTGCTAAATAATGAGATCTTTGTTATGATCATTCTGGCATTTATTTTGGCAATGACAGCGGTGGCTAATGCAAACTTACCACAGGTTTACAGCAGCAACAATAGCAGAAACAAAGTTACCATGGTAAATGCTTCTAAAACCCCAAGAACGTGTTGTAAACCTCACAAACACAGTTCTTAACAGTACCAAATACAGCTAAAGTAGTTTCTAAAGCACAGCATACGGAGGTGGTTGGTGTTACAGCGCTTAGCTTAGTTAAATGACGGTAAATTGTATTTTAATGTAATATTTTCAGTTGGGGGCCATGAGTGGCGATGTGATCCGGGGAGAGGCGCGACTCGCGAGGCTTCAGGGGCGTTTAACGGCCCGCGCCACACAGTCCGTCACATTCATGCCTGTTTGTTATACTTGAGCTTTTAAATCACAATAAATTACCTGAAATATCCCCTGTATTGCTTGACTTATGAAGCAATACGTAATAAAACCGGAAACGTTTACGTGTAGTCGTTACAGTGCTGTAATATGGTCTGGCAGGCTGCTAGCTCGGAGGCTAACGTAACTCATTTCACAATACTCACTGTCCAGTATCAGGCTCCTTTCATGTCATTTCGGTCCAAAGAACGGTTTTCTGAATAATGTAGACAATACTGAGGAAATCGCGTTCATGCGACGAGAAAACAATAAACTCCAACAAAATAATATCCACTATAATGAAGGTTCAGCTATGGCCGACTGTCTTTTGTTTTACTACCGCGCCACAGCGGATCAACGGAAAACCCGGACTGGAGTGTATCCCGCGTGAGCGGAGCTGCGAGAAACCCGGACTGGAGTGTATCCCGCGTGAGCGGAGCTGCGAGAAACCCGGACTGGAATTTACATTCCAGATGTTAAACTTTTAATTTTCGTAATTACCGTAGGATTTTTTATCCAAGTACTACACTTAAATATTCTGGTGCTTTGTTTTGATATTCTTCATACTATTACTCTAGGCTTATTTTGTATTATATTTGGCTTTTGCTAGTTGTCTAGAAGGCCTAGTTTAGATAAAATGCTGGATGTACTTTCAGAGGCAAATGTACATTCATGATTTAAAAAGCAAAACAAAACATTTCTGAGGAAAAGTATGGAACATTATATTTTTCCTTTTACATTTTAGAGACTTAATATGGAAAAAATTGATGGAAATGTTTTTATAGTTATAATTATTAATTTATTTCAACGTATTAGTATATACTAGGCTACTGTATACTATACTATACTATACTATACTAAGTTATGTGACATGAACACAGTTTTCACCCAGAGCCTTTTGGTCTGATACAACATTTTAATAATGGAACAATTAAGTTTTAAAAAATGAATAAATTGAGTAGGTCGGATTAAGTCATCCTGTCATGGTGGACTCCCAAAAACTGCTCACACCCGGATCAGTGGATCAAAGCTGACTTTAAAGCATAACTAGAGTGAGTGACAGATAAAAGAAACAGCCCACAAACCCAAATGACCGTCAGTGATCATCAACACCAGTGTGTACCGGCCGGGTTTTGTGAATTAAAAACTTCTTCAATAGGCTCATGCTTACGGTGGTCGAGAGAGCTCAACGCGCTGCAAATAGAAAAAACGTGATTTCTACCGAGGGGAACGCTAAAGCCCTGCACTTCAGTCCAGGCCTGGCGGGCCCCGACTTTTTTACGCCTCTAGGGCCGGACTTCGATCGGGCCAATTTTCACTTCATAGTTCAGACGCGGGCCAGGCCTCGGGCCTGTTTTAGGCTTCTCCTTATTTTTATATTTTAGACATCCATCAATTAGTGATGAAAAGAATTGCCGCGCTGGTGGAAACAACACGAGACCGTGCCGCGACTGTGAAGAGCGGCTCGACAGTGTTTAGAGTCCCGCAGCAGCAGAGAGGGTGCCATCAGCGCAGCTGAAGAGTTCTGCGTTAAAGCTTGCCATAAAGCCCCAGCAAAAGTAATTACCATGAATGTGTCCGGGGGAAATAGTAAGGAGATATTTGAATTATTTACTAATAAACTAGTGTTTTCTGTGTCAGTGTCGCAAAGATGAAGATGATGATCCTGACTCGCCATCTCCTCATTAAACGTGCCTTTAGAGAGAAGTGCATCTTCAGGATTATGATTATAATTATAATTAAAGAGTTTTTGTTTTCGATTTGATTTATTTCGTTAAAGGTGCACTGTGTAATATTTAGGATGATCTATAGACAGAAATGCAATATAATATACATAACTACGTTTTCAGAGGAGTATAAAGACCTTACTTAATGAACTGTTATGTTTTTATTACCTTAGAATGAGCGATTTATAACTACATATACCGTGGGTCCCCTCACATGGAAGTCACCATCATGTTTCTACAGTAGCCCTTAACGGACAAACTGCTCTACAGAGCGCGTTTCATCACTATGTTGTTCTCGCGAAAAAACACTGACACAATGATGAACAAGTAACAGTAATATTCGCAATGACATCGTTTATTGAATAATTAAGTAAATATAATTCCTTAATTTACCTTTGTAAAGAAACCTCATTGCTCTCTGCGGTCTCAGACGACGGCATCTTAGCCCTGTATCGGCCACCGTAGCTTCTCTAAAGGGAGGGGTGAGCGGGGGACTGAGCCGTTGGTTGCAATTCGCAAACTCAACCGCTAGATGCCGCTAAAAACTACACACTGCACCTTTAAGTAGTAATTTAAAGCTTTCTATAGATATGTTTATCATGTCTGTGAGGCATGTATTCGCTGACTTTCAGTTCATTTTTGTGAAGCGCTCCTGTTCAAGACGAGACGGCACATCGTTTTCTTAAAAGCACAACGTTTTGTTGATATTGTGAGTGCACACAAATAAAAGTAGACCCCTTACAGTTCCGAATGATGTATTACTCTTACCTTTATGAGCAAAAATTACGATGTATTTTAAGTTGTTTCCATTGAAAAAAATGCAATTGATTGCACTGGTGCCTCCATGTCCTGCGCTTTAACTTCCACTCTCCGCACAAACTAGGATGCAGCGCACATTTATCTAGGTTTAACGTTTAAACATTGTTATATGCGTGAACTGTTTTAGTATATCTATATATTTTATTTTAGGCAAGTCGTAATGATTTGAGAAGGCTAAATTGATCAAACATAGGCTATGATCAGCCTGCCGGTCTGCCGCTGGCCGCTTGGTCGTTACTTTAAGAAAGAAAAAACGTATTTAACAAACAAAAAAAATGCTCCAAACGTTTTTCTAAATGAACTTAATTAAAAAACTAAACGAAATATAATCACTTTGCCATTACATACAAAACTGAACTATTTTAATAGCTGAAACAGTATAATCTGATTTGGGAGAAGGGGAAAAAAAGACGGGCTTGACTCTGCCGGTAATTTTGTTAAGCTGTCGGACATGTGCCGGGCTAGGGCCTAAATTTGAGACCCGTGCTCTACCGGGAACGCGATTGCGATTTCTACCGAGGGGGATTCTACCGCAACGTGATCTGTACGGAGGGGTAAACCAACAACCCCAGAACTACGATCTGTACGGATGGGGACCCAAATCCAAACCAACCACCGCCAACCCTCATACCCCCCTCCCCCCAGAACGCATGAGGGCCCGAGTGAATATGCTGTCCAGGGGGCCCAGAATCCATAGCGGCGCCCCTGGTTGTGAGCATTTGCAGCATGTCTCTTTATTTGTTTGTGTTGTGAGCATTTGCAGCACCTGCTGTCAAACTGATGAAGATGTTTTCTTGATTTGCTGATGCTTTTTCTATTTGCATGTGTTTTCTGAAGTTGCAGCACGTTGATCTCTCTCGGCCACCGTACATGCTTAAGAAATACAATGCATTTATTTTTGATGCTGAAAGTCATTTTCTTTACAAAAACAGACATTATTACAGCTGATCTGTAGCAAAAAGTAGCTATTATGTGTGCAAGTAAATATTTAAGAAATGTAAAAAATATTTTATTAGGTAGCGTTAGTAAATGAGAGAAACCAGTGGCGATGGAGGGCTTAAGCCCTCTTTTATGTTTTGGATATTTAAATGAATAGCCAGATCGCAAACAGATTCAATCACCCAGGCAATCTTGTTCCTAAATGACAATCATTCAGCTACAGTATGTCTATTAAACCCTTGAATCTCACTTTAACATTCAAATAGGCGTTTGCACTGCATGCCGCTGACCAGAGAGAACAGTTAGCCTAATGTATATTAAACAGATTCACAAAGTATTTTTTATCGTTATTTCTCTGTTACAAACCTTAAATTAATCACAGAAGTAGTGGGATAAAAGTTTACAGTTCAGATATAAACACTATTGTCTACAGCAGCGATCAAAATAGAATAAATCACCTTTTTGAAAGTGACTTCACGCTTCTAATAAAGATTGTATCAATTACAACACAACGCCAGCAGGAGACAAGTGACTTAAACTGAGATTCATTCAGAAAACATTGATTCATTCAGGGATGAAACAAGTGAAGTCTTTATGAGTCATTGAATCATTTGTTCAACTTATCAACTTTTTAACAGTTCGTTGAATATCGAATATTTTAAGTAGACTGCAGCATTTTTTACTAGAACCTCTATATAGGCTATTACATGTTATTTTGTTTAGTTGTCTAATTTTTTTCCAGAATCATGGTGGGGGTATAGTGATATCTATTTTAAAAAATAAAGTTGGTAATTTATCCACATGTAATGTAAACAAATACATTATTTTAATTTTAGATAAAGCATCAAAGGTGTGGTCAGTGAGGTTCAGTATAACAGAACGTATATATTTATTTTGTGCTAAGTATTCTACAAATACATTTAGTCTACATATGTATGTGCTTATAAAAATAACCTGCAATTGTACTTTTGGTATAGCTACTAAACTGGTATAGGCTACCTAAAGTCTGCTAAATCGGAACAACTAATTTTGTGCTTAATGCACTTTAATTATGTGGAAGTAGTGCTGAAGTCCAACTAAAGATGTGATTGTGCTAAAGTGGAACTATTGCAAGTATACTTCAGGTTCAGTTTAAAGACCGGTATTATACAGAGATCATACATTCCTTATTAGTAGTGATATTAAAATACATTTTAGGTATTATATTAAGAAATGTGCATTATGCAATAAAGAAATACTCCAAATGAAGTTAAATTTGAATGTTATATCAGTAAGTGATATGTCAATAAATGTTCATAGTTTCGAATGTTACTTAGTACAAAATAATTGTAGGCCTGTTTTAAATAAACTATGGCAGAGTTTTTATTGTAAAAAATATATATTTTATTTATTTATTAATTATTATTATTATTTTTTTTACTGGGGCTAAGCCCCTCGTCTCTCTCCCAACCCTAGCAAGAAAGAAACGCGAATCGGAGTTTTCTATGTAAACGTTGTTGCACTTAACAAGTAATTAAAGTGAACTTTGTTAATTCAACATGTCTTGCAATGCAATGGACAACAAATAACCTCGTTAATATGATATTTGTCTCAATTGTTCATTAAAATATAAAATCAGCCGCTTACTTTCGAATCTGTCCGATGTCTTACTAATACAGTAAATTAGGCTACTATTATAATTTTCGTAAAATCCCGAGTTTGTGCTGCCCGTCCTGACTGGAATGCCCTAATGTAAACATCAAAAACCCGGGAAAAAAATCGTTTGTTTGAAATATTCGTCTATTCTGTGTTCAGTAGCCTATTCTGTTCAATAACATTAGTCAATATATCCTATTACACTGGTTACAAAACAGATAATAAGAGAATACAGACTTACCCATATATATTTCTGTAACACGGCCAAAATAATTCACAAAATCGTACGAAATGCGCACATCTTCAAGCATCTGCTGTATTATAAACCAATGAAATTAGCAGTTGTGTCGCCCCGCCCACTCCGGGTAATAACCAGCCTTATTATGACGCTGCGGTTCTATTTGGAATTATTGTTTACAGAGATCCGTGATTAACAGCTGCTTCAAAGCTTTCTAAAGATTTCAGTCAAACATTATTACTTTTTATCTGCAATCTGCAAAGAAAACTGCAAAGATGTATTGCTCAAGAATTTCAAATTTGCCATTTTTGTATAAACCAGATGGCATCTATATATCCACCACCAAGAGCCACTTTAGACTCATTGACAGCAGCTCCATCCCTGTCATTCAACCTAAGATAACCCACCTCACAATGAACAGGACAAACTTTAAAATGACTTCTGGGGACAGGAGTGGAGACTTTGTGACCACTCATTCTGATTTCAAGCTCCTGCCAATGTCTAAAGCCAAACTTGTTCGACCAGTTACCAAAGTCAGAATAAGTGTTCCGGAGGGAAAATATCCCGAGCCGACATACAGATCCAGTTACACCAAACATGAGGTGTCTCCAATCCTTATTGCAAAGGAATCAGGGAGCGCAGGTCAGTACTGCACACTCATATTGCCCATTGACCTTTTTGTTTTTTGCTATTTTTTGAACAGATGATGCTTTATTTTTTATTAATCAGGTGTTGGATCAAGTCTAAGGCAGGAGAAAAAGAACAGATATGACTGTAGTTATCAAGAGCAGTTCCTGTACAGCGGGTGTCCTCCTCTTTCTCCTCTGGAGTCCATAGAGAAGGTACATCTACATCATTTGCAGTGTTGGGTGTAATGCACACCATTAATGTTTTTTTCGAAGGCACCTTTATAAAAATTATTTAAATGTCCTAACTGAACTATGGCTTAATCCCGGTTTAGTCTAAGTCTAAGTCTGTGAAACCAGGCCCTGATGTAATTGCAATAAATACTGTGTAGACTAAACAATTATGTAACTATATATAGCAATAGTGGATTTAACATCAAAATGTAATGTTAAAATGTATGTTTTTAATGCAACCGTCTCCCTTTGGTTAATTTATGCATTTTATATGATTTATTTGAAAGAATTAAAAGAGCAGTTTCATGTCTATCCTTGTATTGTTCAATGAGTTGAGGTTGATATGGGATTTCGAAAGTAATAAGTAATCCAGTACTTTTCAAGTATTTAGTACAGTAATCTAATTACACTGTTGAAGACATAATTAGCTAGTATTTCATTTCTTAGCAAGAGTAATCATTTGGTTGTGGTTTCAGAGAGTGCCATTAAAGTTGCAGTTCAATAACATTTTTTTATTTTTTGTCTTTCATTCAGCAACGAGTTCAGTATTCAGCTGTACCAATGGGAGACCGAGAAAAAATACAAGACAAGCAAACAACTTATTCCATCTTTTTCAGACAGTCAGGTGACCACAGGTACTGATGCAGCATCAACACAAAACATGCACATTTTAACAATAATGTCAAGTCTGATTATAGAAAATTCAAGCTCTAGACATAACATTTTATCACACCTAGTTATATTGAGATAAATGTGAAACCATGTAGAGAACCAGTAACTTCAATTTTTTCAACAGTCCTGAAAGTCTGCTTTACAAGAGAAAGAAACATCAGCCTTTCAAGCTTCGGGAACTTCGTGATGATGAATGGACTACATTATCATCTGAGGAGTTTCCTTCACACAAATGCGGTATGTACAATAACTTTTCGTTATGCTGTAGAAAATGTTCTTCAATGCAGAATATCAGTGATTTTCCACAGGAGTTAAAGCATGAACTTAATATATGAATTAACTGTTATCAATGAAATGCAATATTAGAACACATTTATCAAATGTAATATTATTACTTTTCAGTTCACTTCAGAAGCATTTTAAAATCTGTATAGCTACCTTTATATTTTATGAAGGGGGTTCCTCACAAGTTTTCTAAAAAAATAAACATGAAATATTCATCAAGTGTATTAAGTGTGTCACTTTAATACGTTTGTTTTTACCAGGCCCTATTCACCTAGAGCGCAGATGCCCGACTCTCAGCTCTGTGTTCAAAGGAGAGAAACTAACAGGCAACCAAGAGAGACTGTTAACAACAAACCAGTCCTTCCTCTCAGAGGTGTGTGACCTGCTGCAAATGATTCTTGCCTAAAGATTACAATAATACAAAGCGTGTTGTTTCTAACTCAGGGATATTTGTTTTATCAGATAAACCGCTCCGAGTTCCCAGTGCATGTGGATGGACCCAGTATCAGGACTTTGAGCAATGTTACATTCGGGAGGCCTGATCTGGCTGGAAAATACTACAGCACAACAGCACAGGAGCAGTTCCCATCAAAAGAAGTGCTCCGTCCCAAGCCATCGGTTTACCCACCTAGCCACATGCTGCTTGAGCAAGGTACTTTTGGTTTACTAACCTGTATTTTCACAATAATCACCTAAAATGACCTGCATACATTACGTCATGTTAACCTTGGTTCAGTAATATGAAATAATGTTTTTTGAGTAGAATAAAAGTAGTTAATTTAAATGTTACTACATAAAGAACATTTTTAGGTTACCTGATTTAAAAAAAAAGACTAAACAATATACATAAAAAATACTCTATATAAAACATATAAAAACTATATGTAAAATATAAAAGTAAATAAAAATATATAAAGTGTAAAATTATGTTGTTAGTCTCTGTAATTTAATATTGATTATTATCAAATAATCTACTTGTATTTTTAGAGCCGGATCGGATGCTTACAACCATCCAAAAAGATTTTGTCCCCCTGAACTCCAGAAGACAGGAACTGAGCCCTAGTCTGCTTCAGCGGGTAAAATTTACATTTATTCTCCAGTCCATGAGAAGCAAACAAAGACATTGGTCTGTTTTTTTATACTGTTCCCACCAGTGGACAAGTAGTTCACTTAAAAGTAGTGCTGTGAAACGATTAATCACGATTAATCGCATACAAAATAAAAGTTTATGTTTGCATAATATATGTGTGTATTTTGTGTATATTTATTATGTATATATAAATACACACACATACATTATATATTTGGAAAATATTTACATGTCTAGATTTATATTCATATAATTTATATTATAAATAAATATACTTAATATATAAACATAACATATTTTTCTGAAATATATACATGCATGTGTGCGTGTATTTATATATACATAATAAATACACACAGTGCACATACATATATTATGTAAACAAAAACTTTTATTTTGGATACGATTATTCGCGATTAATTGTTTGACAGCACTATTTAAAAGTGTCCATTAAATTGCAATGATTATGTTGACATGAGGCAATTTTGCCTGATGCTAATAACTATTTCTGAACTATTTTCCCCACTTGAGAGCTGACCTTCAACCTTCAACTAATCTCTTACTAGGTTAAAGACAGCCATATCAGGCCCCGGCACAGCAAACATGACTTCAGGACGACGCACAATGAAACTTATGTGTCCAAACCCTACTGCAAGGCATCCCAGGACAACCCACCCCTAAGAAATATCAGCCATATGCCATTTTAAATTATTTAAAAAAAACAGCAACTTCCAAATCACAGAAAAGCTTTGCACTCTAAACAAATGGGAATTTCTGCTAAAAGCCTGCTCATTCAATAATCTTATTAAATGCTAGTCTATTATCAGGTATTTGTCATTAAACATAATTGAACTCAGCCCTGCACATTACACACGGGGACTGAAAGATTCTCATTAATAGTAGCTATCATTTACCTACATTAATATTTGGCCCCCATAAGCCATGTTAATTATTATTATATATTTTTTTGACGACAGTATTTTTTCTTCCTCATGTCATTTTTGTAAAAACAAGGACTTTGTTTAGAGTGCAGAGCTTTTTTTGATTTTGACATTAAACAATAAAATGTTTAAGACTTGCATATTTCAAAGCATCGTTTTTGTCTGTGTGTGGCATGGAAGACCGGAATTTGGCACATGATGTTATTACCTCCATAACCACAGTTGATTCACACAGAAAATCTACACTGAATGTGTGTGATACAAAGTAAATTCAAGACATTTTTTTATTTACTGAAACATACAAAAGATAAAAACAAAAGACTTAGGCCTACATCATTCTGTACAATTCTTCAGTTGATTATCAGCTGGTCAAGATCTTTATTGGACATCATAAAGAAATACCCAAAAGACTACACCAATGTATTGGTACAGTATAGTTGGAACTGTTGTTGAGATCTGTGATTTGGTGTGAGTAGTTTTCTAAATAGATAATTAGGTTAAGACTTTGAACAGAACATTGTAAGATATAGTTTAGTATTACTAGTATTGTTATGCAAAACCAGAACTGAGGAATGACAATATCTGACCGTTAGGACATTTAATTAATTTAATTGCTGGTTGAATTTACAGTTTCTCATATGCAGTACATTTCTCTGTACTTGACAACTCGAGAAACAGGGAAGCATATCACTAAACACAATGTTTCTCTTAGTAATAAATGAGAGTGAATGGTTAACCCAAAATCCCCTTGTTCATTAACTCATTTATTCATTATTTTAAAACAAAACAACTGAATTATATTTATTTACAACCCGAATTCCGGAAATGGGACGTTTTTTAAATTTGAATAAAATGAAAACTAAAAGACTTTCAAATCACATGAGCCAATATTTTATTCACAATAGAACATAGATAAAATAACAAATGTTTAAACTGAGAAATTGTAAAATTTTATGCACAAAATGAGCTCATTTCAAATTTGATGCCTGCTACAGGTCTCAAAATAGTTGGGACAGGGGCATGTTTACCATGGTGTAGCATCTCCTCTTCTTTTCAAAACAGTTTGAAGATGTCTGGGCATCGAGGTTATGAGTTTCTGGAGTTTTGGTGTTTGGTCCCATTCTTGCCTGATATAGGTTTCCAGCTGCTGAAGAGTTCGTGGTCATCTTTGACGTATTTTTTGTTTAATGATGCACCAAATGTTCTCTATAGGTGAAAGATATGGACTGCAGGCAGGCCAATTCAGCACCCGGACTCTTCTACTACGAAGCCATGCTGTTGTAATAGCTGCAGTATGTGGTTTTGCATTGTCCTGCTGAAATACACGTCGTCTGGAGGGGAGCATATGTTGCTCTAAAACCTTTATATACCTTTCAGCATTCATGGTGCCTTCCAAAACATGCAAGCTGCCCATACTGTATGCACTTATTCACCCCCATACCATCAGAGATGCTGGCTTTTGAACTGAACGCTGATAACATGCTGGAAGGTCTCCCTCCTCTTTAGCCTGGAGGACACGGCATCCGTGATTTCCAGCAAGAATGTCAAATTTGGACTCGTCTGACCTTAGAACACTTTTCCAATTTGAAACAGTCCATTATAAATTAGCCTTGGCCCACAGGACACGATGGCGCTTCTGGACCATGTTCACATATGGCTTCCTTTTTGCATGACAGAGCTTTAGTTGGCATCTGCAGATGGCACGGCGGATTGTGTTTACCGACAGTGGTTTCTGGAAGTATTCCGGGGCCCATTTAGTAATGTCAATGACAGAATCATGCCGATGAGTGATGCAGTGTCGTCTGAGGGCCCGAAGACCACGGGCATCCAACAAAGGTCTTCGGCCTTGTCCCTTACGCACAGAGATTTCTCCAGTTTCTCTGAAACTTTTGATGATGTTATGCACTGTAGATGATGAGAATTTGACGTAGAGGAACGATGTTTTTAAAGTATTCCACAATCTTTTTACGCACTCTTTCACAGATTGGAGAGCCTCTGCCCATCTTTACTTCTGAGAGACTCTGCCTCTCTAAGACATCCCTTTTATAGCTAATCATGTTACAGACCTGATGTCAGTTAACTTAATTAGTTGCTAGATGTTCTCCCAGCTGAATCTTTTCAAAATGTCTTGCTTTTTTAGCCGTTTGTTGCCCCCGTGCCAACTTTTTTGGGACCTGTAGCAGGCATTCAAATTTGAAATGAGCTCATTTAGTGGATAAAAGTGTAAAATGTCTCAGTTTAAACATTTGTTATGTTCTCTATGTTCTATTGTGAATAAAATATTGGCTCATGGGATTTGAAAGTCTTTTAGTTTTCATTTTATTACAATTTAAAAAAACGTCCCAACATTTCCGGAATTCGTGTTGTATTTAAATCTATTTAAATAAATTATTAATAGTATTATTATTATCAGGCGTACAGTTGGAACATTTTTCTTTTTATACTACAGCTCATTAACATATTAAATCAACTTACTCTTATTAATTTATTGTGGTGCCAGATGTAGTTTTGGCCTCCATCAGTTCATTCCAAATGTCTAGGCCTTGACAGCATCTGACACATTAAGACTCTACTCAGTTGATACAGTTTGTTTCAAATGTGAAGCACAATGATCTTGAAGGGCACTGTGTTCTCTTGTAGAGCACAAGGGAGGAATTTTGTAAAATGTAAAGCTGCTTTTTCTTTTACAGACATTCGAAGTAAACAGGGCTTTCAAGCTCCAGAAACAAAACAAAACAAAAAACAAAACAAATAATAGTCTGTATGATTTGTATGTAATAGTTCACTAAGATCAAGTTATTTTCAGTGCTTTCAAATGAATGATTGATAAACATTCTTAAAATAAAGGTTCTTTATTGGCATTGATGGTTCCTTCCATGTAGAGCCTTTTACATCCATATAATCTTTCCATTCCATTCCACAAAAGGTTATTTATAGTGGAAAATGGTGCTGTGGATTATTAAAATATTCTTTGCACTAAGAAAAATAATAATAATTTGGGGAACCAAAATGTTTTTTTTATGCTGCGAAAACACCTTTTTTGGGAGTGTGTAGAAAAACACTGCATTGTAGTAAAGTGTGTATTTCCCTTTCCCTTGTTGTCTAACAACAGGAGAACACTGTGGGAAAATTTTTATATTCACTGTTTTGCTTTCATATATTGAGCATTAAAATACTAACTTAGGCCACAGGGCTTGACTAGTTTGCATTTAAGATCCTGAAGTTGGTTGTTGAACATGCAATACGTGCAATACAGTCACTGTGACGTGTCACAATCTCCAGTCACCAGCCCATTCACCACAGCACTACATTTCCCAGCATCCCTCTTGTTTCTCATCTGCACACACTGAATCATCACTCGCACCTTCCATTAATCAAGATTTTAGAAGACCACCCACACTGTTTGTCTGGTCTCATCTATAGCCTTATGTGCCAGACTTAACCAAACTTTTACCCGCTCACCTGTCTTCATCCTCTTAATAATACAAAGGACTTTATTTGCATGTTAATTGTTCCATGTGCTGGATCATGATTGAATGAATTACTTGTGTGGTTAATTCTATAAGTTCTACAGTAAAATCTTGAACCCGACCCCCAGTTATTGTGACAACTTGAGACTGACACAATCATATATTGAGAAATATGTAAGAATATCAAGAAATATCTGGTGTTGTTAAGTGGTTGTGAAACAGATAACTGCTGACAACAATAACAATTTCAAAATAAACCACATATTTAGCAACCAATAACTACTCAGTAGCATTACAAATATTCACAGAAGATTAATCAGTCTTAATTAAAAAGGCTTTTTTTATTTAATTTCACATAGCCTATCATAAAGGTCCTATAGGGGGCCCATCTCACTTGCATTAAAGACATGAAACATATTTTTCTGCATAAAAGTGCAAGTGACTAGTTAAAGTTGGTAATCAAACACGTTGATCAGTACAGACGTGTTGAAATGAGATGTTCCTCTTCTGTTTTCTTTAAAAAGATCTAATGTGGACTGCATTTCATCAGACCAGCATCTGTGCTAAACTTGCAAAAATGGTAAGTTTAATAATACTACTAATCAAAATAGAATTTATATATTAACATTTACTGGTGTATACTGTGTTTTTTCTATAATAAGTTCCTAGTTTTCTCTTTACAGACATCTTTGGCTCTGGTTTTGGTATTCTGTGCCTTTGTCTCTTTAAGTGAATCCGCCTGCTCCTTTGCACTTCTAAAAGAAGGTAAATAAAAACACAGACACACGAAAAACCACATTTTTTATAATTTCTTTAAAAGTCAACATGAAGTCAAAATTCACTCTTATTTGTTTTATTTATTTATTTATTTTTTATTTATAGTGCCCATTTCATCATAGCATGATGAGTTATTCAGCGCTTAGTTGTTTTGCATCAAAACACATTTTTGGTTAAACTATCAAAAATAATAAATGTGTAATGGAAACTTTATATCTAATCTTCTAACTATAACACCATTTATTTGAAGTTTTTCACCATTTATTTGCATTTGAATCATGTTTACTAACAGAAAATAGGTGTTTGAATCATATTTCATGTCAAATAACCAACAGAAACTATGTATAACAAGGAAACACTTGTCATACTACATATTTAAAAGATAGTGTATGTACACTTTTAGGTGAATAAACACTGCATTTCTTCTTAACAATTCTTAACAGGGGCAACTCATTGTGTTGATGGCTATGATAACTCCAAGCATCCAATGGGAAGTACTTGGACAAACGGCAGATGTATGAGATGCACCTGCTCTCCCAGCGGAATGGAGTGCTGTGACACGTAAGACATTTAACTTCCTAACTGCTGTTGAAACTTTAGAAAACCAAATATATTGTTTTTAAATTCTTTTATTAATTTCTCCTTGTCCTTCAGTATTTTTTAAACAAAACAATTGGAGTTAACAATAATAGAGATAATACAGTATTGCAGATAATACAATATTCCTGAAATAAAAGTGCACTTAAAAGAGAGAACACTTTCATGACTATGTTTTCTATAACACTATAACACACTCAAGTACTTTTTCAAAGTAAAATTAAAAGTCTTACCTTAAAGGACAATATAAGTCATTATGTTTTAATAATATTTTGTCGTGCTTTAAAGAAGTAGACTTATTTTGATGTGTTGACTAACATACTAAAGCACATACTTGATTATCATTTTAACTGTAGTGTTATTCAATATTACTTTTAAATTATAAATACATTTTATGTATTAATGTATTAAACTGCAACTTCATTCTTACAGATGTGTAAAAAAATACATATTTACATTTACATTTACATTTAATCATTTAGCAGACGCTTTTATCCAAAGCGACGTACAAATGAGGAGAACAATAGAAGCAATCCGACCATCGAGAGAGCAACAGTATACAAGTGCCATGACAAGTCTCAGTTAGTCTAGCACAGTACACGTAGCTAGGATTTTTTTTTTTTTTTTTTTTAATAGAATAGGTAAGTGTTAGTATTAGTTAGTCAGGTGCTGGCGAAAACGATGTGTCTTTAGATGTTTTTTGAAAATGGCTAAAGACTCAGCTGTTCGAATTGAGATCGGGAGGTCATTCCACCAGCTGGGCACAGTCCAGGAAAAGGTCCGTGAGAGTGATTTGGTACCTCTTTGGGATGGACGTCGTGCATGTATTTCACAAGACGTCGTTCACTTGCAGAACGCAAGCTTCTGGAGGGCGCATAAGTTTGAACTAGCAAGTTTAGGTATATTGGTGCAGTGCCAGTTGTGGTCTTGTAGGCAAACATCAGTACCTTGAATTTGATGCGAGCGGCTATTGGTAGCCAGTGTAACCTGATGAAGAGAGGGGTAACGTGAGCTTTTTTCGGCTCATTAAAGACCACTCTGGCTGCTGCATTCTGGATCAGTTGCAGAGGCTTGATAGTACATGCGGGAAGGCCCGCCAAGAGAGCATTACAATAGTCCAGTCTGGAGAGAACAAGAGCTTGGACAAGGAGTTGTGTGGCTTGCTCTGACAGGAAGGGCCTAATCTTCCTAATGTTGTATAAGGCAAATCTGCAGGATATATATATTTAAAATAAATACGTGACATAAAAGTTCCAATAGAAATGTCATCAAAGTATATTTTAGTTTACAATGAATGCTTATCTTTACATGTATAGTACACTATAAGCACATTTCAAAGACAATCCAAGCAATTATGAAATTACATATAAAATGTACTTAAGTCTTATTGAAGTGGGTGAAAAAGCACTCTTAAGTTCAGCAAATTTCATATAAATTTAAACTATAATACATTGTCATTTAATTGTAAATAATTTGCAATTATGTTTCCGAAAACATTGTTCACACTTAAGTATAAACTTTTAAAGTATATTATCTCTGTAGTTAGTAGGCTACTCTTTATTTATATGCATGCTATAGCATACATCTTTTTCACAAGGGTTGTTCATTGTTAGCTCCATTAACTTTGAAAACAGCATTTCTTTTAAACCTGAGGTCATGCTGGCATGTGTGTGTGCTGTATTTTAAACACATGGTTCATAAACATTCATGTTTACAAGCTGAGGGTTGAGTTTAAAATGAAGAGCTACATGACATTTCTCAGCATGGAGGTAAGCAGTTCAACTTTTAAGATTAAGAATCTCGTCACTGTATGCACACAGTATAGCACACAACAATGACATGGGGTTAGCAGCTCTAAAACAGTAGGCTAAATAATAAATTAACTAGTAAAATTAAAATAAACAGTATAAATTAAACAATATAAACAGTAGTGCTGCCACAATACAGTGTTGTAAAGTGAGGTGGAGTATACTTTAAAAACAGCATCAGTATTGCATGTTTGTTATTGTAAGCAATGCTCACAATGTTATTGTAGTTATAAACAATATAGACAGTATGACCGCAGTAAAAACATTAATGCAGCAGCAGTATACTGTTTAAAGGTGATATAGCACAAGAAGCACCTTGGCAATACAATAATGCACATATGTTCATAAATTGTAATTAATGTTCACTGTTATGTGTCATAATCTGTATGTTAAACAGTAGCAAATAATGTAGTAATGGAGAGCCAGGGAAATAGCCTCCTCCGTGGACCTGTTTCTATAAGCAAACTGATACGGGTCGAGTGAGGCCGGTATGGGATCTCTGATGTGCAGTGTTGGATGTTGATCCTCATCTGTGGCTAGAACATAGCCGTTGTCACCTTATCTTTGTTCTAAATCTGAGCAAAAAACTGTTGAGCTCATTAGATAGTGAGACATCACAATGGTGGAGGGAAGGTGAATTCTTGTGTTTTAATAATATTTTGTAGTGCTTTAAAGAAGTACACTTATATTGTTGTGTTGACTAACATACTAAAGCACATACTTGATTATCATTTTAACTGTAGTGTTATTCAATATTACATTTAAAGTATAAATACATTTTAAATGTATTAAACTGCAACTTCATTCTTACAGATGTGTAAAAAAAATACATATATATTTAAAATAAATACATGACATAAAATTTTCAATAGAAATGTCATCAAAGTATATTTTAGTTTACAATGAATGCTTATGAGTACATGTAGTACATCCCATCGCTGCCAAGACAGACTTTTGGAAGGCTCTTGTGGCTGCTGTGCCTGAGCGAACCGACTGGAGAAGTGGCGCTGTGTGCTCATCCAGAATTCAGCTGGGGAAGTCGTGGCCTAATGGTTAGAGAGTCGGACTCGTAATCGAAAGGTTGCAGGTTCGAGTCTCGGGCCGGCAGGAATTGTAGGTGGGGGGAGTGAATGTACAGTGCTCTCTCCACCCTCAATACCACGACTGAGGTGCCCTTGAGCAAGACGCCGAACCCCCAACTGCTCCCCGGACGCCGCAGCATAAATGGCTGCTGTGTGTGTGTGCACTTAGGATGGATTAATTGCAGAGCACAAATTCTGAGTATGGTTCACCATACTTGGTCGTATGTCACGTCACTTTCACTTTCCCTATAAGCATATTTCAAAGACAATCCAAGCAATTATGAAATTACATATAAAATGTACATAAGTCTTATTGAAGTGGGTGAAAAAGCACTCTTAAGTTCAGCAAATTGCATATAAATTTAAACTATAATACATTGTCATTTAATTGTAAATATTAATAACGTGCAATTATGTTTCCGAAAACATTATTATCCATTAACTTTGAAAACAGCATTTCTTTTAAACCTGAGGTCATGCTGGCATGTGTGTGTGCTGTATTTTAAACACATGGTTCATAAACATTCATGTTTACAAGCTGAGGGTTGAGTTGAAATTTATTTCTGTGATTATGAACAGCATGTTGTAGGTTTTATATTTCAAGACATTTCCTCTGAAGTGATGTGCTTTTTGTTATAGGATGGCCCGAGCAACTGTCAAGACTGAAGGCTGTATTGTGAAGTATAATTACAGAACATGCACATTTGTTGTGTTTCATCCAAAAGACCCCGCCATTAAGTGTTCCTATGGTGCTGTTGGAAAATAATTTCCATTGATCAAGTAATGTGTACTTATTTGGACTAAAATGAACTTCAGCTGTTTTTGAATCCAACTTTAGACTATGCTGCATACTAATTATTAATGACAGCTAAATATCTTGATTACTACAAGGTTTGGCATTAAAGACTTTCTTTCTTTTATCACTAAAGCAAAGTATTTTTAAAGTAGAGCTAAGAGAACAAGGAATTTTGTTTCTTATATTGAATTTTGCATCTTATATTTGTAAAAAATAGCTTATACACTTGTCTATGTATAGAGGCCATACATGTTGGAAGATTAAAAAAGTGTATGCTTATATAAAAAAAAGGTATGAATTATGTCACCTTTTCATTTATGATTTAAAACATGAATTGTGCATTGTTTGCTTCTGATTAACTGAATTGTTAAAATTGCTCAGTTGAAATTTTGCATGTTTGTTGATGATTAAATCACATTTTCTCATCACACATCACAATAATCTTGTGTTTAAAGCAGTGTTTGTGTGAAATGATACATGTAAAACCCTAATAAAAACACAATAGCAGGTTATTAATGAAAGACTATGTGTTTCAAGCAGGGCCGGATTTATGCATAGGCATGTCCCGAGGGGCCAAATTACAATAAGGAAAATTAATTATGTATTCTACGGGCTACCTACAACAGCAAATAAATCAAAACTAAAATAAATAAATAACCATGCAAATAAATATATAAAAAAAATACGACAAAAATATTTCCATGTTTTACACACAAAATTACATTTTACTATCTACGAAAAGCACGCTTTCTCACACTCTTTCTCATAAAAACACACGCACATACAGTACAGACTCAACAGTACAGGATCAAACACACAGAAACGTGTAAATGCTGCCCTGCGATCTTTTCAATAAAACAGATTTGCAGCTGAAGAGCTACATGACATTTCTCAGCATGGAGGTAAGCAGTTCAACTTTTAAGATTAAGAATCTCGTCACTGTATGCACACAGTAGCACACAACAATGACATGGGGTTAGCAGCTCTAAAACAGTAGGCTAAATAATAAATTAACTAGTAAAATTAAAATAAACAGTATAAACAGTAGTGCTGCCACAATACAGTGTTGTAAAGTGAGGTGGAATATACTTTAAAAGCAGCATCAGTATTGCATGTTTGTTATTGTAAGCAATGCTCACAATGTTATTGTAGTTATAAACAATATAGACAGTATGACCGCAGTAAAAACATTAATGCAGCAGCAGTATACTGTTTAAAGGTGATATAGCACAAGAAGCACCTTGGCAATACAATAATGCACATATGTTCATAAATTGTAATTAATGTTCACTGTTATGTGTCATAATCTGTATGTTAAACAGTAGCAAATAATGTAGTAATGGAGAGCCAGGGAAATAGCCTCCTCCGTGGACCTGTTTCTATAAGCAAACTGATACGGGTCGAGTGAGGCCGGTATGGGATCTCTGATGTGCAGTGTTGGATGTTGATCCTCATCTGTGGCTAGAACATAGCCGTTGTCACCTTATCTTTGTTCTAAATCTGAGCAAAAAACTGTTGAGCTCATTAGATAGTGAGACATCACAATGGTGGAGGGAAGGTGAATTCTTGTGTAACAAAGTTTGTAGTTATTGGAAGAAGGAGGCAGAAACCAGCAGACGTTTAACATAAATTTAATAACAAACAACAACACGGACAACTAAAGCACAACTAAAATGTCCCAGGCCTGGTCCTCTCTCGTCCTTCACTGCCGTCACTCCTCCATCGGTCTCGAGACCGGTGTGGCACTTAGTATTAATGCAATTAATGTTTAATAAAGGCAGGTTATTGCCTTTAATTTAGTATTTTCCATAATCTAAAGTGAGAACTATCTATTTGTAATAAACCATTAACAGCTCCATTATTACCGGTTTAAATACTGTACATTAGTTAAGTATGGTTAACAAGTTGTTAACTCTTCACGTATGAGCTAATTAAGCAAAAATAATTTGTTAACTACTATGTCAATTAATGAAGTACTCATTATTTGTACAGTACATGAATGTATTAACAATGTAGACTACAGTTTGAATTAAGTATAAACTAATAGTTTGCAAATGATTTATAAGTGCTTTGTTACTGTATACTTATAAAGTGTTTTCAAAATATTTTGCTGCATTGAAGTGCAAAGGTCCAGTGTCCAAAGTCAGTAATCAAACAAGTTAATGGTCAGCGCAGATGTGTGTTGAAATGTTTGTCTCTTCTGTTTGCTTTAAAAAAGACACAATGTGCAAATGACTGCATTTTATCAGACCAGCGTCTGAGCTAAACTGTGCTAAAAAAATGGTAAGTTTCATAATGCTGATCAATATAGAATTTATATTTAAAAACATTTACCATTGTATACTGTTTTTTCTTTAATATGTACGTATTTTTCCTTTTACAGACATCTTTGGCTTTGGTTTTGGTATTTTGTGCCTTTGTCTCTTTAAGCGATTCTGCCTGTTTCCTTAAAAGTCTAAATCTGGGTAATTAAAAACATAGACGCACGTACAACCATATTTTGCACTCACACATTGTGAAAGTATAGTCTTTTAATTCTTTCTTCAAAAATCCACATGAAGTCAAAATTCAGTCTTATTAGTTTTTTTATTTATTTATAGTGCACATTTCATCAGAGCATGATGACTTAATCATTGCTTAGTTGTTTTGCATCAAAACAAATATTTGGTTAAAATATCGACAATTATAATTAAATCTGTAATGAGAACTGTATATCTAATGTTCTAACTATAACACCATTTATTTTGAATTCGAGTCACCTTTTCAACAGAAAATAGGTGTTTACATGAAATACATTTAATGTCAAATACCCAAGAACAGAAAATGTTCAGTTATAGCACACATAGACACACATCCACTCAGATAATTAACATTACATATTTAAAAGATGGTATATGAACACTATTAGGTGAATAAACACTGCATTTCTTCTTAACATCTCTTAATTTGATTGAATATAAATAGGGGCAACTCATTGTGTTGATGTCTATGATAACTCCAAGCATCCAATGGGAAGTACTTGGACAAACGGCAGATGTATGAGATGCACCTGCTCTCCCAGCGGAATGGAGTGCTGTGACACGTAAGACATTTAACTTCCTAACTGCTGTTGAAACTTTAGAAAACCAAATATATTGTTTTTAAATTCTTTTATTAATTTCTCCTTGTCCTTCAGTATTTTTTAAACAAAACAATTGGAGTTAACAATAATAGAGATAATACAGTATTGCAGATAATACAATATTCCTGAAATAAAAGTGCACTTAAAAGAGAGAACACTTTCATGACTATGTTTTCTATAACACTATAACACACTCAAGTACTTTTTCAAAGTAAAATTAAAAGTCTTACCTTAAAGGACACTGTAAGTCATTATATGTTTTAATAATATTTTGTCGTGCTTTAAAGAAGTAGACTTATTTTGATGTGTTGACTAACATACTAAAGCACATACTTGATTATCATTTTAACTGTAGTGTTATTCAATATTACATTTAAAGTATAAATACATTTTAAATGTATTAAACTGCAACTTCATTCTTACAGATGTGTAAAAAAAATACATATATATTTAAAATAAATACATGACATAACATTTTCAATAGAAATGTCATCAAAGTATATTTTAGTTTACAATGAATGCTTATGAGTACATGTAGTACATCCCATCGCTGCCAAGACAGACTTTTGGAAGGCTCTTGTGGCTGCTGTGCCTGAGCGAACCGACTGGAGAAGTGGCGCTGTGTGCTCATCCAGAATTCAGCTGGGGAAGTCGTGGCCTAATGGTTAGAGAGTCAGACTCGTAATCGAAAGGTTGCGAGTTCGAGTCTTGGGCCGGCAGGAATTGTAGGTGGGGGGAGTGAATGTACAGTGCTCTCTCCACCCTCAATACCACGACTGAGGTGCCCTTGAGCAAGGCACCGGACCCCCAACTGCTCCCCGGACGCCGCAGCATAAATGGCTGCTGTGTGTGTGTGCACTTAGGATGGGTTAATTGCAGAGCACAAATTCCGAGTATGGTTCACCATACTTGGTCGTATGTCACGTCACTTTCACATTCACTATAAGCATATTTCAAAGACAATCCAAGCAATTATGAAATTACATATAAAATGTACATAAGTCTTATTGAAGTGGGTGAAAAAGCACTCTTAAGTTCAGCAAATTGCATATAAATTTAAACTATAATACATTGTCATTTAATTGTAAATATTAATAACGTGCAATTATGTTTCCGAAAACATTATTATCCATTAACTTTGAAAACAGCCTCTCTTTTAAACCTGAGGTCATGCTGGCATGTGTGTGTGCTGTATTTTAAACACATGGTTCATAAACATTCATGTTTACAAGCTGAGGGTTGAGTTGAAATTTATTTCTGTGATTATGAACAGCATGTTGTAGGTTTTATATTTCAAGACATTTCCTCTGAAGTGATGTGCTTTTTGTTATAGGATTTTCCGAGCAATTGTCAAGACTGAAGGCTGTATTGTGAAGTATAATTACAGAACATGCACATTTGTTGTGTTTCATCCAAAAGACCCCGCCATTAAGTGTTCCTATGGTGCTGTTGGAAAATAATTTCCGATCAAGATTTATTATTTGCATAACTTCAGGTTTTTGAATCATGTCCCGAGGGGTTTGGCATTAAAGACTTTCTTTCTTTTAAAAAACAAAGTTTTTTAAAGTAGAGCAATAATGAGAATGAAT
The DNA here is from genome assembly GCA_027422415.1 of Schizothorax lantsangensis. Classification (NCBI taxonomy): domain Eukaryota; kingdom Metazoa; phylum Chordata; class Actinopteri; order Cypriniformes; family Cyprinidae; genus Schizothorax; species Schizothorax lantsangensis. The sequence continues at coordinate 26,862,932 of CM049851.1, forward strand.
TATGTATTCTACGGGAAGATTAAAAAAGTGTATGCTATATAAGAAAAAGGTATGAATTATGTCCTTTTCATTTATGATTTAAAACAAATTGTGCAGTTTGCTTCTGAAATAAATCAAAACTAAAATAATTTTCTCATAAATAAATAATCTTGTGTTTAAAGCGTGTTTGTGTGAAATGATACAAATAAAAACACAATAGCAGGTAAAAATATGTGTTTCAAGCAGGGCCGGATACGACAGGGGCCAAAATATGAGAATTAATTATGTATTCCATACAACAGCAAATTCAAAACTAAAATAAATAAATAACACACAAAATTATGTTTTACACACAAAATTTTACTATCTACGAAAAGCACGCTTTCTCACACTCTTTCTCATAAAAACACACGCACATACAGTACAGACTCAACAGTACAGGATCAAACACACAGAAACGTGTAAATGCTGCCCTGCGATCTTTTCAATAAAACAGATTTGCAGCTGAAGAGCTACATGACATTTCTCAGCATGGAGGTAAGCAGTTCAACTTTTAAGATTAAGAATCTCGTCACTGTATGCACACAGTATAGCACACAACAATGACATGGGGTTAGCAGCTCTAAAACGGTAGGCTAAATAATAAATTAACTAGTAAAATTAAAATAAAGGTTTTAATAATGTTTGTTTTGATGCAAAAGTTGTTTTGCATCAAAACAAATATTTGGGTTAAAATATCAACAATAAATCTGTAATGGGAACTGTATATAATGTTCTACCTATAACACCATTTATTTTGAATTCGAGTCACCTTTTTAACAGATAATAGGTGTTTACATGAAATATATTTCATGTCAAACACCCAAGAACTGAAAATGTTCAGCTATAGCATGAGACACACATCCACTCAGATATTTAACACCAAATATTTAAAAGATGGTATATGAACACTATTAGGTAAATAAACATTGCATTTCTTCTTAACATCTCTTAATTTGATTGAATATAAATAGGGGAAAAACATTGTGTTGATGGCTATGATAACTCCAGGCATCCAATGGGAAGTACTTGGACAAACGGCGCATGTATCAGATGTATCTGCTCCCCCAGCCAAATGGAGTGATGTTATATGTAAGACACTTAACATCCGAACTGCTGTTTAAACTTAAGAAAACCAAATACAATCATCTTTAAAACAAATAAGAAACATAGGAAAGTCCAGAAATACCTTTTAAGATTTGAGGGACACTACAATTGCACATTTGATACAATTAAGCACTTCTTTTTCAGAAGAGAATACTTTTACAGCATTTATGAACATTGTAAATGCATTAGTTATCATAAACTTTTTTTTTTCCGTTGTTGTCTGAAGTTGTCACAACCCGAATTATGGAAAGGCTGGGACATTTTTTACATTTGAATAAAATGAAAACTAAAATAATTTCAAATCACATGAACCATTATTTTATTCACAATAGAACATAGATAACTTAAATGTTTAAACTAAGATTTTTTTTTAAAAATGTTATGCACAAAATGAGCTCATTTCAAATTTGATGCCTGCTACAGGTCTCAAAATAGTTGGGACATGTTAACCATGGTGTAGCATCTCTTCTTTTGCTAAAACAGTTTGAAGATGTCTGGGCATCAAGGTTATGAGTTTCTGAAGTTTTGGTGTTGGAGTTTGGTCCCATTCTTGCCTGATATAGGTTTCCAGCTGCTGAAGAGTTCGTGGTCGTCTTTGACGTATATTTTGTTTAATGATGTGCCAAATGTTCTCTATAGGTGAAAGATCTGGACTACAGGCAGGCCAATTCAGCACCCAAACTCTTCTACTACGAAGCCATGCTGTTGTAATAGCTGCAGTATGTGGTTTTGCATTGTCCTGCTGAAATACACGTCGTCTGGAGGGGAGCATATGTTGCTCTAAAACCTTTATATACCTTTCAGCATTCATAGTGCCTTCCAAAACATGCAAGCTGCCCATACTGTGTGCATTTATGCACCCCCATACCATCAGAGATGCTGGCTTTTGAACTGAACGCTGATAACACACTGGAAGGTCTCCCTCCTCTTTAGCCCGGAGGACACGGCGTCCGTGATTTCCAACAAGAATGTCAAATTTGGACTCGTCTGACCATAGAACACTTTTCCAATTTGAAACAGTCCATTTTAAATGAGCCTTGGCCCACAGGACACAATGGCGCTTCTGGACCATGTTCACAAATGGCTTCGTTTTTGCATGATAGAACTTTAGTTGGCATCTGCAGATGGCATGGCGGATTGTGTTTACCGACAGTGGTTTCTGGAAGTATTCCTGGGCCCATTTAGTAATGTCAATGACAGAATCATGCCGATGAGTGATGCAGTGTCGTCTGAGGGCCCGAAGACCATGAGCATCCAACAAAGGTCTTCGGCCTTGTCCCTTACACACAGAGATTTCTCCAGTTTCTCTGAATCTTTTGGTGATGTTATGCACTGTATATGATGAGATTTGCAAAGCCTTTGCAATTTGACATTGAGGAACGTTATTTTTAAAGTATTCCACAATCTTTTTACGCACTCTTTCACAGATTGGAGAGCCTCTGCCCATCTTTACTTCTGAGAGACTGCCTCTCTAAGACATCCCTTTTATAGCCAATCATGTTACAGACCTGATGTCAATTAATATTTTCAAAATGTCTTGCTTTTTCAGCCCTTTGTTGCCCTCGTGCCAACTTTTTGGAGACCTGTAGCAGGCATCAAATTTGAAATGAGCTCATTTAGTGGATAAAAGTGTTCAATTTCTCAGTTTAAACACTTATGTTCTCTATGTTCTATTATGAATAAAATAGTGGCTCATGTAATTTGAAAATGTTTTAGTTTTCATTTTATTCAAATTTAAAAACGTCCCAACATTTCAGGAATTTGGGTTGTATATATATATTCAATGATGTAGGTGATGTAGGTTCTGTTTGAATATATATTCAAACAGCACCTACATCACCACAGGTTGTTTGGGAGGGTTCCAAGAAAAAAAAAAAAAAAAAAAATCCAAAAACAAATTCCAGCATATTCATTTGCCAGAGACTGCTGAATCTTCAAATTGGACCAGGTGGTCAGATGAAAAGAAAAAATAGCATTTTGTCACACATGAGATGGGTTTAAAGGGATACACAGGGGTTAGAAAGTACCCCAAGCCCACAATGCTGTATCTTTCATGTTGTGGGCCTATTTTTCTGCCAGAAATCCTGGATATCTTGTTCAGATAGATGGCATCATGGATTCTAGCAAATAGCAACAGATTAAAAAAATCAAAACCTGACTGCCTCTACTGAAAATCTGGTTGGATCTTTCTTCAAGAAAATGATCCAAAACAAACATCAGAATCAACACAAAAATGGGTCACTGAGCACAAAATCAAGCTTTTGCCATGGCCGTCCCAGTCCTCTGAACTTAACCCTATAAAACATGAGTGGGGTGAACTGTAGAGGAGAGGCAGCAACATGGAGCTGTGAATCTGAAGGATCTGGACTGGAGTGACCCTGTATGAAGGAGTGGTCTCTGATCCCCAGCCTCATTAGGCATTAGGAGAGACTCGGAGCTGTTAACTTAGTAAAAGGAGGTTGCAAAAAGTATTGAATAAAATGGGCCAAATAATTGTGGGCACCGTGTATTGGAGAAAAACATTCATTTCATTATTTAAGAATTTCCCTCCCATTTCCAGTTAATTAATTTCAATGAAAGATTAGATTATTGTGACTTTTTGGAAAATCAAAAGGATAAAGAATGCAGATTTATTTTCACTGACTTTGCTCATATACCAAGGGGAGGCAATAATTCTGAACTTAACTGTACATTTCACAATAGTACCAATCAATCAATCAATCAATCAAAAGAGATTAAAGTGACATACTTTAGTACAATGAAGTGTTTTACACCCTTGGAAGTTGGTGGATTCTATTATTGACTTGAAATCGTGTTACATGTCAATGGAACCAAGCGCAAGATCCTCCTTTTTTTCCATTTTTGAAACTTTAGAGAGCGTACAAAGTCAATTGGAATACTCAAAATAACTTAATTGTCATGACAAAAGGACCCAGAAGCAAAGGCATGGCAAACAGAAGCTTATTGTCCTTCAAATAAACTCAGCCGGTCTTCAGTTCACTGACCATATCAGGCGTACGCAGGTCTGGAGGAAAACTCAGGGAAAACTGGAACTTAGGAGCCAACTTGAATAGATGAAAAGGGAATGTAGTCCCATGCGGCAGGGCGAGGAGCAACTACCCCAGCAGACAGTACAGTTCAGAGTACAGCGTCCGGAGGAGAGAGAACAGCAGGCGGCAGGCAACTGGGAGACAGGGCAGAACACTGGTAAGTCACTCGACAAGACACGACTAGACTCTACTGAAAATAATAGGAAAGCGTTGCAGGTAGTGAAGCACAATGATCTGGCAGAATGCCTAGGAACACGCAGAGAGAAATAGAGAGGTTAATCAGCACAAAGAGGGAGCAGGTGCCATCTCAATCAGCGCGAGCACTGATTGTGACAGCAAATAAAAAGAGTCTAGGATAGAAGCGCAAGACATTGAAAGGAAGAGACAACAAGTGTCAAACCCGGCTCATAACATTAATGGTGATCTGTTTCAAACTTAATAATAGGATTTTTGAAAATGTATAGCACCAAAACCTTCTTGACTTAAAGTTTAAATTCTAATACAAATCCTTATATTTTTTTCCCCCATAAACTGCAGTGATTCATTATTGTTTTCGGTTTCAATTTATTTTGATGGTCCCTTTAACACATGACTAACGTTGCTCCTACATATCTACTAACTCTCATTAGAGTATCAGTACAATATTGGTAGACTGGTAAGGTTAGGGTTAGAATAAGTTGACATGGTTCTAACCATGTAGGGTTAGAACAAGTTGACTTGCAATGTTACTTATAGTCAGTAGAATGTCTGTTGGGACACCTTCACAATAAAGAGTTAGCAGATATTAATCAGACAGGCTACTAATACTCTAGAGAGTAGAGTGCGTTGTCATGTAGGTGCAAAGTTACTTATTGTCAACAGAGTGCTCAAAAGGGACCATAAATAAAGTTTTACCCTAAAATAGTGATAAGCTGATATTGGCAAACAGAAAATATTTACCTAAGCCCTTATGTTCAGGCCTGGTCAAAGGGACTTCAAATCTTTCACCATGTATTGGGTTCACTGGAGAAAAAAAAAAGTATATATATTTACGAATGTAGTATTAAGGTTGCAGTTGTTCTGGTGTTTCCTCTTTACCATTACCACCTAATGAATCCAGTCACACTGAATGGAATGAAAGCTCTAAAATCATATTAAGAAAATATATTAAATGTGTTACTATATGTAACTGTTAAAAGATTTTTATGATTGATTTGACATAATCAGATCGCTGTCTTCTTAAACATGGTAAATTTCCATCATGCTTCTGTTGCAGTGCTGTTTGTTTGTTTTCATACTGAAGTCCAGTCTGGTGGGTGTACTGAGTGTCCACTGTGTGTTATCATATGTAAACAAAAGAGTCTTATTAAAAAATAAATAAATAAATAAACCTTTGAACAGGTTGAAACCCTAAATTTGATATCAAATGCATAGTTATTTTAAAAATCCAGATACAAGAAGTTATTCTTAACAAATATAAATTACTAATAAAATAATTTTCTGTCTTAATTCAAAATTAAAACTCCAAAACCAATTAAAAGAGCATTACAGCTGCCCATAATGTCAAGCCAAGAGCTGCATGTTTTTGGCATAGCTGTCATACAAAAATTAATCTGCCTTAATGTAAGTCTCTGTGATGTTTTGTACACTGAGAACAGAAGAGGGCCAGATACTGAACCCTGAGGTACCCCAGTGGTTATTTGCTGTAACGTAGACTCCTTTCCAACATAACCTGAAGCATTTATATAAGAAATCTTATCTATCATAATAAATGTCTTTATTGTCACTTCAGATAAATTTTATATATCCTAGTTGAGTAAGTCTTAATTTCTTTAAAAACAACAACAACATACTGACCCCACATTTTTTTGAACAGTAGTGTGTATTGGGTACATTGGAATGCTGCTGAGCTGTTGTTTGCTTCATCATCAAAGTCCAGTCCGCACTTTACTTAGCACATTACTAAAATTATTGTAAATTTCTGCTCAACAGGTAGAGAATAATGAGTAAAATATCAATAAAACACTGCAATTAGCTGTATGCTATTATTATAAAGTTTTCTTTATGTAATAGCAATGCAGTAAGGCAGGTATTTGTGACCTTTTTTTATCTTATTCTGCAGTTAAAACTATTACAATAATCATCACCACAGCACAAAAGAAATCAGTACTTAATAATAATAATTAGAATGTAATCGTTTTTTTTTTTCGAAAATAATTTGACAAATGAATCATTAACATATTGCTCCACCCTCCTCTGTTCACTTAAATACAAGCATTGTGATTTTGGTTTCATTTAATCAAATCACTGTTGGCATAAACATGGTAAGCTTCTCTTATAATATTGTTTATGTTTAGTTTAATATGTAGATTTTAGGACTGTCATTAGGTAATTTTCACAATTACAGAATTCATTAAATGTGTGTGAATTTCATGTGATATTTTATACATGTTAAGCTTCAGTGATAATTAAATTTGACCATACAAACAATAAATGAATTAATAAACAACACATTAATTGAGGCACTTTACTTATGTGTAGATTACTAACATCGGATCAATGTGTTTGTTGACTATGAAGAGGTCGGTGGTTTTGGGTTTGTTTCTGTGTGCTGCCCTTTCTCTAGTCAATGCTGCATGCTTTGTTGAGGAACACAAAACATCAGGTATAAACTGTCCTTCACTTTTATTGCATTACTAAAAAATGTGCTCCATTATAAAAAATAAAAAAAATTCCCCCTGAATTCTTTCTCTGATCTTTTATAGTTACGTTTTGCCAGGACGGGACAGATAAGACATGGCATCCTACTGGATCTGTTTGGAGAAACAGTAAATGTTTTGACTGTAATTGTTCTGCTGATTCCATGAGGTGCTGTGATGCGTAAGTACAGCATTTTTACTGTGTAGTGACATCACCATTGATTTCCTCAATCAATACAACACAACTGAGTTACTTACAACAGAAGTAAATGGAAATAATTTTGGAGGATTTAAAAGAAATGTAAAGCTTTTACATTTTATATTAAATAAAAAAATAAAAAATTATAAAAAGTATTTAACCGAAAACACTTTAAGACCAAAGGTTATCGAAAGAGTAAGTTAACTCAGATATTTTCATTTAAATATCTGACTGATAAAACATAATAATTCATTTTGTTGTGTTTCATTCCTGTAGAATGCAGAGGCCTGTTAATTATCCAGACAAGTGCCAAGTGGAGTATGATTACACTACATGCACATTTGAAATATTTGAGAAAGTTCCCTGTTCTGCTACCGGTGGTGTTGTCGGTAAATGACGGCCATGAATTATGAAAAGAAAGCCATCCTCATTGTATTATCTGCTGATTTAAAGGGCAGTAACTAACTTAAAAAAAAAACATTATACATGGGATCATTTTCAATTTCAAGCATGTTTTAACGTTAAACAGCATGATGTGGCATTGATATAAAAAACTTGTATTACTCTTGTGTTTATATAATTAAAACAGAATCAATACAGTCTCTTGATGTGTTTGTTTGTTTGTTTTTTTACACATCAGCACCACTAGCGTAGCCAGAAATGTTAAAGTGGGTGGGCCTACATAAAACTGGGTGGGCCAAGTGTGTAGCATATGAAAACTGCATGTCAAATTGCCAACACAAAATACAGCACCAAGGCTCATTACACAGTACTTCTAAAGCATGCATTAACATTAGTAATTTGTTATATTAATGTTCATTTCAAAATTTAGGACATTATTAAAATTCAAAGTTGTATCTGTTAACATTTGCATGAGCTGGTTAACAAAGATGAATAAACACGGTAACAAATGTATTGCTAATGTTAGTTAATGCATTAACTAACATTAACTAAAGGAAGTGTATTAAAAAGCATTACCTCAGTCAGTCTGAAACAACAGGGCTTCGCTGATGATTTCATAATCAAACGTCTCTGTCAGTTCACGCACATCGAGGACCGCAGAAATGTGCGCAGCTGCAAATTATGCAGTTTGTTGTAGCGACCAGGATCCAGCACAAAGTTTATGTGTTTCTTTCCACAAAGGACGCATCTTTTAGCGGATCAAACACTGTACCTATGCTAATATGATGCTTCAAACACGCTTGGTTCAGAAGATTCCGATCGATAAATCCAGCACCCGCAGGTGGTCTGGCGGGTTTCATTTGTAGACGGTCTGGATTTATTGCTAAGACTTTTACTTTTTAAAGAATTAATCTGATTTATGATTGCTCAACTCGGCTATTTTCAAATTTAACTCCACAAACGCGCGCATTTTACTATTATATCCTTACGTCGTAAACATAACGTTGTGGGTGGGACTAACAGAAACGGATGAATCATCATCATTTTGACAAGCGTGATGCACCTATAGGAAGAGGGACAACTAAGAAACGACCTGTAATTGACCATGAAAGCAAGCGTTTAATATTTTTTAATAAATATATAAAATTACAGTGAAATAAGATGTTTCTTAGTGTCGTTTAATAAATTACATCCATTTGGAAAATGACCAACTTCTCATTGGGTGGGCCACAGATCCAGCCAGGCCCACCCGTAGCTACTCGACTGATCAGCACAGACCCTATCTTGAAACTTCTTTAACTCTAGATGTCATGCCTGTTTACTCTCAAAGGCAAGGGTTGATTTGGTTCAAAAACCTTTTTTGTTTCTCTCTTTACATCCCGATAGCAATCACTAAGTTCAGTGGACTAAATGTTTTCATATGTATTTATATCGTCTGTGGAAGGTGTAGGACCATCAAATGTTCGTCCAATCATATCTCTCGGTCCGAGGGCTATGATAGGCTGTTAAGATTAACATTTGAATATTTCACTTACTGGATTGAAGCAATTTATCTATCTCTCTCTATATATATATATATATATGTCACAGGTTAACCTGTTGTCAGGTTAAATATTTAATGCACTGTCCTCATGCACTGTAAATATTTTTTTCACCTTCCAATAAACCACCAGTTTTTGATTATTGCACCAACATTTTGTACAGGACGTCATTTCCTTTACCACTCCAACTGGTTGGCCTTCTACAGTATATATTTTTTTAAATCATGTTAAAATGTATCAAATATGATCATCAGGCTTTTGAGAAACATTTATTTGTTCCTCTCTCCATCGTCATCGTATTGCATTGTATTTTTGAAACCAAAGAGCTCTTAAAACTAAGCATTTAAAAATCATATTACTAAGACATATTATTGAGTTATTCAGAGTGAACTAATTTCATGTAAATAATCTGTAGTAAATAATATCTCATTGATTACAGAATTGCATTGTACATTTCATCGTACAACAAATGCATGTTTATATTATATATATATTCTCTAAATGTTCAATAAAGTAGTCAATTTCCAAAAATTTGATTTTTTGAACTATTCATTTTATATGTCAAGCTTTACAGGAAAAAAGTTGGAATTTTTTCAAATGTAATACTGTCAATAAACAAACATTTTCAGTAACATTTCTTACCACTAGATGGCAAAATAACAACCTTAATCACTCTTTGGGTTTCTTTATTGCTTTAAAAAAAAGAGTATGGAAAGTTGTTTTGGAGTCAAGGGGCTGAGAGAGACAATGATTTTGCACTGTCTGGCAAAGACACACACACACACACACACACACACACACACACTCAAACATAAACACACACAACCACACTCCCTCCCACACTCCATCAATCTAGCAGCAACTGGGGCAGCGAGCAGAAGTGTGTCAGACTTTGGGGTGCATGTGCACATTTGCCTTCTAGAAACTTCTTTCTAACCAAGAATCTTTCTTAGAGACATTTTCATTACATTTTTTCCATAAACTCTTAACTCTGCTGCCACAGGACAGTAGAAGCAAAGGCAAATCTAGTCTTTTGGAGAATGCTTTCTCAAAATTAACTGCACAGAACAGCTGCACAGATTACGGATTGTCAAGGACCCTGGGGAACCTTACTTTTCTCTCATGGTCACTTTTGTATTTTTCCTGTAGACCTGATTTTGTTTGACTCAAACAGTGCTTTACAACATGTGCAGACTTTGGAGGATAGCAGTTTTGCTCTGTGTCAAATTGTTGGACACTGCGAATGGAAATACAGGAATTGTGCCAGAAAGAGGGACAGCAGCTTCCTCCTGCTATGGAGGTTTTGACCTCTACTTTGTACTAGACAAGTAAGCTATCCTGTGATTTACCACCTTTTCTTATCAATGCATGGTCACACTCTGTATATGCTGTGTTGGCATCTGTATACCATGTAAGACTCACTTTGTCTGAGGGCTTTAACCCATTGTTTTGATCTTTGACCAGTAATTATTAGACAGAAAAATACACTTGCATAAATCACTAATGCTCATGAAGAATTAGGTTTACAATTGAAATGCATTTTTTTTCCCAGAGGTATAAGGTCTATGTGGCAAGGTTTTATTAGAGCGAGGAAGGCTAAGTTAAGTGATGCTTTCATATATTAATATTTTATCGGAATAAATGACCCAAATGTTTTTTTGATGGAAACTGACCCAAAGAGTCACATTTTGATACTTTGAAGATCATTTGAACATTTAAAATGACTGAACGTCTTTCTGTAAAGTGCAAATGCAAAGTGGCATCTGCTGCAAACTTTTCTGAGAACTACAGTAACTACATTTTTCTTCATTCTGCTCAATGACTTTTAATCTAAGTCAATTCTCCTCAAGTTCACACTGTTTTTTTCCCTTGTATCTATTGTTTTGTACCTATATTGTTTTACTTTTTGTGAAGTATTTTGCTTGAAACGTGTGCATATGATATATTTCTTTAAAACAATTTCCATGTTCTTTGATATTTCATTATTTAGTGCATAATGCCATTCACACAGTGTTTGCAAGAGAGAGAGAGATAGAGAGATGAAAAATATAACAATAAAGATAACTGTTTTCCTCTGTAACATATGTCTCATCCAACAACAATAATGCATGAGGTGGGAAAATGGCATGTTAGGGGTCAATGCGGACACGCTGGCTGGATGCAAGTGCTGCCCCTTGAGGACAGTTTACAAATATGCAGCAATGAGCCAAAAGACTGCAAGGGAAGGATAGATTAAACAGCTGGGTTAAGAGGCCATTTGCCATATTAGTTCCACATATGCAGTTTAATAGAAAAGTAATGTATGGGAGAAAATCGATGATTTAAGATTTATTTTGAAACAGTTTCACTTTTAAATTGCTATTTCATGAAATACAACAAAGAAACAGCAAGTAATATTGAATTGTATTTGAAATGTGTTTTTTGAGTGTTTTCTTTTCAAATGTTACCATGCATTTTGACTACAAATTGAGGTTGTTTTAGTCTTGTTTGCTAATTTACTTGGCAACTCGCAAGCTAGCTTGACCTAATTTTGTCACGCAGTGTTGTGAAAGCCCTAGGACTTATAAAAGCACATGGGAAATCAATTACACACAGTTCTAAACTCAATCATCACACTGTGATGTTTACCTGTGTGCTGATAGCTTTTTTATACAATATATATGCACACACACACATGGACATAGAATAGATTGGATGTGGATCACAGTTTCCAGCTATTTCGTTTCAGTCTAAACTTTAACGCTGCTTGGCAACTTTTCCCCAGAGTGTTATGTTCATGTTCGACGAATGTGTTTTAAGTATAAAAAACACAGCTGTGTTTCCTAATACATGTAAATCATTCCTCATGGCTCGCCTGTCAGTTCAGCTGTGAATGTGATGTTATTGTTGGACAGATTCATAATGTTATACAGCGACATACAGCTATATGTCAACTCATTTCCCGTTTACCCCACTGCCTTGGATACTGCAAATCAAATTAGTTTTCATTTCATTCATTTAAAAAAATAATAATAATTCAGGAAGAGCATTTACCTGAATATGACAATATTGATTATGTTATTGTCTGTTGGCGTAAAGAACATTTATAATGCAATATTCATGTAGTGTTCAGTCATTATCAGCCCCCAGTGGCTGAGCAACAACATGATGACACTCAACATAAATAAGTGTGCTTTCAGAGGTTCCTGTACTCCTTTTCATCATCTACAAGACTTGTGAAGTCAAATATTATGGTTCTAATAGATACGCAAAATGAATTCTAGAAATGATACGGGAGAATAAAGTTAATGAATGCCCTGATGACAGAACATGCCAGCAAAACAAATAGCTGTAGTCCAAATGTCTGAGAATGCTAGTGGATGGTTTCTATTTTGCATTTGTTCAATTTAATGCAACAATTTAAATTAAATTAAAAATAATAAAAATTAAATTATTATTATTATATAAATTAATAATTGATTATAAAGCATAATAATTTGTAATTATTACAATAATTAATGTCAGGATTTCTTAGTATTTGGTACTTTCATTTTCATATCACTCATGCATACATACGTGTGTGTGTGTGTGTGTGTGTGTTTTGAAAAATGTTCTCTTGTGCTTTAATGGGAATCAAGCTCATAATTGCTTATAATTCATTTAACATCATAGCTTTGCTTATTGTACAAAATACTAAATCTTTATTTCCAATAAATAATAAAAACTCATAGTAAACAGTCATTATAAAGCAAATTCAGTTCACTGTTGATTCAGTGCAGTTTAAGTCAATCAATAATTGAATGAGTTTAATTCATCTATAAAGCAGCTCTGGAGAAAACAATCATCATCTAGCTCACTTCACTTCTCATCCAATAATGTCAGTGCATTTAAGTCATTAATATTGCAAAATAGTAAGTGTCCCTAACTGAAAGGCAAAAGTGGCAAGAAACCCAAAATCTATCGGTGACAAAAATGGAGAGAAACAAAACCTTGGGAGAAACCAGGCTTAGTCGAGGAGGCCAGTTCTCCTCTGGCCAACAGTTGTCAGATTCATGCATTTTAAATGCTACAGCCGATATAAACACAACTGGTCATAATCAGTCAGTGTAATAGTCTATTAAGAATCTTCAGCTGACAAGAGATGCAATGGAATTAATTTAGCATATAAAACAGCCTTCTAGCTATCATGGGACAATGCCCACCATTAAGTTCTGGTTGTGTTTAACATGGGTTCGTTTATCAACACAAATCAATCAGAAATCAGTTGGATGTGAGTTATGGGAAAGTCAGTGTTTGGTTGCTCTACTTATGGGCCATTTCTGTGGCTCCACTTTATAGCTGTGGGCTTGATGGTTTGGCTCCTGTGCTCAGGAGGGTCTGTGAAGGCCATTTACCATTCTCCTCCATTCATTCAGCTCAAGCGCTTTTGCAGACAGTGCAACAAGAGAACAGTTGAGAAGCAGTGGTGGGAATAAAGAAACATGTGTTATGAAACTAATAATGCCACTCAACTCTAATGACCAGGAAGGCCTGTTGTTGTCTCTGGAATAGTTCTGGAGATCCGCTTCTGGTTGGTCAATCACGTTCTGTAATTAAACTATTTGAACATTGTCCTAAATTTTCAACATACTCTGCGAACTTGTCATAGCCTATATCAAGTTAGAATAACTAATTGACACCATTTTGGAGAAATCAGTTTTGTCAAACTAAAACTTTGATTTATGAAATAATTAAGTCCCCAGTTAAAGCAAGAACAAAATGAAATCAGTGCCCAAAAGAACTGAGTCACATAAATCTGGAAGAGAAGTTAAATCAGAGGAAGAAATATTACACTGTAGCTAAATATATTAGCTAATGAGTCCACAGATAAAGTAACTTGGATTACAGATTAAAAATGATATATTTATCATTGTAGTAATTCTGTTTCTCTTATGGTTTATGACATTTTCTATGACACATACATCATGAATCGCACGATCTGCGATGAATCTTCACTTGATCGAAGAGAAAACACTCAATGCGTATAGTAGTAGTATAGTATAGTATATAGTAGCGTATAGTAGAGACATACAAAGGTTTGTTTTAGAGGTTTCACATAAGGGACCTCCAGAGGACCTTGTGAAGCTGGAAGTAGGGCGCCACCTACAGGTGGGTGTGTGGGTAGCAGAGGGGATCACGTGTCAAACTCAGCTCCTGGAGGGCCACTCTGCGTCCCATTGGAAATGTGAATACTTTCCAACATAGTATGCGAAAAACAGTATGCTGAAAGAGTAGTGTGTCCGAAATCATTGTTTTTGAAAAACAGTAAGCGAAAAGTACCCGGATGACTTACTACTTCTGCCCAGATTCTAAAGTGTGCAGTCGATGACACTACAATCCCATGAGGCCTCGGGAGAGGATTTATGAATATAGTATGTGATAGTAACAACATGGTGGAAGTAGTATGTCCAAATTATGTTCATACCATCCATACTCATACTATATAGTCATTTGTACATCCTTTCCTGTCATTCAGACCTGCAACACATTCCAAAAAAAGTTGGGACAGTGCATTTACCACTTTGTAATGTTGCATGAAGTAAGTTTGAGTTAATTTTGTCCCATTCTTCCTGCAAACAAGTCTTAAGTGGGCAACAGTACGGGGTCTTCGTTGTCACATTTTGCGCTTCAAAATGCGCCACACATTCTCTATTGGAGACAGGTCGGGACTGCAGGCAGGCCAGTCAAGTACCCGTACCCTCTTCCTCCGCAGCCAGGACTTTGTAATGTGTGCAGAATGTGGTTTTGCATTGTCTTGTTGAAATATGCATGGACGTCCCTGGAAAAGATGTCTTCTTGAAGGCAGCATATTGTGCTCCAAAATCTCTATGTACTTTTCAGCATTAATGGTGCCATCACAGAAGTGCAAGTTACCTTTGCCAAGGGCACTGACACAACCCCATACCATGACAGACCCTGGCTTTTGGACTTGTTGCTGGTAACATTCTGGATGATCCTTTTCTTCTTTGGTCCGGAGCACACGGCATCCATTCCTCCCAAAAAATACCTGAAACACTGATTCATCTGAACACAGTACACGTTTCCACTGTGTGATGGTCCATCCCAGATGCCTCCGAGCCCAGAGAAGTCGACGGCGCTTATGGACACTATTAACATAGGGCTTCCTTTTGGCACAGTGCAGTTTTAACTGGCATTTGTGGATGTAACTACGTATTGTGGTACTTGACAAAGGTTTGTCAAAGTAGTCCTGAGCCCATGTGGTGATATCGCTTATAGATGAATGACGATTCTTGATGCAGTGCCGCCTGAGGGATCGGAGATCACGGTTGTTCAGCTTAGGCTTGCGCCCTTGTCCTTTACGCACTGAAATTCCCCCAGATTCCTTGAATCTTTTTATTATGTTATGCACTGTTGAAGGTGAAATATCCAAATCTCTTCCTATCTTTCTTTGAGGAACATTGTTTTTAAACATTTCAATAATTTTCTCACGTATTTGTTTGCAAACTGGCGATCCTCGGCCCATCTTTGCTCCTAAAGGACTAGACCTTTCTTGGATGCTGCTTTTGTACCAAATCATAATTACAATCACCTGTTGACATCAACTGTTTCAAATCACATCATTATTTAACCAATTTACCTCATTACTAGCCCTAAATTGCTCCTGTCCCAACTTTTTTTGGAATGTGTTGCAGGTCTGAATGACAGGAAAGGATGTATATTTACAAATGACATGAAGTTGACCAGACAAAACATGAAATATTTTGTGTTCATATTGTCTGCAATGAAATACAAGTCAAAGTAAATTTAGAAATCACTACTTTCTTTTTTTATTTACGTTTTCCATACTGTCACAACTTTTTCTGATTTGGGGTTGTTTATAGAACATACTTTTTGAATGGTCATGAAGTAAGTTTGAGTTCAAATGTGGTACCTACTCAAACAGTAAGTGATTTTGGACCAAAGTCCCTTCAAGGGTATTCTATAGGCTTTGTTTTGGACACACCTCCACTGTCCTGCAGAGTTTAGCTCCAACCAGCTCCAGCACAAACTGCCTGGAAGTTTCCAGCACTCCTAAGGACTTTCATTAGCTAGTTCAGGTGTGTTTAATTAGTGTTTGAGCTAAACTCTAAGGACGATGGCCCTCCATATGCTGCCCTATAGTGACCAAAACCTTTTTTATTGCCATTTCCATTATTACACTTTCCATTATACATTTCACATATGACAAAGTACCAACAAGTACAATGGTGTTTTGGACATGAACCATTTACCATGTAAATATCATACTTTTTTTGTGAGAGGTATTAAATTGGTTGCAGATATTTTTAGCAAAGATTAGCAATATCTCTAGAGACATTATATTAAAGTAAATTATCATCAATATGGTCACAGGCTAGTTTAATATCATAGTGTAGCGGTTTCTGTAGTAATGATATACTATTTATACTTTACACACATTACATTTTACGTCAATAAAAGACACATTTATGAAATTTCAACATAATTTATGTTTATAATGTCAGTATTGCTGAATTTATGACTGTATGAATACATAGTCTCCAGCACTCAGCTAGGCTGCCATTGTTACAAAAGGTCGTGGCATTATTTTAAAAAAGTAGGCCTACCTGTACTTAAGTAGTTATATCAGTAGTTAGATTTTAGAATATATTTTTATATTAAGCTATTTTAACTTGAGTCAGTTTTGCTTGTGAAGATTCTATACTTTCTACAACACTGTAATGATTTTTGTGACCGGCTGACTATACATTATACCTTGCTTAATTGTACAATAAAGCATTCAATACTTCTATTACAGTTTATGACCAAGCCTTCACTTTAGGATTTTATTATGGTTTTATTAGTCATCTGGCTCTGAACACCAAACTATTCCTGAGCAAAGGTTAAATATAATGTGAAACATAATTTATTTAATGGCTGCTAGGCTAACTGCTATTGTTTTGAGCGCAGCTATAAGTGAAATGCCCTCGTTGAACTGTTCTCGTTCTGAAATGAAAGCTGAGAGATGCGGTTGGGGGTGGGTTTTGCACTCTCATCCATTCCCAAGAATTATCTAAACCTTCGGGTTAGGGAAGAACTGAATAATGTGACAATCTAGTCCAATTTCAGAGAAAATGAATAGGCAATCTTGGACAGCTGTATGAAGGCTAGTTCATTAAGAGTTATAGCTATATAAATAAATCCTTCGCTTTTACACACTCGCACACACATACCAGTTGCCTGTTGTTAAAGCATTTCACCATCAGCTCCAGATGTCCCAAACCCTGCCTGCTTTGGCTGCTTTAGAGGCCTGGATCTCACTAACAATGGAAAACAGCGAGAGGGAGAGAAAGACAGGCATAGGACGAGAGGAGGACTGAGGCAGTGCCTAAACAATCCAGATACTTCTGCCACAATAACTCACATCATCTCATTGCAATTAATAATTCTAAACATTTAATGAGGTGGAGCAGAACCTTATTGTTTCAGCTAGTTGCCCCAAATAGTTTTTGGACACTCTTGTGTTTCTTCAACTACAAGAATTTTTATGTCCCAGTGGGCGGCTTTTATTCAAACTAACAGATTTTTATTTTTATCTTTATTTTGTTGTTGTTATAGAAAATTGTCTTGTAAAACTTTTTACTGACTGTCCCATCATCACTTATTTTTGTTACATTTCAAATGCCATTTTTTGTATTATTTTACTCTTGTCTCAAAACCGTATTTTCAGATTTCAGTAGGATTCTCTCTAGTTGCTTATTAGCATACATATTGATAATATTGGTTGTTTATTAGTACTTATAAAGCACATATTAATTTATTCTGCATGACCATATTGTTAGATCCCTTAATCTCTACTCCAAACTTAACAACTAGCTTACTACCTATTAATAAGCAGCAAATTAGAAGTTTATTGAGGCAATATGTGTACACAATAGTTAGTTAATAGTGAGAACTGGTCCCCAAACTAAAGTGTGACAAGATTTTTCTATTGGCTTTTGGATTAATGCAGAAAATAAGCTCTGTGACCTACAAAAAACATTTTGTTCATTATGATAATCTTGATGAACACAATGAACACAACTTATGAATTTTGAAGTATAGTCACTAGAAGTAAAAACTAAACGTAGGTTTTAAACTACACCACAGTCGAATGACTTGACAATAAACTTTCAACAACTCTTTCAGTCTTTCCCGGAAAGTTTGAGTTGAATAATTTGCAAGAATGTGATTGTAAACACAATGACGCTGTGAAAACAGACTAGTTAGTATGAGTTTACCTGTTCAGTGTGTTGAAGTTTAGAGTCCCTGACAACCTCTGTAGCCCATTTAGCTGCTTGTTAGAAACCACCTGAGGTAAAAGCTTTAAAAATCACTACTGATGTATTTTTTGTTGTAGAATAAAATGTGAAAATATCTTGTGCTTGTGTTAAACACAGACCTTATTTCAGGCATTTAACCAAAAACCCATCGATTGAAATGTGAACTTTGAGATAGGTTCGATGGCATTCACAGGACCTGGATTTTTAAACTGCTTTACCATGCAAAAACAAGATCATCTGGACGCAATTTTGTCCTGGGCATAGTTGCATTATAACAAGTACATTGTTTTGAATGAATCAATGGTCGTAGCTCTGCACTAGACATGGCATCATAGAAATAACATCTGGCACAGTGACAGCTAATGCCTTTGTAAGGTAGTTATTACTGGAAGTAAGAAAGCATTAACTGGTACAGCTGGGTATTGACAGAGATTTCATGAATCAATTTGATTTTGATTCACAAGCTCTTAATTTGATTTGATTCCAATTTTGATTCAATACTGATTTATTGGGATATATTGAAGGTACAGTACAAAAAAACTACAAATTCCAAATTTGTTGAGTCCAAATTCAATTGCTATTAATTTTTCGACAATCAATAATCATAATCAACCCTCAAACAAAAACTGATTTGTATAAAAACATTTAAATTCCATATAATGCAGTTTATATCAGATTTTCAATAATATTGTTATTTGATTCTACTCCAATTCGTTGTTGAAATATAAATATAATTCAATCTTTGGCTATAATAATCCTCTACATTCCACGTCAGTCACTCACATATGTGACTAAAGTCACTAATAGCGACTAAATAATGTCTATTGTTAGCCATTGACTAATAAACTGGTATATTTAATTTGCCAGTGATTGAGTTAGAGGCTAAGAATAAGTTTAGCACAGACTTCACGTTTGAGAGTTTCACTCTCTCTGTTTTTACAGTGCAGTTAGTGCACGATTCCTGTCAGAGAATGTGCAGGGTAGTCCAGTGTTTTGGATCTAAACCAAGAGTCTCAAACTCATTTCCTGGAGAGCGATTTCAGCAAATCAGTATGTACACAATGTAATTAATATTCATTAATCTCAGTAACTCATCAGACCCTTAGCACATTTATATAGTTATTAAACTCTCAGAGCGTTTATCATGGTAATATACATGGCAGTGTTAATGTGTTTGGTCTTGGCAAAATAGACTTGCTACACTGCTGCTGCGGCAGAGCAAGTACTGAGACTTGCTACTCCCAATACATCCACAGACATGCTGCTTGTGAGCATGTAAGAAATACTGCTGCAGAACATATAAAATATATGAAATAACCCCCATACATAATATCACATCACCCCGTAGCAGATCTGTACAGGTGGAGCTGGGGAGGTGGAGGGTTTCTGAAGCGCGCTGCATCTACTACAGAAAGCACTAGTCAAGTATTTGAATGTTGAGCAGCGAGCTCATTGGCTGCTGATACAGAAAGAATAATGATGTGATTATATCAGATTGTGTTAGAACCTATTGCCATCTAGAGTTTCATGACAGAACTTTGCATTAAGATTAGTATTATCCCATCAGTATTATTGCTGAAAACTGAATGTCTAATAATGTCTCACCACCAGCAGCCCATAATTCTGTAAATTTTATTTAATATGTCAAATATGCATACATTTTCATTTATAAATGGTTGTCATATTTTAGTTCTAATTATTAAATTTCTATTATTAAACAATGCTTGAATGTTTTTTTAAAGCGTTGTTGTTACTTTCAAATTATATCACATATGAATGTATCTATAAAAGTGTTGCTGTGCCATTTTGTGAAGAAAAGCTGGTGTGATTTGGAATGTGCCAAATCATACAACATACAATACAGCATGCCTTGAGTACCTTATTGCTTTTATAAATGGCTTACCACACAATACAAATATTACAACATTTGACCTAAACTGGTCTCTCTTAAATGTAGTTTTGGAAAGTGTGCAAGTTCTTTCCCAGGCAGATTTCCCAGATATGACTGGCACTTCACTTTCTGTGAATGTAATAAATTGTATTTGTTTTAGAGGAGTTTTCCTGCACAGAATCCTGCATGAAGGTCAAACTAGTAAAATGTCAATTGAAATACAGATAGACGGCAACAACTAATGAGAAGGTATATTTAAATTTAAAAGAGTTTAAATTTAATTTAAATTTCAAAGTAAAATTTCACATGTATTTCTACTGTCATATATTAAGTATCAAGATTGTTGATCTTTGTCTTAATTCAAAGTCAATGGGATATTGACAGCTGGCATCACACTCATTCAGACAGACAGCTGTTCTGGGAGGATGCTGGATACTCGAAAGATTTCTCTCAAAGGAGCATAAAAATGTGTCAATGTAGTTTTTGAACTGCTGCTTTAAAAAAAAAAAAAATCTTTTTTCACACAGCTGTAAATCTCAAACTCAGCTATTCCTCTCAGCTTGTGAATCTTTATTACCCCCTTGATGTTCGACTATAAGTGTCCAATATGTCTGTTTCTCCCTGCAGATCAGGAAGTGTGCAGCATCACTGGAATGAAATATATAACTTTGTGGAACATCTGGCCCATAAGTTCATAAGGTAGGCAAAGTCAGAGTCTCACAAAAATCTGTGAGTGTGCATAACTTTTTCTACGTTATGTGGATGAAAAATAATGAAAAAACATGTTTAACTAAAATATTGAGTAACTAGTTGCATCTCTAATTTTTATTTGGCTTAATAAATGTTCTGTAAATTATTTTTGTGATGTACAAATAGGAATATGTGGGATCACATTGAGACATTTGTACAATTAAAATATGCTTTTAAAATTATAATTTCAGTCTAACATACATGTTTGTTGTTGCATCTAGCCCTCAGTTGCGGATGTCCTTCATTGTGTTCTCCGATCATGGCACGATTTTGATGCGGCTTACAGAAGACAGGTGAGTGAATCAATGTTATCTTTATTATTTTATGATTTAACTCAAGTCGTTTGCACAAATGCATTGGTAGGCCTATCTTCTTTTGCAGTCTGGAAGGGTTTTGACTGTAGTATGGGTTTGTGCCAACAAATGACTGTAGTTTTACACTTCTGTTACCAAAAATGAAGGCCAAATCTGACAGAATCAGTTATTCAATTCAATTCACATTTATTTGTATAGCGCTTTTTACGATACAATCGTTGCAAAGCGCTTTACAGGAAATTAAGTTTCTACAATATATTTATACATTGTAAAACTTAATATATTAACTTATGAAAATTTGTTAATTCGCATGTTGTTGGTGGATCAGAGGTTGGCCTCCATCAGAGGTCCTCCGAGGGGTCGGCATCATCTCTTCTCAGTGTTTGGTCATCTCAGCATTTAAGGGCTGGATCCAGACTGGTCTTGACGATGTTACTAATTGTCTCTAATCTGGCAGAAACAGAGAAACAAAGAGACATAAAGGGCTGTTGTTCCATAGCAAATTTATTTGTTCACCCAAGCTAAAGAATAATAATGTGCGTTTTGAAATTAACTATACACGATTTATGAGATGCTTATATGTCATTATGTGAATGCTTGGCTAAAGAGATTTCTTTATTAGATTTAAACAGAGAGAGTGTGTCTGAACCCCGAACGTTCAAGTTTCCAGTTTGGGAGCCAAATATGAAAAAGCCTACCTCCTTTAGTATGATTCTAGATCAAGAGTCCAGAGTTCGACCTTAGGGAGCTGTTAAATAGAAGACAGTTAGGTACAAGCTAAACCATTTAGGGCCTTTAAGGTATATTTTAAAGAATAGGTAGCCAGTGCAGAGACTGTAAAATTGGGGTAATATGATCAATTTTCTTGACCTGGTAAATAGCCGCTTTTTGGACTACTTGGCGTTTATTGAAGATAGGACAACCACCTAGCAGTTTGACTTAGAGGTCATGAATGCAGAACTAGTTTTCTGCATCAGAAACAGGTAGATGTTCCTTAGCTTGGCAATGTTTCTAAATAAGAATGCTGTTTTTGTAACACTGGAAGTTTTTCAAAAGACAAGTGGCTAATATAACCAGATTTTTGACAATGAAGTAACAGGACATGTTAGTTGCAAATTGTAATCCAAGTTCTGTGTACTGTTATTTGGTCAATAAGTAATATCTCTGTCTTATCTGAATTTAATAGGAGAAAATTATTGGTCATCCAATCTTTTACATTTTTAACACACTCAGTTAACTTAGAAATTTAGACGTTTCCTGGTCTTGTTGATATATAGTGGTATCATCAGTAACAATGAAACTAATCCCGTATTTTCATAATATTACCAAGATGATATTGAAAACAGAGGACCTAGGACAGATTTGTGGTACATTTTACTGGTGATAATTGAGATGACTCCCCGTTTAAATAAACAAAGTGATAGCGATCGGACAGGTAGGATCTAATGTGACAGCATGACCCATAAAGAACGGCACATCTGCTGTAAGCATTCCCTGGTCTTGACGATCGTCTCCTTAAAGGGATAGTTCACTTAGAAATTTATATTCTGTCATCATTTATTCACTTTCAAGTTGTTCCAAACCTGTATGAGATCATTTCTTCTGTTAAGCACAAAAGAAGATATTTTAAAGAATTTTGGTAACCAAATATTAGGCGGTAGTTTTGACTTCCAGAGTAGAGAAAAAAATACTATGGAAGTCAATGGCTACCAGCAACTGTTCGGTTACCAACAAACAGGAACGCCATGTGGGTGAGTACATGATGACAGAGTTTTCATTTTTGATGAACTGTTCCTTTAAAACAGCACTTCAATGACTTCAACATGTGGCTCACAATTTCTAAGGCAATGTCATGTTTGTATGCCAAATTCATTGTGACTAAGGCTTTTCCATGTTTCCAGAAAAGTGCTGGTTGTCAAAGGTTGTTAGTGCCAATGAATATTATTCATGGTATAATTTGTCTGTAGTTGTTGAAAATCTACTCCATCCAGAATAAACTTACACTCCTGGTCTCCTGAATCCTTGTGTGTGTTACCAATGTTTGGTGGTTACAGTAAAACATTGCACAGACGTAGCAAGGATAGAGCATGATTTGTGGCCATGAGGTATTTTTCATGACCTTTTCTCTCTCTTTCATTGTGTGCATTTGTCAGGGAACAAATACGGAAAGGTTTGGAGGAACTCGAGAAAGTGCGGCCAGGTGGAGACACTTTTATGCATGAAGGCATTCAGCGGGTGAGTGAGCCAACAGCAACCATCTTGGCATCAGTACCGCCCACCCGGCTATGACAAATAGCTCGAAATATCCTTCACGAAGGTTATGTTTGGCCACTACTCAGACAAATGGACCTAAAAACATAAAACTGTTGAGTTTTTAAATTATCTTTCACAGCTGGGTAAATTTATTCCTCATCTGTCTGTGAAATAATGTTGTTTGATCTGCATGAGATTACAATATTTCTGATGCTTTTCTTTTGTCTTTTTTTGTGTGCTACTAGGCCAGCGAACAGATTTACTATGGTAACACTGAGGGTAGGTCCATTTCAAACACATCTTGCTGAAAGAAGAAACAGTTTAGACTAGTTTAAGTAATCTTCAAGGTGGTCTTAACTGGTTTTAGATTACTGGCATGAAATGGTTAAATTTGTTATAGTTGCAGGTAGACCAGCTTAAAGGGATAGTTCACCATGTTGTTTCAAACCCGTATGGATTTCTTACTTCTGTTAAACACAAAAGAAGATATTTTGAAAAATGTTGGCAGCCAAACTGTTGACGGTAGATACTGACTCCCATTGTAAGGCCAGCTAGTAAGTGCTGTGCAGGTAAACCTCACTCCCTTGATCTCAAGAAGTAGCGATTTGTTAGCACACCCGCCTCCCATGTAAAAAATGTTGAATCCTGCTCAGAGCAACAATGAGGGGAACAGATCAGGAGGGGTTACGCATAAAATGTAAAAAAAAAATACTATCGAAGTCCATGGCTACCGTCAACTCTTTGTTTTCTTTTGTGTTTAACAGAAGAAAGAAATTCATACAGGTTTGCAACAACTTGAGGGTAACCTGATCTCATGATCTCGTGTTTTTGCAAAACACGAAATACGTACCAATAAGTACATATCACTGCAGTTTCCAACAGAAATGAACACTAGAGGCGGTAAAACAGCGAGCACTTGTAATCGTTTTCATACATAGTTATGATTACAGCTCCATATGTTTCGCTTTCTGGGCTTAGTTTTCTCATTAGCTCAGCCGGCACGGAATTGGGCTTAGGATGAAAACTGCATGCTTGCGATTGCGTTTTTACGTCACATTCGCTTTTGTTCATATACTATCGGTAGGTTTAGGTGTAGTGCAGATGGTACGTTATTTTAGAACTGCGGCGACGTACAAAACCAACGTCACATAAAACGTACCATATGTACGTTCATCTTTTCTGGGAAACATATAAACACTTTTTTAGCGCCACTCAGTGGGCATTTCACATCGAATGTGTCACAAAATGTACATTGCGCTACGTATTTCGCATCTTCCAAAAAAGTTCCCACACGTTTTCGTCATGAGATCAGGCTCGAATAAATGATGACAGAAATTTCATTTTTGGGTCCTAAAACCAGTCTATTTGGAGATGTCTATTTAACGTCTGCATTTTCATCTGCAAGACGTATTTTTTTTAGTTTTGGCTCATCTGAAATACGTCTATAGGACGTTTCCTATCAGATGTCAAATAGATGTTTATGATTTAGAATGTATGTAAAACTGACATCTTACAGATGTCTGTCAGATGTACACAGCAGATGCTTTCCAGATCAAGTGATCTTTAACAGATATCTTTCAGATGTACGTGTGCTATCTGGGGTATGAAACTGACGCTTATACTGTGGTAAACTGGATATTTAAGCTGGGGACCAGCTGAGCCAATTTAGCTGGTTTAGACTGTTTCAATTGAACATATTTACTGTTTATCCCCCTCATATTGTTCATTTAGAAATCAAAATTACTTGCTACTACTAGCTAGTTTCACCATGCTGCATGTTCCTCTTTAAAACGGATTAAAAATGTGTCAATCAAAATCTGGCATTAAGTTGCAATCATGATGCAAACTTTGTTTCTGTGTGAAGGATACCGCACAGCCAGTGTGATCATCGCCCTCACAGATGGAGAACTGCATGAAGATCTCTTCTATTACGCTGAGAGAGAGGTGAGAATGATGAAAGACTGAAGAAGAGAAAGAAAAAGAGTGGAGGACTTGACAGTCCCTTGTGAAAAAAGTAGTGTGATTTATCTTAATTTAAAAAATAGTTTATTATGGAAATAATATGTTAAAAGAATAAACTTAAATGTAATGTTTTTGGACACTTGATTGCATGTTAATGCAATTTCATAAAAATGTATTGTAGATTAAATTTGTATCAATTGCAATTATTAGCTGAAACTATGACCCTCTTAAGTAGGACTTTGTATATGTAATTTATAATGTCTTTGAAATATAGTTAAAGGGTTCTGCCAAATGTAGGCTACACTTCTTATAAGAATGTATGGTAAACTAAAGTATGATTTAGTGTAATTTCTGTTGTAACTTGTATGTCATGTACTTTTGTAATGATGAAATGGCAATTTAGTAAATTTAAAAATGTTAAGTAATATGTTAAAAACACACTACAGTTTAAATTATAATGAAGTACTTTACATGTGCTTTGGTATGTTACACATCATAATCATAAGTGTACTTCTTTAAAGCATGACAAAAGATTATTAAAACAAAGATGTAAAATGTAGTTTAACACTTAATTATTACAAAGTGCACTTTAAGTCCACTTAAATGGCATTTTATTTAATTAATGTTATATTATCTGCAAGTTTTTTTATAGACTTTTTAGGATTTGAAGTACACTACAAGTTTGCATTCAGTGCAACGAAGTTTATTTCCTTTTCTCAAGGGGTGTCGTCACTGAAAGCAATGTTTACTTTGGTGTTCACGAGGTGAAGTCAGGGTCATTGGTGGCCCATTTGAATTAATTTGCATGCTGGGAATTACATCACACATTTCTCTTTTCTTCATCATCCTGTAACACAGATGGTAACAATATTACAACAGTATCAACCGATAAGAAACATATCTTTGCTTAAACAAATGAATAATAAAGAACAGCAAATCTTGTGAGCTATGATAAATAGTCTAAATCATCAACATGTATTTTCATGTACAAAATGTCAGCTACACTCACTGACATAATAAGTGTATTTATCCCCATATTTAGACCAACTTTTGCTTTCAGCTTCAACCAACAAAGACATTATTCAGCATCTAATGATCAGAATTACCCAGCGTCCTCTTCATAGATGTTCAGCTTCAGGCAGTGCCAAAAGCATGATCTGTGGATGAAGCAGTTAACGGCTAATAGTTTGCAGGTGTCTGAAGTGTTTCTGCTGTGTTTCACTCAGGCCAATCGCTCTCGCAGCCTGGGTGCCTCTGTGTACTGCGTAGGAGTGAAGGATTTCAATGAGACTCAGGTGTGTTTGTGTGTGTTGTTTGGTGGTGTGGTAAGCTTTAAAATGAGATCTTGGCACTTATGCCAAAGTGTTACAAGATTTTTATAAATTATGCTTGGGGGGTATATGAACTAGCACTTGTTTAAGCAAGTATATATTTTGTAATACTTTTTTCAAATTTACTTTTCACTTTTCCTAGCTGGCCAAGATCGCTGACAGCAAAGATCATGTCTTTCCAGTAAATGATGGCTTTGAAGCTCTTCAAGGTGTCATTGGTTCGGTGAGTGTTTATGTAAATGATTTAATACAGTAAATTGCATTCTATGTGAAAAATTTAAGTAACACTTTAATAATTATATAAAACAAATACCATTATGATTGTTTCCATTCATTTAACTCAATTTTATTATTTGTCAGGTTTTTTTTCAGCATTAATTGCAGTGCATCACTGCAGGTTGTAATTTTGGTACCACATTGATTTAATATTTTAAATAAAGTAATTTTGTTTAAGCAATTAATTTAAATGAAGTGATATTTTTACAGTGAAAAGTTCATCATGATCACTCATTCATGCACTCTCTATGCATTGCTTTCTTTTTGCTGAATTAATTTAATACTGATTTGACCAGTTTCATAAAAGTACCTAAACATCCATCAGAACCTCCAGTAGTTTGCAATTTGAAATATTAGCTAGTGGTCACTGGTCATGCAATATATCGCCAAAAGCCAATATGTTTTATTGTGATTTAGTATTTTAGCATTTTCTTTTCCAATATTAGTAAGTAGTCTACCATCAGTATTCAGCAAATGCACATTTATATAATAAAGTGTATATATATATATAATTAGCATAAAATTAGTACTACCTTATATTAATTTGAAAAAATATTGTTCCTAGTTCACAGACTTAACACATTACTGAGTGCATTATTGGTTAAAGTGTTGACTTCCTTTTTATTCACATTTTTAACAATTTTCTTTATTTGTGAAAAATATTATAATAAGATTACAGAATCAAGAATAATAAGTATAAATATGTTAATTTTTTATTTCAAGTTTCATTTTTTTATATAATTGATTTCAAATGATTTATTTCCAATAAATATTATGCTAAATAAATATACATTTCATTTCAGCAATTCTTATGCAAGTGTTATATCTTTAAATGAAATAGTGTGATATCGTATCAACTTTAGATTGGCCATCTACCACCCTGCTGTCTAAGATAGCAGCCTTCACTAAATCAGTCTCTGTCAACCACTAAAATGAATGGCTGTCAGTGGAGAAAGATGCTTTTCAGATGCTTTAGCAACAGCTTTTACCAGCAGGAGCAAACAGAGCCACGCCAACCAGACAAAGATTGACCTCCTGGGTAAAAATTACCCTAAGAAACAGCCTCTTAAATGAAAAAACAACAGAAGAATGAAAGAAAAACATAGAAGTGAAGAACAACAAACAAGAATATTCATTCAGTCCCGTCTGAAGATGCTGGATTGTCTCCAGTATCAGAGAGACCTGCCATGCCCTGCCTGGACTGCTTTGATCCCACGGTCCGCTGGAGTCTGTCCAAACACCATCAAAGCCCGTTCACCGTGTCCTTTCTTTTTGCAATGAAAGCTAATGATTTATATTTTTTTAAGCTCCGAAGCCGAGGTGGAAGAAAAGAGGAGATGTTTGGGTAAAGACTTGTCTCGCCCATGCAGAGGTTGACTGCTTCATGAGCTGAGACTGGGGTCAGTCCAGCTGGCCTCCATCTGCTGTCAATTAGCTGCATGCTGAAAGCTCTTGGCCGAAGCTCAGGAGAAGAGTGTCGTAAATCAGCAGGGACCTCGGGATCTGAAAGCATACTTCCATAGATGACAGAGGACGGCGGTAGACATGTAGATCAAAACAACCTCGCCACACATAGGTGCTGGTATGGCTGATGAAGGCTATTTCCAAGACGAGAGGAAAGAGACGGAGAAAGCAGATGTGCTGTTCAAAACAAAAACGCCACATGAGGATTGTCCTGTTGAGGCTCTTGAAGGAGAGGTGTTACTACGATTGGTGGATTCTTTAAGATACAATAAACTTGTTCTGCAAAAAAGGGAAAGTTTTCTCCATTTGCTATTTCCATTAACTGTTTGTTAGATGAATTTAAAGGGGTTGTTCACAACAAAACGACCATTCTGCCATGATTTATTCACCCTCAAGTTATTCCAAAACCTGTATGTTCTGTTGAAAATAAAAAAATGGATTTGAAGAATGTTGGTAACCAAACCAACATTTCTGGTCCCCACTGATTTCCACTGTATTATTTACATACTATGGAAGTTAATGGCTACCAGCAACTGTTTGCATTCTTCATAATATGTTATTTTGTGTTCAGTAGAAGAAAGTAACAATTCAAGGGTGAGTAATCACACCCTTGAATTGACAAAAAAACTATTTTGGGTGAACTGGCCATTTAAAGACATTGAACTGAATGGTCATTTAGCTTTACTAGCTCAGCTGACCTAGTTGTCCATCTACTGAGTTTCTCTTTGTACCCATCAGATCATGAAGAAATCCTGCATAGAGATTCTAGCTGCAGAACCTTCCAGTATCTGTGCTGGAGGTGAGTACAGTTCTCACTAGATCAACCGCTTGAGCCACAGCATTAAGGTCTGTTCAAGCAGCGAACAGTCCTCCAGAATAATAGGTTTGATACAGAAAGCCATCATGTGATCAAAAGCCCAAAAGTGAGGTTTGATTCTGTTGATTTTAATATCTAAAAATTATACACTAACATACCTTACGCAATCACACACCTTTAACACAGTGGTTTTATAGAGACTAAAAAACCCCAAAAATGTGCTGTTGGAACTTTAAAAAAGGCACTTAAAATAAATTAAACATTTGAATTCATTTTATTTAGCAGTAAGTTGTTGACTTCAACCATTCAAAATTGCAAACGCTCTTTTAAAGAATGTGCAGTTTGTAGTGCTTTGTATGTAAGAGTGAACGTGTGACCACGTTTACTGATGTCTAGCAAATTTTCTCAGACAAAATCTACTCAAAATCTACTTGATCTACTCAAAATCTACTTGAAAGTGACTTTGATATGAGTTGTGCTTCATACAGTTACCATACATTGACAATAGACAATGGACATTTCCACCCACAAAATTTAGCCAAAATATCACTAATATGAAAAAAAGAAGAAAAACATGATCATGATTTATTTATAGAAAATAAAACTTCTTGTACATTTTTCTTGATGCCTCTGATTTGTTTTATCGCAACAGTCTTTCAGAATTTGCTACATGACTTAACATTGTTGTGTGTGAACTTCCTGTTTTAAAGAGGTGTTCCAAGTCGTCGTGAGAGGAAATGGATTCCTTCATGCTAGAAATGTGGACAAGGTTCTTTGCAGCTTCAGAATAAATGACACTCTTACCAGAAGTAAGTACCTTGAAATCCAACTTTGTGCATTTTTTTTTAAATAATAGTTCACCCAAAAATGACAATTCTGACATTATTTACTCATACTTCATGTTGTTTCAAACCTGTATGCTGTTGCATCATTGTTTTTCTATAAGTACAAATCCTAGTGACCATGGACTGTCAAGTAACAAAAAAGACATCAAAGAAGCACCATAAAGCTTTGTGCAGTGAACAGACCTGAAGAACAGACCTGAGGCTTTCAAATAAAATACAGATATCAGTTGGTTATCAGTCAAACATTGGTTTTCAAGGTCTCATAACCTGAGCCATAATCTCCATATCTGATTTGAGTTGTCTGTAAAAATTAATAGTGAATGATGATTTAAATTTCAGTCCGTTCCTCATTCAAAGCTATTGTATAGCTATTGAAGACTTCATAGCGATATGGTGATATGGACTACTTTTATGATGCATTTATGATGATTATTTGTAGAGACCTTTGTTAACTTTAAAGTGTTGTTTTATGGAAAGATGTTTTGTGTTTCACAGAAAAAAAAAAGACAGTCATTGTGTTATGGCACGCCAGGAGGGTTTTCATTTTGGGGTGAACTATGCCTTTAAGCCAACCATTACATTACATTGCATTACGAAGAGCATGTTTGCTGAACACATCACTGACTCAATGAAGACCATTAAACAGGGTTAAATGTTGTGTGGGATGACAGCAGTCTTATATAAGACATTTCCGTGACTTTCTTGCGTAATTGCCATATGGTTGGAATGATTTGAGTCAGAATCTATAAACCTTTTAAATGATTAGCTATCATTTTTCCACCGAACGTCCCAGAAGACTCTATTTTCATAGAAACTTTGGAACGGCCGACCATGCCATGCTAGTCCCATTTGTTTTTTTGGCTAATAGTAGTTTTTAAAGGCTACATTAGGAGTTTTACAGGATGGATTCCTGCCAAACCAAGGAGATATAAGAAAGAAACGCTGCCACACAAAAGGCTGACCGCATTCGCAAAGCCCGTCAGGCAAATGTCAGCTCTACCTCTTGCAGTTTTTACTGCAGGTCTCATGTTTAAACAGGATCTGTGTATTTCTTGTACACTAGTGTTGCAGGGCCTGGTGGATGAGTCACAGGAATGATTAAATTAAATTAGTATGCTAGCAGAAGTACAGTGAATCATAACCGAATTTTGCTTTAGGACGCAAATTTTGTATGGGACATCAAATGGTAACAAAACCAATCTCACGGGAAAATGTAACTATTTTATGAAGTGACAATTTTGTGTAAATGCATACGATTTGGATTGTGCAAAACATATGATTAAAGGAATAGTTCACCCAAAAATGAAAAATTCCTGATAATTTACTCACCCTCAGGCCATTCAAGATTACTTTTTTCTTCAGTAGAACATTAAAGAAGATTTTTAGCTGAAACCGTGGTCCATAGTGATTCATAAAATGCAAGTCAGTGGCTGCCCATTTATGAGAATAAAAAAAGCATATCAGTCTCCCGACGATATGTTGAGGTCTTATGAAGCGAAACAATCAGTCTGTGCAAGAAACAGAGCATTATTTACAGCATTATTACCTGTAATCCACAACCATAGGACATACAAATGCAGTATTACAAACTGATATGAATTAAGGCCCGTTCACACTAAGAACGATATAATGATAAAGTTATTGTTTAAATGACTTTTACAACTTTAACAATAACGGCACAGAGGAACGATATTGTTGGAATCACTTTCGAAACAATTAATTTCCAGCTGATGAACAATAAAAACATTTGGCAATCAGAATCCATCCTGCTTTAAATATCTTGAGCATTTGAAGTGGCAGACAAGACAACATAATGGTAGTGCGCAATTATAATATACAGAATGTTAGCATCCATTGGTGTGGACTTTAATATAGCTATCATTATAGTTATCATTCTTTTAGCCATTAATTCAGCAAAAAAGTAAAATAGTTACAAATTGCCATAAGACTGTGTTGTTGGCAACAGATTTGCAATACATGGTGTCACTACTTTAGAACTTTTACATAAAGCTTTGCCTTTACAAAAACAGAGTTGTTTTCTGCTTCAGCGGTTAGCAAAACAGAGTGCACATATGTCCCATGATGGCTCAAATTAATTACTACGGTAGTTATGGAAAAAATGTTTAAGCATTGTATATTTAACAAAATCTGCTGTTAATTGGCTGGTGACTTTATTTTTTGAAGTAAAGCTATTAAAGTGCAAGTGATTCTATGTTGACATTTCATATGCAGCAATACTGTAATGGTATTAAAGCTTCAGGGAGGGTCTCATTCTCTCCAAACAATCGTAATTTCATTAAAATTGGCACTGGTTGTAGATCAAAGACTAGTCATCTGACTTCAATCCTATTTTACAGTATCAGTAATGGGTACCAGCTTTGATGCTTCGCATCTCCTTGCCTGTCTTTGCTCTGATTAAAGCCGGACGTTTCAAATGTGGCACCATGCTAATTGTTTGTGTCCGATAAAGACCAGAACATCTGGTTAATGAGTGTAACTGTGTCATGGAAGCAATTTGACCTTTTTCAGTCCACCTCTCAGCAAACTGGTCCCACTTTCCCATCCTCAAGGCACATTTCCAGACCTACATCAAATTTACTCTGACTTTGAGGAGGCCTGCTGTTTATTTGCTCTTGTCCACTGTAAACACTAGAGAGGATATCCTGTAAATGAATGATAATGTCCATCATGCACAAACCTGCTCTCCTTACTTTGAACCCAAGGCTGATGGCAGGCTGTCGGAAAAGAGCCATGTGTGGTTACAACATGTTGACCTTCTGACTTGCTTCTGACTAGTCTGTAGATTTGAAATTTTCACACTGTCCTAATTAGAATAGAAGATGAGTATTAGTTCATCTAAATATTATGATTATACATGGTTGGACAAAATAATGTGAATACCCATTATTATATGGGTTAATATAATTTGTGTAGGCTACAGAAAAAAAATGCTGTAATTGTTTTATTTATCTTTTCGTTGTCTGTATTCTCTAGTTTGTGTATCAGTGATCAGTATCAGTAAGTTGTGTTTAGTGCAAGTCTTGTGTGAAATGAGTGACTGTCAGATTTCCAAAGAGGACAGATCATGGGAACCCGTTTAGCAGAAGTGCCTGTAACCCTAACAGCCCAATTGTTTCGTGTTTTAAGAACAACAGTCTCTACGATTATGACAAAGCATGTCAAGACTTCTGAAGAATAATGGTTGAAAACTGAAATTGAATGATAGGGACTGTCAAACACTAAGGATTGTATCCAAACAACAGAGAATTTTTGCAGCAAAGTGACAGCAAACCTCAATAGTCACTTTGAAGACCCTGTTTCCTCACAGAGAACTTCACAAAGCCAACATCCATGAAAAAGCTAAAACTTTAATTACAAACACCAATGAAAAAATGCGAAAAAAGATGGTGTCATAATCATAAAACCTGGACAATTGGAGCACCAACATGAACTTCAACATCTGCCCTGACCAGACAAATCACCTGGCGTGGATATTATTAAACCACTGTGGATAGTTTTGGAGAGAAGAGTGAGAAGCTGATTCCTTCCTCCAATCTACACAACATCAAACAGTAGACTATTCAGAAGTTGTATGAATCTATTCTAAGAAGGTTGGATGCTTTATTAAAGGCAAAAACCTCAGTAAAGAAATACTGCCTATTTCCCAAGTGTTCACATTTTTGTCCGACCTTGGATTTGCTTTGATGGTATACAGTTTCATACGTGTACTAATGTGCGCCTATGCATGCTGATTGGGTCAATATTGCCCACAATCCCTTGTGCTACAGAAGAGAAGTTTGTGATGTTACACTAAAGCCCAAAGTGTATACTTTAGTTTTGACACAAATAGTTTCACCATTCGTCATTTTCACAGGTTTTTGCCTGATTGTAGTATGCATCAGACGGTCATTGAATGGACTGGGGGCGGTTTGAGGGTGTCTAGACTAGCTGTCTTTTACTTTCATTTCCTTTCTTTAACCTCGAAAAAATCCTCAAGCAGTCAGATGATTGCATAAGAAACACAAGGGCTGTTGAATTCATCCCAGTGACCATTTAGTTCTCGAAAGGCTCAGACGCAATTTGGTATCAACAGTAATTCTTATTGATTTATCACGCAAGTCGAAACCATGTGCACAAGTCTTTACTTAGTAGTAAAACATGACCTTCCATCGTGTGCTATGGGTAAACAGCCCAATAAAGCACAATGACAACATGACCCTCTGCCAGAATTCTGATTCTTTGGGATTTGAGTCGACCGCCTACACCAACAAACAGCTTTCTACAGGATAAAAAAACACAGAAGTGTTATATTTGTAAATTTTCTTCTGCGTTCTTGTTTTGGCTGTGTCAAGTACTAAAGTACCAATTTGTCCATTTGATTTTTTTGAGTGTAGTAATTCGGAGTTGCATCTGAGAGATATAACATAAATATTTGATTACAAGAACCAGCCTTTACATCTGCAGTTTGTTGTTTTTGGGTGATTTTAGGCCTCCACTGGCGTCTCAGTTGGAGGCCCTTGACAGTCAGAGGTTTTGGAGCACTGGCCCCATTACCCCTGTTCTGTAATCCGAGACCCACTTCTCTTTCCTTTTGGATACTTTAGTGCTTTGCATAAGAGTTGATTCTAGGTTCTAGCCTTGAACATTTGAATCCAATGTGATAAAAATGTATTTGATGTTTTGCAACGACTAAAAATGAGATGCAGTTTTTCCTCAGCAACTGCAGCTGTTTTTATATCAACTGTTCTCTTATGCAACAAGGAATCAGACAGCAATATGCAAATATTTCATGCAGTATTTTCCAGATTTGCTGTTTGAAATGTGATTGTGTATTTGTCTTTTTTATTAGTGGTGAAGCCGTTGGTAGTGGAGGACACATATCTGCTCTGTCCAGCTCCTGTTCTTCGAGAGGAGGGAACGTAAGTGTATCAGATAAATATTTGTACTTTCTGTCTAGTGGCAGAAATGTTAACTGTGGCTCATTAAGAAATGCAATGTAGTGTTTTCAAAGGATTTAAGTAATTTTTTACATTGTGTATTGCAGGGCAGCCTCCCTTTATGTTAGCATGAATGAAGGCCTGAGTTTTATCTCTAGTTCTGTTACTATCACCACTGTAAGCTGTGTAAGTATTATTCTAAATCATATTTTGTGCTTTATTATTTTTTGATTTTGTGTTTGACAACCAGTGCTGGGGAAGCTGTACACTACTGTTCAACAGTTTGGTGTCAATAAGATTTTTTTATGTTTTTGAAAGAAGAGTATTTGAACCAAGGTTGCATTTATTTGGTCAAAACCAGAAATATTGTGAAATATTATTACAGATTAAAACTAGATGAGATTGTGAACAAACTTTGAGGTTGGCTTGAGAAAGCCTAACCTGAAAGTTTGAAGCAGTAATAAAAAAAAGTTTGAATGTTTAGACAGCATGATATGCTAGCATGGTTTAGCACATTAGAATGTTGTTAGCATGTTTTTAATCATAATTAGCATGTTGTTAGCAATTCTTTAGCATGATTAGCTTGTTGCTAGCATGTTATAGCGTGATTACCATGTTTGGCACGTTGCTAATGTGTTTCTTGCATGATTACCATGTTGCTAGCATACTGCTAACATATTTTAGAATGATGCTAGCATGATATTGCACATTGCAAGAAGAAGAAGAAGCTTAAATAGTAGATCAGTGCGTTGGCTTTCTTGAGCCAACCTAATAACTGTTTCAGATTTTAATATATTTTAAAAAATAGCCTAGTTTATTCCTGTGATGTTAAAGCTGAATTTTTAGCATCATTACTTCAGTCTTCAGTGTCACATGATCTTTCAGAAATCATTCTAATATGCTGATTTGCAAGAAACATTTATTATTAGTATCAATGCTGTAAACAGTTTTGCTACTTAATGGGTGGAAAGTGTGGAGGTTTTTTTTCAGGATTATTTGATGAAGGAAAGTTTGAAGAACAGCATTTATTTAAAATAGAAATGTTATGTAACATTCTAAAAAATGATCACTGTCACTTTTTATCTTTTAATGAGCTCTTGCTGAATAAAAGTATAAATAAATAAATAAATAAAATATTTCCCTTAAGCTTTTGATTCATGTACCAAATTGCTTAATGTTGGAAGAAGTAGCTTGTTGCTGGAGCTGCACTATTTTAAATATAGTTTCATTGCTTTCATGCAACTGAAAAATATAATTAAGTTATATATTAATCACAAGGCTTGAACCATCAGTATTACACAAAATGATTCCCTAGCTAACACTCATTGCTGTAGTGTTTTAGCTTTTGAAAATCCAGCCAAATTACTGTGAAAAATGTGTTAAAGGAACATAAACAAAAGGTTCTACAGGCTGGGAACAAAAACAAAATTATGGTAAAAAATGTATTAAAAGGAATGCTGGAATGTCTGATGCCTATAAAGTGGTGCCAGTCAAAGCTCTTCAGAAAAGCACAATGTGTTTCCCACCAGACAAATCAAAAAGCTTCTCATGAGCCAATGGGTTATGAGATCTCCCAGTGAGATCACTTGTAACTTAGTTCATCCCCTCGTTAATAACCATCCCTTTCAGCATGCATGATCTGTTATTTTCATAGCTAGCACCCTTTCATGCAGCCATTGTTTGAACTAAAGATACTGAACAGCTGACATCATCTTATAGCTCCATTACATTTTCCAAATGTTTTTCTGAATGTCATTTGGATCTAATGTCATAACAAAAAACAGTCCCACTTAGAGAAGTGTTCATATCTGTTCCTCTCTGCAGTCTGATGGTACGATCCTGGCCATAGCACTACTGATAGTGATGCTACTGCTGATTCTGGCTCTCCTCTGGTGGTTTTGGCCTCTCTGCTGCACTGTGGTGAGTCCTCTACATGGAAAATCTTGAGCTTACTCAAATAGAAGCCCTGCTACATATTAGGACTTAAATGCAGACCTGCACAAAATCATCTGCAGAATTGCACAGAAAACTGGATTGTGGATTTCCTAACCTGGGGTGGGGTGCGTTTCCAAAAAGCGCCAACTATGTTCACAAGTTCCATCGTTACCAACACGGTTCAACGATTCGGTGTTTCCTCAAACCATAGTTTCAACAAACATTCACAAAGAGCATTGCAAACTTGTGTGGTCGCAACTACAGCTCTCACTGGAAGAAAACTATTACTATATCACCACCTGCATGATGTCATTAATGATAGTTGTATTGTTGAACCAGTGTGGTTTGAACAGCAGATTTCCAACAAAGTTACTAAGATTTCAGGAAACAGTTTTGACTAGATGGTTTATTTCTTCAATTATGACTCGTATTGTGGTAGTTAATCAGAGAGTTATGTCACTGAATAGAAAGTGACTACACACATTTTTGCTAAATCTGAGGGTTACACTTGATTTCATCCATCATTCTACTAACTTTAAGTAACTTTGCAACTTTGTCAACTAACTCTCACTAGAGTATTAGAGCTAGATTTACTAAACAAGGCAAATTAGAGTGAGAGCATAAACGCCAAGCGTATAAGCTGGCGCATAAGCGCCGATTGGAGTGGAAATTTCTCCGGATGATCTATTGATAATACACAAATTAAAGAAAACAGAACTCCTACTAATGCATATGCAATAAGGTCAGCCATGAAAATACCTGCATCCACGTCCTTTTATCAATAATTTGTTTAAATGTTTAGTTAATCCTGACAGTATTTTTTAACCCCCAAAAAGTTTGTGCAGGTTCAAGCTGCTAATAAATTTGGCCCGTAGTCTATATTAGTAAATCTTTAAGCCCAAAGTATACTCCAGCCACGTACACAGCATAGGCGTGAGGTCAACGTTGAGACAGAATGAGTCAATAGGTGATACTGCGCCTGTGTCGAACTCGTCTATCCACAGTTGAATATACTTGAAAATTTAAGTATAGCAGTGACTTTTGGGTGACATGTACTGTAGTTGCGGTAGTTGTAGTTGACCATCAAAATAAAGTGTTAGATATTAAGCAGACAGTCTATTAATACTCTAATGACTGGTAGTTTTTGCAGTTGCAAAGTTACTTACAGTTAGTAGAATGTGTAAAGTGGACTACTGAAATAAATTGTTAACCATCTGAGAAATGTTGCCATGGAAAAAAATGTCACCATTTAAAATCATTTATACTTGGCTTCTGAACTTGAACTTAGGTATGGTTAAGGGTCAGATTTAGGAAAAAATGCATGGCTCTTGCTTGATTTAAATGTCGATTAAAAAAGTTGACATTTGTTTAGTATATTTTTAATGTTAAAGTTAAACTTTATGTTAATGTTAATGTTATGTTAAACCATGTTATGTTAATGTTATGTTAAACCACACCTGTATTGGAAAAAGGTTTTTCCCATTAGGTTGCATTTTCTGCCAAATTCTAACTTTATTCTAACCACACTTAATTCTAACCAAAATTATTACATTTCTCATCCTTGCTTAGTTACTAAATATTTTGTCTAATTTGTTAATAATTAATAACAATCAGCTACCAGTAGGGGGATATTCACACAGAACACACTTTTGTGTTTAAAAATGTGAGACACAGGGCCACAGAATTTAAAAGAAAAGAAGCAAGGTCTAGAAGTTTAACTTACTTTTAACTTACTTTTAGAATGTGCTTGTATCTCTGGTCAAACACATCCACAAAGTGCATGTTAATATTGAAGAACAATAGGAAAGCAGTGCAGTGGAATGCAAAAAACATGTTCCGTGTGAATGCCGCCTACGTAAGTAGTACTCTCAGCTGCACATTTGACCATGTTTTTAATAATTTATATTTCCCCCACAATCAATGTGGAAAAAGTGCAGATACTGTGTGGTCTTATTACATGGTTAGATACCGATATACAAAAGATCTCATTATTTTGTTCATAAGTACACAGAATGGGCCACAGCCATGGTTCTTATGTCATGGGGTATTGGTGACTGAGAATCAGTGTTGGGCACGTTACTTTAAAAAAGTAATTAGTTATAGTTACTAGTTACTTCTCACAAATAGTAACTGAGTTAGTAACTGAGTTACATCATTACAAAAGTAACTAATTACCAGGGAAAGTAATTATTGCGTTACTTTAAAAAAAAAAAAAAAAATAAATATGTCAAATAACTTGGATGCCCCCAATATTAAATATGTTAAATGAATGAAATGGACACTAAATAGAATAAATTATTATTATAAAACATTGTACATTAATCTACACTATTTATCTACTGACACTTAGCATCAGTCAGTCAAGTATTATAATATGATATTATGATAATTTAGCATTATATGATGATAGAACTTTAGTAATTAGAATAACCAAGTATGAATGCATATTTGTCATGTTGACTGAACTTAGGACTGGTGGTGGTGCTTAAGATATTGTTTGTCATTTAGTGTTTCTATAAAAAAGGGGGAAAAAATGATAAGATAAAACTACTATGAATTCTACTACTAATAACA
Organism: Schizothorax lantsangensis; assembly: GCA_027422415.1. Classification (NCBI taxonomy): domain Eukaryota; kingdom Metazoa; phylum Chordata; class Actinopteri; order Cypriniformes; family Cyprinidae; genus Schizothorax; species Schizothorax lantsangensis. Next base: position 26,902,575 of record CM049851.1, read on the forward strand.
ATATAAAACGCACTAAGGATTAATGAGCTGCTGGGTTCATGAATATTAATCACATTGTCTGCGTTCGCTCGAATTGATTTGCTGAAATCAAAACAGGGACAGATAATAGGTGAGCGCCAGCAAATGATATTGTCGTTTGCGCATTAGCTCCGCCCACTAGCGGCGAACCCAGCAGTTCTTAAAAGCTGAAGAATTCCAAAGGAACTCCGTTATTTTGACAGGAAAATACAACAAAGAATATCGTTTACATGTAGCGCGTCAATTTTGCATGTTATGAAAGACTCTCTTGCTCTGTATCTTTCTTTGTGGGTGTGTGAGACAAAGCGACGGCGAGCTGTGCGCATTCACACTAGAGTTTACGGTACGTCAAATACAGCTACACTGTGCATCCATTCAGATGAACTGAAAAATAAAATTCTAATACTATTATAATAAATGATAGTAACGCCACATTTTATTGTCAGTAACGGTAACGGCGTTGTAACGGGGGAAACAGTAATTCGTTTGATTACACGTTACTGAAAACAATAACGCCGTTAGTAACGCCGTTTATTTATAACGCCGTTATTCCCATCACTGCTGAGAATGGACCAATAACAAATGAAGATTTAATTAAAGATGATTTCATTAAATGTGGGGAAGAGTACTCATCTTTCAAAAACATGAGAGTACATTTGAAGTTTTTGCCAATATAAAATATTAATATCTTCTTGGCTGTCTCTTCAACTGTATTTCTAAATGACTAATGTTTGGGACGATGCATTACACATTAAATTTTCCAACTACACCACTCTGAGTTTTTGGAACATCTAACCACTACATATGAGAATTACAGTTGGCAGATGATTTGCTTACACTGGGCTAAAACTACACTCCCCTCGTATAAAAGATGAATGTGTTCAATCAGGATTCATATCTGACAAACCTGTTGGATTTCTATTTTTCCAATAATTATATAAATACACCAAGATGACTTGAGATAAACTCCATTACCCAAAGAGACATTTTAGATGTGACAGGCCTATAGGGACTCATGGGCGAAGATGTTTCCTTTTAAAGGGTAGCTGTACCTTGGCACCTTTAATCTGGACGACCTTTGGTTGTTGCCTGATCTTTCTTCCAGGTTTGTTTGTTATATGATGAGCCTTTCTGATGCTAGGCGGAACTCCAGTGGTGTCCAGGCAGTCTGTGCAGGTTGTGTTGGGTTAGCTTTCATGCCCTATTTGTCCTGTAATGACTTGTTAAGCCCTGACTGAGTATATTAGACTCACACAGAGTCAATGCTTCCTGGGATTTGTGGACAAATTGGTTCAACAACTCTTGGATCTGACATCACCTTTGAACTCTCAAGGTCAAACGTCAGAAGTGAGCTTCCTCATTGCTTTTTCAGAGGAACTGCAGATGTGGAACCTTCTTTTACACAAAGAGAGTTTGAGTATAAGAATTTAGAGGGGAAAAAAGCATCTAGTCTTGGACTCTGACTCATCATGGACTTGGGAGCATGTGGACTTTGTCTTGACCCTCATCTGGTCTCAGTCTTGACTCAAAGAAACTCAACCCTCATCTGGTCTTTGTCTTGACTGACTCGAATGAGCTGGTCCCGACTACAACACTGGGCAATGCTGCTCTTTTACTTGTGTAACTGGTCCTACTTGCAACACTCTAAGTGGTAATTGAAGCTGCGTCAACCAGCATGGGAGTTAGGTGTAGTCAGTAACTAGCATACCTCTTAAGACCAGGGAAGTGAAGGAATAATAGCTAGTGCAGTGGCTGCGATATATACATAAACCTACCAACATTCGTCATCATAACTTATCGCGAAACGAAAACATTTTAGTCGCATAACATTGGATTAATGGAAATGCCATCATTTCACAATAGTTTTTTTTAATTGACATTCATAAAATATCACAAAAGTTTTGTGCAAATCTGCTATGGAAACCAGGCTAGTGTCAATGTTGCAGATTATGAACAAATTCAGTTCTAAAGCAGACAACAATAGTATTCAGCTCAATTCCGTTCATCTTGTGTTCTCATCTGGTAATGTTAATGCCAAATCGATGATATTACTGAATATTTAGTGACTTTCATATCCCAACTAAGAAAGTCAAAGGCAACAGTGGCAAGGAACCCAAACTTCATCAGTTAACAGAAATAAAATGGAAAACTTGGGAGAAACCAAGCTCAGTCGGGGCCCAGGGGACCAGTTCTCCTCTGGCCAAATGAACAAACATGATGTAATACTGCATCACACTGGTATTAGGTGGGAAGGAAGAGTTGTAGTATCTCCAGCTGCCATAGTAGGGGACTGGCTTATCAGTGGACTTGAATCTGTGCCAAGATCTTGTCTATTTGCTGGTGTCTTCAGGACTTGTCTTGTCAATGTCTTCGCTGACAGTGAAGGGGCTTATGTGGAGGTGGGCACACTAACAAGGTGCTAAATAGCTCTTACTTGTAGGTCTCTGTTACACTAGCACAAACTGGTTGGTCATCCAGGTATACTAGCTTAACCAATGTAACCTCGATGGTGACCAGCCAAAACCCCAAAACATACCTCATACTGGTCAATAAGATGATTTTGATAGATACTTTAAGATAATTAACAACAGAACCTGCTATGATCTTGGCTCAAGGTGTCAAATCCTGCTCCTGGAGGGACAACTTCTAGCAGAGGTTAGCTCCAACCCCAATTAAACTCATGAGATTACTAGAATCTTCCAGGTCAGTGTGTTGGAGCAGGTTGGAGCTAAATTCTGCATGAAGGCGTCAGACACCGGTCTTTTCTTGCCGTGAAAGATTTATTCTATTAGATCAGAGGTTTCAAATCCTGCTCCTGGAGGGCCACTGTCCTGCAGAGTTTAGATTCAACCCTAATTCAGCTCCAGACAGCTAAGTAAGGCCTGCAGAACTACCTGAAAACTAATTTTGTCAGGTGGTAGATGCAAGACAGGTATGTTGGAGCAAGGTCTGAATTCGACACCCATGCTAGATCCTGCAGAGATTAAACATTTGCCACAGTAGACACAGTGTCTACTTACACCTCTTGAGACCCAAGCCTGGCCTTTCTCTTGATTTCTGAGGGACATATAAATGAATGAATGAATGAATGATGCATTTATATAGCGCTTTTTATTGTGTATTGCCGTACACCCAAAGCACTTTACAATCATGTGGGGGTCTCTCCTCAACCACCACCAGTGTGCAGTATCCTCTTGGATGATGCGACGGCAGCATCATCATTCACTGCTCAGGAGCAGTACACTCACCACACACCAGCTACTGGTGGAGAGGAGAGAGATATAGAGCCAATCAAGTGGATGGGGATTACTAGGAGGCCATGATTGATAAGGGCCAGTGGAGGGAATTTGGCCAGGACACCGGGGTTACACCCCTACTCTTTTACGAGAAGTGCCATGGGATTTTTAGTGACCACAGAGAGTCAGGACCTCGGTTTAACGTCTCATCCGAAAGACGGTGCTTTTTACAGTATAGTGTCCCCGTCACTATACTGGGGCGTTAGGACCCACACAGACCACAGGGTGAGCACCCCCTGCTGGTCTATCTAACACCTCTTCCAACAGCAATCTAGTTTTCCCAGGAGGTCTCCCATCTAGGTACTGACCAGGCTCAACCCTGCTTAGCTTCAGTGGGCAACCAGTCTTGGGCTGCAGGGTGATATGGCTGTGCATATAATAATTCAAACTGTCAGTGAGGTCCAACTGAGAAACATCAGAAGAACTAGACGTGTCTGGAATTTGTCTGGAAAGGCACAACAGGAAAAGAGAAGAAATGAGTCACTGCCATGTTAGAGGATTGCTGAGCTGAAGTTCATGGTTGAACCAGCTAAACCGGCTGAAATCTCTCTCAGCTATGATCATTTTCCATAGAGACCAGCTGTTGGCCAACATGGACTGAATTAGCATTAGCTTATTGCTATGTTTAAATAGCTTGGCTTTATTTATTAACACAGGGTCATTTAGACTTTAAATACCATGTGTGTTGGTCAAGTTCAAACCTGCTAGGCAAAAAGCCTTACAAAATAAATATTTTTACAAAACGGAAAAAGACATGTCTGTTTATACAAGGTAATATTGTCTGTCTGCCACTTGAAATCGCTCCGTGAACTAAAGGGGGCACAGCTCTGTTTGGGAAAGTTATTCTTTGTTACCATGGAAAATTAAATTGTGATTTGACCTTTGAAATAACAAGGAAGAATAGTGCCCATTCTCAATTTCATTAAGATCTATTGATTGCCAAGTAGTGTAATGCTAACGTTTTACTGGGTACAGAGCCATATTTGCAGCATTGTGACATAACAAAACTGGAAAGCTCCCCCATAACGAATAAAGCTGTTTTTACTGTAGGATACCCAGTATATGGAACACTAGCTAGGCCTATATGCTAACTGTGTTCAAGACATTTCTGGCAGTTTCTGCCCATAAATTCATAAATCCTAATTACAACATGATGTGTGTTAAAGTGATTTTGCATGGAATAAATTCGATGCATTGGCCAATTTAGCCTTTTTTCATATCTCAACCATGACAGGGAAATTTTTAGCACTAGTGCAATAAAATTAAATTTTATTAATACTCTATCCATATTTTATCCTTCTCAGCTGCTGACAGTGATGGGCAGATTTGTTGCACAAGTGTCTTAAACCAACTAAATGAGCATTATTTAAATGAGCTTTATCAACAGAACACCAACTATGTACATCATGGTACCTATGGCTATGGTACCATCAGCATTCACAGTTGCATGTTCAATAACAATTTGCTTCAACCATTAATTATTTAATTGACAACTCGGAAAGCGAGGGCTTAAAAAATGTTTCTTACTGGTAATTGTGACTTTATGGTGTTGTTCAAATGCTTTCACTCGTAAATACAATCATTCCGTCATGACTAGAACACAGCAAGAGACCACAGAACTGTTTATGAAAACACTCAATTAATTAAATAATTTTCCCTTCAGTCCAAACAGAAAGCAAAAGAGTTGGAATTACTACTAAACTCTGGCATTTTTAATGTCTCTGTCCTTGAAATGTTTTTCACGATTCCCAGAATTCCAGATGAGTTTCAAAACAATAACAATATGTGCTCTTTCACAATTGTTTTGTATGTGGATGAATAGTGGATCTCCTTTCCACACAGCAGTTTCAACAGTGACACAAAATTTCACTGCCTTATCTAATTGTTTCTAAATGTTCTTTAAAAGATATATTACATAACCGAAGCCATAAGTTTCAGTTTTACAATTAGCTGTTAGCTGTTAGCAAACCGTCATTCTACACAGAGTTTAGCAAAAAGACGAAAAAAAAATCATATTGTAACCAGCTATTTGATAAGAATTTACAAACAGCTGCTCCTTGAGGTCAAAGGATAGAATTTGTGAGATTATATGATGTATCCCTTACGAAAATCAATCATGGTTTTACTACAAATAAAATCAAAATACCATGGTTACTATTAACCATGGTTTTGCTACACTAAGCATAGTTTAACCATGGTATTTGTAGTAAAACTGTGGTTATAAAAACATGGTTACTACACTTTTACTACAATATAACCATGGTTAATTTTTTATAAGGGATTAGTAAATAAATCACATTTTACATTGTTGAATTATAATAAGTTATTGTTTATATTTATACTGTGTACATTTAATAATAATTATTATAATATAGTTATCATTCTAAATTATTATGATCAGTGACTGAAACATTAGTCTGAGCTAGAAAACAGCTTTTTTCCCCAAATGGCAAAGGTCAAGTGAATGTTGCATAATTATCATTATATGGTTGATTTTGTGTTCCTGATGCCCTGTGCTGTTTTGCTAATTGCTAATTTGCTAAAATGCTGTAGTACAAGTGACTTCTGAACAAGTAAATAATCAGTTTTACTTCTCTGAAAGACACATATCTGGAAAAGCTTAACACTCAGCCCTGCCTTCTAGCATTTAGATCTGGCCTTCCAGAGTTTTAGGTCATTTAAACTTGCTTGTAAACACACTGAAAACGGGAGAGGAGGGGTGCAATTCCTTAGCCATGTGTTTTTGTGTAACCTGATTTTCTGGCACACACTGAAAACATTACTTGGGTGCTTTGACATATCAGAGGAAGAAAAAAAACTGTTTTTTAACTTTGGAGAGCATGTGGTCTGACATGCCAGTATGAGTGGGCTCATGTGATGTTTTTATCTTTTTATCCGGTCTTCTCTCTCTCTCTCTCTCTCTCTCTCTCTCTCTCTCTCTCTCTCTCTCTCTGCTCTCTCTCTCTCTCTCTCTCTCTCTCTCTCTCTCTCTCTCTCTGCAGATTATCCATGAACCTCCACCACCAATAGTGGAAGATAGTTCGGTAAGAACTTTTTTTTTCTTTTGAATTGAATTGATTTGAATTAATCTGTACATATCACAGTCTAATTAAGCAGTATTGCTCTTGCATTTGTGTTGTCATACTGTGATCTGGCCGTAGGCACAATACGTTTCAGACCAAAACCGGTCAGTAAGTTTATTAATTTCTCACTCGCCAACAAAAATAGTACCAAAGGAAGCTAAAGCATCAAGCTTTGCCTGTCACAAAGCAACAGACAGACTGAAAGCTGGTCTGGAACAGCATATCAGTGGAGCGAATGAGATTTCCCGTTTCCGTTCAAAGCTTTCCATAATCACGCCGCTGTTTACATACTCTGGTCTGAAAAGCAATGAGCACAGACAAGCGGAGTGATGCAAACAGTGAAATCCTAGTGCATTTCAACACTTTATCATGACTTTCTGCAAAACTGGAGTCTGATTGGTCAATTGCAGCATTGATCAATCAAGTATTTTTGTATAATGACCAATATTTCACAGTTGCTTATGGCAACACGAAATTTATCACTGGCGCAATCTGGCAACTCAAAATGGTTATTACGACTACTATGTCTAATTAAAATGTCCTTATATAACTTTTTAATATGCACTTTTTTTAACTTTAATGTACTATTTATGGTGAGCATAAATCTTGTAGATGGCTAGATCAGAAGGTCCCAGTTAAAGCAAGAAAATGAAACTTTCCCTCTGATGAACAAGAGCCCAATAAGATGCTGCATGCAAGCCATGTTGTAATTACTAGATGACAATTCGGACGTTCTACTTCGAGCTGTTTACATCCTCGAAATGATGTGTTTCTATGGCAACACTAATAATGGCAAAACAAATCTGTGTAATATGAGTAATCAATACATTAAAAAAACAAAAATAAAAGTAACAGTCATTATGCAAATGTCTCGTTTATGAACATTTCAAGTTTACTTGGCTTATTAAGATGAACGTTAGGCATTAGTTTTCCAACTCTATACTAGTAACAATAAACTGTATTGTATGTGTTGTAATAGTTTTATTATTGTAAGATTACATTTTACTGCTGAAGCCGCTTGCATTTTGAATGTTTCTGCAGGATGTTGCAGTGGTCAGGTAGTAGACGTTTACAAGATTAGATATGCAAAGACATTAAAGCTTTTTATCTCACAATTACTGTAATTCTGACATGGCATGAGACACAAATAGCTAGATAAGAGAGAACTTAAAATAAAGGAATAGATTGCAGATTACTAATAATACATACATTTTTACTGAGAAAATGTGCCAGTGTTCATCTGGTTTTTATAAGCAGTTTTCTACATTACAATGGACTGTTTTTATTGGCTAAAGATTTAAGGTAATTTATAAGTAAGATAATAAATATCCTGGTAAGTAGCCGTGTAATATGTGGGATAACGTATAGTCAGCTGGTCATTATCACTTAAATAAACCCAGACACGGCCGTGACGTAAGACAGAGGGGTCTTGTATCACGTTAAAGGGGTTTATTTTGTGATAATGACTGTCTGAGTGAGTGCACACAGTATATCTGAGAATGTGTTGGTATTATACTATGGAAACAAGAGTTATTCTGGAGTGTTTATGGTGATTTTCTTCTTTAACTCTTGTTTATCTTGGATTGGGCTTAATCCTTGTTTACTGAAACCATCCTTGAGATCTCATTGTCCAAGTCCACACATGAAAAATGTCTATTAAGACCATAAAAAGGGTCAGATTTGGAGGTTATTTTGTAATGATGTTATTCAGAGTTGGAACTGTTTCTGAAGGTCTGAATGTTTCAGCTATTTAACAGGAACTTTGGAGAGTCTTTGGACTCCATAAAACTCTCCAGATCTTTGTAGGCTGTTGTTTAACCGCTATGGCTCTGCTGCGCTAAAATGAATTGGTTCAGTCTGCCGTATTAAAGACATGTAATATAATAGCATATTTTTTATAAATCTTTCATCAGTGATGTTACTTTTCTAAGCCTGAAGGAATGTCATACGTGGAATGGCTGTGGGTTTGGGAAAGTTCCCTGAAGGTTTCTTTAAGTTACGCTAAAGTTTCAGGATATAAAAAATGTGACTGGGAATCAAGTGGGTGGTCAAATTGAAATATGAAGCGTGGGGACGGCTGTTAACCTTTTTGATTAAGTATGGACGCATTGATTAAAAGATGTCTGTTCAAATCTCAAGAACTGATTGTTAAACAGGGTTAAATTTCCTCAGAGCTGGAAAAATAAAGTCATAACTTGAGTGAGCCAATTTGGATTTATTTTATTGGATCAGGAAGAGCTAGGGAGGGCGTAAGCGTGGCTCGTGCCTTGCTGAGAGGCAATAAATGAAAAAGTCATGTTTTAAAGGAGTGAGTCACACCTCATTTAGGAAAATGCTCGGGCATTGGAATAAGACCCAAAAAATATGTTCTTGGAACAAACAAAGAATCTTTACAATAGTGTTCTTGTTTCATTTAATAAGATGCGTATATCAGTTCTCAACATAGAGACCCAGATTTTACATTGGACATATAGCGAGCCAACATAGTGCGAAATCTGTAACCTATATTTAATGTGGTCTGGGTCGCATTTTTGTTTTACCTTCACTCTTAAAAATAAAGGTTCCAAAAGGGGGTTTTCACAGAAGAACCATTTTTGGTTCCTCAAAGGAAATTTTCAGTGAACAGTTCTTAAAAGAACCATCTTTTTTCTTAGTGTAAAGAACAGTTTAATAATCTAAATAACCTTTTTCCACTTATAAAGAGCATTTTGTGCAGTGGAAAGTTTCCACACTTTTTAAAAATAATGGTTCTCTGTTGGCTTTGATGGATTATTTAACCTTTGGCATCCACATAACCTTTCCATTCCGTAAAAGGTTCTTTATAGTAAAAATGGTTCTTCAGATTATTAAAATGTTGTTTCTTTTAACAACTGTTCACTGAAAGATTCTTTGGGGAACTAAAAATGGTTATTTTATGGCATCACTTTCGGAACCTTTATTTTTAAGAGTGAAGGTTCTTCATGGAACCATCAATGCTAATATGGAACCTTAATTTTTAAGGCTGATGTGCAGTTTTGTTCATGGTTTTCAAGGATTTACCAGTAAATTGCACCAAAATTAGCTTCTTCCCTGTTGTTTGTGACCAGAACAGATTTGTGGCCAACCGGTTAAGAACCACTGGACTCCATTTTGGTCACAATTTCATTGTCTTTGTTTGCTCTATAAGGATGATGAAGAGGATGGAACTCCGAAGAAGAAGTGGCCCACAGTCGATGCGTCCTACTATGGTGGAAGAGGAGTTGGAGGCATTAAAAGAATGGAGGTAAAGAACAGTTTTATCACTCGCTGGAGGGCACCAGCCACTAAATTAGCACACGCTCAGTCTCTTAACAGATGACTTTCATCCAGAGGAAGCAGACTGTGTCTCTGGAGGAACCTGGGGTTAAGTGTCTTTCTTAAGGGTGATGGATTCTGTCAGTAAATCTCCAGTTGACAGTTTGCCCCTACTTGGAATGAAACCACTGTTGTTTATATTACATGTCAAGAGACTTCAGCACATCGTAATTGAAATCAGTGATGTTGCCGAAAGCGAATTCCACAACTGTGAATAAAAACAGGAAATACAGAAGGAAAAAGTTAAATGTTTGTCAAATCCATTGATTCGCAAAAGTATGCTTGAAATAAACAATCTGCTATGCAAACACAATACCTCGTCAAAACATGCCATGACAAAAACAAGGGAAAAAATAGTTTAAGCCAACATAACATGGTCTGTTGTCTAGTTTGATGGTTTTAAAATGGCTTTGGACACTGAAACTGACCAATTAAATCATCTGAAGATCAGCTTGACTAGGCTGGGAGACCAGCTAAGCAACCTTTGGCGTGTTAAAGCAATTTTGTTTCATCAAACGGCTGCCAGTAAAGTACCAAAGTTTACAATCACAGCAAAACAGTGTTTACGATTGAGGAAAACAAGTGCGTGTGCATTATACAGCTCATCTGCTGTTTAGAATCCTTCCTTCTGTCAAACATTCTGCCTCAGTTACCAGCAGTGCAGAGATTGCAGTTTGACTGTATCAAAAAATACCTGTCCAGAAATATCTCTATTTGAGAAAACAACATAAAATACGCATTCCTTGTCATTATTCACAGTTTTTATACTACTGAGTTGACCTTGAAAATCTCGTGATTTTTTTTCCCATTTGTACCTGAAAAGGATTTTGAATTGCTGATAACAGGAAGGTTATGATGTAAAAATAAGGAAATGTTTTGGAGTAAAATTCATGTGCACTCCTTTATACAGAAGGACAGATGTTCTTGCTTCCATTGAAGCTCTTTGGATCATTGTCAAGTCATGCTGGATAAAATGACCATATCCATCTCCTTCATTTCAGGTTCGCTGGGGTGAGAAAGGTTCGACCGATGAGGGTGCTAAACTGGAGAAGGCGAAGAACGCGAGGGTAAAGATGCCTGAGCAAGAGTTTGAAGCTCCTCCTACTCGCATCCTAAATAATGGCATGCGGAAACCTCCAGGCCCTCGTAAATGGTACTCACCCATTAAGGTGAGAACAACAATAGTGTATAATTTGTTGCATTTCGTGTTAAATGCAATTCATAATAACTATGTGTGCAAGTATTAGCTAGTCTTTCTATGGTATTATATGGGTTTCTACAGTTTTCTATGACTGCATTTACATTACATGGTTCAAGTGACCTGATTTTCCTCCCATGTGGCACATATCGGATATGACCCCTGAACATATAAGGAAGTGCATGATTTCCAACATTCCCAGATCGGTTTCAGGCCTCATTCGTATGTGAAAAATCAGATATGAATTAGACATGTGCATTTGCATCTGCCATGTAAGCGGACAGATCGGATATTCCCCTATCGGGGGAAGTCGTGGCCTAATGGTTAGAGAGTTGGACTCGTAATTGAAAGGTTGCGGGTTCGAGTCTTGGGCCGGCAGGAATTGTAGGTGGGGGGAGTGAATGTACAGTGCTCTCTCCACCCTCAATACCACGACTGAGGTGCCCTTGAGCAAGGCACCGGACCCCAACTGCTCCCCGGGCGCCGCAGCATAAATGGCTGCCCACTGCTCCGGGTGTGTGTTCACGGTGTGTGTGTGTTCACTGCTGTGTGTGTGCATTTTGGATGGGTAAATGCAGAGCACAAATTCCGAGTCACGTCACGTCACTTTCACTTTCACACTTTCACTTTATCAATGAGAGTCGTACATCACTGAAAAAGTGTCACTGAGGTGAATGATGTCTGAGGTGGACACTTTTCTGGGTCAGTATGCAGTGTTGCCTGGTCTGTGGATTTCCTGCAGAATTGAGGTACTTTTACACTTGTTGCCATGGATTGTTTTTTAGTCTGTAGTGTAAAGTGACAAACTTTACACTACAGACTTTAAACTTTACACTTACACTCCTCCCACCCACCCCCTGCCCCCCAGCTTTTTGGGGGGCAGGGGGGAGCTGGGAGTACAAAAATACCCGATTGGACTAGTTTGAATAGCAATTGGGCTAGTTTTGTTTCGCAGACCTGGAAACCTGTCAGTACGTCTACCCTGGGTTGTTTTGCCATTGTGTAAATGCAGATATCTTCAGAAAAATCGGTTATAGTCTACTAATCAGAATTGGGCTTCAAGACCTTTGTTATGGGTAACAGTTTGTAAAACACAAAAGATGATACTTTAAAGAACATTGGGGTCCGCCCAACATTGTACAACATTAAAAGAACAAAAAAATATTAGAAAAAAAAGTTTAGAAATGTTTAAAATCTAAAATATTTTGTTTGTGTTCCATTGAGTAAAACACTAAAGCTGTGGTTACCAATTTAGGGGCCGCATCCTTAGAAGGAAGCAGACTTTGAAGGATGCATTTAGAGGACACTTTTAAAAGAGCCTTCAAATTGGGACAGCCTTAGTTGCACCTCTGTGCAACCAGACTATAGATGAGACTAATTCTGTTGACCGTTAACATGAGCAGCCTCCCACCATGCAGTTCTCCTGCTGAATTAATATGTGTAAAAACCTGACTTGAGATGTCAGTTCTTATAATCAAGCATCTATGAATCAGCTTGGGGATTCATAATACAGACCAGAAACTGTGGTGACCTCCAAGAAACTATGCCTGCAGAGTCAAAATGAGGTTATTACACTCAAAACCACTCATTCTAATAGATCTCGCCGTCCAAGAGCTCGGAGCATTGCCAAAGCCCCCCGTTGTTCATTCTTTTCGGCTGTGTATCTTTCCTTTGACTGTTTATTCCCTCCTTTATTTGTTCATCTCTGTATTTAATGTGTCTATGTTGTTTTATATTTACAGAGAGGCAACGTGACCATTATGTGCCACGTTTTGTGACCCAACTTTACATATGAATCTTCCTAGATACCCTTTTGTTCTTTCCTTCCCTCATTAATTTTCTCTGTTCATTTCTTGTGCAATGAGGGTTGGTTGTCTTTATTAGGAAATTGGGTCGAGGCTGAGGGACATCAGAATGCTGTTGTATATTAATAACCGTGGGGCAGATAGCAAAGGATTGATTCATTCTAAACTGTGGCTTTGAGATTTATCCATCTCATTTGATAGTGAGCCAGAGAGGCCACATGTGGGGTGTTGGGTTCAGGAAATCTCTTTGTTAATATAACCCATTTCTCAGAGTTTGGTGACCGAACAATGTGAGGAGCAAGTTATTAAAGACTTGAGGGTCAATGAAGACACAATAAAGTCTTGAATCATACAGAAAACAGACAGTTGGACAGGGGTGTCCAATCCTGCTCCTTGAGGGCCAATGTTCTGTAGAGTTAAGATCCAGCCAGCTCCAACACACTTTCCTGGAAGATCCTAGTGAGTCTGAAGAGCTTGATTAGCTGGTTCATGTGTGTTTGATTAGAGTTGGAGCTAAACTCTGCAGGACAGTGGCCCTCCAGGAACAGATTTTGACCACTGGTTTGTATACACATACACATATGCTTGCTTTTTCAATATACATTTTTGTGTTTTTGGTGTGTGTGTGTGTGTGTGCTGATGCACAGGGAAAACTGGATGCATTGTGGGTACTTCTGAAGAAAGGGTATGACAGAGTGTCCATCATGCGACCACAACCTGGAGACAAGGTAAGACTCTTTATTTGTTGAAGTATAACAAATATATATATATATATATATATATATATATATATATATATATATATATATTCAAGATTAAAAAAAGAAAACTTGACAAAAAATTGCTAGCATTAAATGGAATAAAATTGGAATACCGTTATGCATTAATTATAGATGCTAGGATATCTATAATTATTGCATAGCATGGCATTTCATTTTTATTCACACTACATATTTCTGCACAAGATTCTATGAAAATCTTTGTTTAAATGTTTGTTTGTTTGTTTTTTTGCTTTTTGTAATTGTGACTTAAACAATTCAGGCTTTATTCTCACAAAGTCTGAATCATGCAATATGCCAAGTTCTGTCATGAAACTCTAGATGGCGCAGGCTGATGGGTCATTAATGCAAACTGATGATATTTACAGCATTAAACTACTTGGCACAAGCTGTTTGGTTCATGTTGCATACACAGCCAGTGAGCTTACAGCTTTACATTTAAATGGCTGGTTAGCATTCTCTAGAGCAGTTTGCAGCATGCTTTCAGAGTTACTGAAACCCTCCACCCTCCCCAGCTCCACCTGTATAGATCTGCTATTCGTTATTTACTGTATATGCTATTTGTGTGCCAGCAGTATTTCTTAAATACAAGTTCCTGTACCTGCTTTGCAGCAGCAGCAAAAATCTACAACAACAGCAGTGTAGCAGATCAATTAAGACCAAATACATTAACACTGTCATATCCATTACCATGCTAAAATCTTCCAAGAGTTGTCATGATAGAAATAAATGTAAATCAGCTGAAAAAAAGTCAAGCTTGTTTCTGCCACAGAAATGAAAAATAAAAATAGCCATTTTGGAAATAATATTTGCAAGATTCCTCATAGGTTCAGTTTGATACTGAAAATCAGTGGACTTTCAGATTAAATTCTTAACATTCATTTACAGTAGAGTAGATTTTGTTTTTGCCCAGGAAGAAAGATCAGAAGAGTAGTGAAACATTCAAACAGATATACATAGAATTATGTGAGGTTTAAGCACCATAAAGGAAAATCAGCGGAGATATGAAGACCTGGATGCATGGACACACAGTGCTCTATGCATTATACGAGTTGTTGGTAATACTGTAGGAGTGAGTAGGATGAGGTTGTCTGGGAATATGTGTGAAAAGTGGATGGGATTTGGGAGGTTTAGAGCTGAGGCAGGTTTCAGTTATGTTCAAATAGCTTGCAGTGCTAGGGCTGGGCGATAATTCGATAACGATTTATTGCGATATAATTTTCATAAAACTTAAAGAGTTTCTTTTTAAAGATGACCAACCCGCGCGACTCATTTGTCGCGCCACACGGACCGTTTATCCGCTCGGATATCAAAGTGCAGCGTCACCAGAGCAGATGCGTTTTTCTCGGTCACGCGAGCATGAGGCTGTGACTGTGAAACTGAAGTTGAACAAGTATAAAACTAGAAAGCCAAACAGGAGAAACACTGTGTGCAACGACAGTTAACTTTTCAATCTACACATCGCCCTCATTTACCATGTTAGTAACTCACTCACCATGATTGTGGCAGAAATGTGGGATATTCATTGAATTTTATTACAGGAGTAATGGTATATAATTATAATATGTATTTGTGATTAAGCAGCATGTGTGCATTTATACAATGTTTTTAAACAGTTTTTCAGTTATATTTTTACATGGTATTGAGGTGCTGTGTGGTATAAACTGTGTTTAAATTTAAATGTATGCACTATGGGAGACCAATGCTTATAAAAAAAAAAAAAATCCTTGTCAGTTTTTAAAACTGAGGTTGCTACAATTTTTACAGTTTACTGATTTTGATACAACAAATATTTTCCTCTAACTCAAGCTCCAGTGTTTCTAAGAGACAAAAAAGGTGATATTATTATTATTAATATTATCGCCCCAAACCTGTTTCTTGATTTGAAACAATATCACTCATTAGATCATGCAGAAACTAAGAAATTTATTTTTCATTTAGATATTTATTTTGTTAAGGAAAATTAATGGTCTGGTTTCCCTTTCACTTTGGAGCAAAAATCTGTCTTTAAACTTGAAAGAAATAAAGATTTGACATATCGTGAAGTTCGTCAGATATGAAAAAAATTATCAAATTTTTTGGGCCAACGCCCAAAGTGCATTCACAAATTTCTTTTTAAAAAATCTTTGATATCTTCACCAGTGAGGACTCTGATTTATAAAAGATCTTAACTGGTCTTCAAATTTTTCACAGCCCAACAGAGCAATGAAATCACTATTATAAATGATTCTTCTGACCGCCGACGGTTCGAAAAGTTCGATACAAAAACAACAACAACAAAAAATCTGTAATATCTCTGGAAAGCATTTTAAGATACATTTTAAGATACATTATTTCTTTGATGTCAAAATGATAGCCGCTGAGATCTGACCTTTTGACTGACACCTCATTTGAATATAGCGTCTATTCTCAATTAGATGTCAAAATGCCGCTGATCTTACTGACACCTCATTTGAACCAATAGCTGCATCTTAGAGGGGTCACCATACAGCGAAAGCTAATGAGCATCCAGCACTGGATATGAAGCCGCCCTCTTTTGATGGACAGTAGATCGATCCAGTTGCATTATAGTCTGCAAATGACTGTCGTTTCTGATAGCCAATGAGCTTCTAAACAGACTGATATGACGCTTTAGGGGGTCGGTCCAGGCTATCATGCCCAAATCTTGCTGCGCAGAAGGTTAGACTGACCAGCGCGCTTGCGCACGGAAACGCGTACATGAAGAGTTTACGGCTGAATGATGGTGAGGCGAAAAATGGAGAATGACAAAAACACACTTTTTACACTAAGAAGTTGTTGAACAAAGGTTGAACAAAGTTCTTGGCGTGACAGAGATGACATTTTTGACGAAGATAGCGATGTTTGAGGACATTTTTGACGAAGAGAGCAATGTTTCAGCCATTGAAGCGGAGGAGTTGTTTTTGCATGGACGCGACGCACTGTCAACAAGTAAGTGTTTTATTATATAATATAATTATATTTATATATATTATACATATTTATGTATCTTATACATATTTTACAGTATATATTGAGGTATGTGTTTTGATGCGTCCCTGGTCACTTATGTCCTGTTTTTTTTGTGTGTGTGTGTGTGTGTGTGTTTTGAGGTGTTCCTGCTAACTTCTGTTTTGTGTGTTGTTTTTTTATAATCACAGACAATCATCTGACATTGAATCGAATGAAGTCTGGGAGCCAGTCAGCAAAAAGCCATATACTGAGGGACATGATGACAACAACTCTGGAATTTTTTTAAAAAAAAACACTATAATCAGAATCAGAAGAGCTTTATTACAAGTATGTTTACACACACAAGAAGGAATTTGTCCTGATGACAGGATCTTCCAGTGCAGAAGAAAGTACAGACATAGTGCAGACATACATAGGAATAACACAGTAGGGACTGGAATATAACACCAATATAAAAAAAACTGAAATTAAATAATGTACTATGTACAAAAATAGAAGTATAGGGAAAAAATGGTAATTAGATTAGAATTTATAAATAGATGTTATTTACAAGTGTACGAATTATGGATTCTGTGTATAAATGTCACTATAATGTGTTTATGCTTCAGTTACTATGTGTCAGCAATTATTGACAGTGAATCTGGATGTGAAATTGAATAGCTCTAAGTGTAACCTTTCATTAGAGCCCAAAATTATGACTGTACATTAAAGCATTCAAGTATTACAGCTTTTTATGTGTCGTTGGTTACAAAGGGTCATTTGGAGTCTCCGAGTGTCCCTTTTTGGGAAGCGCCTAGACATAAACTTAGATAAACATGTGTAAAACACTCATTCTCTAAGGTATTGTTATCAAATTTGAAATGTGGCTTGGTAAGGCTTCATTCTGTGATCCCATTGTATTTTCCAGCTCATAGCTCCCAGCTATAGTCATCTGCAGGCTTTTGTTTACAAAAAAAATGTAGACAGATTTTTTTTTTAAACTTTTTCAGTGTGTTCAAAGTTCTATTACTCGATATCAGTAAGACTTACAGTGATTCTGAGAAACAAATCTCAGAGTGTCACCTTTCAAAAGAGACCAAAACCATGCATATAATCCAAATGGTTCAAGAACAGCATGCAATTTACTTTGGGTATGCCTTTTTTTAGGCGTTTTAGGCAAATTTTACAGGAACCGGAAAGGGTTAATTCAATATGCTTTGGCTTTACTGAAGTGATGAAAAGCAGAAATGAAAAGCCGAATACAGCACTATTCCACAGCTTGATGGGAAATGAAAACCAGCCTCACACTGATGGAGCTTTACACATAATACATCAGAATAGTTCCGTTTCTAAGCACTTTTTTGACATTTTTGTAGCTTGTGCTCACCATCCACTTGAATAAAAAATGTATTTGTGTTCCACATAGAAATAAAACCATATGGTCTGAAAAAGCACGAGGGTTCAATAAATGATGATAATATTTGAGTCAACTATCGCTCTAAGTGTGCATATTTGTGCATATGATTACTCAAACAAGATCAACATTGCCAAAAACACTATTATGTACATTAATGACAAATGTTGCAGCTAGACTTGGCTTCCTCTCTATAGCATGTATTTGCTTTCACTCGCTGCTTCGTTTAAACATTCTTTCATCCTTGCCTGAATGGAGAACAACAGGCCAAGAGTTAAAGCCACCTGTTTCATGCTGGGTCTCCTGGACTACGCAAATAAACCGAGGAAATGCATATCATATTATCCCAAATGGCAATGAGATTTGCATGAAATGAAGTACTAAGTTCTTTAGGGTGAACTCGTATGTTATTTCTTACTTAGGCAATGGATGATTTGACTATAAAGTTGATGGCAGGTCACATCCACTGAGAGAAAGAGCTCATCTAAGGACAGGACGCAGCACAGAATGCTTTTCATGTTTGTCAGGGTTGGTTGCATGATCAGCAAGGAAGAACTGAGGCAAGGATATATTAGCAGCAAATGTAATTTATTTACAAGACAAACTAATACAAGAGAACAAGACAACAAGAAATACACAAACCACATAATATCGCAAGAACAGACAAAGAACTAAACCAAAAGGGGGGATAAATACAGGTTAAATGAGGGAGCATACAAGCATACCCTCAACAACATTGTACTAAAAACTGAAACGTTTTCCTTTGCATTTTGAAAGGTTTTGCGTACAGACAACAATGCTGTCAAAATGATCCTGTTCACATGGATCCTGCCAAAATGACTAAAAACGCTGCATTATGCATGCCAGGCCAGTAGATGGCGATGTCACTTTGTAAATAAACATGCTTTCACGCATACATATAGACTGTATACATTAAATGAATGGGCATGATATCACCGTTTTCACAAATTAGCTTTTTTGAAGTTTACACAAGCAATGTCGTTTTCAAAATCTTGCACTTTAAAACCTGTTTTCAAAAGTTTTGCATTTTCAGGTCCCCAAAACACTGTAGTTTATAAATGAACAGCCAAGACACAAAATAAATGATTTGTTTTATTCAGCAGAGGTGTATTAAATTGATCAAATGCGACTAAAGACACAAAAAAAGTAAAAAATAGTGAAAATAGTATTTTATTAGCGATATGCTGTTTGCAAGTGCAAATAACAATAGATTCTATTTACACTATGTAAAAATAGCTGCATTTTCTTTGCAGTAAGTTTAAATAGTAGATGCTCTTTATTAGTGCGAAAAATTGCAGATATTTGCACCTCAGTATTGTAGCACATTATAAAACAGTATGCAGTAATAACATATTGAGTGTAAATGATCATATTTCTTAAAATTACTTAATGTATGCCGCCTTATATTGGAACAATAAAGCCCTCCCTTCACCTACCCCTAAACCTATCCAATGAACACTGTATTATTAAATACCCACAAGGCACTTTATTTCCATTTTTTTTATATTTCCTCAATTTTTATTGAAAATAAATGTCTTTCTGATCTGATATGTGATGGGAAAAGAGAGAAGAATTAGTTCGGCAAAAGGCGGATTCGAACTCAGATCAATCACGTCAAAGCATGCCACACTTTACACCCTACGCCACTGAGCCAGTTGAATGATGCATGTCTTCATAATGATGTTTATGCCAACCAGACATTGGTGGGCAGAGCTAATGTACATAGTCTCTGCCAAAAAGTTGGGCTATTTGCGCTTAGTGTAAATATACACTCTATTAAAAAATCTTAGTAGTCTTAGTCCTCAAAAACTCTCAGAACACCAGAATACCAAGTAGCAACATCTAGCATCAACTTTCATAAATGCAAGCATCACTCACATTTTCTTCAGAAAGTTAGAACCTCCAGTTGCATGAAGTCTAGAATCTTGTTCGTACAGAGCACTGCCAATAACTTGATGGCTCCTGCAAACCTAAGAGCTGCTAAGACAGGCGGTCATTTTCTCCACTTCAAAACATGCAGCTTTATTTTACCAAAGTAAAGAGATGAGGTCCAGTGTCAACAGATCCGTTTGGACGTAACGCCATGTGCAGAGGGTGGTGTCATTTATAACTGAGGCACACTGCAAAACTCAACACCCACACCCACATTTTCTCTGAGGAGCTCTCTTAGTAGCGTTAAATGTCATATCCCGCTGAACGTTTGGAGGGTCAAACTGTGAGTCACATTTGGCTTCAACTTTGGACCTACTCCTCTTAAAAAGATGTTTCACAGATTGCACAAAATCACCACCTTGCTGTTTTGTAGTATCCTGCAGCAGCTCCATGTATCTGGAGGTAAGATGGAGTTGGTCAGATATTTGCTGGGTGATGTCAAGAAGCTGAACTTGCATCATAGAATGACATGTACATTGATACTCAACACAACTGACTACCCAACAAAGCAATCAGATTTGATTTTAAGAACTATAAAAGAGACCTGGGCCTAAAAGATCCAACAGAGAAAGCAGACCAATGGGCAGAAATAATATAGTCTAGACATGTACATCAGGAAAATGATACAGTTGCTTTACAAGAGAACAGCCAAACATAGTACAATGATTAACAGCATCGGGTAGGCGACACCCTCAGCGATTAGAGAGTCTGATGACATCACACTATGAGGTTAAACATTACCATTTCACCGCAATACATGAAGCCACTTGGACGCATGCCGAAACTTAAAAACACATCCAGATGCTCCAAAATAAATAGAAAAAGACATTTGGTGACCTGGATGACTTAGTGTTCACAGCCCTTATGATCGAATACAGTGGCAGTCAAGTCAAGCCAAATCAAGTCACCTTTATTTATATACAAAAGAGTTTGTTTCAAAGCAGCAAAACACTATTTATCTATTTTTCATTTTCATTTTCACTTGGTCTTACCTTTGGTACATAGTCCTATCCCTAAAAACCACAATATTAGGGTGTCCATAACACATGGTGTTCCCATGGAATCATGTCCAAAAATCATGAAGCTCAAATCACTAATAAAGCCAAAATGTTTCAAAATGTTGTTAGAGTTCCTTTGCAAACTATATTTTCTAGGTTTATGCTTTTTGGTGCAGTGGTAATTAACGTGATGATAAAGGCGCATATGCAGAGCATTACATCGGACAAACAGCTGTGAGCTGTAAAAGCAAACAAAGGATAGGGATGTCATTGTCTGGCAAACCCATCAGAAGATTCCAGTATCTGAAGCCAGCTTTAAAATGTTTTGCTTATATAATGGGGCACAGGACATAGAGTTAACAGGAGTCCAAGTTAACTTTTTAAGGGGCTCTGCAAACATTTTGTTGAAAGCTATTGTAATCTTTCATGTAGGAAGTATCTGCTTCCCTCACCTTTCCAAAACACTACCATGTGTGGACTGGTTGCTCTGAAAACTGTATATATACCCAGTGTAACAGTAACAAAATTACTGACAAAACTGTTTGTTTGACAAACATTAAGGAAGCCAAAACAACAAGTATGCATCATGAACAAAAGACCAAAATTACACAGAATTTCAGTCATTGACTAAATTAATAGTGATGTTTATTTTCATGCACTGTTTGCATTGTTTAGCACCCAATTACCAAAACAAACATGCAAATCATGTAACACCACAAACACACCCACAAAATCTCTACCGAACACAATTAGTGTGATGCAATTTTCCATCTTGCAATGCTAGGTTATGAATGATTCAGCAGACTACTGCAATCTGTCATGCTTTCCTGGGATTATATTGCATTTTTCTATCTCTGGGTTCAAGTCTCTATAATGCCAAATTTGTAATGATATGTATGCCTAAATATGCACAGTATGCTGTTTAGTAAATTTTCCCCCATTTAAAAACACTGGCTATACCATTAAAAATGTTGCCGCAATTAGTTATATCTACTTAAAATTTGAAATTACCTAAATATCTAACTTAACTAAGCTTAACTAAACATAAAAAAGCAAGTGTTCATGCTTGACTTAAAATTATAAGTTGAAACAACACATTTACTTATTATAATGTTGAATTTTAAGTTGTGATACCTAATCGCAGCAATATTTTTTCTAACTTTAACCCATTTTGAACAGTAAATGGTACAGTTTACAGCTCATTGCTTAAAATTAGATAATGCATTAACTAAGAATGAAAAATACATTTTACTGTATTTTTAAACTTTGTTGACATTAGTTAATAAAAATATGTAACTCATGTTAGCTCAGGTCCATTAAACAATACTATCAGATACCACTTTTGATTTCATGTACTAATAAATGATGAAATTAACATTAAATAAGATTAATAAATGCTTTAGAAGTATTTTAATTGTTAGTTCATGTTAACTATAATGTTAACAACAAAAACTTTAAATGTTAAATTGAGTCACTTACCAAAAACTGCACAGTCAGCACTCTGGTGGATGTGTGTCAGTTGATGGATGTGTGTTGGAATATCTTGCATTGGTGGGTCTGACCCAGATTCTTGACATTAGCGTGACTTGAGTTTGGTGGTTGTGTATTTTGGTTTACATAGCAACTGTGATCATACATGTCTGTCGAGCTTTGAATGGATCAAAACATCTTTCATTTTCAAAAAAGAAAACAAAAAGGGATGTTAACCAGCTTTGATGCAAGTTGCTGCCAAATGCTTCTGTCCAACTAGTCAGTGTGGTCAAGTTGATGCTACATACATACAAAATCACTGAACCAGCATGGATCTGTTGCTAATTACAAGCAGATGATATTTTACTGAGCTGTACAGTGATGCATAATAGCTTCCAGACTTAAACTGCACATTTACATTTTAGACCATTGATATTTAAGATCAGTATGTCCCTTTCAGGGGTATCATACCTTTGATTTTTTTTTCTTTAATTGATTTATTTATTTGCAATATTAGTTAAAATTCTGTTGGTTAATATTTTAAATATTTGTATTTTTAGAGTAGATATGTATGTTTTTTTCCTATTGTTTTTAAACTCCTGTGTTAATTTTTTTTTTTAGATAATGGAAATATATATATTTTTCTCTGAAAGTTATTGATTCCGGCATAAGGATGGTATATATGCCACTTCAGATGTGACTTCTTTGCCACCTTTGCACTGCAAAGATGCTTTATTATATTGGCCGCAGTGCACAGAAATCTTATCCTGTTGTCTGCACATATGTCTAACATGTGTACTGGTTAAAAACATCAATACTTCCTTTTCAACAGGAAGGCATAGTTATTGATTTGTAATGTGATCATTTTTCTATGCAATCTGAAGATGAGTAAGTGGTGACAATAAGACAGTTTGAGCAGAGCAGAAGACAAAAGTCTAGGAATGAAGACCAGATTTAACAGAGCAGAGGAAGTGGAATTTTGATCTAAGCAGTTACAGGAAGCGGTATGAGTGTAGGCATGTTGTTATTAAAACTGTAGAGTCTGGCGACTGTAAAATTAAAAAGAAACTGCTGTCCCGACTACTTCTGAGAGAGTGTGGAGACGGAGAGAAGGGTGCATTTGCTCCCTCTACACTGCAGAGGAAGTGCTGATGATCCAAAAATCATTGACAAACATCTACCTTGAAATTTAGAGATTTACATTGAGATAATCTGCTCAAATGAAAGTGTAATACAGCCAGTCCATGTTGAACTAAATCCAAACAGGGATCTCAACTATATTGTTTGTAAGTGTGGTTGCTGAATTAATGCACTTATATAACTTCCGTGCTACAATTCATAGTTTCTGTTGTTCGTTTAATAGGAAAACATGAATATTTTTTTTGGAATTATTGGAATTAATATTAAGCATTTCACTGTTTTAGCATTTGAGAGAAGCTTTTGAATTTTGCCAGTTTAATAATGTAGAAAGCGTGTTAATTTATATGTTAATTTAAAATATTAGGAAGCTAGATGAGGTAAAATAAACCATGTATATGAGTTGATATTTCTTTTATTTGTTCTTATAAGTGAAGACAAAGACTAAAAAAAAAATAAAAACCAATACCATAGCACAATTATAAAAGGCAAAAGAATTGCAAAATGTTAAAACACACAAGTAATTTAACACACAAAACAATTTTTAACATTTAAAATCTCAACAGAACCAGTACTTAAAATATTTGAAGATTTTTTTTTTTTTTTTTTTTTTTTTTTTTAAGTTGACAGGTTGCCAAATTATTATAATTATGCACAATTATATTGTGTTAAAATAAATGTACTTAAAGATGATTTGATTAAAAGTGTCTTCTTGACTTCCAAAGTCCCTTTGAAGTTGGCATAAAATCAGAATTCACCTCATCTACTGAAACACTGACATCTCTAACCTTTTGTCAAGAGTATGTATTAATATGTGAAATTACACAAAATCTGGCATCCCAATTATGCATAAAAAAAGAATGTTATTTAGCTTAAATCACAGTGAAAAACTGCATATTCCTGACAGGACCAACTATTCCAAGGCAACCAAACATGTGATTGACTCTTTTAAATAAAACTATACTACAAACCACGTCTTCTGTTCCGCTACATTTGTTATTGCGATTTCTTCCATTTGTTTTCTATGAGTAGTTGGTCGCTGTAACCTTACTTGTCTTATAGAGCTATACATACCAAATCATTTTAGGCTTTTGTTGTTCTTAATTACAGTACATACTATAAGCTCTTAACTGCATGAACAAACACAGTGTGTGCGTGTGTGTTTCCTGGGGCCAACCTGGAGTTCTTCATTAGTTGACAGGAAATTGGGACAGAGAGTTCTCTAATTTTCCATAAGTGTTTCTAGTAAACAACCAACAACTAGCCTTTCCTCTGTGTATCATTAAAACGTGTCTGTCATTTATAGCTTCCTACAGCTACAACATGAAAGACTAGCATGCCTCTCAGCATGGCAGTCTGCCTCTGTGTGTGTGTGTGTGTGTGTTTGACATGTTATTTATTGACGGTAAAGTCCATCATGATTGCTGCCCATTGCCCAGCCACATGCATTCAGAGATTTAAGACTAATACTCCTGGCTTATTCACTGCATCTGAACTGGAGTCAAATAACATAACACACGTTTCCCATCTGCCACGTTGTCCTACATGATGGCAACAAAACTTTTTACAGTTTGACTTCTGAGGCTGATTTCCTCTCAATCTGAGTTAGTTTTCTAATGCAAAATGAATGATTCCATCAAAGGTGTTTTGCCAGTAAATGTTATGGGTATTTTGCGAGCTCTGAGAGTCTCCGTTACCATAACACTGTAGTGGTTTCATAGAAAGTACATGGCAAAATTCTAAACATCACTCAGAACATGCTATGAACCACATAGCAATGCCTTAGCGCAGAACACCCTAGCAACTGCAACATGTTAGCCACTGCATATGTAGCAACACCCTGACAACTATCCATAACATCTTAGCAAATGCATAGCAACATGCTAAAAAAAAAAACTCTCAAAATATGTTCTTCAGGATACAATCTAAAAACTATTCAAAACATGGTATCCACAAAATAGCAACCACCCACAGCAGCCTAACAACAGCCACAACATAGCAACACCCTGGCAACCACCCACAGCAGCCTAACAACAGCCACCACATAGTAACACCTTGCCAACCACCCTAACAACAGCCACCGCATAGCAACATCCTGGCAACAACACCAAAAACTCTAGCAATTGTATGGAAACATGCCAAAAACCACTCAGAACTTGTTAGACACTGCATAGCAAAACCCTGGCAACCACCCACAGCAGCCTCAGGCTGATGATACACAGGGCAAGTTTTTGAGCAATTTTGCCGGGCAACTTTTTTTGAGCAATGTTGCTTGGGCACTTTCCCATTGAGAATGGGTAACAAATTTATATCTGGATAATTTAGATCGGTTGTGGGTCCTGTGTCTCACCTGGTTGCCTGGAAACATTGCTCAAAAAGTTGCCCTGTGTATCATCAGCCTCACAACAGCCACCACATAGCAACACCCTGGCAACCACTCACAGCACCCTAACAACAGCCACCACATAGCAATACCCTGACAACCACCTGCAGCAGCCTAACATCAGCCACACCATAGCAACATCCTGGCAACATGCCAAAAAACACTTAGAACTTGTTAGACACTGCATAGCAACCACCCACAGCACCCTAACAATTGCATGGCAGCTGTCAGCTGCCACATAGCAACAACTTGACAGCGGAAAAACATTGCAGCATAGTTTCTTTCAAAAAAATATAATATCTGAAATAATTTGTTGTGTCTTTTTCTCTCAGGGTCGCTGTATGAACTTCACTCGCATCGAGTCTAGTCCTCCTCCACGTTATCCATCATACAACCAACATTCTTCACCCATCTACACTCCTCCATGCCCCCTCAGCCCACCCCCTCCTCAGGGCCAGCTGCCCCCTCCTCCACACAGTCCACCCACCTCCCTGTCCTCCGGCTTTCCCCCAGCACCTTCTACGCCCCCACCTCACGCCATCAACCCTTCTCCACCCATTACTCCTCCTCCATCCTATTCTCCGCCCCCCATCTGGTCTTCGTCTCCTAACACACTCTACTTTTCTCCGCCCACATCTCTTCCACCATCCCCTTCTGCCTCCCTGCCCCCGCCCCCTCAAGCCCAGCCTCCAGGCAGAGCTCCTCCTCCAGATCGCCCACCTCCTCGGCCTTGTGTGTAATGTGGCACATCGGAGTGGACTACTGAGGACTGGAAGTAAACAGGAAATATAAATGTTCCATATCCTCCTCAAAATTCCGTTGCTGTGTGGCCTAACACAATAAAACTCGATACAAAGACTCACCTGTGGCATCAAGGGCATTTGCTCCTCTGATAGAACAATGAAATGGAACACAAGCCACCATGAATCTCTGCAGGGAGCAACACTCAAAATCACACATGCCGGACATCGCAAAGAAATAGAAAATTCACCTAGCTTCTCAGCAGGCGCCATTTGTGAGTTTAACCAAGCTTTGAGAATGGACGTGGTTGGTTCCATTAATGGATTCATGGATGTTTCACAACTGCATGCACATGGGACCATCTCATGAAGGAGATTTCCATAAAAGAGGAAAGATAAGTAACTTTTTGGGAGCTTTCTCATTCAGAGCGATTGAGAAAATATATGCACATTTTTGACAAGCGTCACCATATACAGGTCATCTTCATTAAGTGGCAAAAACTAAACATTGGGTCTCATTTACAAAACATTGCATGGGTTTATACACACTTATATGCACAGAAGAAAAAAAAAATCTGCCAGATTTAAAACTATGCACATGAATTGGTTTTTAACTTTCTAATGTTGCAACTTTCATATGCATGGGTACTGCATACCCTTGATTAGTAATTTGCATAAACACACCCATCTCTATATAAGGGTTTGATGTAGAATAGAGCACAACAGTTGGCTTCTGGAAGTAAATGCATTCATTAGCTATGTTTCCATCCACCTACTTTTATGTGCATTATTGCAAAAAAAAAAAAAAAAAAAGAAAATTTACAAATGCTCATAAAAATTAATCAACTTTTTTTTTTTTCCAATAAGAAAACATGCACATAAATTATGATGGAAACACATTTACAAAATTAATTCCTTAATGCACATCAAAAATGACATTACCTGTATTGAAACTTACTTTATTCGCAAATGTTTTATGTGATATTCCAATTTTGCGGAAAAGTTAAATTCACAACTTAATTCGATTTTATTTAATTTTTTTTTAAATAACTGATAAACCTTTAAAGACAACTTTACTTAAAATGAATATCTTTCCATTTTATGAGATTGTAGTTCTTTTTGCAGTTATAGTTTTTTGTCCAATTTTCTTGTACTTTTTTGCTTCAAGTAAAAGTTTTTATTGTAATTCTGCCACATTACCGTACATACATACAGAGAATTGAAATTGCTCCTCATCCCTGGTGCAACTAACACTAAACCCTAACAGGAACGTAAAAATGTGTTTTTTACAAAGTACAAATCATATACCGTTCATGGTTTATAATATCATCAAAAAGTTGATTTATTTCTTTAAAAAAGTGAAACTTGTAAAGACTTTTCCACACAGACTAAAAATGTTTATTTCTTTTAATTTTGATGATTATAAGTGATAACTAATGAAAACCCCAAATAATCTCAGAAAATTTGAAATTGTGAAAAGGTTCAATATTGAAGACACCTGGGAACTCTAAATAATTAACTCAAAACACCTGCAAAGGCCTTTAAATGGTCTCTCAGACTGTAGGCCACAATCATGAGCTGTTGAAGTTGTCCAAAAGACGACCATGACACCTTGCACAAGGAGGGCGACACAAAAGGTCATTGCAAAAGAGGCTGGCTGTTCAAATGTGTCACTTAATAGAGAGGCGAAGGGAAGGAAAAGATGTGGTAGAAAAAAAGTGTACGCAATAGAAGCACCCTGAGAGGATTGTGAAACAAAACCCATTCAAAAATGTGATTCAGAAAGAGTGGACTAGTGGAGTGGTTCAAGAACCACTACGCACAGACGTGCAAGACATTTTATTGTTCCTTGTGTCAAATTTAACAACAGACAGCGTCAGAAGCGTTCGCCTGGGCTAAAGACAAAAAGGACTACTGCTGCTGAGTGGTCCATTTATTTCTCTGTAAAGAATTTTGCATTTCCTTTGGAAATCAGGGTCCCAGACGGAAGAGAGGAGAGGCACAGAATCATGCTTGATCCAGTTAAAGTTTCCACAGTGTGATGGTTTGGGGTGCATGATCTGCTGGTGTTGGTCCACTGTGTTTTCTGAGGTCCATCAACACAGTCCAGGAAGTTTTAGAGCACTACCTGCTGCTGACCAACTTTATGGAGATAATTTCATTTTCCAACAGTTGGCACCTGCAATGAGACAGTACCTGGTTTAAGGACCATTATCCCTGTTCTTAATTGGCCAGCAAACTCGCCTGACCTTAACCCCATAGAAAATCTATGGGGTATTGTGAAAGGAAGATGCAATTGCCAGACCCAACAATGCAGAAGAGCTGAAGGCCACTTCAGAGCAACCTGGGCTCTCAAAACCTGACAGTGCCAAATGTATCCATGCCACGCCGCATGCTGCAAATTCAGGCAAAAGGAGCCCCAACTTTAGTGCTGTACCATTTCATGTTCAACTTTTCAGTTGGCATTTTAAAAATTTTCTTTGAGTCTTAAAATATTCTAATTTTCTGAGATCTGAATTTGGGGTTTTCATTAGTTGTCATATAATCATCAAAATTAAAAGAAATAAACACTTGAAATATATCAGCTGTGTGGATAATGTATACATTATACAAGTTTCACTTTTTGTGGAATGTGAAATAAATCAACTTTTTGTGATATTCAATTATATGACCAGCACCTAATTATATACATACATACATACATACACACACAGAGTTCATTTGGGGTAAGAGAGGGGTTCAGCTTCCTGACAGCCTGATGGATGAAGCTGTCCTTCAGTCCTGGCCTGGATCCGCAGTCTCCTCCCTGATGGCAGCAGACTGAAGAAGCTTGTGTCGGGTGGGTGGGATCACCTGTGGAGGGCTTTGCGGGTGAGACGGGTCGGGATGTCCTGGGAGGGGAGAGAGACACCAACGATCTTCTCAGTTCTCACTATCCGTTGAAGGGACTTGCGGCAGGATTTGGGCGCCATCCACACAGTGATGCAGCTGAATTTATTTCTGTAGAAGGTGCAAGGGGGGCCGGGGCTCTGGCTCTTCTGAGTTTGCGGAGGAAGTAGAGACGCTGTTGTGCTTTCTTGGTTTTCTTTACTTGCTTTCAAGTAAAAGTTTGTAATGCTTTGATTCTCCTCATAACCGGTTGTGTTCGGTTCATGGTTTATAATGCTTTAACAAAGACTTTTTAAAAATCCCTAAGAATAGGGAAAAATTTTGGGACATGTTGAAAAAGTGGGCCAAAAATAGAAATTTTTAGTTGGTTCTGTTATTGTAAATTTATTTATACATTTATTGTAAAGAATATGCTGACGGATCATGATTTCTGCATGAAAATGTCTGTACCTGCAGTAAGTAAATGAGACCCAATTGTGTTTGATGAAAAGGGTTTTTTTCAAAAACTAAATGTATTTGCAAAATTTAACCATTTCACAAACTTTTTTTTGAGTAAAATGTCTGACGAAGGCTGTTTCTTTAGGATGACATTTATTTGTATGTTTTTAGTGGCTTTGATCGGGATGGGGAGCATGTTGCTTTTTGGTCTATGAATTTATTTACAAGGTACCAGACCATAATGAATTAAAGGAATAGTTCATCCAAAAATAGAAATTCTGTTATCATTCAATGATGATGAACTTAATATTTCATTTTTGGCTGACCTGTTTCTTTAGGATGACGTATGTTGAAGAGACTAAGGTGTTTATGGACTTGAAACATCAGAGAAAAATCTGAAATGTAAACTAAGCAACATCACCTTACTTTGCACATGTCACAGTTGTAATGGTGTATGGGTGCATTATTAAAAAAAAAATAGTACAAATTATCATACATTACACATGCTGTATGTATAAATCTATGTATCCCTGTGCAGATTTTTATATAAGGTTTTCTTTTTATGTTTGTGTTCTTTTATATTATTGAGGCATGACTGAGATTTTGAATAATGCAGAAGCAAAAGAAGATCTCCCAGCAGGAGTTCTATGAATAACCATGAATAACCAGATTACAAATAGCTTTTCACATTGGAAATGAGTTTTGCCAAATAAATTATTTACAACCCTGAATTCAACACATTTGATATATGAGTTTGTTTTTGTTCATAATTACATGTTGCATATAATATTGTCATAATACATCACAGTGTCAATTTCCACAATCCTTTGCTTCTAAAGAGCCCTTGTCATTTTCTGTTGAGTCTAAGTTATTGCAGTGCCACTATGATGCCAATGTTGTTTATATGACTCCCAAACCCTGTTTTGATGAAGGTTTTATGGGTAATTAACATCAGAGAAATCATATATGTCCATGGTAAATCTTATATGCTTTTTAAAGAAATCATGTAAATGAATCATTCTCTAAATGAGTCGGATCATGACTACATTGTTTTTGTTTTTTTACTCTTTTAACTGTTCTTTTGTTTTGAAATAAAATGTTGTCATAAAAGTCATATTGGTTTTCCTTTTTGCGTGCGTTTCATGGGTGTTGTGAATCTTTGCCCTGAAGTCTTTTTGTTCAACCCTGTTATACCGTGACATTTTCCCCTTTAAAAATAATGGTTTGAGTTTTCTGACGTCATATTTAAGGGTGTGACAAAAATTGTGACCACATGCTTCAAAAAGAATAACATTCTCCTGCAGTCTTCAATAGGCTATATATAATGTTATTATATATATATATTTAGGTGTCCTTGTTACAGTATAATTATACATTTAAGTACTGAGTAATATTAATTAACTACATGTACTTACTATATGGTTAGGATTAGGATTAGGGTTTGGTTTAGGGTTACTTGCATGTAATTATGCATAATTTATTGTTATTATAATAGTAAGTACGTGTAACGTTTAACAAGGACACCTTAAAATTAAGTGTTACCATGTCATGTATATTGTAATAACTTCAACTCTGTTATGGGGGAAAATCTCATTTACAAACACATTTTGTTCTTTGCGTGACTCACAATAAACTGACAGTAAATAATGTGTCATGGGATGATATTTTAAAGGACATTTACAGTGATAGCCACTGATTACATGTAATCCGGATTATGTAATCAGATTCCAAAAATTGAGTACTAAATACTTTAAATATCCCTGAGGAAGTTAATATTTCAATAATTTAACAAGACATTTGCATATTCACAGTTCTCTGGTGTCGGTTAATGTCACATTGACATGCAGGTAAACAAATTAATTATTTGTATTTTTAGTGTTCATTTTATTTAGATTTTTGTTTTAAAATAATTCATTTTTATCTTACATTTTTATGACTGAATTATTGTCAAACCCCAGTTAGGAAAACCCTAGTGTAATATAATGTTTAATGCTCTTCTTGATGTTAATATCAAATAAAATGGTTTATATCAATATGGTACATTTAATTGTAAGTTTAAAACAAGTTAGGAAAAAAAGTAATCTAAAAAGTAGTCATAATACATTACCTAAAACAAGTAATGTAGATTACTTTACTAAATACAATATTCATGATGCAATCTATAATCATTAATGGACTACAATTTGTAAGTATCTACCCAGCCCTGGACATTTATTAGACACTCTTGTGCTGATTTTCAACCTCGTATTCAACCCCAAAACTTATTTACTGTATGATCACAGGGTTAGCAACATTTTGATCAGTTTTGACAAGAGAAATTTCATAGGATTTCTACATAATTTGGTTATAAAATTGAATCTAAACTTCTTCTGATCTTAAATCTGCTTAAAGAAATAACAAAATTGTTACAACTGATTTCTTCCTTGGCCTGTGTTGTTTTTATCAGCCATCTCTCCTTAACTAATCCCCTTTAGACCAGGTGTAATGTAGTCCAGACAGCCGCTCTGTCAAAATGTGTGCAGAGAGCCGGCGTCTCATGAGACAGAGACTATAAACCACTCTCGCCATCATAGATGTGTTCAATTTCAAAAGAAGTTTTCAAAAGGCAGTTTTATCCAGTGTCTCAAGCACAAGCTCAGCAGGGTTTGGCATGAAATGTTTCAAGTGCAGCCAAAGATAAGCAAATCAAACTGCTGGAAAAATAAATTGGGATTAGGATGCATTTTCTCCAGCGGTGCAGAGGAACCCACGAGACCTGTGTAACCTGTTTTGTGTTCGGATCTATTACGAAAATTGAATGTGACGTTTTGTATAGTTGGTGTTCATTCAACTCTGTCTCTCTCGGTCTTTGACCCTGATATTCATGTTTTAACTGTTTTGTTCACTCTTATCCTATCATTCCTTCTCCTTCCACTCCTCTTTTCCTCCTTGTTTTTCCTACAGTTATTAATGTCAAATACATTGTCTAAAAGCCACACACATCTGTGAGCAGTGCTGGGTGGTAACTGGTTACATGTAATCTGGATTACATAATCAGATTCCAAAAATATAAGTACTTGTAATTCGATTACTACAGTTACTTTTTATTGATTACATGATTGCATATTATTCACACAAAACAATTAATTATTCATAATTTATTGATTCTCCATAATTATTATTTTTTCATCTTCTAAAATAGACTACCACTGACAGTATATTCATTCAGAAAGTCTTTCAGTTTTGTGGACATTTACACAAAGACCAGTCAGTAGTCAGTGGCTATAATTACACATACAATTGAGAGGCCACATAGCATTTGACCACTGGTTTTACAAGAATTATTTCAGTTTTCAGTGTTTTCTCAACTTTTTAACATCGCATCAACTACTGATGAACACATTCATTTTTATTTGAATTATCACTCTGTATAATTATGTCTTTGGAAGGCTTTTGTCTTTCAAGCACATTCAAATGCACACATTTGTGTTATTACTTTTACAGGGATCCCCAATTTTTTTATTTTTTGTCAGCCAAACCTCTGACCTTTCACCTAATATATGTACTTGAAGTACCAATGAGATTTTAGGAAAGGAGGAAATAAGGAAAGGACGTGATGTGTGGCCAAGCATGGTGTCCCATACTCGGAATTTGTGCTCTGCATTTAAAGAATTTCTGCACAAACTGTCAGAAAGCGTCTCAGGGAAGCTCATCTGCATGCTCGTCGTCCTCATCGGGGTCTCGACCTGACTGCAGTTCGTCGTCGTAACCGACTTGAGTGGGCAAATGCTCACATTCGATGGCGTCTGGCACTTTGGAGAGGTGTTCTCTTCACGGATGAATCCCGGTTTTCACTGTACAGGGCAGATGGCAGACAGCGTGTATGGCGTCGTGTGGGTGAGCGGTTTGCTGAAGTCAACGTTGTGGATCGAGTGGCCCATGGTGGCGGTGGGGTTATGGTATGGGCAGGTGTATGTTATGGACAATGAACACAGGTGCATTTTATTGATGGCATTTTGAATGCACAGAGATACCGTGACGAGATCCTGAGGCCCATTGTTGTGCCATTCATCCACGACCATCACCTCATGTTGCAGCATGATAATGCACGGCCCCATGTTGCAAGGATCTGTACACAATTCCTGGAAGCTGAAAACATCCCAGTTCTTGCATGGCCAGCATACTCACCGGACATGTCACCCATTGAGCATGTTTGGGATGCTCTGGATCGGCGTATACGACAGCGTGTTCCAGTTCCTGCCAATATCCAGCAACTTCGCACAGCCATTGAAGAGGAGTGGACCAACATTCCACAGGCCACAATCAACAACCAGATCAACTCTATGCGAAGGAGATGTGTTGCAGTGCGTGAGGCAAATGGTGGTCACACCAGATACTGACTGGTTTCCGGACCCCCCGGACCCCCCCAATACAGTAAAACTGCACATTTTAGAGTGGCCTTTTATTGTGGCCAGCCTAAGGCACACCTGTGCAATAATCATGCTGTCTAATCAGCATCTTGATATGCCACACCTGTGAGGTGGATGGATTATCTCGGCAAAGGAGAAGTGCTCACTAACACAGATTTAGACAGATTTGTGAACAATATTTGAGAGAAATAGACCTTTTGTGTACATAGAAAAAGTCTTAGATCTTTGAGTTCAGCTCATGAAAAATGGGGGCAAAAACAAAAGTGTTGCGTTTATAATTTTGGTCAGTGTATTTCATAAATAAAATATTTAATCAATTTTCATTTTGATTGTTGTAATTTAAAATTATTTATTTTATTATCAGCTTTTCATAAAGCTCATGAACCCCCTGCAGTTCATTCACAAAACGTAGTTTGGGAAACACTGATGTAATGTAAAGTTTATTGCACTTCATTTTGATAATAAAGATGAATGGAACATATTTTCTTTCTCTTTGTATTTATATCAGTCTGGTACAAGATTATCCTGTTTAAATCAGTGTGATAAATGAGTTAGGTCAAAAGTAATCAAAAAGTAGTCTGATTGTTACCTCAAATGAGTAATGTAATGTATTACGTTACTAACTATAATTTTTGTCATGTAATTTGGAATCATTGCTGCATCTGAATATGCATACTTCTGTACTTTATAATAGGCGAAAAACAATAGCCTATGTCAAAAGAGTTAATTCGTATTCATAAAACAGTAGGCAAAATGTACCTAGATCAACTACTATTTCCAATGAAATGTGAAGTGTGCATCCAATGTACAGGCCATGGGAGAGGAGTTGTGAATGGCAGGAAGTCACATGACAATGACATGATGAATGTATTATGCCTGAATTATTATAAAGTACTTTGTAATGGTCACAATTAATAAAGTATTTCTTCAAAAGAGATACCTACTTAGAGATTATACAATTTTACAGCTACACATCAAGGGGGCCAGAAATGTGATTGCAAAATGACTTTCGCTGCTCCGCTCCATTTGTATACAATGATCCAAACCGGCCTTTAAGTCAGTGTGCTGCTTAATTAATGACACACACAAATTAATGCTTTGGCTTGTTTTGGAACCTTTGGAAGAGAAAAAAATATACAAACTATCTGACCAAATATGGTCTGAAATGCAAGTTATTAACATCTTGTTTGTAGAACTGTTGTATAAAAACTAAATATCACAGTCGGCAGTCTTGTGATAATACACAACTTTATTGTTGTTACCACAGAAACGTGGCTGAACACAATTTCTGAAACATTTTGATAGGCCAAAATTGGTCTCACAGGAAAAGTTTTCCATTATTATCGTCTCCCTGCTGATTTTAATGAATTATTACTTAAAGGCAACCAGGCCAATATAATATTTACATTTATGTTCCTGGCAGACATTGCATCCAAACGAGAAATAGCTGTGGCTGGAGAAAGAGTGAATTTACCCACCCAAGGGAGTTAAACGGAGCTCAGACTTGGCAGTAAACTGGCAGTTTACCCATACTGACAAAATGATCGCATATGAAGTGGATGGCATGTCAGTGATGAGTTGCAGTGAGTAACAGGCCTTTCTTTCTTTAGACATTCAGTGGAGTTTGCATTCAGCATCATACTCCCTGACCCACTTTCTGCTCTGGCCAATAAAGCAATCCAGTCATCAACAAGAATGACGCAGGAAGCTCCAATCCATCCACACTGCCAAGAGTCAAGAGCTTAAATGTTTTCCTGCTCTTGAAGAACAACACTTCAGAAAGACATACAGCTCAGATCATGAAAACTCTGGTTACTCTTTGGCATCAAAGGAGCGGAAAATAGTGCGAGTCTATGGCTTCAGTGGAGTGGGAGATCTCCGTGTTTGTGTAAATGTCATTGCAATGCACAAAAGCTTCTTTATAGTAGAACATGGTTATTTAAGACACTGGCACACCAGTGGGCCCACTTGTTATTATATGTTTATAACAGTAAGACATTAGCCTAAACCTAAAGTAATCTTGACAAGCTGTGTATCATTTGAAAGCTTACAGACTCGTAGTTTTTTTTTTTCATGACTGCTTTTTGATATATTTTACAAAGCAACCATCATTTATTAGTGTGTAACAAGAGTAGCTACTCATCAGAGTGGATGAGTGAGTGAGTTCTGACCTGTTTTGAAATAGCAATGCATATGTAAATTTGTTAAAAACCTCTTAATTTTCATGTCAAGAGTTCAAAAGACAGCATCCAAAAAAATGACAAAAAATGTTTTGAATATAAAGACAGATCCTCCGTTTGTGATGCAGTGCAAACTATAACGCACGTCCAGGGTCTCGCCGCATGCCTTTTATGTTAAAGGTTGAATTCAAATCAAATATACTCAAAAATATAAAATAATATAGTCTCAAAATATCCAATACTTGTTGATTAATCAAACTGAGTATTACATTTGTAGACCACTAGAACTGCTCCATATCCTCTATCCAACTCTATATGAACTGATACTTTGATGTGAATTTCCTATGAAAAGAAAAAAACAGCTCAAATAATATTTTGTTTAATTTTTTAACACATGGACAAGCACCTCCATTCAATGGTCATTTGCTGTGAGAGTGAGAGAGAGAACTTTTGAAGGAGTTTCATGGCCTGTTTTGTATCCTATTCCAACAAAGCATTTCTTCCCACTGTACGGCTTGGCCAAAGTTGAATGAAAGCAACCAGAGAGTGAGAAAGACTGAATGTTTTATTAACTCTTTTCATCATAACTTTAAATCCTATACACACACATCCAAAACACATTACGAGATGCTTTAACCTTAAACCGTGATTAAGGCCTTAATGCCGGACATCCTTTTGCTGGATGTGTTGCCAAACAGTTGCTGGATGTGGATGGCAGAACTGATCTAGAAATAACTACCTACCACACAAACCTTTAAGATGAAAAGATAAAGCTACACTTAAGATGCTATTGTAAAGTCTAAAAGCAAAGTAGTTCAGTGCTCCACCGACCAAAGAGCAATGCTAGTATATTAGCCTGTGAAATAAATATTAAAACCCTTTCCATGAGTTGCATAACTTAATCATTTCCAAAATATAAGCCTTCAGAGCTATTGCCCCATATGACCCTTTTTCAACCTTTAGTTACATGCCATTAGTAATATATATATGTTGGGTTAATCATGCCCATCTGGTGCTTTGAACAAAAGATTCAGATGATAGAAATCGTTATTCATGTTGATTTTATGCACAACAAAACGTAATAAAGAAATTTAAAAATCACAATATTTGGGTCAAAGGAAGTACATAAGCATTTTAATTGCAAATAATGTAGTATATAAAATATAACCATTTCATACCCAATAAAACAAAACATAAGAGAAAGACAAAAGACAATAAAATGGTCCCATGGAAACAATCAGAACTGTCGGTGGCGTTGTATGGGGCAGGCTCTACGTAACAGTACACTCATTTGGCAGCACTACTGTTAACTGTAAACTCCTCTGTAACAAGGCCTCTGAATTTTCTACAATGAAGGAATAAAAAAAATGGAAGCTAAAAAGTTCATGCATATATTTCATGCACACAAGTGTACCTTCGGATGAATCTCAGTAACTGATTATTATAAATACGATACTCATACAGTAACTACAGGCACAGTACTGCAGTGCAGTGATTCACTACAATCACTACGTTGGGTTCAAAACGTCCTGAACCGCCTTTCTGTGGGAAGCAAAGGTGATCCTTCAAAATGCAATATTCAAACATCCCGTTCTCTTCATGTAAACATTTCATTTTGAAATGGTTGACCTTTAACATACCAGTAGATCTCCTTGTGCTACATCAAACCCAACGTGACCAATTCTATGACCCAATTTGGCAAAAATCACAAAGAAACTTCACTAAAAACATGATCAGATAATACATTCACGTCATGTTTGACCCTTCATCAATAGATGACAGGGGATTGTAGTCCTTTAATCGGACTGTAACCTTGATATTTTACCTTATCTTCTGGCAGGTTTTCATTCAGTTCTTTGCAACAAGAATAA
The DNA here is from genome assembly GCA_027422415.1 of Schizothorax lantsangensis. Classification (NCBI taxonomy): domain Eukaryota; kingdom Metazoa; phylum Chordata; class Actinopteri; order Cypriniformes; family Cyprinidae; genus Schizothorax; species Schizothorax lantsangensis. Next base: position 26,940,918 of record CM049851.1, read on the forward strand.
AAATTTAAATCTTAGAGTTTATTTATCATTAGTTATTTGCATTTATTAATGCATTTATGAGTCTAGGTTCATCTTAATTGATAAATATACTACTATCCATTGTTTACACATTTATTCTTGTTTTAAACATCTTAAATAATAAAAGCATTGAACCATATTGTAAACTATTACCCTGCCAATTTTATAAACCGTTCAAATTATGTATTAAAGTCTCAAAGCAATGTATTGAGAAGACTCTACTCTAGTGAACATCAACATCAGTTCAATGAATAGCCTACCGATTTGAATAAAAGAGTCATTGTATCAAAGCTCTTACAGGCCACAGAAGCTTAACTATGGAAATCCCCATGGATATGAAATTCCAGATGATTAAAAGACATCCCGGGAAAAATATGCTCATCAGTAACAACTACATCCCCTTAAATAGCAGCAAACTGGAAAAACAAAATATTGTGCAAACTACCACAAAACACTGATTCACAGTTGTTTTAGTGCCACATATCACTAGAATTGTGTGTGTGTGTGTGAGAGGGGGGGCGGTTTCATAAGAAGTACAGCTAATGGAGAGTTATAAGGCTCTTGTGTCACTTATCTTTGCTACACAAATGCTAATGTGTATTTGATGAGAAGCATCTAGAAGTCTTTCTGGGTCAAACTATTATTTCGAACAGAGCAGACAAACGATAAAAAGCCATAAGATGAATGTGTTAAAGGCCGTATCAAGTGACATTGAGTTACGAGTGCAGCTCTTATACCGCCACCCCATACTACGCCACAAAAAGAAAAACAAATCACATTCCAGTTAACAGCAACGATATGAAACTTCCAGAATCATGCTCTGAGACGAGAAACAGGTATATGGAGGTACACTTCAGGTTCTTTAGGATCAAGAAAGCTGGCATGTATAAAACCCTCTCTTCAATTGTCTTCATGTCTTTGATAGTCTGTACTTGTGTGTGTGTGTGTGTGTGTGTGTGTGTGTGTGTGTGTGTGTGTGTGTGTGTGTGTGTGTGTGTGTGTGTGTGTGTGTGTGTGTGTGTGTGTGTGTGTGTGTGTGTGTGTGTGTGTGTGTGTGTGTGTGTGTGTGTGTGTGTCGATCATGAAGCGATTACTCAACAGTCACAGACTTGGCCAGGTTTCTTGGGCAATCAACCTGTGTAGAGCAAGAAAAGAAGTATTAATAAAATCAACACACTAAGTAATATGGCATAATATGTACTGAACATGAAACAATTTTTTATTCATATTGAGTTTATGTATTTGATATTAAGTTATTTTTGCTGCTTTATAGGCCTTGAACAATTAAATACACACTTGTATATGTCAAAATGCCCATCTTTGCATGTATTATCATACACAGTAATTTAGGTCTTAAATGAAAGCAAACAGCTGAGAAAGAAAACACGTAACAGTATATTGAATCTGGCAGCTCTTAAAGTGACAGCAGTCTAATATTCCTGCTGTCTGTCATTCATTTTAATCAAACAACAAAATCTCTCTCTCTCATATATATATATATATATATTAAATTTACACAGTGTTTTTATACATTTGATTACTTCATACAATTTATTTATTGTTTTTTTGTGCTACTGTTTTTTCTTAATGTAATTATAGTATTTAAATCGATGACTGTTTACTCATTTTTTTTTTTAAATAATGGTAGGCTAGTATTAGTTTTCTGTGATATTAATACTTGCGACAAGAATTATGAAATTTATATGGTATCATTTTTATATAAAGCCTTTAAAACCTTGTTTAAAAAAAAAAAAAAAACTATAAGACTATGTTGTGATATATATCGTTAACGTGAAATAAATGGACACATATGATAAGATTTTGGTCATGTCAGCTGTTTTAGATTGGAGTTTAGGTTGTCCATTAAATGTCCACTGTAAATCTTTTGGGTGCATCTTGTTTTATTCAAACAGCATTTTATAGATAGTCCAGGGCTCATTTTTTCTGTTTAAGACGGTTTTATAGATTTTATTTATTTATTTTCTTTACACTGCAAACATTTTTTAAGTGGCCCCAATGGAAAAAATATAAATATAATTTTTTAGTATCATACACTACTATTTAAAAGTTTGGGGTCTACAAGATTGAAAGAAGTCTAATATGCTCACCTATTTAAGGCTGCATCTATTTAATAAATACAGTAATGCTTTGAACATTTCTATTTTACAGCTTTTTTTACATTCGTAATGACACTTCTCAATACTTGGGTCACTTTTTCAAAACTCTTCAGTTTTTTAAACATCTTTCATCTTGGCACAGCAGTTAACTGCACTAAAACACTTCATACATGTCTCAAATCAACTCATTCTTCCATAACATTAGCAAAGATTGTCAACCAACAAAAACAATGATCTAAAAAAAACACTAACAACAGGTAGTACATTTATACAATTTCATTACAAAGCAAGAATGACACCTTTGAATTCACTGCAATATGCATTACAGAGTCCATATTTAGATATGGTAAAGTTATTAAATGATTAACACTGGTGTAGCTGTTCAGTTAAATCCAACGGTTTTGATAGTATTTCTGACAGTATTTATTTTTTCAGAATATATTTCAGTAACGTATTACTGTGGAATTGTAGCAAATTGCTGTCTTACTCCCTGTTGTATTATGTTAGGTTTTGAACTTCGGTTTAACAGTATGTAAACGTGCAAATTGGCCTGTAGGTCTATAGAGAGGTTTGGTGGTGTTTGAGTCTGAGTGAGAAAATAATTCATGCAATTAGAAAGATCATTGAAGTCATTTTGTGCCAAAGCAATGAAAAATTATCCACAGTTTATCCCGCATAGACTGCTGTTGTGCTCACTGTGTGACAAAAGTGACCCAAGTATTGACAAATGTGTTCAAGTGATTGTAAAAAAACACTTTAAATTTAGAACATTTAAAATAACTTGTGTAGCAATTTAACTTTATTTACTGTCATTTTTGATTGATTTAATGTGTCATTGCTGAACAATAGCATTTATTTATCAGGAGTGAGATGAAAGCGAGTGGATGAGAGACTCACGTCGAATCCGCGGAGCACAGCGAGGTGGAAGGACAGCAGCTGTAGAGGGATGACGCTGAGGATTCCCTGCAGACAGTCCACACTGTGAGGCACTTTGATGGTGCGGCTGGAGTTTTTGATGGTCTCATTGTCCTCCTTATCACAGATCACGATCGGACGGCCCTACAACAGCAACAAAACCACATCCTCTTAAACAGGAAAAACAGCAGAGACGGCTAGGGCTGTCTCTATATAGGGAAGCTTTTAATTCAATTTATCCTTATGTGTTTTTGGCATACTGAATTGTGATTGGTCTGCCACTTGATTTACAGCATACCTAATCATTGTACCACTGAATTTTAAACTATTTTATATCTTACAAGTAGTAGCATTACCTTCAGGACATGCAAATCTAGTAATGATAAATGTGAACATTTGAATGGCTCTTACCTGTCTCGCCACGATTTGCTGCAGTGCGTTCTGGCACTTGATGTATGTGTGGTCTCTCATGATGATCATGATGACAGGCATGAGTTTGTCCACTAGAGCCAGCGGCCCGTGCTTCAGCTCTCCAGCCAAAATCCCCTCTGAATGCATGTATGTGATCTCCTTAATTTTCTAAATGACACACAAACACAAGCTTTAACAAGGGAAGACTGACTAGATGGGAACTATTAAACAAATACAAATAAAACAAAAAAGCACAGTAAAGCAAAAAACAAAACAGGCAAAATAAAGCAAAAAAAAGGCAAAGAAAAGCAAGGCAAACAAAGCAAAACAAAGAGTAAAAGTAAAAGTAAAAGTGAAAGCAAAGCAAAAGCAAAAACAAAAGGAAAAAGAAAATTCAAAAGCAACACTTTATTTTAAGGTCCAATTCTCGTTATTAACAAACCAATAACTATGACTTTTGTCTTAATAAACTCCTAATTTGCTGCTTATTAATAGTAAGGCAGCTGTTAACTTTAGGTATTGGGTAGGATTAGGAATGTAAAATAAGGTCATGCAGAAAATGTGCTTTATAAGCACTAATAATCAGCCAATATATTAATAATATGCATGCTAATAAGCAACTAGTTAATAGTGAGAATTGGTCCCTAAACTAAAGTGTTACCTCAAAAAAACAAACTAATAAACAAACCAAAACAAGCAAAAGCCAAAAATATATTGCACAATTGTTGCATAACCACAATTAGGGGGAAACAAAATCTAAAAATATCTAAAAGTACATAGGTTCATATGCACATTTTTGTGGTCAGAGTTTGCTAATGCCTCAATGACAGTTTCATCCTCACTTCCAGTGTATGTGTTTTTTTTTCTGAACTAACAGTCAAACTGCTTCCTCGGTTTATTTGTGGTTAGGCTAAATGAGGCCAAACTTCTGGAAAAACTTCTGAGGTCCATCAGTTAAGATTCTTATTTTCTTCCTTGCTCTTGCTTTCCTGTAAGACTTGGATGTACAGGTCTACTCATTCTTGAATGTGAAACAGCATAGTTTCAATCAGTGTAAATTACACACAAATCAGAAAATAGAGGGATGCCAGAGAGACTCGGTTAAAGGGAAAGTTCATCCAAAAATCACTTGACATATATATGAATATCTGAATTAAAAAAAAAAAAAAATAAAAAAAATAATGCAATTTCACAATAAATGTAAGGTTATATTCATATTCTGCATTTTTAAAGAACTTTTCCCCATTTTTTTGAGAGCTATGATGAGAGCTATAATGAGAAATTTGAGAGCTTTGATGAGGAAAACTAGCAGTCAATTATGACTTAAATTTGAGTGTTATTTTCACAAAGTTTAAGGAGGCTTGTGAGTGCCAGATGGGTGAAAGGAGAAAGGGAAGCGGTCTAACCAAAGCTCCCTCCAGGCAGGTGGCGTAGTGGTATCCTCTGCCCATGATGAGAACACTCTTCTGCTGATACAGCTCAGCTGCCAACTTCTGAATCTCCTCATCCAGGCTCAACACCTCCTTGATTAGATCTACAGAAAGAGAGACACAGCTATTTATTATGACAGAAATGAGGATACATACCAATTACAAAAAATCAGCAGCTAAGTAGTCATGTTTCCTCTTTGTTAATGTGAGTGAAGACTCTAAGATTTCCTGGAACAGAACTAAATGAATAGGCAGTGTTTCAACTGTACATCTAAATGTCCACTTCTTTTTCCTTTCCTTCCTTTTTGCTGCATGGAACAGAAGCTGTCAGAAATGTTTTGTAATATGTAAAGCTAACTTTAAATTTGTGTTCATTCCTTACACTTTTTTTTTTTTTTCAATCCACCCGAGATAATGAAACCATCCGCGATCGATTAACTAGTTGAAAATCTCCCCTCGCCCGACGCGTTTCGCACTGCTCGTTCGGTGTGCTCAAGAACTGTCGACACTTCCACAGACAATCTCTCTCTCTTCATTTTATAGGTCGAGCCACATCAATATCCACCGCCCGCTGCCATCAGCTCCCGCATCTCACAAACAAGAGCGCGACTTTAGCACAATATTTAGCAACTTTCAGACCCTTTTGGCGGCTTTTTCCCCACAACAGGTACATACTGGAAAAAAACCTTAGCTATCGTTCATTTGGAAGATGTCTCCAGTACTGCCCCGCGAGCGCGAGGTCTGACTCTCCCGGTGCAGTGTCGCCTCTCTCTGCTTCTATTCTGTGCAGTGAGCGGCAGAGAAGCAGCACATTCAGTTGGCTGTAACGCAGCAAAATCTTCAATAAATCATTTACAAAACAGTGTTTCCAAGCACCTGTCGCTTACTGACTGTTTGGTCATGAACATAAAATATGAATATGAACATAATGTGTCTGTTAATATGCGCATCGTTTGTTACTCAGACGCAGGCAGTGCGCTGAATGAGACAAAACAGTAATTCAGCCAAAACCACCGCATATAGTCGCTTTTTAGTGCAAGTTAGATGTATATTGATTTTATCAGACGATGTCGCGATTATAAATCAGGATTTAAGGAGTATAGTGAGAGTGATTCCTGTTAACATGGTTAACATGGGTCCCCCCACCCAAGACAAAGAACCAGACTGAAATTCATTATGTTCAGAGAACATGTCCCTATGTCCTACACAGAACTTCACAGAGACTGTCTTTTCCATATGCACCTAAAATCATCTTAAAAAGGACTTATGAGCAACTAATGATTTATATGCATAACTCCATATGCATGTAACCCTTACATTTAACTATCATGTTCTAATCACGTAATGTGTATGTCTTTTTAATAACTATTGAATAGCTTAAGCTTAAAGGTTCATAGTCGTGTTTGGTATGTATGAGTTTGAAAAATCATGCTTTAAATGTTTCTTCCAATCAATACTTTGTCAAATGTATCATATTCTGGTTATAGAAATCATGTCCAAAATTATACTCTGCAAAGAGCTAGAAAGTTCGGACCATGTGACTGATACATGATTTAGGATGGGGGAGAAACAGATCATCACCCCAAGCTAAGATGATATCTAATTGGTCAACACACCAGTTGGGAGGGGTCCAAAAGCCGAGTTTAAAAACTCAGGACACCTTCAAATCTCTCTCTTCTACGTTCTCTTCTCTTCTAACTTTTTAGCCATGCTTTTTGTCATCACTTTCTGCGTTCTTTGAGCACCATTCCAGCGTGCTTCGGCCTGCACACCAGCTGCTACCACGATGAGAAGAAAACCCACCTAGTCTCGTTATACGGACTCTGAAACATTCATCAACCAACGCCCAAGACTTCACTACAAACGACCACTGAACTGTCAGCCAATCAGCAACCTTGGGAAACCCCCTTTCTGCAACAACCATGACAAAAGGGAATCCCTTAACACAAAGGCAACGCAAGCAAGTACAACTCCAGATTTGTGCTGAGCTGGTGCATTTAATCTAAATTTTAGCCTCATTGAGAAACTCAATGCAAGGGTTAATTAAGTGATTGAAGGTTGTTCAGGTCTATGCAATTGCACATATTGCTATAAACTTGGGATTTCACATTTTCATTCTCTTAAACTCATCCTTTCCTCATTCTCTCCCTTTCTGCAACGTGTGAATGTGTGTGTTCATGTGTTAGATTAGTTTATGTCTTAGGTTTATATAAATAAAGTCTTATTTATATTGAAAAGTAGTATCTTGTGTTTTGTGCTTACAAGTTTATGTCTTAAACTGCCGATCTTGTTACTGTGCTATTTAATAGTGTTTTCACTATATTTTGGATTATTGTTCAGTTAATCGCTGGCCGAATCAGTGATCAGCCGTGAAACAGCGAGTCTGTTCAAATTCCCTATAAAATCATAAATGATTCCCTTTGAGCTAAATTGACCCGTTTCCCTTATATTACATTACAAATACAGGTGCATCTCAATAAATTAGAATGTCGTGAAAAAGTTCATTTTTTCTTGTAAGTTATTTCAAAAAGTGAAATATTCATATATTTTAGATTCATTGCATGTAAAGTAAAACATTTCAAAAGTTTTGTGTTTTAATTTTGATGATTAGAGCTTACAACTCATGAAAGTCAAAAATCAGTATCTCAAAATATTAGAATATTTACATTTGAGTTTCAATAAATTACCATCCATACAGTATAAATTCTGGGTATTTCTTGTTCTTTGAAACCACAATAATGGGGAAGACTGCTGACTTGGTAATGATCCAGAAGACGAACATTGACACGCTCCACAAAGAGGGTAAGTCACAGAGGGTCATTACTGAAAGGTGTGGCTGTTTACAGAGTGCTGTATCAAAGCATATTAAATGCAAAGTTGACTGGAAGGAAGAATTTGGGTAGGAAAAGGTGCACAAGCAACAGGGATGACCGCAAGCTTGAGAATACAGTCAAGCAAAGCTGATTCAAACACTTGTGAGAGCTTCACAAGGAGTGGACTGAAGCTGGAGTCAGTGCATCAAGAGTCACCACGCTCAGACGTCTTCAGGAAAAGGGCTACCAAGCCACTTCTGAACCAGAGACAACGTCAGAAGCGTCTTACCTGGGCTGTGGAGAAAAAGAACTCAGTGGTCCAAAGTCCTCTTTTCAGATAAAAGTAAATTTTGCATTTCATTTGGAAACAAGGTCCCAGAGTCTGGAGGAAGAGTGGAGAGGCACAGAATCCATGTTGCTTGAAGTCCAGTGTGAAGTTTCCACAGTCAGTGATGATTTGGGCCGCCATGTCATCTGCTGGTGTTGGTCCACTGTGTTTTCTGAAGTCCACAGTCAACGCAGCCATCTACCAGGAAATTTTAGAGCACTTCATGCTTCCTTCTGCTGACAAGCTTTATGGAGATGCTGATTTCATTTTCCAGCAGGACTTGGCACCTGCCCACACTGCCAAAGGTACCAAAAGCTGGTTCAATGACCATGGTGTTACTGTGCTTGATTGGCCAGCAAACTCGCCTGACCTGAACCCCATAGAGAATCTATGGGGTATTGTCAAGAGGAAGATGAGAGACACCAGACCCAACAATGCAGATGAGCTGAAGGCCACTGTCAAAGAAACCTGGGCTTCCATACCACCTCAGCAGTGCCACAAACTGATCACCTCCATGCCACGCCGAATTGAGGCAGTAATTAAAGCAAAAGGAGCCCCTACCAAGTATTGAGTACATATACAGTAAATTAACATACTTTCCAGAAGGCAAACAATTCACTAAAAATGTTTTTTTTATTGGTCTTATGAAGTATTCTAATTTGTTGAGATTGTTAAATGTGAGCCTAAATCATCACAATTAAAAGAACCAAAGACTTAAACTACTTCAGTCTGTGTGCATTGAATTTATTTAATACACGAGTTTCACAATTTGAGTTGAATTACTGAAATAAATGAACTTTTCCTCGACATTCTAATTTATTGAGATGCACCTGTATGTATGTATGTATGTATGTATATGTATATGTATATATATATATATGGGTTGTTGATGTGACATGGCATTTTCACTGTCCCACAAGATAAAAATTTATATAATTAATATTGTTATTTAAAATCCAGTAAATGTTTAAACATTTATTTGTCCTACATGGACCTGTTCTTATAAACACTGCAGTGTTATTCGATTTTTTTAATTTTTTATCCAAATCTCAAAATTGTCCTATGGTGTGACTGTCTCAAGCATGGTTCAATAAATTACAACTTTTATAAATGAAAAAGAAAAGCATAAAAATGTTAATAAATACCTCCGGCATAATTGTACAAGTGTCTATTTTAGTAAATGGCAATCATTTTTTTCATCCATATATTTCTGAAAGCGTAGGAACTTGATACATTTTGTCTCCGAAAATCATGTCCTCTGGTGTGACAATATACTGATTTTAAATCGCCCAATTCCAGAAAAAAAATTGAATTAGTTGAAGGATCCCATTCATGGTCGTGTTACTGAAGCCCCCTGTGAAGCCCATGACATGTGCACATGGTACATTTTTTGTCTCAGAATTGTTCAAATATTAAACTTTTTTGGAACCACTACAAAATTGTGACACCCCTAAATTATAAATTTTTAATTAAAAACTGCATTTTAAACTACATAATCATGGAAAATAATGCAAATGTGTCTTGCTTACCAATAATGACAGTTTAGCTTCGCAAGGTAAATAGCAAGGTCATTAATTGACAGAAAAAATCTGAAACATCCTCTGGTGTGACAGAAAATGTCCTCCGGTGACACCTGTGCTGTCACACCACAGGACAAAGACGTCACACACAGAGGACAAGGTCTCTTTAAAAAGCATTTTATGTAATTAAATAAGATTTGTTCAACTCCTTTTTTTTTTTTCATTTTCAGTGTTCTTAAATGCAATAATTACATTAAAATATTTTCTGATGTTTTTACAGAAAATATGTACTGTTATAAAGTGTCATGATACTTTGTTTTCGAAACAAAGAATCGAGGGAGAGAAATTAAAGGAAGTATATAGAGAAAATTAACAGGGATCCACGCAGAAGGGAGGAGATCCTAAGAGAACAATGCAGAAAGTAAATACAATAAAAATGATGCCTTAAAAAGAGCAGCCATATAGTTTTAAATTTCATTCACATCTTAATGAATATAGTTTGAATATCAATCATATTTATCTGTACAGCACGTGCAGCAAGGGGCTAGAAGAGTTTCATTAACATACTGATTGACTACGAGACTGAATTTTGTTTTGTTTTGTTTAAAATACATGTTGATATTGTTTGTATCAAAATTAAACTTTCTTTCTCCTTTGACATGTTCAAAATTAACATTAGTGTGAAGTAATGTCCTATGGTGTGACAAAAGAACCACAGATTTGTTTTAATCTCAAAATATCAAATAAAAAACAGTTGAGTTTTGCAATAGGGAAGATACAAATATCATTCAACTTAAAATGGTATATTTTTTTTTGCAGTTTTGAACAAATGACAGCAAAGTTTGTCTTGTTGTCAAAGGTTGCCTTGAAATTGTCCAACAAGTCATGGGGGAAAAATTGTTAATTATAATTTCATATGAAATAAATAGCATTATATGAAAATAAGTGTCTAACAATGAAGATAAATCTCTCTTGATATTTATGTATTATTAAGAGCTTTTTTTCCCCTTAATTTTTGCTATGTCACACCATAGGACAAATTTATGGTACAGTTCAGTAAAAATGTTAAAAAAAAGCAGAGAAAGAATTGACGAAGTTAGTGACCCTTTATATTTTCTCAAAGATCAGACTTCACACTACATAATATATGCATTCATTTTTATTGCCTATTTGTAAACTATTATTATTATTATTATTATTATTATGTAATCTTTAATGCCATTTATTTTTTTTAAACACCCACAAAAACATTTTAACAAACACAAAGGGGGGCAAGTTTCCTTCAAATTCTTGTAGCATAAAACTGGATGCTAGCTAAAAACATCTCAACTAACTTGCTCAACAAGAATCTATCCAAACTACTGCTCCATCATGACATTAGCTGAACTTCAAAAGGAAACAACAGATATGATACCTTCTTGCAGCAGCCCTTGTGGCAAGACTGAGAATATGTACATGTGTGGCAATGACACGTTTAATCTACTTACATGTGTTGTGGGCCAAAGACTGTAAATACAGCATCCAAAACATGCTAGCATTAATTACAGATTCAGCAGTTCTTCATATGAACAGTGAGCTGGAGCGCAGGGGGAACGTCAGTAACTGGCTGCCAATACATTCCTGAACTCATTGGCTTGGAAGCAGAACGAAAACTCCACACAGAGGGAGAAAGCAAGAACTGGAGAAAGATGTGGAAGGGGGGGGGGCGCCCCAGCAGACACTTGCGGTCCAATAAAGACTTCCAGCAATGACGGAGAGGGCTGGCCGAAGCCGTCTGCTCCTTTCTGCACACAAACCCCTTAGCGAATGCTCTTACACGCACATGGAGCTCTATGACGTCAGCATTTCACCATCGTAAATGTACACAAAAAAGCACATGCGCACAAAAGCACAGAATTTAGCGAATTTACTAATAGTGACTAATGACTAGTATCACATTAGCAGCAATTCTAAAACTCACACACAGCTGTATTTGTGTTTACCTGGCAGCGCTTTGAGGCCTTGTATGATTTCTCGTCTGCGCGGCTGCACTGAGATTCTGTCATCACACATCAGCAGGGCGAACATGATGAGAGCCACGAACTGACTCGTGTATGCCTGCAATAAATAAAAACAAACAGCACAAAATGGAGTTCACATGAGCTCAAAATGCAATTTGTTTTATTGTTACAAATGGGGGTCAATCCTACAGTATACTCTGGCCCACAGTGGCCCCACAAAGTAGTTGAGACACTGAAGCCACGATTAAAATAAGTATACATATGGGATTAGATAACTAAATATAAACCAAGAGGCATCTAATGCACTTGTGGTTCTGCTAGGACAGCTGTTTGAATTTGAGGCTTCGAACATCCACAAAAAAAAAAAAAAAAAAATGCACCACAATTCAAGTCATTGCAAAATGTCTCCAAAGATAGTCCATATATTTAGGGCCCTATGATTTCAACAATGCGGAAAACACAAACAGAATCGCAGAATTCAGTCATAAAAATGGAATTTACTGTATAACACAGAATCTGCCAAATTTTGGATGAATATCAAAACTAGGTAAGTACACATAAATCAAAATGCATGTGTGTGAATATGAAGCTGCAAAAATACTATGTAAACATGAATCCTGCGTGTTCTGCATGTCTCTGAGTGAACAACTGCTCTGAGAAACACTTCATGAACATTTTACCATTTCTTTTGCATGAAACTATCGTCATATATACAAACAAACTTTTTTGAAACCATTTTTTGAAACCATTAAAATGGAATCGAGAAAATTAAATTTAAAAACACATAACTTGGTAAAAATACAACTGAATTTGAGACCAAAAAAAAAAAAAAAAAACATTTAAAAGGCCTATATAAGGCCTTAAAGATTACATTTTTGTTAATTTTAATAAACTGCTGTTAATTTGTGTACGTTTCATGATTTCAAAGGCTTTTTGATTAATATTTTTTAGTTTAACCATTAAAAGAGAGTCTAGAAAAATTAAAACAGAAAAAAAAAAAATGATATATATATATATATATATATATATATATTTCATTTATATAATACTTTTGTATATGAAATTTTGTATGCAAGACAATGGCATTCTGACGTTTTAACAGTGGCTAAAGTGTCCAGACACGTATTGGGACCACCAAGATTGACAGATGTTTTCCATGCAGTAGTTTAATAAAAACAGCAATACCCAAAATGCTTATTTGATCTGCAGGGTCTCCTATTAGAAAAAGGGCACATTTATGATCCACATACTACACCTGGTCAAATGACAAATAGAGAGAACTTGGGTTGCCAAAAACACTGTATTGTATTTCAGTTAGGTGTCATAAAAACTACAAAGAAAGAAAACCAAAAATGTTTTGGTTGAATGATTTGCCAAATAAGGCCGGGGAAAAGCGAAAGAAAAAGTGCTTCCTGTTTTTCTCTCCATCCCCATCTCTCACAAAGACCTTTGATCCCAAAGCCTCTGTGGCTTGTACGTCGCTTTAACAGCAATCCTCAACGCATACGTTGTCACATTACATGTCTAAATGTAATTTGGTGCTATGCCATTATCTTTCAGAGCATATTAAAACCACTCTTAGTCAGATATGAAGCACATTTAGGAAGCACTGAGGTCGTCTGACAACATGCTCTGGCTCACTTATGGTTCTCTGAGTTCACGCAAGATACTTCCAGTGACGGTAGAGGAGCCACGGACCAGACACCCACCCTCACAAATCACTACCACATGAGCACTGATCCATGGATACATTACTTTGTTGCTTATTATTTACAGATGCTTTTCATCTGTGACTGTTCACTACCTGCAGGGATAAAGTTCCTGTACCAATCTGAGGTAAGTAGTTTGGTCAAAGGAGAGATGGTGACTGGGATTGACAGATTATGATCTTGGTGAGCCGTTAGATCACATTAAACCAGCAACCCTTTTTAACCAATTTACCAGAGTCCCAATGCACAGTAATCCAAACCCTCTGCATGGTTTTAAAAGGCAACAAGGTTCTCGAAATTAAACAAACCCAAACCTGGTGCAAACCTTAAGTTATACATAAAAAAAAGATGCAAACTCAACTCTAAAGCAGTGGATTAGTTTGGCCCCATTCGACTCAGGTCAATTTACAGACCTCTGCTTCGCAGTGGTTTACTACCCAACAGTCCATGCAACATTAAGTCACCTAAGCGCAGACCTGTGGGATGATTGCAAAGGCTGACAGCCTTATTGTCAGTGTAAAAGTCTGTTTTCTCTTTCAGTTTTCTCTAGTGCTGGCTATTATAATAATGGCTATTATAACAATACATTGACTCTTTTATAAAGTGTATATTTATTGTCTCTTCTTGCATGAAGAAGCTGAATGCAAAGAGGCATAAGTTGCATTTGTAAAATTACTTCTACAATGGTGTATTAACCAACCGTCCTAGCAAAATTGCCTCCCCAAAGCGTAAATTTGGTGGATGGTTGCAAAGGCTGAAGGTGGCATTTGAGCAGCCATATCACCCTGTAGCCCAAGACTGGTTGCCCACTGAAGCTAAGCAGGGTTGAGCCTGGTCAGTACCTAGATGGAAGACACTTCCTGTGAAAACTAGGTTGCTGCTGGAAGAGGAGTTAATGAGGCCAGCAGGGGGTGCTGACCCTGTGTGGGTCCCAACACCCCAGTATAGTGACAGGGACACTATGCTGTAAAAAGCACCATCCTTTGGATGAGACTATAAAGTGAGGTCCTGACTCTCTCTGGTTATTAAAAATCCCAGGATGTCCTTCAAAAAAAAAAAAAAAAAAAATTGGAGTAGGGTGTAACCCCAGCATCCTGGCCAATTTCGCCCATTGGCTTCTGACCATCATGGCCTCCCAACCATCCCCATACCTACTTATTGGCTGAAAATTGTCTCCTCTCCATCAATAAGCTGGCGTGTGGTGGGCGTTCTGGCGCAATATAGCTGCCCGTCGCATCATCCAGGTGGATGCTGCACATTGGTGTTCGTTGAGGAGATCCCCCCCTTCCATGTAAAGCGCTTTGAGTACCCAGAAAAGCACTATATAAAATGTAACGAATTAATTTGGGACAGATCTATAGTGTGCTATTCCTCTAGATCAGGCGTAGCGAACCCTGCTCCTGGAAGGCTACAATCCTGGGCTGTCTGAAATCGCCCCCATACTCTTAAATTTGGCACTATTTTAGGGGACAGCAATTTGTAGTGGTGTCCGAAACCATGGATGTTATGCCACTCATTCAATCCCATAATGTTCCGCAATAACGAGTGTATAACCGATGTACTCAATGGCCAGAGAATAGCCACAATGCAATATTAGGTAGGGCCCTATGAAATCGGTTTTATTTTTTTCCCAAATTCAGTTTTATTTTTTCCCAAATTCCATTTTATTTTTTTCTAAATTCATTTTTTTCCGTTTTAATTTTACTGGATTCAGTTTAAATTTTTATGGACTCCTTTTTAAATGGTCAAATTAAATTTTATTAATCAAAAAGCATGCCTAATTAATTAAAATCTTGAAACTTATACAATTTAACATTAATATATTAAAAGTGTAACAAATTATATGTTTAGGGCCGTATGAAATGATAAAAAAAAATTCTCACCTTATGTTTTATTGTTGCCAAATTCTGTGTTTTAGCATGTCTAATTATTTGAATGCATACAAACATTTTTTATTTATTCTTACAGTAGCCTTGACATGTTTTTTCCCCCTCAGAAATTCTGTGTTGTGTATTTAAATTTGTCTGGTTATCAGATGAGGGCATACAACATTGATTTAATTTATATTTTAATTAATGAAAATTAAACTAAAATTGTTGGCAAATAAAGGGGATTTACTATTAAAATTAAAATATTTTGTGATTATTTCTTTAAAAAAAAGAAATTTTCTTATTTTTCAACATAGTAGTAGTAGTAGTATTACGTACATTCTACTAAATAATAGTAATATAGCCTATTTCTGGCACAACACAGATGAACAATATATTGTCCCAATCGTGTGTTTATTGTCTTCATGTTTCATCAGTGAAAACGTTTAGATCTGCTTTATATTCATTTATTTAGTGATGTCTGCGTATTGGAATTTGCATTTGCGTATGTAGTTTAACTTATGCCTAAGTTAAACAGAACTTTTATTTTGACGGGTTGCTGTGAAAACCTTTAAAGTTCTGTGTGTATATGATATAACGCTACTCAAATGAAAATGGTAAAATGCTCGTAAAGTGACTCTCAGAGCAGTTTTGGAGATATTGTTCATGTATTTATGTCCTCATTGAGACGGCAGATGCTGAAATCACCGTGAGCGCCACGCGCGCTGTGTATGTAGTAAACAAAACCGCGCGTCTGCTCCATTCATACAGAGAAGCGCAGAACATGCAGGATTCATATTTAAATGGACTTTTGCGGCTTGATATTTACAGATACTAGTCCATATCACGATTTGATTTAAGTGTAATGACCTACTTCTGATTAATTCATCCAAACTTTGACAAATTCCGTGACATTCCGCGTTAAACTGTAAATTCCGTTTTTATGTCTGGATTCCGCGATTCAGTCCGCGTTTTCTGCATCGCGGAAATCATAGGGCCCTAATTAGGTTCTTGAGCAGGGTTGGTTACACTTGCTCTAGATCAACTCTGGACCTCAAGATCCACTTTCCTGCAGATATTAGCTCCAACCTGGATTAAACAACTACACCTGCAACTTTGTAGTGTTCCTTGATTAGCTGATTACCTTGATTAGCTGGTTCAAGTGTGTCTGATTAGGGTTGGAGCTAAACACTGCAGGAAAGTAAATCTCGAGGTACAGAGTTGTGGACCCTTGCTCTAGATCACCGGTGTCAAACTCAGTTCCTGGAGGGCCACAGCCCTGCAAAGTTTAGATTCAACCCTAATTAAATGCACCGGATCCAGCTAATCAAGTCATTCAGGCTTTTTTGAAAACTACATGGTTTGTGTGTTGGAACCATAGACTGTAAAAAAAGATGGACGACGCGCCTCCGCTTCCTTCCACTATAGAAAAGTGAAGTGAATACATCTCAGTATGGCCGCTGCCATCTTGAGTAAATTACGTCATTTGGAGCCCGAGTCTGCGCAGTAGAGCTTCGTTTGGAGCCAGAGTCTGCGCAGTAGAGTCGTGAGGTGGAGCTGCGGAATCAAACTCCCGCAGACCAAATCAACCATAACGACACGCCCTGTTTTTATAGCATCAAATTACTAGCTAAAAAAAATAAAACTTATCACAAAAACAAACAATTGAACATATATCAGCGTGATAGCAACTACTTTAAATGACCAAAACCATATTTCGGAAAATTGTATTGGAAGTGTAATTTATTTTTTTTATTTTGACTGAAGTCCTATTCGTTTACATGGAGAGGGCGGGGTTTATGACCTGTACTGCAGCCAGCCACCAGGGGGCGATCAAAGAGCCCGCAGCTTCACTTTTAAGGACAAGTGAGACACACCCGGTTGGAACTAAACTCTGCAGGGCTACTGCCCTCCAGGAACTGAGTTTGACACCTCTGCTCTTGATGCATCTAAACGAGGGGTTCACACTGACTGTGACCAAGCAAACAGACACCATTCATTTTTGGCAATATGTGTTTCCAATTTTTAATTTCAGTAGGTAAAACAGTACATGGATTCAGTGAGGAAACAAGCAGAGCCACAACAGAATTGAGTGACTTATAGCCACTGAAGAAAAAAAAAAAATAATTCAACTACAGGGGCCCATTTCATAAAACAAGTTTACCAAATAAGCCAGGCTCATTTCAGTTAGTCCGACTTATTTTGAACCAAATCAACTGACAATATGTCAGACTAACTAAAATAAACCTGGCTTATTTGGTAAACTTGTTTTATGAAACAGGCCCCAGAAGTGTCAATTGGTAGCATGACATAATTGAGACTTTGAAAACAGTGACAAAAAGAACCCCTAGGGGAGCACTGAAAGTTTTAAGCATGGAATTATGAAGGAATCAAAGCTTGCCATAGCAGGAACATTCTTGAAGAACAGAGGCCTCATGGGAGAGGGAGGACTGCACTCACAGCAAAATCAGACAAACCAAGCAATAAGTCACATCTACATCAAATACAGCAACTCACAAGATGGGCTGGGCATAAGCTAACTGGCTTCAAACTGTGCTGCAACTGGTGTATTTTGGCAAAGTGGAAGGAACAGTTGGAGGGTGTCTGTTGCCTGGAAAACTGCTGACTGCAAAGATGTTTGATCGGCAGATATTTGGATTTGGGTTGAATGAAGAAGTCGGCCTAACCATCTAATGGCCACAATGCGCAAAATGTGATTGCCACCACAAATCCAGCCAGTGAAGTTACCAATCTAATGTACCCAAGCCTTGCGCCCATGTACGAAAGAGTCAAAAAAAAAAAAAAAAAAAAAAAAAAAAAAAGAGCTGGCGTCTACATGATGCTTTCATTTCTCAGTCAGCAGAGGGTCATCTTCCCTAGCTTAAACTTCCCAATTTCGCAGTTGCAATCCAAATTATTACAGCTGCAATCTGGAAACCCAGGAGCATAACACTCCAAGTAGTTGTGGGTGTGGGTTTAGAGGTTCCCCTGAGGGACTGCTCTGGTGCTGTGTAGACATGGGCGGACAGAGAGAAAGAGCATACAAATGTGGAGCAATCCAATGATTCTTAAAAGTCCTGACATTTTAAAAGTGTGGTTTAAGGATAATTTATACAGCAAGCAAGAACTTAATTATACAGAAGATAATTTATACAGCAACTCCGTTGACCACCCCCCACTGACCATCGACAGCTCGACTGTGGAGAGAGTCAGCAGCACTAAATTCCTGGTGGTGCACATCACAGAGGATCTCACCTGGACCACCAACACCATGTCACTCTCCAAGAAGGCACAACAGCGCCTATACTTTCTCCGCTGGCTGAAAAGAGCAAGTCTCCCTCCACCCATCCTCACCACATTCTACAGGGGCACCATTGAGAGCTGCATCACTGTCTGGTACGGGAACTGTAGTGCAGCAGACCGCAAGACCCTACAGCGGACAGTGAACACAGCTGCAAAGATCATCGGTGCCCCTCTCCCATCCATCCTGGACATTTTCCTTACACGATGCTCCAGCAAAACCAACAGCATCGTGAAGGACTCCACCCATCCCTCCCACAGTCTCTTTCAGCGCCTGCCATCAGGAAGATGGTACCGGAGCATCAGAGCCCGCTCCGCCAGACTGCTCAACAGCTTTTTCCCCCAGGCTGTGAGAGCCCTGAACTCAAATCACCCCGCCCCCCCTCTGAAACCCCATGCAAACCCCTACCTCCTGAAACATGGACCATCTCTTCCCCCCCTCCTCTCCAAACACCCCCCAACCTTACCACACCAAAGAAAAAAAAAAAAAAAAAAAACCGGATTAAACTTGTTTGTGCAATTCAAAGTGTGCTACACACAGGCGAGTGGGCCTGTACAAACCACCTGTAGTGACACACTCTCTTCTATGCGCACTAGACACTTTTCACACTGCTGTGTGTACACAATCCTACAAAAGACTCAGCAATATATGCATGTTTACATGCTCATGCACTACAAATCATCTTGCACTGTTCCCCAGCCAGCTGCTTGACTCACAATGTTTCTCTTTGCACATGTACAGTATTTATGTGAAGCATTCGTAGTTTGTATTTTTTTTTAGTTTGTATAGGGTAAACATTTATATATAGTATACTTACAATATAGTCAAAATCTGTCAGTAGGTTAGTTGTGTATAGGTTTATACTGTTTTACTTTGTTGTATGTCTGTATTTATGTAGCACCGTGGTCCTGTGGGGCACGACATTTCGTTCCACTGTATGTCCCCACATGTAGCGGAATGACAAAGCGCAACTTTATTGAAGCTCAACTTTATTTAAGAAGGCCAGATAACCTCGACTTGAGGGTGCATGATTGTACATAGTTTATTCTTTGTAAAAACATCCAAAAAACAAAGTCCTTTGCGGACACTTAATGCCCCGATCTGGAAAAACACGAGTTGGGAACTAATAAGTGGGAGGATAAAAGAAGAAAGGATGGATTTCTGCTTTTATTGATGGATAGATGAGAAAGTCAGAGTGTCATTCTCTTTGTGATGAGAGTTCCAGTTGGGGAAACAGCTTCCAGAATGAACATCCCTCCAAAGGGTATTCATCCAAGACTCTTGAGAAATTATTACGACCACAATGCACCACAGGAAACCGACCACTATTTTACAGAGCAACAAAGTGTCATTCATGTTCATGAAATTTAAAAAGAGAAGCTAATACAGCAACAACAGAATCATAATTCATCACCACACAACCAGGCCGGTGGAATCGATTACTCAGTCACCATAGAATGCCATCATAAACATTTTAACAGGACAGGCACCCGCAGGAAGAACCTGAGGTGCCTTACTCAAGGACACATACCCCCTTTCCACCAGCAGGAACCAGGTGCTAGTTCAGAGCCAGTGCTATTGCTGGTTCTTAGGTGGTTCGACTGGCGAGCCCTTTAAGAACCGGTTGCTTTTCCACAGGCTAGAGAGCCAATACAGAGCCAGGTCTTACGCCACTGAATACGTTTCAGGTTTCGTTTCACTAGCGTGGCCGCGGCAGCGCCAGACACAACAGACTTGTTCGTGGTGTATTGGCGCCAAGCAGACCGATCGGCACACAACACACCAAAGCACCGCGAGAGCGATCCAAAAGCATAAAGAGCCGTCTGCTTTCCAGTCGTTCCCGCAGCACCCCGATGCCTCGCACCGACCGGTCCGCACAGCGCTGATCCATCCCAAACAAGCCTAAACAAACCATCAACAATGGTGGACGTTGCGCTGCGAAGAAGACAATAATCCAGAACTGGTTTACACCACACATGTGTAGAAAAACATATTGGATCCGTAGCCTCCTGCAAATAGTGACGCGTGAATGTACAACGGCGCGAGCCGGTGGGGCCAAGCCTTCGACCATTGATGCTTGGCAGTGCTTTCTTTTTGATATACGTGATTGTATAAAGGAGTGACTTGTTTTGTGTTTTTATTGTCCTTCCCTCTTTCCCTCCCTTTTGACTTGACTTTGAGCTATTGAGTATATGTCTGTTGTTTTGTTATATTTTGGATGTTATGTTATGTTATGTTATGTGTGAAAAAAATAAAAATAAAAAATGTTGATAAAAAAAACAATGGCGGACGTTGCGTTGCTATTGATGTTCATGGCTTTGCGAACCTACATCGGCATCCAAATACAGCGAATCCAACGTGTTAGTGTTTAGCTGCCATTTCAAATATGGCGGTCCAAAGTTTCTGTTGTCTTGTTGGTCACGGTAACCCCGACCCAGCTCCTGACGCTTTTCCTGGTTCGGAGCTGGTGCTTCGGGTGTTGAAAAGCAAAGAACCAGTTTGAAACTAGGCTCTGACTCTGAACCAGCACTGGAACAGCCTTGATGGAAAACAAAAGTGAAAGCTCATGGATCACTTCTTGGAGGTCCTGAACCAACAACCTTCATTAACAGGTTTTCACCGTAATCACATGACGACTGTATGTTTATCATTAACATCAACATGAATTCAACCTGTAATGTGATGAGAAACATTCGGAATTGCTTGGACTGGTCATCTGTCCAGGGTTTTGACTGCCTTAGCCTGAGATGCTGTGATTGGCTCCAGCATCCTCCTAACGCTATATAGGACAAGTGGATTTAAGCATGAAAAAAAAAAAATGGATAGAATTATTTGGATCTTTAAAAGTGGGCATTCATGTCAGAATGGACCCAGACCAGAATGAGATTTTGCAGTCGATTGTGGAGGACGAAGTAGTACTAACTCCAAGTTCTTTGCAGTAATATCAAAAGTAGAATTTGACAATTTAAATTTCATACTGACTTGAATATAACCTAATGAACAATCCACTATATGATCGATGCATAAATTCACTGATTTGTGACTGTAACTCCAAATATTTTATAGTCCAACCTTTGCAGTAATGACTATGGTAGGGGTTTTTCTTTTACAACTATGTAACACGTGGTCATTAACAACCTTTGGGAGTTTGTTCAATCACAACGGCATCAATTATTCTTGAATACAGAAATAAATAAACCACCAATCTAATGAGAGTTTGATCCTCCACTGTAGAGTGCTGCATCTCATTTGAAATCTGGAAGACATCCGAGGGAGTCTGTAACTTATCGCTTAAACTCATTGAAAATGGCCTGCCCAATTGTTCCAAGAGCTAAGGAAAGTGGGACTAAAATACCAATGCAGGATTTTGGCAGATGTCCTGGCACCTCACTCTCATTGTTTCACTGTAATCTGATACTTATATAAGCAATTAGATCACCTCATTCAGCCTGCAGGCATCCATATTTCTATCCTAATGACGCCTTGTCATAAATTAACTGGATATCTCTTGTTTTTCCTTGCATGACACTTTAACAGTTAGAAATGCAATTTCTCCTCTTAAGCAGGATGAAAAAGTAGAGATAGAGAAAGGCCGGAGCAGCAAGAGTATGAAAAGTGCAGTCTCCTTTGTGGTCATATTTCTTCTCTAAGCATTAACATCTCTCATCCAGCCAAATCCAGCTGCTCCTTAGACGCTTGATTCCAAGAACATTTTTTTTCATTTCACATTTGTTGTGACTTCATTAGACTTGTATGTGGTGGTCGAAGATGTAGAATAGTGGTTAAGACATGCTCTAGACCAGTGGTTCTCAAAGTGTGGTACGCGTACCACTAGTGGTACGTGAGCTTCCTCTATTGGTACGCAGAGGAATCTCTGAATTAAATATAAATTAGGCCGCGTGTCCACCAAAGTGTTTTTTTTTCGAGGCTAGCAAATGAATTGCTGAGAAAATTATTTTTTTTAAATGGGAGCGTCTTTTTCATGCTGAGCACTCTGGCGTTTTTTTCTCACCGCCGAGAGTTGAAGAATGTTCAACTTTGGGTAAAACTTAACGCTCATCACTGTCACTTTTTAGTCAGCTAACCAATCACAGTGGAGGAGGGGCGGGACTAATACCATCACACCCTGCCTGTACTACGACTGAACAACAATGGAGAAGTTAATATTGCTCGTCTCAGAGTATTTATGTCTTTACCAGATGGAATTGCCGGAGTACCATAATATTATGAAAAATAATGCTTGGAGAAACATTTAATTTGTGATGTGTCTGCCATATTACTTCAGCGGATATTCCATATCATAGCAACCACAGCGTCTCAACTGAAAAAAAACAAAAATACACTGCCCCCTCAAGCGCTCACAGCTGCGCATTTTCAGCTGGCTTTGGTGGACACGTGGCCTGATTGTTGTTACTTGCAGCTACACATACAGCCTGTGTTGATTTTTTTTTTTTTAATCAAGTACTTTATTTAAAAGTTAAATAAAAACTGTACTGTACTTGGATTAAATGAAAATGTATTGTAGCTACTTAAAAGTAAAATAAAAACTGTACTTAAATGTTAGGTACGATACATTTTCTTTTAATCCAAGTACAGTACAGTTTTTTTTATATTTAAGTACAGAAGTTTTTATTTCACTTTTAGGTAAAATATATTTTAATTTAATATTTAAGTTTTTTATTTACCTGGAAGTAAGCACAGTGCAGTGTTAATGTTCAAACTGTGTATTTACAATGTTTTAAGAGGCTGACAATAATAATTATTCTTATTAGGAATAAAACTCGTGTTTTTTTTTGTTTTTTTAACTGTGCATAGTGCTACTGCATTTTAATGTTGGTCATAATGGTGGTACTTGGAAAGCCAAATATTTTCTGAGGTGGTACTTGGTGTAAAAAGTTTGAGAACCACTGCTCTAGACCTTCTGAGCTGTGGTGCTTATACAGGAGACAGGTTTGATTCTGGCATATGGCTCGACGTGGTTCAGGATGGTATGGGACACTTACCAGTTCTTAATTCTTATACATTTTCTCACATTCAAATCAGCAATGTTCAACTTAACGCTATGCGTTAAAAGCAGTGGTGGTCAGTAACGAAGTAAAACTTCTTCGTTACTGTACTTAAGTAAATTTTTCAAGTATCTGTACTTTACTGGAGTAGTTTTATTTTAAGTAACTTTTACTTAACTACATTCCAAAGCATAAGTTCGTACTTTTTACTTCACTACATTTCATAAAACATATCGTTACTCCTTATAATACATCACGTGCTCCGAGACGCAGAAGCGGTGTCTGATTCATGAACAAACTGATTATTTTCAATGAACCTGTTAAGTCGGTTCGCAAATCACAACAAACGATTAATTCACGAATTGGAATGATCCGATTGCAGCTGTTCTCGAGTCGAAAACTCACTGATTCAAATGATCCATTTAGAGCGAGTCTCCAGTGAACTGAACTCACAAGTAAAGAACCGGGAGATCTTGTGATGCTGCAAAAAGTAAGTTACTAATGTCGAATTTTAGGATTAATTATTGTAACTGAAAATCATATTTAGGTCAAAACTGTCAGTTGTTTGTGAACTAAATCTGCTGTAAAGGGTGATCTATTTAAGCCCACTGAAATGCTTGAATGCAGACAGATAAATGTCAGGGTCTCTATGTTTTAGGTCAAAAAACGAAACATTAAAATAACACGGATTAAATAAAATAACTCATGCACGTTCATATTCCCCGCTGCTGTAACGTTATCAGTTTTATTAAAATGTTACGCATTTAGCCCTATGTGACGTCTGTTTTTAATATAGTTTATCAACAGTATAAAAATGTTTATATTGTTTAGATCATCTAGCCGAGTAGACAGATATGAATGTTTATTCATAACCATACTGAAAATAAGTAAATATTGTTAGCTGATGCTAACTGTCTAGCTAACAAGCTTGCTGGTGCTAAGTTGAGGACATTTTTAGATATAAAGTCCAAATATTTTTATTCAGCCACCTAGATAGATTCCATCTGAGGTAAAAAGAAAGGATGTGATGTTCAGAACATGGTAACTACAGTAATTATCAAAGTGGGAAGTGATGCCCACTGTGGGCATTTGGCCAGGGGTGTTTTTACACCACAGACAAGGTTTGAGAAGAAAAAAATCATTATGAAAATATAATTATATTTTCATTAAAATGTTCTTCCTAACTTCAGGCCTAATTCTCATATCATATATAACTGACGTTCTGCACAACAATAAGTTTTAAAACACTTTTTTTCTTACTGGTGAAAATTAGATGATCAAATCTGTTTTCTCTCAGGTACATCGCAGTGTAAGCTTCACAGTGAACATTACTACATCACTCTCATATATATATATATATATATATATATATATATATATATAGACTCCATATAGTGGTTATTTTGGGAAAATCCCAGGTATTTTGGGCAGTAGGATTATAAAAATATGTGCTAATATAAAATTAAATAAAGTAGTCTATATAAAACTGCAAAATACATCTATCAGTACTTTTTTACTTAAGTACATAAAAAAAAAAATCGCGTACTTTTGTACTTTCACTCGAGTAAAATTGAAGCAGTACTTTTACTAGAGTAATATTTTATTATACGTATCTGAACTTTTACTCAAGTACTTGATCTGTGTACTTTGTCCACCACTGGTTAAAAGTGCATTCAGTAGTTCTTTAGTAAGCATGTACTTCTAGTACTGATACCACAATGATTTACTCTTCAGAGAATGGTCCTTACCCGTCCAATAAAAAAAGCAGCAACTTGAACATCACTACTTAGGATTTTCTCAAATCTTTCCGCCTTGTTTTCCAATATGCATTCCACATCAATGTTTACACTTTTATTTTTTTGTCTCTGTTGGTTTTTCCTTCTTCAGCCCTATTCTGCTTCTTTGGCCCACCATACACATTTAAAACACTTATAGAAAACTATGAGTAGTTCATAACATCTTCCGCTTCTGTGAGTATAAACCATTCAGATGACACATCAGAATTTTTTTTTTAATATGTAAAGATTTTTAAATTGGCACCAAACTACCAAATGCACATTTAATTTTGAAAAAAAAAAAAGAGAAGAAAAAAAAAGTTAAATTATTCACTTGGCAGTAAAATGGATAGCCATGCTCCTATGTATAGTAGTACTGTAGCATATTGAATATGTTTCTAAGTGGGTAAATTAATGATGGATATTTTTTGAACAGGTCCCCTGGCTATGGTATAGCCACGGATTATAGGCCAATTTAAAGCACATAATGAGATCTGCCATATGGGCCATTCACATGTTAAAAGGTGGTTGCCATTTTTTGTCCCCCTCCCTCAGCAATAAAATTACTTGATAAATTAAGAAACCAAAAAAAAAAAAACCACCTTGGTGCTAGCCACACCGATCTCTGGGCCAGCATTGATGTGAACACCACAGTCTGTTTCTCTGGAGATGGAGCTGCCCACAGTGTTGGTGATGCCCACCGTCAGGGCGCCTCTCTCCTTACAGTAGCGCAGAGCCAACAGGCTGTCTGCCGTCTCTCCTGAACACACACATCAGAGTTCAGATGACTGTCCTGTCTCAAAAACAATTCATAACACACACAGGCACGCAAACCAACCTGACTGGCTGATGAAAAAGCACACATCATCTCGGAAGACAGGCGTGTTTCGATCCAGGAAATCACTAGCCAGCTCCACCATGACCGGAAGTTCAGTCAGTTCTTCCAGTATCTGACGAGTCTAAGCCAGAAAAAGAACCAGCATGAACCAATTATTATTTTGTAATCAGACATGATGCAACAAAATATGATAAAGTGATAAAAGGCATTTATTTTATCCTAAAGTCAACTTATGACTGTTAGTCAAGGCTTTTTTTCATGATAATTATCCATTCTCTCCAGTCATAGAAGTGAAATCTCAGCAAAAAAGGGTCCATTGTTTATTGCCAACAGTGTAGCGCTTTATGAAGTCCCTTTCAAGCCAAGCAGCTTTCTATTGGTCAAAATGGCAGATCTGTGCAATCAACTTAAACCCCTTACAAAATCTGCATTGGGAAGTCACAAAATTCCAGACTGTGTGGATTCATATTAAAAACACTTGATTTCACCCAGAAATATTCACCAAACAAATGTGACCGTACCTTTAGAACAAAATAAGACATTTTGGTCACTATTTTGAAGTCCAATTCTCGCCATTAACTGCATGCTAATAAGCAATTTGCTTATAGTGAGAATTGGTCCCTATACTAAAGTGTTACCGATATTTTTTTATATAGCTGTAGCTTTAACACTTATGTAAATTCCCACTATATAAAATGAGTAAAAGCAGGCCCAACAGAGTCTGTGCTTCTTCATCTTTCAATAACTGACCATTTACATTGCATTATATTGTTTTTGCAGTTTGGTTTCATATTTTTTACTTTTCAGAGAACATTTTTTTCCCTTATATGACCCCTTTAAATGCTGGATTTAAACTCGTTCAAGTCTCTGTGACCCCTTCACACCAGACAATAACATCGTTTCATATCCGGACAATCTTCAGCTGGATTGCATTTACACCTTGGATTCCAAGTCTCCAATGTAATCCGATTTCAAAATGTTTTCTGTCATATGACAGATAATAAATAAGATATCTAGTCATTTCTCTATTCAGAAATAATTTTAAGTGAGAAGTGAGTGAAGATTCAACAGACAGACTGCAACGCACTGAGAATACTTGTTTTTATGCAGGCTACAAAAGCACTTGAGAAGATCCAATTGATGTAGTTTGCATGGTTCACAGAATTAAATATTTATTTGATATTTAGACTTTGCCTTATAACAAAGCCAAAACTGTTAAACCAAGAAATCTGCTGAAGATGGTGAATGGCAGCTCTGATGCATCTGTGCTTAGATGCTGATGTTCTGTGTTGTCATAATAAAAGTCCTGGCACTGTCAAAGTAAAAGTTTCTGAAATGTATGAGATTAACAAAAACTTTGATACGTCAGAATACTTAATATATTCATACATTGGCTTTGGTGATATATCAACCAACCACTAATTGAAACTAACTTTTCAAATCAAATGTTTTGTAGCATTTACATTTAAATGTTGTTAGTCATCCCTAACCAGCTCCAAATATGGCATCACAATGAGTCTTCAATATGAGATCAATTCGCTGGAAAACCCATACTAATGCCAGGTGTGAAGTGGGCCTGTGTGTGTGTTTGTTTAATGATGTACATACTGCAACTCCAGCATGGTAACTGGTCCCACAGGCGATCATGATGAGCCTCCGACATCTCTGGATCTCTTTAATGTGGTCTTTCAACCCTCCCAAGATCACTGCAAACACACAAAAAAAATTACGAAAAGCCAGTATACAAGTAGAAAAATCCAGGAAAAATCAGCTATTCCCAGTAATTTCTCACTTCTGTTTCACTATAAACACTTAATGGAAGCAGATTAGCCAGAAACTTGCTACTTGGCATTCCCCTGAAATCTGACTCATTGCTCAGTAGTCCAGGTTTATTGACAATGATGCAGTTGCCTGACCATTCAGTTCTACCGAAGTCAACACATACAGTAAGTGTACAAAGTAAATGTTTACAAAGACATTGACACGCATCGTTCCCGTTAAATCAATTTCTTCTGACCAGTGCAGCAATGTCTAAATTCACAAGAACTATGACTTCCCTACAAGCTTTACTTGTGTCTGGCCTGGAAAAAACTCGCTGATCTGAGCACAGCTGGCCTCACCTGTGTTGTGCTCAAAGTTAACTCTTCCTCGCATGGTGTTGACCACAGACTCTGGCTGCTCGAAGATCTCCTTCTGCATGAAGGAACTGAAGTTTCCTGTTTTTAAAGAAGATATAGAGTCAAGTTAGTCTCTTTAAATTGTAGCGAAGCACGAAAGGGAGCTTTTAGGTGATAAGCATCACAAAATCACTGCATTCTGTTGTACCGAGTGAATAATCGTGTCATTTTTGAGCACATGTCATCTGGAACTGCTCTCGTCTTAAAGGGCATCTGGGAGGCATCATAAGCCATGACTGAAAAATCATTATCATAAATAGCTGATTACAGACAGTCCGATGGGATTAAGAGATTTCAGACACTGACGCCAAGCAAAACCAAAGCCCTTCATTTTCTGCTCGATTAGAGATTCTTGACTAATTCCTTTCTCACAAAATCATTGAGATACACAGCAGGAATGCGAGAATAACTGAGGGAATGCCATACCCAGAAATTAGGTCATGAGAATAGTTTCTTTTTTTTCACAGTAGGTCAGATGAAATGTGGGGAGGCGAGGAGAAATGAGGGAAGGAGTGGATGGAGAGATGGAGGAGGAGCAAAAAAGGAGGAGAAATATAAAGCAGTGCACATCTGAAGCGATGTACTGCTCTCTGGTGTCCGGAAAGCAAGCACACATTTGTCCTCTGATACATGTCAGCTCCTCAAGCTCAACAGTAGTAAGTGCTATGGTAGTCTCTGTCTCAGATGCACAACCATAGTTCGTTTACAGAGTGCATGATACGTATTGCATACAGAACTGGAAAGCTCGAATGCCATGCAAATGATTGAAAAGCAAAGAGATGAAGGCCTCTTCAAATTCCTGGTCACACTTTAGTTTGGGGAGGAATTTTCACTATTAACTAACTATTATCTATGACTTTTGTCTCAAACTCATAATTGGCTGCTTATTAACAGTTTGTAAGGTAGTTTAGGATTAAGGGATCTAGAATATAGTCTTGCAGAATAAGGCATTAATATGCGTTTTATAAGCATTTATAAACGGCTAATAAAATAATACACATTCTAATAAGCAACTTGTTAGTAGGGAGTGAGAATTAATCCTTAAAACAAAGTGTTACCAAATTCCTTATGTGCAAAAATGACAATGTTCCTGAAATGGGGATTAGTTCATAAACTGGGAAATGTCTGATTCTGGCATTGGGAAGTCATTTTATCTATTCGATTTGTCTGGATTGTTAGTGACAGAAAGTTAGAAATATGCAATAGTGGTCCTACAAGCCAAGTTGTTATATGAAACTGGTGTTTTTCCCTGAAGCCACAGCACAAATCAGCATTAAACCGCACACTGTTGGTGTGTTATTGTTACAGCTGACCTCGTTGATTCTCTCTTTGGTTTATGTCAGTCATTTCTCTCTTAAAGGTTTATATGGCAGAGCTGCATTGAGAAGTTTGTCCATAAACATCCTGAGAACTTGTTTTAACCTCGCAATATTAATGTGGGTCATACTGGGTGTGGTTGGTTTATATCCAATCATCTGTGTATTTCCCCAATGACAGTTTCGTAAAATAAATGTAATCATGTCTGACAGGCTCTTCGATTTCCAAGCAAACATCTCTCAATGACCTCAAAAGAGCAACCTCAGACACATGAAAATTATGAAAATTATACTTCACATGAAAATTATGATCACCAAAATACACAGAGCAGTGGACATAGTACATGGTGGACAGAGAGCATTAATAAAATGATGCATTAGAATAGTGCATAAATTATTAATATATTAATGAATTAAAAAGATGCATTTCATTTGTTGTTAAAAACCATGTTAAAAGACTATGCACACTTGCTATTTGTAGTTCTGCATGTGCATAGTATTAATGCCAATTAAATGATTAAATATTTAAACAATCAACATTTTCCTGAGAAGTGAAATAAACCTTGCAAACAATGTTTAATCTAAGGACTAGTGCTTCCTCTGAAAGCTTCTTCCTTGAAACTTTGTGTCCAGCACACTGATAAAAACCTGTGAATGTGCAGAAGCCAGTCAATCAATTTTTGTGTATGATATGCATCTGTCCTTACCCTTCATGATCTGCTGCAGCTCCATCTGCAGGGTCTGGATAGCACGGGCCGGGTGATCTCCTGCTGTGCGCTTGATCCGATGGATGGAGAGACGCCCGTCACGCACTGCTGCGATATCATCATCCTCGAGGAAGATGACTCGATTGGTGTGCTCGATGACAGCACTGCAGTGACATCAAATTAAGCCATTTAAACACATTCTGTTTAAATCCACTCCATTCTTTTTTGGGTTTTACCCCTTGTGCTTGAAACACCAGTGCAAACAAATTCTCTCTGCACATTATAAAGATAAAACCAATAAAGAAAGTGAATGGATGAGGCAAAACAGAAAGGAACAGACCTGGCATCAGATGCAAAGTAGTACTCCACGGCTTTCTCGTCCACAGGAAACAGACACGTGTCCTCGTCCATCCTCGGCAGAGTATTGCAGCTCTTTTTATCTTTAACAGCTACATCAAAGACACAAATAACATTATTAATCATTATATACACCTTTTAGTATTTTTTTTTTAAACTTCATTATTGTTAACTCTAAAGAGAATATGTGCAAGAATGATATTTATGATGTTAGTAAAAGTTGTTGCATTGCAATATGAGGATCATTTGCTAACAGAAGCAGGATACTGCAAGTAAATTACATGTATTTTGCATGACAACTGAATATTGTGCATGTCTTGTTTTTGCCACTATATGAATGCTTATTAATTGGCTATCAATTTTTACTTTATTTCTGGACTTCCGTCAACTTTTCCGCCAACAATATTTGACAGATATAGTTGAAAGTAAATTAGTTCCAATGGAGAGAGATGGGCCAATGGAATCGGAGCATGTTGCAGGACAGGCTTGAACCTGTCTGAGCATTATACTCAATGATTTTACAGGATATGTGCTAGTTCAGTTCTTAATGCAGTGGAGGTCAGTGTGTGTATAAAGTGTATGTGTGTGTGTGTGTGTGTGTGAACTCACAGGAGCGATACAGGATGGGGATGTGATCTGTGGAAAGCTTGTGGTCACTTCTAACTCCAATCAGTAATGGACCTCCTCTCCTGGATGGATGCAAAGAAATGCCCATTTGAGATGTCAATGATTCTTTTAGTTGTACTGTAATATAGTACTGTTGATAGGGCTGTCAAATGATTCAAATAGCACCTGACTAACTAATACTAACACTTACCTATTCTATTTAATAAAAAAAAAAAAAAAAAAAAAATTCCTAGCTACGTGTACTGTGCTAGACTAACTGAGACTTGTCATGGCACTTGTATACTGTTGCTCTCTCGATGGTCTGATTGCTTCTATTGTTCTCCTCATTTGTACGTCGCTTTGGATAAAAGCGTCTGCTAAATGATTAAATGTAAAATGTAAATACAGTGTACTGAAAGCCAATTATTATCAGTGCATATGTATATAAAATATACAGCTGGCTAATGAGAGCTACAGACGATAAGCACCTGTAAAGTCTGTTTATAAGGTGTTAAATGTGTTTAAACATGATTCAATGACGGCAAACTTAGCACTGCCAGAGAGTCTTAATGCTCGTGCTCTCAGGCCAGAGGGCAATAAGTGCATTGTATATTTGCTGAGAGTAAAGAAAGGCTGTGCGGAAACTTTTAAATGGAAATAGTTTGGGCATGTTATGCAAATTACTAACCTTGGGCATTCGGTCGCTCGTTTAAAAATTACTCTAAATTCATTAAAGTTACAATAGGATTCAGAAAACATTTATGTGCTTTAATAAAAAAAAAAAAAAGGTGCAATGCAATTATTAGTTAATGAGACCTCATTTGCACAAAAAAACAGATCCTATATTGCTACAAGTGCAACAAAACATATGGGGAAAAAAAAAAAAAAAACTATTAACCCGCAATAGGTGTTTACATCACATTTACATGAAAAGCATATCACTTGCTGTGCTTTGATAATGAAATTTTGGTAACACTTTACAATATTAGTTGACATTAGTAAATGTATTAACTCCAACTAACTAACAATAAGCTGTATTTGTTGTTATTTTATTTACAGTATTTATTAATTATTGTTAACAACTTTAGAATTGTTTGCCATTGTTAGTTCATGTTAACTAATGTTAACAAATGGAACAAGTGTCACCTAAATTTTACCATACAATGACCTCAAATTATTTTTTGTTAAACGCCCAATCTGGTTTCATTTATAACTGTCCATAGAGTGACTTAAACGTTTTCCTTTCTAATGGGAGCTCCACTAGGGCCCTTTGTGTTTGTGTAGGCTCAGAATGTTACAATCTGGTTTTAGAAATCACAAACAAACAAACTCAAACAGCTGAACTGAATGAATGCATTAAAGCATTTAATTGAGCACATGTTAACGTTGACTACATAAGGTTGAAGTTACCTGCTGCCCACTGCCTCTCCTGGATAGTGCACACTTTTGAAGACCAGGGCAAAAGCTCCTTCCTAAAGTAGAGAAGATGATTATCATCATCACATCATTCGCATTCATGACCTTTAGAGTGTTTATCGTCAAGGTGACAGAAAAGGTGTTTACTAGTTGCCGGGTGACTTGCTCCACGAGGGTGGCGAAGGTGATGTCGCTCTCCCGGTTATCATACATGTACTTCACCAGCTTAGCGATGGTCTCCGTGTCCGTCTCAGACTCAAACTCATAGCCTTTACTCTCCTGTTCACATACAAAGATAAATGGTCAAAATATAGACACGTACTGGTTGGATAAATGGATGGATAGATGATGTTTTATACTTGCCAGAAACTTCTTCAGGTCTTTGTAGTTGGTGATGATTCCATTATGGATGACAATAAACTCTGCAAGGAAATAAAATCATCACTACAAAATCAGAACACTTCTATCCAAAATATATATATTTTTTTTACAGATAGGAAAGTTTGTGAAAGTAAATATGCGTTATGAAAAGCAGGTTGTTGGTAACAGACCGTTGTTCTTGTCAGATCTTTGCGGGTGGCTGTTGACAGGGCTGGGGACGCCATGAGTGGCCCATCGCGTGTGAGCGATTCCCAGGTGCACATCAAACTCCACATCAAGATCAAAATCCTGCTGCCCTGTGAAACAGATGTAACACTTTAGCATAGAGATCAATTCTCACCATTAACTAGTTGCTTATTAGCATGCCTATTATTAACATATTGGCTGTTTATTAGTACTTATAAGGCATGTGCATATTCTATATCCCTGATCCTACACAATACCTAAACTTAACAGCTACCTAACAAACTATTAATAAGCAGCAAATTTATTGAGGCAAAAGTTGTGGTTAATGGTTTGTTAATAGCGAGAATTAAAATAAATTGTGATCAGATGTTCAAATACAAACTGGTAATACCATATTTCAAAGAAATAGTGACAATCACACTAAGGCTAGAAAATAGAAATACACTTTACACAAGTAGGCAAATGCATTTCAAGTGTGTCAAAGATAAAGAAAAGGAAAAATTTTGTTTATAACAAATGTTGCAAGTTCTTTGAAATGTACTCTTTGTATTGGTCTCACAAAACCTTTATAGCAAATTTTTAAGAAAATATTTAATTTAATGACAGAAAAAAAAAAACACTTTGAAAACAGTTGAATGTGCACTTATTACTTTCAAATATATTTTCCACAGTAAAAAGATTTTTTTTTTTTTACAAATTTAGGATCCATTATTTCATGATATATCATTATGTTTTCATTGCTCACAATTCAAAGCACATGACTATGATTTTTAAGACAAAGTTTTTTCAAAAATGTATAAGCAAAGAAGCAGATTTGTTTAAATGTGTTTTTGTCCTTCAAGGACTTCATTCCTTTAAATGATTATAGTTTTTTATTTTTATTTATGATATCAGGACAGATTTATCATCTTGACATCTTTTACTTATTGTTGACATAGGTAGTTCAGATCTGTCATTATTTACTCACCCTCAGGCTGTTCCAAGCCTGTATGAATTTATTTCTTCTGTTGAACACAAAAAAAGATACTCTGAAGAATGTGTGTAACAGATGCTGGTAACTATTAACTTCCATTAGTTTGGTAACCCACATACTTCAAAATATCTTCTTTTGTTTTCAACCCTTTAATCAATTTTAAATAGGTAGGTCAAGTTTTTTTTTTTTTTTTTTCAATCTGTTGATGTGAAGTAAAAACAGAAACTATAGTGCAGACAGTTTGCATTTAGAAAAAAAAAAAAATAATAATAATAATAAGTTTCTTGCAGAAACAGTGAGAATGCGACACTTAGTTGCATTGTGTGATTTGCTCTGTGACGCATATTGAAGCGCATTAACGTAAAGTCTAGATTTTATTGTAAAAAGTGTTCTCATACTGGCATATAGTGTGTTTTGTGCCTAACCCTGACCTGAAAAATAACCACCATTACTTACTATGGATTTCCTCCTCCAGCGCTTTGACTTTTCCTGATTGCTTGATCAGTTGGATTTTCTTGGAGTTGGTTTCCCATTCCTTATTGTTTCCTCCATCAATGCCCACACCAGCGGAGTCATAGCCACGGTACTCCAGGCGATGCAGACCTTTGATAAGGACCTCAAGGATCTCACGGCGTGTGCGAGGCACGTGATAATTCAGATACGCAAAGATGCCTTCAGAGAGAGAAAGAAAGTGTGTTTTTTATTTTAGACAGTGCAGTGAAATCTGTTTATTTGCAAATTCAGCAATTAATTCAAAAACTAGCCTATGGCTGCAGTGCATTCCAGTTCATACACCATCAACACTATACAAAATACAACATCAGATACAGAGGCTATTATGTGCAACAATTTATTGTATATCCAAATGCAAAGTTATGTACAGGGCAGGCTGACTCATACGAGTTCAATATATGCACACACAGAAAAATGGTAACAAATGAAAGTAAAGTAAATTAAAGTAACACATTTTAAGCTAGCTAAATAGGCACTGCTACCAGTCTCTCTTAAAATGGCAAAACCTTTTATCAGTTTAAGTTTTATCAGATTTTTGCATTATAAAAATATGGTACACTGCCCTCCAAAAGTTTGGAAACGCCCTAGAAAAGTGGGGTTTTGGACAATATCACACTTCCAAGCTTGACCCCAAGCACACTTCCAAGCTGTGCAAATCCTATTTGGAGAGGAAACAGTCAGCTGGCATCATGTCGGTCATGGAATGGCCTCCCCAATCACCCGACCTCAACCCAATTGAGCTACTAGGAACTGGACCGTGATGTCCGTAAGAAGTGTCCAACCAGTGTGAATCATCTTTGGGCAAACCTTCAGGAGGCTTGGAGTAATATATCAAGTCAATGTTTGAATAAACTGACAGCTCGGATGCCCAGATT
This sequence comes from Schizothorax lantsangensis, assembly GCA_027422415.1. Lineage (NCBI taxonomy): Eukaryota > Metazoa > Chordata > Actinopteri > Cypriniformes > Cyprinidae > Schizothorax > Schizothorax lantsangensis. The sequence continues at coordinate 26,976,474 of CM049851.1, forward strand.
ATGCAGAGCTGTAATAGCTGCTAATGGTGGATATTTTGATGAATCGAAAATGTAAGTTTTTTTCTATGTATAAACTGTTTATGTAATAAAATATGTTTTCGTAGTTTGTGTTGTCCCTTATCAGTGCAAAATTATCACAAATTAAAAAGGATTCATGCCAATATTGTCCAAAACCCCATTTTCTAGGGCGTTTCCAAACTTTTGGAGGGCAGTGTATGTAAATTAAGATTCATCTGGCAATAGGTCATTGAAAGTGTTTTTTTCTTGCAGATATATATATATATATAACAGCATTCCTCAGCACAAACTATTACTACTACATAAAGATCTCTGTACATCCATCATCCATGCAAAAATATAGTCCATCTCTTTCAGACCCTAAAAAAAAAAAGAAAGACTTGACTACTTAAAATAGGTAACATCTAAACCAGGTGTGCCTGCAAACGAATGCTGCATTTACATCATAACTATAGGATTAACATGCATTTAGGATCTATTGTCCAAATGCATGTTAGATATCTTATTGTGAATCATTCAATGCGGATTTAATTTTTTGAACTTGAAATGTTCATTTGAAACAGAACTCAAAACGACAGACTCCTCTCTTACAATCCACTGCAAAATTGCAATCAGATCTTCCTCCATCTGATCAACAATTGATTAAAAAAAAAAAAACACTGTTGCACTTGGATGTACATCACAACATGAAAGAAAAGATCTGATGCTACTTTTGTTTCAATGTGACTTTAAAGGGAAACAAACAGATTCAAGTGAGAGAAACTGAAACAAACAAAAAAAAAAAAATCCAAGTTTGCATTGCAATTAAAAACACACAACATATTTTGGGGTGTGCGGTTTAAATACTAATACAAAACATCAGCAATAGTCCTTTGCTATACTTTGGAAAACTGCAGTATCTCTAAAAACAGAGCAGCAAACAATCAGTAAAGATAGCGAAAGACACCCTGATGAAGTAGCCGCTAGATAAATGGCCAACAAAAGCAAAGCGTGATTGTTGATAATGAAGCGGTCTGGTAAAGCAGACACAACCGGTTTGACATCTTTAAGTAAACACAGAGAGGATACGCACTAGAAAGATACCACTCTACATACACATTGCCGCAAACAAGGAAGTGATACTATGGATGCCATTAAGAAAATTGAGAAGCCTAATGGAGAGAAACATCCATCTGTGTTGATATACACACAGTCAGAACAAAATCAATGATAGGGAGGAAATCAGCTCAGCAAAAACTGTGTGAACAGTGAGATAAGGAAACTGAAAATAAAGAAAATGACTGCTTTAAATGTTTGCATCTTCACATGGGGATAAATGCACTCCAAGTACAGCACTATGAAAGGACAGAAACGTCACAGAAGTGCCATTCAGTGGTCTGGCCTTGGGCACTGAATATACTCATGTGTGTGTGTGTGTGTCAAACAAGGCTCTGCTTTATTAGACAGATGACTGGCTAAATTGAATGAAGGATGGATTGTGAATATGGTTTCATCACCCCACCTCCTCAAAAAAAATATAAACCTGAGCCTAAATCCATCAAAAAAGATGATATTCTTTAAACACAGATGCACACTACTGTTGAGCAAGTTTGACATTGGTTTGATTTTTTTTTTTTTTTACAGAATTAAGGCTTATGCTCACCAAGACTGCATTTGATAGCAGTAAAAACAGTGATAGTGGGAAAAAAAATTACAACTTAAAGCAGCTTTTTTATTTAATATATTTTAAAATGTAATTTATTCCTGTGATCAAAGCTGAATTTTCAGCATCATTACTCCAGTCTTCAGTGTCACATGATTCTTCAGAAATCAATATAAAAACAATTGTGCTGGGATTTTTCTTTTTCAAGTGTCTTTGATGAATAGAAAGTTCTAAAGAACTTTATTTGAAATAGAAATCTTCTGTTACATTATGAATGTAATTGCTGTCATTTTTTTATCAATTTAATGCATCCTTGCTGAATAAAAGTATTAATTTGTTTCGAAACAAACAAAAAAAAAAATCTTACTGATCCCAAACTTAGCAGTATGAAGACGTACTCTCGCTTTTCCAAAGAACAAACTACTGATTTTATTAAAAGAGACATGTTTGTGTAACATTAGGCTACATTTCACTTTAGTTACTGAACAAGTTAATGGATCAAAGATGTATAATTTAGTTTTTCATGGCCAGTTTCCTCCCTCTGACTAACAGAATTAAACACGATTTTGTAGCTGTACCTTTAATATTTGTGCAAGTAAGCCAACTATGCAGTTTGCAAATTATATGTACATGACCTTTAAGGTATGCCTACATGATGCATTGAACTTTTTTTCAGCATGAAAATGCTGTTTTCTATTTTTGACGCTGTTAGAACAAATCTAATCCTAAATCAAAAACTTTAGTCTATAGATCACTTTAGTCATGGCTGAAAAGAACAATCCCTGCTTTTCGTCAAGGCTGTCTGCAAACTCCTGAATGTCTTTATCTTAAGAGGAGGTCATACAGATTTAGCTTATCAGAAAAAAACCTTTGGGAAAAGAACTTCCAGAGGGTCATTCTGTCTCTCTCTATCACTTCCTGACCTCTACCAGTGACAACGGATATCTGAGTCCTTCTCCATGGAGTTTTTAAAAGCACAAAGTATTTATGTGTAACTTAACCTGTGGTGTGTTTCTCTTTGGTGTTTTCATAAGCAGTCAATCTGACATTTAACGTTACCACCAAACCAAACTTGAATTAGAGGTGTGACCTGTTCCACCGGAAAAAGTGGTCTGACCATCTTCAAATAATGGAATTATTTAACTATTCAAATAATGGAAATGTTTAAGGACTAAACACAATGATAAAACAATATTTATCTTACCTAACAAGACTGCACAGTGTGCTTTACTTAAATCACATAAAGATTTCGAGCGATGCGTAATGTGGATGTTAGTAACTTATACGGAATAGAAGTAACGTTAACAAGAAACTACCTCAACACATAGAACTTTATTTATAAATACATTAATGTCATATCTATCTAGAAAACGTCTTTAGCATCATAACCGCGGTCGTTGCTTCGATTTGATGTCCAAAATGCTGTCTAGGTAGGCGACTCACTAGTGTATGTTTTAAGACACAGCCTCTGTCCGATGCTAAATGCTAGTGGATTTTCCCTCCAACGGCTTTTCTATCTCACTACTTCTGTCCACGTGCCTTTATTCTATGACACTTGTAATTTAAGTAAATGGTACGTATATTATCATTGTAAATATGAAATAAAAAGGTAGTTTTCAGTGGCATACTCACCACACATGTCTCCGGTGCTGCTGCCAACAGCTGTTTAGTTCCTCGTTCTGAAGAGCTTTCATTCAAAACCCGCCCACAGCGTATTTTATTGGGCGAGAAAACAGTCCAAGCCTTGATCTAGATCTCGCTGATTGGCTGAGACGGCTGTCAGTCATTTAGTTACCTGCCAACAGTGTTAGTTCAGACGTGGCAGCAGGATGCGTGTCCACTGTGTCGCGGCCAAGTGATGTCAATGCATCCTTTTTTTTTTTTTTTACAACAAAACTTTTAATGAAACACCTTCTGCTTATGGCATTTATGGTTTCACGTTGTGTATATGAGTGTGTAAATATATACATTTTCTATTCTCTAAAGGAGAATAATAGGGACAATCCATGGCTAACAATTTTAATTGTAATTTTCATATTTGATAGGCTACATGGATTTCTAAGGCCTCGAATGTACCAACATGATCAAAAACAGATATAAAAGCTGTTATGTGCAACAAAGGCAACTGTGTATCCAACTGCAAAGTTTTGTACAGGTTGACTGGTATGAGTTTTGAAATGGCTGATAGGATAAGATCTAAATATACAGGGAGACAGATGGATGATGAAATACTGTGACAAACTGAGCAAACACTCTCGCCGTGGGTGTTATAGCTGTGAAACCATGAAGTAACAATGAAAAATAGTAGCCTATATTTATAATATACTATACAGTGGTGGCCAAAATTATTAGAACACTAGTATTTTCACCAGCTAAAAAAAAATAGTGTAAAGTCAGTCAGTTGTTTCTATCTTTTGCTGTAGTGTGTCAGTAGGAAAGAGGCCTATCAGTTTTCATTTCCAAACATTCATTTTGCCATTAATTGTAATAATGCAGTAAGATTTTTGTTTGCACAAGGAGTCTGACACACAGAGATCTGATCTGATCATCATCAGTCTGTCTGGAATGACATGAAGAAACTGAGACAGACTAAATCCAGAAGAACTGTGTCTCCAAGACGCTTCAAGAAACCTGCAAAGCTCCCTGAGAAACTATGTGCAAGTGCACCGAGGGCAAAAGCTGCTTGAAACGCAAAGGATGCTCACACCAAATGTTGATTTAATTTAGTTTATAGAAGTTAATTGATAAAGAAAATATATTTATGACATTATTTTTGACAGCATCAAGTGCCTAAAACGTTTAACAGTACTGTAGCTTTGCTGGTAGGTTTCTTGAAGCATCTTGGAGACGTTGACATCATATCAACAGGAGGATGTATAAAGTCAACAAGTTTTAGTAGTTCTGATTGTTTTCTCCAGATATCTTCGTTTGACTGCTCATGCAGCGAGCACTGCGGCCTCTGAGGAGCTGGAATGAATCACTCTTCCATGGTACGGCACGCTGTTAATCAGTTAGTACCCTGTAGAATAACTAAACATGAACTAGTCTATAACTTCTTAACATGTGAATCGCTCTTCAGGTGCTTCTGGTCATGTGTTTTGATATCACATCTTCAATGTGCAAGCTGAAGGATCTACTGAAAGTCCCAAGAGTTTCATTGTCCTGCAGTAGGTACGGGTCAGTTCATCAAACATCTGCCCTCTGCTGGCACGTTATGAAACACTCACCTGAATTACTTTAAAAGACTGTCAGGAAGACATTTGTTCTGAAAACCAACATTTGACTGAATTGTTTTTTTTAATAAAATTTATAAAATTATTATTTTTTATTTGATGTATGATCTTTAACAGAAAGCAGAGAGATGACAGTGATAAACAGCAACAGCCCAAAACAAATAAGGCAAAAGAGAGAGAAGAATAGAGATGAGCCTGCAAGACCACAGGAAAGATATAGACAGCATTTCACAGATAGATAGAATGATAGGACAATAGATAGATAGATAGATAGACAGAACGAAAGAACAATAGATAGACAGACAGACAGACAGATAGATAGATAGATTTATTTAGTCATTTAGCAGACGCTTTTATCCAAATTGACTTACAAAAGAGGACAATGGAAGCAATCAAAATCAACAAAAGAGTAATGATATGCAAGTGCTATAAGTCTCAGTTAGCTTAACGCAGTACACGTAGCAAGGGATTTTTTTAAAATGATATAATTTAGCAAGCTAGTGTAGAGGCCTTTTTTGTTTTTGTTAATTGTATAATAAATAAAAAGAAAACAAATAGATAGAATACAAAAAGTTTAGAAAAGCTAGAGTAAGTTTGTTTTGTTTTTTTAAGAAAACAAGCAGTTAGTAAATTAATAGAGTGCAAGTCTAAAATGGATGGGTTTTTTTAAAGAACAGAATTAGAATAGAGAGTGCTAGAGTTAGAGGGTCAAATAAAGATGGAAGAGATGTGTTTATAGCTGAATCTTGAAGATGGCTAAGGATTCATCTGCTCAGATTGAGTTGAGCAGGTCATTCCACCAGGAGGGAACATTTCATTTAAAAGTCTGTGAAAGTGATTTTGTGCCTCAATAAAGCGACGTTCACTTGCAGAACACAAGCTTCTAGAGGGTACATCCAGATCTGACTCCTGTTGAAAATGTATGACCAGTCATGAAAAGGAGAATCAGACAACGACAAACACAGACTGCTGAGCATCTGAAGCCTTGTTTCAAGAGAGACTGGACAAAAATTTTGCTCGCAAGACTTTAACAATTAGTATCCTCAATTCCCAAACAATGAAACATTGTAATTAAAATGAAAGTTGATGTGACACAGTGTTAAACGTGCCTCTGTCCCAGCTTTTTTTTTAGTGTGTTGCAGCCATCAAAATCAAAATTTGTTCATATTTACAAAATACATTTACGTTGGTCAGTGAAAACTTTGGACATATTTTCTTTGTACTTTTGTCAATTAAATAAATGTTAAAGAGAATGAACAAATCACAGATTCTTGATTTTATTGCATTTTTACAAAACGTCCCAACTTCTCTGGAACTGGGGTTGTACATATACTATATAGTTTTGTTAATTTGTTATTGACTCAGTAAAACAAAAACATCAGGTTGAGTTCTGCTCAGAAAGCTGTGTCACTTGAAAGAATTCAAAGGCTCTTAATAGCAGCTTTAAGAGAGAAACACCTGTGTTGTTTCCTAATATTTTTTATTCATATAGAATAATGTAATTTATATAATTGATAATTTATTCATGTCATATTTATAATATTTTATATTACTTTTGTTCATTGCTCTTGCAATGCTTGTTATTGTTGCTTAATCTTATGCTTGTGTGGTTTCAAGAGATATTTGTCTTTACCAGTTAGATACAAGTGAATGTCTCCAGTTCAAGGTTTTTAATGTCACATGACAATGTTGTGAAGCAGTAATTTTCTTCCATTGCTTTTTGTTTAGTCTAATAACACTTATTAGATTTGTGTTGACAAAGTAGGGATGAAGTTCAGATGAAGTCTGAGCTTTGAAACATACGACTTAAGATTATTCAATAAATATGCTCATTTTTATCATCACTTCATCTCCTGCTTTCTGCTGTTTCACAGCCTCCTCTGTAAACGCCTCAGGCTGACACAAGACTTTTACTTTTGGATATCAGACAAAACTCTGCTGACAGTTTTTGATTCCACACAAAATGAATGCCTCCTGATGGGATCAGGTAAGAGACTGGATCCAGAATTCCTGGTGGGGAGATTCAATGTAACATTTTTGCACAGCACCATATCGGCACGATCAAACACGCTGGATACACTTTGTGTGCATCTAGTCAAATCTGGACCTGATGAGTGGAGTAAGGGTTCATTTTGAAGCCACTGGAAACAAAATATACCAGAAAGGGCTTTTTTATTTAATACAATATTATCAACCAAACAAAAGAACATGATTTGTGAACTGTTCAAATCAAACCAATGTGAGTGTATCCGTGTGTTTAACTGTACAATTACACTTATAGCTGTTAACTTATTCAGCGACTGTGAAGACAGTTCATGTTATTGAGACGAGTTCATCCTGGAAACATGGTCGGACTCAAATGATCTTGACAATGGGGAAGTATTTGTGTGCAGAGAAGTCAAATTCAGGAAGGGCCTACAAAGAAAAAAGGCAAGAATTCAATGAATTTCACAATATCACATAACATATACAGTGGTGTGAAAAAGTGTTGGCCCCCTTCCTGATTTTTTTTTTTTTTTTGCATGTTTGCCACACTTTAATGTTTCAGATCATCAAACAAATTTAAATATTAATCAAAGATAACACAAGTAAACACAACATGCAGTTTTTGAATGAAGTTTTTTATTATGAAGGGAAAACAAAATCCAAACCCACATGGCCCTGTGAGAAAAAGTGCTTGCCCCCTAAACCTAATAATTGGTTGGGCCACCCTTAGCAGCAACAACTGCCATCAAGCGTTTGCGATAACTTGCAATGAGTCTGTTACAGCGCTGTGGAGGAATTTTGGCCCACTCATCTTGGCAGAATTGTTGTAATTCAGCCACATTGGAGGGTTTTCAAGCATGAACCGCCTTTTTAAGGTCATGCCACAGCATCTCAATAGAATTCAGGTCAGGACTTTGACTAGGCCACTCCAAAGTCTTCATTTTGTTTTTCTTCAGCCATTCAGAGGTGGACTTGCTGGTGTGTTTTGGATCATTGTCCTTCTGCAAAACCCAAGTTCGCTTCAGCTTGAGGTCACGAACAGATGGCCGGACATTGTCCTTCAGGATTTTTTGGTAGACAGCAGAATTCATGGTTCCATTTATCACAGCAAGTTTTCCAGGTCCTGAAGCAGCAAAACAGCCCCAGACCATCACACTACCACCACCATATTTTACTGTTGGTATGAGGTTCTTTTTCTGAAATGCTGTGTTACTTTTATGCCAGATGTAATGGGACACACACCTTCCAAAAAGTTCAACTTTTGTCTCGTCAGTCCACAGAGTATTTTCCCAAAAGTCTTGGGGATCATCAAGATGTTTTCTGGCAAAACTGAGATAAGCTTTTATGTTCTTTTTGCTCAGCAGCGGTTTTGGTCTTGGAACTCTGCCATGCAGGCCATTTTTGCCCAGTCTCTTTCTTATGGTGGAGTCATGAACACTGACCTTAACTGAGGCAAGTGAGGCCTGCAGTTCTTTAGATGTTGTTGTGGGGTCTTTTGTGACCTCTTGGATGAGTCGTCGCTGCGCTCTTGGGGTAATTTTGGTCGGCCGGCCACTCCTGGGAAGGTTCACCACTGTTCCATGTTTTCGCCATTTGTGGATAATGGCTCTCACTGTGGTTCGCTGGAGTCCCAAAGCTTTAGAAATGGCTTTATAACCTTTTCCAGACTGATAGATCTCAATTACTTTCTTTCTCATTTGTTCCTGAATTTCTTTGGATCTCAACATGATGTGTAGCTTTTGAGGATCTTTTGGTCTACTTCACTTTGTCAGGCAGGTCCTATTTAAGTGATTTCTTGATTGCGAACAGGTGTGGCAGTAATCAGGCCTGGATGTGGCTAGAGAAACTGAACTCAGGTGTGATAAACCACAGTTATGTTTTAACGGGGTGGGGGGCAAACACTTTTTCACACAGGGCCATGTGGGTTTGGATTTTGGATTTCCCTTCATAAAAAAACCCTTCATTTAAAAACTGCATGTTGTGTTTACTTGTGTTATCTTTGATTAATATTTAAATTTGTTTGATGATCTGAAACATTAAAGTGTGGCAAACATGCAAAAAAATAAAAAATCAGGAAGGGGGCCAACACTTTTTCACACCACTGTATATGCAAAATGTTTTTTTTTTTAGATGTAACTAAGTTAAGCTCTATAAACAGCATCTGTGACAAGTTGTTTGTTACCACTGGACATCATTTTGACAGTTTGTAATAAGTCTATTTTTGCTCTAGTGAACAGGTAACAGAGACAGTCCATAATGCTCAAGCTGAAAACAGAAAATTCCTATACATATATTGTACCTCGGTCTCCTTCTTATGTCCTCCAGCAAGCAGCTTCATTACAACAATATTGGGTTTGGCCACTTTAAGGATGCGGTTCACCTACAACAAGAATCAGCATCTCAGTCCCTTCCTTTCACAATATATAATTAACAATGTGAGCACTTAATCATTTGATAGGAATAATCGGATTTATTTGTTTGCACGCTTCAAATTCCAAATACCAAAAAACAAAATATTATTATTTTTTAAATATTTAAGTCACTATCTTGTTTAAAAATAGGCTATACCACAGTTTTACATAATATCTAATAGATTTTAAGTCAAAATTTGCTCTCTCTCTCTCTCTATATATATATATATACATATCCACACATATATATATATATATATATATATACATACTACCATATAAATATTTTGGTTCAGCTAAATTTTTTCTTTTTCAAGAAATTATTACTTTAAGAATGTTAGAACAAATTGCTATTTCCAATACATTTTTTAACTTTCTGTTCAAAGAATCCTGAAAAAAATATTGTTTCCACAAAAATATTAAGCAGCACAACTGTTTTCAACATTGATAATAATAAGATATTCTTCTCATCAAATCAGCATATTAGAATGATTTCTGAGGGACCATATCCATCCATCCCATAAGATTGTTAAGTTTCACGTTGTAGTAAAAGGAGAGTTTGTACCTCTGCATCAGGGCTGGTGACGTTTTCAAGTATGAGTTTGGCCTGCTGGAAATGTTTACTGGCTGCCATATAGAGATCCGCTGAGCGAGGAGGAGGATTGTACTTCTTCAGATCTGACATTTCCTACATCCACACATACAAACACACACACTGTTTACTGTAATCTTGGGATAGAATAGTTGCAGTAAACATCATCTAAAAGCAGTAGTACCTTAAACTGGATGTAGTGCACTGGCGGCGGTGTGACGACGCTGTTGAAAGGGGCGAATCGATGCTCATAGCGAACCTGCTCGCTGTCCAGCTCAAACTGAGGTTTGCGCACCTTTCTGTCCATATCCAATGCTATCATAGTCTGCAGAAAGAAAGACAGAAGAGTCAGTACCAGGGTCAAAGGCATGACACTTTTTTTGTCCACACCTATTTGTTTATTCAAAAAAATTAAATAAATTAAAAGACATACAATAACTTAATTGCACAACAATAAATAAATGTGATAAACAAAAAAAAATTATAAACAAAATGTCACGTGGTGCAACTGCCCAAAAACTTTGATATTTATAAATAAATAATGGTTAATAACTGTAAAAATGGTTAATAACTGTAAATAAATAAAAAAAGTTGTACATGCACATGTATTCAAGTTTTAAGTAAAAAAAATATATATATTTGATGGTTACACATTTTCAGAGACATCTTTTCATCAACATTTCAAAAAAATAGTATAAAAGTTTCTCAAAACAATATGAAACTAACATGAATACAAAAAATACTTTAGGAACTAGGCACATTTTAAATTAGATTTTTCCTTCTTTGTTATGAGCACTCTTATCACTGACCCACCAGTCAAATCCTGATGATTATGATTTATTTCTGTTATTTACAGCTTAATATTCTCTGTCACTCTGAAACATGTCACATTACAAAAATTGCAAATGTCATGTTGACAGATTTGTATGTGTGTGTGTGTGTGTGTCTGGAGGTGTTACCTTGTACATGCCGGCACACATGTTCTGGTAAGCTTGGCTCATGGTGATCTCTTTACTCAGAGGACGAGCTGACAAGACAATGAAAACACAATGAGTCAGACTGAAACATCACAATCCTATAGAGAAAACTGAAATTGCTGAATGATTGTCGGGCTGTCAAAACCTTTCTTCTTCTTCTTGCTCTTCTTGCTGCTTCGTACTTTCAGCTGCTCCTCCAGGATTCTCTCCTCTGCCATCTGAGAGCTGTCCGCTCGACTCAACGTGGACATGAGCCACGCATACAGAAACTCCGACAGATACCTGTACATACACGGAGAGAAAGCCTCATCAACCTTTCTCTGACTCTCAGAATTAAACAGGCGTTTTGCTAATGTCCCTTAAAGACCATATGCAAATTACCTCTGTTGCAATTTGCTAACTTATTTATATGTGTAATACTAATTCCCACATTAATGTGCACTTTGGACTTAATTTAGGGTATCTTTCAGAGATGTGTATTGCAAATACAACCCGAATTCCGGAAATGTTGGGACGTTTTTTAAATTTGAATAAAATGAAAACTAAAATAATTTCAAATCACATGAGCCAGTATATTATTCACAATAGAACATCGATAACATAAATGTTTAAACTGAGAAATTGTACAATTTTATGCACAAAATGAGCTCATTTCAAATTTGAGGCCTGCTACAGGTCTCAAAATAGTTGGGACGGGGGCATGTTTACCATGGTGTAGCATCTCCTCTTTTCAAAAAAGTTTGAAGACATCTGGGCTTCGAGGTTATGAGTTTCTGGGGTTTTGGTGTTGGAATTTGGTCCCATTCTTGCCTGATATAGGTTTCCAGCTGCTGAAGAGTTTGTGGTCGTCTTTGACATATTTTTCGTTTAATGATGCGCCAAATGTTCTCTATAGGTGAAAGATCTGGACTACAGGCAGGTCAATTCAGCACCCGGACTCTTCTACTACGAAGCCATGCTGTTGTAATAGCTGCAGTATGTGGTTTTGCATTGTCCTGCTGAAATACACGTCATCTGGAGGGGAGCATATGTTGCTCTAAAACCTTTATATACCTTTCAGCATTCATAGTGCCTTCCAAAACATGCAAGCTGCCCATACCGTATGCACTTATGCACCCCCATACCATCAGAGATTGACCAACTGAATGCTGATAACATGCTGGAAGGTCTCCCTCCTCTTTAGCCCGGAGGACACAGCGTCCGTGATTTCCAACAAGAATGTCAAATTTGGACTCGTCTGACCATAGAACACTTTTCCACTTTGAAACAGTCCATTTTAAATGAGCCTTGGCCCACAGGACACAACGGCGCTTTTGGACCATGTTCACATATGGCTTCCTTTTTGCATGATAGAGCTTTAGTTGGCATCTGCAGATGGCACGGTGGATTGTGTTTACCGACAGTGGTTTCTGGAAGTATTCCTGGGCCCATTTAGTAATGTTAATGACAGAATCATGCCGATGAGTGATGCAGTGTCGTCTGAGGGGCCGAAGACCACGGGCATCCAACAAAGGTCTTCGGCCTTGTCCCTTACGCACAGAGATTTCTCCAGTTTCTCTGAATCTTTTGATGAGGTTATGCACTGTAGATGATGAGATTTGCAAAGCCTTTGCAATTTGACGTTGAGGAACGTTGTTTTTAAAGTATTCCACAATCTTTTTACGCACTCTTTCACAGATTGGAGAGCCTCTGCCCATCTTTACTTCTGAGAGACTCTGCCTCTCTAAGACATCCCTTTTATAGCTAATCATGTTACAGACCTGATGTCAATTAACTTAATTAGTTGCTAGATGTTCTCCCAGCTGAATCTTTTCAAAATGTCTTGCTTTTTCAGCCCTTTGTTGTCCCCGTGCCAACTTTTTTGAGACCTGTAGCAGGCATCAAATTTGAAATGAGCTCATTTAGTGGATAAAAGTGTAAAATTTATCAGTTTAAACATTTGTTATGTTCTCTATGTTCTATTGTGAATAAAATATTGGCTCATGTGATTTGAAAGTCTTTTAGTTTTCATTTTATTCAAATTTAAAAAACGTCCCACATTTCTGGAATTCGGGTTGTATACTGAGCATTCTTAGTCTGTGTTATTTTGTGCCTGTGCGTTGTGTTCTGTTTATTATCAGTAAAACCATGCGTGTCATACCAGTAGATGTAATAATACTCGTGCATGCTGTAGAGCTCCAGCTCAAAGCCACTGAGCAGGTACTGGATCATGATGCGCAGGTTGTGATAGAGGATCCAGGTGCCCAGACAGGCTAAATGCTGCCTCTGAGGCTCCAGCTTCATCAGCAGGCCGTGAAGAGCAGCGTCCACCTTCTCAGCCTAAACAACAACCAACATGCTCAATGACGCCTTACTACTCGCATCATGACAACGTAATGAGCGTTGTTTACATTCAGCATGCGCACGCTTTCACTGAACATAAACAATGCTGATTATGTTGATTACGATCGGGGGTACTCTCCAAAATGGCGGAAGACGGTAACTCGGGGAGAAGAATTATTGAATAAATTATGTTATTATTGTTTTCTTTGCGCACAAAAAGTATTCTCGTAGATTTGTCAAATTACGGTTGAACCACTGATGTCACATGGACTATTTTACTGATGTCCTTGCTATGTTTCTGGAACTGGGGACACTGCAGTTGCATTGCTGTCTACGGAGGGTCAGACAGCTCTCAGATTTCATCAAAAATATCTTAATTTGTGTTCCGAAGATGAACGAAGGTCTTATGGGTTTGGTACGACATGAGGGTGAGTAATTAATTACAGAATTTTAATTTCAGAATTTTCACTTTAAAGGAGTTTAATCCAGCGTATTCTAAAGCGATCACTTCTTGTGATGTACAGAGTGGAGAAAAAACAACAACATACTTTTCTAATACAAACTAGAACAGCTAAGGGGCAGTTCACACAGAATGCGTCATTGCGTCTAAAAACGCGAGGCGCAGCGCTCAGGGGTGGTTTTAAAATAACCATCATCTTACTGTCAAATAAAACCATTACCATGCCAACTTACTACTGTAAACAAAAGCTTGCAATGCTTGCCCCGCCTCCAGTGTCTTCTGATTGGTCCACTGTTTCGGAACTGACATTGATTACTTGAACTGCGTGTAAAAGTTTAAATTCTTTTAACTTGACTTGGTGTCTTAAAAACACGATGCTCGTGTGCGAGACGCTGCAAAAGACGTGAGCGTAACAGTCAAATACACGTTTACAAAGAAAAACAATGGAAAAGTAAGGAATTGGAATGGAAAAACCTGTTCTGTGTGAACAGCCCCTAACAGTAAGCTTGTGTCAGTGTGGCTGTTTACACCTACTTTGTAGCAATTATTGTTGGTGGGACTTTTGATTCTTCTTGCTGACTTGAATCTTTTGAAGATTAAATATTTGTTTACTGTCACATTGTTACAGCAGTAGTTGCAGCAATCTTCGTATCTTATAAGGGAGTCATTGAATCATTCACTCAACATGGTCTTTTAATTTGTATGTGGACACATAGAAATTTTTCTTTTTGTAAATGAGACTGACTTGCATGTTGAACTGAACAAGTAACATGTCCCTCATATCAGAGTTCATTAAGTTCTTTCAAACTTTAAACACTAACTAGTTCAGTGAAGGCGGCACATTCGTTCCGTAGGTCCAACCAACAAAACCATTATTCAGTCTATTGCAAACGTATCATGTATATTGTAATTTCGTTTTTTTTGTTTTTCCTACTTGTGTTTGGATATATTTACTAAGATTCCATTGGCTAAACTATTGTGAGGACATATAGCAGCATACAGACTTTAAGACAACAGGTTACAAGGCGAAACAAGACTGCAGTGACATAAGACAACATGAAACGACATTATAACACCACCATAAGACAACATGAATCTCCAATCGCAACACATTTAACTGTAATGTGACAGAAAAGTTGTTTCAAACAGATAAAGCTTGTGGAAGTAAAGTGAACGTGTCTCTTCAGAAGACTTGGATTAAACCGCTGGATTGATATGGATTACTTTTACAACGTCTATGCACTTTTTGAAGCTTAAAAATTTTGGTTGAGTGGACTTTCAAAGGATGGATAAAAATATCTTAATTTGTGTTTTGAACATGAGTTTGGAATGACAAAACGCTTTTGTCAGTAAATGACAGAATTTCCCTTCAAGGTCTTTGTAATAACAACACTGATGAATCGAGAGGAATTAGACCAGAGGAACTTATCAAGAAAGTAAACAGGGCCGTATTGTTGACTTTACACGTTGATTTTAACCAAATAAAAACCATCTACGCACCTCATCCTGAAGGGTGGCGAACTCCTCCAGTATGTGACCCAGTTTGTCTCTCTGGCGTGCTCGGTTGTGTCCGTGGATCTGGATTAGGCTGCAGAACGGCTGTGACACATAATAACACTCTTATTTCATCACATTACATGAAAAAACAAAACACAATTTCACCTGTCATAATAACATGTTGAACAAAATGAATCACAAACCCGTGTGCAGTGTGTGACAAATGAGTCAATGTAGTCTTTAGCCTGGTGGTTATTGTTCAAACTGCATCTGTGAACAAATAAAACAGTGTTAAAACAAGATGGGAATATAATGTGATCTTAAAGGCGTCATGAGTTGAGTATTTAGTAAGTCGATAAGGACAGGCAGGAGAAAAAAATAAAACAGGTCCACTGGACTAAAAATAACATTACTTAATCTCGGCAGCTGTGATACGCGTAAATGTTTATTTAATATGCAACGATGTTACCCAATCATAGCAGTGGCCATTTATGTTGAAGTCTTAAAGAAAACATGGCTCTTTAAGTGGAGTGTTTAAATCAGAATGCTAAAATTAGGTTAGAAAATTTTATTTTATTTCTAAATAATAATTTTCTTTTTTTTAAAACATAAAAATCCTACTAATATTATAAGTACACTTTAGGAAACATTATAAAAAAAAAATACAATTACACAACCTCTTTCATAAGATTTGTCATTTAATAAGCAAATAATACAATCTATACAATTAATCACTCACTTTGGGGAAAGGACAGGTGGACTGACAAAATAACGTAGTGCATCTTTAATCATATCCTGCATCAGATGAGTCCCAAACACCTTCTTATTGTCAATCAGAAACGTGGTCTGCATAACAAACAGACAGACAGACAGCAGTCAGGTGAGCATAGAGACAAGACCAACCATCATATCCTACATTTCCTGATCAATGCGTGACATAATATATCCAAAACCTGTTTTATTTGTGATATAGTTGTGTTGAATGTGTTATTTGTTGATAATAAAGCATTAAAAATACATTTTCTGACCACAGAAGATATTTATAAATGTCATATGAAGATGGTCTCACCTGCAACAGAGACCTGGACAGCACACATGGAGACTGTTCACTGAATTCACAGAAGAAATCCTGAAACACATTCAGCAGCATTAGTTACATTTATCTTTATAACAACCCCAGAAAGCATGTGTTTATTCTGAGAGGTATTTACCAAGATGCTGTGCAGGTTGGTTATGTTGATGACCTCACAGAGAGTTTTAATGCGCTCAATGAGTTTGCTGAAGTAGTTGACCATCTCTTCTCTCTTGATGATCTTGGCATATCGAGGGAAAGTGGGTGGGAGGAGGCGCTGGTTAACCAGCGGCTCGAAACCCATCATGATTGGGTGATCTGCAAAAACCATGGTGTTAAGGTTTGTGGAATTTCATAAGTCCAAGAAGCAATTTCTCTGACAAAAATAAATAAAACATTTAATTAAACATTAAGGGCCAGTTTTACTAACAGCTTGCGCCAGCGCAAACCGTCTTATGGCATTAAAATTGTACCGTCAGGTTTTACTAAAGACGCGCAGTGACGAATTAGCGCTGAAAAGGTGTGGACAGTTATTTTTGCGCCTGACCTTATTGAATATGCATTTTTAGGAGTTTCCCTTTCAGACACAAAAATTATGAGAGGAAAGTATTCAAATGAATCACGCAACGAGAGTTACTAACGTTTGCACTCGTCAAATTACTGGTATTTGCACCATTATTTAACGCCCCAAAAAAGCATGTCTTAAACTATTTTGTGCTTGAAATGGCTGCAATTATTGTTGCTAGGAGAGGCACAGCAGAGAGCAGAGAGCGCCTGGTAGGTATTAATTTATTTTGAATGCCAGAAGAACACATTATCCGAACATATCATTTGCCAAGCCACTTTATTTTTAATTTGCTTCAGGAAATAAAAGACGAATTGGAACCCTCAACTAGGAGTCACACAATACCAGCTCTATCAAAACTTCTAGCAAACCTTCATTTTTTGGCCTCCGGTTCTTTTCAATGTACTGTGGCCTCTTTATTTCTTTATTCTTAATTAGCAACTACGCTAATTTGTGCTGCGCTTGGCATATTGCATTGGCCGATATGTAAATGAGATGTTGCGTCTGTGTTGTTTAATTTGCGCATTGTTAGTAAATCACCCGCAGAACCCCCCCCCCCCCACCCCCACCGGCTCTGTTTTGGAATTGCGCACTCGCGCTAATTTGCCCTGTTTAGTAAAACTGGCCCTAAAGTAATTAAATTTAATTAAAAATAAAATGAAGAATATTAAAAATAATTAGAAATACAATTAAAAATATGAGGTTAAATTAAAACAAACAATTAATTATATTAAAATTGTATTAAATAATTTAATTCATTAAAATAAATAACAAATATTAAATTAAAAATAAAATTAATAATTTTAAGTTTAATTAAAAAAATAATCATATCAAAAATGTTCAATTTAATTTAAGTAATTAAGCTATTAAGTAAAAAATAGAATTTTAAATATAAAGTTAAATAAAAAAAGAATAAATAAAATAAAAAATTAAATTGCATGTTTAATTTAAAGAAAAAAATGATTGTAATAAATTCTAGCTGACAAAGTTAACAAAGTATAAAGTTTATTGTGAGTGTTATATTGACTAACAATGTTTCAGACTGTTACCTCCTTTGGTTGTGTCGTTCTGTGACTGTATGCCGTACTGTATGGTGGAGTGAATCGCTGACAGTAGGTCAGCAGCCTGAGTCATCAGCTTCTGTGCTTCACTGACAGCACTCGTCTGAAATGTCAAATCAACCAATCAAAGATCAGGAAATTAACCGATGAATCATTTTCTGAAGCAATATGCTTGAGTGAATTTAATAATGTCATACCTCTTTTTTAGTGAAGGAGATGAGAGCACTGAGCAGCAGGCGAGTGAATTTAACACGACTGAACAGAGCCAAGCACTGCT
Source organism: Schizothorax lantsangensis (assembly GCA_027422415.1). Lineage (NCBI taxonomy): Eukaryota > Metazoa > Chordata > Actinopteri > Cypriniformes > Cyprinidae > Schizothorax > Schizothorax lantsangensis. Next base: position 26,994,587 of record CM049851.1, read on the forward strand.
GATGCTGAGGACAAAAGAGAAAGAACATCTCTGAATTCTCTGTACACTGCTATTGTCTAGCTGATAATATACATCAATTTCAGCCAAACCAGCCATCTCTCTCTTTATCTGAGGTCTAGTATTTTGGGGAAATGTTTATATTATCTTATATCTTACATCCAGTTCAACCTCAGGATCTCGTTGTTCACCCTGTCGACTGCGTGTACTCTGTAAGAAAACGGAAGAGACACATATTTAAGAAGAGAAAAATTTGAAAATATGGGAAGACTCATGAAAAGTCAAGAGATACCTTCACTTTCCTCTGAAGTTCATCCTCAACATCTTTTAGCATTCCTACAGAAATTACAATTTTAAATGGTGAAATGAAAAGAAAATCATATAAAATCATGTTTGAGTCATAACTTGTGTAGCCAATGTTGTTGGTTTTTCCTTTGCATCAATACATTATTTCCATGACAATTAAGAATATTTTCCCTCGATATTCTCTTTAATTCCTCTTTTAAATATTCAGTAACTAGTCCAGATGTTTCACTTTTTCAAAAGTAACATTCAAAAGTTTACGCTGGTAATATATTTTAAATGTAATTTATTAAAGTTGAATTTTCAGCATCATTACGCCAGTCTTCAGTGTCACATGATTCTTCAGAAATTATTCTAATATGCTGATTTGATGCTCAAGAAACATTTATACTAATTTCAACTAATAAAATTTCTACCACTTTTGATCAATTTAATGCATCCTTGTTAAATAATGATTTTTTTCATTGAGAACTAGTGAGAAAAGACACTTAACTCATGATAATAAACAATAAATACCAAATCTAAAAGTAAATACAAAAATGTTTGCCTTAATTTTAAGCAAAATATAAATCACAATCTTTAAATCACAGTCTCACCTGTCACTCTCAGATCTGTTACATTGTTTGCCATTTTAAAACCATACGTCATGGCCTGAAAATCTTCCTGTGATTGGAAAACATAAATCCATATTCACTGAATAAACAAACAGCAAAATTTAACACTGAAGGAAATACATTACAATAAGATTAAATTGATATCAATAAGATTAAATGGATTTTTTTTGTGGGTCTTTGTTCATTTAAATATACATTATGTCATCAGAAATCACACCAGACACTGTCATAACTTCATAAAACAACACTATTGGGACAACAGTGTGAAGAAAAAAAAAATGTGTCTTGCCTCCTCAAACACAGCAGCTTTGTTGACTTTCTCGCGGGCGATGTCGCAGATCTTGAGGATGCCCAGAGCGAAGGCTTTGAGAGCAGGGTCTTGAATCAGATCCGGATTATGAACATAGAGACACGTAAACACAGTCTGAGCCAGAGAATGCCCCTCCAGCCATGTGATCTGAGACACCAGTGAGACAATATTCAATACAGCATAGACACTGATATTCAATACAGTCAGCGAGCTCTGAACACTCAACCAGACACTGCTTTTATTTTACTCTATTTATGTCATAAACATGCTTGAAAACTCATGAAACTTTGGCAGTGGCAAACATTTACGTCTGATATAGGTTTCAGAATTAGGTGTGGCAAAATGGCACGATAGCGCCACCTATACAAATTCATCGAAGTGCCCCTCAAGCTACGTTTCACATACATGCACGGAATTCAGGAGACACATATAACACACTAATACCTACAAAAAAGTCTCTTGGAGCAATATCTGAATCCCAATAGGAAGTGAGCTATTTTTAATTTTCTCAGCACATTTTGTGTTGTTTTTGCCATTTTCAGGCATTGTATTTTAACGAACTCCTCCTAGAGATTTAATCAGATCAGCACCAAATTTGGTCAGTGTAATCCAGGGGTTCCCAAACACGTTCCTGGAGCCTCCCCAACACTGCACATTTTGCATGTCTCCTTTGTCTGACACACCCATTTCAGGTCTTGGAGTTGTTACTAATGAGCTGATGAGTTGAATCAGGTGTGATTGATAAAGGAGACATCATCAGCTCCAGAACAAAAATAAGTGTTACGAGTCTTTTTCAATGCGTTTGAGGTGAGTAACCCGTTTAAGCTACAGCGATCTATCAGACCACATTAAAGAGCTCCAAAACGGTATTTATTGCTTGAATTTCCTAATAAAATTGACAGAATTTGAAATCTGAGACTTTGTTTCATATCAAAAGTAACAACGCGATTTATTGGATGGAAGGTGCACTCTCTGTACTGTTCATTCATCAACTGAAAACAGCATCGATTGGGATTTAATAATGGATATTGGTTCATAAAAATTAGAATCGAGCATTTATTTTTTTTTTACCTAGCCCTAGCATATTTTGTTGTTTATAGTGGCCTCCGCTGTCACTGTGGTGTTGAACATGAAAAATTACGCACAGTCTGTTCATCTGTTCTCATCATAAATAAATAAATCCATAAACCTATATGCTCGTCCTGTAGGTTCATTATTAAAAATGAAAATGAGAACAAAAATAGAAGCAATTAACGTTAAATGTGTTATTATAACTAAAATATGAAAATTAAAATGACAGGTAGTAATAGATTATGACGGAATTTTTACGACCCTGTCTGTCAAAATGATGGAAAATGTTAAAGTCTAATGCAACCTCTGATATAAATATATATATGTTGGTGACATTATACTGACCAGACAGCAGAAACATGTGTCCATGATCCCAATGAGCTCAGGAATACTCAGATCCTTCACTCGTATGGCCTCATCCTTCAAAAAGATCGAGAGACAGAGGGAATAAGCAACAGGACAGAAAAAATGAAATGGAGACAGACAAAGAGAGACAAAAAGTCACTTCAGTACATTATACAGTTTACATTCATACTTAAACTCTCTATATTCAGGTTAATTATTACTATTACCTCACTTTTTAAGACAAAATAAAATAGCAGGAGTAAGGATTTTGTGAAACCAGCTCTTACCTTAACAGCCTGTTCAAAGTTGAGGACTTTACGGTTGACTTGGTTTCCAATCATCCCAGCATCCATCTTCGGATCCATCATCTCAATGGCTGACATCGCCTCGAACAGACCGAACCTACAGGAACACGAGCATTACGTACGCTGAACCCACGCACCAAACGCTGAATTGCATGTAAAAGTTGCATGTGTAACTCAAATAAGTAAAATACGCTTACAATTTGTCATGTAACAACTCGCCAAGTTTGAGTTCTGCAAAAATAAACATTTATTCAGCAAATTCAATTTCTGTACATTATTCTCTACAAGACTGTACAGGACAGATTTATCTACATGTGACCCTGATAGAACATCACTGACGACATCTGAACGGTCCAAAAAACATGTTTACAATAACTCAAATGTGTTCAGGTGACGTATGGTGCAGTGCTGGAGTCGATTCATGATGGGGTCAAGCTTGTATGGGAAAGGAAGTTAATTTTAGATCTCTTAATGACCATAAATGGCAAAACTGAGAGCATCAGGAAAAGATATTCCTGCAGCCATGCCTCACTGCACTTTCAGAGAATGAATCCTCAACATTTCTCCAGAGCAATGAAAATACAAGACGCAATATCATAATTAATTGATCAAAAGCACTGATGTGATACAAAGCTTGCATACTGTTTAGAAATCACTTTTTACCTTTATAAATAACTGTGAGTTATGCAATACATGGACTTTTTTTTGCTTGTTTTGGAAAAATCTGGTTTGAATATTAATGTAAATGTCACATAAACATGGCATATTTTTCTCAGGGCTTTGTGGAAAATGGCTATTCTGAGATCATGTGCTCTCTGATGACAGTGACATCTGCTGCAGAGTTCAGCTAATAATAATTCTCTCATAATAAGCCATAAACATGAAATACATACACACACACCTTTACAGGCTCCTTTGAATTCCTTGGTGACGTCCACCCAGTTGGCGTTGTTTCTCATCTTCTCTGGGATCCCAAGACCCCAACCTCCCTCCTCCTCCTCTACCGATGACTTCATCACCATTGAGGCAGCTGTGAACACAAAATATACACATGGGTCAAAGACGGGACGTCCCATTTGGGAGTCTGCATCAGATTACATTTTTAGATACATATTAAATGCAACAAGTAAAGGGTCTACTTTAAGGTTTTTCAAATAACTTTTGTGAAAATAAAATGTCAAAATATATATAGGTGAAATAATGTTCCATCGTCATCCAGCGTAACGGATATATTTATGTCAAAATGAAAAAAAAACATTCTTATTCTGACCTGTATTTATTAAAATATGTCACCCTAGGACCACAAAAAGTAGCACGGGTATATTTGTAGCAATAGACAACAATACATTGTATGGGTCAAAATTATAATTTTTTCTTTTATGCCAAAATCATTGGGATATTAAGTAAAGATCATGTTCTATGAAGATATTTTATAAATTTCCGACCGCAAATATATCTAAACTTAATTTCTGATTAGTTATGTGCATTGCTAAGAACTTAATTTGCACAACTTTAAAGATGATTTTCTCAGTATTTTGATTATTTTTTTTTGCACCCTCAGATTCCAGATTTTCAAATAGTTGTATCTCGGCCAAATATTGTCCTATCCTAACAAACCATACATCAATGGAAAGCTTATTTATTCAGCTGATGTATAAATCTCAATTTTAAAAAATGTACCCTTATGACTGTTTTGTGGTCCATGGTCACATTTATAAAAGATAAAGCAATCATACTAAATTTTATCATACAGTAGTCAACATTTGAAGTGGATCAAAAAAGTGAATCAAAGTTGTGTCCTAAGACAAGAACGCGTTTTAGGTTTTAGGACAACTTTGATAAAAGGTTTTGATCCACTTCAAATGTTGACTAGTGTATTTTAAATGATTCAAAAGACAAAGACTGGTGAAGATTTTAAATGACATTTAATTAGTATTTTGGGTATTCTGCACTGTGATCCTCAAATAGAGCACCACTTCACCAGTTTGCTTTACTAAACCATATATTTTTTGATTTATAATTTATGGTTTTAGCACAATTTTTGTCTCAAAATCTAGTGAGTTACCAACGTAGACAGCATGTTTGGGCATTATATGTAACGTTACCTCACAGTGCTGTCTAAGTAGGCAGTTCGCTAGTTTATAAACCCAGACCAAAATGTCCAAATTTGGTATCTACAGTCAAGCATGACAGTCCACAGGCACAGAGAATCAAACAAAGTCCTGTGTAGTTCTGCTAGTTTAACTGAAGTGATCAGGACGTTTGACTCATGATCACAATACTGCATCCTCGCTTTACTCAGATTAACGTTACTGTCAACGGCGAATCGTCGGAGAATTTCAGGTGAGCGCGTATCTTATGTATATAATTGGATATTAATTATATTTGACATGTTTGATTTGTTCAAATGATTTAAATACAGAACCATCAACGATGTGTACATGAACAAAAAGCCAGATGATATTTGCTAAGCTGTCTAACCCCTAAAATATATCATTACTACTAAATATATACTTCATTCCGGTTTACAATATTTTAAATACATATTTAACAACAAAAGACCTTCAAATGATAAAACATACAATACCTTTTGATTGGCAGTCTGTGCTGTAGCAATTATGAAGCGCTGTCGCAGCGGACGCCGGTGAATGACGTCACACTGTGATTTGCATTCTGGGACATGTAGTTCTGAGCTTTGACGCTAAACAATTTGAGAAATAAAAATGTTTGTTATAACAACGTGTGCTTTTGTTATTATTATTATTATTATTATTTTAAAAAAAATTCTGGTTAAACACTGACGAATTACAATCGCATTGATTAAATGTTTGCTGTAAGGTTTTTAAATCGTCGAAGCACTAGTTATAATGTTTAATGACTTCTGGTCAGTTAAAGTCCCTGACTCTGGCAAAGTCCCTTAAAGGGTATTCTATATAGTCTTTGACCCTGGTCAGAATTATATATTTTTTTTAAAAATGTACTGAAGCTGTTTGTTTTGTTCATAAAAATATAATTTGGTGTAGAAGTATGGGAAATGTCCCATTTTTTTGCACTTTATCATACTTTAGACAGAGCTGTGTAAAATTCATACAATACAATTTTTTATAAAATATTTCACATTAATAGTGGAATACATATGTAAAGTAAAATAAATAAAATTGGTTATTTAAATAAAAAGGGAAATAACTGAATTAGACAAAAACAATAACAATATATGACAATCAAATCTCTCTCTCTCTCTCTCTCTCTCTCTCTCTTCTCTCTCTCTCTCTCTCTCTCTCTCTCTCTCTCTCTCTCTCTCTCTCTCTCTCTCTCTCTCTCTCTCTCTCTCTCTCTCTCACACACACACACACACACACAAACACAAAGTAAAGTGTACCTAGGTTTAGGAGCTTTTCAATAAAATAATTTGTAAAAAATAATTAATAAAAAGTATATCATTTCTATTATTATTATTATTATTATTGTTATTATTATTAGTGGTAGTAGAAGTAGTATTTATTTGGACAAACAAAAGTACATATAATCAAACATGTCAAGGGTATACAGAAAAAAAATAATAAATACAAATTTCAGTTTTCAGTTTTCATTTTTCAAAGTTTTTACTTTTAGAGATATTGTTTCCAAATACATTTTAATGTTTTAAGTTGTTTATTCAAAGGTAATAAATAAATACTAGCTTTTTATCACCATCCACTGAACAACTCCAGCTTCTCCTTTCACATCAGCTTCTGGATATTCCCAAAATAACTGACTAATGGTTTCATTCTAGTTTTTTTTTTCCACGCCTGCCGACGTTACGTTACGTCGGCTCTGCGTCACGCTATCTGAGCTGCGCGTGGACGCTGATCTGTAAATCATCTCTGCGTCAGTCTAGCGTGGTATATGGCGTACAGATCATGGTTTCTGCGCCAGCTCTGTTGCTGGACGCGCCCTCACTTCCGAGTGTGTTGGGGGTTAGAGAGAGTAAATAACAACACCGTCAGGGGGCTTGTGTCTGTGTTGCCAAGAGAACGCGGTGTGAGGAGTTCAGATGGCGCAGGTCTCGCGTGCTTTAAAGGTTGGTAAATGCGTGTATTTTTATTTCTGCTCCGGTGTTTTGCGCTTGCTCTGCCAATGACAGAGATCAGCTGTCCCGTTAGCGGATCTGTGCTAACAGCAGAGCTTTCTCTGGAGGACAGGTGGATCTGACATGATCATGAGTTGACTTCATACAGGAGGGTTTTAGCAACTTAATATTTGATAAGGACATTATATGAACTGCATCTTACTGTAATCAATGTTATTCACTATGACTAACTTCTTTTGAAAACCTAATATAAAAACAGTATATTTGATGTGTAACGTTACTTGCACACTGGCCGTGGCTCAAAACCAAATAGACTCCCTACATAGACAGCTTGTTTGGGAGCCTATAATGCCCTAAAATGGCTGTCTTTGTAGGCAGCTCTGTAGGTTTTCGTGTTCAAACATGCTGTCAGTGTAGGCAGGTAGGCTATAATACATAAAAAAAAAAAAAAGGTAGCTCTCCAGGGGTTGATGCTTAAAAGTGCAGTCTATGTGGACGGAAAGAATATGATGCCAAAAATATGATCTTTGTAGGAAGCTCAGTAGATTTTGATGCCCAAACATGCTGTATGATAAGCTTTGATACCCTTAATACTGTACATATTTATAGTCTTCAATGGTTTGATGCCCAAAACTGCAGTCTAGGCTAAAAGGCTATAATACCCAGTAATGTTGTATATGTAGGAAGCTTAGTAGGTTTGTGATCAACAAAAATGCTGTCAAATAGGCTTTGATAGCCGAATTGCTCTCTATATTGTAAGTTCTGTAGGGTTTGACGCCCAAAACTGCAGTCTATGTAGGCTGAAAGGCTATGATGCCCAAACATTGGATTTATGCAATCAGTAGATTTTGTTGTCCAAAAAATAGGCTTTGATAACCTAAATGTTGTAGCCAAATACTGGAAACTCTCTAGGGTTTTATGCCTAAAATGCAGTCAGACAGAAAGGCTATAATGGCCAGGAATGCTGTCTAGGTAGAAATATCAGTAGATTTTGATGCTCAAACCTGATGTCAAATTGGCTAAATGCTGTATATTGAAAGCTCTCTATGGTTTAATGCCCCAAAAATGCACAAAATATATAGACAGAATGACCATGGTGCCCACAAATATGATCTAAATAGAAAGCTCAGTAGATTTTGAGGCCCAGAAATGGTGTCCAATATACTATGATACCCTAAATGTTGTATATACAGGTGCATCTCAATAAATTAGAATGTCGGGAAAAAGTTAAGTTTTTTTCTTGTAACTTATTTCAAAAAGTGAAACTTTCATATATTTTAGATTCATTACATGTAAAGTAAAACATTTCAAAAGTTTTTTAGAGCTTCATTAGAGCTTACAGCTCATGAGTCAAAAATCAGTATCTCAAAATATTAGAATATTTACATTTGAGTTTCAATAAATGACCATCCATACAGTATACATTCTGGGTATCTCTTGTTCTTTGAAACCACAATAATGGGGAAGACTGCTGACTTGGCAATGATCCAGAAGATGAACATTGACGCCCTCCACAAAGAGGGTAAGTCACAGAGGGTCATTACTGAAAGGTGTGGCTGTTTACAGAGTGCTGTATCAAAGCATATTAAATGCAAAGTTGACTGGAAGGAAGAATTTGGGTAGGAAAAGGTGCACAAGCAACAGGGATGACCGCAAGCTTGAGAATACTGTCAAGCAAAGCTGATTTGAACACCTGTGAGAGCTTCACAAGGAGTGGACTGAAGCTGGAGTCAGTGCATCAAGAGTCACCACGCTCAGTGATGATCCACAGTCAGTGATGATTTGGGCTGCCATGTCATCTGCTGGTGTTGGTCCACTGTGTTTTCTGAAGTCCACAGTCAACGCAGCCGTCTACCAGGAAATTTTAGAGCACTTCATGCTTCCTTCTGCTGACAGGCTTTATGGAGATGCTGATTTCATTTTCCAGCAGGACTTGGCACCTGCCCACACTGCCAAAGGTACCAAAAGCTGGTTCAATGACCATGGTGTTACTGTGCTTGATTGGCCAGCAAACTCGCTTGACCTGAACCCCATAGAGAATCTAGAGAATCTATGGGGTATTGTCAAGAGGAAGATGAGAGACACCAGACCCAACAATGCAGATGAGCTGAAGGCCACTATCAAAGAAACCTGGGCTTCCATACCACCTCAGCAGTGCCACAAACTAATCACCTCCATGCCACGCCGAATTTACTTTACTTTACTTTTAGTCATTTAGCAGACGCTTTTATCCAAAGCGACTTACAAATAAGAAAAAGTAACCAAAACTAAGTGAAAAGCAAATACTACAGCAAATATTAATATTACAGCAAATAGGTCTGTGATTGGCTTCATTGATCATCGCTACACGCTCTTCACCGAGCGCTTCATTGATCATTGAAGCCAATCACAGATGTATCTGTTGAGCGCGTGAACAATGACCAATCAGCGCTGTTTAATAATCCGCTCAACAGCGTTCAAATCTTAGCGGGAAATGGACGTTTTTAAAATTTCAGTACCGAATGGTATCGAGGTCGTTACTTTTGACAACACTAGGCAGTAATTAATGCAAAAGGAGCCCCTACCAAGTATTGAGTAAATATACAGTAAATGAACATACTTTCCAGAAGGCCAACAATTCACTAAAAATGTTTTTTTTTATTGGTCTTATGAAGTATTCTAATTTGTTGAGATAGTGAATTGGTGGGTTTTTGTTAAATGTGAGCCTAAATCATCACAATTAAAAGAACCAAAGACTTAAACTACTTAAGTCTGTGTGCATTGAATTTATTTAATACACGAATTTCACAATTTGAGTTGAATTACTGAAACTTTTCCACGACATTCTAATTTATTGAGATGCACCTGTATTGTAAGTTTTCTAGGGTTTGATGCCCAAAAATGCTGTTTATATAGACTGATATATAATGATGCCTAACAATGTTGTCTAGTTTGGCAGCTCAGTAGGCTCTGATAGGTAGGTAGCTGTATAGGTAGGTTGCTCACTAGGTTTTGAGACACAGCCGTCGATATTGATTAAGATTCTTGCTGCTGTTTTCTATCCTTGAATTGGTAGGGTACTATCGTGTAGCCTTCCATAGTGTTGCTGTTTAAGCTCTGCATGATTTTAATGCATTAGTGTGACTTGATACTCTTTATAAATTAAATTAGATTTTCTACATAAACGCATTTCTACATTTTTCTTCCCCTCAGCAGTCAGTTTGACGACTTACTGAATGTGACAAGACATGAATAAACCCAAAATGGCTGCAGAAAAAAGGTTATTTTTTTTCCCCTCTTATAAACACACACACACTTACTATCTAAATGGGGTCACTCTATAGACCTCTATCTATCGTTTATATATGTTTTATATACAGTTAACTAGCTGTATTGTTTTTATACTATATTTATAAATACTATAACCTGTGTATAAATTGGTTCCCAGCATTACATTCACACACATTCATTAGCAGTTTTGTGATGATGATATGCAGTGTACATAGATTGCTGAATGTCTGATGTTACCTAAATAGGTGTTTGACATCTTTACTATGTAGTAAGCTTTGATGATGGTGTTCTTTGCCTGTTGTGATGGTTTCCTGTATTCCCAGTGCTTCTCGGGTGCTGATGTTGCTGAGTCAGCTGGAAAGACTGAATGAGGAGCCCAAATTCTCTGATAATGATGCCATCCGGCAGATCACAGGCAAAATCCTTCACCTCATCCAGACTCAAGGTGACCTGACACACACACATACACACACACACACACACACACACACACACACACACACATACACCAAAAAGATGCATTCATACAGTGAGAGTATATCACCTTCACATATACACAATAACACCAATATTTAGTCAAAATCAAATTGAACTTTACTCCCTTATTACAAGTGTCTGATCTTTTTGTGCAAAATCAGAAAATATAAATGTTTTTACATCAGCAGAATTACTTAACTAATTGGTTAACTAATGCTAACAGCAATAGCCAAATAGCTATTTAGACATTGTTTTAGGCTACTCTTGTATGGAATTCATATGGACTTTTGCCAATAATATATATATATGAAAAGGTTTTTGCCCCCTTCCTGTTTTTGTAATTTTTTGCATATTTGTCACACTTAAGATTCAGATCATCAAACAAATTATAATATTACACAAAGATAGCCCGAGTAAATACAAAATGCAGTTTTGAAATAATGATTTCATTTATTAAGGGAAAAAAGCTGTCCAAACCTGTCTGGCCCTACATGAAAAAGTAATTGCCCCCTAAATCTAATAACTGGTTGTGCCACCCTTGGCAGCAACAGCTGCAATCAAGCTTTTGCGATAACTGGCAATGAGTCTTTCACATCGCTGTGGAGGAATGTTGGCCCACTCTTCTTTGCAGAATTGTTTTAATTCAGCCACATTGGAGGGTTTTCGAACATGAATGGGCTGTTTAAGATCATGCCACAGCATCTCAATCGGATTTAAGTCTGGACTTTGATTTGGCCACTCCAAAACATTAATTTTGTTTTTCTTGAGCCATTCAGAGGTGGACTTGCTGGTGTGTTTGGGATCATTGTCCTGCTGCATAACCCAAGTGCGCTTGAGCTTGAGGTCACAAACTGATGGCTGGACATTCTCCTTCAGGATTTTCTGATAGAGTGGAGAATTCATGGTTCCATCAATTATGACAAGTCGTCCAGGTCCTGAAGCTGCAAAGCAGCCCCAGATCATCACACTACCAAATCAAATCAAATCACGTTTATTGTCACACATCAAATCAAATCACATCACGTGCCTTGATGAGTGAAATTCTTGAGAGCGTGCTCCAGTCACAGTGCAGAAACAATTAACATATAGACAGTACCATTACATACTTACAGACTTATACAGATGACAATTGCAATATACACATACATATACTCAGAAACAGTGTACTGTTAGACATTTACAGTTATCAATACACATTATACACCGTATGTATACATTCTACATTATGTACACATATATACATACACAGACAGTGTGCAACATATAGGTGCAGTAGATTGTACATAAGCTGGATACAGCAAACGTCATGGATGTGCATTGGATGGTATCCAGTGGTAGCAGATTGTTGTATTTGTGCAGTGTGTACGTGTAGTCCAGTTTGAACTGTGGAGTTAAAGTGCTCACCACCACCATGTTTGACTGTTGGTATGATGTTCTTTTTATGAAATGCTGTGTTGGTTTTACGCCAGATGTAACGGGACACACACCTTCCAAAAAGTTCAACTTTTGTGTCATCAGTCCACAGAATATTTGCCCAAAAGTCTTGGGGATAATCAAGATATTTTTTTTGGCAAGTGTGAGACGAGCCTTTGTGTTCTCTTTGGTCAGCAGTGGATTTTGCCTTGGAACTCTGCCATGGATGCTGTTTTTACCCAGTCTCTTTCTACATATTGTACACATGATATCATGAACACTGACCTTAATTGAGGCAAGTGAGGCCTGCAGTTCTTTAGATGTTGTACATAAGCTGGGTTCTTTTATGACCAAACGTCCTGGATGAGTCGTCATTGCGCTCTTGGAGTAATTTTGGTAGGTCGGCCACTCCTGGGAAGGTTCATCACTGTTTCTCCATTTGTGGATAATGGCTCCGACTGTGGTTCGCTGGAGTCCCAAAGCCTTAGAAATGCGACTTATCGTTTGGATATACCCTCCTCACGATAAGTGCTTCAGTCTACATATTTCTGTGTGCAACCAGCGACATCACAGAAGGCAGACGTGAAATTGACTGGAGGAGTATATTGGTAAATGATGAGCTTCCTTTTTATGAAATGCTGTGTTGGTTTTACGCAGAGCTGTAACGGGACACACAAAAATAATCAGTCTGAATCCAAATGTAATTAGTACAGTATCTGTGCGATACAGTTTTGCATGTCATGAGTCATGTTGTCCAACAAAGATATCATTTATTGTGTTTTTCTCCAAAAGTCTTGGGGATAACATAGTCGAGTGTTTGAGATACTTTTTTTGGCAAGTGACCAGACGAGCCTTTGTGTTCTCATTTGGTCAGCAGAATGATAGTATTATATACAGCCTTGGAACTCTGGCCATGTCGATTAGCTGTTATAAATTACCCAGTCTCTTTCCTTATAAACATGTTGATTGATCATGAACACTGATAAACCATTATATTTTGAGGCAATCGTATGGTCCTGTTTCACCAGTTATTTCTTTAGATCTCCGTTGTTCTGGGTTCTTTTATGACCTCAGCGATGGATATCTTCATGGAGCGTCGTCAGTTGCGCATTACTTCTGCTATGGATATGTGTAATTTCTGGTGCAAGAGTCGGCCACTCCTGGCGTCCAGTATGGTTAAACAGTCATTGCATGTGTGTGTACTCAGTAATGCTCATTTTGGGGTAAAAATAGGAAAGATAATGGCTCTAAAGAAACAGGATTCCCTGAATTATCGTCATTGATATCGTTATCGCAATAAATACCAGAAATATTGTGATATATGTTTAAGCCCATATCGCCCATTCCTACTTAGAAATGCTTTATAACCCTTTCCAGACTGATACATATCAACTATTTTGTTTTCTCATCTGTTCTTGAATTTCTTTAGATCATGGCATGATGTGTTGCTCTTTAAGCATGCTTCACTTTGTCAGACAGGTTCTATTTAAGTGATTTCTTGATTCAACAGGGTCTGGCAGTAATCATGCCTGGGTGTGGCTAGTGAAATTTAACTCCGCTTTCTAAAATAATGTGGTTAATCACAGTTCTTTCATGATTTAACAGGAGGGGCAATTCATTTTTCATGTAGGGCCAGGTAGATTTGGACAGCTTTTTTCCCTTAATAAATGAAATCATCATTTAAAAACTGCCTTTTGTATTTACTTGCATTATCTTTGTGTAATATTAAAATTAATTTGATGATCTGAATCTTTTAAGTGTGACAAATATGCAAAAAATAAAAATCAGGAAGAGGTCAAAAACCTTTCCACAGCTATATATATATATATATATATATATATATATATATATACACACCACACACACACAGTAATCTACTACTGGTTAACATTAATGTTCTAAAGGTTATGGCATATGTGTCACAATCCACTCTGGGGAGCAGGGAAACGAGGAGGCGAGGAACTTCTTTCAAATAACATAAACTTTAATAAACAAACTAAACAAACGCAGGAGACACAGAGACACATGAAGACGATCAGACTCGACACAGAGGCAGGGAAACACAGGGCTTAAGAAGGCTGGAGTAAACTAGATAATTAACAACACAGGGCTGGGGACTAATCAACTAAAGACACAGGGCTGGGAACTGATAATACAAATGAGGACAGGAACAGGAACTAACCAAATATGGGCACGAGAGGAGGGGAAACACAAGACATGGGGAACACAGGTCTGACAATATGGCAATTACCCACCTTATTTTTCAACGTGGTGAATTATTTTCCTGTGAATGTGTAGACTCGGTTCGTTAGCCGAACACACGCATCTACGGGGAGGGGGGTGGTTAGCTGCTCTGGAGGCCTTAAGGGACATGGAGATCAGGACAGGACAGGAGGCCCTCCAGGGCGGCGCCCGTTCTGGGAGCCATGGCGGGTCAGGGATCGGGTGGCCATGGCGGAGCGGGGAGGTCGCCATGGCGGATCCGGGGATGCTCGGGAGGCCATGGCGGGTCAGGGGACTCACCATGTTCCCCCAGGCCCCTCTCTGTGTATGAAATGTGCTCGGCTGGAGCCTACTACCCCCCCCCCAAGATTTCATGCTTGGGGAAAATAGCTCGGGAAGCGCGGACTCTTGGGGGCGCTCGGCAGGCGTGGGCACTTGCAGGGCGCTCGGAGCGCGGGCACTGACGGCGCTCGGCAGGCGCGGGCACTTGAGGGCGCTCGGCAGGGCACTTGAGGGCGCTTGGGGAGGAGCAGGCACTGGAGGGCACAGCGGGGGCAGGAGGGGACTGAAATACACAGGAGGGCAAATCTCATAATCACTGCCTCTTGGGGGCAGCCGACTAGAGAGCTGGACGGAACCCAGCAGGGGCTCTGGAGAGCTGGACGGAACCAGCAGGGGCTCTGGAGAGCTGGACGGGACCAGCAGGGGCTCTGGATAGCTGGACGACCAGCAGGTGCTCTGTTTTTAAATAAATCTTTAATAAATCATGAGAGCTGGACGGAACCAGCCTTGAGGGGCTCTGGAGAGCTGGACGGGACCAGCAGGGGCTCTGGAGAGCTGGACGGGACCAGCAGGGGCTCTGGAGAGCTGGACGGAACCAGCAGGGGCTCTGGAGAGCTGGGCGGAACCAGCAGGGGCTCTGGAGGGACTGGCCCTGGAGAAGCGGGCACTGGAGAACGCTGTCGAGGAGCGGGCACTGGAGAGCACTTGTGAGGATTAATGCTTATTGGGCTTGCCATATTTTCCAACGGCAGGCTGGTTCTGGCTCGGGCCCGGACGCTTCCCAGACACCGGAAGATCCCTTCTCTCCAGGTAAGTCCAGTGGTGTCTGGGAGGTCTACGGGGCGATGGTAACAGGCCCCGAGCCGGAACAGGTGGAGGAGGGCCGCGTCCTGCACCTCCGTCCCCGCAGCGAGCCCACAGAATTCCCCAGCGTACTCCATGAAGGGGAGGTCCTGCCGGATGAGGGCGAAGAGGCAGGCGGCGAACTCCATACAGTCCCTTTTTTTCTTTCGGTCGAGTCTTCTGTCACAATCCACTCTGGGGAGCAGGGAAACGAGGAGGCGAGGAAAGGATTCGTTTACAAACAAAGCTCAACTCAATGCGATTGTGAGATATTCAAAAAGATTGAAACTAAAAGACAATGCTGTGCAGACTATATTGGATCTGACAATAATGTCGCAACATTACGTGGTCATATTGATTTGTCTCTTCTTACAGATCGTTTGAAATGTATTGAGTTATTTATGCGTTTTTGACCTAAATCACAGCAGCGTCCATCTATGAGTAATGTATGCTGTCAATTAGGGCTGAACGATTTTGGAAAATAATCTAATTGCGATTTTTTTTTTTTTTTTTTTTTTACCAATATTGCGATTGCGATTTAATATGCGATTATTTTTTAAAGCTCTTTATATTCTGTATTATTCAACAAAGACAAGCAATAAATCATTGTATAGTATGCAGTGTTGGGCACGTTACTTTAAAAAAGTAATTAGTTATATTACTAGTTACTTCTCACAAATAGTAGCTGAGTTACATCATTATAAAATAAACTAATTACCAGGGAATGTAACTATTGTTACTTTTTTTTTATGTTCAAATATGTCAAATAACTTGGATGTCCCCAATATTAAATGTTAAATGAATGAAATGGACACTAAATAGAATACATTATTATTATAAAACATTGCACACTAATCTACACTATTTTAATGTTTCTGTGGGACAATGTGAGACACACCTATCAAATTCAATTGATTATTGTAAATATTATCAACCCTCTATGGACACCTTGGCAACAGAATCTCCATTGGCTTGTCATTTTTTATAGTATATCAAATAATTAATATTGGTCTGGTGAGTAAACTAAAAAAAATGACAAGCCAATGGAGATTCTATTGCCAAGGTGTCCATAGAGGGTTGATAATATTTACAATAATCAATTGAATGATTTTCAATTATATATAATTATATCTATATAAAGCTTATGTTTGTAAAATGGCACAGTTTTTTTTTTAAATATCTCACTTAGCATCAGTCAGTCAAATATTATAATATGATATTATGATAATTTAGCATTAAATATTAGCATTATATGATGATAGAACTTTAGTAATTAGAATAACCATGTATGAATGTATTTGTCATGTTGACTGAACTTAGGACTGGTGGTGGTGCTTAAGATATTGTTTGTCATTTAGTGTTTCTATAAAAAAAGGAAAAAGAAATCTACAAATAATACTGATAAGATAACAAAACTACAACGAATTCTACTACTAATAACAATATAAAACGCACTAAGGATTAATGAGCTGCTGGGATCATGAATATTAATCAGGTTGTCTGCGTTCGCTCGAACTGATTCGCTGAAATCAAAACAGGGATGATGATAGGTGAGCGCCGGCCAATGAGATTGCCGTTTGCGCATTAGTTCCGCCCACCACCAGACAAACCGGCAGTTCTTAAAAGCTGAAGAACTCCGTTATTTTGACAGGAAAATACAACAAAGGATATCGTTTACATGTAGCGCGTCAATTCTGCATGTTATGAAAGACCCGCGGACACGAAAACAACCCGTGGCAAACTGCGGACTTGGCAACATAGCATGCCAACTTGATGCTTCCTCTGAAGACTGCTTAGATGTGTTCAACTTGAAGCTGCACTGATAGACCGATCGCTGTGTGTGTCATCAAAGTACTGCGAGAGCTATAAGAGAGCATGTCTCCATATGCTTTATCTCGCCGTACTTTGATGTCATACGATCGATCTTCAAGTCGAACACACCGCTTTACTCCTACTCTCGCGTGTCACGTGACAGTGTAATCACAGCCTCTGCGGTTGAAAAATCGCGTTTTTTCATATCGCGATATAATCGCAAATGCAATTAATCGTTCAGCCCTACTGTCAATCATACGAAACTGTTAGCCAATCACAGCAGTGGGCGTTTACTTCAAAGTTTACAATCCGCCACGCCTATTCAAACAGAGCGTTCAAATGAGGGAGGTCAAAAACAGGACAGAAAATAGCTTATTACTTCTAAATTATGATGTTTTTTATGTAAAAATGTTGATATCGTTATAAGTGGACCTCAGAGAACAGTACAAAATAAATAACAAAGACAGTTCATGACCCCTTTGAGTCAATGATTCAGTGACCCATTAAAGGGATAGTTCACCCAAAAATGAAAATTCTGTCATTAATTACTCACCCTCATGTCTTTTCAAACCCGTAAGACCTTTGTTCATCTTCAGAACACAAATTAAGATATTTTTGATGGAATCAGAGAGCTCTCAGACCCTCCATAGACAGCAAGGATCCTTACACGATCAAGGTCCAGAAACAAGGAGATCGGTAAAATAATCCATGTGACAACCGTAATTTCATGAAGCTACGAGATTACTTTTTGTGCGCAAAAGAAAACAAAAATAACGACTTTATTCAACAGTTTGTCTCCTCCGTGTCACCATGGCACCATTTTTGAGAGTATCCACTGAACGTAAACAACGTATGCTGTTCTGTGTCAGCTGCATCACACGGATACATTGTTTATGTTCAGATCAAAGCGCAAACAATGTAGACAACGTATCCGCATCATGAACGAAGGTCTTACGGGTGTGGAACGATATGAGGGTGAGTAATTAATGACAGAATTTTCATTTTTGGGTGAACTAACCCTTTAATAACGACAGGCTGCATCCAAAATCGCATACTTCCCTACTCTGTAGTACACGAAAAACAGTATGTGACAAAAGAAGTATGTCCGAATTCACAGTACTCCTAAAAGAATAGGCAAATGTACCCAGGTGACCTACTACTTACATTTACATTTACATTTATGCATTTAGCAGACACTTTTATCCAAAGCGACTTACAGTGCATTCAGGCTATAAATTTTTTTTCAGTATGTGTGTTCCCTGGGAATTGAACCCACAACCTTTTGCGCTGCTAACGCAATGCTCTATGCGGAAGTGAGTTTCTACTTCCGGCATGAATCTGGAGTGTGCATACAATGGACTTTTTACACTCCCATGAGGCCAAGGGAGAGAATTTATGAATGGCTGTGAAGTGTCTCAGCTGGCACTGGTAGGTCATGTGACAAGGACAACATGGCAAATGTAGTAAGTCCAGATTACATTCATACTTTTGCGGTCGCTAAGTAACTACTTATTTTAAAAAGTACTTACTCAAGGGAGTATGTGATTTGGCCGAAGACATTTTTGTAAGATCCATTTTAAACTTTTACTATTATTTTATTTGCATGCTTTTCTCAACCAGTATTAATATCTGATTAATTTGATTAATCACAGTGCATCATGTAAATAATAATAATAATACATTTTATTTAAGGTGCCTTTCAAACCACTCAAGGTCACCGAACATCAGGAACAATAAATAAAACAACAATAAATAGCAATGTCAATGAACCATAAAAAGAGTAGCAGCAGTTACAAAATGACCACAATAAAATAACAATAGGCAAGAAGAAAGAGAGAGAGAGAAAAAAAAAAAAAAAACTGCTAGATTTGAGTGTAGACAGTCATCATGTAGGATAAGCTATTCTGAATAAGTGAGTTTTGAGTTTAGCTTTAAATTGGGATAAAGAGTCTTGGGATAAATAATTAAATTAAAATTTAATTGATAAAAATGTCTCGATCGGATCATCAAAAACACATCTTAAATGCAGGTTGAATCAGGCCCTGAAATGCTGATGTGATCAGCTGTGAAATGTGACTGCTCTGGGATATCCAGTATTGGTTTGTTCTTCCCCCTGACCCCCGCTGCCCGTAACCATACACCGCATATGTGTAATATCTCTACTGTCTGCACTGTGACCCCCACACGATACCATCAGCAAGTGTTCCCAAGTCTCCCAATGGTCTCGCTCTCGCTCTCTTGCTCTCTCTCTCTCTCTCTCTCTCTCTCTCTCTCTCTCTCTCTCTCTCTCTCTCTCTCTCTCTCTCTTTAACCTTTCAGTCCCCCTTCATATTCGCGGTCATATCCTCTGCCGCTGGGGACTGTCATTGATCTGTTGGGCTTTGAAGGCATGTGTGTTTTGACTGACAGCACCTGGGCAGTGGGAGGGCTCTGCTTCAATGTGAAATATGATTACACCGGTGTAGAATTTCCCCAGTATCAGTGTTATGGATGAAGCACTGGAGTGCGTTCAAGTTATGAGAAGAGGCATAAGAGTGGGTTGGATGTGTGTTGAGAATAAAGATGGACTATAGAAGCCATGCCAGAATGAAGACAGGCGGTTTGTGTCGGCCCCCGTGCAGCCCTGGTAAGATCAGAGCGGGATATGCTCACACACAACTCCACATTTAGATTCTGTGAAATGTATCATTCATTATGTTTAGCTGCGTCTTCCAGCTGCTACTCTTTTGAAATGTTTTCAAACAATGCTTATAATACATGATTAGTTATTTAAAAAAGATTCACACTTAACTAAGTGTAGCAGCCTCTACGATAAATCAGATTTCATCTTTAAATTTTAAAATGTTCATTTTATTATATACTATTATATACAAACTTGCATTCTATTAAACAAAGGTCTAACAACTAAAATAAATATGATTATTTAATGCATTGTTCTTTCATCTATTTAATAGTGAAATATCTTTTTAATATTTAAAAAAAATGTTATTTATTAATAAAATTATTTTTCAGTATATTTCTAAAGCAGTTAAAGAAAGCAAAACAGTACTTCAGGTTGCATAAATGTTTAAATGTAATTAATTTATGAACTCGAGCAATTAAATGAATTCATTTTAGTTTGACATTTCTTAGCATGTTCTTACCATTCGGTTGAGGCTGATCTTGTTAGTCTATACTTGGCTCTGTTTTGAAATGTGTTCAGGTTTTTTCTGATCCCTGCGGTTACTCCGTGTCCATTGGAGAGTTGAGAGTGATTGAAAGCATGCGCCGCCTCAGCCTGACATGTGTACTCTCCAGCCTTCTGCCGTGTCACCGGTTTCTGATTTGCACAGCACTTTTTATTTATGTGTGTACATCTATGCTGGGATATGTAACAAGTTAATTTGCCGTTAATGGTAGATGGAGCGGCTGTGTCTCTCGTGCGGGTGTTACTTAAGAGGAGTCTTGGCATGCATGACTCGATATTATAACACCAGCCAAACTTCTTATTCTTCACGAGGTGTTGATTTTAGAAGTTTCACTGCAGGATTATAATGTTCTTGAACGCTCTATTTTTCTGATGTTTCTCAAGTTGTTTTTTTAAGGTGACGGTGCGGTCTTTAGTCTGTCACTAAAGACGTGTTGAGTTGACAGATGCTTCTGTTGTACGTTGTGCTCTATTATTAGGACCTGTCAACATACGTCAATATTTTTGCCAAAGGTTTAGCGTCAAAAGTCTCTCTCTCTCTCTCTCTCTCTCTCTCTCTCTCTCTCTCTCTCTCTCAAAAAGGGATTTTCATGGGGTTTTCATGCATCAACAAAATAAAAGTTTAATACAGCTTTATTTTTCTTTCGTACATTAGAATGTGTTCTTTTTAATTAGATTTTTTTTCTGAGCAAAAAACAATGGCTATTATACATTTTTACCATGATTACAGAAAACAATGTCATTTAGTGTAACAATAGTTTATATACCTAAAATCATTTCGGGCATATTTAGAACAAAAATTATTATATAACATTAAAAGACTCTATTTAAGGATGACAGTGCAGCCCCCCAAAACCAATTTGTTGTAGTGCTGTCAAACGATTAATCGCGATTAATCACATCCAAAATAAAGGTTTTTGTTTACATAATATATGTGTGTCTACTGTGTATATTTATTATGTGTATATATAAATACACACACATACAGTATATATTTAAAAAATATTTACATGCATTTACATGTATATATTCATATAATTGAATATATATATAAATATATTTAATATATAAACATGCATGTGTGTATATTTATATATACATAATAAATATACACAGTACACACATATATATTATGTAAACAAAAACTTTATTTCGGATGTGATTAATCGTGATTAATCATTTGACAGCACTAGATTTTAAAATCTTTGCCAGTCTTTGCAAATATCCTTCAAACCACTTTTTACCCATTTGTCAAGAAGTTTTAATAATTTAAAAAATAATAAAATTTTGTGTGAGCAGCACTTTTATCTTTTATGTTTTAATAAGTACAGGTCAAAATAAGTATGTTTACATAAATATATCTGTTACACTGAATGACTATGGAACATTATTTCACCCATATTTTTCACAAAAGTTATTTAAAATATTAAAATAGACACTTTAGTTCCAGTTTAATATGCTTTATATGTATATAAAATCACTTATGTAAATTAAATAGGATGCAAAAAAAAGTAATATTGTGAAAAATTATTACAATTTAAAATGACTGTTTTCCATTTGAATATGTTTTAAAATGGAATTTATTTCTGATCCTTCTAAGATGCTGATATCCTGTTCAAGAAACATTTATTATTATTATTATTATTATTATTATGGATGTTGAAAACAGTTGTTCTACTTCATATTTATGTGGAAACTGCTTTAAAAAAAGGATAAATGTCTTAACTGTCAATTTAATGAACCTGCCATGATTAAGTATTTTTCTAAGTATTTTCTATTTATTTTTTCTATTTTAGTTAGGCCAAACTCAGTATGGTCTGAATTAGGCTACTATTAGTGCAAAATTATGATTCAGTTGTTACTGAGACAGATCTCTCTCTCTCTGTCTCTCTCTCTCTCACACACACACACACACACACACTCTCTGTTGGCCGAATGCCATCCTAACACATCTCAGTCATTCGAGGCCTGTGTCATAAAGGACTCTTTACCGCTTGTGTTCCCAGGTCTCTGCCAAGGAGACATTTCTTGAGTGCTACATGGCTATTGGATTTTAAAGGTGTAAAATGAGATGAATGTGACAGCCTAAACATGTTTCAGAAAAAGACAAAAGGAAAAAATAAAATATCAGGAAAAAATAAAAACATATAATGCTAAACTTCTCACTGAATTGAACTTAAAATGCAAGTCCTCATGTATGGTGTTTAGTGGTCTAGTCATCTGTGCTTGAGCAGGGAACTTGTTCATAACATAAATGTTCCTATCTATGATGTATTTAATTCAGTTTAATTGAAATGCAACAGTTGAATCATGGGTTGTGTGTTAACGGTGTGTTTGGTCATGTTTCAGAGAAGACCCGTAAAGATGTAGGGTCTAAAAACTCTGGTGGGATGGAGGTCATTCTGTCATCTCTGGAGGTACAGTAACATCACACAGAATCACATCTGTTTATCTCAGCTCAAGTTGAAGTGTTTTTCAGCTGCTAATCCACTTGATTTCGTCCAGAATACACAGGATTTGCAGACCACTCTCAACATCCTTGCTATCTTGAATGAACTGTTGACTGTGGGTGAGTTTCAGTGTTGTTATTGTTACTAAAACTAAAACCTAAAACTATTATTTGTTTTGTTACTTGAAATAAAACTCAAATAAAATAGATTAAAATCAGATATTAATGTTAGATGCCAAACTTAACCCCATAAAGCAGGGAAAGGCAACTTCGGTCCTGGAGGGCCGGTGTCCTGCAGAGTTTAGCTTTAACCCTAATCAAACACACCTGAAGAAGCTAATCAATGTCTTCAAGATCACTAGAAAGTTACAGGCAGGTGTGTTTGATTAGGGTTGGAGCTAAACTCTGCAGGACACCGGCCCTCCAGGACCGAAGTTGCCTGTCCCTGCCATAAAGCATACTGTATAATTTGATTCCCACATTTATAAGACCTAGGGATGTAACGATTCACTCAACTCACGATTCGATTCACTCAAATATTTCTTTACAAAATTTGATTTAAGACAAATTGTAAATTAAATGTCCTTTTATTATTGCTTGGACAAAATGCAGCATGTTTCTTTGTGAAATTGAAATATAACACTATAATAATATACTAATATAGCACTTGCATATTATTGCTCTTTTGTTGGTTTTGATTGCTTCTGTTCTCCTAATTTGTAAATCGCTTTGGATAAAAGCCTCTGTTAAATAACAAAATGTAAGTATAATGTAAATGTAAATAACAAAACTAAATTGAAATTTTAAAACAAGCTCCAAATCAACTAAGTAACACAAATAAAATAAATATCTTCATATAAACAAAATAAAGCTCTTTCCATTTAAAATTAGAGGCAACCACTGCATTTTAATCATCATCCGAACAAAGATGCTGCATACATGCAACATGAGCAGTTTATAATCTAAATTAGATTGTATAATTTCGAAATTTGAACAAAAACAGAATGGTCTGACTTCAGTTTTGTGAAACTATACATAAAAAATTATCTGCATGAAACAGAAACAGCAGACGAGCTGAATGAGACTCTCTGAATGAGCTGAATGATTCAGTCTCTGCCAGCAGGTGGCGCTTAAAGCGTTTCCTTGGTTTCTGCTGTAAACAAAGCCGTGCTGCACTTATGAACTTTAATATGCATTATACAGAGGCAAGATGAAAAGAAAAAATACCATCTAAACTTTTCTAAAGACAGTAAGTTCCCCTCAGACATATATAAACTCCTACCCCTAATTGAATCGCCATTTGTTTAGCATCTAACCGATTTGAATCGATTTTCAACCGGCTCACGGTTAATCGTTACATCCCTAGACCTTTTACCATCATGATCAAATAACCTGTTGTACACAATTTACACCATTAACTTTTATATTGGTTGTATATTTCAAAATAAAGATTTACTGAAGCAGCTTTGATTTACTTGATTATACATATTATCAGTTTTTTTTTTTTTTTTTTTTTTTTATTTTTTTTAAATATGATTATCAGGCTTTTGAGGGTCATTTATTTGTTTTATTTCTCAGTCATGTATTATATGTTTTGCCCCCACAATAAAAAACTACAGAGCTGTGATCATAAAACTCAGTATTTAAATGTAATTTTACTGCACTAAATTGAATATATTGCTCAGTTTGGTCCTATGAATAAAAATGGTGTTTTGTATTGTTTTGTTTTTTAAGAAAAATATGGAGTCTGAGCTTTACATTTATGTCTTTATTTATTATTTCATTTTTTTGTTTGCATTTTCTCTAAAGGTTCAGAACACTTTTCCATTTGAAAAAAAAAAAGATTTTTATTAGATTATTTCATATTTCAGGCTTTACAGGGTTAAACATAAAAAACTAAACTTAAAATTAAAAATGACTAAAACTGAAATGTGAAAAGAAATTAAAGCTAAATAGAAATATAAAAAATAATATATATTTGAAAATATACAAATAAAAGCTATTTCAAAATATTAATATTATTCTTAAATAATAACTAAACTGGTGAGTTTGTATTTCTACATGAACTTCTATAATGTTTGTCGGATTATTGTTTACAGTTGTCTCTATATATGTCAATTTGTAAGGATTTGTTTACCTTTTTATTTCTTTAATAAATTGGTAATTGATTTCTTTATAGCATTTTTATTTTTTTATGTAGCACTCCTAGACTTCCATAAAACGTCCTTTTTGTTCTCATCACTAGAATCAGCACAAAGATGCTCTAATCAGGACACCTCAGTCAAAACAGTGTGTTTGTGAAGGACAGCATGGCGTGATCGTGCTGTGATTGTTGTGGTAGGTGGAGGCCGCAGGACCGGGGTGTTTGTGTCTAAGGGAGGAACAGCCATTCTGCTGCAGCTGCTGGTGAGCTCCAGCAAAGACCCTCCGGCCAATGAGGAGCTAATGTTTCACATTCACTCTCTACTGGTCAAAGTCGGCCCCAAAGGTACAGATGACACCAGAACACCATTTTTGACGACACCATATTTTTTTTAATCTTGAATTTTGTAGATTTATCTGTTTGAATCTGTAGAAGTTTGATTAAAAATGCAGTGGACAAATGAAAAATTTCCAGTGACATCACTTCCTCTTCAGACAGGAAGTTTGGTGTAAAAGCACGTCTGAACGGGGCTCTGAATATGACTCTGAATCTAGTGAAGCATAATCTGCAGAACTACAAGCTGTTGCTGCCATGCCTTCAGGTGCTTCGGGTCTACTCAAGCAACTGTACGTTCACTCGTTTTATGTGCTCTGTTGTACATTTATGATGTTGAATACGTTTGCAATATTCTGCATCGCTACAGTGAGGCTTTATTGAACTTGTCTTTTCTTTTAGTGGTAAATGCAGTGTCGCTGGGAAAGAGTGGCGCTTTGGAGATCATGTTCGAAATCATCGGACCCTTCAGCAAAAAGAGCACCACTCTGCCGAAGTATGTCGTGTGTGTGTGTGTGTGTGTGTGTGTGTTCATGTTTACCAGATCTAAGAATCATATAATTCACTTATAATGCAATAACTGTTACAAGAATGACATTGATCACCAAATATGGGGTGACAACATAAAATGTGATCACTTTTGTGTTTTTCTGATTACTACTGTGTTTTTGTCTTTATTTGTTTGATTTGTTTGACTAATTTATTTGGTCTTTTCCCAAATAGAGTGGCCTTGGACACACTGGCATCATTACTGAAGTCTGGTAAGATGCAGCTTGGATGATTCTCACACAATCTGTCAAGAACATGTTAATATGACAGACAGACAGACAGACAGATGTACTGTTATATTTAATCATTTTATTCCTATTACAGTAATACGAAAAATTGGAATAACACACACACACACACAAAATCATACAGATGCTTTGTTAATGAAAATATTCAAATCAATTGCACATAATTAGAATGAAAATGGTGTCTTAATGTCCATACAAATACAATTTAACATTGGTTTGTTATTGATTTTTGAAAATATCAAGTGAACATGTTTTTCCCCCTTTATCTTTATTTATTTGTCAAGAATTAAGAACCTTTTAGTACTATGTTTTAACATTGATAATAATCAGAATTGTTACTTGAGCAGTAAATCATCATATTAGAATGATTTCTGAAGGATCATGTGACACAAGACTGGAGTAATGATGCTGAAAATTCAGCTTTGATCACAGAAATAAATTACATTTTAAAATATATTGAAATATAGAACATAAACATGAAAAAACCTTACGTGTGTGTCTCAATCTTCAGGAATGAATGCCCGTCGGGCAGTGGACAGAGGCTACCTTCCCACGCTACTCGCAATCTACCAAGATTGGCACCGCAATGACACACGTCACCGCCATGTGGTCATCCGCAAGAGCATTCTGGGATGCATCAAAAACCTCACTAACATTAAGCTTGGCAGGAAGGCCTTCATAGACGCCAATGGGATGAGGATCCTTTATAACACATCCACTGTATGAAAGTGTTGGATAAAGTTTCATTTTATTTATACTTCCATTGGAACATGCCAGACAGCTTTACTACAGTATGAAGATATATAACTGTGATGTGTTTCAGGAGTGCCTGTCTGTCCGGACACTGGATCCACTGGTCAATACCTCCAGCCTAATTATGAGGAAGTGCTTTCCAAAGAACCGCCTACCACTGCCTACTATTAAAAGTGTCTTTTACCACCCACTATCACACATACCAGCCGGTGGACCGGTGGCGCAGCTGTACAACCAGCCGCCTGGAGGTAAAACACACTCACAGCTGCACTCACAGGGTGTCATTGCTAGTGGTGTTGGTGCATGATAAATCTCAGTCTCGCCTTAGTCAAAATCAGAGCCGATCCTCCCTATACGCAGAATACGCACGCTGCGTAGGGCCCCCGAAACACCAGGGGGCCCCCTTGCTCTCAAAGATGTTTTAATTTTAGTTTCGTTTTTAATTTTGGCCAGCGGTTCTGAAAACATGAATGATCGTTTCTTTTAATGTGGTGCGCTGTCACGCTCTCTACGTACAAATCAGCCAAATCATGTAACTTGAATGTCGTCCAGTCTCTTGCTCTTACTTAAAAAAAAAAAAAAAAAACGAGAGCTTATACAAGTCGCGGAAGAGATACTGTTTCTCCAGCGCTTTCTGCGAGCGCGATTCGAGACGGAGTGAAACACGGACAAATGCGTCTCATCCATTGTCATCCCCCCAGTGTTATAAACTGGTATTAAATGCTGGTTGTGTCTTCTGTGTTAGTGGATGATGTAGTTGATGAGAGCGATGAGAATGAAGCCACGGAGGTCGACACAGAAAATGACACAGAATATGACGAGGATGAAACCGATCACAAAACACAGGTACAATGATCTCATTAAACTTCACTAAAATTCTAGTACTCAGCCGATATCAATCATAAATAAATAAAAAAACTAATAATAATATACAAAATATATATAAATCAACCTTTTTCACCCAAATTATGATTAATGTAATAAAACAGTTTAAAGGGGTGGTTGACTGTTTTTTTTTTTTCTAGGTTTGATTGTGTTTATGGGGTGCAGTCTAATATGTGTTAATGCTTTGTTTAAAAATTAAAATAAAATATTATTTTTCACATAATTTACCTTTATTCTACACCGCTCCGATAAATGCTCTGATGATTTCCTGGTTTTATGAAGCCCTTCTCTCAGAAATACACAGTGGGCTCAGATTGTTTAGCTGGCCTAGTGTGTTGTGATTCGCTGAACTGCCAGATCGCGTCTAAACGTCCCGCCCCTCACCTCAGCGGCATGTGCTCCGGTTGTATTGTAAACAATGATGTCGTCAGTATCACTTGTCAATTTGAGCCCGACTTGCGCAGAACCTGTGCAAGCACACGGCTCTTAATGGTATGTTTTTTGTTTGTTGTTGTCTCATACATTTAGATACGCTGTTATTTGTAAATGCTACTGCTTATGTTAGCTTTTAATATACGGTTTTATCCTGATTAAAGCTTTAATACAGCACGGCAACCGCATGCGCATCCATGTTTAAAGCTTCTCATAGCTATGTGAAAAATATCTGTCTGTCTATATACACAAAAGTGTATAATTGGAACACAGTTTATTGGAGCTGACGAGCTGATGATGCTCTGCATCTCTTTCTCTCTCTCTCTCTCTCTCTCTCTCTCACACACACCTGGGGGCTGTTTCATAAAACAAGTTTACCAAATAAGGCAGGTTTTTTTCAGTTAGTCTGACTTATTGTCAATTGATTTGGTTCAAAATAAGTCAGACTAACTGAAATAAGCCTGGCTTGTTTGGTAAACTTGTTTTATGAAACAGCCCCCAGGTGTGTGAGAGAGAGAGAGAGAGAGAGATGCAGAGCAGGGGGCGCGAGGAACAGGATTAAGAACCGCTGCTTTAGAACATTGATTTTGAAACTTGTGAATCCATTAGAATCGTTAGTAGACAGAATCGCCATTCATATATGAATAGATTTTTTTTGTACACCCCTAGTTTTGACAGCGTGGCAACAACTCTTCCTAACAGCATAACATGGCCTTGCCCCCTTTGCTGAATGTTCCCGGGGGCGGGGTTTATGTAAATTTCAGGGTTTGTGATGTCACCAACTCGTTGTAGTCCCTACGAGATGTTTTTGTAGGCATTAAACTGACATAATTTTAAAAGACCTCCGTTTGCATTGAACTTTCAGCATCGTAACTTTGCAGATATTGTTTATGCTCAAACAGCAACGTTACACACTAACTAACGTTAAAAAAGTGAAATCGCAATCAACCACCCCTTTAATAAATTAATAATATAATTTAATTGTATAGTTTTCTTTAACCAACTTATTAATTTTATTTTTAGCATTGCATTTTCTGATTTTGAGGTGAATAATGACGCAGGTAGTTTTTTTTCTGAAGTACGAATACTGTGTAACAAAATTAAATTAGATACAATTAGCGTTATTTTAGTATTATTTATATACTGTTGTAATACAGTTATAATACAGTTAATAGTTATAAAACAGTTTTCATGGCAATTGTAGTTTAATTTGAGTAATTAATTTAAAAAATGTCATTTAAATTTTTTGTTATTATGATGTGCATATGTCAATTTTATTAGAGGGTATGTATATGTATGTATGTATATATAAATATATATATATATAATCTTTACATTTATTTTTATCTCAGTTTTAGTTTTTAGTTTTAGTAATTTTAGTACTTCCAAGCAGAAAATGTTTATCAGACGATACCACTCATTTTAAAATGACCAAATACCAGCCCGCTCATTTTTTGGAAGATATGTTGTCTTTTGCAAATTAATTCTTTGACCCAGATTTGATGGGAAGGTAGTAAATAGTAAATGTTCTATCACACAGTGTTTACACAATGCTATACAATGATCTGCTGTTTCTACTCATAGGCCTACATGTCTTTCCGATTATTTGTAAAAGAGCAATCAGGAAACTGATTTTATAATTCATGTTTGTTATGCACTGCAGAATGATGACATAGAGACAGATATCAACAAACTGCGGCCCATACAGATGAGTACGCGTCCATTCGATGAGCTCAGAGCCTACGAGTATTTCTGTCGGGAATTCAGCGAGAATTTTGAGGTGAGGACACTTCTGATTAAATAATGAAAAAAATGCATGTAAATTAAAAATACACTGATTACAAAAATTGCAGATGCAAAAATACATGTCTTTTAATAGCTCAACTTTTGTATTGTAACAATTTTATTTCTCTTTCTTTTGTTATTTTTACCCCTCATATATGGAAACTCATTCACTTAGTCATCAGGTGTGATCATTTTCTGTTTTGTTCTCAGGATGATGACTTTGGGAGCCCCAGATCTGTCATCCCTCCATCAAGTGTTAACTCAGAGCTTCATCGTCCCATCGTCATTCCCACCACGCCGAGCTCCTTGGGCCCTCAGAACAGACGTCCGCTGCGAGAGGACCTTCTGACGCCCAAGTCAAATGAATCACCTCTGGAGCTGGACAGCATTTCCATATCAAAAAGGCCAAAGGGCACATCGGACCCCGATCTGGTCTGTAGTTTGGGCCGTCTGGTTCTAGATGCTGGTGTGAATGGAGGCTCTGCGGATGGGCTTCAGGACGAGGGCGGGGAACAAGCGGTGCTGGAAGTTCCGGACACCGCAGCACTGCTGCCGCTGCACGACCCTGACCTTTACTTAGAGATTGTGAAGAGCACCCACTCAGTGCCCGCCTACACAGAGGTGGCTTACCCAGATTACTTTGGGCATGTGGCACTCAACCTCCGCGAGCCCATTCTAGAGAGGGTTTATGGTGTGCAGAGGTACTACACATATGTTTTACTACCTTTTTGAAATGTTAAAGGGGTCATCGGATGCAAAGTTCACTTGTCAAGTCGTTTGAAAAGAAATGTGTGTTGTAAGTGTATCTACACATCCATCCTATAATTATAAAAATCCACCCAGTGTTTTTTTTTTTAAATCCCTATTTTAAAATCCCCTTTCTCAAATCAGGCTGTTCTGAGATTTCTGTCAGAATGACGTAGTTCTGCGCAGGCCGCTCCCACGATAGTTGATTGACAAGGCCGTCTTATCTTAGACCCGCCCTGAGTGAGCTGTCATCAGTCCATCGTGTCGACTCCGGTGCAGGGGAAGACAAGAGTGTCTCCGATTAAGCGATTGAGGTGTTTTGTTGTTGGATGAAGTAATGAATATAGCAGTCGTCATTAACTCCCGACATCTGAGCTGCTGAAGATGCAGAGGATTAACGTTACTTTCATTTTTGAAAGGAATGCGCCGATCCCCGATCTGCCTAAATGCATCTATGTTCGCGCGAATCATTCGTGATCCAGCTTCATCTACAGAAGAAGTGAATATAAGTTTTTTTTTTTATGAATCTCTGCAAATCGCCTTTCCTAATAATGTGCTAGGTAGCCAGTTTCGTGGCTGAAGTTTATAGTCTGCTCGTCACCCCACGGAAGAGAGGGGCGGGGTCAGCAGAGCTCATTAGCATTTAAAGTAACATGGACTAGAATGGCTTACTGAAAACAGAGCTGATTTTGACAGGCAAAAAAAGGTGTTTTTTACACTACCATTGCGAAATTTTAACCAAAGTATGTTATAGACTTTTAATTAAGACCCTAAAGAATCATATCAACTTGTGCAAAATGGGCATCCGATGACCCCTTTAACGGAATAGTTCACCCCAAAATGAAAAATTGCTGAAAATTCAAAAGACCATCCAAGATAGATGAATTTGTTTCTTCATTGGAACAGATTTGGAGAAATTTAGCATTCCATCAATCACCAATGAATCCTCTGCAGTGAATGGGTGCCGTCAGAATCTTATTTAAAGCAGTTCTATGCCATATTTGAAACCTGTATCTTTTTTTCCCCATGGAAAACAAAATGAGATGTTCAGCAAAATGTTCACACTGCTCTTTTCCATACAACAAAAGCCAGGGGTTGTCAAGCTTCAAAAAACACCATAAAAGCATCAAAGTTATCCATGTGACTATATTCCAAATCTTCTGAAGAATTTTATGTGATGATCAGGCCAAAATAAGTGTTATAGACAGCTCCTGGTCACTCTATGATTCTAAAGAATAGAAGGTTTATCAGAATATCTCATTTTGTGCTCCATGGTAGAACGAAAGTTGACAAAATGACAGAATTTTTATTTTTTAATGAACTATTCACTTAAGACTTTTTTTTCCAACAGAATGAAGATTTTCCAGGATATTGAGAGGCTCATTCACCCCAGTGACATCCTCGATAAAGTCGTATATGACTTAGACATTCAGAGGT
This sequence comes from Schizothorax lantsangensis, assembly GCA_027422415.1. Lineage (NCBI taxonomy): Eukaryota > Metazoa > Chordata > Actinopteri > Cypriniformes > Cyprinidae > Schizothorax > Schizothorax lantsangensis. Next base: position 27,026,869 of record CM049851.1, read on the forward strand.
CAGTGTGCACAATAGGAGTATGAAACAAAAATAAACGGTCTTGCTGTGATGAGCGAAGCAAATTCAAGTGAGCTTATACTGTACATAATCAAGCAAATATTGAATTAAAAAACTATCATTAGGGGTAGGCAAGTATTTTTATTGCCGTTTTGCAGCTGAAAATATAAAATTTTGTAACAATATACATTACACATTTTTTGTTATGGAAAACTGATTAAAAAATAAAAAGTGATCAAATAAAAATAAAATATAGGTAAGATAATTTTTTGATTTTTATAGTCAAGTGAAACAAAATAATAATAATAATTGTTGTTGTTGTGGTTTTTATTATTTTTTTATTTAAAAAAAATTAATTTTAATGTGAAACAATACTTATTAACTATATCGTCTGGTATATATCAGCCAACACTAACTGTTGACACTAATGCCACTTTTCTGGGTTATTTTTTTTTGGTAGGAAAAGATTGATGAATTTAAAAAGGAAAAAAAGTATATATTTATTGTTTCAGACATACCCAGGCTCTTGTCTTGAATTATTCAAAACGCTTCAATTTTTTATGTAAAAATGTCTTTCAGTTGTCCAGTAATTGACAATGGCGAGTCGTTGAAGTTCAACTCTAAGTTTGAGTCTGGAAACCTACGGAAAGCAATACAAGTCAGAAAGTATGTGCTGAATTAAATTATAAGCCCTTTTTCTTTCATAAATGTGCTTTTCATGAAATAAAGAGGCCGTTTCAATTTTTTTTTTACATTTCTGTGTATTGCTTGTTTCTATCGGCAGGTTTGAGTATGACTTGATCTTGAACTCGGATATCAATAGTAATCACTACCACCAGTGGTTCTATTTCGAGGTGGGCAATATGCGTCCTGGAGTTCGTTATCGATTCAACATAATCAACTGTGAGAAGTCCAACAGCCAATTCAATTATGGTGGGTCATTTCAAGCATTAGTTCAGAAATATACTCTACTCAAGTACACAAACACAGATGTGAATGGCGATAGTTACTTTCAAATGTCTTTGCCATTAACCTGGATTATTAAGTATTAACACTATTATGAATAGTACTAGAGCTGGAAACCAATTTGTTCTCATATTAACATAGAGTATGTATAGGGGTTGAAGAATATTCAGCTATTTGCATCCCACCAACCCAATTATAAACAGCTTCAGAATCAGAGTGTGTTTGTCAGATTTCTGATTTCTATATACGGTGTGACAGGCATGCAAGTGCTCATGTACTCAGTACAGGACGCCATCAACGGCAGCCCCCATTGGCTTAGAACAGGATCAGACATCTGTTACTACAAGTAAAGACCATCCTTTCCATGTTTATGATTACACATTTCATTAACAATTATAATGCATTCGAAATACAGTTATGATTTAAAAGAATTCAAGTTGACCTCTATTCCTATCTACCACAGAAATAATTTCTCACGAAGCTCCATTGCAGCTGGCGGTCAAAAGGGCAAATCGTACTTCACCTTGACCTTCACTGTGACCTTTCAGCATAAAGATGATGTTTGCTACTTTGCCTACCATTACCCATACACCTACTCAATGCTGAAGGTACTGTACAAATGTACCCTCCCTAAATTGATGCATCTGATGGACATTAATACTTAGAAGCCCATTAGTATACCAGTTTAGGTGCATAAAGAATGCTTATTATAAATCCTAATGCTTTTTGTAGCCATTTTTACCTTAATATTCAGCAATACTGTTAGAACTGTAGACTAGATGTTTTGTACACAACTGTATGGCAATATTAGCCCAGTAAGCATGCATTTATGCGTACCTCGGAAATCCAGCAGAAAATGGATACCATCAGCGGACAAATGGCATGATATTTTTTATATATTACGTTACATACTGTATTTTGATTATGTTCCTCCTTTGTTTAGATGCATCTGGAGAAGTTGAGTGCTTTGCGCACAGCTCAGATCTACTACAGACAGGATGATCTGTGTGAAACTCTGGGAGGAAACAGCTGTCCCCTGCTCACCATCACAGCCATGCCAAGATCATCCAGCAATGATCACATCAGCCAGTTCAGTATGTGACACACACAAGAATATCACTGATAAGCATGCAGCCATAGCAGTATAGCTTATCAGTTCAGTAGATTCACTCAACACGCACTCTTAAATGCACTCACTCTCATGAGCGCATGCATTATCTTGCACTCTTGCTTGCATTCGCTTTCATGAACACTCACTTGAACGCTCACGCACCTTATAAACACTCACACGCGTCCTCATGCAGGCTCACATGCACCACTCTCATTAACACTCTTACTGTACATGCAACTTCATATGCTCACTCTCATTAATACTTTTTTATGTGTCCACATGCATACTTGTATACACTCACTCCCATGAACACTCTTGCATGCATCCACTTTCATAAACACTCACATGCACTCACTCTCACAGACATTTTTTAATGTGTCCACATGCACTCTTTTTAAGGAACAATAACATGTCCTTATGCATGCTTACATGCACTCGCTCTCATAAACACTCTCACATGCACTTACTCACATGAACACCATCACATGAATCTCCATGCATGCTCACATCGCTCACATGCGCTCAGTCTCATGAACCTGTCACATATTATCTCTGTGCATGCTAATGTGCACTCTCTAACAAACCCTCACATTCAATCACTCTCATGAACACTCTTACATGCATGTTCACATGCATTCCCTCTTAAACCCTCACATACATCCTCATGCAAGCTCACATGCACTCTCTGTAATGAATACTCACTTGCGTCCTCATGCAAACTCACATACATCTTCATGCACACTCACATGGGCTCAGTCTAATGAACACTCACGTGCATCCTCAAGCAAGCACACATGCACTCATTCTCATGAACACTCACATGTATCTTCATGCACTCTCATATGCGCCCACTTCCAATGAACACTCTTATATGCATCCTCATGCATGCTCACATGCATCCACTGTAATGAAATTCATCCATTCACATTCATCTCCATGCATACACACATGTACTCTCTCTTATGAAAACTCTCACATTCACATTCTCACATGCCTCACACATGCACTCTCTCTAATGAATGCTTTTGCATTTACTCACTCTCATGACACCTCCTACATGTTCTTCATATTCACACACATATGCAGTCTCTCTAATTGACATTGTCGCTTGCTCTCATGCACTCTTTCTTATGAGCCATTCATAACAGCTCCCACATGCACTTTCACATGCATGCTCCGATGCATTCTTTCTAATTAACAAATTGTTGCATACTTTCATGCACTCACTGATGATCACTTGCATATGTTCTGATACACTTTCACATGCACACTTAAATCACTCTATTGAACACATTTGCATTCACTCTCCTATGCACTCTCTAATGAACACTTACATATGTTCTCATGCCCTTTCACAGACATGCTCGAATGCATTTTCTAAAGTACACTCTCACATCCACTCTTGCATGCATGCTTCCAAGCACACACTTTCTCATGAACACTGTTGTGCCCTTTTGCATGCACTGTCACATGCACATTCTCAAGCACTCTGAAATGCACTTTTTCATAAACACACACATACATTTTCTTATGCACTCTTACATGCATGAATCCAATGAACATGCATTCTTAAATGCACCTGCGCATACTCTCATTCAAGCATTCTCACATGCATTCTCAAATGCACCTGCGCATACGCTCATTCAAGCATTCTCACATGCATTCTTAAATGCACCTGCGCATACGCTCATTCAAGCATTCTCACATGCATTCTTAAATGCACCTGCGCATACGCTCATTCAAGCATTCTCACATGCATTCTTAAATGCACCTGCGCATACGCTCATTCAAGCATTCTCACATGCATTCTTAAATGCACATGCGCATACGCTCATTCAAGCACTCTCACATGCGTTCTTAAATGCACCTGGGCATACGCTCATTCAAGCACTCTCACATGCATTCTTAAATGCACCTGGGCATACGCTCATTCAAGCACTCTCCCATGCATTCTTAAATGCACCTGGGCATACGCTCATTCAAGCACTCTCCCATGCATTCTTGAATGCACCTGCGCATACGCTCATTCAAGCACTCTCCCATGCATTCTTGAATGCACCTGCGCATACGCTCATTCAAGCTCTTTTCCATGCATTCTTGAATGCACCTGCGCATACGCTCATTCAAGCTCTTTTCCATGCATTCTTGAATGCACCTGCGCATACGCTCATTCAAACACATTCTTGAATGCACCTGCGCATACGCTCATTCAAGCAATGCACCTGCGCATACGCTCATTCAAGCTCTTTTCCATGCATTCTTGAATGCACCTGTGCATACGCTCATTCAAGCACTCTCCCATGCATTCTTAAATGCACCTGCGCATACGCTCATTCAAGCACTCTCCCATGCACTCTTGAATGCACCTGCGCATACGCTCATTCAAGCTCTTTTCCATGCATTCTTGAATGCACCTGCGCATACGCTCATTCAAGCACTCTCCCATGCATTCTTGAATGCATCTGCGCATACGCTGATTCAAGCACTCTCCCATGCATTCTTGAATGCACCCGCGCATACGCTCATTCAAGCACTCTCCCATGCATTCTTGAATGCACCTGCGCATACGCTCATTCAAGCACTCTTCCATGCATCTCACTCAGGCACTCTTCCATGCATTATCTCATGCAAACTGTCAATAATGTGATTTTCATTTCAGCCTCTGTGAATAGGTGTGGCACACTCAGCTGTGCTGTAATGTGTGTTTGTAGGAAGCCGTCCAGTGGTGTTTCTGTCTTCGCGGGTACATCCTGGAGAGACTAACTCTAGCTGGGTGATGAAGGGCACTCTAGAGTATCTCATGAGCTGCAGTCCTCAAGCCCAAAGTCTACGAGAGAGCTACATCTTCAAAATCATCCCCATGCTCAACCCTGATGGCGTCATTAATGGAAAGTATGTCAACATAGAACACTAGATTCTATAGAGATACTGATAGAGATACTGTTGACAATACAGTCTTAAAAAGTATTTACCCGTTTCATTCATCATTAGAATGCAGCACCATCCAAAGTTTTTAAAAATAACGTTTAATATTTAATTTCTATACCATTTCTAGGGGTGTCAATTTAACATGTTAATGAGATGAAGTTAATTATGGAAAAAATTGTCAAAATTATTAACGCATTTAATGCACTCCACCCTGGCCCAGACCTGTGCTTCAGGTCACATTGAATGCAGTTGCTTAAATTTTATGTTGAATCAAAATATTTATTTTTAAAGCTACTTTTTTTGTAATTTCTCAGCTCAAATTGATGTGCAATTCATTTTATTAATTGGCATATCATGCAGTGATTAGGTTTTGCATAATAAAAATATTGATAATGTGGTATTGTTTGTTAATAGTGTAAATGAAAGTTATCACACGGTGTTACTGATAATGGAAAGGGCAATCATTCTTCACACACTTTGTCTGTAATAACACTCTGCAGTCATCGTTGTTCTCTGAGTGGGGAGGATCTGAACAGACAGTGGCAGAACCCCAATGCCGAGCTGCACCCCACCATCTACCACGCCAAGAGTCTCCTGCAGTACCTCAGAGCTACAGGAAGAACTCCACTGGTGAGAGAGCATCACGCTGTATATGAGAGAACTCTGTTTAAACGGAGGTAATGACTTACCTCTTAACTGTGTGTGTTTAGGTGTTCTGCGACTATCACGGCCATTCACGGAAGAAGAATGTTTTCATGTACGGCTGTAGTATTAAGGAGACGGTGTGGCAGACCAATGTCAACACTGGCACCTGTGACCTAAATGAGGACCTTGGATACAGGGTAACACATCTACACACTTTTATATGCTACCATTCTAAATCTTTTATTGACATTTTTTGGCACGTTTGATGTATTATGTAGACATCATCTTAACATTTACAATATACAAAGATCCTTTTCAGTCCATCCAGATCAATTATGATAACTAACCTGCAAAAATGGCTCGTCTACACATCATGCACATATGACTGCCCAAGTTTGCATATTAAAGGAACTGGTTACCAAAATTTGAATGGAAATGCTTGTGTTTAACACAAAAGAAAATATCTGATCAATGTTTCTGTTGTTTTAGTTTGGAATAAATTCATTTATACCTTTATACCTGCTCGCAGCAAACAGCACAAATGACCATGTAAAAGAAAACTGACTGGCTGTATTTTTCTTTTATTTGAGCAGAATATCTCAATAATGATGACTAAACGCCAACTTTAAAGTTGTCCGGTGTTTTCAGCTCCTCAGTGCTTTTCCTGTAACGTAGAGAAAGCCAGGTTGGGAATATTATGTAAACCACTGGGCGGAAAATGTATCAATTTAAGAGAAGAGCTCTGATTGGGGGATCTAAATTCTTGACATCTGGCAATCGCAAGCTGAAAGCTTGTTATCAATGCAAGATAACACCAAATTAAAATGAAACATTTTCAGAATAAATAACCAAATATCACAAATGTAAGGCAAATATCACAAACGATTATGTTTAATAAATAGATAAAGCAGAAATTGTGATCACGATTAAAATTATTTTTCATGTAGCCCTATCTGAATTGAATCAACACTGAACTGACTTGACTCTATCGTCTTTTAGAGCTGCTTTACAGCATAATCTGAACTGTCTCCATATTTAAGTTTTCATAATTGATTCTGCTATTTTCCTGTTTATTACTGTGAAGCTGCTTTGACACAATCTGTATTGTATAAAGCGCTATAGAAATAAAAGTAGTTTGCCAACTTTGGAGCTTAAAATATTTGGGTTACTTTATATAAACAAAAACAACTTAAGCATTATTCAAATATCGCATATATTTTCACAGACTAAAGTCAGTCATAAGATTTTGGAATGACATGAGGAGGAGTAAATGACAGAATGTTTGGTTTTTGGTGAATTATTCTTTTAGAAGTACAGCATCATAAACAGTTTATTTAATTCTAAGGGTCAAAAAGATAGTAGAGCATAACAGGGTTCCTACGGGGTTTGGAAAAGTATGGAATTTGATTTAAGTATTTTCCAGGTCTGGAAAAGTATGGAATTTTGAAATGGAAAATGTGTAGGAACCCTGGAATAATCATGTAAAAAAAGAAATACTTTGTCAAGTGTTGATCTTGTCAAGTAATTTAGCTTTCTAAAATGCACTTGAAGTTGAAGATGCTTATTGTGCGTCATGTTTTTTTTAGACTCTGCCGAAGCTGCTGTCTCAGTTGGCTCCAGCGTTCAGCCTGTCCAGCTGCAGTTTTGTAGTTGAACGCTCTAAAGAGGCCACGGCGCGTGTGGTGGTGTGGAGAGAGATCGGAGTGCAGCGCAGTTACACCATGGAGAGCACGCTGTGTGGCTGTGACCAGGGCAGATACAAGGTGAGGGTGGTCAATTTTATTCAGAAAAAGTGAAAAAGAAAAAGGTTTTTTTTTTTGTAATTAACTTTAAGCCTTCTTTTTATCAGTAATATTTAGAATATACAGAAGTTTTTAAAAATCATAGTTCTGCTGAAAATGACCAAGAATATCGGATTACCAAGACATCTGCAGATAAAGAACAAAAGCACACACAACATATAAATCACCATTTGGTTCTTATTATCCAATTATTTGATGTTCAGAGCAGGGGATGGAAACAGTCACATTAACAATCAGGGATCTGACGGCATGCGTGCCATGAGGAAGTGTTTTCTTGACAGTCTAGGGTTCAATGATGGCCCAGAGTCAGTGTCGGTGAGTTTCAGGTTGGTTTATTGAATATCACTTTCCCAGTCAGGGCAGTGCAAGTCTTTTATATGACACATTTCAATTTATTGACTTAGTGATGATATACATATATCTTGATGCCTTGTGAACTTAAAAAATGATTCATTAGACATTGTTGTGAATTCATTTGATTTAAATATGTAACTATGTTAATGTTATTATCTAGTTGGCCAACATAGAAAATTGAAATTTTGAGAATGAATTTTGGTAGCATGTTTGGAGGCATCAGTTAGAATGAGTTGCAAAACTGATAAACAAACCACAGATTTTTTTTTTCTTATCCAAAATTTGTTTCATGAAACGAAAATATAATTGTAAAAAAAAAAAGCACTATTAAATATTTTATATTAAAAAAATAATAATAATTATAAAAAATACCAACATTTTGTTATTGAGCAAGTACATACAAATCTTATTATATTATATTATTATTATATATTATATATTATTATATTATATTATATTATATTATATTATATTATATTATTATTATTATTATTATTATATTATATTATATTATATTTAAAAAAAATGTGCCATGAAAATATTGGCAGGGCAAGTAACCTGGGCAGAAAAAAATGGTTATTCTTAGGCCAGAAATCAGCTAAGACAACTTGGCCAGTACTTATGTTCAATTATTACCTTCTAATGACACGAGATCTCCTTTAATAACCAAATTCAAAATTCGATTTGCGTACTTGTGAAGTATGTTTCTTGCCTTGCTATTATTGTTCTTGCTGTTATCTAGTAAGTGTCATTGAAATTAATTTCTCACAGAGTGTGGGAACACTTAGCAAAGAGACAAGAAACTTTCAAAACAGAACTCATTGTAACCCCATGCAAATGCTGTGGAAACAGGCAAAGAAAAAACACTTCAGCTTGAAAATTGTTAACACAGGATGAGTTTTAACCATATGCAGGGTGCAAATAAAAGTTGTCCAGTGTGACATCAGGGTTCTTGGCTCTCTGTGAGGGTGAGATAGTTAAGTTATCTAATGATACGACAAGGTCTTGGCAGGGTGTTTCTTGGCTGGAATGAACAACAGCTTGGTTTGTGATAATTCAGCCATCTGAGATGAGTGTTCATCCAGACAGAGATGCCACACGTTACTCTGTGTTAGCAATTCACTCCGTATTCATTTGGCACTGGAATTTAGAGTCGCTGGGCTTCATAACCCACAGTTCAAAACAGTGCTAAGTGTTTAACCCTGTTGTAGAAGTGCCGTTAAGCCGGAGTTAACATCTTTTTTAACCCAGGGTAATGCGTAATGTGAAAAGCCTGTACAAGTGTGTGTAGCTGTGGGTTTACTCTGCCTTTCAAAAGGTGGAGAAGAAGAATGATATGAGAACTTTTCTCCAGTTGTTTTGTTCTGGAACAATGCTGTAAGACTTTCTGCAATCCTCCTTCATCTTCATCACTGGACTTCATAAAGTGGAAATAATTCCACACACTGCCTGTTCAAAATCAGCTTAGTGTGCCTAATATCAGGGAAATGATGGAAAAAGTTTGACCACACCTACTGATTATTTTTATGACTATTTTCTACATTTTAGAATCACAGTAAAGTTGTCGAAATTCTGAAATAACATAAAAGGAATTATGCAGTGACCAAAAGATTTTTAATTTTGAGCTCTGCTTACTCTCAATCAACTTCATAAGCTTTTTAATCAGTTTTGAAAGGACAGTGTCATTTTGGCACATGTACTTTTTCATCCATTAATTTTTCCTTTTTTAAACCAGAAATATACAGATGTGGCTCTTCTTTAATAGTTCAAACACTGATTAAGAAATAAGCAGATACAATCTCATTTACTTAATACAATATTTTTATTTCATTGAAAGTCAAGAAATTAGATATACCCTTTTTATTATTCATATATATTATATTTATATATATATTATAAGTATACAGTGGCATGCGAAAGTTTGGGAACCCCTTGCAGAATCTGTGAAAATGTGAATAATTTTAACAAAATAAGAGAGATCATACAAAATGCATGCTATTTTGTATTTAGCATTTATTTACAGGTGCTTCGCAGTGTTTGTGTTAAAATTAAGTTCCCTCTCTGGTTCCAGAGTTATGACTCTGATTTAAAAGTGCATGATAAATATTATTTCTTATTTGGCTGAAGAAAACTAGTAAAATCCTTTATTATTATTATTATTATTATTATGTGCAGCATTTTGTATGTACAGTTAAAAATTTTATTTTGGAATTCAACATAAGGTTTAAAAAAATTATTATCATGGTTAAAAAGGGAAAAATGAATAGATGCAATGGACCCATATTAATGCTGGCATAGCCTGCTCATTTATGCTTTTTAAATATTTTTATAGGAATCATTTTGTAATGTTACATTCTAATGACAGTGTAATTCAGTATAGCTGCATGTTTGATATTTCCACTGACACATCTGTAACAGAAAAAAAAAATAATATTGACTTATTTATTGTTTCTTGGACAGCAACAGAATCCACTGACACACAAGATCTGAACAGATGTTTTCCAGTTCACTGACTCATTAATATTATCAAAAGTGATATAACCACTGCTTGTTTCTCTAATGAAATGATGTTTAAATATTGCTGAATATAAAATGACAGGTTTTCATACTGAATGAGAACAGTAGATGGTGCTATAGGCCCTGTGTGAAAGATGTGGGACTCACAGTCTACTGTCTGCAGGACACATAATGGCGTCTCTGAGAGTTCAAGCTTCTTTCTGCCCAGTATGTGAATATAACAGTGACAAACTTAAAATTGACAATAGCTAGATTAGTGCTATGCTAATCTATCGTCCTATTAAAAAATAATAAGCAGCACTGTATTCTATAGTTCTATATCAATGTGTTCAGACTTGTGGTGGAGCCATCAAATATTGCTTCATGTTTGAATCTGAAACAGCATGAAACCTTTTCTGTATTCTCATTCTCTGTCCATTCATTTTTGTTTAAAGTTGGTGCAAAACAAAACAAAAAATCATGTTCATTTTACTTTATTTCCCTTTTAAACATTTTAATTCATTTCAACTTAAGTTTAATTTTTGACAAAAACTAAATGACAAAGTCTGATCCATAAAATTGCCCACTTTACACCGGAAGAGACCACCAGACTGACCCGTCGAGCTGCCTGTCACAGGTCATTTGTTTTTACATGTCATTTAGCAGCAGGTTAAAATAATAGTTAATAAATAATAATAAACATGGGCATGGGGGAAAACATTTAAAAAACACTTAAATACCGGCTCCGCATTCTCTGTAAGCAGCTTTAACAGAAAACACCAGAACATTTTTGAAACTGTTAACTGTTGTGATCAGAATCCAAAAGCAATACAGTAAGTGCTGTTTACTTCAGACACAAAACAAAGCAGCTTGTGGGTGTCTAGTTTACTTGCTGCTGAGTACCTCAAACAAAACTCTTTCAAAGATTGAATTTGATTAATAACAAACTTTGGCAAATCCAGTGATTAGTGCTTTCAGTGAATCAACCCAGTGCATCATAAACATGACTTTGCTTCTAAGGAGACTGATAAAAAACACCTGTGTGCCCTTACTTGAGGAAGTTGTGTACAGCCTGCCAATCATAGATTTCAGCAGATTGAGAAAGTATTTTCCAGTTTAGTGTGCAATATGCATCAGAGATCAGCTGATTAGTCCAATATGTGATTAGATTAGTCCAATATGTGAAGATAGCTTCTTGACTACAGAAAAGATTATTTATTTTGGCTGTTTATTTTTGGTTGTTTTCATTTTTTTATAAACTGTTTATTAAATTAACAGTATTAATGTAATGTAATTTTAGTTTTGTGTATGATATCCCCAATGACCAAAAAGATTTTGAAAAAATATATTATTATTTTATTATTCAATGAACAGCTGTCTGTTTCTCGTTGCGCTGTCTTTCATTGTGAATTATGGATTACAGATTTTACCAAAACGACAATAAACTTGACAAAAGCAACTTTACACCTCAAATAATCACAAGTTTTAACAGAAGAATTAATCTTTTAAAATTAAGAATTACATTTAAAAAAGTGATTTTTATAATATCATAAGCTCCACATTTCTGCATTTAAGCCCTCCAGAAAGTGCCTCACCGTAATCTTGATAGCTTTTTTCTTTTTATTAAATAAAAGTTTTGGCGGAAATTATTTTTGAGGAAATCAACAAACAAATGGCACAAATAAATAAATAAATAATATGCTAGTAATATGCATGCTAAGCAACTAGTTAATAGTGAAAATTGGTCCTTAAAATAAAGTGTTTCCATATTTGTCTTTTTATTTTAAATAAATGTTTAAAAAAAAAAAAAAATTTTAAAAGTTATAAACTGTATATATTATACTATATTTTATAGTGGACCTGGAATATACATTGAATTAATTCCTCTAATGATATTATTTAATATGTTTTAATTAACTATTTTAGTTCATCATGTCCCACATCCAGACGATATACACTCAGAGACCACAATGCTGAGTGAATTAGGACACGAAATCACACGTCCTCTGTTAATAAATGTAACCCAGACGTCATTTTACAAACAAATCCTTTACAAATAGTCCATGTAACAGGTGATGTGTGTGTGTGTGTGTGTGTGTGTGTTTGCAGGGGCTCCAGATCGGTACAAGTGAACTGGAAGAAATGGGTGCTCAGTTTTGTTTGGCTCTGCTCAGGCTAAGACGCTTCACGTCCCCCTTAGAGCTCCACAACCACAACTCCCATCTGCTGGATGTGGAGAACGACCTGATAGACACCCGCAGCATCCCCAACATCACCAGGTAAACGCTCACGCACCAGTACAGTGACCGTATCCAGCTCAGGACGTCCTGTTATTCTGCTGCCGCATGAACCGGCACAACAGCTGCCATATCGAATTTCAATACAACATTAAGCAGCTCGGAGCCCGCAATGTTCAGAACAATAATAGCCATGATGTCCATGATGTCAGAAGCTTCTAGAGTCTAGAAGCTTCTTGGGAGAACGTACTTTGGCCCATCCCGGCTTGTGCATTTCTGTAATGGATAATAACATACACACACACACACAAAATCTTGCAGGCCTCTTCTAATGGCCGGCACCACTTGAGGAGATGTCGGTCACATGGGGCTCAGCGCACTTGAGTGAAGAGAGAAGAGAGAAGCACTCTGCTCATTATAGTCATCTAATCACCTGATCAAAACGCCCGCTAATCCACTTTGAGTCTGCCCCCCCCCCCCCTCCCCTCTGCCCGTCTCGCTCGGATCCAGTTTCTTCCCCCTCACACCATTAAAACCATTAAAACCCCACTAAAACCAGCCAAACCACCAGACCACACATTAAACCATTTAACTGCTTAACAAGAGAGCCATAAAACCATCATCACTCTTAGTAAGGTTATTGCGTTAGGAGAGAGAGACACCGAGAGAGAGGCATGCAAAGAAATGCCTCCTCTGCCGCCACATGAGGTTTTCGACCGCTAACCTGCAGGAGTCGTTTGTTGGTTTTGTTGTATTGACCGGTCATTTATTATAGCTCAAAATTAGGGTTAGAGATTTGAACAACCCTTTAACCTAAAGTATTAAACTGTGGCTCATAACTCGTCCCGCAGCGTTTGTGTTACGGGCATGAATGATGGCTCAAATTTTGCAGCTTGTTGAAGAGAGATGGGAAATCCCATAGACTTACATTGAATGGGGGTTCTGAGTTATTTCTAAAGGGAAGAATATTATAGAGAAATTGGGGTGGGCTCTGATTACTTGGTCCGCCATATACCAAACAATCATGGGAATATCTGGTAAATTTGCTGTTTTACATAGTACAGCTTGTATATACTGCCTGCCATTTGGATTCAAATAAGCAAATACTGAAGGCAGTGATATTGTAGTGATTAATATGTTGTATGTTTGGCAACAATTCTTTTAACCCCAACTGATGCAGTGTGTAGCTTTTGTTTCTCAAACAACCAGGGGCCAGATTTACTAACAGCTTGCGCCAGTGCAAACCGTCTTTTGGCGTTAAAATAGTACTGTCAGGATTTACTAAAGACGTGCAGTGAAGAATTGGCGCTGAAAAGGCGTGGACACAGTTATTTTTGCACCTGGCCTTATTGAATATGCATTTGTAGGAGGTTGCCTTTAAGACGCAAAATTTATGAGAGGAGAGTATTCAATTGAATCATACTAACGTTTTGCGCCATTATTTAAACCCCCAAAAAAGCATGTCTTAAAGCAGGTGGCAATTTGCGCTGCTCTTGGTAGGTTGCGTTGGTCATTTATGGAAATGATCTGGCTTCGTCTGTGTTTTTCAGTGTGCGCATTGTCAGTAAAACACCAGCAGAATTTTCCCTTCCCATCAGCGCTTTTATGGAATTGTGCTCTAACGCTAATTTGCAGTGTATAGTAAATCTGGCCCTAGGTTGGAAGACGTGCTCATGTCCATATTTCAGGATGGCAATGTCAGGATTCATTGGACCCAAACTGTGGAATAGTGGTTCAGTGAGCGTGAGGAATCATTTTCACATATGAATTAGCCACCACAGAGTCCTGAGCTTAACCTTACTGAAAGTCTGGAGTCGACTATACAGAGTGGTTTAACTCTCTCTTTGTCAATACAAGGTCTCGGCCAAAAATTTATGCAACTCTTAATGGAAATAAATGTTGTGATGTTGCATAACGTTGTCGAAACAATGCCACATTGAAAGCATAACGTTATTAAAGCTAAAGACAGTGCAATGAAATATTAGAGTCTGGAACTTTTTTGGGCAGGCAGTATAAAGTCAACTCCAGCACTTCACAAAGACGTTCAATGGGGTTAAGGTCGGGACTCTGTGTTGGCCAATCTCTCAGAATTTGGGTCCAATGAATCTTGACATTGACATCCTGGAATATGTACATGGGTACATCTTCTGACATGGATGTTTAAGAAATAAAAAGCTTCACACTGGGTTAAAAAAAATTGTTGCCGAACATGCAACATGCCATAAACATATTAAAGGGATAGTTCACCCAAAAATGAAATTTACCCCATGATTTACTCACTCTCAAGGAATTGTAGGTTTATATGACTTTGTTCTTTCAGACAAATACAATCAGAGTTATAAAAAATGTCCTGGCTCTTCCAAGCTTTATAATGGCAGTGAATGGGGGTCGAGATTTTGAAGCCCAAAAAAGTGCATCCATCCATCATAAAAAGTGCTCCACACAGCTCCGGGAGGTTAATAAAGGCCTTCTGAAGTAAATCCATGCATTTGTGTAAGAAAAATATCCATATTTAAAAACTGTATAAACCGTAATTTCTAGCTTCTGCAAACTGTCATATTCGTGTTCATGAGTGGTGTTCCTGCGGATGACCTAGGAAGAAGGTGTAGCATAAGCTCCGGTGAGAATATGCTTTGCAGCAAAGGAAAGCCAGTCTCCTGTTGGCTTAAATTGACAGGAGTGGCCTGTAGGTGTTGTGAATAAAGCCATCGAGTGAACTGACTTGCCCTAAAAGGAACTTTTATGAATTCTATATCCAGAAGTTAAACGTATATGAATTTTAGGTCAAATAGAAGTATTAGTAATGAATGCACTGCTTTTAAAGTACTTTCAAATTAAATTCTACTGGATGTTTCAAAGCTTCAAGACAGCAAGGATTTCCTGGTTGTTATGAAGCCGCTGATTGTGCTCTAATTGTAGAATCCATTCTGATTGCAAAAAAGTAATTGACTTGAATATAATGATCATCAATGCACACTTGACTCAGAAGATGCGTATCGACATACAACTGCTGGATTAACCCGATGGTGCAGTAGCTGCTATATAACTGCTGCCCCGCACAGGAGCTATTGATGTTGGTAGAGCCAATCTTCATGAAAACTACACATGCTTAGCCTAATTAAATGTAAATGCATAATGATTCTAATTGCATGAATAAATTCATTTTCTCTCTTAAGATGTCCCTAAACATGAACTCTCATTCATAGCATTGTTTAGTTACTCAGTCTCACATGCAAACATTATAATTCCATTAGCATCCTTGGGAAGCTAGATTAAACATAAATTGCATTTTCTTATGCTTAGCATTGCTTAATATGATCCATAAGTACATTCATATATTGTTTATCATGCATGATTGAGCTCATTGACTTCTATAAATACCTTAATGTTTGTCAGAGCCGATATACTTATGGAGAGCCCTCCGACATATAAAGTGATTGCACTTCAGACGACCTGAGTTCAAGTCCCGACTCGAGGACCCTTCCCAATTCCATCTTCCTCTCGCCACCATTTCGCTTCCTGTCTGTCTATATTGCAATATGTCCTATAAAAATAAAGCCAAAACGCCACACAAATAAAGTTTAAAATGCTATGCTAATGCTGATGCTTAGACTCTATGTAAATATGCACTGATTCGCACTGCCAATTTCACTTTTAAGCTTAGAGCATGTTTACACTTGGCAGGTTTGGTTCATTTAAAACTAATGCTGGTGTGATTTCTCTGTTTGTGCAGATGGAAGTTCATTAGTCAAAAGGTGTGAGAACACTGCGACTGAAACAAAAACACCTTGCAATTACCCAGAATGCCTTATTAACAGTAACACCCTAACATTAAGGCATTGAGTTTTGCCTTCCAAACATCACTTGCAGAAGAGATAAAAATCTCACACGACTGAGTATTAAAGTAGTGTTAATAGAAATGAGGTAGACTGATTGTGATTTATGGGAATAAATTGTTCTGTTTCTGTCTGAAGATATGATCTCACTTCTCATATACTTAGCTGACACATATATTAACTGACAGCCGTGTGTGTGTGTGTGTGTGTGTGTGTGTGTGTGTTCCTGCAGTTCCACCACATACGTGTTGGAAGAGGATGAGCCAGCGTTCCTGGAGGAAGTCGACTACAGTGCAGAAAGCAATGACGAGAATGATCCCGATCTTGAACCCGATCTCCAGGATAACCATGCCCTCCCGGACCCCAATTCTGACTCCGAGTTCAGCCGCCAAGACTCACTTAACTGAAATGAAACCAGACTCACTTTAGTGTAAGGCTTTAGCTGATCTCACCAGTCGTTTGCCTGTGTACTGCATCACCTGTGTTTGCCTAATTGCCTACTTTATAGAAACTCCTTTGTTCACAAAGTTGAACTACATTAGAATAACCTAACTTTAAAATCAGCTGTCTAACAACAAACATAACATAATAATGCAGAAGATCCTTTTGAGACCATAATGCTTATAGATGCTTTACAAGTTACAGCATTATTAGTAATGTTAGAAATCAATCTAGAATACGTCATTATTAAAATAGGAGGAAAAGTTTGGTCGTTATTTACTCATCCTCATGTTCCAAACCTGTTTAACTTTCTAAAATTCTGTGGAACACAAAACTAGATGTTATGAAGAATGTTCACACTTTTCTGTTACGTACAATGAAAATGTAGTTTTAAAGGGATAATTCACCCAAAAGTGAATTTGCAGTTTTTTTCTCAGCCTGAGGTCATTCAAGAAGTAGGTGACTTTTTTCTTGAGTAGAACAGTAAAGAAGAGTTTTAGCTGAAACAGTGGTCCTTGGTGATTCATAAAATGCAAGTCAATAGCTACTGTCACTTTAGGAGTCAAAAGGCATATACAGGCAACACAAAATTAATACTCATGGCTCCTGACTATATATTGAGGTCTTATGAAGCGAAACGATTGGTCTGTGCAAGAAACTGAACATTATTTACAACATTATCTGTAATCCAGAGCTTCAGGCAAACAGTGAGTATGTTCTCAAGAGTCTGCATAATGTTCAGTTTTTTGCACAGACCAATCGTTTCGCTTCATGAGACCTCATATCATCAGGAGCCATGAATGTTAATTTTGTGTTATCTGTATATGCTTTTTTGACACTCAGAGTGACGGCAGCCACTGACTTGCATTTTATGAATCACCAACGACCACGGTTTCAGCTAAACATCTTTAATGTTCTACTGAAGAAAAAAGTCACCTTCATCTTGGATGGCCTGAGGGTGAGTAAATTAACAGCAAATGTTCATTTTTGAGTGAACTATCGCTTTGCTGCATGATATGTTCCACAGAAGAGAAAGTCAAACAGATTTGGAAGGACATGAGGGTGTGTAAATGACAGAACCTTTAAAACTCTGAAAAGTGAAAATGTAACAGTCCCTATAATAAGAAATTGGATGAAATTATTAATTATAGTTAACAAAAATGAAATGTTATGTGCTAAACTCTCACTAATTAAAATTTTTTGGTGCTATATTATAAAAGGCCATGACTATTTAATAAATACTGGTGTTTCCTTGACTCACATTTCATTAAGAACAGCTGGTATGGCTGTAATCCTGATGCAACCTGACATATGGTCATCTAACAAACCACAATGTCACGTAACTTCACCATGAGGATAGAATCAAAGCTGCACGCTCATAACAACACCTCACAGTACAACAATGCAGTCTAATGAATGTAACGTCACTCTTATTCTCACGAGAACCGCTCACCTGCGTGCTTCCTGTGGCCTGATAGGATCACCATGAGGTCGCAGTGCTAGATCAGTATTGTTTGTGTGAGTGTGTGGTTCACGGCACATTTTGTGGCTGTACTTGCTTTTTAATTGGGAGAGCTTCTGTATTTTAATTTAGATGTTAATATTTATTTGTTGCATTTGTATAATTAGTGCATGGTTTTTGGAAGTTGCCTTTTTAATTTATTTTATTAGTTTTATTTGTTTATTGGGAGAAAAGAAATGTAATACTTGATTTTGATGCTGGCAGTGCAGCGTGTGTGAGTGTGCTTGTTTGTTGTCGTGTTTGTTTGGTGTCAGCAGTTGGCCAAAGTACTAAATGTGTGTTTGGGGTAGAGAAAAATGTATAAGTTTGGTTGTTTTTGAATGATTGTCAATCTTTGATTGAAAGTATGGGTAATAAACAACTAAGTTAAACTGATCCGTTTGTCGCATTTGCACTTATTTTGGATTTAAATGACTTTTTTTTTTTAATTAAGACTCATTTTCAGTGTGGACAAATTAATGTACTTGCTGATATTTATTACAAATAAATGCTATTCTTGAACTTTTTGTTCATCAAACAAATCCTAGAAAAAAAATTCACAGTTTCCAAACAAATATGAAGCTACACAACTGTTTTCAACATTGATAATAGGAAATGTTACTTTCAAATCAGCATATTAGAATGATTTCTGAAGGATCGTGTGACACTGAAGACTGAAATAATGATGCTGAAAATTCAGCTTTGATCACAGAAATAAATTACATTTTAACACTTAAACATTAAAATCTGTGATAGACTATGATAGATTGATTCTGCACATTTTATGTTTTCAGATATTTTCATGAATTTTAAGTAGTGGTGTCAAAACGATTAATCGTGATTAATCGCATCCAAAATAAAGTTTTTTGTTTACATAACATATGTGTATGTACTGTGTATATTTATTATGTTTATATAAATACACACACGCATGTATACATTTCAGAAAAATATGTTGTTTATATATTAAATATATTTATATATAATGTAAATTATATGAATATAAATATAGACATGTAAATATTTTCAAACTATATACTGTATGTGTGTGTATTTATATATACACATAATAAATATACACAGTACACACACATATATTATGTAAACAAAAACTTTTATTTTGGATGCGATTAATCATGATTAATCGTTTGACAGCACTAATTTTAAGTATAAACTAAACAAAATAAACATTTAAATTCATAACTTTAGCTATCATTAAATTGTATCATATCAGCCACCCATGTTGGCTGACCAGCTAATTAAAATACACACTTTCCAAATATTATCACAAAATTTCAACATTTTACAGTACATGCTAAAATGGAATTGCACCTACTGTCATACAATCGATTAAATAAAACAGAATGTACTGTAGCACAGCCTCTCGTACCTTAACTAACTAGACTTTACATAGCGAAAAACCACAGCCATGACGTTTATAACACAACAGACGTTCATCTGCCCAGAAGAGTCTTACTGTTAAAAGGATAACTGAGACGACTTTACAGCTCAAATAACACAGACTTGTATGAAAGAATTAAAGTAAACACTTTAACAAAATTAGAAGCTTCACATTTAGGCTTCTAAATGTCTCCTAAATGCCCATATGCTTCTTTTGTACATGCATTAGTGCAAATGCTATTTTTGCTTGTTTTTACAAACTGTGGCGCTACAACATGCCGTCCATAAAGCTTAGCTTGTTTTGAACCTGGATCACTGTGGACAAGTGGCCGGTCAGACAGGAAAGAGTAAAATGAGAGAATGAATAAGTGGGAGCGGGAGAGATGTGGCTTAAGCAGCGGAAGAATGCTAATCCACAGTCGGCATGCCAAAAGAAAGCTCCCGTCTTTTCAACTCTATCACTTCCTCTTTCTTTTCAGCATCCCTTCATTTTCCACAGCGCAGAAACAAAAGACTCAATCCCAGCTGGCCCTCAAAGACAGCTGCATTCACATCAGACCCCTAATTAACCACACCAATACATTTGACATGCATATGTCAACACAATCTGATGCTCCCCTGACTATTAATTTAAAACCCATTCATTGGCTTTCATGTAACTTCATTCATTGTGCAGATCTTTATCAGTGTTTTTCATTAGTCTGTGGTTGTAAAAGCTTTTTCCCCCCTCTTTATTTCTCACTCTCCATTGTTTGCATATAGTTTTTATAGATATATATATATGACCTGCTGATTACATTGTTCAAAGCCATAAACAGTTTAAACAGGGAGTTAAGGCTTAGCCATCTGTGCCTATCTGTTACATTTTAGCCTATCTGTTGCTATTTGAAAAATAGAATTTGCCAAACCAGAGGACAAATGAAACCTAAGGACAAATTAATACAGCATTAAGGCAACAACACTATATTTTTCACCAACAGTCAACTATTTTTCTTGTTAACTAGTGCTTAAAAAGGGAATTCTGCAAAGATTTTCTCTGCTGTCAATTACATATAGCCTATAGTCTGTCACACTGTGTGCATACTGTTGGTGTTAATCCAGCATTGGAAACACTGGGAGACGGTTCACACTTTATGTGTGAGAGGTTGTGGGTTCATATCCCGGACGAGCCCCCAATTTATGGTTGCATTCCAATTTGAAGTGACAATGGAACTTTGGAAAGCACAGGGCAATTGTGTCACATAATGTGGCCATTTGATACACACTTGGTAAAAGCAATGAAAGTCTTTGTCATCCTACAGTGACCTTCAAGGGGTCTACAAACTCTGTCCTGGAGGGCCGGTATCCTGCAGCGTTTAGCTCCAACTTGCCTTAACACACCTGCCTGGCTGTTTCTAGCATGCCTATTAAGACCTTGATTAGCTGGTTCAGGTGTGTTTAATTAGGGTTGGAGCTAAACTCTGACATTGGCCCTCCAGGACCGAGTTTGGAGACCCATGGCATAAACCATTGTTTGGAATTTGCACTGTTTGACTGAAATTATTTCTCTGAATATGCTAGGGTAGGGTGATTCACCACCAGTCCTGGAAGTCCACTGTCCTGAAAAACAAAACTCCTGCCCAAGTCAAACACACCTGGACAAGCTTGTTCAGGTGCGTTTGATTAGGGTTGTAGCTAAACTCTGCAGGAGAGTGGGTCTCAAGCACTAGAGTTGCCCAACCCTGACCTATCCCGTTAAACCCACTAGATGCGGCACTGCTAAATTGTTGCTGGCAGAAATAGAGAAGAACAATGCAAACAGATCTTGGTTACATCAAAACATCTAGGAGCTGTTTGCACAGAATGTGGTTTGGCATTCCACTACACTGCTTTTCCATTGTTTCTCTGTGTAAACATGCTCTAGATGGGGTTTTCTAACTGGTCTTAAAAGCCGCTCAGCACTGCACAGTTTTTTTCTCCCTGTCTAACACTCCTTATTTAACTCCTCCAGGAGAGGTTTGAAAACCCTTGAACCTCAGACCTGTCCTAGGGACTGCATATTTTGTATATCTTCCTTATTTAACACACCTGATTCAGTTCATCAGCTCATTAGTAGAGTCTGCAAAATTTTATCTGGGTGTGGCCTATGAGGGAGACACAAAAATGTGACAAAGGAGACACACAAAAATCCTATTCCTGGATCTCTGCGTTCCTGCAAAGTTCATCTCCAACCCTAATCAAACCTTATACCTTTACAGACAGGTGTGTTGGATCAGGGTTAATAAGTGAACTCTGCAGAAGGTAGCATTCTAGATAAAGGAATAACCACTTGACGGATGTCTTTGACCATTACACGTACGTCTTGCACATGAGTGCTGCATATAAGAACAAGTTAAAAGAAATTAAGCTTTTAAAAGAATATATCTCCAGACCTTAAGTTTTTTTCCAATTCACTGCCTTGCATCTAAAAATGTTTAATGCAAAAATGCTTTCTTTTCTGTGAACTGCCTCAATGTGCTTGGTTGGTTTTGTCTGGACTCCATGTATAATATGAATTGTTTGAAATAAAACCATGATGCTAATTAAACACACGTGAACCATCAATAATCAAGGTCTTGGGGATTACTAGAAATTTTAAGGCAGGTGTGTTGGAGTTAAACTGCAGGATAGTTGCCCTCCAAAAGCAGGATTGGACACCCCTGTAATAAACAATGTAATGCCATGCTTGATTTGGTAACTGTATTTAGTCATTGCACTCTCTTGTTGGTTTAGGAGACAAGTCAGTAGGATTCAAATCCCAGATGAGCCCCTCATTTACTGTTAACGGTAGATGACTTTTCTATACAGTGGTCACGTAAAGTAATTTGACAATGCACATCTTATTGAATTACAAAATGTAAAACTAAATGGCATATGCTAATTATTTTAAACCATTTCTCAGAACAAACTATTCTGAGCCACTGTGGATGTTTATAATAGGATATAGTGTAATCATAGCTTCATAAAGACATACATACATAGACAGAGCTGCTCTAACAAACGAAACCTACCTCACCCACAATGCACACACACATAAATGCAGAGGTCCTCTATGGATGAGTGAATTATTTAGTTGTATATGAAAGAACGTTATTGACTGATTATCTGTGTTCTGAATTATTAATTTGTGAAGATGCTGGTCAGGAGTGGGGTGGGGGTGTTTGTGTGTGTGTGAGAGAGAGAGAGAGAGAGAATGAGGAATGTGGTGAGAAATATATGGAGGTAAAGACGAGAAGATGGTAGAGGTCAAGCACAGGAAGTGAAACATGGTACCCAACCAAGAAAAACGGTGACATTGCATCCTTTACATTTAGACCAATATTGAACATGGACATTGGATACACGAGGGGATGTGCAGGCCGATCTCAAGCTATAAGATCCCAACATGTGCTGTTGGTTTTCATCAGAAAAAAATACCATGTAGACAGGCAGGCTCTTTGTTAATCGGATGTAAAATAGAAATAGGCTCATTTTAATTTTAATTTTAATACTAAGATTCACAAACAATAAAAATGTCAAAATAAAATACAGAAAAAGTACAGTAACATTATTAAAGTAGATTTTTACATTTTGGGGGTGGGGATATTCTGCGTGGTTTCCAGGATGTTTCTAAGCAGCTTTTTCAGGATTTGAGGTATCTTTCTAAGTTAATTTGAGCCATAGTCTTAGTAAACACAATTAATTAGTGATGGACAGCTAATTCATGGAGTTCAAGGAATGCTAGTGATGAAACTGAACAACATTGGTACACATGAAGCCATGCCACGATAACATCTTGATCTTGATTGTGAGACATTAACATCTTGATCTTGAACTCATGGAGAACTCCTTAGTTTGAATCAGCAAGTCAACGGGAATTACCAAATGACTCTACATCAGCCAATCCTCCTTCTGGATGCCCACTAATACTGCAAAGTGATGCTGCATGCGTTCACACTGTTATTACCGTAGGCTCAAGATGACAACACACGACTTTCTATTTGGAGTTGTTCATGTCCTCAGACTGAGAATTATGCTCTTTTATAGACCAATTTGGAGTAGACGTCACAGTTACTTCCCTTGCAGCTGCGCGCGCATAGTGGTGGCAGAAAAACACTGGTAACACTGGTAAAAGCCATAGAATAAGTAAAAAATATATATTTTTGTGCCTTTGGATGTCAGAATCGGATTGTAAATAATATTTATAGAATATTGTCGTCAATTGTTTAAATTTGATTTAAACAATAGGAACGTATTAGCCCTACAGTTACAGCATGAAATAATTTTTAAACCTATTACTATTAACATTTTACATAACATTTATGTATTTTATCTCACAATTCTGACTTAGTTTATATGTCCTAGTTCGGACTTTATAACTTGATTTAACTCAACAATAGTGAGGAAAAAACGTCTGATTATTTTAGATTTAAAAACGTCTGATTTAATTTATTTTAGTTTATTAGATCCATGTCGCACAGTGTGACATTCAATGATTTTATAGGATTGCTAAAATCGTGCAGTGTGTCTCAGGATTTAAAGAAAACACAAAACCATAACATACTGATGCGGCATATACAGGTGCATCTCAATAAATTAGAATGTCGTGAAAAAGTTAATTTTTTCGTGTAAGTTATTTAAAAAAGTGAAACTTTCATATATTTTAGATTCATTGCATGTAAAGTAAAACATTGCAAAAGTTTTTTTGTTTTAATTTTGATGATTAGAGCTTACAGCTCATGAAAGTCACCACAGCCATATCACCCTGCAGCCCAAGACTGGTTGCCCACTGAAGCTAAGCAGGGTTGAGCCTGGTCAGTACCTGGATGGGAGACCTCCTGAGAAAACTAGGTTGCTGTTGGAAGAGGTGTTAGTGAGGCCAGCAGGGGGTGCTCACCCTGTGGTCTGTGTGGGTTCTAATGCCCCAGTATAGTGACGGGGACACTATACTGTAAAAAGCACCGTCTTTCGGATGAGACGTTAAACCGAGGTCCTGACTCTCTGTGGTCACTAAAAATCCCATGGCACTTCTCGTAAAGAGTAGGGGTGTAACCCCGGTGTCCTGGCCAAATTCCCTCCACTGGCCCTTGTCAATCATGGCCTCCTAATAATCCCCATCCACTTGATTGGCTCTATCTCTCTCTCCTCTCCACCTGTAGCTGGTGTGTGGTGAGCGCACTGGCGCCGTTGTCCTGTGGCTGCCGTCGCATCATCCAAGTGGATGCTGCACACTGGTGGTGGTTGAGGAGTGACCCCCCACATGATTGTAAAGCGCTTTGGGTGTATGGCAATACACAATAAAGCGCTATATAAATGCATCATTCATTCAAAAATCAGTATCTCAAAATATTAGAATATTTACATTTGAGTTTCAATTAATGACCATCCATACAGTATAAATTCCGGGTATCTCTTGTTCTTTGAAACCACAATAATGGAGAAGACTGCTGACTTGGCAGTGATCCAGAAGACGAACATTGACACCCTCCACAAAGAGGGTAAGTCACAGAGGGTCATTACTGAAAGGTGTGGCTGTTTACAGAGTGCTGTATCAAAGCATATTAAATGCAAAGTTGACTGGAAGGAAGAATTTGGGTAGGAAAAGGTGCAAAAGCAACAGGGATGACTGCAAGCTTGAGAATACTGTCAAGCAAAGCTGATTCAAACACTTGTGAGAGCTTCACAAGGACTGGACTGAAGCTGGAGTCAGTGCATCACGAGTCACCACGCTCAGACGTCTTCAGGAAAAGGGCTACCAAGCCACTTCTGAACCAGAGACAACGTCAGAAGCATCTTACCTGGGCTGTGGAGAAAAAGAACTCAGTGGTCCAAAGTCCTCTTTTCAGATGAAAGTAAATTTTGCATTTCATTTGGAAATCAAGGTCCCAGAGTCTGGAGGAAGAGTGGAGAGGCACAGAATCCATGTTGCTTGAAGTCCAGTGTGAAGTTTCCACAGTCAGTGATGATTTGGGCTGCCATGTCATCTGCTAGTGTTGGTCCACTGTGTTTTCTGAAGTCCACAGTCAACGCAGCCATCTACCAGGAAATATTAGAGCACTTCATGCTTCCTTCTGCTGACAAGCTTTATGGAGATGCTGATTTCATTTTCCAGCAGGACTTGGCACCTGCCCACACTGCCAAAGGTACCAAAAGCTGGTTCAATGACCATGGTGTTACTGTGCTTGATTGGCCAGCAAACTCGCCTGACCTGAACCCCATAGAGAATCTATGGGGTATTGTCAAGAGGAAGATGAGAGACACCAGACCCAACAATGCAGATGAGCTGAAGGCCACTGTCAAAGCAACCTGGGCTTCCATACCACCTCAGCAGTGCCACAAACTGATCACCTCCATGCCACGCCGAATTGAGGCAGTAATTAAAGCAAAAGGAGCCCCTACCAAGTATTGAGTACATATACAGTAAGTGAACATACTTTCCAGAAGGCCAACAATTCACTAAAAATGTTTTTTTTTTATTGGTCTTATGAAGTATTCTAATTTGTTGAGATAGTGAATTGGTGGGTTTTTGTTAAATGTGAGCCTAAATCATCACAATTAAAATAACCAAAGACTTAAACTACTTCAGTCTGTGTGCATTGCATTTATTTAATACACGAGTTTCACAATTTGAGTTGAATTACTGAAATAAATGAACTTTTCCACAACATTCTAATTTATTGAGATGCACCTGTACTGTATTCACCTTCTTCACTCTTCCCCAGATTACACGGCTCGGGGACCCAAACATGGGTCTTTTAACCACTCTGTACATTTTGTTAGCTGGGCAAATGGACTGTCAAATAACCAATAACTTCTGACATGGTCTCATAATGTGTAGTGTAGTTCTTTAGCTTAATTAGGGGTTAAAATTTGGGCCTCTTAGTGGAAAACCAATTGCCTATGAAACATCTTGGTTCCCACTGCATTTTCTGCAGTATTCAAACACACATATAAAACAACATAAATAATATTCCATATAAAACATATCTCAATTTAAACTCATGTAGGCTACACCTAATGGTTATCTTACACTGTTGAATCAATAATTGTGCCCCTGACTGGCTGATCATTGTACTCAATGTGGTCTAATACCTTTAAAGTGTTTCCCCATTAGCATCCCAATTCACCTCAGTGGCAGTTCCTCTGGTATTTAGCACAGCATGTTTTCAATATGTACTTCATACTGTCAGTTTTGTTTTGGACGATGTCTGACTTTACTAGCACAACATTCATCAGCATTAGCACTTTGTCCTCATTGTTCTGTTCATCTGAGCAGTTCATGTCATTAACTCTGGAGCCTGCTCTAATAAGATGTACTATGATACTACCATGGTTTTTGGACATGATTTTATGGTATTCTTTGGTACCCCTATATGGATCTATTTTGAAAACCAACTTAAACCTAGTATATAAGATTAAATTTAAATCAAGCACATGCTTTATCGGCTTTGGTAGTTAAAGACAGAATGGTACAGTACCACAGCACAGATGGTAAAACACATTGACCCAGAGTACCCAAAGCCTGCTGTCAGCAACTGTTTTCTCTCTACACGTTGACACTAAGCAGCCGCTAATGTGGTCAATCTGATGAATAGACAGCACATGCTAATATCCCAAATGATCTTCCCTACTTTCCCAGAAGAAAAGCCCTGACATCAGGATGGATCTGTGTTTACTATTTAAACAGACCACAAAACCTCACAGTTGTCCACATAATGTATTGGAGTGGCATTTAAAAGTGAATATTTCTGAGGATGCAAGGTGGAAACTATCCATTTAGAATGAAGAGGAGGGGGTCCTCTCTTTAAATTTTGATGAAACCTTTTTTTTTTCTCAGCCTTACAAAACTTGGGTAATTGTTAAAAGTTCTGGGTACTTTTCAGTGTTATATATGATATATACAATATTGGATCCCACTGACTTTCATTGTATGGAGGGAGAGAGAAGAAAAAAAAAACATTGTTTAAAAATGATCTTTTGTGTTCCACAGAAGAAGCAAAATCATACAGGTTTGGAACAACATGAGGAAAATAAAACATGACTGAATTTTAATTTTTGGGTGGACTATCTCTTTAAATGGTTTACTCACAACTGTGGTCTCTAGATATGGCTTGGATCCGTCCATCATAGTACATTTATTCAATTTTTTTTTTATTATTGTATGTCAATGTATTATACGCCAAAATATTAGACTGATCACCTAATATTTTGTAACACCTTTCCTCGACAAACCACACTATTTGAGGTCTCATTCCTGTTTGTAACACAAATATTGCATGAGTTGACATGCTATAGTTCAATACTATAAGAGTTATAAGTCTTCAAACATGTATATAAAACTGCATGAACTGGTTTGAAATGATGAGATCAGAGGATCTTTGTTTGTTTAGAGCTGCGGTTGTTTGCACACTCACACACACTCGGTCCTTCGAGAATTCTGCTACGCTTTGAAAAATCCAAGTGATTGCACTGAGCGCCATGGATGTGTTTTTAAAAGCATTTAGCCCTCTGGCAATTAGTTAGGTCTTAATGTACAATGTCAAAACAAGCCATCGATCCACTGATTGATCAATCCTCCCTTTCTTTCCCCCTCTGCCTACGTCAGAGAAACGGGAATTGGAACAAGTTCTTGTTTTATTCTCTTGAAGCTTCAGATCTACTACAGCAACACTAATGCTACATAAACTTTATAGATCGTGCCATTTCATCATAAATTGTTTTTAACTTGCTCTGGTCTCCATCACGTTACTGTATGAAGTAAATTTTCAGGCTGGCAACCAATAAGACATAAAAAACATGGCTGTCAATAAAGCATTTTAGTGCCTGTAGGTCAATACGTTCGGCCCATGTTATCAAAGCACTCTGTATGAACCTCTATTGACCAACCTATAAACATGAATCTATACGCATAACTCACTGTCACAATAACACACTCCACACACACACACTCATTATGAGGTAAGACATTACACTTTTATTAAATACAATGGCGGACAACTTGACTGGTCCATATATCTCATACAGACGAGGACATCTGATTGTACTTTTGTAGCTGAACGTATAACATTATTCCATAAATGAAATTATCACACTACTTGATACTCTGCAGAAATCTTCTTTTCAGGTGTCAATAGGTTTATGTTAAAAAGTATTAAGAAAAGGGAGGAAGTATCCCAATCTTGGACTTAAAGTCAACATGAAACAGCCTTTGAAAGCCATTTTACTAATGTAAATTGGTGACTGGTGGTGTCAACAGAAAAGGCAAGTTGTTTCAGAGTTACACACTGACTTGTATGTGTTTAATAATGTGCACAAAACAGGAAAGTCTAAGAAAGTAAAGAGGGTCAGTTTTACTTTCACGTTGACTTTAATACTTGTTTAAGGTAGTTTAGCTTATAGACATTCTGAAACATCAGAAGAAGTTCTGTACATGTAGAGGAAGGTGTTTGATATGCAGTCACAGTTTATTGTTCTTTCGCAGGACAATCTGAGTTTTTTTGTGTAAGGCAAGACTAATCTGAAACACTGACTCATATTTGTATCTAAAACAACATTTTCCCTCTGCTTCATGATGAAAACATTGAAAAAAAGGAATTGCATTTTTGCATTGTTTTCATGACAATTAAGCACATTTTATATTTTATATTACATTTTGCCATATAACATAAAAAAATCCTAGCTATCACTGTAATGAGAAAAAAGTAATGACATTCAAATGGTAAAATATTGTGCAAATTAAATTATGCAAATTTAAATAAAAACATTGTTCTACAGTAAAAATGACTGTATTACAGTAATAAGAATTACCATTGAGAATAATGGAAACTGCACAAAAAAAGGACAATACATTGTCAAAGAAAATTTGTGGAGAAAATGTTCTTAATGATCATGAAACAATGGCCACAATTTGGAATTAGGCTTCTTTTTTGTCAATGTAACCTGAACATCTAACCTGGAGTAGTTTTCTCATTGTTCATCCAAAATATGTAATCTTTCTGTCTTTTTTTTTTCATTAATACATCCCATTCCATCAACCCAGAAACCACCTCTATATTCACTCCCAACCAAGTATGAAAAAAATATAATATTAAGAATAATCATCTTTACATAAAATCATTTACAGGCAAAAGTCAAAAACAAAAATGCTTCACATTAAGTAAAAAATAAATAAAATATTAAGTTATAAGTTACATATCTTAAAGATTACAATTCTTATTCCGAAAAATAAATTAATTAATTAATTAACTCCAAACTTAAATAATTTTTGGGACTTTCTGCTCAAAAAC
Source organism: Schizothorax lantsangensis (assembly GCA_027422415.1). Classification (NCBI taxonomy): domain Eukaryota; kingdom Metazoa; phylum Chordata; class Actinopteri; order Cypriniformes; family Cyprinidae; genus Schizothorax; species Schizothorax lantsangensis. Next base: position 27,056,867 of record CM049851.1, read on the forward strand.
GGAATTGATTGGAAGATTTTTGTTGACAAATTCACGGCATTGAGTCTAGTGTGCAAAGTCTCCCATGGGAGAAGGGACTGACGGTGCAATAATGAACGCAAACAAAAAGGATGCTGGGATAGGATCTCTATAGTGATAAATAGATATAATCATTTATGTACGATAAAAGGAAGAAGAAATGTGGGTTTTAGTGAGGTGACTCATGTTTATCTCTGTTTAACATTATTTTCCTCCCCTCGTCTCATTCTCTCCATCCTGTCCCCTCCCTTCTCTCCTCTTTTCCCCACTGATAGCGCATATGAGTCTAGAGGGAGTTGCTACTAATAGGAGACATTTGTCCTGTAATGAAATATATATTACACTATAGCAGTTGTACAACCCGAAGCTTGAGTACTACATTAGTGCGTCCACTCAGTAGTAAAACATGGCGAATGAGAAAGAGAGAAAGAAAGGTCGTAATTTAGCCCGCACCATCATAATCGGGCACTCTGCGTAATTAAGCTCCTGTAAGAAATGCAAGCTGACGGTACTCAGGCACGGCCTCATCTCAAAGGATTCCATCTAGCCCTCAAAAGCGAACAGCGTCTACAACCTATGGTATGGTATGGTTGTAACCTATGCAACCTATGGAGGCTATGGGTGTTGATTTTGTGGTGGACACAGGTGCAGAAAACAAACACGCTGGTTGTGACGTCACATAGTGGTGAAGGCTTAGCTTATGAATATTAATAAGGTTATGCACAAATAATTGAACTTGATCTTATAAATATGAAGCATTGATATGGAAATTGGGTCAGTAGTAGAGTATCTGCTCAAGTCAAAAGTCAAATGTGACATTATGTGTAGAAATGTCCAAAAATCATACATCATAACTAATTCAATCACCGGATCGCTACTCATACTAGCAAAATGAAAACCCTTGCTTGACAATTGGAGATGCGTCCACTGCACTTGTCATAATCCTGCTGCAAGCCATTTCATAAAGTAGTGGGACAAAATTGGTGGAAAAGGAGGGACAATATTGGCCATGGCAAAAGTGGTGGGGACGTGTCCCACTATAAATAACGCCTATGATCCAGACACATTTTAGTGAGTTACTTCTCCATTTCAGATGAGTTCGGCAGCAACAACATCCTGTCAGCATCCAGAAGCTTTTAATTAGAGTCGCTCAACCATGAAACTACATTGGTAATGTCCAGTTCTATAAACACACATGAATACGTATAGATATAGTTGCAGTTTCTCACTGTTGATCACCATGCTAATTTCAGGTTCTGTGCTTTTTATCGGATTTAGAATGAAACAAGTGGGAGCCGACAGGACCAAATCCATCTGATGGGGAGAAAAGCTGTTTGTTTGTGTTTGGTCATTGTTTATGGAGCTGCTGTTTCCTCTTTGTTGTTAAGAGGGACGCCCTTCCTCAAGTCCCGAATGCATTTTTCCCAAACTGGAATTTAAAGATGTGAACTTGCTCCAGATGTTGAGGATGGTTGGAAATTTGGTTCTTGGTAACTAAACTATAGTCACTTCAATGTGGCTCTTTCCATTCAATCCATTTTTGTTCAGAAATACATCATTCGTAGTCATTGTACATGGACAAGATCCCATTTCCATTTTATATTGAGAAGAGGTGCAGTTGACGAGGAGGTGGACAAGGAAGGAGATGTTAAAGCTGTAGAAGTAAGAGATTTTGGGTGGGATAGAGGAGGGGGCAGTTTCAGGAATCCACTCGCAGTCCCACACACGGCACAAGCTCTCTTATCCCAGGATGTCCAGATACACTGGTGATGCCTTGGCCAGGTTGAGGAGCAGGTTATGAATCTCTTTAATGATGAGTCGGGTGTGTGGTTCTCTCAGCCAGCATCCCAGCATCAAGTCATACACCTCCTTTGGACAGGTCCGGGGTCGCTGCAGTACACGACCTTGGGTGATACACTCAATCACCTACAAAAGAGTAAGAAGTGAAAGGTCAAACAAAATAAATGTCCAGAAATGTGTGAGGCAAACTGCTATAAAAGTAGAAAAGGATTGCTTATAAAGATAAACCAACAGGCAAAGTGTGACAAAGTTCAAGCAGTTTGAAGTTTTTATAGTGTAGACTTGTCAGGAGTGTCCAAACTTGTTCCGGCACTGCCACTGTCTTGCAGAGTTTAGCTTCATCCCTAATTAAGCACACCTGAACCAGCTAATCAAGGTAATCAGATTCACTAGAAACTTCCAGGAAATCTGCAAGACGTTGGCCCTCCAGGATCAGGATTGGACACCCCTGCATTATGTTACTGAATACATGGACTGTTTGACAAGAAATCTGATATTTGAATGGATGTAGGACTTGTTAAGTGGTTGCTTAGGTGTTCTAAGTGGTTTCTAAGGTTCTTCTGGTTGGTTATGGTGTTGTGGTCCCAGGGCAGAGGTGTAGAGTCCTATAGAGTTTAGCTCCAACTTGCTCCAATACATCTGCCTGGAAGTGTCTAGTAATTCTGTGGACCTCCAATAGCTGGTTCAGGTGTGCTTAAATGGAGTTGGAGCTAAAGTCCAGGATAGTGGTCTGGTCATCCCTGTCATAGGGCGTTCTGGGTGGTTTCTGGCATCTTCTAGTTGGTTGCTAATGTGTTCTATGTGGTTGCTACTTTCTCAGAAAAAAAGGTTCAAAAGCTTTCACTGGGGGAGTATCTTTTCAAAAGGTACAGTTTTGTACCCTTTAGGTACTAATATGTACAATTTAGGTGTGTAATATGTGCATTTAAAGTACCAATATGGACCCTTTAGGTACAAAAATATGTACCTTTTGAAAAGATACCATACAGTGACAGTTTTGTTACTTATATTTTTGAGAGTGTATGGTGTTCAGGATGGTCTAGACTCTAGAGGGCATGGCTTCCTAACCCTGTTCCAAGGGGCACATTTATAGGATAATATTGTCATTATGTGACAATTCAAGGCAGTCTGTCTGCTTCCTGATGTGGGCCCCAGTTAGTCAAACACTAACTCTACAAAGATAATACGCCAGATTTCTAGAAAGACAAGTAGCACCCTTCCTGGAGGGATGGATGTCTCTCTTTAGCAGGTCAGGTCTATCCCAAGAACTTGGCCAATTATCTATGAATCCTATGCTATTCTGTGGACACCAGCCATTAAGAAGTGTTCAAAATCGTGTACTGTTGTACTTTAGGAACAGGGTTGGGAAACTTTGTTCAGGCATCTCCTAGTTAGTTGTTAATGTATTCTGTGTGGTTGCTCTGGTGTTCTGTATGGTTTCTAATGTGTTCAAGTTGTTTGTTTGGGTGTTCTGGGTGGTCTCTAGGGCAGGGGTAGACAACCTTTTTCCTGGAAGTCTACTTTTCTGCAGACTTCAGTTCCAACCTGCTCCAACAGACCTGCCTGTGATTTTCAAGTGATCCTGGATACATTGCACTTGCATAAACAGACTAGTCTTAAAAAGTAAGTAAAGACTGAAAGGTAAGTCACCTTGCGCTCAATACAGATTGTGTCAAAGCACTTAACAGTATCAAAAGGTAAAAGAAAGGTATATTGGTCTAATTTGAATCTGAAAAGTAAGACTGATTACCCCTTGGCTAACTGCTAGCTGGTCAAATGACTTATTAAGACACAGTCTTACCATCTCTGCAGGATGAATCAAATTTGATAGTTGGATCAAACTCGTTGGCTCATGAATTTAAAAAAAAATGTGTTGCAGAGGGGGCTTCCTCCCAAAAAAGGCATTTTGTGGAGATGATGTTTGTGTGATGTTATTATGCGTCAGTACCTCATTATTTGACAGCTGATACCAGGGCTGTTTCCCATAGGTAAAGATCTCCCACAGCACCACTCCCAAACTCCAGACATCACTCTCCGTGGTGAACTTCCTGTACATGATACTTTCTGGTGGCATCCAGCGGATTGGCAGCATGGTATGACCTCCAACCTATACATGTATAACAGTAAGTGCACATTGAGTCATCCAACATATTAAGTTATGATGCTGATGTAGGTGACGTGAGTTTGAATCTGTCAAATCAATAAATGGCCAAACAATGTAATTAATTATAAAATCAAACGGCACTGAATATTGTATATGTTAAACTGTGGTTTGACATTAAGATGTTCAGGTGTGCTCAAATTGACAAAACAGAAGATACATAAAACCAAGCTACTCTAACAAAACTCCCAGCATCTGACAGGTGCTAATGGATAAGATCCATACAGACTTTTAGAACAAGAGTAGACAGTCAACAGTTTGTTGCAATTGGAGCATTGTTCAGTCCAAAAAGCTCTCAAGAAAATGCTGACAGTATTTCCAGTTCGGGACTTCAGATGGTGCCATAAGTTGCGCCTCTCAGGATTTGGATGCTGTAAGCTTGGGGAGTTGGTCTGGCCTGGAGCTCAACCCCAAAACCAATCATTTCATTTATTAGCTTTCTCCATAATGCGCTGCCTCTGAAATATTAATTATGAGATTGTGGTCCAGTATGTGGATTAGTCTCAGATTAATTGGTTTAACATACTGGACTCATCAAATATTAAGGTCAAAAGCTTTTAACTGGTCCCATAGTGGAGCTACAGACTGGAAGGTCACTTAAAAAATGGTCTATCACACAAGCGCTATTAGAAACCTTTTTCCCCTGCAATCGAACACACACACACACACACACACACACACACACACACACACACATGCTCATCCACACAACAACATCCTGCTAAAAAGCTCAGACCAGTTTGCACCAGTTTAAATTTCTCTTAACTGGTTTTAGGTGGACAATTACTGGCAAAGCCGGATATTGTTGCGGACCAGTTTAATGCCCTAGGTTTGGTTTTAACAGCCTTTTAAAGAGTATGTATGTACATTATTAAGTAAAGGAGAATAGACCTGAATGACTATCATGATCTGTTCACACATTACTTTCATAATTGAGAAAATTTAGATATTCAATTAGGAAAAAGGACAACCTTATCCATCAAAAACTGATTGGTTCATAAGAAGATTGGGGCAAGTTAACATTTGGATGAAAGATTAGAAAGACATGTTTTTCCTTAAATAATGGAATAATGTGTAGTGATAAATGGTGCACAACATGACCAAGAATGTGTATTAAGAAAGTAAACAGGGTTAATTCTGATTTCATGCTAAAATTAAAAGATCAAAATATCGACTCTCTATTAAAGAATTAGTAACACTTTAGGACCAATTCTCACTATTAACTAATTGCTTATTAGCATACATATTACTAGCATTTGGATGTTTATTAGTACTTATAAAGCACATATTAACAGAGCTGGGTAGTAACTGATTACATGTAATCTGGATTACATAATGAGATTCCAAAAATAAAGTATTTGAAATTAGGTAAAATTACATTTTAAAACACTCATATTCAGACTACAGTTACTTTTTTATTGATTTTACGTTTACATATTATTCACACAATATTTGTAATTTTTGGATTCTCCCTAATTCCTCTTTTTCCATCTTTTAAAAGTAATCTAAAACTAATCAATCTGATTATATTACCTGAAATGTGTAATGTAATGGATTATGTTATTAACTACAACTTTTGTCATGTAATTTGGAATCAGTATTTGTAAGTAATCTACCCAGCTCTGCATATTAATGCCTTATTCTGCATGACCATATTTTAGGTCCCAATCCTACCCCATTTCTAAACTTAACAACTACCTATTATTATAACTATTATAATAAGCAGCAAATTTGTACTTTATTGAAGTAAAAGTCGTAGTTAATAGATAATAGTGAGAATTGGTCCCCAAACTAAAGTGTGACCATATTACAGTATATGCAGACAAAGAAGGACAACATAGGTGGAAAAAACTTTATGAGGATCATCAACTATGTTTACAAAGCTTAATACTAACGCTGAATATGCGTTATAATGCACTAATGTGGCTTCATAAGAAGTGCTGTGGTTATACAACATGTTTTCACAACAGAGCTCCACCCATCAGCCTCTGCCTGACCAGCTGTTTCTATGGAAACTGATGTTCTATAGGCCTAATCAATGGCGTACACATTGTGCACACACACACACACACAAATCCACTGACCTGCATTTGAATCTCAATGGAGGCTCATATAATGGAGATGTGTCATGATATTCATCAGTATTCAGAGATAAATGAACTCAAATGAACTTCAGTGAAGAGAGTTATCTAATCGCACATCTCTGCATTTATAAACATCATTCAACCCATATTCAGTCACTGGATAGATGATTCACGCTGAATGCATGAATGGAACACAATAAAAGAACATCATGCTATCAAAGAATAAATTAAGTTGTCAGTGTCTCTTCAATCGCTATATATTCCAAAGTGTGTGGTTTGGTTTCTTGATTTTATTCTCTCTAGCCATTATATTTCTGTATCTTTCAGTTTGTTTTTACTTGTTATCCCTAACTTAGGCCCCTCTTCTTCTCGGTAGGCCCTCATGCTGAATATGGGGGTGAATACTAATGAGAGATCTTTAATGACTTTTTCAGTTTTTGTCTGACAGCGCAAGCGCTCTATTCTTTTTCTTTGCTGTTGCCATAGTAACCCCTCTTTCCTGTTCCCACGCCACTTTCCTCCCTGACTCCTAATCTGGGAGAGACTTACTGACAGTAGTGAATCAGGACACACACACACACACACACACACAAAAATTCTGCTGACATCATACAGGAAGAGAGCCGGTAGGGTCAAGGTGTTTGAATAGCTGGTATTTAGTGATCAGTAGACAGTGTATAGCAAAGAACATGAGAAGCATATTGATTTATACATATACTGGGAAAAGGACTTGAATACCGCCATTAAGTGTCCTTGTGAAGTCAGCATTAATTTCCGACTAATGAAACTGTTACAGAATGGATTAATAAATCTGAATCTGTGGGCAGTGAAAGGCTTCCTAATACTGATATAATCTTGCATATATATATATATATATATATATAATATATTTAACATTCATTTCTGAAAGATGACTGGAGTAATATGAGTAATGGCTGCTAAAAAAAATAGGTAAACAATAACATAATTACTAATGTAAAAATAAATGGAATTTGAATTTATATTTATCAAGTGTAATTTAATAAGAATCCAAAAACATTTTGAGGTCAAAAACACAGTCAAACTAGAAAGCAAACCTTACCCGATAGTAATCTGTACTGTAGACATCTCGGGACATCCCAAAGTCTCCGATCTTCACCAGGAGATTCTCCCCGACTAAGCAGTTTCGTGTGGCCAGGTCTCTGTGAACAAAGTGCTGGGAAGCCAGATACACCATGCCTGCGGCGATCTGCTGCGAAATATGCAACATCTGAGACTGAGTGAGCTCTGCCTGCTGCTGCACCTGTTCATCAGCCATCAGGACTGCATCAGGACCATGAGCCCTACGGGTGGACAGACAAAAAGTAATGACCTCAACCAGACCACAATTCACAAACATTCATCTTAGAGTCAGAGACTGGCCATAAGCACCCTGGTAGATTATTTGGGTTTCAGAGAGAATGTGTTTACCAATTACAAGTTCAAACTTGCTTAACTAGCAGGAATGAAATTCCTATGCTTTGACTGGCTGATTTCCTTTGTATTAGATTTTTTATACATGAAAAATGGCATGTAATTATTGACTTACAAGGACAAAGCAATTATAGAAAAGATGTGACTAAGCACTATTGGATTCCAATACAAACAAACACACTGACAAGTTCAGGCAACTGTACCTAAGGAACTTGTTGAGGTCACCGTGTTTCATGTACTCAAACACCATAATAAGGGGATCGTTCTCCACACACATGCCATAGAACGTGACGATGTGTTCATGCTGCAGATTGGTCAACAACTCAGCCTCACGATGGAAGTCCTTCCTGCCATTCTCACTGGCCTCTTTCAAAGTCTAAAAACACAAAATGTGTACAAATACACTGAGTATACTGACAACCTTAAGTTTAGTATGCCAACATCAACACTAAATTCAACAGCCAACCTTGACAGCCACTAAGATCTTCTCCTGGTCTGTGGACAGGTTGTAGCATTCGGCCAGAAACACTTTCCCAAACGCTCCTTCTCCAAGTTCCCTCTTCAGTACAATGTTGTGCCTCTTAATGTGCTGGACAACTGTTGAAAGAATGCAATACAATTACACATTTCTGTTATTCTTATGAAAATTATTCACAAGAAAGAAGATATTTTGTCATATATTGAATAGGATACTCAAATTAGTCATTTGTTAGACATTGGTGCCGTGACCTGGACTGGTGCTATGACCCGCATTGGTGCCATGACCCGGGTGGGAGTGTTACCGAGGTCAGTTAGTAAGAGCTGCACAGGTAAACCTCACTCCCCTTTCCTCAAGAGGCACACTAGGAACTGACACTAGACGCTGTGGTCTTTAAAGTACTTGTTATCAAACCTACCTCCAAAGCCGGTTGACATTGGTTTTGATCCTGCTCGGAGTAGTGTGAGTAGGACCAGTTACATTGGTGCAGTGACCCGCATTGGTGCCATGACCCTGGTGGGAGTGAGAGTTACTGAGGCCAGCTGCTAAGAGTTGCACAGGTAAACCTCAGACCTCTGTCCAGAAGAGGCATCCCATGCTGGTTTGAATTGCTCAGAGTAGTGCAATAGGACCAGTTGTCAAACAAAAAAAATTTGACTACACTCTAAAATACAAACCAAGCAAGAGTTGAGACTTTTGGGTAAAGAAGCTGTTGACTTGACTCAAGTTGGGTTGAGTATCAATCATAATCACCAACCCAATAGTGGTGGGTTGCGAGTGTGCCGATACTGCTTTGCCTATTCATGTTAGTGGTGCTCATGACAGGAATATGTGTGGAAAATAAGAAAAGTAATTGAGGCAGAGAGGAGAGAAAACTTGTAAAATGCCTGCAGAGAGAAGTGTGTTCTTTTTAAACTGGAGTGTTTTCTCTCAAACCAGAATCACTTGAGTGGTGAGCTGTAATGGCACTTGAGAAAAGTGATCAAAAATGCTTTAAAAAGAGAGGGTAAAAAAGGATTTTTTTAGTTTTTCCATTGACGTAAGAAAAAAAATAAATGAAATAACTGGTCAAATTTGGTCTTAAACATAAGTAAAAAAAAAATTCTTCAACAATGTTCCATGTAATGTTTAAAAGGCAATTTCATTTAACTGTATGAGCTGTATAACTGTTGATTTGCCATTCATCTCTGCACTTTTGTACACATTGTTTTTACTTATGTCTATATTTCTGCTAATTTCTGGGTGCTCTTGCTTATCAATACATTTTAATTCCTTTGCTGTTACTGTTGAGTGTGTTAAAGTGACTTTAATTTCCAACCTTTTTTGGGTTCATCTGAACCCAGCAGTATAATATATTGTAAACAAAAATTGATTAAAAAAAACATCATGTGTAAAAACAAAACAGTTAGTGCGCAGGGTCAAACATTTAACACAATGCAGCTAGGTCAGTACAACCCAGTGCTGAGTTCGTCCCTTTTTTGACTCATCGTTGGGTTGCCAAAATTACCCAAATTGGATTGTTTTTAACCCAGCATTTTTTGGAGAGCACTTGGTTCTAATTTCTACTTTCATGTTACAATAATAGCATACACATCTGGAACAACATGAGAGTGGGTAAATAATGACAAAACTGTGGAATGAACTATCCCTTTAAGGTCATTTTGCACTGCCCTTCAACTCTGTAACCTTCAATCCCAAAATAGTTTAATGGGATTGAAGCCATCTAGGTCGTGACTGTGGAGCTTGAAATTGTGTGTCACAGGCTGGAGGCCCAAGTCTTGAAGAGTTTGAAAGCTGGAGACTCAGTGGGGTGTTGAAGTGAGGAAACATAAGGAACTTAACTTAAGATGCCTGAAAAAATATGAAACTCAGTAATGGTGTCAGGAACAGGAGAATCAGGAACATTTTTTCAAACAGGAAACTTGAACAAGGTCCTCTGGTACAGGTAATTCTGGGATGGCCAATGCAGGAATCTCACAGAGTAGAGCAGCCTCAATGATATGACTCAGCAAAGGAAACTCAGGGATATGAGCAGCCTCAGGTGCTGGACTGCTCTGGTGTACTTCTGTCGAAACAACATTAACAAACTCTGCGGAGTGATGTGGATGTATTCCCTCAATGTGAGTTTTCTCTTTTCTTGTAAATCCACAATCATAAAAATATTTTACGTGAATCCAGATGGATTTAAGACAGTTCAGAGGACTTGCTATTTCATAAAAACATGAGTAATCCAAATTGGATATGACCTGCCTAGCAGAGTGCAGAACAAAAAAGTTGTTCGAGCCACAGCTTGAAGGATCTTCTGTAATGTAAGTCTCATGACTGATGTCACATGGACTATTATTGATGTCGTTACCAGAGTATGTGAGCGGAGCGGAGCGGAGTGATTTTGACTGGAGTGAGGAGCGGATTTTTTAAAAGTCAGAGCGTCGTGGTTTTCACTCGCTCTGAGAGCGCTCCACCACTGCTCCATCACGAGTACAATTCATGCCAACAGCCCGTAATATAACTGCATATTTAGCAAGTATTCACATGTTAAACATATTTAGCTAGCTTGATAGAGAAGGATCACTCAAATCAGAAAGAATATGAAGGCTATGATGACAGCAATGGACATGAGAGGGAAATGCATCGATCCGTAGGTAAAATAACTGACCTAATGACTGAGTTGTGGCCTAATGGTTAGAGAGTCGGACTTGTAACCCAAAGGTTGCGGGTTTGAGTCTCAGGTCCGGCAGGGATTGTAGGTGGGGGGAATAAATAACCAGCGCTCTCTTCAACCCTCAATAACAAGACTGAGGAGATATTGCTGCTCCCCGGGTGCCGCAGCAATATGGCTGCCCACTGCTCCGTGTGTGTGTTCACTACTGTCTGTGTGCAGTTGGATGGGTGAAACACAGAGCACAAATTCCAAGTATGGGTCACTACACTTGGCCACACTACACTTTCAATTTAAAATGTCTCAATGGTAGTGTAAAACAACACACTTTTTACCTTGTCAAAAACAAGCGACCCGTTTCGGTGCATGTCCCTTAAAAAATGCTAATGACCTCTTGCCCACCCCGCCCCTCTCTTCCGTGGGGTGATGAGCCATTCTCATGAGACTATAAATTTTAGCCGCAGAACTTGCTAACTAGCACATTATTAGGAAAGGCAATTTGCAAAGATTCTTAAAAAAACCTTATACTCACTTCTTCTCTAGGTGAGGCTGAATCACGAATGATTCGCAGGAACATAAACGCATTTAGGTAGATCGGGGGCTCCCTTCAAACTCCCTTTGAAGGGGGACTCCCTTCAAAAACAAACGTAATCCACTGCATCTTCAGCGGCTCAGATGTTGGGAGTAAATGACGACTGCTATGTTCATTATTACATCCAACAACAAAACACCTCAGTCGCTTAGGAGACATACTTGTCTACACCTGCTCAGGTGTCGAAACAATGGCGGACTGATGGCAGCTCACTCAGGGCGGGTCTAAGGTAAAACACCAGTGTTCGTCGATAGTCTTTTTTTCATCAATAGTCGTGGGAGGGGCCTTGGCCTGTGTGAAGTACATCAGGCCAGAATCTGTGAATGGCTTGATCTGAGAAAGTGGTTATTTTTGTGTTTTTTTAAAACCCTCTCCAACCTTGCTCCCAAGAGCTACCATCCTGCAGCTAATCAAGGTGTTCAGGGCTGCTTGATAATTACAGGCAGGTGTATTGAAGCAGGGTTGGAACTGAAGTCTGCAGGACTGTAGCTCTTCACGAGCAGGGTTGGAGATCCTGGTTTGAGGTTTCTCTTTCAAAGCATGGGAGATATAACTGAGTTGTCTACCTCAGTGGATCCCAATCTTGGTTCTGGAGAACCCCCAACATCACACACATTTTTGATGTCTCTCTTATTTGACACATTTGAGGAGATCTTGGATGAGTCTTTACTAATGAGCTAATGAGTTGAATCAGGTGTGTTTGTTTAAGGAGAAATCTAAAATGTGCAGTGCTGGAGGTTCTCCAGGACCAGGATTGGGAACCACTGGTCTACCTAATCAAACACACCTGATTTAACTCATCAGCTGGTTAAGTAGAGACTCCTATTTCACTTGAAATATAAGAAATTTAAAATCAAATCAATCAACTCATAGCTCAAATCAAATATAGCGACACTTCAATGACATCAAACATTGACATTATTGACGTGTCACCATATTTGATTCAAAGGTGATACAAAGTGATTGTAACACTTCGAAACTCTTGGATTAAACTGCTGGATATTGTTACTTTTACACTACTTTTAGGATCTTTTTTGTGGTTGAAACTTTTTGACCCCATTGACTTTCATTGTATGGACAGCTGAAACATTCTTCTAAATATCTTGTTTTGTGTTCTATAGACACCCCAATGTTTTTACTATACAATGGGTGTCTGAGAGCTTCATTTATGAGATACACGAGACACGAGTAATTCCGGACACTGGACATAATTTAATAAAAGGTGTACAAGAGATTATTTCAGATATGGTGGAAAAGAGATGTTTCTCATCCCAGGCGTCCCTTAAGAGAGTGAGGACAGTACAGAGATAAGACGAGATTAATCAGGTGCTTAGTGTGCTGGAGGAGAGAGAGATAAAGATAGAGAGAGAAGATTTTGAACAGACACTGCGCTCTTAGAGATTTATCCTTAATGTGATTAAGAAATGCTTTTGAAGAAAAACTAGCCAGTCAGCTGATTACATTAGCGAGAGCTAGATGATGAGGCTGCATCGATCTACAGTAACTCACTGTACACCATAACCTATATTAAAAGTAACCAGAGTGAGGAGGAAAGCACACAGTGAACGGAAAAATGAGAGGCAAGTGAAGAGGGCTAATAAATATTTAAGATGCTGTGTGTTTGTGTATGCAGATGTGTTCACAAATTAATAAAACTGTCAAATAAATGTCTGAATATTTCACTCCCAGTTTTAAAATAAATAAATTAGAAATTATATTTTGCTCGATGAAAATTATGCCTAGCACACCTTCTACCCAACTTCCCGTTAGCAGAATGTGAAAAAAGTCATGCTCATTACTATAATGATTGTATATTATTCAAGAATATGTATATTATTTAAATTGTAAATTATTTATTGCCTGCTACATTATTTATATACATAAAGGGACATAAAAACAAAGGAAAAGTTCTTTAAAATGGTTCTAAAGACAGGCTTAATTTATATGTGTGTGTGTGTGTGTGTGTGTGTGTGTCAAAGTTGGGGTCTCTTATTCTCACCAAAGCAGCATTTATTTGATTAAATATACAGTTAAAACTACAATACTGTGAGATATTATTACAACTGTTTTCTATTATAAATGTAATTTATTCCTGTGATGTTAAAGCTGAATTTACACCATCATTACTTCAGTGTCATGTGATCTTTCTAATATGCTGATTTAGACATCATTCTAATATGCTGATTTACTTATCCCAAACTTTTGTAATGAAAATATTAGTATTAAGCAGAACAACTGTTTTTAACATTCATAATTATCAGAAATGTTTCTTGAGCAGCAAATCAGCATATTATTATGATGTCTGAAGGATCATGCGACACTGAAAACTGGAGTAATAATGCTGAAAATTCAGCTTTACATTTTAAAATATATTCACATAGAAAACAGTTCTTTTAAATTGTAGTGATATTTCACAATATTACAGTTTTTTTTTTTTTTTTACTGTATTTTACCTAATTAAAAAATTCAAATTATTCCATAGATTTGACCATAGTATATATGTATAATATATATAATTTATTATTACTGGAACAAATTCTAGACAGATATTTCTTAATCTTTTTGTAGTCACTACGATAACATAGTTTCATAAGACACAAATGTAGAAACGGAGAGAGACAGACTCACATGTAGCAGATTTGAGCAGACTGCTGCGGAAGTACTGCGGGTTCTCTATGACGGGAATCTTGGTCATGCCAATGATGACGGCGTCCGCGTTCATGTCAGAGGACGAGGGTGTGTTAGAGCCGTTGGACACATGATGAAGAGGACTGGCAGAGTCATCGTCATTACTGATGACTGAGGAAGGACCTGTGTCAAAGACAAAGACTTGCACTCAGAACCACTGTATTTAAAGGCTGTTTATAAAACATTTCTTCCCTGGCAAGAGTATACTGCTATTAAAATGCCATTTATATCCGTATGAGCATTTTTGCCCCATCCTGTCCCCGTGTTTTGCAAGGAAAATGTAATATTCAGTGCCACAAAAAAACAATCCCTTGGCCACATTTTTATTCAAAATTAAACAACAACAAAAATATCAATAAAAAATCATAAACAAGTTTAATTAAAAACATCAAAGCAAGGTCTCTCAGGAACAGCATACCGATTTGAAAAGACTGACACAGTTCCAGTTTAAAGTCAAACGATTTGGCAGAATCAGAAAGAAAAAATGTTCATACATAAAGGGAAACAGTGGGGGGCTTCCTGTCTGACAGGATATTGTTACAGTGGGGTCCAAACATCTGAGAACACACTGAAAATGTGGGACTGGACATAAATAGAAAGGTTTAGGATTCTGAACGCTAATTTAAAACAAGTAAACTTCATGACATAAAAATAATATGACATTCTGTGCTATTTCCTGGTCACTAATCAAGTAAGTAAATGTGAGACATTGAAGTAATGTGAACTCTTGTGTATAGATGGTTAGATGTTCTATATTCCTTTAAAGCACAAGATGCTCTTTGGCTCATTCTCAACTCATGTCGGAGAACACGATGATCAGGATTAACACAAAGTCCATGGAGCTCAAATGCTGCTGTCATTAAAGCGAAAGGGAACATAACCTAATAAATACAACAAGAGCTTCAGAATGACAGAAAGAGTTCAGCCAGCCAGAATCAATCAAAGTTTAAAATCTGTTTTCTGTTGTAATTGGAATAAAACACAGGGAACCAACTAAAAGAAACAAGTAGTGCACATATAAACATCTTGAAGTGCCAAAGAAACATCAAAAATGTTCAAAAGAATTGCCATCAAGGGTGTAGTTATTCCACTTACATGAAGTACGGGATGTTTAACAGCACATCTATCATGAATTATTCCCAGGAAAATATACTTGAGGGGAAAAAAGGCATTTTTAGCTGGTCATACAGTTTTACATAAATACATTTTTAAGTTTTAGATTAAAAATTTAAATTTTTATTGAGACTGTAATTCATTTTCTTCCAAACATGTGCATCAATATATTAAAATATTGTACATTAGTGTTGTGTATATTGTGTATTTTTTTTTCTATTTTTAATTTGTATATTATATTGTATATTAACAAATCACTTTTCTGATAAATATATATATTATAATTGAAATCTACAAATGCAAATATACAAGGTGTAATAAAATAAACACTTAAATATGTATTTTGGATGTTTTCTGTCCACTAGGCTAAAAGAAAAGAAGAAAAGTTATGGAAGCAAAGCTAAAAATGTCAAAACTGACCAGTGCCTGAAAAACAAT
Source organism: Schizothorax lantsangensis (assembly GCA_027422415.1). Taxonomy (NCBI): domain Eukaryota; kingdom Metazoa; phylum Chordata; class Actinopteri; order Cypriniformes; family Cyprinidae; genus Schizothorax; species Schizothorax lantsangensis. The sequence goes on from CM049851.1 coordinate 27,072,350, forward strand.
GTTTTTTTTTCTGTAGTGTCTTGCCTTCGGTTCAGTGGTTTGGCCGTCTTTGTACACAAACAGGACATCTACCAATCATAACTCCATCCATAAAATCAGTGCACAAGATTGGTTTATAGGAATGCTGTTCCAGGAACAACACAGGATGTTGATTTTGGAACATCTACGTGTACATGTTAAGTTGCACAACAGTAACCCGAGTTAAACGAGCAGAAGAAGGAGATCATGCTGCAACAAAATCTGATCAAGCTATAATATCTCAACCCCGTGTACCTCAGCTGTCAGATGCCACATTTAATCTGAAGCAAATGAAAACGAGGCTGAGGAACAGACATACAGAAGGGTTATACTGTCCTAAAAGGATAGTTCATCAAAAAATTCAATTCTTTCATCATTTATTCACCTTCATGATGATCCTAGTTGACATTAGTTCTTCTGTAAAACACAAAAGAAGATGTCTCTGGTGTTTTGTGTACATACAATGTAAGTCAATGTTGTTTCAGGCCTCATGCATGGACTCTCATTGTATGGGCAAAAATAGTTCTTCAAAATATCTTCTTTTGTATTCTGCAGAAGAAATAGCTTGAATTATTGGATAGATTGAGTCACGTTTTGTATGCATCTCAGACCACCTCCTGAGTTCGATTGCTACTCATGTCGAATGCATCTTGGTTGCCATTTACACTTGTTCTTTGCATGAACGGGTGACTATTTCGTAAGCAAAAACAAATGACTGGGTATATCCATCATTAATCCTGATTATAATCAAGCCCTTAAATCAGTGAAAATACTGACTGGTTGATAAAAATATTGTTGAAGCCACTAATTCCAGCCCAAAACCTAAAATCTGATTGTTCTTCCAAGACCAAGTGATCCAGGAACCTACTTGAGTAAATCACATGAACCTTGAAATCATCTTCATTCTTCACTCTTAGATTGCCAGCTGCACTTCTTCAACTGTGTTATTCATCAGCAAGTAAAAGATGGAGGTTGTCAGGACGCAGAACGTTTGGTTGAAACAGCCAGCAGCTTGTTGAATGATATAGCAGCAGTAGGTGCATTAGTCTCAGTGATATCTGAGAGAATAAAACAGGAAATTGGAGATTGGCCATATTGCGATGACCTCTCTGATGGCACGCGACAGCTTAAAGCATTTACTAGAAAACCAAAGCGTCTTGTTACTGGCAAAAGTGTCTGTGAAAATAAGGACCAATTTTTAGAGGACGTCAACACCGTTTTTACAGCCATTATGACATCATCTGAGCTGGAGAAGATACTGATAGCTGTAGTAATGGAGCAAAGGATGCACCCATTGACAATAAGACAGTTCTGGTTCTTGAATTTGATTGGCTGAGCAGCGTTTCAACACGGCTTATACAGTCCAATGGCAATGGGACTTTTCAATGATTTTGTTTTGTTTTGTGTTTTTTTTTTTCTTCTATTAAATAAATATACACTCTATTGTTCAAAAGTTTGGGTTTGGTAAGATTTTTTTAAATGCCTTTAATGCTGAATTTATGTAATCAAAATACAGTAAAAACAGTAATACTTTGAACAACAATTTACTACAATTTAAAATAACTGTGTAACACTCAAATTAGAAATATTTAATTTGTTTACCTGCATACTTACTTGCATTACAATGTGACCATAACCTGACAACAGAGAACTGCAAACATGCGAATGTGTTAAATTATTAAAATATATACTTTGAGAAATTTCAAGGAAATATTAATATTTTATGTCAAATGGGTTTGGTTGACAGAAACGTTTTGGAAGCCCTGCATTACATGAACAAACATTAATAAACATGAAAACAGCAATGACATTACACACCCAAAGTCTTTCAGGTTTGAAATATTTTTGTCCAGACTTCCAGAATCAACAGTTACTGAAGGTCACAGTATCTATCTATATCTATCTATCTATACAGTATATATATATATATATATATATATACACACATTTATATAATTGAAATAATTTTAATGTCTATATTTATATATTTTTATCGACACACAGAGGCATTACATGCGTTTGATTGATTGACCTTTGGTTTAAGTACTTGTTTCATTGCAAAAATCATTGCAAATAGAGTTAAGTGACAGAGGTCAGTCTTGTGAGGGTGAAGAGGGCAAAATAATGAGTGAGAGGCAGCAGACGAAAGACGAGACAATCAGGAGTGACCAGGTGACCGGGGTCCTGACATTACAGCGCTTGAGCCCGAGGCCGGACGACTCTCAGGCCGAGCTATTGATCCTCTCTGCTGCTCAAGGGCTAATTGAATGTTGAAGGTCTCTTGAGATACATGACACTCAGTGATTTACACGATGCTGTCTTTGAATCTAAACTCACAATTGTCCTATTCAAACATGATAATACATCAAACACAATTACACTGAGTTAAAGCGATCAGCTTTGTAACACTGCTTCAGTTCTTATAAGAAATATGCAATTATGTTAGTTATTAAATACCCCATGAAACGGCTTAACAAAGTTTTCTTTACTGAGCTGATTTATTGAAAACTTGGGACAAGACTTATTGCAGGGGTTGTCTTTTTTTTAATATAAAATAGCCTTTAGCCCAAAGTATACTTTAGTTTGTATGCATAAGTGCCCACCCACTTTTTCAGTGGCGCTGAAGTATTTTTCCCATTCATTTTTCCCATAGGGATTTTTAAAAAGTATTTGTTAAAGCATTATAAGCCATACACAAACCAACCAGATATGGTGAATCACAAAACTACAAACTTTTATTTGAAGCAAAAAAGTATCTGAAAGTCGAACAAAAAGACAAAGGTACAAGACTGTGTACTTAATGGCTTTAGTGAGGGAAAGAACTACAATCCCATAAAGCATTGCAAATGAATCGAATTAAACAAACAAATTATAGTTGTTGATTGTATATAGAGAAACAATATATTTCAATATGAACCCATGGTGAATTAGTCTTTCGGGTTTTGTCCCTGCAGCACTCTATTGTGGACAAAAGTCATGAAGACACATTCATGCGAGGAATGTAGAAGACATATAGTAGCATATAGATGACCTCAAAACTAATAAACACACGAAATGTTGATGGCATTCTTTTCAATAGGATGTAATGAGGCCTACGAGCCTGTGGTACAAGGCCTTTACATTTTGTTTTCTCCCAAAACATGAGGCATCAAAACATCTTTTTTCACTTTTGTTCACTGTGACTAAACCTCCAGATTGTCAGTCACTGTGGAATAAGCGAAAGGAAAGTATTTTGGATACAAAGCCTTTATGTTGTTGAAAAGACAGGCTGTGGTCCAGTAAAGCCACCTACTTTCTTTAAGTGACTGGGGATGAGTTTTTTTTGTGAAGGAAGTGCTAAATCTGTCCACACTGACTGATTCAGTCATAAACCAGATTTATTAATTGCTTAAAGGTGCGCTCACGTTTACCGTTGCTCTATGATTTTTCGAGACAAACTCTCATTTCAATAGGAATTTGCAATGAAGAAAAATTTAGCATTGACTTCAAGAATTGTATGCGAATTGGTTTGATAATTTCATAAAAACATAGCCTCTTCTCTTAGCTCCTTAAAGGGATAGTTTACCCAAAAATGAAATTTACTCACCCTCAAGCCATCCTAGTTATATGACTTTCTTCTTTCAGATGAATATAATCAGAGGTATATTAAAAAATGTCCTGGCTCTTCCAGGCTTTATAATGGCAGTGAATGGGGTGTAAGATTTTGAAGTCCAATAAAGTGCATCCATCCATCATAAAAAGTGCTCCACATGGCTCTGGGGGGTGCATTTTTGTAAGAAAAATATCCATATTTAAAACTTTATAAAGCGTAATCTCTAGCTTGCACTGTCATGCGCATGTTCTCGAGAGAGAGAGAGAGAGTGGTGCTCTAGCAGATGACGAAGGATGTAGACGTAGTGTAAGCTCCGGTGAGAAAATGCTAGTCTCGCCAGAAACAAGTTTTGTTTACAGCAAAGGAAAACCAGTCTCCTCTTGTCATATTTCAAAATCCTCTGACATTTTTCTTTAAAAAATCCTCGTTTTGCACTTCTAATTCGTGATCTGAGTTTTGTTTTGCTCTCTCCTCTGCACTTCTCACCGGAGCTTACACTACTCTTTAGTGAACGCGGGTACAACAGTTATCGGAGTTATCTTTCTTATTAACCTTTCTTATACGTTTTTGCCAGCAAAAGTATGCAGACATTTTGCTAATGTTGCTAATGATTATTTAATATTTTACATTAATATTAACTATTAAATATTTGCATTATACATTTAAAAATATATAGTACATAAAATGGCAACATGCACCAGGCACAGGGAAACAGTTTTGAATAAGGAGGTTCAGATACACATTCGGTGAATGGACCAAAATACACACAGATCCTCTCAGACTGAATCGAGAGCTCTGTGTGTGTGTGTGTGTGTCCGGTAAGGAAACCCGGCCACTGCACACTCTTAAACTCTTATTTTCTTCTTGCTAGCAGAGAGGAAGTGATCTATCGATCCGAGGAGTTAATGAGAAGAGATAGATAGACGGATGGATGGATAGATGGAATGATGGATGATGGGGGAAGGAAGGAGCGTTGAGAGAGGACAGCAGCGGATGGATTGTTTTCAGGATTGGATTTCGGTTACACAGCAGTCTTGACTGGGACCCCAGCCCTGAACGCTCTCAGAGACACATTCAGGCCAGAACATGGAGGAAAATATCATATTCCCAAAAATAACAGAGATTGATTGTTTTTCTCGCTTTTAATGCCTGCTGCTATTTTTAAAGACTGAAAGCGCTCTCACCCTCTCGTGTGACATTAAGATCCAGCCCCTCTTCCTTCTGAAGACCCCAAGGTCACAGGAAGTTCAAGTGACAATGGAAAACACTCTCTCTTTCTTTCTCATGTGCTGCATTCACAGTTTTCAATGGTCTGAGGTGAAAATCTATCCTAAAACCCCATTCAACTAAATTAAGAAAGATAATAATATATTCTGCTATTAGATTTGACTCATATTTAACACCTGGACTGTGTTCACAATGAAATACTAGCAGAGTACATACTGCATAGTATATACCTCATTTGTTCTAAAAACAGTATGAGAAACACTATGATATATATGTATATGTGCTGTCACATGACCTTGTCACACTGCATGTTTAATACAGCAAGTGATAGGCTACTGATATCTTGCTGATATTACGTCTGGCTAATTTGTTACACTGGAAAGTCAGATGCATTGCATTGTGGGACGCACATGTTGACAAATGTACACTACCTTTCAAATATTTGGGATCGGTATGATTTTTAAAAGTTTTTGTCTCTTATACTCACCAAGGCTGTGAAAAATACAGTAAAATCTGTTTTACTGTGAAATATTATTACAATCTAAAATAGCTGTTTTCCATTCCATTTTAAAATGTAATTTATTCCTGTGATCAAAGCTGAATTTTCAGCATCATTACTCCAGTCTTCAGTGTCACATGATCCTTCAGAAATCATTCTAATATGCTGATTTGCTGCTCAAGAAACATTTCTGATTATTATCAAAGTTGAAAACAGTTGTGCGGCTTAATTTTGTGGAAACCATGATACATTTCTTTTAGGATTCTTTTATGATTGTAAAGCTTAAAAAGTATTAAAATAAAAATAAAAGTAAATAGATAAATTAATCAATTAATTAATTTCTTTTAAAAAAAAAAACAATAAAAAATCTTACCAACCCCAAACGCATCCATAAAACTATAAGCAGTAGAGAGTAAATAGCAAGCGCCGTATGGTAGTATGCTTTTCCAAACACAGCCCAGCATTCCCTCATGAGCATTTAGCTTTGAACGAACACGTCCAATGAAAACACAGATGCTCAGAAATTCAACAGGGTAATCTGAAAGCAAACTTTGCTAAAATCATTAACAATCCTTCTGTCCAAACAGAAAATAAGAGGAATGTTACAGCAGAATCCCTACACCAAGCTTGTTAAAGTGGCAGTCCTAATGATATTCTTTTCTAAGCATGTGTCGTCACCTTGAGTGTTGTTTAAACTGGAGCGCATCACTCAGCGTCTTCACCGCTTCGAAGGTAACCGCATAGTCCAAAGGTGAAACGTTAGATTAGAGAATAGTTCTGAGACTCTTTCACATCTCCTCTTTTCAGAGTTGTTGAGAGATTTGTCTCAACTTCTAAATCAACACGAGACCCCTTGGATATTTTCAGGGTAAAGAAAAGAAAACATTTGTCATAAAACGTGTGTTTTCACAGGGTCAGTGGAGGGACTGTGACTCTCAGGAATGGAGGGAGAAATCATATTGAGAGAACAGATGTTGTGAACAGAAGGGAGGACGGCAACCACCTAAATAAAACTGCCATGCAGGACATCAGGGATTGGCTAATGGGCTGCCTAACAGGTTTATACATAATACAACACATTATACGACTGAAATCAGAATACAGGAGATTGGATTAAAAGATAAACTTCCCATAAACACACTTCAAAAATCTGCTGGCACACTTCTCACTCATTTCAACATCCATATTTTTCTGGCTCTTCGGTGTGAAGCTGCAGGTCTAAAGCAGTTATAACAGTTAACAAAAACTAAAACTGCACTAAAACAAACATTTGGTTACTTGAAATACAATAAACATTAACTGAAATAAAATATCTAAAACAACCTTGAATAACATAAAATAAATACAATTTTTATTTCAGTTAGTTGCCAAGGAAACATTGCAGTAACTAGCTAAGATTCCAATGATTAAAGGCTTAACAATTGCTTGAAATAAAACCAAAATCGTGGTTATCAAATAAACAACCTGATCTCATGACAAAAACGTACCTGTGGGAACTTTTTCGCAAGACATGAAATATGTACTAATAAGTACATATCACAGCAGTTTCAGCGGAATCCTTGGGTACGAATCTCGTGAAAAATATGACTCACGATGAAAGAGCTGAAAGATGAGAGATCGAAAAACAAGCTAAAACTGCATGCTTGCGATTGCGTTTTTACGTCACATTCACTTTTTTGGTTTAGGTGTAGTGCAGATGGTATGTTATTTTAAAACATCACGGAGCATTAGAGTTATAGCACCACTCAACAGACATTTTGGTAACACTTTATTTTAGGGTCTCTTAACTAGTTGCTTATTAGCATGTATATTACTAGAATATTAGCCATTTATTAGTACTAATTAAGCACATATTAATGCCTTATTCTACATGACCTTATTCTACATCCCTAATCCTACCCAATACCTAAATTTAACAACTACCTTACTAACTATTACTAAGCAGCAAATTAGGAATTTATTGAGGGAAAAGTCATAGTTAATAGTGAATAAGTGTTCCCTATTCTAAAGTGTTACCGACATTTCAAGTCAGAACTGCGGTGACACAAAACCAACGTGGTAAAACGTACCACATGTACGTTCATCTGTTTCCGGGGAAAAAACAAACACACTTTTAGCACCACTCAGTGGACATTTCACATCGAATATGTCAGGAAACATACATGGCGCTACTTATTTCACGTCTTGCAAAAAAGTTCCCACAGGTACGTTTTCGTCATGAGATCAGGCTCCAAATAAACATACTGTTTCAGAGCACAGCATGGCATAGTGTTCTTTTACACGCGAGCAGCTCATGATCCGTTGTTTTCAGTAACTCCATCTGATCTGAGTTTGGGTCGCTTATAATGTGCATTTAGGACTGCAACGTGCACAAACCACCTTCTTAAACTTGTAATGAGAAGCGCTTATAAACCTGTAGTCAAAAAATAAAGAAGAAGCTATAAGGGTTCTCTACAGCTTTCCGCCAAAATAAAAGCTTGATGGATTATCATGATCATCAACATATTGATATATAATCACAATTATTTGACCAAATTGTTGTTGTTGTTGTTATTACCTTGAATATTTTTTTATTTTATTTTACAATGACAGTATTATTACAACAGTAACTTTCATAATTTGTTAAATATTTTATTGTTATTAACAATTATTTATTCATCCATCCATCCATCCATCCATCCATTTATCCAACCAAATTGTGCAGCCCTAAGCAAAGAAAACCTGAAACTCTTTAAAACAAACAAACAAAAACTGCATTTTAAATTGCCATCGCAATTTTTATCCGAAAAGTTGCATTTAGATTTTTTTCCCCAAATCATGCAGCCCTAATTAGTGGTGTAGCATTCGTTTAGTTGGTCATTTGACTGCTCATTACTATGTTTTATTATGTCTAAACATATCACTTTAAGTTTGATTGTTCATTTGTTTTTGTACAAAATCCAAGCAAAAAAGGGTCTGCATATATTATAACCTATATCATTGCTAGTTATGCATTTGAAAAGATTTCGCCCCTTAGGTCATGTCAGTGTAGTGTAGACACATTTTGTAAGTACTTTTTTCCATAAAGAATACACTTTTAAAGTATTTTTCTCAATACTGCTTAGTATCCATCAAAAGAGTCCATCACAAATCAATAACATACCTTTCCTCCACAAGTCATATGAGGTATGATCGTCTGTAGAGCCAACAGCACAGGACCTACAGTTTAATACATTTAACCTAAACACGAGCAACAGTGATTTTCTGCCTTACCACTTACAACATACACAGATGAACTGCCCAGATCTATAACACTGATCTCTTTTCCTGACAAACCAATAAATACGGCTCTAAGCCACCAACTAACTGGCCTACTGTGGTGAGGCTGGTTGTGTTATTGTCAAGCCTTGTACAAATTACCACTCACAATGAACTGAATAGGACAAAAACCTCATTTCTAAAGAGCTTTCCGCTTTTCCGAGGGAACTTGAACATTCCAAGATGTCTAATGGTCTTTGCAGAAACGCTGCCAACTTTACCTTCCAGTTTCTGCGTTTAAGCCAATCACTGCTTCTGTGCTCAGATGTCTGAGATATCATGCTGCATTACTCCTCCCATTCTTCACATCTGTGTTTGTGTGAGAGACACACACGGAGAGAGGGGGCAAAAGAGGAAATTCTTCCACCTCACTTTGGGACATGAGACGGGTTGTTTTTATGCGTGTTGAACAGTGTTTCTGTCTGGCTGACTAAAGCCATTATAAGAGCAGCAGTGTGTTATGTGAAGTAACACATTTTATTAAATGCAGCACCATATCTCATGTTTTCATGAGATGTTGATAAATCAGACACTTTAAATTTGATTTGCAATCTCTTTTTGAAGAAATAACAATATACCATACTTTACAATCCTTATGAACTTGTTGTTATATCTATAATCTATTATCTAACAAGTCAATGTACAAAACACAGTAAATGAAACAAAGACAAACATAAAATAATTTTAGGAAAAACAATTATGACTACATCAAAGCAGCTGTGCATGTCCAGTTAAAATGAACTACAGTTTACACTTAAATCAGTGAGTCTAAACTTTTGTTTGTACTGATAAACAATATGTACAATTTTCACAAAACAAAATTATGAAACAATTATGCAAAATGCAAATACAGTTCTTTTCATTTAAAATCAACATGAAACATTATTCGTCCCCATTTTGCTTCCATGATGTGATGCAGTTCTGTATTAAATGAGATTTGACTGTGAAAAAGTTCCCATATAAAATAAAAGGATTTGGTGATGGACATGTTTTTTCTTGACCTATAAATCGTTTACAGTAAGATGACGAAAATGTATTATTAAAGTAAATCAAAGCAACAGTGATTTCATGCTGACTTTAAAAGAACAGTTGACCCCCCACAAAAAAAAAAAAAAAAAATGCTGAAAATGTAGTCACCCTAAGGCCTTCTAAGATGTAGATGAGTTTGTTTCTTCATCAGAACAGATTTGGAGAAATGTAGCATTTCATCACTTGCTCACCAATGGATCCTCTGCAGTGAATGGGTGCCGTCAGAATGATAGTTCAAACAGCTGATAAAAACATCACAATAATCCACAAGTAATCCACTCCACTCCAGTCCATCAAATAATGTCGAGTGAAGCCAAAATCTGCATGTTTGTAAGAAACAAATCCATCATTAATGCATTTTAACTTTAAACTGTCACTTCTGGCCAAAATATGAATCCATAAACCATAATAACGCTTCCTCCAATGAAAAAGTCCATCCTCTGTTTTCCTCTTGCATCAAAATCCACCAACATGTTTAGAGCACTTTGGACTGTTTTCACTTATAAACTGTGCTTGATCTGTGCATATTTCTCTCCAACAACTTCTTCACTGAAGAAAGCAATATTATAGAAAGATGACTCATTGGAAGTTCAAAATGTTTAATGATGGATTTGTTTCTTACAAACATGCAGCTTTTTGCTTAAGATGTTAATTGATGGACTGAAATTATGTGGATTACTTGTGGATTGTGATGTTTTTATCAGCTGTTTAGACTCTCAATCTGACGGCACCCATTCACTGCAGAGGATCCATTGGTGAACAAGTGATGTAATGCTACATTTCTCCAAATCCGATGAAGAAACAAACTCATCTACTTCTTGAATGCCCTCAGGGTGAGTACATTTTGAGCAAATTAAATTTTTGGGTGAACTATCCCTTTAAGAATATCCTCTATTTAATTGGTAGTTCCGATTTCCTGCCTCAAATGAAATGAACAACCTGAGTGTCATTTGATATTATTTTAGTAATAGTGTGTATACTAACAGGCCAACAAATATGCACAATCCAAAAATATATTAAAAGTGTTTTATCTGCATTTTTACCATAAACAAATATGAAAGGTAGAAGAAGACGCTGTGTCCCGTACATATCAGTGTTTTGTTAAAATGAGCACACTGTCTCGTTTCACACATATGCGTGTGTGTTTTCAGTGCGTGCAAATCTTTATGGTTCAGCTGTCATTTTGCTGTCTGGTCATTAAATGTGTGAACAGGGTGAAAAAAGGCCCATCTGGCATGATTCATTTATGAGCGACTCCATTTGGGTGTGATCTGTGCTTCTGTCTTAAAGCATCATGGGTTCATTTGCCCACTGACACAGATTCTAGCAGCTTACAAACCCACTGATGGATTCACTCACTTATTCCACTCAGCAAAAGCACGAGACCAGGTCACACCGTTCCCCACTGCAGACCGGGTTAGATAGAGAACCATTCTTCTGCAGCAACCAATAAGAATCCGGCCTGTCTAAAACGAGCTATCGTATGATTGGCTAGATGGCTTGGCAGCTGCAGGTGGGGTCGGCCTCAAATTCTTGGTCCAGTTCAGTCTAGTGTGACCAGAGTCATTCTTATCTCGCCACAACCTCGACGGGAACATTGTGAAATAAAACAAAACCTAAAAAGAAGCCAAAACACAACAGAACATAAAAAACACAACACAACATTAACGAAATGAAACAACAGAACAACACAACAAAACATATGAAAAGAATCAAGCAAATATATAAAACATTCACAACTGAAATGTATAATAATAAATTAATTAATAAAAATAAAAATAAAAACAGACTTTTTGGAATGTGTCATTCTAATAATCAGACTGCTAGAATGTTATTAGTATCCAGAGGTTAAAGGCAGAGGCAGTGTGAGAGACATACAGATGAGGGATATAGTTAGTCCTTCTGCTTTAGTATGAAACAATGAATCATGAGCCAAAATCAGAGGCCATTAAACTTATCAAGCTCCAACAACACTCCTAATTCCAGCCTACATTTCTCAACATAACACAAAACTGCTACCAACCTTAACAAGAGCTATAATACAACAGGCATTGATCATTTAGAATTATTATTATAGTGTTTATTATTTTGAAGTAGCTTTTATTTATTTTGTTTACATTTTAGTAATTTTGGATGTTGTAATTTTTATTAGTTTTTATGGTAACACTGCATGACCATATATCCAACCCAATACCTAAACTTAACTACTAACTATTAATAAGCAGCAAATTAGGAGTTTATTGAGGCAAAAGTCACAGTTATGGTTTGTTAATAGCGCGAATTGGCCCTTAAAATAAAGTGTGTTTGTTTTTATTATTTTAAAATTTCTGTTGTTTTTATATTTCTATTTAGCTTTAATTTATTTTATTTCCATTTTAATTTTAGTAATTTTAGTACTTCAACTTCAACTTATTTTATTTCAGTTACTTGCCAAGGCAACATTTCTAATATTTAATACGTTTTTTAAAGCTGCAGTCCGTAACTTTTGGCGCTCTAGCGGTTAATAAACAGAAGTGCGTGCGTCTTGCTGAAGAACATTGTAGCCGGAGCTACTTCTCTCTGTTTATGTCTATGATGAATCACACAGGTACTGGGCTACTCCGCAGCGGTACCTACCCGAACCAGTCCAAAATAGTCTGAATATAAACACTTATTAAAGGTGTACCGTAGTGATTCAGGACAAGCCAAAAACACGGTTTGGAAAATGGATTCATGGTGTACTCGCTTATTATATACATCTTGTACATTTTGAAAACAAAAAAAGTTACGGACTGCAGCTTTAATTTATTTATTATTAGTTTATTATTTTTTTATTTTTTTTTTTTCAGTCAGCAAAAACAATTATTTAACAGTTATAATTTTAGTTTTAGTGGTAACACTTTACAATAAGGTTTTTAGTCAACGTTAATTAATGCATTAACTAATATTAACAATGAGCAATACAATTGTTACAGCATTTATTCATCTTTGTTAACGTTAATTAATAAAAGCACTACTCATTGCTAGTTCATTGGACCGTTAAATAACATTAATAGATAAAACTTTTGATTTTAATCTTTTTTTTCATTGCTATAGTATTGTTCATTGTTAGTTCATGTTAACTGATGTTAACAACTGGAAACTTATTGTAAAGTGTTACTGTTTTAGTGAACGAAACTTGAAAATACAGTTGCTTGTGGTTGACAAATTTAAATCTTAAACCTGTGTGTTGGGAAGAGCACATAAATATTAATTACGTCACATAACATTTATGACATTTAAGTGGCCACTAGCTAGAGTACGCTTACCATGTTGAAACAGGCATAATTGTCCCTGGAGGGAGTTAATGGTTAAAATTTTATGGAGCAAACACTCAACATTAATAACAAAATGAGCCAGTTAAAACCAGAAAAAAAACAGAAACTGAACAAACTGATCTGTACTGAAAGATACATATTTTTTTCCTCAGCCAGTTTTCAGATTTTACCTTATGTATCAACTATATAAAAAACAATTTTATGCTTTATTGATGTATTTTGGTTGTACTACCTTAATGATCTTTAACCAGAGAGAAGACAGCACAGGATCTCTCAGTGATAAAGACATCCTGAAGCAGACGAGGGTTTACAGAAAAAACTTGCCTGTGTGAAACTGGCATATTCATATTCATAGTGTTGTGTTTTCACCAAACAACCCTTCTTATGTACCTGCATTTACTGATACAAATATATAACTGTAACACGTACATTTATGCGTGATGTGCATGTTACGCAAGTGAATGTGTGTGTGTGTGTGTGTGTGATCTCAGCTAATGGTGATTCATGCTCTGTGAGAATGATTCATCGTTGGAACAGAGTCACTTTGACACTTGTAACTATGGCAACAGTGCATGTGGTGGGAAGGCAGGTCCACCCCCAAGCTCTTCACACACACACACACACACACACACACACACACACACGCTTGAAGAGCCGATGCGCTCTGAATGACAGACAGAAGTTGCCATTCAGTAATTACAGTTTTTATAGCGCTCAATCAGGGCTTATTCTGTTCGTCTTAAAGAGTTCAACAAAATGAGACATTTAACCCTTTCCTGACCAACATACCACTAGCAGTATAATGACATTCAAACTGATTTTAAATTAAATGTATGAAAAATAATGAAAAAAGGCATATCATTATATTACAGTGCCCGTTACACATAATACATGTTATTAATATAGTAATTATCAAAATGTATAATTACAAGCAGATCCACAAATGTAACTTTAGTTATATGTTTAGTAATTACCATGTAATTACTAAACTAAGTACATGTAAGTACATGTAATTACCATGTACTTAGTAATTACCATGTAATCACAGTAATATGAACGCTAGGGGAATGTTTTGATCATGTAACATGTAGAAGAAGAATTACAGGCAAACTAAATATAAGTTACAATCAATCGACAGCATTTGTGGTGTAATGTTGATTACTCAAAAATAATTATGACTCACTGCTTGTTTTCTTAAAAAAATAAATATTTATGTTGTTGTAATGTTGTTGTTATGTTTATTGTTGTTGTTAAAAAAATTATTTATGCAACTGAAACAAACTAAATATAAATATGAGATGAAATACTTAAATCTAAAAAAAAATGAACAATGGAAATTAACAGAAATAAACTGAAGAATTAAAAGTACTAAAACTACAACTGAAATAAAATTAAAGCTAAACAGAAATATTAAAACAAACTAATAAAAATGACAAAAGCACACAAAGAATAATTTAAGCTAAAATTATAATGAAAACTAAAAATATTATCTCAAAAGGAAATTATATATTAAATAAAATATTAAATAATATAACATTATAATACTAAAATAACACTGCTTTTAATATTTATGATCATTTTGTCAAATTGGATATAACTTTACAAAGAAATAAAATAATATAGTACATGCATTTTTAACACTAAAATCATGTTAACGTTCATAATGTTTACATGTTGTGAAGGTACTGCTAGAACCTTAACATGTATGAATTAGCAGAAATCACTTTCATTGTAAATGTCTCAATATAACCTTTTTTTAAATTTAAACAATAGTGTGCATCTCATTTATCATCATTAAATTGTGTTATTGAATGTATATTGACATTATAAAGGCCATTGCCACCTTGCTCTCTCTAGACATCCCATAATGGTCATGCGCTTGAATGCTTGAATGCACTTGAATATTGAATGCTCTCTTCACAATAATGAAGCATCAGTGCGCTCAGAAACACTGTATGTGACCTTGACCTGCCGGCTGGATTTTTACTGTCAGCATCCACTGCCTCACAGATCAGTGACACTGAGTCATGGTAGTTTAAGATGATGTGAGCTTATTTATTCAGAACCTAAATATTATATTTGATTTACAGTTACAAGATTAGTGATCTAGTATGTTGTGTTTCTTAAAGCAATGCTCTGCACTCAAAAGAAGGTAAGCTCTATCTATAGTAACTATCACAGAAACTCATTTTGACTCATACTTCGGTTTGTAAAAGCAAGAAAAAACTGCTTTTACAGTAATGCTCTAACAATGCAAGTCTATAAGGCAAGTGTATCAGATGCTTTAAAAGCTTGTTTTTTGGTTAAAGCTCTTAAATTACTTCTTCTGTATAAAAATGTGTTAGTTTAGCTGTAAATTCATATTGTAGTGGTGTACTTTGGTGTATTAATATTTTACATTTCAACAATTAGCATCTCATTTTTATGTTTTCATTTAATCTACTCACACCCCAGTAACAGGGTAACTAACATTAACTAACAAGGAACAATTACAGTATTTCTTAATCTTTGTTAACTTTTGTTAAAAAGTTGATGAACTAATAATAAACAGCTGTATTTTTATTTATTTATTTTAAATTCAAGGACCAATTCTCAGTATTAATTAGTTGCTTATTATCATGCATATTATTAGCATATTAGCTGTTTATTAGTACTTATAAAGCACATATTAATGCCTTATTCTGCATGACCATATTTTAGATCCCTAAATCTTACCCTAAACTTAACAATTACCTTACTAACTATTAATAAGCAGCAAATGAGTTTATTGAGGCAAAAGTCGTAGTTAATAGTGAGAATTGGACCTTAAAATAAAATGTGATGTTAACAATGTTAACAAATGGAAAACTATTATAAAGTTTTACCAGTTTTTCTATATGTAAACAGACTTTATCTAACATCCATTTGAAAGTTACAGGTTTACCAGATTTACAAAGTCATGCCAGAAGATTAATATTGGAAGAAGAAATAGTTCAATTATTCAACCGTTCACATGTGGCTGGCTATATGTGAAAAACAGTGTGTTTTAAAGTGCCCCTATTATGGGTTATGAAAGGTTCATATTTTGGTTTTTGGAGTCCCCAACAACAGGTTGACATGCATGCAAGGTCAAAAAACATGCACTTTCATTTTATTATAATATGCATTTATTTTTACCTTATTTGCTCAAGGACTCCCAAACGATTCGCTCAACGATTCATTTTTCGAAACCCCTCCTTTGCATGACGCTAATCTGCGGTGATTGGCTTGGGATTCGTTTTAAAAAAGACTTGTTTCAATGATTCCGAGTCGACTCTTTCTTTTGAGAGACAATAACTTTATACACGGTGCACTTTCAGATTTAAAACTTTGCAGGATGTTTTCATTCACTTAGAGCTGTGTTACACACTGCATGAAAGGTCATTTTCAAAAATCCATAATAGGGGCACTTTAACTTTTTTCCAATGCAAAGCCTTGCCCTAAGGACTTCTATTATACAGTAAATACATTATTATAACATTATTATACCATTACATATTATAACATGTTCTTGGTTAGTTTAAGTCGAGTTCAAAGTACTTTGAAGGAAGCACCAGGAGCATTCCTATAAAAAGTTTCTCATCTGATGGTGGAGAGAGGAGAATTGTGGGATAGTGGTTGAGGTGCACCTTTAGTTTGTTAACCAAAGACCACGAGTCCAGGACTGATGATACTTCTGACCTTGACAAGCTTTATTGATTTTTTTGATTCGTCCAAACCAGAGAAAACCGATACCTGCCTTCTGAATCATTGATAAGCAGAAGGTTGCTGACTCTCTCTCTCTCTCTCTGTGTCAGGCAGATGGAGCGCTGCATCTTTGCAGACAGCCTCACTTCCTGAACCTGAGGGCTACAATTTCACCTCCTTCCATTCCCACTCCACTTCCTCTCCTCGCTCAGTGGTGCACGGCTGGCTCTACTGTGAGACGGTGCATGTGTGTGTGCATCTACAGTGGAAACACACTGGAAATCTGGGATCAAAAATCTAGAACGTTTTCACTCAAATTGTGATTATTATGATATCATTTTAATGTAGAAAAATGCTAAATAGGAGCATTGAAAGCATGATTAGTACCAAAACAATATAGAAATTTAGCACAAAACCTTCATATAGGAAAGTAATCTTGTATTTTGTCCTTGTGGACAACCAAGGAGGCACTTTCAGACACACTCAAGACCACTGTGCCAAAATAAGCCCCTCAGGACGTCTAACTCGACACTTCCTCTCAGAGAAACCACAAAAACAATCACATGCTCTCACTCTGACCAACTGACTATCAAGCTGTCAGGAGCCAAGACAAACGCAAACACTCATTCAAGTGAAAAAGACCAGCCGGCTTAACGTTCAAACGTCAAAATGAAAATCTGCTGCAGAGGTTAATTAGTAAATTACAGAGAATGTGTGGAGATTATTTGCTAAAGCAAGCAACACTATTACTACTGCTCAGGGTTAGAGATTTGAACAAATCTCTAAAGATTTGGTCACATTTAATGATGTTTGGCGAAATCCCATGCCTGCCCTCCTTCAAAAAACAACTCGTATGTGCAGACAGCTTATTATGACCTATACTTACACTGTTGTAAAAATAACGGCAGTGTCGTATTGTGTGTCATCACGAAATGACATGTGACTGTCATTGCTGTCATCAAAATGTGGATTCGTTTAAATGTGATGTGTGGACTTTTTACACCATCCCTTACCCACCATTATTCCTATTTCCAATTCACAAAATTTACAAATTTACAAAAACGTTTTGGAAAGCGATTTACAGTGCATTCAAGTTATACATTTTATCAGCACGTGTGTTTCCTGAGATCGAACCCATGACGGTTGCGCTACTGTAACACAATGCTCTACCAATCAAGCTACATAAATCCTAAATCCTAACACAGATAAAGAGCACAGTGCGTTAATATGAACGTTTCTGTGGCATGTCTTGCTGTCGGTAGGGGCGATAATTTAGTAAACGCTACGATGGGTCGTATTTCAGGGAAATGATAAATGACCTATACAGTCATTTCATTAGGAATCCATGCAATCTGGGAATTTTGTGTGGATTCGCTGTGTTGACCAACAGAAAGTGACATTTGTGTGAGCTGTGCTTTAGACATTGCTACACTATTGACTACAGACAATGAAATTTAATGTGACTGCACTTAACAGTATTAAACTTTGGTGTGTAAATCTTCATGCATCACAGATACAAATAATTGTGGAATTTGTTGAAGACAAAGTGCAATTACTTTTCAAGTGCAATTACTGTAAGCAATTACAGTGCAATTACTTTTAGCGATTAAACTTACAATTTCTGCCTGCTGGACAATGAAATGGGCAAAAAAAAATCTTAGGTTTCTATTAAAAGAGCGACCCAAGCAATATCTAGTGCCCAGAATATCACAGAGACTCACGATTGAGTTGTTTGGACTCAGGCTAGAAAGTAACCACCTAGCAACCACTCAAAACACACTAGCAACCACATAGAGATAGAACAGAAACTTCTCAGAGCACCTTAAGCACTGTACAGCAATGGTTTGGCAACTAGCATTGTGACAGCAACAACTGCACTTTCATAATTTTCTCAAGAAAATGTATAATCTTCTGAACAAGTGAAACAAAGTCACCCCTCCATAACACAATCCACATATTTATTCCCTATGAGAAGTCATTTAGTAATGAAGCATGGCACAAACCATTGGCAGAGACAAATGAGAATGAAAGAAAACACTTTAGTAGTCATCTACAAAGATGATTCAATATTAGTGTGCACTTTAATATTCTTTATGAGAAACACATGTTATAGTAGATTAGGTGTGCATTAGTAATTAGTAGAGCTCATTAGAGTCGAAGCACAGCCTTGCTTTAGCATTCCTCTTTATCACAAAAGAAAACCCACTTATTCCACCCAGAACAATGCGTCTTTCCAGAGCTACAGTCCGTAATGAAGCTTTGGCAGAGCCGCGCAGAGCTGAGAGGTGCTTACCTTTGATTCCAAACTTTGAGTTGCGTCCAAACTTCAGAATGACGAGCATCAAGATGAAGCCTGTGAATGTGACCGCCGCAATTCCCACGACCACGTACACCTACGAGCAGAATGAAGAGTCTTCAACCAGTATTCAAAGCTTCAAGCACAGTTGGGTGAAAAACATGCACTCTGAGAGTAAAAGACCTTTTCCTTAAGGATTTTGTGACAATTTTCTCTTAAGGCCTCTGCACACTGAGTCCGAAATTTTCACACGTTAAAAAATAAATACGTCCTCACTTATTTATTCACGACCTCATCATCTATGATTCTAGATCTATGATCTCACGATCATTTAAACACAACCTCAGTGTGCCAATCACGTTTGCACACTGCCTCCGAAACTTTCGTCCGTCAAAAAAAATTCGGATCAGGTTTGATTTTCTGCGTTTTTGCATCCGTTGCATGCATTTTGATAGGAAAGGATGAGGAATACGAAAAAAAACGGAAAAACGCATGCGAAAATTTCGGACTCAGTGTGCAATGGCCTTTACACAAGTCATTTAGTTTATGGGTTTTCAGAGTTTACTGTGCTAAAAACTGATTGGGCTTCTAGAGGTCACAAACATATGGCTTAATAAATACAAAGTTTTGTTATGAAAGTCTAGATGGTGCAGGCCGATAGGTTATTATAACTCAATCTGATATAATCACATGTCTATTCACATGGAGCAGCTGATTGGTTCATTTCTCTTTAGCAGCCAATGAGCTACTTAGCATTCAAATACTCGACTAATGCTTGCTGTAGCAGTTGCAGTGTGCTTCAGGACCCTCCGCCTCCCCAGCTCCACCTGTATAGATCTGCTACGGGGTGATTTCATGTATGTTATATATGAGAGTTATTTCATGTGCAGCAGCAATATTTCTACATGCTCACAGCAGCATGTCTGTGGATGTATTGGCAGTAGCAAGTCTCGAAGCAGATCTATTCCGCCAAGACCAAACACAATCAAATTGCCATTTATATTACCATGCTAAACTCACAGAGTGTTGTCATGACAGAAATCTCTTTCTACGCTGTAAAAAAAAAGCAACTTATTTTTCAGTTTACCAAATACTATAAGAAACTTGTTGAAGTTTCACATAAGAAACCCATGTCAGACCAACATAATTCCCCCAAATTCCCCCAAATAGTCAAACACAGTTTCTGAATAAAGAATTTCATACTGCTGAAATGTTAAGGGTTTGTGAGTAAAATAATAAGAATAAATGCTGTTTGCATGACTTTATTTAAACATCTTGTTTTGTAATTGTTGTAAGTTACTTGTTGTGTTGTAAAGGGCTCATCTTTCTACATTTGTTGATTGTCACCATTCTTGAGGTTTGTGCGACCCACCCACACACACAAATTAAAACAATAAATCAACTTATTGTGTTACTAATTGAAAATGTGCTGAACAACTAATTAAATTAGCCATGTTTTAATTTTGTGAACAAAATAAATTCAAATTGACAAAACAAAGTAGGGTTACTTAGTATAATCATTAAGACAACATTGAGAAGACTTAAAAATCTGAATGAATCATGCTGCCTTGCTTTTTACTTTATGATCCATTTTTATAAGTGTGATGCAATAACATTTATTAAAAGATTAGATTGTGAATTTTGAGGAAATACATTTGAAGCTGTTGAAAAATGATGATAAATGTGCACCATTGTAGACACATTTTATGTCAATGTGGCTAGACGCTCCATTGTTTGCCAAACACAAACAGCCTAATGAACTTTAATCCAATTATTAATATTAATAAAAGTAACTATTTAAAAACATCAGTGTCATTTATCATATTGCTGTCATTTTATAAGAGGAATGAGCTACTTGAGGGTGTGTGTAATAATGATTTTCCCCAGTTTATGGGTTTAGGCACTCCATCTTGCATTGTGTGTAAAATCATACTACATACAACCATAACAGACATGTTTCTTGATTATGACGCAGGAAAAACTCAACAGAAACTACACAAATAACTGAATTTTACTCACAGCGACTTTGTCCTCTGGCGGTCCAAGAGGAGTGTCATCTGTTAGAAAGAGAGGAAACACTAAGATACATGTGCTTTCAGACTACAGATAATGTGCATGTTCATGTGTGTTTCGTTCATACCTGTAGTGGGATCTGACACACAAAAAGACAAACAGAAGAAGAAGAACTTTTAATGACTTTTAATTGTAATAAAGACTTAATAACATTATAATAATACATGTATTACTTAATAAATGACTAACCATGGAAGGCTCACCCAAAAATGAACATTTTGTCAACAATACCTGTGTAACTTGATCAAAACCCATATGACTTTTTTTGCGTGGAACACAAGATGGGTTTAAAATGACAAATAAATGATGTCAAAATCTAAATTTTTGGCAAACTATGACTATGATAAATATTGACATTATTCTATCATTTGATTATGAAGTCTTAAAAGAGACTCACCATAATACAGCGGATCAGTAACTGATTCTGATGGATAAACATGGAAAAGAAAACCAACAAGGCAACTTTTCAGACACTGTTACAGTCACATTTACTGTAATTGTTTTGATTTGGTTGCATGCACATTTCAGCTTACCGTTCCAAGGCTCGTGCATGAAATGCGCAAATACTGCCTTGCGGTCCTCTCCATATGTATTACTGGCCAGCAGCTTGTAGTTTCCATTGTTGATGTGTGTGGGACTGTCCAGGTGTAAGCACCCGTGGTACTCGCCCTCTGAGTAATCGTGGATCATGGTGCGGATAAAGGGGCCCTCCTCCACAGGTTTGCCGTTTAATAACCAGCTCAGTTTAGGCTCTGGGTTTCCCGACACGCTGAAGGGAATGCACCAGTGGTGGTCTGAGACTGCATCCATCAGCTTGCTGATTACAGGTGGAACTGGCATCCCAAATAAATGGCACAGATAGACACACAGCAGAAATGACATACAAGCATTAATAATAATAAAACAATAATGCATTTCAATAAGAAGTGTTCAACTACTTGAAATGCATTATTAGCTGATTAAAGAATCAAATTGAGGAACTTCTTGTTGCTAATGAATTGAGTAAAATTAATATCACAGAAAACAGGATTTTTTATCTTTTAAAGTAATATCAATAAATAAATTAATAATAAAATAAAAAATACAAAAATGCCCAAAAAAGATTTTAAATTGTAATAATATTTCATGATATTACTGTTTTTAATGTATTTTTAATCAAATAAATGCAGCCTTGGTGAACATAAGACACTTCTTTCAAAAACATTAAAACTTAGGTAGTGTGTATATAAAAAAAAGTGATTTCCAGTATAAATGAGTAGTTATGCCAGTCTTATGCAATAATTCTCTTGGTAACTTACACAGTATGTCCAGATCCACAGAGGCCTCAGCCTCTCCCACCATGTTCTCAGACCTGCAGGTGATTTTGCATCTGTTGTCCAGGGAAGAGACATTCACGAGTCTGAGCTCTGACATCTGACCTGAGCGCTCGTGCTGCTGGTGTGAGTTACAGCAATGTCAATGTCATTTCTATTTAAAGCCTTAATGCAATTCAACTCCTACCTATTTACAGAATTCTTATAGCCTTATTGTGCACAATTCATTGTTGCATGTTATTCCAAAGAAAAAAATACTTGTCTTTAATCAAAATGCAATCACTTGCTACTCCTCTGAAATGACTTTCTTTTTCTGTTGGCGTCACTTAGGCGGATGGCCATTTGGATAATGTTAACCAAGAGCTATTCGTGCATTGTTGTTTTTGTGAATATCCTGTTACGCCACATTAAGAAAATGGTTTGCAAATGACTGTTTATATTAACTTTAAGGTTGTTGTGCCCTGTTCCATAAATCAAAGCCTTAAAATCTGTTGAAATCAACAAAAATTCCATATTTCACATATTATAAACGTGATAAAAATAATTACAAGCAATCTTCTCAGTAAAACTCTAAAGCAAATTTCACATAATAAGAAAGGCGTTAACAATGCATAACTTTCATAATGAATCATCAAAATGTCTAAGGGCTGAAAAAAGCTAGTTCCAGAATAATACACTCAATAACCTCTGAAAGTACCTCGCAAAACAAATCTTTTAAAATCTGGCAAGACATCGCAAACTTATTTCTGCTATATTCATTTGTTGTAGTGAAAATAAATTGTGGCTACCCACGGTCTGTATGGAAGCTTGTTTCTGACATTTCATCTCACAATTCAGACTTTTTCTTGAATTTTTGAAATTTCTTGCAATATAAATCTAAATCTCGCAAATCAGACGTTTTTTTTTGTTCTCAGAGCTCTAAGTTTATATCTCACAATTTTTCTTTTTTTTTTGCTTCTGCCATGAAATAAAATAATTAAAAAACATAGTTGCAACATTTGCGTTTATATCTCACAATTCTGCCTTTATTCCTCTGAATTGTGAGAAATTAAAAAAAAAAGTTGGAATTGTGAGAAAATAAGTCAGAATTTTGAGGCATAAATTCAGAATCGCAAGAGAAGAATCTGAATTGTGCAATATAAACTCCCAATTTGGATTAAAAAAGGCAGAACTGATAGATTTAAACTCAGAATTTTTTTTCGCAATTCTGACTTTTTTTCTCTGAATTCTGAATTGACATCTCACAATTATTATTATTTTTAGTAAATGCATCTTTTTCTCTCACCATTAAGACTTTTTTCCCCTAGCAATTGCGAGGTTATATCTCCCAATTCAGATTTTTTTTTTCTCAGAATTGAAAAAAGGAGAATCAGAATGAAAAGAAGCTGCAAGAGCCACTTAAAATTACAACTGAATCATAAATGTGAAACTTTGTAAATTTGAGATGAGGGTTAGAATTACCTCGTTCGTTGAATTTAACTTGCAGGTGCTCCAGTTCAGAGTAGGTGTGGGTGTTCCTGAGGTGTTGCACATCAGCGTCACATTCAAGCCTTTCTGCATGGTCACTTTAGTGGGTTTCAGAGTCACAGTGGGGAGAACTAGAAAGAAAACACCACAAACCAGTTCATACACTAATTAACAATCAAGAAAAAAAACTCTCATTCTTAATCAGTACCATTGTCTCGTTGGTTTTATTTAAAAAAATATCTAAAGGTCCTCAATACATATGTGGTTTGAAATCAATTAAAATCAGATTTTTCAGAAGTAGTTTTTGTTTGCCATTCAGGACATAATGTGCATGGAATGACATACATGGCACATTATTATGCATATCTGCATCTGTGTCTGATGGGTTGTTGTATTTCTTGGCCTCACGCTGTTGATTACATCATTACTACAGCAAACATACAAATATACACCATAAATATACATACACCAGATATTGACCGGACTGCCTGAACAAACAGATCTGATCTATCTGTATTATATTACAGTAAATTATATTGTTTTGAATGACTTAAGACAATTATTCTTATTATCAGCCATTTTCAGTGTATATTTATAGTGACACTGAGATATGTTTTTGATATTTTAGCTTTAAATAAATGTAAAAAAGTAAATACATTTTTTTACATGTTACTTTTTTTTTACACATTTTACATCATTTTTGTGATCTATATACATTCAGAATCTATCTGTATTATATTTCATTATATTATATTGTTTTGAAAGTATTACAGAAATCTCTCATTTTATTTCTTATTTAAAGTGACACTGACATTTGATCTTTTAGTTCAGAAATGTAATCACTTTTAAAGAAATCTAATGAAAGTAAATTAATTTCATCATAAATACATTTTACAATTTTTTTGCAAATCATTTTACAAACTGTAAAAAAAAATATTTTTTGTGATTTATATTCAGAATCAAGCTGCATTATATTATATTACTGAAGTAAAAGATTTTAAATTGTGTTCTAATTTTATTTTGTATTTAGCGTGGCACTGAAGTGTACAACATGTTTTATATTTTAGCTCAGAAGTCAGATCACTTGTGCTTCTCCGTCTGCATCAGAGGAATGCTGTTCTCGCCCGCGGGCGCTCCCGCTAAATTCAAGGCCAGAGAGTGCAGACAGCTCTGACCAGCTCTGTCATGAACAGACAGCCAAATCAGATCTCTATCTCTAGCTGCTCTCAGGCTGCAGACATCCTTATCACCGTGTCCCATGGCATCGCTTGCTTCTGCAGGAAACTGCAGGTCACGCAACTTTGATCATTTCATAAGAATCATGTATGGTTTCTTATGCTCTTAATCCTGGAGTGATTTTTTAACATCCACCACACACAGCACAGACCTTCAGCCTGTTCAGACCAGACAAACCGTTTTCACTCAGCAACTCTTTATCCTATTAGTTCACCCAAAAGCGAAAATCTGCTGAAAATATACCATAAAAAGTATTATTTGTGAAACAATTTTCACTCAGAAATAAGAAAATGTTTTTGCTAGTAAATTTCACAAAGAAACTGCAAGTAATTGAATTAAATGTGAAATTATAAAGTATAAAGACTGAAATATTTTTTTGTAAAATATATTCCAATAATCCTTGTTTTATTTACAAATTCGAACCTTTACAACCAGGCCATCCAAGATGTAGATGAGTTTGTTTCTTTATTGGAACAGGTTTGGAGAAATGTAGCATTCCATCACTTGTTCACCAATGGATCCTCTGCAGTGAATGGGTGCCGTCAGATTGAGAGTCCAAACAGCTGATAAAAACATCACAATAATCTACAAGTAATTAACACGACTCAAGTCCATCAGTTAACATTGTGAAGTGAAAAACTGCTTGTTTGAAAGAAACCAATCCATTATTAAGATGTTTTAACTTTTGCTTCTCAACAAAATCCATAAATCCATAATCCATAATAATGCTTCCTCCAGTCAAAAGGTCCATCTCCTGTTGTCCTCTCACATCAAAATCCACCCACATATTTGTTTAAAACTGTTTTGGGTTGTTTTTGCTTGACAGAGCTTAACCTGTTTTTTCTCTCTAGATTCAGACGAGACGGTTTTTTAACAGTTTTTAACAGCAACAGTTTTAAGTTAAAACCCCTTAATGATGGCTTTTTTTTCCTACAAACACACAGCTTTTGGCTTCTCAAGATGTTAAGTGATGGACTGGAGTGGTGTGGATTACTTGTGGATCATTGTGACGTTTTATCAGCTGTTTGGACTCTCTTTCTGACGGCACCCATTCACTGCAGAGGATCCATTGGTGAACCAGTGAGGGAATGCTACATTTCTCCAAACCTGTTCCAATAAAGAAATAAAGTCATGTACATGTTGGCAGGCCTTAGGGTGACTAAATTTGAAACACATTTTCATTGTTGGGTGAACTACTCCTTTAAAGGATAGTTCACCAAAAAGCTAAAATTCTGTCATCTTTTTTCTAGTTTTCCCTCTAGATGTTCCAAAAATGGTAAATTGAAACGATTCACTGGAGCAGCTCATATTCTTTCATGGCACTAAAAAAAAAACAGCAAAAGAAAGACAGCGTTTGGCCACAGGCCAGCAGACGCTCAGTGCTAAATGTCTCAGTGTTTTTGCATTCTGGGGATCCCCCCCGTCTGTCTCTATTTTTCCCTTTTCCTCCCTCGCTCTCTTGTCCTCTCTTCCTCCCTCGAGGGCCTTCTGCTGTGGTATTGCTTAAAATAGGCCTGGCTGGAGGCTGATCTTTGGATCAATAATTATCCGCGTCTCAAGCCGCAGTCATAAAAATACAGCCTGGACAAATCACATCTTACCAAACAAACAAACCTAAACTTCAGTCTTAAATATTAGATGACCACTGCTCTGAGTAAAATCATAACAAGCTTCCTTTAAAATATGCTGATTCTTAGTTATCCAGGCCATAGCACATTGTTCTAGTAAAGTCTTTAGTCAGTTGCTTCATCACTGAAATGCATCTATAGTTGACATCTAGTTTTGACAGATTAAATTCATGGTATAGCTTGTAATGAAGAACAGTGTTGGTATTATTAACTAAACTAAAACTTATTAACTGAAACTTATATTAAAAATGTTATCATTAACTGAAATAAAGCTGGAAAATATTTAAATATTAGATGAAAAACTTAACAAAAATAGAATTTGAAATGTTGCCTTGGCATCTAACCGAAATAAAATAAGTTTAAATAAAAAAAACTTAAAATAAATAAAATAAAATAAAATATAAAATTAAATAAAAAAAAATAAAAATAACACAAATGACAAAGCACATACAAAAACTAAATAACTACCAATAAATAATATTATATTATATAAATAAAATGGTAACACTTTAGGGACCAATTCTCACTATTAACTAGTTGCTTATTAGCATGCCTATTATTAACATATTGGCTGTTTATTAGTAATTATAAAGCACATATTCTGCATGACCATATTCTACATCCCTAACCCTACCCAATACCTGAACTTAACAACTACCTTACTAACTATTAACAAGCAGCATATTAGGAGTTTATTGAGACAAAAGTTGTAGTTATCGGTTTGTCAATAGCGAGAATTGGCCCTTAAAATAAAGTGTGACCAATAAAATAAATATTAAAATAACACTGATAAACACACATGAAACCCTCATATATACTGTATGTAAAAGATGCATAAATATGTTTATTATTATTATTATTATTTAACTCTTTCCCTCAGGTCTATTTCAAGTGTGATTGTTTGTTTGTTTTTCAAATTTGATTTTTTCCTGACTATTTTTGACCCTTTCTCACCTTTTCGAATTAAACACAGCATTTGCTGCGCTCATTTAAAATGTTTAATGTAATGCACTTCACTGTGAAATAGGATACAACACTGTGCCGCACTTGTTTACAAGCTATGGGTTAATGCTGGTTCCAGTAATGTTGGTTACAATATCTACTTTGTAACAGGTTCACAAAACAATCTGTGGTGCAATTTGCTGTAAACATGATTAAATGATCTGAAATGATCAGGGGTCTTGTTAAAACTAAACTTCAGGATCCCTTAGAACTATATGCAGGGCAGCAGCACCAGAATGTAATGGGCCTCTATCCTCATCTCTTTTTTATCCTCTAATTCTTACCACAGTTAGGCAGTGTGAGCGTAGACAGCGCTATCCTCATTCCTCCCTCCTCCACACACAGCAGGTCCTCGGCCTCCTCTCCTCTCCACTGCTTCAGCCACACGTTTTCACATATGCACTGCAAAGGATTGCCAGCCAGAAACCTGCAACACACAAAGACAGTGAAACATGCTGTACATAAAACACTCACCGAGAACATAAATAACTACATGTAATCTGATAGAACTACATTATCATCAGCATATACCATTACAGTGTACATGAATATATTCTGCTTTATCAGACGATATTTTTGAGAACATCGACAATGACTGGCAACCAGTAATATTGATTACAAAAATTCCCAAATTTACCAACAACCCTGCAAATGCAATCAAATATTTTTTGAATAAATGCTACTTTTGAATAGCTTTTATGTCAAATAAATGTTTAATAGCATATTGTGCGAACACATCATTTGCTGCATTCATTGTTTTTCTATTAGCAAAAACAAAGCAAACCAGAAATAACCACATTCTGTAATATATCTTCAATAAAAGAGACTCACAGGTATGAAATGTTTAAATGACGAAACGTCCTCCAGGATAGATTGGACAGATTATTCTCTTTGAGATTCCTGTAAAAGAACACAACGATCAGCGCTGACAAAAACATGTAATAAAACATACTAAATTTGATTTAACTTTTAATAATAATACGCTTAATATTAATCCAGCTTCTCCAAAACCAAAGCACTCACAGATATTGTAGTTTGGGGTTGCTCTGAAAGGCCTGCCTTGAAATATATGCCAGCCTGGTGTTTGTTACAGTTCTGCAGGACAACACAAACACGGATGTCAGAAATTTCCATCTCACGACATAAAGAACGTAAAAGCTGTTCCACATTTTATACTCACAAGTTTCTGAGGTTGCGATACGACTCGAGATCTCTTTCATTAATGGATTTGAAGCTGCTTTGATTTGCAATGTATCTGTAAACAGCAACAAGAACAATCTCACTAAAAGAGTCGTCAAGGGTAAATTCCAACACAAAAATACTTCATCTTTGAATTGAAATAATTCATTAATTGATCCATGGTGTGTAGTAAACAATCTAAATCATTTCGGTAACACTTTACAATAAGGTTCCACAAGTTAATGTTAGTTAATGTATTAACTAACATGAATGAACAATGAACAATACATTTATTACAGTATTTATTAATCTTTGTTAATGCTAGTTAATGAAAACACAGTCGTTCATTGTTAGTTCATGTTAATTCACAGTGCATTAACTAATGTTAACAATGCATTAGTAAATGCTGAAACTAACATTAACTAAGATTAATAAATGCTGTAGTAAGTATTGTTCATTCTTACTTCATGTTAACTATAAGCAGTTAACTAATATTAACTAATGAACCTTATGTATAATACATTAAGTAATTTTTTAAAGATAGAAGTATAACAATATTCCTGTTCTGCTGGTCTAAATGTAAACAAATGCACTTAAACTCTAGTGTGATTTAAACAGAAACTAATTTCAAATACCTAATTAAAGTCAATCATAATGACAGACTGATTCATAGCTTTTGTGTAAAACAGTCAACATAAGAGAAGCAGCACTGCAGCAGTTATAATTGAGTATTAATAAAGTGTACTTATAAATGTGACCCTGGACCACAAAACTAGTCATAATGGTCAGTTTTTATTTATTTATACATCATCGGAAAGCTGAATAGATAAGCTTTTCATTGATGTATGATATGGATATAACAATATTTGGCCGAGATACTATTTCAAAATCTGGAATCTGAGGGTGCAACAAATCAAAATATTAAGAAAATCGCCTTTAAAGTTGTCCAAATGAAGTTCTAAGCAATGCATATTACTAATCAGAAATTAAGTTTTGATATATTTACGGAGGGAAATTTACAAATTATCTTCAGGTTACATGATCTTTATTTAATATCCTAATGATTTTTGGCATAAAAGAAAAATTGATCATTTTTACCTATACAATGTATTGTTGGCTATTGCTACAAATATACCCGTGCTATGACTTGTGGTCAAGGGTCACAAATGACTTTGGCACAATATCCTAATTCAAGTGAAATAACCGGATACATCATAGAAATCAAGCAATTGCGCACACAGCAGTTAGTTGAATGACAAAACATGCATCATCTTCTGTGACCTCTTCTTCATAACTTACATGTCTGTGATGTTCTCCATCTCTGCCTCAGACTGTAGCATGGGAAAAGCCATAATGCTGCGCTCCGCTTCCACGCACGAGATCCGCGCGCCGGTGCACGTGCAGAGATCCGGACAAGCGGCACCCGGCCTCCAGAGCGCGAGCAGCAGCAGCAGCAGAGCCCAACCGAAGCCCCAGCCCGCCATGCCGAAGCCCCCCGACAGCAGGCTCATCCCTGGGTCCTCGCCTCCAGATTTAAGACCCCTGCAATCCAACGCGCGGAGAGAGCGCAAAACACACGCGCCCGCGTCGACCTTGTCTCGCGTTTCTGTCTACGTGAAGTGTGCGTATTCCTCTCCTCCTCTCGCCTGCGTTTGCCTCGCTCTGCCTAGGATGAATGACCGAGATGTTGGCGTTAAACGACGCGTCCGCTGAGCTCAGATAAGACGCGCTCTTGGGAAGCGCGAGTGCTGGAGTGAGGGAGCGCGAGCGCTGGATGATGCGCAGCGCGTCTGAGGGGAGGAGACAAGGACAGGAGATCATTCAAACGCTTCATTGATTATTGACAACGTGTAGCATCCTTACACCCATCAAGACTTAAGACCTTAAGGCGCAGGAGCCTATGAATGATGGATAATTCGCATGTTGTGGTTTCGTTATCAGGGTTAATCAGGGTTGTCGTTTGATCTTCTTACAGGCGTGTTTCTTAGATTATGGTAATGCCAGTCACGAGTCACTAATCAGCGAAGCGCTAGACAGATGTAGTTTACTCACAGCACTAGTCGTGGATAATGAATCTTTAAATGAACGAATTGTTCTCGTGTCTTCTGTGCACTGACTCATAGCTCTCTCTCTCTCTTTGCAGCGCGTCTTCTGAAGCGCGAGTCTATGGCGTTCAGTCTGATTCACAACAAGGGAAAAAATAGAAAGCGGTGGAAGAATAATGTGTAAAAAAACGACTATAAACAATTAAAATGGGCAAGAGCTTTAATGGAATTCATAATGGATTTTAGTTAGGCTACTATCAGTTTTATATTATTATTATTAATAATAATAATAATAACATTATTATTGTATACATTCTAAAAAAATCTTCACAAAAGTGTATAATTTGAAGGAATTTTGACGGATTTATTTTTTAGAATTGTACACTTCATTGCATTGTGCTTTAGAGTTAACAGAAATGTCCGTACAATTAATGGATAATGTCGTGTGTAATGAGCTGCCAGTACCTTTTCTGTTATTTTACGGGTTTATTTTTTTTACAGTGTATAACTTTTTTATTATTTTATAGCTTGATAAAAGTCACATACAAAACTGATAAGACAGCAGGTCTAGATATCTAATGCTATCTCACGACCAATTCGTAGGTATTTTACAAGGTGGCTAATTCGTACGAATGTTTACGACCTCACTCATTAGATTTTGTATGATTTGTCTAGACAGGAGACCTGCACTCCCGCGGGACCCAACGCAACAGGGTGCGGCGCGGGACAACTCTTGATGGGAGAGTGCGAGTGCGGGCGGGAAGAGACTTGTGTGTGCGGGATGCGGGAGAGTACAATTATTCGCGGGACTCCCGCAAAACATAAATTTTCTAAATATAAAATGTCTAAAACATATAAATGGTTATTTATCTGTTGCACAAAAGCAAAAGAACAACTAATTTTAACATTAAAATGATTAACATGCACAAGCTAGAAGAGGTCTGTGCTGGGCCGGGTTTCTCGATAACGATTGATCTTAGCGCTTAAGAGCGTTTCTACGAGTCATTTTACGAACGTTAGTTCTTGTTTCACGCGCTTTCCCAAAAATGCACTTAACACAAGAGTCGCTATCTGTTTGTGAAGTGCTGAAATGTCAACATAGAATGGCTCTTATTTGTAGTAAATGATTTAATGTAGTACACGCTGTTTATTGAAATGTTAACCTAATGCTGCGTTCCAGACAGCTCGGATAATAGTGATAAGTATAATATTAATCTACTATATATAATTATATTATATTATATATATAGTACATTAATATAATACTTGTAGATTAGTATTATACTTTATCGTAACATCTAGACGTTATTTCCGGGTCCAATACATGGCTGGTTTTCGTCATTGACATCTTTTTATTTTATTTTTTTTTGTTCAGTCATTTAATTTTTCTATTTTTTGTTTTCTGACATTTTTAATTGTTTCATTTATAAATTCATTTAAACAAAAAACGAGTAATACATTGTACAATAAATTACAATCAAAAGCTTTAATTATAATCACATTGCACTTGAATAAAGTTAAAGGTGTAATCTGAGACTGTCCTGCGGGTGACTTCATAATTCTGTTTTAAGATGCACCTAGGGATGTAAGATTACTCCAGAGCACTCCTAGATCTACGAAGATTTTTTAGACCAGCAAATGTTTAATAAATGATCTTAAGATTTGTTTTGGTCACATGGTCAGTCCTTTCTAATTAATCGAATGACCACTTTTAGGCTGATGATACACAGACAACCTTTTGAGCAATTTTGCCGGGCAACTTTTTTGAGTTGCTTGCGCTTTCCCATTGAGAATGGGTAACAAATATCTATCTGCATACTTATTTGGGTCGTGGGCCCTGTGTCTCACCTGGTTGCCCGATGACGGCAACATTTTCCAAAGTGTCCCTGTGTATCATCAGCCTCACTCCTAACACAAAAGACCTGTCGCCACCTAGGGTGAGTGAGCGACTCCTTTTATTGAACCAATTCGAGTCAATAAAACGAGTCACTACATAGCAGCTCTCTCAACCCGTTACCGGGGTCACGAATCGTTCTGATGACGTCAGGACTGACGCACGACGCCGGAATATAAATCAGTGGTGAATTAGATGAGCGTGCGCGCGCAGCGGGAGTCTCGTGAACTGCGCACTCAGTTAATGACACTCATGTATTTTTGGACCAGGTCCATAAACCATAAAGATAAAGCTGTAGAATCTATATGATTATGGCCAAGTCTACTATATGCTTGAATTTAACTGATGGAGTATGAGATTACAAAAGACAAGACTTAATGAAAGCCCTGCCTGGTCAACATTTTTCATTCTGGTCTCGAAGTGTTCAGATTTTTTTTCTTTCCTTTTATACCTTTGTGTAAACAGCAGGAAGAATAGCCTATATAGGAATTAGCTAGTTCATTAAAGGGTCTGTTTGGCATGTTCTTGTACATTCCACTGCTGCCATCTATTGGTGCCCGCTGGTATTTGTTTTAAGACTTCTGTGTATGTGATGCTGCTTGCCTAAGTAACCAAAACTGTTATTGTTTCTTATATTTAGGATGATTTGCAAAGCCACAGCCCTTAGTATTAAATCTCGCCACATGGCATTTGTGCTATAGACATGACAGTGTAAAGAACAGTAACATACTGCACAAAGCCTGACCAGAATATTTTCTCATTAAATGCTTTTATCTACAAAAAAAAGAAAAAGTCAACAATCGACATATACAATTCCTCTTTTACACAATTATCGATTAACATAATAAATACTACCAGGCACAGTAACACAAATGTGCAATTTGCTAAATTATAGGGCTACATTTAAGTAATATACTGACACATTTTATACCCTGATTGTTTTTAAATATTTTTAATGCTTATATTATACCTTCAGTTCAGTCAACATGGAGTCTTGATCATTCGCCTGATGCTAGCATGTCCCTGGAAATTTTTATGATCCCCCTGCTGATCAAAACCACTCTAAGACCAGCCTCCTAAACCTGCTGATGGAAGACCAGCTAAGACCAGTCAACAGTTTAGGCTGTTTTTTTTTAGCAGGGCAGACAGAGATAAAGATCTATTCAATAAAAGGAGTAAGAAAATGCTTACCCACCAAAAGGCTTTGTTGAATATCTTTGAAGAAATGTGGACCATGTGTGTCAAATTTTCCATGCAAAGAGAAAATGCTAATGTGAATGTGCACACAGATGATGAATTATAACTTGCAGGGAAAGATTTCCATGTAGGTAGTAGAAATTTCAATGGCATGTCAGCAGATGAGGCTACTTTTATTGCAAAAGTTGTGTTGTACTTATCTACCAGTTACAGGAATTGTATAACACACACACACACACACACACACACAGTTTGTTTCTTGGTTTACGGGGACTCTCCATAGGCATGGTTTTTATACTGAACAAACTGTGTGTGCTATTGCCCTACACCAACCCTACACCTAAACTTAGCCCTCACAGGAGACTGTGTGCATTTATAGATTTTCAAAAAAACACCATTTAGATGTTTTTTAGCCTTTTGATTACGGGGACATAGGCAGTGTCCTCATAAACACCTTCATTGTACCTCTGTCATACCCATGTTATTATACAAATTTGTGTCATAAACCACATAAACCCGCCCACACATACACACACACACACACACACACACACTACACACACACACGCAGACACATGATAGATAGATAGATAGATAGATAGATACACATACATACATATGCAGTACTGTGCAAAAGTCTTAGGCCACTAGTATTTTCACCAATAAAAAATGGTTTTAAGTCAGTTATTTCTATCTTTTGCTGTAGTGTGTCAGTAGGAAATATCAGTTTACATTTCCAAACATTCATTTTGCCATTAATTGTAATAATCCAGTGATATTTTTGTCTGACAACAGCCAGTGCTCCACACAGAGATCTGATCTGATCATCATCAGTCTGTCTGGAATGACATGAAGAAACAGAACAAACTGAGACTAAATCCAGAAGAACTGTGTCTCCAAGACGCTTCAAGAAACCTGCCTGCAAAGCTCCCTGAGAAACTATGTGCAAGTGCACCGAGGGCAAAAGCTGCTTTAAACACAAAGGATGCTCACACCAAATGTTGATTTAATTTAGTTAATAGAAGTTAATTGATAAAGAAAATCTATTTATGACATTATTTTTGACAGCATCCTCATATTACAGCATTTTTACACAAGTGCCTAAAACTTTTAACAGTTCTGTAGCTTTGCAGGGAGGTTTCTTGAAGCATCATTGGAGATGTTGCCACAGTTAAAACCTTGTTTTTTAGCTGCAAATGGTGAAAATACTAGTGTTCTAATAATTTTGGCCACCACTGTGTGTATGTGTGTGTGTGTGTATATATATATATATATATATAAGGGCTGTCAGTTTAAAGCGGTAATTAATTAGTTAAGAAAAAAAAATATATTTTAATGTAGTACCACTGGCCCCGCCCCCAGACCTGTACATCATCTTCAGTGGTGTAGCAAGTCAGCCCCGGGCCCACATGCAAAAAATTTGTACGGCCCCCCCAAATGAAATGGGCTCCAACTCGGTTAACTTGTTGATTTTTCTGATGTAAACAACGTTAAGTGACTATTTTGGTTACGGTATAAATGCTTGGAAATAATATTTGTTTTCAAGTCCATTCATTGCATGCAAGCCACACAATAATCACAATAAGCTTTGTGCTTTTTTATTATAACACAAAGTCTCATCCTTCTGTAAATTTTAAGATCAGATACAAACAATAAATGTGTTTTGCGCTCTTTTATTTGTAGTGATGTAACTACATTCGCCTCAGTTCAAGCAGCATGTGAATCAATGATATTTTCCTCTTTAATATTTGCAGCACGAAATAAACATGAATAAATATTTGAATGCATATTGAAAAAAAATCACAACAATTTAATACAAACGAATGTCTCATGAAATCTATCAATTAGAGTTTCAAAAACATCTAGAAGCCTATGTTTTATTGCTGTTTTTCGTGATAAGAATGACAGGTTGGATGCCACAGACTTTTTTTTTTGGAGTGTAATTTTCACATTGACTTCACGCAATATAACATGATTCTGTTATCTTAATTTTGACTTTATGCTTAAAATAGTATGACGTTAATCTTATTTAGTTATTTGTGACGCTAAAATGCCGCTGTAGGGTATTTGTACTGCATGCAAACACAATCTTGGCACAGCGGCCCAAAAAAATAAAATAAAAATAAATAAATAAAAATAAAATAGTATGAAGTTGAAGACCCTGACTCCCCATATCTCCTCATTGGATGCACCTTTAGAGAGAAATGCATCTTTACTGATTGCATAGGCTAATGAAAGAGTTTTTAATTTTTGATTTGAATTATTTCGTTGTAAATTTGTAATTTCTAGCATTCTATAAATATATTTATCATGTCAGTGAGGCAAGTATTTGCTGAGTTTCGGTTCAGTTTTTGTGAAGTGTTCCTGCTCAAGAGTAAGACCACCCTGTTTGTTTTCTTTATTTTACAATAGCAAAATGTTTTGTTGATATTGTGAGTGCACACAAATAAAATTATTTGTAGCTTTGAATGATGTATACTCTTACCTTTATGTTTTTTTTACCTCGTTTTTTAATTTTCCACTCTTATTAAGAAAAAAAATGCAAGTGATCTTGCTAGCGCCTCCAAAATATAACCACTTTGCCATTAAAAATCAAAACTGAACTTTTTTAATGGCTGCAACAGACACGGGCTCGGGTCGGACTCGGGCGGAGAATTCTGATAAGCTGTCGGATAAGGGCCAGGCCCGTGCAGGGCTCTATATTCGTTCCCTTGTTTCAATTAAAAGTCCCCATTCTGCCCGGGCCCATATGCACCTGCATACCCTACCCAGACGCTACGCCCCTGATCATCTTACATTTCATAGGCTATAGTTGCCCGTTGACAAATATGATGCAGGGCAACAACTCCATAAATGCAGTTATACACTAAAATTCAAGATATTGGGGCAAAAAGATGCCCCTGTATGAGTTTTTGTCTCATAAGCGATATCACACAAGCAGCGAGAGCGATCAAAAAAGTCCCGATCTATCACGAGTTTAAATGTGATTTAATTTATATAACAGTTCAGTAAATAAGAAGTTAATATTGTTTTATATTCCATTTTAAATACAATATTGTCTGTTTTTGCTCAATTCTGCAGCGAAAATATTACTTTTAAAGCCATAGCAGAATTGTTGTGCGTCTCCGAGCATCACAGCGGTGATTCGTTTCTGAATAAATCCGCGTTTTGAACGAATAATGTTCATTCGAATGAATGAAAGACATTTACCGCCACCTGCTGGTAGTTTTAGTTTCTTATTTAGAGTATCATTTCATTAAAACATTAAATTCACCCAAAAATTTAAATTCTGTCATCAATTACCCATGCCTTCTTTTATGTTCCATAGTTTATGTTAGGCCATTAATTGTAGCCTAAACGTTTATGTGTAATACATTTTATGTTGAATCAAATAAAAGATTTCTTTCTAAAGCTACTATTTGTTATTTCTACTTGATACTTTCTCATTTAACACAATAATGGCTTTAAATTATCTTTTGTGGGTAATTTCACAGCCAAATTTAATTTGCGATTAATTTAATTAATCGACACATGTAATTAATTAGATTAAAAAAATATAATCAACTGACAGCCCTAATATATAAAAACACAAAAATATACAATATACAAATTACACAAGATGTTTTACATTTACATTTAAAAATTCGAAAACTTTTCAGCAATGATCTAATTAAACAAGTCGTAAAGATTTCCAACTGCACCATCTTACAACTATACTTGCTAAAGTACTACTTCAAATCATATGGCGTACTGGGGAGAACAATAATTTTTCGGAGAAAAAAAATGTTACAACTTCTCAGAACACATAGAAACCACATAGCAGTCACCCACATTTTCTTCAGTAACTGTAAAAATAAAAATTGTTCTAAGGTAAAACAAAAATCAAATGATGTTTACATTTTATTTTCCATTTACAAATTATGTTTACAATTTATTAAATCACATTCAAAGACATTCAAATATAAAAACAACAAAAATCAAACAAAACTATTTACAAAATAGAACAGATTGGATTCTGAAATATAACGGATATGAGTGAAGTGCATTATAAGCCGTTTTCTTCAGACTGAGAGAACCAAAACGAGTTACTCTACTAAAATATCAAAGAAACCACTGACTGAATCAACACAAACACTGTCAGATTAGGTTAAAAGAGAGTCCAGAGAATAAATATGGCTTAGTTCCTCCTCTCTTTCACTCTTTTCTGTATCTCAGAGCATTCCTTGTCGGAGAGCGGACTGACACACAACACAACTCCTCTGCCCGTCTGATCCACCTGCACGCTCATCATACAGCACAGATCCACCAGCTCTCTTTGAC
Organism: Schizothorax lantsangensis; assembly: GCA_027422415.1. Taxonomy (NCBI): domain Eukaryota; kingdom Metazoa; phylum Chordata; class Actinopteri; order Cypriniformes; family Cyprinidae; genus Schizothorax; species Schizothorax lantsangensis. The sequence goes on from CM049851.1 coordinate 27,110,663, forward strand.
AGTGCAGAATCCCGCTGTCCACCTCACCTCGTCTCGCCAGGTCTTTCCGCAGCACTCGAGCCTCTAGTGCCATGTAGCCGATGAGTTTGGTGAGCATGGCATCGGACAGATCCACATCCAAGTACCCGGTTCCGTCTGATATCGTGGCCCCGAGTTTCCACACGCCACCACTACTGCGCAGATTTCCTTTGAGTGTAACAATGAAAGCTTGTAGTCGTAAAATCTGAACTTTGGCGGGCGGCCAGTGGCCAGCCTGTAGCATGCAGAGGTACGGTGGAGTAGGTGCCTCTCGTTCGCAACCAGAAGATCCAGCTGTATTTGTAAAGGGACTTGTAATAGATGTATGAGGAACTCCATTGAAGATTCTGCTTTGGTTGGTGGTGCCAAGCAGAGTTTTAGAGCGAAAAGTCTGGCTTGGTTCTTCAGTTTTGGGTTGGTTGGGTAAGTTTGCTTCAGGTTCCTCAACTGCGTTTGTAGAGGAACTGGCAACAGATGCATCAGGAACTTCATTTAAGTTTCTGCTGTTAAGAGTAGTTCTGGAATGAAGACTTAAAAGGCTTGGCTCTTCAATTTTGGGCTGGATTGCATCAGGTTTGCATTCTGAATCTATTGGGCACATCACACTGTCCAGCTCTTCTAACGGGATATCATCGAAGTCCTCAGGAACATCGTCCACCACATTTTGTGGAACATCATCAAAATTGTCTGGAATACTTCTGAAGTCATCATCTGGAATTTCATCCATATCCCAGTCGTCTTCTCTGGAAATGGGCGCTGCTTGAGGACGGGGTTGTGACTGAGGTGGTCTGAAGGAAGCTTCTAAAGCCATGCTGTTGTAGCCGCTGTCAGCTACCTGATGATCTACTGGAGCCTCTACGCTGGCCAGGAGCTCCTGGTCATCCGGTTCCTCACCTTGTGGATGGCTCTCCTCAGGCAAACCGAGTGTCCCGCAAAGCACCCTGCGCTGAGTGTAAATCTCCAAAAGCTGTTCCACCTCCCCGCCCAACACCTTCACATTCTCTGCTTTCAAGAGCATCATCCCGAGACAGACGACGATAGGACCAACTAGCTGTAGCTTGGTCCCGGGTGGCAGGTTGGTGCTTAAAGCCGGAATGGGCCGGTATTCCATACCCTCCAGACTCTGCACTCCATCCGTGAGCTGCAACATCAACATACGCGTTGGCTTGGCCTCCCATGGCCGCTGCGTTTCCGGCGTAACCGCCGAGACTTGATCATTGGAGCAGTCGGTGCCCCGAATATGCTGCAGTTGAGTGTAGGCAGGCTGGCTGACGTCTAGTAGGGAGTCCATCTGAAGACAGTAACAGCTGTTTAGTTCTGTTTTCTGTGCCTCGGATAGTCTTTCGGGGAGCACCGGGTGGGACAGATCTCGCAGGTCAGTGAGCAGCCATTGCTCCAGGACGCGCCGATTCAGCAGCGACTGAAGCACGGGTTCGCTTTCCGCTTCCTCCTTTATCCAGTTCACGCAAGCATCCAGCCAGGTATGAGGGACCTGGATGTGCCACTGAGAACGCAGCCATGCCTGGGTAACCTGGACTTCACTCACTGACATCCTCTCACTGTCCCGAACACTAGAGCTTCAACTGTTAAACACAGAAAGAGGCAAATGTGTATTAATGATTTAAGAATTTAGTAAAGACTTTTTAAGCTAATGCAATTTTTAAAACATTTTAAATCTAAGGCTATCCAATTATTAAGTTTGTAACTATGCCTTTTAAATTTCACACACACACACACACACACACACACACACACACACACACACACACACACACACACAGCGTGTGTGTTTCTCATATATACAGTATCTCACAGAAGTGAGTACATCCCTCACATTTTTGTAAATATTTTATATCTTTTCATGTGACAACACTGAAGAAATGACACTTTGCTACAATGTAAAGTAGTGAGTGTACAGCTTGTATACAGTGTCCTCCACTAATATTGGCACCCTTGGTAAATATGAGCAAAGGCAGCTGTGAAAATAAATCTGCATTGTTTATCCTTTTTATCTTTTACTCAAAAAATTCACAAAATTCCAACCTATCATTGAAGTAAAACAATTGAAAGTGGGGCGGGGGATCTCATTGTGAAATAAATGCTTTCACTATTTCATGTTGGCCACAATTATTGGCACCCAATTATTGCAACATCCTTTTCCCAGCACAACAGCTCTGAGTTTTCTCCTATAATGCCTGAAGCGTTTGGAGAACACCTGATAAGAGATCAGAGACCATTTCTTCATACAGAATCTCTCCAGATCCTTCAGATTCACAGCTCCATGTTAGTACTTCTCTTCAGTTCACCTCACTCATTTTCTGTAGGGTTCAGGTCAGAGGACAGAGACAGCCATGGTAAAATATTTATTTTGTGCTCAGTGACCCATTTTTGTGTTTATTTTGATGTTTGTTTTGGATTGTTGTCCTGGTGGAAGATCCAAACACGGCCCATTATAAGATTTCTAACAGAGGCAGTCAGGTTTTGATTTTTTATCTGTTGGTATTTGATAGAATCCATGATGCCATGCATCTGAACAAGATGTTCAGGACCTCCAGCAGAAAAACAGGCCCACAACATTAAAGATCCAGCAGTATATTTAACCGTGGACATGGGGTACTTTTTTATCCCTGTTTGTACTAAACTCATCTGGTGGGTTTGCTGCCAAAAAGCTCTTTTTTCAGTTTCATCTGACCATAGAAGCCAGTGCCATTTGAAGTTCCAGTCGTGTCTGACAACTGAATTTGCTGGAGTTTGTTTTTGGATGAGTCAGGACAATTTTTCTTGAAACCCTCCCGAACAACTTGTGGTGATATAGGGGATGTTTGATTTTTTTTTTTTTAGGTTTCTGACCCCAAGACTCAACTAATCTCTGCAATTCTCCAGCTGTGATCCTTGGAGAGTCTTTGGCCACTCAAACTCTCCTCCTCACCGTGCATTAGGACGATATAGACACGTCCTCTTTCAGGCAGATTTTTAACATCTTTAGTAGATTGGAACCTCTTAATTATTACCCTGATGGTGGAAATGGGGATTTTCAATGTTTTAACTCTTTTCTTACAGCCACTTTCTATTTTGTGATGCTTAACAATCTTGTTCTTCACATCAGAAATATATTTTTTGTTTTTTCTCATTGTGATGGATGATTAAGGGAATTTGGCCTTTGTGTTCCTCATATTTATAATCCTGTGGAACAAAAAGTCATGGCTGGACAATTTCATGCTCCTAGTCACCCTGGTGTGCTAAAAAAATGAAATATGAATGGGAATATACTTCAGAGATATTTTACTCATAAGAATTTCTAGGGGTGCCAATAATTGTGGCCAACATTCATTGGAGAAAAACAGTTATTTCACAATGAGATTTTCTCCCCACTTTCAATTGTTTTACTTCAATGATAGGTTAGAATTTTGTGAATTTTTTGAGTGAAAGATCAAAAGGATAAACAATGCAGATTTATTTTCACAGCCGCCTTTGCTCATATTTATCAAGGGTGCCAATATTAGTGGAGGGCACTGTAACAGTGTAAATTTGCTGTCCCCTCAAAATAACTCAACACACAGCCATTCATTTTCTAAACACTGTTTTAAAGGATGCATACCACTCTGTCCCCCGTGCAGCGCTGGGACTCTCTGATCACTGTTTGGTTCATCTTCTACCAGCCTACAGGCAGAAACTTAAATCTTCTAAGCCTGTCTTAAGAACTGTAAAGAGATGGACTGTTGAAGCAGAGCAGGATCTACAAGCTTGCTTCAAACTTACTGATTGGAGTGTTTTAGAGGCTGCAGCTACTGATTTGGATGAGCTCACTGACACTGTGACATCTAGGGTTGCACGATACACCGGTACTACGGTAGTATCGCGATACTAAAGCTTAAAAATACCCGCGGTGCCATCGCATTTTTTAAACGGTAGTATCGTCCATAAGGTAGTACCGTAAGATATGTAGTATGCACGGCAGCAACACTGTTTTAAACGTTCAAACGTTGAATATGCATGGCAGCAGAAACATTACAAGTTGATTGCCAAATGTCTTTCTGCTGTGCTCTGTGTAGTTTAGTCTGTGTATACGCTTTAAATTGTATTGAGTCAGGGGCGTAACCACCATAGACATTGAGGGGGACAAGTCCCCCCCAATAATTAGAAATGGCCAAATGTCCCCCCCAATATTTGAAATTCTTGCACTGATCTGCTGTCCTCCATTACGCAGCGCTCTTGTTAGGATGACAAAAAAAGCTTTAAAAGTAACATTTTCAGTCTGCCCTGCCTCAGCTGGCTAACAGCGCTTGTCAATGTCAAAATAATTGAACTGGCCAATCAAATCAAAGTAGGCGGGGTTTAGCGTTCACAGATGCTGAGCGCGCGCCGCGAAAGATTGACAACACTGAAAGAGAGCGAGGTAAGATGGAAGCTGCAAATCAATTAATGTTTAGTCAACTGTTTTAGGAAAGAAATGTTAAATGACCGACAGTTATATTCAGTGAAGCAATTACTTGACTTTTTCAAAAATATGCTCGTTTTGAGAGAAAGAGATGAAATGTGCGTGTGTTAATCATCTGCATCTGTTTGTCTGTCCCTACAAACAATGAAACTGTCATGAAACTGTCAGAAATATAATAGATTCATTTAAACTATTTTATTACAATAAAAGTCAAAAATTGGTCCCCCCCAATGTTCTGGTTACTTCAAAAACACGTATTGAGTGTTTCGTTGCTGAGAAATATAATAGATTCAGTATGGAAACTTTTTTATTACAATAAAAGTCGCAAAAATTGGTCCCCCCCAATGTTCAAGACATGGTTACGGCCTTGTATTGAGTGTTTCCCGACGCTTCAGTTCAGTTTGCAATGAGAAGTTGCTCTCGCACGTCTTTGTTTATGCTGCAGTTTATCAGAAGAAAGGGTCTGATTCAGCCGTCTGATGTCATTTAAAAAAAAAGCACTCAAGCATCACTTATTCAACATCATAATATCTTACAAGAAAGTATTATCGCAGGTTTATTCATTTGACACTTCAGAGACAGCAATATTCGTTTCTGGAAGCATCTTTGCGATTGAACGCAATTATTCACAACATGTTTTTGGTTCTTAATATACATGCTGCTAACTATACATGGATATTTCAAGATATGCGAGCAAAAAATGCTCTGACAGTTCGGCAATATGACCGAGCAAGAGTGCTGTTTTTGTTTCGTTTCTGTGTTCGAATCCGAATCCGCGTTGTCTCTGAATCACTGATTCACTAAACCATTCATAAAAACAGTCATTTGATTCGCTTCTGAAGGATTCAGCCGTTTTGAAAGAATCATTTGAATGACTCAGTGATTCAATCCCGAACTTCTGCCACCTGCTGGCCGTTTGAAGTTTCCCATCTAAAAGTAGGCACATTACATTATTTTCCAACATATTTCTATATTCAGAATTTAAAACAATAATCTCATAACATTATTTATGCAATTATAAATACAGTCTAAATGTATAAATGCCACATCTAAATGTCACTTCATGCAGCTTCTGTGCAGTGCTAAGATGAGTTTTGTTTAGACCATTGCATGATAACAATAGCCAGTCATTCATTCACATCAAGTATTCAGAGAAAAATATTGTCTGTTTTTCATTTACATCTATTTATTTATGAAATTTTGATTCATTTTGTAGAATTGAATTTTAAATTAACAAAATACTGCATGGTATCGTGATACTACTTGGTATCGTGACACTTCAGCTGGTATAGTATCGTAAGACATTTTTATGGTATCGTGACAACCCTAGTGACATCCTACATTAGTTTCTGTGAGGACATGTGTGTACCCACCAGGACTTATTTAACATTTAACAACGACAAACCTTGGTTCAGTACAAAACTCAAACAGCTTCGCCAGGCCAAAGAGGACGCCTACAGGAGTGGGGAAAAAGCCTTGTACAAACAGGCCAAATACTCACTGAATAGAGAGATAAGAGTGGCAAAGAAAAACTACACTGGAAAGCTAAAAAAACAGCTTTCAAGTAACGACTCTACATCAGTGTGGAAAGGCCTGAAAGCCATTACCAGCTACAAGACCCCTCCACCCAGCACTGAGGCCAATCAACAAATGGCTGAAGACCTGAACAATTTTTACTGTAGGTTTCAAAAACAAAAGCCTGATCTGACACCCCACACCCACTCTGACTGTCTCACAACACAGCCATCAACACCCTCCCCCCTACTGATTCTCAGCCTGTAATCAAGATCTGTGAAGAAGATGTAAGCAAAGTCTTCAGGAGACAGAAGATAAGGAAAGCCAAAGGCCCAGACGGTGTCTCTCCAGCCTGCCTCAAAGCCTGTGCTGTTCAGCTATCATCCATCTTCACATTGATCTTCAACAGTTCACTGGAGCTGTGTGAAGTCCCCTCCTGCTTCAAATGCTCCATCATCATCCCTGTACCCAAGAAACCAAAAATCACAGGACTTAATGACTACAGACCTGTTGCTTTAACGTCTGTGGTGATGAAGTCATTTGAGAGGCTCGTGTTGGCCCACCTGAAGGACATTACTGGACCCTTGCTGGACCCCCTGCAGTTTTCTTACCGAGCAAACAGGTCTGTGGATGATGCAGTCAACATGGGATTGCACTACATCCTCCAACATCTGGACAAACCAGGGACTTATGCAAGGATCCTGTTTGTGGACTTCAGCTCCGCTTTCAACACCATCATCCCGGACACCCTTCAGAATAAACTGACACAGCTCTCCGTCCCCACCTCCATCTGTCAGTGGATCACCAGCTTCCTGACAGACAGGCAGCAGCTAGTGAGGCTGGGAAAATTCTCATCCAACACCTGCACCATCAGCACTGGAGCTCCTCAAGGTTGTGTTCTCTCCCCACTGCTCTTCTCCCTCTACACCAACAACTGCACCTCTAAAGACCCCTCTGTCAAACTCCTGAAGTTTGCAGATGACACCACTCTGATCGGCCTCATCCAGGACGGTGACGAGTCTGCTTACAGACAGGAGGTTAAGGAGCTGGCTGTCTGTCTGGTGCAGTCTAAACAACCTGGAGCTCAACACGCTCAAATCTGTGGAGATGATCGTGGACTTCAGGAGAAACCCCCCAGCTCTCCCCCCACTCACTATCATGAACAACTCTGTGAATGCAGTGGAGTCATTCAGGTTCCTGGGAACCACCATCTCTCAGGACCTGAAGTGGGACACTCACATTGACTCCATCGTGAAAAATGCCCAGCAGAGAATGTACTTTCTTCGTCAACTGAAAAAGTTCAACCTGCCACAGGCGCACATGACACAGTTTTACTCTGCTGTTATTGAGTCGGTTCTGTGCTCTTCTATAACTGTATGGTTTGGGTCAGCCAGCAAATCAGATATAAGAAGACTGCAGCGGACTGTTAGGACAGCAGAAAGGATTATTAGTGTCCACCTGCCCAGCCTTCAGGACTTGTACTACTCTAGAGTGAAGAAACGGGCAGGTAACATCATCACAGACCCCTCTCACCCTAGACACTAGGGCTGTGTATTGGCAAGAATCTGGCGATACGATACGTATCACGATACAGGGGTTGCGATACGATATATTGCGATACATTGCGATACTGTAAGCAAGGCGATATATTGGGATATTTCTTATTTTAGGAATAGGATATATTTTTAGGAAAGCTGTCATTAAGAGCACACCACCATATGCAAACCTTAGAAATAAATAAATACTGTACATAAAAATTGTTTAACCAGAACACACTGGGATCTGCATTTGCAATAATCAGTCCCTGTAACATTCAACGTTATTGAACCACTTTTTGTGCAGCACGAGTCAAGGGGGAAAAATTAAAGTGCTTGCAGGATTCTTTACTTAAATGCATGTATAAAATGAATTTTATAAAAAAGACCATATATATTTTTAGACCCTGCTTTAAAGGTTCACAGTTTAAGTTTACATTTACATTTATGCATTTAGCAGACCTCTTGTTGTATTTGAGTTTTTGTTTGTTTTTTTGGTTTGGGTAATTGTCTAGTCCACCCGGGTATTTGCCTCGGTAATTGGGCCGAAAGAAATAGGAACGGCCCTTTGGGTGGACTAGTTTATTTTGTATTTTGTTTGTTTCCCCCACTGTTTATATATACTTTACAAGGACACTATATGCTTAGTGCTTAAGCAGAGTTGAGCTATTTTTGCACGCCATTTACTTTGATGAGTGGTATGAATCACAAGGTTTATCTTTTGTTTTGAATTTATTTAATGGTTTTGTGTGATTTGTTTGCTTTAATGCATGGTTTGATGCTCAACTCTTGCTGGGTTAACTCCTGTGTGTAAAGTGTCCTGTGTGATAAGACAACTTTGTAAAGCCATCAATAAATCTTGGGGATTTATTTAAAAGAACCTGAGGTGTTGATGTTTATTTAAAGGGGGGCGTGTTACATTTTGGCATTTTGGCAAGTTTACAATTGTAATATACAATGTCATAACATTTTGATCTGAACAAAAACTGACATCTGCTTAGTATTAATGAAAAATAAAGTGCTTGCTGGATTACTAATGAAAACAAAACAAATGTAAACAATAAAATGAATACAGATGTTGAACATTCTCAGAACCTTTCAACTTGGATTTCACAGGTTTTTCAGTTTGTATTTGTTCCACGTGGAATCAGCGAGACCGCGACGCGAACACCACCCAACTGCACAAAACACCCCCGACCACAGTTGCCAACTCTCGCGAGACAAATAAGCAACCACAGCTTCAAAAACAAGCCCAAAACCAGCCCAATATTTTTTGATGATTTATTATCATCAATATTATTTATTATCAATTATTTATTACCAATAAATGAGCCTGCAACATATTACAGTGAAACCACTCTTTTATCTATTTTACAAAAATTAGCAAACTGCAACAAAAGTGGGAACAAAACTCATCTTCACCTGTGAGCAGAATAGGATTGGAGATGGAAAAAGGAGAAAAGCACAAGAGCTTCAAAGGGGAGCTGTAACATAGCCACATATTTATAGCCTAAAATAAATTGGGATCATTCTATGGAAATGTCCATTTTTCTGTCCCTAGCCTTTACAGAAATATTACACTTAAACACTTGGTTACAATTTGTTATATTTTAAAATGAAACAATGATGTGTAATGAATTACACCTTCTTGAGCCATCAATGTGGCAATATTTGTTTTTAATTAATTATAAAGAATTCCAAGCTCCACAAAACTGCTCGTCCCCACAGCCATGTACAGAGGGAACGTGCTTTATTTTGAGGTCAAAAACAGGTTTTTCTTCCATTTAAAATAAAATAATGTATACATAACTATCCAATAAATTACATAAAAAACAAAATGCCACATAAATATTATAGAAAAATATATAAAATATTATATTAAATTATAATATATATATATTATAGTAAAAAAGAAAATATTAAATAATATTATAAAAAGATTTTTAAAAAAGCATTAAGCTGTCATTAAAGTGTATTCATGAAGTCAAAAGGTAATCTAATAATGTGGTCTAAGTTTAAATGTTAAAAAAATAAATATATTTTAAGACATCTTGCCATACCAGGCTATTCGAACCAAATGTATTTACTCAGTATTAGGATATGACTACATGTTTTTTTATATTACAGCTCGTGATAATTAATACATTACAAAACATTGTAAAAATTAGGCTAAAAGAAAGTCACCCCTCTCCTCTATGTCTTCTTCTGTCATCGCTTGGATTACAGCGTCACGCGTCTTCTTTTTGAATGTGATTTTTCTTCAATGAGGGGCGGAACATATGGCAAATTACTCTACAGCTCTTATATTATTGCACTGGTTGGCTGTTAACTGCGAGCAGACAGCGTGTCAATCAATGCATTGGAGAATACGGCGAACATAAATAAAGAAACGAAGTTACTTGTCAGATTTTCCTAACAAGCAACCATATTTTGTAAAATAAGCCCAAAAAAACGCAACCCGCGACCAGGGATTTTTTCCCGCAACTTTACAAAAAAAGAAGCTCAAAGTCGGGTATAATACGCGGACTTGGCAACTGTGCCCCCGACACGAGAAAAAGCTGCAGCCGCGCAGCGACCCTGCCACCCGCCGCACCCCGCGCGAAGGCTTTTCACACGGGGCGCAGCAAGCGGCGGGACCGAGGTGGAGCTCGAGCCACGGTCCCGGGGCGGACATTACCACAAAAGCCCAAATGACGCCACACTTCAGCTTTGTACACCGAAACGAGAGCTGGAACAGTTCTTTCATCCCCCATTACTGGCAGCGAACTACAGTGGGTACGGAAAGTATTCAGACCCCCTTCAATTTTTCACACTTTGTTATATTGCAGCCATTTGCTAAAATCATTTAAGTTCATTTTTTTTCCTCATTAATGTACACACAGCACCCCATATTGACAGAAAAACACAGAATTGTTGACATTTTTGCAGATTTATTAAAAAAGAAAAACTGAAATATCACATGGTCCTAAGTATTCAGACCCTTTGCTGTGACACTCATATATTTAACTCAGGTGCTGTCCATTTCTTCTGATCATCCTTGAGATGGTTCTACACCTTCATTTGAGTCCAGCTGTGTTTGATTATACTGATTGGACTTGATTAGGAAAGCCACACACCTGTCTATATATAAGACCTTACAGCTCACAGTGCATGTCAGAGCAAATGAGAATCATGAGGTCAAAGGAACTGCCTGAAGAGCTCAGAGACAGAATTGTGGCAAGGCACAGATCTGGCCAAGGTTACAAAAAAATTTCTGCTGCACTTAAGGTTCCTAAGAGCACAGTGGCCTCCATAATCCTTAAATGGAAGACGTTTGGGACGACCAGAACCCTTCCTAGAGCTGGCCGTCCGGCCAAACTGAGCTATCGGGGGAGAAGAGCCTTGGTGAGAGAGGTAAAGAAGAACCCAAAGATCACTGTGGCTGAGCTCCAGAGATGCATTCGGGAGATGGGAGAAAGTTGTAGAAAGTCAACCATCACTGCAGCCCTCCACCAGTCGGGGCTTTATGGCAGAGTGGCCCAACACATGAAAAGCCCGCATGGAGTTTGCTAAAAAACACCTGAAGGACTCCAAGATGGTGACAAATAAGATTCTCTGGTCTGATGAGACCAAGATAGAAATTTTTGGCCTTAATTCTAAGCGGTATGTGTGGAGAAAACCAGGCACTGCTCATCACCTGTCCAATACAGTCCCAACAGTGAAGCATGGTGGTGGCAGCATCATGCTGTGGGGGTGTTTCTCAGCTGCAGGGACAGGACGACTGGTTGCAATCGAGGGAAAGATGAATGCGGCCAAGTACAGGGATATCCTGGACGAAAACCTTCTCCAGAGTGCTCAGGACCTCAGACTGGGCCGAAGGTTTACCTTCCAACAAGACAATGACCCTAAGCACACAGCTAAAATAACGAAGGAGTGGCTTCACAACAACTCCGTGACTGTTCTTGAATGGCCCAGCCAGAGCCCTGACTTAAACCCAATTGAGCATCTCTGGAGAGACCTAAAAATGGCTGTCCACCAACGTTTACCATCCAACCTGACAGAACTGGAGAGGATCTGCAAGGAGGAATGGCAGAGGATCCCCAAATAAACTTGTTGCATCTTTCCCAAAAAGACTCATGGCTGTATTAAATCAAAAGGGTGCTTCTACTAAATACTGAGCAAAGGGTCTGAATACTTAGGACCATGTGATATTTCAGTTTTTCTTTTTTAATAAATCTGCAAAAATGTCAACAATTCTGTGTTTTTCTGTCAATATGGGGTGCTGTGTGTACATTAATGAGGAAAAAAAATGAACTTAAATGATTTTAGCAAATGGCTGCAATATAACAAAGAGTGAAAAATGTAAGGGGGTCTGAATACTTTCCATACCCACTGTATATTAACGCAAACATTAGTGGTGTGCTCTAATGCTAGTATTTCCTGTCACTGTTTAAGTTCAGAGATGAAGACTGCTCTCTAGCGGTCGGGATATGAACTAAAAACGAAACAACTGCCATGAATCCTGTATGATTTTTTTTTTTAAATATCGATATTCCGTTTTTGAGAATCGATACAGTATCGCCAAACAAAATATCGCGATACTCACGTGTATCGATATTTTCTTACACCCCTACTAGACACGACCTGTTTGCGCTTCTCCCTTCAGGCAGATGCTACAGATCTCTGTGCACTAGAACATCTAGGCATAAAAAAAACAGTTTTTCCCCATGCCATCTCCAGCCTAAACAACTAACACAGGAATTATTACCTGTGTTCTGTAATTCATGCCTGTAATTCATCCCCCATCTCTAATTATTTACTCTCTCTCTAGTACTATGTAAATATGTATGCATAATTGTCTATACAGCTGTATATAGAGTAAATAAGGCACAAATCTGTACATAAATCTTCTGTTCCAGATTCATACACATTATTATTATTATTATTATTGTTAAGTCTTGTTTAAATGTTCTGTTCTCATGTCAGATATGTATGTATATATGTATGCATGCATGTATGTACCAAGAGCTTCTTAAAAACCACAACAAATTCCTCGTGTGTTTGCGCACACTTGGCGAATAAAGCCGATTCTGCTTCTGACATGGTTCCAGTAATCCATGTCCTTAGTCTGCTTGTTTTCAGCAAACTGTTTGCGGGCTTTCTTGTGCATCATCTTTAGAAGAGGCTTCCTTCTGGGACGACAGCCATGCAGACCAATTTGATGCAGTGTGCGGCGTATGGTCTGAGCACTGACAGGCTGACCCCCCACCCCTTCAACCTCTGCAGCAATGCTGGCAGCAGTCGTACGTCTATTTCCCAAACACAACCTCTGGATATGACGCTGAGCACATGCACTCAACTTCTTTGGTCGACCATGGCGAGGCCTGTTCTGAGTGGAACCTGTCCTGTTAAACCGCTGTATGGTCTTGGCCACTGTGCTGCAGCTCAGTTTCAGGGTCTTGGCAATCTTCTTATAGCCTACTCCATCTTTATGTAGAGCAACAATTCTTTTTTTCCATGTAGCTCCTTGAGAGTTCTTTGCCATGAGGTGTCATGTTGAACTTCCAGTGACCAGTATGAGAGAGTGAGAGTGATAACACCAAATTTAACACACCGGCTCCCCATTCACACCTGAGACCTTGTAACTAACGATTCACATGACACCGGGGAGAGAAAATGGCTAATTGGGCCCAATTTGGACATTTTCACTTAGGGGTGTACTCACTTTTGTGGCCAGCGGTTTAGACATTAATGGCTGTGTGTTGAGTTATTTTGAGGGGACAGCAAATGTACACTGTTATACAAGCTGTACACTCACTACTTTACATTGTAGCAAAGTGTCATTTCTTCAGTGTTGTCACATGAAAAGATATAATAAAATATTCACAAAAATGTGAGGGGTGTACCCACTTCTGTGAGATACTGTAGATAATTCTTGCAATATATAGATAACAAATAGGGATCATTAAAAATAATTTACACTTTTTCAAATAAAAAGCATACCATACAATTTGTAACTTATTACACTACACAATACTGTTTAGCACTGTAGGGTAAATTACTCTCAACAAGTAATTAATAACTAGCTACTAATTATTCAACAGTGTAATTAGATTACTGTACTAGTTACTTTCTTTGAAAAGTTTTGGATTACTTATTACTAATTACTTTCTAAATACCATATCAACCTAGACAGACCAGTTGAACAACACAAGGAGAGACATGAAACTGCTCTTTTCATTCTTTCAAATAAATAATATAGAATTAATTGCATACATTGGTCAAAGTATTTAAAAGGAGAACATAACATTAAAAACATCAATTTTAATATTAGATGTTGCATTTTGACTTTAAATAAGTTACACAAAGTTCTATACAGTATGTAATGCAATTACATCAGAAGTAACTCTAATTAAATTACAGAAAACTTAAGAGTAATCCCTCACTTTACTTTTTCCATTGGAAAAGTAATTAAATTACAGTAATTAATTACTTAGTAATGCATTACACCCAACACTGCAATTTACAATCTTTTTTATGATTAAGTTAGATAAAGCAGACACCTTACCAGACAATCATTCCACATGCAGGCTGCATGGTGTCTAATTCGAGAACGCCACTTCGTTCTAGTGAGTGTATTGGTGCCATAACCTACACTACAGTGTACTTCTTGTGACTCCTTAACAGCGACTAATTTACTTGTTTAATACTTCATTGAGGAACTTGCAAAACAAAAACCCATCACATTTACCTCATGTCAAAAGGATACTACGCTTTGCGAAAATATACCAAGCAGTCGTGCTAGCCAATCATAAAATGCGTTCTTAAAAGATTGACTTTTCTTTTGACCAATGATTGTCCGTGACACTTCTGGAGTTTCGGTTATGCTGCAGTTTGGACCAATCAGAGCGCGTTTCTTTTGTGGAGGGAGGCGCTTTCATTGGTCCGCGCTACAGCGGCGTTAGAAAGATTTGTGCGTCATTGTTGTTAAGGGGGAGTACGAGAGGAACAGGTCGGTAGATACATTTCCTGATACAAAAAAAACTTTATCATTGTTTTTACGCAAGTAACTAGTACGTTCTTGTGCCAAACAGTTTCACAATCCTAAATTATTGAGGTACTTTTTCGTGCACACGGCCGCAATTTGCATTGTTTTTTGCGATAGCTAGCTTCATCGCTGTTAGCTAAAGGAAACTAGCAACCATACTCATCTAACGTTACTGTAATTTCCATAGTTGCTATAAGAAGTGTGTGTGTGTCTTTTCTACTTATTTTACTATATTTCTTTTTACCACCAGGCGTAATAATATGAGTATTCTTGATGATAGAAGACCCTTTTATGGTAGTTAGCTAACTTAGCTCGTTAGCTTCCTGAAAGTCTATTGTTAATTAGCCAGTCAGGCAGCTGATCCAGTACAGGAAGATGGCGACTAACAAATTAAGTTTACAGTAATCAAGCACAGCGAGCTTCATATCTAGACAACATCATCGTTAGAAATCATTTGGCGAATAGTTTGTGCATCACAGGCGAGTTTGAACGTTCATATGCCCTTGTGGTGCACACAGTGCTGTCTAGGTAAGTTAGGCAGCCTAATAGGGTTCGAGTCACAACCCAAGTGTAGGTTTGTTTTTCCAACACTTTACCAGGCAGTAAATAGTTGAGTTGAATATTGATTGTAGTTGCTTTTCAGTACATTTTTGGAGAACAGCTACTGGAACATTTAGTTTTAGTTCTGCTTTTGTATAACTCATTATATAGTTGTTTTTAATTCTTCCTTCTCCTGTGTTTTGCCCCAATCATGCTCAGCAGACAAAGAGCACTGTTCATTCTGATAAGATCATTAAAATGATTAGGCCTATACACACAAGCTTGGGACTAGCATCCTATCAGGTCATATAATATTTTCTTTCATGCACTATGTGGATTTTCCCTTAGGCATCTGTTTGAACAGAGAGGGCTGTTCATCTCCACTTGTAGATAGATAATGGATCCAGAAAATGACCCACAGGAAGAGGAAACTTTCAGCAACAAAGAGAGTAATGGTAAGATCCATTGATTGTTTTTTTATTTTATTTTATTTTAAAGGCAAAATAAAACCAAAATGGAACCAATGTTATTGTACATAGTTTAAAAAAAAAAAATCGTCCAAACATTTTATCATCCATATCTTCCCACTGGATAAAACCCATCCTACTTTTCTCATGCAGTATCTTGTTTAACCCTGCAAGGCCTGACGTATGAAATAATAGCTGTAAAATTGTATGTTATTGAGTTATGACAGTTTATTAAACCTTTAGACAAAATCTAAAGAGAAAAGTTTATATATGTTTTTGTTGAGTGTCGTGTTTGATACATCAGGCTTTTATGGCTCATAAAATGATACAGGGGAATATGGAGCTCAATCCCAAGGAGGAAAAAAGCACCATAATGCAATAATACAATGATTATGATTGAGAGATGGACAAATGTTCTACAAAAGCCTGATGGGTTATTTTGATACTCGCATTGTAACATGATTTTTTTTTTTTTAATGTATGGGAAATCAAGTAAACCTAAGCTGCTTCAGACCAGTAAATGTTCATTGTGAAACAATACAAAAGTTATCTTTACTTTTAAAAAAACATAATTAAATATTTTGCAGCAAAAAAACACACCTGAAATTTTTAGAGATTGTGAGCAACAGGTTTTTCAGCAAAGTTCTGATCGTGTTGATAATTTAGAAGCCTTATAAATTTGCATATCAAATATGATACAGCAGGCTTTATAGGATTGAAGCTGGCATGAAATGAAAAATTTCCCTGTTTTCTAAATACATATTATAGATTGTTTCATTTTTCAAACTTTTTTTTGTTTATTTGACCTCGTCATTTTTGATCAAAATATCATAACACACTACAAAAAAAGATCTATCGCTACTTCTGTTTCATTGCAACTTTTCCATGTAAAATGGATTTCAGGTAAGCGTTCCGCTGAGGATATGGAGGAGGACAAGCCTCATAAGCGATCCCGAAATTCTGACGACATGGTGGAGCTTCGAATTCTGCTACAGAGCAAAGTAAGTCGCTGATTTTCCCATTTAGTTTCTCTTCCTGTACCTCAGTGCTGATCGACTCTTTTCTCCAGAATGCCGGAGCGGTGATCGGAAAGGGAGGGAAGAATATTAAAACTCTGCGCACAGATGTGAGTACTCTTCCGTTTAGTTTCCACATTCTCACTCTTTCCATGCACATAAACTATGGTAGGTGGAGCTCACATGTCTGTAGAACTGGGTTATATTTTAGAATATGTATTAAAGCTACTTAAAAATCATCTCAGTCCAAGGAAAAAAAATAGATTTTGTAGAACCAAGGCAGTTTGTGTTACAAAAGCAGTGCTTTGTATCATAAATACCCCACATTCTACTGTACTCTTTAGTTAATTGAAGAGTATTTGAATCTTTGATACTGGCCTAGTACATATTCTCATAATCTCTGTTCCTCTCCTGTTCTCCATTCTCCTCCAACATTATGAGAATTGAAAGTCACACTGAAAGTGTTTCCAATTAAAAAATGTATTCCTTTTCCACTCCCTCTCCCCTTTTCCTTGTTTTTATTTTTCTGTTCATTTTTGGCCAATTCCCATATTCCGGATCGACTCGTACCGCCAACCTGTGTTGCCGCCTGACCTCCTGACTCCCTGGTTGGCCACACCCATAATCGCGCCCTTCCTATTGGGCGGCTTACTTGATTGACATCCGTGTGCTTGATTGCTCTGGGTGCTTGGCCCCGCCCCCTGCAGTACAATGCCACTGTGTCAGTCCCAGACAGCAGTGGGCCCGAGCGGTACGTGCCACTCAGATACTCCAACCTCCAAGTCATATCAGCTCTGTTACTGCCAATATCAGAACTGTTTTAACATCCTTAATGTACAAACTACTCCCTTACTGCCATGAAACATGAGTATGATGCTGCCATGACTATCAATATTAACTGTTTTGCTATGTTCAAATGCCTTTTCTGTCATGTAAGGAAGCCCTTTCCCACCCTGTTTCCCTCTCCTACAACAGAAACTTCTCTGAAGTAGCTTTTTTTGTACCTTTGGGAAATGTACTTTCTCCACAGTTCTCATTTGAAAAGTTTCTTGCTAATACAAGGCTGAATATATTGAGGGTGAAGGGGCAGTGTAAATTACATTTCTCCCTTTTGTCTGTATTTCACTGTTGTGTTTGACTTTTGAACTTTACTCCACTCCCGGTCTGTTCATCTGTCTCTGCTCTTTCTTTCTCTTCTCTGCTGGATCTCCTGGAGCTCCTGCTTCATTCATGTTCATCTCTGCCATTGTCTCTGTCTCTCTCTGCACTTTGTCACTCCTCTATCAGTTTTAATCTCCTCTCTGTCACACTGCATATCTGACCTTCCCTGTATCTTGACATTTCAGCAATGGGAAGGAGCTTCAGTTTGTTTTTCTTTGTTTTCCTGTGTTCTCCACTCCCCTTTGACAAAGGAGTGCATGACTCTTTGGGGTCTGTGTCCTCTCCTCACTGTTAAATGCACTAACAAAAGCACTGATGGTACTCTTCGGCCTGTATGTATTGCTAATATCGGTTCTCTTCTCTCTTCTCGTGGAATGCGACTCATTACTTTGACAGAATCCTAAGCATTAGTGCTGATATTCCCACAGTAGCTGAGATATTGCTGAAGGTCATACCTACTCTGGAAGAGGTGAGTTTGTTTTTGTTTTTTTCGCAATTCAAATGAGTCAACAAAATGTATTTGTTTTTCAGTTTGTTCAGCATTGAAGTTTAACTTATAAAAATCATATAAAGTGAACACTACCATAATAAAAAGTTGTGAATTCTTTGGGGTTTATTTGCCATGTTTCAGCGCGTTGTTACGGGAAGAGCCAAGAGCGCGTCCACGAGTTATACATCTGACTAGCGTATAACTTAGTTCAAGATAACTTGTGCATTTCCATCTTTTTGTGCAAAAATAAGTTTTGTTTTATAAATATCTGATTGTCATATACCCTAATTAACCCGCTATAACAAGTGCTTCAGTTTACGGTGTTCATTCAGCTACAGCGCACGCAGCTGCAACAGCAATGCTGCTATTTAAAACAGTGGTATTTGTTACGTTTTCAAAATCATTGATGCATTATTAATAATAACCACCACTTTTATTTTTCTCTTATTATTTTCATCAACAATATTGTTTAGTAACAATACATACACTGTATGTGTGTATGCTTCATGATATTTGAATGATATATTTGATTCTCCTCTCTGATTGGTTGGACAGTATCAACATCATAATGATGTGGACTTTGACTGTGAACTGAGGCTGCTCATCCATCAGAGTCTAGCTGGGAGCATCATTGGAGTGAAGGGCGCCAAGATCAAGGAACTTCGTGAAGTAAGACATTGAGAAGAGAATTTGAACTACAAATTATGAATTTCCTGTGCTGATCAAAACTTTTTCTCTCTTCCAGAGCACCCAGACCACTATCAAGCTCTTTCAGGAGTGCTGTCCTCAGTCCACTGACCGCGTGGTGCTCGTGGGGGGCAAAGCAGATCGGGTGGTGGAGTGCATTAAGACCATGATGGAGCTCATTGTGGAGGTCAGATTCAGACAGTTTGACAGTGCTCTTTGTCCAGGTGTCATTAGACATGTTTCTCGTGAACTCTCTCTGTCTCTCCAGGCTCCCATTAAAGGTCGAGCTCAGCAGTACGACCCTAACTTTTACGATGAGACGTATGACTACGGCGGCTTCAGTACGAATTATGAAGATCGGGGCCGTCGGCCTATGGGCGGCTTCTCCTCGAGGGGGCGTGGCAGCGGCGGTGGCTTTGATCGGATGCCCCCCAGCGGAGGCCGTGGCGGCCACCACATGCAAAACAGGAGAGACTATGATGACATGAGCCCACGCAGGGGCCCCCCTCCTTCCCAGAGAGGGGGAAGAGGAGGGAGTCGTCCTCCACGAAACATGCCCATGGGACCCCCACACCACAGGAGAGGGTGAGACATATACTTATGTCATCTATTTTTGGTTTTAGCCGAGAACTTAAATTTTGGTTAATCATTAAGTATTGATTTGTGTTGACTGACAGTTTATGGATGCTGTTTGTCTCTTTATTGTGACAGTGATGATCAGTACTCCTACAGCTCCCAGCGTGGCCACATGGATGAACGGCGGCAGTAAGTTCTTTATCTGGATCTGTGTATAGTTTTTACTTGTTATCAGTTATCATGTTGGCTTTATGTTGTGGAACAGTATTTGTTGTAGTAGGATGTGATATTAGCTTATTGTCGCTTTGCTTTTTTTTCTCTCCAGTGGGGAAAGACGAGGGCGCAATGATCGTTATGGAGGCAGCGTGGTCAGTATTCAGTCTTTTTGTAATTTTATTATGTTAGTTCAGTTTCAAGACATGTCTCACAAAACTAGATCTGTTAATGTTGGAATGTTCATTATGTATGATTTATGTGCACATCATAAAAAAAAAAAAAAAAACTTGTAATATTTATTCAGAAGCATTAACATGCCCAAATTTTGCTACTACATCTCTTTGATGGTGTGTGTACCTGGGCAATAATGCTGTCCAATGGATAGATGAGTTTCAATGCTCCAGCAACCAGCTGACCAGCAGTCACATGAATCACAACAGTTAAACAACAACGATCTAATTAATTCTCAATGACCAAAATTAAGTACTGTCCTAATTTTTTTTTATCATTATTATTATTATTTGAGAAGCCATTTTATACAGAAGCCCATTTCCACCACAGAATAATACTAAAAAAATAAAATAAAAATTATTGCATTTATCTCAAAACTGATTTTTTTTTTATTAATTTTTTTTCTATGTGTAAACATTTGTGTTTGAGGTTTTTGATTCTCACATTTCTATTCTCTTCTCTCTTATTTTGCAGAATGATGGATTTGGTAAGTTTGTCTTTAAATACATGCTAAATAAATAAATGCTATCTAGCTCAGGCTTTTTTTTCTTCTTTTTTTATAGTTTTATTCACCTTTAAGACATGTTTAGCCTCATCAAGGCCTTTGAAAACTTTTTATCAGCTACTGACGCACTTGCTCTGGCCGAGCACTACACACCTAGACAGGAAGATCATTAGAACAACATGTGAAGCAACCAATTTTTCTTTTATTTTCTTTTTTTTTTTTTCTTTACATGGCGATTAATCTAAAAAAAAAAAATTAAATAATGAAAAAGAAAGTTTGTTTGTCCAAAAATAAGTGTTTTGCAGATTTTACAGATGATGTTTCTGATTTAAATATTTACTGATTGAATTCAACTAAATTGAGACTCTTTTTGACAATGAAAGGATTAACAAAATAGTGAGTGGCCCAGTTTACACAAGTCATCTTCATCTTTACAAAAGGTTATTTACAGTTTCTTTTTGTTTTTCTCAAAGCAGACAACAATTCATCTTGGGATTCCTCTTATCAGTCTGGTAAGTATTCCATCCTATTATAAAGAAGGCCAGTTGACTTTTTTTTTTTTTTTTAATTCTCCAGTAATTGTAAATTACTGTAACTTGTAAATCTCCCATTATGATGATTTCCCTCTCTCTTTATGCTCAGGTGGAAGGAGTAGTTACAGTGAAGGTCCTGTGATCACCACACAAGTGACGATTCCTAAAGATGTGAGTAAATCACTCATAATGTGATGCGCTTTGCACATGAAACACGTGTTTACCTCCCTTTGCTGTGATTCTCAGCTGGCGGGATCCATCATTGGTAAAGGCGGTCAGAGGATCAAGCAGATTCGTCATGAGTCCGGAGCATCAATCAAAATCGACGAGCCACTGCAGGGTTCTGAGGACCGCATCATCACCATCACCGGAACCCAAGACCAGATCCAGAACGCTCAGTACCTGTTACAGAACAGGTGTGTGACACATTCAATGACTTCAGCAGTTCACAGCTCAGTTAGTGTTGTCAAACGTACCGGGACTTGAGTACCAAGTCGATACTTCAATTTCAAAGATCTAACAATGCCAGCCTTTCCGCAGAGTAAGCGAAAACAAAACACTTACATTTAAAAGTGTAATCCAGCATTTTCTCTCAAAAAGTCCTGTTGTCATCGGCGCACAATGAATCTCAGTAGCCTGGACAATGAAGGATCCATCAGCTGTATCCTTTATACACTGGGAAACGAAGAAGGCATTTTTTGAGCCCGTGTTTGAAAAAGCCTTCGAATTGGGACAGCCCCTGACGCGCTGCGGTGACACAGCCTGAATTGGACGCAGCTAATGTGTTGAGCTTTGTAGCCAATCACAGATATGTTTGTTGAGCACATGAACACAGTAGCCAATCAGAGGATTTTAAGTGAAATCAGCTTCATTGATTATAAACGGTTTCTGTGGGTCTTAAAGTCGGCATGAAATCAAAATTGAATATTCTTATTTTTTGATGGAATACTGTAGTGTTTATTATAAATAATTTATCCATGCACTTCGTTATTTTTTTAAAATTCATGTGCCCTCGTAATCTTTAATCAAAAACGTTAACCTCCCCTCCCCCTCAAAACGACTCCTCTACTCTTCTGGTCACGAGTGATGGCGCAAGGGCGGAGCTAGAGTGACGTAAGGGGTAAACGCTGGGATAAACGACAGGAAAAGAGCTGAAGCTGATGCTTCACTTTATAGCACTGACACCAGTCATAAGGGAGTACGTTACCCTTAAACACTGAAAAGATATTAGGATATTACGACAACATTACTCTTAGGACATCGCAAACTAATTTGTTTCATGAATATATGACTTAACCTGATGGAGGACACGCTCAGTCATTCATTCAGGCAGTCTCTCTCTCGCGGGCGCGCTGTTTGGGCATGTTTTGACCATGATGATCGTGGTCATCATCCCTAATAAATAAAACATTTATTCATGCTTGGGTGTTCAGCGGTGAATCCAGTGGCGAGAAATCCCCCACCACTAACTGCAAACTGGCATTTCAGATCTGCCTCTATTTTGTTAGTAACGCCTCAACTTCCAATGATCCAATCAATTCCCGAAGGACGAAATCAAGTCCCGCCCTTTCATTTCAGATGCCGTTTCACTCGGATATACGTCACAGTAGAGAAAAAAAGACAGTCGCAACTTCTGTTTCATGCCGACTTTAAAAAGTCTTAATTCACCCTCAAAAAGGTCTTAAATTAGAGCAGAAACCCTTAAATTCATATCTATGAGAGGAGAAAAAAATATACTACATATACACATACAGCATTTATATATCTGCGTTTACTTGAAATCCAAATGTAAATTGTACAAAATTAAATTGAGTTTACTTATTTTCAAAAAGTTAAATGGTAACACTTTAGATTAGGGAACACATTCACTATTAACTATTAAGAGTTTTCTTAACTCTCTTAACTCCTACTTTGCTGCTTATTAATAGTTAGTAAGGTAGTTGTTAAGTTTAGGTATTGGGCAGATTAAAGGACTTTAAAAAAGGCTGTGCAGAATAAGGCATTAGTATGTGCTTTATAAGTACTTATAAATAGCCAATATGCTAGTAATATGCATGCTAGTAAGCAACTAGTTAATAATGAGAACTGGTCCTTAAAACAAAGTGTTACCAGTTAAATAAAAAAACATAAATAATTGTAATAGTTTTTGCTGTGGTAGTGAAATTGGTACTGAGAGCCATAGATGTTTACTGGTATTGGTAGAGACTACTGAAATGTTGGTACTGTAATCACAGTGAGCTACAGTATTGCTGCTGACTGATCGTTTCTCTCACGTGTTTTGTTCTCCAGTGCTCTGCACCTCTTGGGACGCCAGAACTAACCAGCCCACCTTTCTCAAGATCTCCATCCAGCTGCAGCTCAAGTCTGGTCACCACGTGATGGCCTGACACATGACACGTCCATCTGTCACCTTCATAGGAATGAATCATAGAATCGTACGAGCCAGAGCCCTTTGGTTGTCCTTGATTGTGGATTTTGTGGGATTGTTTTTTTTTTTTTGCTTTGTTTTTATAAATATTAATTTTATATGGGCCAACTCTCACTTCACATAAATCTTGGATGAGCAGATAACTGCTGTTCAACAGGACATTGTTGTTGTTTTCCCTTTTGTAGTGAATGTTTTGTGAGTTCTGAAATGTTTCCACTATTCCAAACTCTTGATTCAGAATGTACACCGTCACACAACAATTTTTATTTTTTATTTTTTTTTACACCTTGTTTTTCTGAGCGTTCTAAAATGGCATTAGATAGAGAATGAAATGTAAATATCCAACGATACTATGGAAAATGATTACTATGGACATGAACATATCCTTTACTCTCTCTGTTCCATGCGTGTAATGTTTTATCCTCAGAAATACAGATAATATTTTCACCAGGTACTGAAGGCTTGCAGTACTTTTTTTTTGTATGCCTTTTCTCCTGTCTGTTGCTGGGTTTTTAAAATCTAGTGTTTAAAGAATTTGCTCTACCTCTGGAATTTTTTGTAGGTCTGCCATCTTAAAAGAAGGCCCACAGTCATTGTGTTTTTTTTTGTTTGTTTAAAGTTTTAGACTTGATTTGTGTCAGAGCAGGACAACAATTCTCACGCTCCTATTCTTTGTTTTATTTTCTTATCTTTATTTTTTTACTCAAATTGTCTCTGAAGTTCTCCAACCAGGCACATTTGTAGAGTTTGTCATTTGTCTGAAATAAAGGAATTGCCATTTTTTTCCAGCGTTGTTTTTTAAATAGTGTCAGTATTATATAATGAAAATCACCATGTCTGGACAAACTAATAATCCCAAACATATACCAACAGTATAGGCCTGCTTCACAAATGTATTTAACTGATGTTTTTGTGCATTTGTCCGAATGAGACTTTGCATTACACTAAACTGGTTATGGTGGGATGTGCTTAATTATTGTGAAAATGATGTAACCAGAGTGTCTATGGCCCTAAAAACAGGCTTAATTTCCTATATGCAAAATATAATTGTCTTATTTTGATTATAGGATGTCCAGATCGGTTTCACTTTTGTGTGAGATTAATTCTATAGAATGTCATTGTATGGTGTATTATTAATTGCCAATCTAAATAATTAGAAGGGGAGGTTAAAGATTGCAGACGTAAAAAAATAAATGAACACTTGGACCTATTGCAGTAAATGTTGTCCTGTGCTCCTACTCTGTTTGCTCTGCACATTTATGCAGTGGAAAATGTGAAAAGTTCAACTGTTGCCTCAGACATTTTTGCACTTTGTCCGACAGTAATCTTTACGGCTTCACACCTTGTTTATGATAAAGAAAAGTTCAGATATTGTCTGACACAGTTTTCATTATAGCATGCATCTACATTAATTTAGTATCATAGGTTAAGACCCCCTGTGGTGAAAATCACGTTTTTAACGTTAATTTATACGCGTCTAGGTGTTTTAATATGCTTGTTGTATTATTTTGTTACACATTTGCAATATATTTGCATTAGACATTAATTGTGGCTTATATGTCCAAATCAATAAAATCTGGCGTATGGTCCACATGTTAATTTTGTACAAAATATAATCTAAAAAAAAAAAAAAAACCTTCACGAAATGCATGCAAATTGAATTCGTTCGTTAATTCATTCATTTTTAGATTCGTTTTACTGATATTTAAATTTGATTAGCTTTAAAGTTTCGCAACTTTTCTATAAACCGAATACTTGCGCATTTCTTGCGCATCTGTAGTCAGCTTGAAGCCAGACACAATCCGCATATCACACTATCACACTAGAGAGGAGTTTTAGCAAAGAGCAACAACACAAGCGGGAGAAAGTAGCTTGCTCAACACGGAAATCAAAAGCCAAAGTGTGTGTGTGTTTTCAAGTACAACTTGTTATTAGGTGTAATATGTGTTTTACGTCCGAGGAGAAAGCCAATTGAAACACAACCTAATGTACTTTGTACAGAGAGAAATCCGCAGACACACAGACTTGAGCAGTGACGAAATTAAAGCAAGACTGTTTGATTACATTCACAAGGACTTTCAACTGAGTGGCGATTTTTGGACACAGACTTTTCAGTAAGTATGTATAGTTTAACTACTCACATGACAAAGTTTCGAGAAAAAATGTTAGAAACAATATCACAATTGTTAGAAAATTGTCATAAAATAAGGAATAAAATATCTACAACATTTTTAATGAATCATTTAATCGATAATGACTTATTTAAATAAAAACACCTAAGTGAAATAGTATACAGTTAATTGTTGTAGTATACTGTGCACAGTATGCAACCTTTCTGAATAATCAGAACTGAACTAATCAGATGGCTGCATCACATACAACATGGCTGCGTTCCAGAAACATACTGAGCAGGTACTTTTTTAATAAGTACTTACTTTTTGACTGTAAAAAAAAAAGTTCTATAAGGTTTTATTTTGTATGACTAATCCAGCCTTACTACAGTATACTTGTCATGTTGTCATTGTCACGTGACCTACCAGTTGTCACTTCACTGTCATTTACAAATGCTCTCCCATGGCCTCATGGGATACATGTGCACTAAATGCACACTTCAGAATTTCGCCAGAAGTATTAGATCATTTGGATCATTTTAATGAATACTGAATTTGGACATACTCTTTTCACATACTGTACTTATTGTAGTCTGCCTAGTGTTTTTGCCTACTAAATAGTAGGTGCATATTCGTATGCAGCATGCGTTGAATACTGTAACCCACAATGCAATGCGCTCAACTTGACCTTATTCCACTGTGACCAATGAACTAGTAATACCATACTTCGATTGTCATTGCATTCTATTTGTTTTAATAGTATGCATTACCGTGCAGTATGCAAGCAGTATGCTAGTGTTCAGTTCTCAACATTATCTCTTCTCAAACAGAAACCGATGGAGAAGCCACTGTCCCCTCGAGAGTCTGGTCAGTTCGTGGCTGAGCGCAGTCGAGATGTGTTCGTGGATGAAGATGGAGTCAAACGTGTGGCGCAGATGATCTATGATCTCCGTGAGAGCGAGGAGTTCACAGCCAGCGGCTGGAAGAAGATGAATCCTCTGGCCCCTCCGCCAGACTCAGACGAAGCTATCAACTGGGTGTTTGTGACCGACACAATGAACTTCTCCTTCTGGCCTGAGAGAGAGGAAGAGCAGTGTGAGGTCGTGTGTAGAGGAAGCACCTATCGAGGGTACATGTCTCTCTGTGCGGCTGTGACCAGAGCTATGGATGAAGGTGATTGGATTTCTGTCTCTGACTTGCATCACTGTCCTTTTCATTTGATCAGAACATTATTTCTGTCATGACAACTCTCGGAGGGATTGGCATGGTAATGTACATGAAAATGTTAATGTGTTTGGTCTTGGTGGAATAGAATCTGCTACGCTGCTGCTGCTGCAGCGGCAGAGCAAGTACTGAGACTTGCTACTGCCAATAGATCCATGCTGCTGTGAGCATGTAAGAAATACTGCTGCTGCACATATAACATATATGAATAATAGGGTTGTGACGGTGAGAGAATTTCCCCACCGGTTAACAACACCAGTAGTACCGGTATCACCGTGGGGTGGGGGGGTTGGGGTTCCCCTCTATTTCTCGCTTTCCTTCGCTTTTAAATAGCTTGTAAAAGTGCGGTGGGCATTTCACTTTCAAATTAGCAGCAATTCGGCGTAAAGCACTTGTTCGTAGTGATGGCGAAGTGAAGCGTTCTGAACCAGCGAAGCTTTCAACACAACTGTATCGGAAAAAGGTTCATTACTCGAAGCTTCTCAAAACGGTTTATGCTGTGGCCATCACATAAACTTCCAAAGTGTTATGTTCCATTGCAGATGCTGGTTTCACATCTGGTTCTACAACTGATTCTTTGTTTTATTATATTTTATATAAATAATGGTCATTGTCAAAGTCATTCATTTGTGTCGGTGTGTACTGGCACTTAAATAAGTAAAATAAATAAAACATAAATTCATAAATTAAATTTATGATCTGTTTATTTTAACCGTCCTTAGACTGTTATTTCATGGCCAAAGTTCATTTTTGAGCTCTATATAAATTTCGATTAAAAAAACAAACAAAAAAACAATGCTAACACATTAAAATGGAACATAATGTAATGGAAAGAGCACTGAGGTTCGCTCCGTTTGAACCAGATACTGAAGCAGTCACATGGTTTTCAGGCGAATGAAGCTTCGGACGTCATAGATCACATGCTTTTCTCAAAAAGCTCAGATCACCATACAGAATCAAGCTCCGATGACAGTTTCGTGATGTTGTTTTTTTTGTGTACAAGTTCGGAGCTTCCGTGTTGTGTGTTTGTTCGTTGTTAGTCTTGTCTGAGTTTTCCTTCACTTCTACATAGCTTAAAAGCGCCGTGCGCATTTTACTTTCACTTTCAAACTAGCAGCAATTCGGCATCAATTCAAGCATCAACTAAATACAACTTCAAACTCAACTTAGCCTATATATAAATCATAGAACTTTTATTAACAAGACAAATCGAAATACACCATTCTATAGGCTATGCCTAATATAAAATAACAAATAACTTACACAAAGTTTAAATACAGGTATACTAAAACTGAAAATAACAGCAAACACTGGAAGTTTAAATAATTAGGTATACAAAACTGAAAATCAGCAAAATGTCAAACCATCCGAAACGAATGTCAAGTCAAACTTTTCAAAATCATCTTATATAAACCAAACAGTCAACAGTGCCAAACATGTGCTTTTGCATTTCGTTTCGAAACTAAATCTTCCGCTAGTGTCTCGTCTGTCTCACCAGTCAGCTCGACTCACACTCCTCATATATGATGCGACTGTCGTTCAGCATGCTGTATTGAGCAGCCGCGTTCAGTTTTTAATTGTAGTGTCTGTTCTCTAACTGAACTAAATAATTTTTATTACTATAAAAATCAAAATGACAGTGGGGGACGGTGCCGCGGTGGGCAAGTGACACCGATATCACCGCCAACACGTCTATCGCGGCAAGCCTAATGAATAACCCCTTAGCTTACATGATCACCCCGTAGCAGATCTATACAGGTGGAGCTGGGGAAGGTGGAGGGTTTCTGAAGTGCGCTGCATCTACTACAGCAAACATTAGTCAAATATTTGAATGTTGAGCAGCGAGCTCATTGGCTACCGATACAGGAGAGAACCAGTCAGTTGTGACTTGTGATAATGATGTCATTATGTCATATTGAGTTAGAACCTATCGGACTGCGCCATCTAGAGTTTCTTACCAGATCTTTGCATATGTTTAACGTTATGATATGTGTGTGATGTCTTTATTTAGGAGTGCCCATTACCAACCCCACTTACTTCTCTCAGATCAGTGAGGCCGAGCTGGCGAAAGTCCTGCGCTCAGACAGCGATACTCCCATGCCAATGCTGAAAGAGCGTCACCAGGCCCTGACAGAGGCCGGCCGAGTGCTCGTGGAGCATGGCGGATCCTTCCGGATATTCATGAGTCGCTGTGAGAATGATGCAGAGAAGATGGTGAAGTACATTGTGGAGAATATACCGTCATACAGAGACGAAGCCATGTACGAGGTAAAAATATTCACATAGGATTTCAGTTTAGCCTTTTAAAGGCAGGGCAGTTGATATAGACACTTTTTGTTATGCTGGTTGAAAGTCCATACATCTCGATAGCAATCAGTAAGTTAGGTGGTCTAAATGTATTTATATGTATCTATATCGTCTGTGGAAGGCACAAGACCATAAAATGTTCGTCAAATCTGTCAGAGGGCTACGATAGGCTGTCCAGACATGATACGACATGATATACGTCATCAGAGCGTTCATTACGCTATTGCAGAACGAGCGAGAATGGGAGGCAGCGTTATTATTGTAATATTATGCGCTTTGTACTGTAATGTTTTCTCACCGATCTAATTTCTGTGAAACGATGCCCGTGTCTATTACAACTTTGAAAAAATCATACCGTTCAAATCTGAGGTAAGAGAGCAGACAGTCTGACACAAACAGCTTTTCAACTACACAGTTGCATTCATAGAAATACCGTCAAACATTGATGTCTATGGTAGCATCGTCATCTTTTGAAAGCAACTCAAATAACGTTTGTGTCTGATTAGCCTCTGGTGTTAAAAAATGTATTTGTTATTGAATCTTCATTCGAGATTCTTCAAAAACACTGTGAAACAAGTGCGTTCATGTGTTTTGAAGGAGGCATGGCTCTGGAGAGTGATTTGCAGGAAAGGTGTGATCTTATGCTTTCAAAGCTAGCTTGCTATTGCTAGCCTCTCCGAAATCACCTAACCTGCCTTTAAAGGACGGATTCAGATTAGAACTAGCTCACTAGCACTTTTGATTCCTTTGAATAATAAGTGTGCTTAATTGTATTGAATGTGTATTTGTTGTGTACTTCAAATCTTTAAAAGTATATTTAAAAAAATTTAAATACCACTTAAGTGTACTAAAAGAGAGACACTTTCTTAACACATTTAAGTACACTTTTAAAAAGGCACTTAATAATGTCAAATTAAAAGTTTACTTTAAAATATATTTTTTCCGTAATATTTTACAGAATATTTAATGCTTACTTTGATGTGCTGACTAACATACAAAAGCACATGTAAGGTACTTGATTATAATTTTAACTTTAGTGTGTTATTCAAATATCTAGAGTACTTAGAATTTAAATGTACTAAATTGCAACATCATTACTGATGTGTAATTACAAATATATTTAAATACACGACACACATTTCAATAGAAATTACATTTAATTTTAGTTTACTATAAATGCTTGTCAGTAAATTCAGCATTGCACTTTAACTATATTTCAAAGACAATAGAATTACGGTAATTATGAAATTACATATAAAGATGTAGTACATAAGTCATTCAAAAAAGCACTTTTAAATATATTTATTATAAATTTAAACTACAATGCATTTTTAGTAAGCAATTTAGACGCTTACTTAGTCCTACTTAAAGGGATAGTTCACCCAAAAATTTACAATTTTCTGTTAATTTACTTACTCTCAGTCTCAGGCCATTTTTTTTCTTCAGTAGAACAGTAAAGAAGATTTTTAGCTGAAATCGTGGTTTTTGCTGGTTCATAAAATGCAAGTCAGCAGCTGCCCATCTTTGAGAATAAAAAAAAGCATATCAAGGAACACAAAATTAATACCCATGGCTCCTGGTGATATATTGAGTCTTAAGTCTACGGTGGCCGCGATGAAAACAAATCACGCGAAAAAAAAATAACAAATTACAAACGATCAAAAATAAAAAACTAAATAACAATTAAGAAAACACAACAACAATCCGAAAACATTATAACAAGTGCAAGAAACGAAAACAAAATAACAAATCAGAAAACACAACGACAAATAGACAAACCGGAAGAGGTTATTTACATTATTATTTTCCTGTAATCCACTATGAGAGATTTGAAAAGGGAGAGAAAAAAGTTCCTGGGATGGAACAGGCATCGCGTTAAAAAGACAGGTTATTTACACCTGTGCCATGGAGCTGATTATAATAGACTTTTCCTTGTGGTTCTTCCTGTATGAACAGATGTCTCGTCCAGTCAGCGGTGAGTTCATTCCCAAACCAATGGCGCTGTCTCACATACCTACCTCTTCCGTTTGTGTCATTGTGTTTTCTGATGTTGTTTTGTTTTCGGATTTGTCATGACTGTTATAATGTTCATTTTGTTGTGTTTTCAATTGTTATTTTGTTTTTTATATTTGCTTTGCGTTTGTAATTTGTTCATGATTTGTTTTGCATTGCGGCCACGTACCTTTCACACGGAGGGCAGTCGCGAGTTTACATTTTCAATGGGAGACATCGGAAAGCGGCAAACCGCAAGCGGTTTTGCTGGCGTCGCGGAGGCGGAGCGCAGCGGTGCTCGTGCACCCAAAATCGGCATAAAGTGAATTTCACTGAGCTCTTGTCGGACTTGTCTTCACCTTTTTACATAAAAAAAGATTTATTCAATGAGAAACGGAGTTTGTTAATGAAAACATAACGCTCCCAAAAATGATAAATAGCTAACACCAACACAAAACTTACATTTTTTATTTATTTAGGCTGTGATTTGTTGTTTGTAACTATGATAACTCCGCCCCGAGATCACGCCAGCACCGCCTCAACTCAAGTGCTACAATAGAAAGCGGCAGCCGCGCGGCGATTTTGCCGCGTCCCGTGTGACTTTATGAAGCGAAACGATTTGTGCAAGAAACTGTAACAAATCACCTTTTCTTTTCCATGAACTGGTTCTTTCAGACAGTTTGTGTCAATGAACTGGTTCAGTTCACTAGTTCATGAATTGACGTGGAGGTTTTACATGTCTAAAGCATATAAAGTGAATGAACTTGTCTTCACCTTTTTACATAAACAATGAGAGACCATAAAAACTTTAATTTGGCTCCTTCATTCAAGTACGATTTACTCTTTATGTAACAAATCACCTTTTCAAACATATGCTAAACCATACTTCTTTTTCAAAAATGATATCACCTCATGATAACCTCACATTTTGTTGATACTGTAGGGTAAGAGGATCTCATTTTATAAGAGAGCTCAGATCGTTGTGGCAGACGTCTGGGGCATCATGGAGGCACGAGGGGAGGGCAACATCCCTAACCTGGACTACCTGACCATGTTCGCTGACTACAGGGTGCCACAAGGCCTCGTGTACCTTGGAGCTTTACGCTACTCTGATGCCCTTATGGAGACATTGAAAAATGGTTTGTTGCGCCTTTTTGATAAAATTGATGTAAAAAAAAAAAAAAGCATTAATAAAGCATCTAAGTGCCGTTTGAAATTTTCTTCTAAAATTAGCATTTTTATCAGGATCCTAGGTTTATGTTCAGTTATTTCACTTTAATGGCAATGAAAAGAACCTATTTATTGCCATTGAAGTGAAATTACTGAACCTACACATAGGATCCTGATAAAACTGCTCATTTTAGAAGAAAATTTCAAACGGCACTTAGATGCTTTTGAATCTGAACTCTATATATATTGCATTATAGTAATGAAAATTTGGAAAATGTACTTAATACTCCCATTAAAATAGGTTTCATGTTCTTTAACCAAAATATACTTTAATATTCTTATGTAATCATAATATACTATGTACAAATTTTAGATAATATTTTGATATTTTCTTTCGATGGTTGGGTATTAATTCTTAAGTAATAGACAGGTAATCTCATCAGTATTGTTGTTTGACAGGTGAACTGTTGAGCTCAGGTGAGAGGAGAGAGGTGGAGATCAGGGGTTGCTCTATCTGGTGTGTGGAGAGAATCCGGCAGCATCTGTGGAAGCTTGTGGAGGAGAGAGACGGGAAGAGCTGCCACATCAACTCTGCTCTAATTGACTTTTACCTGTGGCCATATGCTAAAAAACACCATAAAGAAATGGCACATATTCCAATACATCACACACGCTGCATCTACTATTGACAGCATCAGCTTTTATCATGCTGTTTATACCTTTAAATAAAGTTATGAAAATGAGGTGATGCACGTCTGGTATAAATTATTTTGTTAACATGAGAAAATAGAGGTGAAACAGCCACATACTACAAAAGTTTCATAAACAGGAAGTTAGTATTGAGTAACATACATTTTAAATCAAATTAACATAGATATTAAAAGGTCAGGTGCATTCAATTTATCTAGATCACCTTTGAGAAGTTTCTACACTGTGACTGGAGTGAATCTGTGTAAAATTCAGTTTATTACGTCTGTGAAAGGCTATAAAAACCTGCTGAATTTAAGTGTATACGTGTACTTTGTTGTGTTTGTCCAAATAATTCAAAATCTAACTATCATTAGAGGCATGCAATCATATTACAGATCTCCCTATTCCTTATTCTCTCTCTCTTTTCTTTTTCAATATACATATATATATATTTTTTTTGTTTAAATGAAGTTCAATGAAACGTTGCTCGTTGGCCATTAGATGATTATTTCATTGATATGAGGAGGCTGGTGAGTGGTTGTGTTTCACTCTCACAACCAAATGATGGTGGCAGACACGCTTACATCACGAAAATTGTGCTATGTTTCAAAAAAAGTATAATTTGCTCATTTATAATGGTAAATTCCACTAAACCCACGTCAGTGAATGACTTACTACACTCACCCATTCTGTTTCTGTCTTCTACTACCTCACCTTTCACTAAGACTGTTAAAACCTCTCTTAAACAATGACAATCCTGTCATCACTTACTCACCCGCATGTCGTTCCAAACCTGTACGAGTTTCTTTCTTCTGTTGAACACAAGCCATGGACTTCCACAGTATGGGAGAAAATGTATATCTCTATTTGTCTATTAGGGCTCTTTGGTGAGAGGATATGGAGGAGGAGATCCTCAATATGTTCATAGATCATCCATCTGTGCCAGCACAAAGTTGTGCACCGTGTCTATTATACAAAAGCTAGATTAACAAAGATGTAAGAAAGTGTTCCTCCTGATGGCAAGAAGTACCTTTTATGTGGATTGACTGAGGCCCTCTCTCTGATGAAAACATAGTTATACCCATAAACTATCTCTGGAGAGAAAAGATGATTAGAGCAAAGAGTTTTCATCTTCTTTCTTCAAGGTTAGGTTGCACAGCCTGACCTGATGGGAACCTGCAAGGAACCTTGAGAAATACAGAAAGAGAAGACTAACAGAAAAAAGTAGGTAATACAGATATTTTAAGAGCCATCTTAATTCAAATTTATCTATATATAATTTAATTATAATGAGGGAGTGTCTTTCTCTGAGAGGATGGAGGAAAATATAGTGCAAAACACTAGAACGACACAGAAAGACTGAAAACATTCATAATGAGGGAGGAACAAAGGCAGCATTTCAGGTTTGATGGTTTAAACTGTAGTGGGCTCGGTTTTTAAAATATCTTTTAAAACTAGGGTGATTGAAAATTGTGAACAGCAAGAACTATGAGTACTGTCCTATATACTGATGAGACAATAGAGCTCGTTCTCGTACATCTTTTTAAAACGCTTTTGACCATTTACAGACAGGCCTATAATAGAATGACGCAAGGCATGGAACTTCACCTTAGTGGGCGGGGCTTGGTCTTAAACGGCGTTTCTAATTGGTTAGTTGAATTTGTCTTCGGCTATTTTATTTTTTTTACATTTAATTTGGATGCATAATAATGTTTCGAATGGCAATTATTCAGGCGTAAAAAAAAATCCAGACCGCTGCTGAATTATACGTTGATGTTGTCACGTGGTATCAATTCCTTTTCTCATCGTTGATTAGGATAGACTAATCACAGTCATTTGTGATTACTGGATAAAACATTTATTTAATAGGTCTATATAGATTTCTGCGCCAGGTACTGCAAATGTATGTCAAGTATATACATTTATATAATTAAATAATTATAAGTTTTAGGATACAAACGTCTTAAGTTCTTATAGTTGAACCAAATAACTACTCTTTGGTTGAACTGAGATTGAGCTTTCTGAACCTCAGAGCGCCACCTGGAGTGAGTAAGACTATATGACGGTTATTATCTGACAACATTTTCCCCCCAATGACACCACCGAAGCTTTTGTGTCCGTTCAGGCCGCCATACCGTGTGTGTTTCCAGTTTATACTTACACGAAGCCGACGATACCGACAGTCCTAAACAGGTGAAAGTTTGTTTAGTTAGTTTTAACGGTGCCTGTGCTCAACATTTACCTGAGACGTGCTGGCTAGCATAAAACATGTTCAGGAAAAATTACAGCGATAGCACGCGTTTGTTACTTGTGTTCAGCACTGGCGAGCTAAAAAAAAGTCGAAGCTAGCGACATTTTGGGTATCAAATGATGCGATAATTAAAACTGCAGTATAGGCAGTTTGTGTTTTTTAAAAAGCCTAAAATATATAACGACAAATACATCGGAGCTGTTCTTCAGCTAACGTTAGCGATACGTCCACCAATACAGCAACAATCGGTTATTTACTAACGTTACACCTTTTTATTTTGTAAAGAACTTATAATTCTACAGCAAAGAGATTTGTGATTTTTCAATGCTGGTTTTATTTGTTTCTGTCGGTTCATCATACTACCAGATATGTCTGTTATGTTTTCCTAGCACTGGTTTTTGAATGCTACGAATCACTAAATCAGTGTTTACACCAGCACTAACCCTGATAGAACACGTACATTACAGAGACGTCTGCATTTACATCTGCAAGACGTATTTTTTTAGTGTTTGCTCATCTGTAATAGGTCTAAAGGACATTTCCTATAAGATGTCAAATAGACGTTTATTAGATGTCTTTAAGATGTTTATTTAGAATGTATGTAAAACTAACATCTTAAAGACGTCTGTCAGATGTTTGTACACGGCAGATGCTTTCCAGATTAAGCGATCTTTAACAGACGTCTTGCAGACATACGTGTGCTATCAGAGAAAGACTGATACAGTGATTGCATGTTTGATGTGTTTGTTTGATCGTGTGGTTGGCAGGTTCAGGATGGCATCAGTAGTGATCTCAGTACCCACCACGGCGTCCCGCTTCGCTCTGCTGCAGGTCGACTCGGATTCGGAGTCCGATTCGGATGCAGGGAAACCGAAGGCGGGTCGCGGAGCAGGGAAGACCCGCTCGGGGAAATCTCCCAGCGGGAAGACCAACCAAAATAACGACAAAAAGAAAGAGAAGAGAAGACGAAAGAAGGAACAGCAGCAAAGTGAAGCCAATGAGGTGAAAATCTGTCTTTTTCTATCTAAATATCTATCTATCTATCTATCTATATCCAGGGTGTGAATTACGGGGGAGTTTGGGGGGGAGGTCTGACCCCCTAAAGAAGGCTTGATCCCCCCCTGATGGATGTCAAAACTAGATGTAGGGGGGGTCGGATAGAAAGTAGCCTACGCATAACATGGAGATTTACTTGTAAATATTAAGATGCATTTCTATAGCTCTGACTGATTTAAAAATGTAATTTTGTCAGCCCCTGAAATGGGTCATATTGACATTACCTGAGCGGTTGAAGTTACGCTAACGTATACAGCGCTCTTTCAGAGACATTTGCATTTACTGCTTGGACAGAGCAAGAACACCTTCTAAAATGCATGTGCAGATTCAGTCGAGTGATAAAGTTTACCCTCTTCTATTGAACTGAATTTATGAAGCAAACTATTTGCTAAAATAACCATAACATTAACAGCACCGCTGGCTGAAATACAAGCACGTGGTTCTGTCAGTCAGATGCGCGTGAGAATTGCATGTGTTACTATAACAAACACACCCGTGTTTTCATTCAGAATCATCATTGGCTGGTAAAAAAAAAAAGGTTACATACATTTTTACTTACGAATTAAGATAAGGTAAAGGTGCAAATAATTACATTTTAGAAACATTGTCAACAATTACGCCAATGAAAATAAAGCCCTAGGAGAACTGATGTGATCAACACACAACGGTGTTTCTTTACTGAATGAATCCACATTTTTAAACAAATCGAGTGAGTCAATGATTCAGTGAGCCATTTTTGCTTAGTTTCTGAACGAATTAGTGGTTCATTTGGAGCCCGAGTCTGCAGTAGTGGTTCATTTGGAGCCCGAGTCTGAGCAGTAGTGTTTCATTTGGAGCCCGAGTCTGAGCAGTAGTGGTTCATTTGGATCTGGAGCCCGAGTCTGAGCAGTAGTGGTTCATTTGGAGCCCGAGTCTGAGCAGTAGTGGTTCGAGCCAGAGTCTGCGCAGTAGTGGTTCATTTGGGGCCCGAGTCTGCACAGTAGTGGTTCATTTGGAGCCGGAGTCTGCGCAGTAGTGGTTCATTTGGGGCCGAGTCTGCGCAGTAGTGATTAATTTGGAGCCTGAGTCTGGAGGTGAAGCCGCATTATCAAAGTCCCGCCCAAACTCCCGCAGACCCAATCGCAACCTCACAATCATGACACCACACCCCATTTTTATTGCATCAAATAACTAATTAAGTGAAAGTGTGTGACGAAAGTGTGATGTGACATACGGCCAAGTATGGTGACCCATACTCGGAATTTGTGCTCTGCATTTAACCCATCCAAAGTGCAGTATATTCCACACCCAGAGCAGTATATTCCTTATACCATTTATGCTGCAGCGCCCGGGGAGCAGTTGGGGGTTCGGTGTCTTGCTCAAGGGCACCTCAGTCGTGGTATTGAGGGTGGAGAGAGAGCTGTACATTCACTCCCCCCACCTACAATTCCTGCCGGCCCGAGACTCGAACCTGCAACCTTTGGATTACGAGTCCGACTCTCTAACCATTAGGCCACGACTTCCCCCAATTTTATTAGAAAATGAACACTTGAACATACATCAGCATGCTAAGAACTACCTAAAATGACAGAAAACATCTTTAGAAAAAAATAATTTGAAGTGTAATTTGATTATTTAGTTTGTCTCACGTCCCATGATTACATGGAGAGGGCGGGGTTTATGACCTATACTGCATCCAGTCACCTGGGGGCGATCAAAACGTTCTGGCTTCACTTTTAAAGACTTTTGCAGCACACTTGGTTTGAACGAATCGATTGAATGAAAGACTGAATAACTTACTTAAAGGGGTCATATGATGCTTTTTTAAAGATCATTATTTTGTGTATTTGGTGTAACAGAATATGTTGATATGCTTTAATGTTCAAAAAACACATTATTTTTCAAATAATGTACATTATTGTAGGTCCTCTATGCCCCGCCTCTCTCAAATGCGTCGTTTTCTACAAAGTCCCTCCTTCCGACAAGCGCAGTCTGCTCTGATTGGCCAACTGGCACAGTGCATTGTGATTGGCCGAACACCACAAGCACTAGTCGGAAATGTAACGTCCCTTTCCATAATCGCGAGCTTCAACTTTCAAAATAGAAGTAAAGACAGTTAATAATGCGCACACACACACACACACACACACACAAGACATGCAAAACTCTGCATTTGAACAGTCAATAGCAAATATTTGAAGTACTAATAACAAAACACTTACAGTAGCTGATTCAGAAGCGCCAGATTGTCATAGCAAAGTCAGAATTACCTCCTCTCCTAGGTTCACGAAACGGTCGTCCATAAAATGCGTTGCTGTTTTGTTGTAAGTAATCTTAATGATTCCTAAATGCATCTACTTTCAGAAGGCCAAATAAAGTGCTTTTGCTTTCGCCTAGAAACACACAGCGTCTCCCTGACATGGCTTCATCAACACTACTGCGGTTACTGAAACCACGGCTTACGCAAATCTTCCCACATCGTGACGTAGACATGTGGGGGCGTGTTTGAATGAGCCGTTTCAGGGGGGCGTGGCAGAGTCTTAACTTTTATAAAGAATATCTCTTTGGTTTTGAGACTTTAGTCTTTGCAACTTCAGGGATCTTATCTATGCATGAACAGCTTGTAACACTCCAAAGAGAAAGGAAAACAGTGATTTGCCACCACCTAGTGGCACTTTTAGTTTTAAATTCAGAGCATCGTTTCTTTTTTAAAATCGTTTCTAATTTCATCTATCAGTATTTGTATTGTTGTATGTTGAATTAAAATTTATTTCTAAAACTGTTTTTTTTGTAATGTCTATTCAGTAATTTTCTAATTTAACACAATGATAACTTTAAATTACCTGTAACACATCATGTGCCGATTAATTAAAGATAAAGTTATTAATTAATGTCATTAATTTGAGGTTATTTTGATTAATAACTTTATGTAATTAATTATATTTAAAAAATAATTGCTCGATAGCCTTATTTAAAACATAAGAAAACACAATTACCCCCCCCCCCCCACACACACACACACACTATCCCCGACCTATCCCCCCCGGAGGTCACTGTGTAATTCGCACCATGTCTATATCTATCTGTCTGTCTGTCTTGATTCTGTCATCTATCTGTTCTGTATGTCTTTCGCTGTCTGTTTATTTGTCTATCTCTCTAACTGTGGACCTGTGTGTCTCTCATTCTGTCTATCTGTTTAATTTCCTGTAGAACTCTTTGTCTGTTGATTTGTCTTTCGTTGGATCTGTTGTTCCTGTATGTCTTTCTGCCTTTTGTTCTGTCAATTTTTTATTATTCTGTCTATCGTTTTCTTATCAGTTGTTAGTTCTGTATATCATTTGTTCTGTTGTTCATTCCGTCATCTATCTATTTGTCTTTCTGTGTATTGTTCTGTCTAGTGTTCACTCTGTCTGTCTAGAGCTCTGTGTACCTACCTGTCTTTCTAAGCAGTTTGTGCTTGTTTGTTTCTGGAACTAGCAATGATGATGAATCATTGTTGATGTTTATAACATCCTTACAGGCACAGAGGGTGGTGTGTTGTAGTAGTTCTGTTTTCGGTTGAGGTTGTTTTGGGTAAAGTGTCAGCTAAATGACTAACAAAGAGTGTTTGTCGTTACACACTGCAGCTCAGAAGTCTTGCTTTTAAGAAGATTCCTCAGAAGTCAACAGCACCTCCCTCCACACTCACGCTGCACGATTTAGCCAATGATCTGATCAACCCGGCAGCGGTCCAGCACGGCTCCAAGCCCCAGGAGAGCTGGCAGGATTGGAAACAGAGAGATGAACAGGTAAACCTTCTCACTAAACTTCAGAATTTGACTTTCACGTGGCCCATTTCTCTCCGGCTTTATGCAAACATCTTCATGCTTGTGTTTGTCCCAGCTGACCAGTGACTTGTATGAGGCGGATCTGGAGAAGGCCTTGATACTCAGTAAACTGGAATTTGAGGAACATAAAAAGGTACCATACTAAGAGAAGATTAAATTTAACGACTCTAAAAATGCCATGGTGTAACCATCATTAAAAGTAATATCACATTATATATATAGTTATAATAACACTATATATATATATATATATATATATATACACATACATACACATACATACAGGTGCTGGTCATATAATTAGAATATCATCAAAAAGTTGATTTATTTCACTAATTCCATTCAAAAAGTGAAACTTGTATAATGTATACATTCATTCCACACAGACTGATATATTTCAAGTGTTTATTTCTTTTAATTTTGATGATTATAACTGACAACTAATGAAAACCCCAAATTCAGTATCTCAGAAAATTAGAATATTGTGAAAAGGTTCAATATTGAAGACACCTGGTGCCACACTCTAATCAACTAATTAACTCAAAACACCTGCAAAGGCCTTTAAATGGTCTCTCAGTCTAGTTCTGTAGGCTACACAATCATGGGGAAGACTGCTGACTTGACAGTTGTCCAAAAGACGACCATTGACACCTTGCACAAGGAG
Source organism: Schizothorax lantsangensis (assembly GCA_027422415.1). Taxonomy (NCBI): domain Eukaryota; kingdom Metazoa; phylum Chordata; class Actinopteri; order Cypriniformes; family Cyprinidae; genus Schizothorax; species Schizothorax lantsangensis. The sequence goes on from CM049851.1 coordinate 27,151,317, forward strand.
GGCAAGACACAAAAGGTCATTGCAAAAGAGGCTGGCTGTTCACAGAGCTCTGTGTCCAAGCACATTAATAGAGAGGCGAAGGGAAGGAAAAGATGTGGTAGAAAAAAGTGTACAAGCAATAGGGATAACCGCACCCTGGAGAGGATTGTGAAACAAAACCCATTCAAAAATGTGGGGGAGATTCACAAAGAGTGGACTGCAGCTGGAGTCAGTGCTTCAAGAACCACTACGCACAGACGTATGCAAGACATGGGTTTCAGCTGTCGCATTCCTTGTGTCAAGCCACTCTTGAACAACAGACAGCGTCAGAAGCGTCTCGCCTGGGCTAAAGACAAAAAGGTCTGGACTGCTGCTGAGTGGTCCAAAGTTATGTTCTCTGATGAAAGTAAATTTTGCATTTCCTTTGGAAATCAGGGTCCCAGAGTCTGGAGGAAGAGAGGAGAGGCACAGAATCCACGTTGCTTGAGGTCCAGTGTAAAGTTTCCACAGTCAGTGATGGTTTGGGGTGCCATGTCATCTGCTGGTGTTGGTCCACTGTGTTTTCTGAGGTCCAAGGTCAACACAGCCGTATACCAGGAAGTTTTAGAGCACTTCATGCTTCCTGCTGCTGACCAACTTTATGGAGATGCAGATTTCATTTTCCAACAGGACTTGGCACCTGCACACAGTGCCAAAGCTACCAGTACCTGGTTTAAGGACCATGGTATCCCTGTTCTTAATTGGCCAGCAAACTCGCCTGACCTTAACCCCATAGAAAATCTATGGGGTATTGTGAAGAGGAAGATGCGATATGCCAGACCCAACAATGCAGAAGAGCTGAAGGCCACTATCAGAGCAACCTGGGCTCTCATAACACCTGAGCAGTGCCACAGACTGATCGACTCATGCCACGCCGCATTGCTGCAGTAATTCAGGCAAAAGGAGCCCCAACTAAGTATTGAGTGCTGTACATGCTCATACTTTTCATGTTCATACTTTTCAGTTGGCCAAGATTTCTAAAAATCCTTTCTTTGTATTGGTCTTAAGTAATATTCTAATTTTCTGAGATACTGAATTTGGGGTTTTCATTAGTTGTCAGTTATAATCATCAAAATTAAAAGAAATAAACACTTGAAATATATCAGTCTGTGTGGAATGAATGTATACATTATACAAGTTTCACTTTTTGAATGGAATTAGTGAAATAAATCAACTTTTTGATGATATTCTAATTATATGACCAGCACCTGTATATAGCGAGGATAAGATTAGGCTATTTACTCATTAATTAAAATGTTTTTTTTAAAAGGTCTTTTAAAACAGGTCTGTTAGGCTATACAATAAATTATAGTCCTATAATTCAAATATTAACACTGCAGTCATCAATAAAAATCAATGAAATAAAAAGCTTTTATTTCAAGCACCGACTTTCAAAAACAACCTGTTTAACACGAAATACGAAAATAATTAGGGCTGCCTCCTAATAGTCGACTAATCGTTAGTCGACCAGAAGAGGCTTGGTCGACCAACATTTTATTAGTCGCAGAAAAAAATTCCACAGGCTAAGTCACGCAGTCCGTGAAGGACAGATCGTTAATGGCTAGTCTTTGGTAATGCAGGACCTTCAAAACGCTCGCCTATCATTCATCGACCTCAAATATGGCTTATCATCTGAAATATGTAAGTATTAGCAACTTTACATGGCCGCTCAATCTAGTGTTAACCTAGAGAAATGTGCGCTATAGTGTCTGTGTGGAGAGTGGAAGCTGAACAGTAGCGCTCACTGAATGACAGATGGAGGCGCCGGAGCGGTCACTTGCTCTTAAAATACTGGTCATTTTTGGACATACAGATTTACATTTACATTACATTTAGTCATTTAGCAGACACTTTTATCCAAAGCGACTTACAAATGAGGACATTAGAAGCAATCAAAACTAACAAAAGAGCAACAACATGCAAGTGCTATAACAAGTCTTGGTTTGCCTAACGCAGTACACGTAGCGATTTATTTTTTATTTTTTTAAAGAAAACATGTAGATAGAATAGAAAAAAGAAAGCTAGAGTTAGTTTTTCAAGAAAAGCCAGCAGTTACAGAATAAATATGCAGTTGATAGAGGGTCAAGTGTGTGTGTTTTATTTTTTTTAAATAAAAAGAAGACAGATAGATAAAATAGAATTAGAATGGAGAGTGCTAGAGTTAGAGGGTCAAATAAAGATGGAAGAGATGTGTTTTTAGCCGTTTCTTGAAGATGGCTAAGGATTCAGCTGCTCAGATTGAGTTGAGCAGGTCATTCCACCAGGTGGGAACAGTTAATGAAAAAGTCTGTGAAAGTGATTTTGTGCCTCTTTGGGATGACACAATAATGCATCGTTCACTTGCAGAACACAAGCTTCTAGAGGCACATAAGTCTGAAGTAATGAATTTAGGTAAAGCAGTGCAGAACCAGTGGTGGTTCTGTAGGCAAACATTTATGCTTTGAATTTTATGCGAGCAGCTATTGATAGCCAGTGCAAATTGATGAACAGAGATGTGACATGCGTTCTTTTCAGCTCATTAAAGATTAACCTTGCAGCGGCATTTTGGATTAATTGTAGAGGTTTGATGGAATTGGCTGGAAGACCTGCCAAGAGAGCATTGCAATAGTCAAGTCTGGACAGAACAAGAGCTTGAACAAGGAGTTGTGTTGCATGTTCCGAAAGAAAGGGCCTGATCTTCCTAATATTGTATAAAGCAAAATCTGCCAGACCGGGCAGTTTTAGCAATGTGGTCTGAGAAATTCAGCTTATCAATCACAACTCCAAGGTTTGTGTCTGTTTTTGAAGAAGTTATGGTTGATGTGCCTAACTGGATGGTGAAATTGTGATGAAACGATGGGTTTGCTGAAACTACAAGCAGTTCTGTCTTAGCTATACAATATACAATTCAGTAGAAAATTAAATCATGGAAGAGGTGTATTCAATTATGGATGAATTCCATTCATGGATTTTTTTGTAACACATTAATAGATAAAATGACAAAAATGACTTTGTGATATTCAAAGCAGTCAATACCTTGTCATGTAACTCTGATGAAGAGGCAGGCAGGGGAAGAGCAAGAAACAAAGTAATGGTATAATTGAATATCATCTTAATTCACCTAGTGTTATTATAACTAGGAAAGGCAGTGGAAAATTACTGCTTCACAACAGTATCCTTTGAGCTTGAAGTGGAGACCAACTCCTTCTCTCTAAACTGTGATAATGATACAGAACACAGTATAGATTAAACTAACAGAAAACAATTTAAAATAAAGTAATAAGTATTAATTAATATGTAATATAGATCGAATGAAAACACTAATGTGAAACTAGTTAAAGAGGTATAGAAATAACATGAAGTGCATCACAAATGTCTAGTATATTTGCTTTCTTTATGCTGCACGCACACAGGTTGCTATTAAGAGCTTCGTTTAGATTGATGCTATATAGCGCTTATTGTGTATTGCCTCACCCAAAGCGCTTTACTCATTAGGGGGGTCACTTCAACCACCACCAGTGTGCAATCCACTTGGATGAACGGCAGCCAAGGACAACGGCGCCAGTGCGCTCACCACACACCAGCTACAGGTAAAGAGAGAGATGGCTATGGATGGGGATTATTAGAGGCCAGTAGACAAAGGCCAGTGAAATTTGGCCAGGACACCGGGGTTACACCCCTACACCTTACGGAAGTGCCAGATTTTTAGTGACCACAGAGAGTAGGACCTCGGTTTACGTCTCATGAAAGACGGTGCTTTTTAGTATGGTCCCCAACACTGGGGCGTTACCCACACAGACCACAGGGTAGCACCCCCTGCTGACACCCCCTGTAGTTTAGATAGTTTAGATTCTTTTTTCTGGTTTCAATAAACTTTGAAAAATGACTTAAATGGCTATTTGAAGTTGAAAATGGTAGAAACTATACATGTAGTATGGAACACTACCTATACGTCTTTTTATTTTTGTATCTATTTAGTGGTCGACCGATATTGGTTTTTTGAATCATTTTAAAATGGATAAAAAAATAAATGTGTAAAATAAACATACTCATACTTTAGATGACAATGTATTTTTCACAAATAAATAATTATTTCATAAAAATATAATTAAAAAGGAAGTAAACACTGTAACCAACACGGCACTCAGTATTCTGGGAAGTTTGTGTACATTGGGAATCATATTTTTTCAAATAAAGCCAAGATAACAGTCATTTCATTTTACATACAGCACACAGTGAAAATGACATGAATATGACAGTGGGCAAATGCATAAAGCGCAGCATGATTTGAAATCACGAGTTTAAAGTTTGTCGATCACGGATCTCCAGTGAAGCTGAACTCTCCTCCTGTCCGTATTCAATTCACACGGACCGACCGTCACACAGAGAACACGCGATCATGCAGGATACACATGCACACTTTATAAGATCTCACAGCTGGACTAAGTTTGCAAGGTTTGTGATATTAAATGTTCATTAGACATTCAAAGATTTGTTTAAATTATACAAATGTGTATTTGCTAAATGCTGAAGGCAAACGAGAAAGTATTATAATGTTTGCCTTTCTATTACTAACAATATAAAAGCAATCGTTATAATACTTTTTTGTATACATTTTGATTCCTTTGTTTAACCGTACTATCTGATTATTAGATAGACTTCTATCTGTATTAGACAGAACTAGAGGGAGCATGTGAGCACTGTGTCGTCTGCCGTCAAAATAAAAGTCTGGCCTGGAACGCATCGGCCAAAAAGGAAAAATGTATCGGCCAATGCCGATATTTGAAAAATGCCAGATATCGGCCGATATATCGGTCGACCACTACTTCTATTCCACAGGACACATAACATTTAACAAAAGTGATTTTTTTTTTGTAACATTATGAATGTCTTTATTACTTTAAAGGAATTTTTTTTTCTTTTACTTTTCATCTAAGAATCCTGAAGAAAAAAGTATCAGGGTTTCCACAAACATATTAAGCAGAACAACTGTGATGATGAGAAGAAAATGTTACTTGAGCAGCAAATCAGCATATTAGAATGATTTCTAAAATGCATTTTTAAAATATATTAAAAATTATAATATATAAATATATATATATATTAAATTGTTATAATATTTCACAATATTTGTTTTTTTACTGTATGTTTGTATTTATCAGTGCAACCTTGAGGAGCATAAAAGACATCTTTTAAAATATAAATCTCACTGACCTCAAACTTTTGAATGGTAGTATACATAGCATAGTTTAAATGAACTGAGTAATAGTAACTCAGAAATGCAACTGCATACAGGGAAAGTGAGTGGGGGTGGACATGCTAAAATTATGTAAATTTGTTATAATACATTACACACATTACATAAATTACTATATTACTATAAAATTCTTAAGGCCATACAGTAGTTTGAGGAACAGAGTGAAATTTAAATTATAGGTGTTCATTTGCTTTAGGTTAGCTTCTGCCTGCTGTTCATATTTCCACACTGTCAAAACATCAATGTGCCTCATGTTCATACTTGTGGAGGTTCATTTCTAGCTCTTTAAAATGTAGTGACAAATGTAACTACTCCCTCTTGTGGCTACAGTGAGATGGTCTGTATGTAATATGTATTATATAATATAATGTAATACAATGATTGCACTTGGTTGTGTAACTACTATCAACTGTTTCAGTGCTTGCTTTGCATTTTCATTTTTTTTTTTCGTATCTTTTTCAACTAGGCAGTACATGCTCATTAATGTGTAATGTTGTAATCTCTCAAGGATGCTGAAAGAACCGAGACGGCATCACCAAAAGCAAAAGCAGGAGGAAAGAAGGACAAGAAGAAGAATCAGCAGGGAAAGGACAAACGAGTGACTGTGTCTCTTAAAGACTTCCAGCAGGAGGGTGGCGCGGGTGAGAACGCTGCTTTCTTATCATGAGAAACAGATCACTGTTACTGTGCTGCCGTTCTAACTGACTGTCTCTATTACAGATCAGCTGAACAAGAAGCCTGACAGAGAGGTGAGTGACGCGCAGGTTACTTTGAGGATCTGAAACACCCAGAGGGCCACAAGGGCATACCTCAGAAAAAAAAAAAAGTTTTACAATATGTATTCTTAGGGCTGTCAATGTGTTAGCTTAAGATATGTTTAATGCTTTAACAGAATGAACAAATGTGAAGGTCCCATTTTCTAAAAACTAGTCTTACATGTGAACTATTTGTTTTTTAATCTCTTATTTAACTATTTATTAAAACAAAATACACATTTAAAAGTTTATTCATCTTATATTATTCTAATATATATAATATATAATGTGTTATAAAATGTTATAAAATATACTGCCAATTTAATACAAAATAAATGTTCTCCTGATAATATTTTAATTATTAATTACCTTTCTTTGTCTTTGCCACAATGATGTTATAAATGATTTATGATCATTATATAAAGTTAGTATAATATAATACATTATGTAATGATTTATAGTAATTTATTTGTGATTTATATATCTTAAATGGAAACGTCTTTTGTGAAATCAAATGTTTTTCTTACATATTGTAAATAAGTGTTATTTTAGTATTCTTTATATGCTATTTTAGTGTTTATTAACATTTTGAATTAGGCTTTATTTGCATATTTTAATTGTAATTTGTTTTTTTGTGTGCTTTTGTCATGTTTTTTTAATTCATGATTTTATTTTTTCATTTAGCCTAAATCAATGCTTAAGTTTTAGGTTTAGCAATTTAAACTTACTTTATTTCTCTTACTTGCCAAGGCAACATTTCTAATTATTGTTACTGTTATTATTGTACTAATCAAGTTTTTCATGTAATGTTTTATTTTATTTCAAATTTTGGTAAAACATTTTTGATTAGAATTAGATTTTTAATCTTCCATGAGCACATCATAAAAACTTCAGAAAAAGAAACCCGTCTTTTTTTGTGTTTTTACTGTAATTATAAATTGTGCAGTGAACCGTTCAATTTGCAGTTTCATCTTCCTGTTTTTTTCTCTTTCGAAGCCTGTGAATCCAGTGTTGCTTGACGACAAGTTTTTCAACCAGCTGGAGGACGATGTGAGCCAGATCGTCCAGCGTGACAAGCACAGAGAGCAGTACAGCAACAGTGCCGGCCACGAGGTCAACAACTCCTCAGAGCAGGAGCAGGTCAGAAAACTCACTCGTTCACTCATTATTTCAGCCAGAGACAAGAAAAAATACCTAACAAAGGTGCAGAATTTGTACAAGTCTGTTGTACCACAATGTAGAATGCAGCTCAGTGTAACACCACAACTGTTGATCTTGTTTTCTTTCTTAAAACTCCCAGGATGTGAGAACTGAGCAGTTAAAATATGAAGTGGAAAAGAAAGACCAGGAAATTATGAAGCTGAAAAAGACAATTTCACAATGGGAGGTAAGGAGAGATCGATTCTTATGAGAGTTCTAAAGAACATTTGCATATGCAATAGAAATCAGATTTCTTTTAATTCAATTTTTTTATGAATGCATATTTTTCCTTTAACTGTCACAAGGCTGCACAATTAACTGAAAAACAACTGTTTACTTTTATGACTGCAGTGATGAACTATTCATGAAAAGTGTCCATTAGGTGTCAATAATTGTTTTGATTTTGTCAGAATGTTTGTCATAAGGAAATACATTTTGACTAATTTTGGATTATTAAGGTGATAAATAATTTGTGATGGTTTTGATGCTCTGCTGGAATGTGTTTTTGACTAAAGTAACAACTCGTTGTGATTAAGAGTTCAGACCTTGGTGTGATTTAAGAGCATATTTTTTTTACTAATTATTGTTGTCTTTTTTTCAGATAAGATATAAAGAAGTGAAGGCCAGAAACGCTCAGCTGCTTAAAATGCTTCAACAAGGAGAGAGTGAGTGCAGAATATCATACAAGCCTGACATACTGCAGTCTAGCATTCATTCTTGTTATTTATTCAACTTTATTCATATTCAGTGAAGGACAAAGCTGAAATTCTGCTGCAGGTGGAGGAGCTCCAGAACATTAAAGAAGAGCTGTCCTCACAGGTGTGTGTCTGCATAGCCACTCATTCACTCAATACAGTAGATTTGGCCTTAATCATAGTGTTGTGTTGCTGTGATATTTTGTGCGTCGTACCAAAATGTGTTTCCCCTTTCCAGGTGACACAATTACACACGGCTCTGGAGCAAGAGAGGTCAAAAGTGAAGGGCTTACAGTCAGAGCAACCGAAACATCAGGTACGGTACACCCAAACCTGCTAGGACTATCACAGTGACATAGAATTTGTATTTAAATCAGCATAAGTTAGGGCTGGGAGATATGGCAAAAAAATTTAAATCTTGATTTTTTTTTTCAGAACATTTGACTGATTCTCGATTTAAAAAAAATATATTTTTAACTAGTCAACTTGAAAATGTAACTACAACATGATTCAAGTAACTTTATTAACCCTCTAGCTACAGAAAATTATATTCCAAGTGCACCACACATGAGGTTGTTAACATGATGTAAATGTTAAACAAATCACTTGTTAAATATCTTTGTAGAAAAGATGCATGAACTACAAGTACATCTTGTACAGACTTGTCTTATACATATTATATGTTCAGAAATAATATGAGAAAAATGCTTTGAAAAAATCTCAAATATCAAGGTAATTCAAGTTCAAAATGACTGAAGATATAACACCAGTAGACTATTATTAACTATAAATGTTCTGTAAAAACAATGATCAGCATCTTTCAGCCTGTCACCATGAGGCAAACATGAAATATCTGACATACATTGGTAGTTCTTCCCAGGTTTTTTATTCGCTCGCGCTGCTTTTCCATTGTTTTTTGGACGCGTTTGACTGTTGCGCTCGCGTCTCTTGCAGCATCTCATGCATGAAACGGTAGTCTATAAACACTGCGCTCAAGTTAAAAGAAGTTCACTCTCATCTTGTTGCATGTTTTTCCTATTCCACCGCCCGCATCGCATCTTTGTCAACACAAAAGCGCATTCTGTGTGAATGCTGAGCGGTTAATCATGTGCGCCGACATGCGGTTGGATCGTTCTTTTCTCTTTACTGTTATTATTGGCATATTGTCATAATGTCTAATTCTATCGTTTGGTAATATTTATATTAAAAATTGTGATTCCTCAATTTCTAAAAAATAAAATCGTGGCAAAACATTAAATTTGAATTAATCAGAATGTCGCCCAACCCTAGCATAAGTTTAATATTAGTGCTGTCAATCGATTAAAAAAAAAATACTAATCGCATATATATTTTTTTATTAATCACGATTAATCCCACCTAATATACTTTTATATTGCAATAATTTCACGTTCAGTCCTCAAATTAATGTACAAACAACACAGACAGTATATTTTTTATATTTGTTTAATGGCATTTTTTTTTTGACTGAAGGCATATGTCTCTATAAAATTGCCCCCCCACTATTTAACCATTGACTATAGCCATTCAACATTATAAATTTATTAGACTTTCAAAAAATAACTTCTAATTTATGTGAACTTAAAACAATCTTCACATAAACACATTATAATAAATGTCATATTTACCTATGCCCTTAAGCAGAAATATACAGAAATTGAAATTGAAGTTATCAAACACTAAATTCTACAAATTAAATATAGATGAATCCTATGAAGCTATGAAAGTTGTTGATTTCCTCTTTTTTTTCTTTTTTCTTTGATTAACAGACATCACAGCAGCTTCAGTTTCTTTAAGAGTTGCCGCTCACATACAGTCTTCGTCTGTATGTGAGATGCAAGAAAATAACAGTGAAATTAAATACATCTTAACCTTAGCACATTTTGACACGGAGCTAGTTGCGCTCACAAGCCCTGCGGTAAAGTGTCAGTGTTGCCAGATCTTCATAGAAAAACAACAACAACAAACAAGGACAAGCACAAAAAAACACTAAAACACCCAAATGCTTTGTCTTTATAACACCATAAAAAATATATCTCATATCAGGAACAGACCACTCTATTAACTCCATAAAGTGCCTAGCTTTATGAGCTAAGACCAAACAACATGCCTAAAAGTGCTTGTAAATATGAGGACATGGCAACACTGCAAGACAGCGCTCTCTAAAGCAGCCTCCCGAGCATAAACAAAACACGACACGTCTATCAGCAGTAGTTTAGTTAAAATTGACGGACAAAAAGAGTCTTTAGCCAAAAAATGGCAGATACCAAACGGCTAAATTCTCCTTCACTCCCGCAAGACTCCAAAATGTTGCTATGGTTACAAATGCGGGAGTGAGTGTTGTTCCGTACACACATCTAGGCCTAATGTAACGAAAATTTACAGGACTCACTCCTGCATTAAATGCGGTTGTCACTCCTGAAACTTTCAGTGTGTACGTGGCCTTTAGTCTCTACTAATGAACTGACGAGTTGAATTGGGTGTGTTAGATGAGTGAGGCCGTGCTGGGCTGCTCCAGGACAGTATTGAAAACCATTTCAGAGACATGTTCTTTAAATGTGACTCGTATGAAATATATTACATGCATGCACAGTTTTAAGGCAGCTTTAATCACCTTTTTGGTAGCTTCATGACTTAACTGAACACGATATTGCATGCACGTAGTTTATTTTGCGATTTGATATTAAAATATACAGGGTACAGCACACGCTCCGAGCACAGTACCGTTTCCACACTCGTTTGACTCGCGCCTGGCGCTGAAGTGAAGTTGAAGCAAGCGTCTGAAATGTCTCCTGTTTGATGTGGTCATAAAGACGTTCTGTGACTGAATAAATGCACTTCTTGTCCAGAGAAAAGTGACAGAAACAGCAGTTGTGAGTGGTGTGGTCAACCCTGCATTAAACTGGAAAAATAAATTGCCTGCGTTAACACGCTAATTTTGACCACTAATACTGTGTGTATATATATATATACAGTATTATATACAGGTGCTGGTCATATAATTAGAATATCATCAAAAAGTTGATTTATTTCACTAATTCCATTCAAAAAGTGAAACTTGTATAATGTATACATTCATTCCACACAGACTGATATATTTCAAGTGTTTATTTCTTTTAATTTTGATGATTATAAGTGACAACTAATGAAAACCCCAAATTCAGTATCTCAGAAAATTAGAATATTGTGAAAAGGTTCAATATTGAAGACACCTGGTGCCACACGCTAATCAGCTAATTAACTCAAAACACCTGCAAAGGCCTTTAAATGGTCTCTCAGTCTAGTTCTGTAGGCTACACAATCATGGGGAAGACTGCTGACTTGACAGTTGTCCAAAAGACGACCATTGACACCTTGCACAAGGAGGGCAAGACACAAAAGGTCATTGCAAAAGAGGCTGGCTGTTCACAGAGCTCTGTGTCCAAGCACATTAATAGAGAGGCGAAGGGGAGGAAAAGATGTGGTAGAAAAAAGTGTACAAGCAATAGGGATAACCGCACCCTGGAGAGGATTGTGAAACGAAACCCATTCAAAAATGTGGGGGAGATTCACAAAGAGTGGACTGCAGCTGGAGTCAGTGCTTCAAGAACCACTACGCACAGACGTATGCAAGACATGGGTTTCAGCTGTCACATTGCCTTGTGTCAAGCCACTCTTGAACAACAGACAGCGTCAGAAGCGTCTCGCCTGGGCTAAAGACAAAAAGGACTGGACTGCTGCTGAGTGGTCCAAAGTTATGTTCTCTGATGAAAGTAAATTTTGCATTTCCTTTGGAAATCAGGGTCCCAGAGTCTGGAGGAAGAGAGGAGAGGCACAGAATCCACGTTGCTTGAGGTCCAGTGTAAAGTTTCCACAGTCAGTGATGGTTTGGGGTGCCATGTCATCTGCTGGTGTTGGTCCACTGTGTTTTCTGAGGTCCAAGGTCAACACAGCCGTATACCAGGAAGTTTTAGAGCACTTCATGCTTCCTGCTGCTGACCAACTTTATGGAGATGCAGATTTCATTTTCCAACAGGACTTGGCACCTGCACACAGTGCCAAAGCTACCAGTACCTGGTTTAAGGACCATGGTATCCCTGTTCTTAATTGGCCAGCAAACTCGCCTGACCTTAACCCCATAGAAAATCTATGGGGTATTGTGAAGAGGAAGATGCGATATGCCAGACCCAACAATGCAGAAGAGCTGAAGGCCACTATCAGAGCAACCTGGGCTCTCATAACACCTGAGCAGTGCCACAGACTGATCGACTCCATGCCACGCCGCATTGCTGCAGTAATTCAGGCAAAAGGAGCCCCAACTAAGTATTGAGTGCTGTACATGCTCATACTTTTCATGTTCATACTTTTCAGTTGGCCAAGATTTCTAAAAATCCTTTCTTTGTATTGGTCTTAAGTAATATTCTAATTTTCTGAGATACTGAATTTGGGGTTTTCATTAGTTGTCAGTTATAATCATCAAAATTAAAAAATAAACACTTGAAATATATCAGTCTGTGTGGAATGAATGTATACATTATACAAGTTTCACTTTTTGAATGGAATTAGTGAAATCAACTTTTTGATGATATTCTAATTATATGACCAGCACCTGTATATATATTTTATATATATATATAATTTTTCCAGTTTAACACACAAAAAATATTTAACGCCGTTAATGCAGGGGCTAAGGTTGGCCACCCCACTCAAAACAGCTGATTCGGCATAATTTTTCTTGACAAAAATTGCGTTTATTTAAATGCAGAACGTCTTTACAAGCACATCAAACAGGAGACGTTTCAGATACGTGCTCCAGCTTCACTTCAGCGGCAGGCGCGAGTCAAACGAGCGTGGAAACTGTACTGTGCTTGCAGCGCGTGCTCTGCGCCGGCACGCTGTGTCATTTCATATCAAAGCGGGAAAGAAACTCCAGTACGAGCATGCAATGTCATAGTTATGTCATCAGATAAGTCATGAAGTTACCAAAAAGGCGATTGCCTTAAGTCATTCAAGAACATGTCTCTGAAATGCAGTGGTTTCGCAAACTGTCCTGGAGCTTAGCACAGTCTCCCTCATCTAACACACCCGATTCAACTTGTCAGCTCATTAGTAGAGACTTTAAGACCTGAAGTGGGTCAGAATAGGTTAAGAGATGTGAGGAAATAGAAATACGATGCGTGTCAGATCCGAGTCACGTTCAGCAGCGGCGGCTCTTAAACAGCCAAAAAACCTAATAACCCAGCTGTGATGTCTGTTCATCAAAGAAAAAAAGTGAAAATCAATAACTTTTGTTGCTTTAAGGATTCATCTATAGTATATTTAATTAAAAATGTTTGTGTTTGGTAACTCTTGATAGCTCTCAATTATACTGTAATGTTGAATGGCTAGTCAATGGGTAAATATTAGAAAAAAAAAAAAAAAAAAAAAATTCATAGAGACATCAGTAGTATTGGTATCAGTGATAATGGCCTTCAATAATAAAAAAAATCCATTATACAAATATTTAAAATATTAAAAATATACTGTCTTTATTTTGTTTCTACATTAATTTAAGGATTGAATATGAAATTATTGCAATAAAAAAAATCATTATTAAAATTGTAATGTTAGGTGGAATTAATAACGATTAATTTCAGAAAAAATGTGCGATTAATTCGTTATTTTTTTTTTTTTTTATCGATTGACAGCACTAATATATATATGAGCAATATCACACTCGTAGATGTGAGAAATGGCTGTAGGATATCGGCACGGCTGTAATTCCAGGCCGAGTGCCGTACGTAATCACAGTGTGCCGATATACAGCCATATCTCACGTCTACGAGTGTGATATTGCATTTATACAACAGTTTGACGGCACAAGTGTGTAAATATATTAGGAACAACAATGGAGTGTCTTTAAAATCCCTCTTTTGTGCAGAACTACTTCCTTCCGCCAAGAATACAAATCTCAGTTTGACAGTTTAGCAGCTGAGCCCAAGCCTCCGTTACTAATTTCAAAATGTCACTTTAGAACTAGTAACGAAGGAATGTTGAACGAATTATATCTCAAGTTTAACCACTATAGAGACATCAGAGCCTGCGGTAAATTCCAGAAGATCTGGCCAAGGTGAGGCGCTCTCTCCTCGAGTTTATGAGCGCTGAACGCCCGCTGACGCCCTGGAGCTCACATCTCCAAAAACACAGAAGCAAATTTCTAAAATAGACGTTATCTTTATTAACAAACTGCATATTTGAAGTCTAACCAAGTACATTATCACCTAAAAAACTCTTAAAACTACATTCCGTTACACAAAACAGTATTATTTTTAAAGTTATAGTGGATTTGAGCGTCCGCCATGACACCTCGCTGTGAGAAATACGGCAAGCGGAGTGATACAATTACAATCAGTGAAACGGTTGTAGTTACGATATCGCTTGAATGTCGCACTCTTATCAGCCAATCATATTCAAGGACCAGAAAGAACTGTTGTATAAATAAATAAATAAATACACTAATAATGTTTTTTTCTTTGCATTACAATAATTTCAAAATATAAAACGTAATCATCCAGCAAGTAGACCTTTCTAATTTTAAACACAGCAATAGTTTCTACAGATAAATATTTTTTTAAAGAGCATAACATTGGTCCAGTTTAATAAATCCTGCAGTGAAAAACAAGCATGACATTACTATCTTAATTCATTGTTTTGTATTTCCTTTTTTTTCAGGGGAACCGGAAGGGTAAAAAAGCATCAGACGGGGACGTATGAAGATGCATGTTAAGAGGACAGACAGCTTGAATGTTTCAGTTCCTTTGTCAAGCTGCTAATGTCTTTAATATCTGTTCGAAACACCACACACTCTCTTAACCAAACAACCACCGTCACACATACACACCTGCTTATTACTGCATAGTTCTGTTTGCCTGATCACAGTGAACAGAAGTTCTGCTTCTACTCTGTAGAATAAATCCACTTCTGTTCTCTGATCGATGAATCAAAGGCATACAATCCGAAGTTCTTTTCAATAAAGATGCTAATCTACTTTTTCAAAGTGTGTTGGTTGTTTATGCTTGAAACTAACTGTTATTTCATTATTGCCAAGTATTATGTTTTGAGGTAATGAATGTATTGACTGTTCAGTCCATTTACTTCACTCAATAAATCCATAATACTTGGAGCAGGATGTACTTGAGGACAAAAGCACTGATTAACTTTAGAGGTTATGCTTGAAGCTCACCTGTTTTGTCACTTTACATCTGATCTAATTACATTTTACACTTCATGTCTCATATGCAGTCTAGGGATTAAAATACATATTTGGTCCTTTAAATGTAGATTTTTATTTTATTTTTCAGAGTGAACATTTGATGTCCAATAGGCCTATACAAGACGTTTGGATGCACTACACACTTTAGCCTACAAAAGGATTTTAGAAATCTTCTTAATAATATTGCATTCATGTTCATTAGTGTTTCTCACAATTTACTCGTGTAGTGTCACTAGTGTAATATCAGACAGGCTGTTGGGAATTTGTCTGCAGGTTACATCGCTGCACCAGTAGGTGGCGACAAGTCTTAATGAATCTTTATGAATGATTCATTGAATTATTCATTTAACACACTCTTCCCAGTTTGCCTACAAATTCGGGCTCTGGCATTGTCATTTGACATTTTAAAAAACCTTTTTGAAAAACCTTTCAAATATGTTTTTTTTTTTTTTAAGAAAAATCATATTTATTATAGAAATTTCCATGACATTTTCAGATCTATTTATTTTGGTACTTGTTATTTTAGGTCTAAAAATCACGCTTAAAATTTCAGGTTTTCTGATCGTTGTTTATTATTAGTTAGGCCTATTTAAAATGCAGCAACATTCATAACTAAACATTAATTTTACAACAAAACTAAGCATAGGCTACTGCTTTAAAAAAAATCCAGTTAACCACAGTGAAAAACAAACAAATCAATACTTTAAAAGCTCGATCCCATTGTAATTGATTATGGTTTTGCTGTAGCACAAATAGTAGTAGTAACTATTGACTTAAGGCGGAAACCGTGCTGTAACTCGCGTTGTGATATGAACACACTGTGTGTAGACGCTGGATCCAGGTGAAGCTGCTGATATATCGCTGATAGGATTGAACTGATAGAGGGATGGAGGGAGGGAGCTCAGGAGAGAGGGAGGGGAGAGAAGCGAAAAGGGGGATCGTTCTCCCGGTCATATAACGCGACATCTCTCTTTCCTCATCTCCGCTGGCAACATACGCGACGCGCAACCGACACCCCGTGCTCCTCTCCCAAACCAAAGGCGCGTTGTTGCTTTGCGATGCGGAACCCAGAGCCATGAAAATGCTTCGGTTCCGGAGTCCGAGCATCTCCTCCCTCGCGCAGGAGGTCCGGTGCACGGTTCGCCTGCTCGACGACTCCGAGATCGCGTGCAGCATCCAGGTAAGCGCGCGCTCAGTGATGCGATGCGCTTCTGTAGTATTGCGATTCATTGACATATCGCTTTTTATTAACGCATCGTGTTAAACGGGCAGACTGGCCTCTGTGAGGGTTGTTTAGGTGCAAGACGTCTAGGGAGTGATGATGACGCTTTCGTCAGGGTTTGCGCGTGTCATTATTGCCTGGATCACTGTTAAACAGTTACGCCCTTGACTTTGTACACAAGAAAGATTCATACACAAAATGCGTTTGGTTTATAAATAACAGAACTGCGCAAAATGGACTGTTGGCTATTTTAACGCTGTGTAATCTAATTTGCGGTGTTTTGTGGAGAGCATGATGCAAGGCAGACTCACACTCTTAAAAATAAAGCTGCTTCACGATGCCATGGAAGAACATTGTTTGTCTAAATGGTTCCATAAAGAACCTTTAACATCTGAAGAAGCTTTCTGTTTCACAAAAGGTTCTTTGTGGCGAAAGAAGGTTCTTCAGATTATAAACAGGTAAGAGAGATGGTTCTGAATGGTTCTTTGTGGAGCCAAAATGGTTCTTCTATGGCCTCGCTGTGAAGAACCTTTATTTTTAAGAGTGTAAAGCCTCCATGTGTCTCATGCACTGATTTATCTTTCTTTTCCAAGTGATGAACGATTGCTGAGAAAGTCTGTGATGGACAACAGTTTGCTGTGGGGTCTGTTTCATTTGTAAAGTCAAGTCACTTTTGTTTATATCAAGCAGCAGTGTTTCAAAGAAGTAGCTACACTTAAGCATAGTTTTAATCCTAATTATGGGAATAATAGGTACGGGTTAAAGGAATATACTTAAGTGATATTCTTAACTGTTTTTGGACAATTAATTGCATGCCATTTAAAATTATATGATTTTTTAATATAAATTTAATGTTGAATACAATTAGTTAACTTAAAGTTTTTTTACTCACTTAAGTAGGACTTTAGCACATCTTTATTTGTAATTTAGGAATTAGTTCTGTTGTCTTTGAAATATGGTTCAAGTGTGCTGCTGCATTTATAAACTAAAATATTCTTTAATGTCGTTTTTGTTGAAACTTGTATGTCATGTATTTAAATATATTTGTAATGAATCATTTGTAATGATGAAGTTGCAGTTTAGTGCATTTAAAATATATGAACTTAAAATATCAAATGACACTACAGTTAAAATTATAATCAAGTACTTTACATGTGATTTAATATGTTAGTCAATATCAAAATAAGTACTTCTGTAAAGTGCAACAAAAAATATTAAAACATAATGATTTGAAATGTTCTTTGAAGCAACAATCTTAATTTGACATTATTACGTATTGCACTGTTAAGAAACAGTTATGAAAGTACACTTAAGTGGTCTTTTGTTTCATTAATATTATCTGCAATTACCTTTTTTCTTTAAATATAGCCTACTTTTAAATTTTGAAGTACACTACAAGTGCACTTTGAATACAAGCACACTTACAAATCTCAGATGAGCAAACAAAGGCAACTAAGGCATGGAAAAAAACGACCCATGATGTTAGTTACACTTGAGACTTGAATATAATGCAGTTATAATCACATTTAGTCACCAAGCTTTTGGCACTGCCTTTGGTAAACCAATGGAAGCACTGCATAATGCCTCAATATACCGATTGTCCCCAAAAATCCTGTCTGAGTAGGTGGCTCACTAGTTTTTGAGACGCAGCCAATGAATTTCTTCCCATCATGCTCTCTATGTTCCAGTCGAGATAAATGAGCGAACCCATTTCTGGGAAACACTCTTGACATTGCAGTTCCTTTCAGAACATTCGTGGAAACAATAGAAACATCTAATCCACTGCAAATCTGCATGTCGCTTTGCTAATAAAAATATAATTGAATCTATAAAGGCCAGGAGGCAGCTGTAATGTAGTTACTGTCCTTCAGCTCTGATGCAGGCTTAAGTGTTTGATGATAACTGATGATAACGGATGATGATATGGATGTGTAGTCTAGATGGCACTAATGTACATACTGTCTAATGGAAGCAACATCCATTTCCTGCCTTTCATTTTCAGAAAACTACACTATGATGGGGAAGTCAGGAAATTGTCCTTTTATTATGGTTCTACCTCGGGTTCAAGCTACTCTTGGATCAGTAAAAGCAGCTAAAATACTTTCTACTAACTTTTAAAATATCTCTTGAGTACTTTTCTGAAGTGTCTTTTCTTAGGGAACAAAGTGGAAGAGATGAAGTGTAAGGAAGCAATGACGGGAAGATTGATGTGCATCCCGGACTTTTTCTCCGGTGTGGTGTTTATAAAGTTTTGAGCTAAAAGAAGGAGCGTTCTGTTTGGTCTTATGAATATTTCAGAAAGCCACGAGGCTCTAATGGCTTCTTGTTCTGTGATGGCTTTCTCCTGCATATTTCATGACCATCTTCATTGACAGAGGCTGCACCTCCATCGGTGCACTTTTACATGTTATAAGCACTCAGTTCTTAGTTTTTCCTCAGCTACATGAGGAGTTACATGCTGAGTCTATGTTTGCTGTGTGGTGTGTGGTGTAGGTCAGCAGTTAGTTCTGGTCCTTGAGTTTGATTGGCCTAAAGATTGCTGATATACAGACCTTTGACTTTTCACTGTGTTTGCTTGTTCCGGATAGACTGTCAGTCCAACCCAATCTCAAACTCTAGTTATTTTACAAGCTGGAATTTTGTATGAATTCATGCAATGCGATTTGTACAGAAATGTTTTTTTTTTTAAGTAAGCATAAAAGCACCCAGGTGAAAAAAATTGCACTTCCATAATGTACTTAAAGTGCTCTATTTTCACACACTAATTTTGTACTAAAAATATGCTAAACATTATTCTTTAGTACTTCTTAAGATAACCTTAAGAACATCTAAGTATACTCAACTATGCTATTTTGAGACACCATGAGTATGAACTAAAATGTGCTTTTAACATACTATCTCTGTATTAAAAAATGTATTTAGTTACCACTTGTAGTACACTTGAACCCATCTTTCATATCCTAGTACACTAAATACATTTTTAATACAGGGTTTTAAGTTCTAAAAAATATTTTTTAGTATATCAAGTACAAAATTAGTGTGTGAAAATAGAGCACTTTAAGTGAATTATGGAAGTGCACTTTTTTTTTCACCTGTGCAGATCGTATGAAAATAATAGTGCACAAATTCATACAAATTAGGCATCAATTCACCAAAGCATAAAGTAGTTGCTAACTGCAATGAAAGCGTGTCAGTCTGTGCATTAGAGGGAATGTTTAAGTTACTTTTAACCACTTCTGTGTAGATTACTCACAAATTGTAGTCCGTTACTGATTCCAAATTACATGACAGAAATTGTAACGTAATCCATGACATTACACATTTTAGGTAATATAATCAGATTACTTTTAGATTACTTTTGACTTTACATGTTCATCACATTGATTTAAATAAGATAATCCTGTACCGTATTGATGTAAAAATTCAAAGAGAAAGAAAATATATTCCATTTATTATTATTAACAACATGAAGTGCATGAAACATTATCATGTCAAGGTTTGTGAAGAAACTGCAGGGGGTTTGTGAGTTTAATGAAAAAGAAGAATTAGGGAGAATCAATAAATTATGAATAATTTATTGCTATTGTGTGAATAATATGTAATCATGTAATCAATAAAAAAGTAACTGTAGTCTGATTATGAGTATTTTAAAATGTAACAATCTAATTACAGGTTTTTGTATTTATTTAATTTTTGGAATCTGATTATGTAATCCAGATTACATGTAATCCATCACTACCCAGCTCTGCTTGTTACACAACATCATCACACTCTCTTTATGAATGAGTTATGAATTATTCGCTCAACTAATACTTTCATTACACTGATTCAGTTAGGAATGAAACTATTTTTGTTGGCAAGAACAGATGAAGTAAAATGAAAGTATCTCAATATTATCTTCTTGTTTATTAAACATTTGTATAAAAGCAGTGTCATACTCGTAATCATGCCTCTGGTCTGAATATTAGCAGGGCTGTGATCATGTGGTGAACAACAGAACTCTTTCTGTTTTCATATGGCTTAAAATGAGTCATAAGAGCCAGAGCAAAACATGGTGAATGACCACATACCATAACTTTAATAACTTGGCTTGACTTTAAACTTAACCACAATTACAAGATTGTGTGTATTAGAATGAAATACAATCTAGGGAGCCCTAATCTAAAGAGATATGGTAATGATGGTAAAAAAAAAAAAAAACCTTTTTGCAAACAAAGTTTCTCAGGGGAGTGCAATTTTTGTGAGTGAATGCAAAAGCAAAATTTTAAATATATAATTTTTTAAATATATAATATAATTATAATCTCTTTAATAATCTCCCTTAGAGAACAGAAAAAATAAATTTTAGCAGCATTGTGTGACTGTTTTTGGAGCCAAAAATTATATAACCTGAAAATGAGCATGAGAAGGACATAATTAAAAATTATTACATAAAGAACGTTTGTATGTAGCCTTTGGCATGATCAGTGCATTCAGAACTGTAAAAACATACAAGGTGGGTTGAAAAATTAGGCATTTTTGATAATTAAAAGTCCTTATATTATAGCAAACCTTGCAATATGTCTTTTTTGTGTTTGCTAGGCCAAGAATCACTATTTCTATAGTGATATAGAAATCACAACAGAACTCAAACACCTAGTAAAACATGTTAAAGCACACCTTAACAACCACACGGAAAACCCTAGCAACCACTCAGAACCCCCTACAACTACAATGAGGAAAACAGCACAGATTTTTACATTCTCTCTCTCTCTCTCTCTCTCTATATATATATATATATATTTTTTTTTTACAAATCTATATGTCTGCAATTGAAACATCCATGCAATCATTTTAAAGATTTAGACTAGAGTTTTTGGGGTGGTGTCATGAGAAATGCACTGGTCTCAATCAAAAACAGTCGCTTCTGTTTGCCTGTTTTGGACAGAATGAAACCATGTCAAGTTCTAGCCAGTGTAACGAGTCAGTGATAACGAAATCAGCATTTTCAGAGTCTAAGTAGTAAATGAGACGTGTGTGTGTGTGTCAGCGCTCAGTGAGTGTCTTCTCAGTGTCTGAAGGACAGATCGCTGATGAATTATTAAAGCAGATCATGCTCTTCAGTGTAGCTGCTGCATCACTCATATGCTACTGATGCTGTGCTCTGCTTCTGGCTTTACAATCCTCACGCGGACAAAACCTGACGCAGAAGCCAAGCCACGCAGAACATTTCCAGTGCCTTTAGGGACAGAAAATATGAAATCAACATTTTTGATAGCATTGAATATCTGGAACTTCAGAATTTGATAGCCAGTTCTTTAAATTACTATATACTATGTAAATGCCTTGGTAATGTGGTATATGTTACTGTAAAAACATAATTTTATCAATATCAGATATTTTCATTTCTTGATAATACATGTATTTAAACCAGAAACACTTGTTGATTAGAGAACTTAAACTACTGCCGTATTTTGGGTACTTGGGCCTTCATTAGAAAAGTTTAAAGAAATTATTTCTTGAAATATAAATAAAATTAAAAATGTACATATTTAATTATTTAATTAATTAAATTAAAACTGTAAAAGAAAAGGAGACCAAATATATTCACTAAGAAGAAAGTACCATACCATGTCTTATGTAAATATCATGGTGCCCTTTGAATGATTTTTGGAGTATGAAAATAGTAATCATTCAGTATTCATCATATATATCAAAGTACCATGGCTTTACCATCTGATACCATCCCTGTACCATGGTACCACCGCAGTATTTTTTTCTAAGGGTTATTAAGCTGCGTGTTGTAGCTTTAGACGCTGAAAATTCTGTTCTTGCTATTCTTAAAAATACAGCGGTGTCATCATTGATTAAACATTGCTATTTTTGTATTAGACCAAATGCAAATCGCCCCATCTGCAGAAATGTATCTCTCATCCTCTTTTCATCAATAAATGTCCGGAGAGCAAGAAGGAGAGAAGGTGGTGTTGTGATGGAGACTATAAATAGTGCTCATGCTATTCTTATCCTCCTCCTCATGTCCTTTGATGAGATTTTTTTACAAGAATGACTGAAGAAAGAAAAAATAGATCATAAAGCAGGAGGAGAGAGAGAGAGAGAGAGAGAGAGAGGAGGGGTGTAAATGAATGACGTCATTGCTCTGCTGGTGAATGTTGTGTCAGTGATGTGCAGTGAATATGTTCTAAGCTCTGTGCTTCAGAGACGGCGTGTACGTCTGTGTCTAGACAATAAACAATGTTTTATTTTGTATTTTTTCAGTGCTCCGTAAAGCTGTTCTTATTCTTTTGCTCAAACACATTTCTATTGGGAAATATGTAATTTTGTGGATATTGAAAAGTGATTAATACATAATATATATATATATCTTTTTAATTCTAAAAAATGGTAAAAAGTTGTTTTAGGGGTAGACGTAGGTTTAGTCTATAGTAATTTCATTTATGCATTTATTTATTTATAATAAGATAGTATTTTTAAAATAATGTCCTCTGCTTAATGATATGAGCAGATCCTTGCGACCTCTGGATTAGCAAACATTAGATGTTTAGTTCTAAGGGAGACGCACTTATAATTGATATGGCATGGGTATTAATTACTGAACATTTTATCTAGGGCAAAGCTTTCACGGTCCTAAACTCTGTTTGTTCAGACTGTTCAGCTGCTGACAGAGGCATTGCTAACGCTAAGTGAATATTGGAGGGATTTTGGAAGGTGGAGAGTTAAAGAAAGAGCAGCAATGCAGTGTGGTTGCTTTGTGTTTCAACTTGTCTTCCACGCCATCTTGTTAGACTCCTTAATAATTAATCATCTCTCCCCATCCTGCCTCTCTCTCCATCATGCATGCATGCTCCTTCATTAGAGGTGTTTGTTAAAGCATGCATCACTATTACTAGTGCTCATTTTGTGTATAGGATTAGCATGTAATCAAACCATAACATTTAACATTTCTAAACGTAATTTAACAATTCAGTGTTTCCCAAAAGCATAGTTCCAACAAAAAATTGGTCAACCTAAGAAGCATAGTTTTTTATTAGTTTGACATGTGGAGTTTCTTACAGATTTAATTTTACTTATTTTAGTTTGTCAAGAGAAAGTACAATCTTTCTGAAGATTGGCCTCTGTAAATAAAGCAAAACAAAAGAGAACGTCTCGGTTACGTATGTAACCCTCGTTCCCTGAAGGAGGGAACGGAGACGTCACGTCGGGTGACCGACGAATTGGGATCTCGCTTAGAGAGACCAATCCACTTCGAGTGTAACTAAACGAGCCAATGCACATTGGCATGCGATTATTGCATCCAGCTGCTGCTGATCACAGCGTGAGTATAAGTAGGCAGCAGGTGTAGCGCATATTCAGGTTTTCGCTGAGGAGCCGAGCCGGTGACCCGGCCGCTCAGCGGTGGTACAGTAGCCGTGGCGACGGGACGTGACGTCTCCGTTCCCTCCTTCAGGGAACGAGGGTTACATACGTAACCGAGACGTTCCCTATCTGTCGGTCACTCCGAGTCACGTCGGGTGACCGACGAATTGGGATCCCTACCAAAAGGGAAAAGGAAGGGGGAAAGGGAAGTGGTGTGTGGCCAAGTATGGTGACCCATACTCGGAATTTGCCCTCTGCATTTAACCCATCCAAGTGCACACTCACAGCAGTGAACATACACCTAGAGCAGTGGGCAGCCATGTTGCGGCGCCCGGGGAGCAGTTGGGGGTTCGGTGCCTTGCTCAAGGGTCTCACCTCAGTCGTGGTATTGAGGGTGGAGAGAGCACTGGTTATTCACTCTCCCCACCGACAATCCCTGCCGGACCTGGGAATCGAACCTGCAACCTTTGGGTTACAAGTCCGACTCTCTAACCATTAGGCCACGGCTGCCCCTTCCAGTGTCCTGTGGAAGCCTCCTGCGCCCCTACTTTTTGGCGCAGGTCAGGGCTTCACAAGAAGACCAGTTACTGTTGCTATGGCACTACCCAATCAGTAAGACTGGATAACACTGGGAAAACGTACCCGTTCCACTTGGAACAGGAACGCTGCGGAAGCCCATCCTTCCCAAAGGAGGTTCAGAAGCACTTACGCATATGAACAACCGTTTAGGTGCATATGGAAGATTAGAGGTGATTGTAGCCTCTTGGCAGAATGTCTGCCGGGGAAACACGGGCTCTGAGGCTATACCGTGGACTTTACACATATGAGATCCAATTAGGTCTCTACATATGGACCCTAGCCCTCTACCGGTTCTCACAGATTCATCGAGTGAGGGCCTGGCGCCAGACGCTCCGCCACGTCTGGCTGCCGAGGGGACGGAGGAGCTCGACAGGGTCTACAGTACGGACTCTCTGGAGCAGTTTTAGCAAGCCGATCCGAAACCGGAGCCTCTCAGTGCTTCTACCCGTTTGAGGTGAGAACACAGGAGGAGACCGGTTCCACACGAAGGCTATAGAATCTAGCGAACGTGTCAGGGGTCGCCCAACCCGCAGCTCTATGATTATCTGCCAGCGAGGCGCCACGAGCCAATGCCCAGGAAGATGCAACACTTCTAGTAGAGTGGGCTCTCAACCTGAACAGGCAGGACACACCCTGTGCCTAATAAGCCAGGGTGATGGCGTCCACTATCCAGTGGGCCATCATCTGCTTGGAGACGGCATTCCCTTCTGCCGGCCTCCGTGACAGATAAAGAGCTGGTCTGAGGTCCTGAAGCTTTGCGTCCTGTCAACGTAGCATTTCAATGCTCGGACGGGACAAGCAAAGCTAAGGCTGGGTCTGCCTCCTCCGAGGGCAGCGCTTGCAGGCTCACCACCTGGTCCCTGAAGGGAGTAGTGGGAACCTTGGGCACATAGCCAGGCCGGGGCCTCAGGATTACCTGGGACGGCCCAAACTCTAGGCACGAATCGCCGACCGAAAATGTGTGCAGGTCCCCTACCCTCTTGATGGAGGCCAATGCAAGCAGGAGCAGAGTCTGAAAGAAACTTCAGCTCGACTGTCTGCAACGGATCAAATGGGCCCTGCTGTAGTGCTCTGAGCACTAGAGACAGGTCCCAAGAGGGTATAGAGGGGGCCGTGGAGGATTTAACCTTCCTGCCCCCCTAAGGAACCTGATGACCAAGTCATGCTTCCCCACCCACTTCCCTTCCACAGGGTCGTGGTTGGCAGCAATCGCAGCCACATAGACTTTAAGGGTGAAAGGAGACAGCCTTCGCTCCAACCCTTGCTGCAAGAAGGACAGCACGACTCTGATCGGGCACTTCCGGGGGTCTTCTCGGTGAGAAGAGCACCACTCGACAAACAGGTTCCACTTCAAGGCGTAAGCATGTCTCGTAGACAGCGCTCTCGCCGAAGTGATGGTGTCAACTACCTCCTGGGGTAGGTCACCTAGAACCTCCGCGTCCCGTCCCGGGACCAGACATGTTTTAAGTTTCCAGAGGTCTGGATGCGGGTGCCATAAGGTGCCCCGTCTCTGAGTCAGTAGATCCTACCTCAGAGGAATCTGCCAAGGAGGGGCTGTCACGAGGAGCATCAGTTCTGGAAACCAAGTCCGAGTGGGCCAGTACGGCGCCACGAGCAAGACCTGCTCCTCGTCCTCCCTGATCTTGCACAGTGTCTGTGCGAGAATGCTCACTGGGGGGGAACGCATACTTGCGGGGGCCCCGCGGCCAGCTGAGTGCCAGTGCATTCCGTGCCGAGTGTTTCCTCGGTCAGGGAGTAAACAACTGGCAATGAGAAGTCTCTCAATAAGCTGGGCCGTCTGGGGATGGAGTCTCCACTCTCCGGGGAGCGCAGCTCGTGACAGCTCATCGGCTGCCCGGTTGAGCAAGCCCGGAATGTGAATGGCACGAAGCGACCTCAGATGCTTCTGACTCCATAGGAGGAGGTGGCGGGCGAGTTGCGACATGCGACGGAAGCCTAGACCACCTTATCGGTTGATGTATGCAACGGTCACAGTGTGTCCGTACGGACCAGTACGTGCTTGCCCTGTAAGCGCCTCTTGAGACGGTTCAGGGCCAGGTGTACTGCAGCAACTCTAGGCAACTTATGTGCCAGTGCAGTTGGGGGCCCCGTCCAAACCCCCGACACTGCAAGCCCGTTGAACGTGGCGCCCCAGCCGGTGGTGGAGGCATCCGTGTAAACCACAGCATGCCTAGAGACCTGTTCCAGGGGCACTCCTGCCCGGAGAAACGAAAGGTCTGACCACGGGGTGAGGGTTTGGCAGCAGGCCGGTGTGACTTGGACCCGGTGAGTGCTGCGTTACCACGCCCACCTCGGGACTCGGCCATGGAGCCAGTGTTGAAGCGGTCTCATATGAAGCAGCCCCAGCGGCGTCACTGCCGCCGCAGCTGCCATATGCCCCAGGAGCCTCTGAAATTGTTTCAGTGGGACCGCGGACCTGCTCTTGAACGCATTCAAGCAGTTCAACACCGACTGAGCACGTTCCTGCGTGAGGCGTGCTGTCTGATTGACCGAATCCAATTCCATACCGAGAAAAGAGATCCTCTGCACCGGGAGAGTTTGCTCTTTTCCCAGTTGACCTTTTCCCAAGGCCCAACTGGCTGAAGGTGCAAGAGCACCAAGTCCCAACTGGCTGGGTCATCGCACCTGTGTTCGCACAACTGGTCCTGAGACTGAGGCAGCATGAGCCAGTCGTCGAGGTAGTTGAGAATGCGAATGCCCTGTTCTCTCAGGGGAACAAGGGCTGCCTCCACAACCTTCGTGAAGACACGGGGTGACAGGGACAGCTCGAAGGGCAGGACCTTGTACTAATATGCCCGTCCTTCAAACGCAAACCGCAGGAATGGCCTGTGGTGCGGAAGGATTGAGACAAGGAAGTACACGTCCTTCAGGTCAATCGCTGCAAGCCAATCTCAGGGACGGATGCACCCGAAGATGCACTTCTGCGTGAGTCTCTTGAACGGAAGCTTGCCCAGTTCAGGACGCGCAGATCCAAGATTGGTCTCCACCCACCGCCTTTCTTGGGCACAATGAAGTAAGGGCTGTAAAACCCTGTCTTCATATCGGCTGGAGGGACCGGCTCCATCACGTCCCTCGCCAATAGGACAGTGATCTCCCCACACAAGCCTTTACTGCTGTGAGGTGGAACCTGGGAGAACGCCGGGCGAACTGAATCGCGTAGCCGAGTCAGGTGGTCCACAGGAGCCAGCGAGACGAGCTGGGTAGCGTTTTTTCCAGGCACCCAGACACTATACAAGCGGGACCTGCGGGACCACCGACGTACCCGCGGTGGGGCAGCGAGGTGAAACGCAGGGACCCGGCCCGTGTCGGACCAAAGAGGGGTCTGAGTGTGCGGTGCAACACTTACCTGGTTCCACAGTTTGGCAGAGGGTGCGTGAGTAGGGCCTTTGATGACGCTCTCGAACCGCCCACTGCTGCCTGCTGGCGAGAGAGGGAGAAGAGTGTGGTCCGGTGTTGGTCCGTCCATGACTCTCCATGCCCTCTTGGGACCCAGAGGCAGAGAGAACTGCTTCTTGTCGAGATTTTTTATTTTTTTTTAAACCAAAAGATTCTCCGCCCGGCCCTCCTCCGGGGGAGGGAGAGGTGCATCCACCATCTCCTGAAGCAGTCCTCTTTCTCTCTGGGTCGCCCGTCCTGAGGCCTCTTGCTTTTCCGCTCTCCGCCAGGTTTGACGGGGGCCCGGACGGGCGGGGCGGCCTGCCTACGCCCAGCTCAACGGCACCGCTTCTGGAGGCTGCTGCGGATGCGGTGCGGGAGCAGGGACGGATGCAGGGGCCGCCCTCGGCGACGAGCAGGCTGGGGCGCTGCAGCCAGCGGACGGGTGGAGGCAGCAGCTGCCCGCTGGGCAGGATGTGTTGGATCGCCTCAGTCTGCTCCTAAGCAGCCGAGAACTGCTGGGCCATGCTCTCGACTGCGTCGCCGAAGAGGCCAGTCTGGGACACACGGCCCTTGAGGAACCGAACTTTGTCGGCATCCCCATGTCGACCAGACACAGCCAGGTGACGCTCCTGGACCACAAGTGTGGACATCGCACGACCCAAAGACCACGCAATGACCTTCGTCGCTCGTAGCGCGAGGCCAGAAGTGTTACAAAGCCCTTTCAGAACTTCTGGATCGTGACCACCCTCGTGCATGTCCCCCAGTGCTTTTAGCCTGAAGAACCTGCAGTAACGCCGTAGCGCAAGCGGTTGGCAGCTTCTCCACGGGTCACATAAGCATCGCCGGACAGACCAGACGAGTACCTACAGGCCCGGAAGAGGAAGCACGGTTTACCCTGCCGGGTGGAGGCGGTATTCGACCGCTCCACCGGGGGGCCCCGTATACCCCCTAGCTGCACCACCACCGAGGGTGGTGAGGGAGGAGGAGCTAACAGGTCAGTTTCTGGCAGTAAAATGTGCCATCCACAACCTGGTAAGCTCCCCATGCACCTCCGGGAAGAGAGGCACCGGGGCAGGGTGCTGAGAACCAGCACAAACTACCTCGAGAAACCAGTCATCCAACCTCGAGGGCTCGGGACACGGTGGAAGTCTCCACTCGAGCCCTACCCTCTCAGCGGCCCGGGAAAGCATAGCCGTGATTCTGGATCCGACTCAGGCATTGCTACTGCCGTAGCAGCAGCGCAGCCGAATCTTCTTCCCCAGAAAGCTCCAGCTCACCCTCCGATGCAGCGATCGACATCCGGTCATCGGGAGGAGCACCAGGGATACTGCTGGTACGCCCCTTGTAGAGGGTCCAGCACGTTCCACTGGCAGCTCAACTGGTTTTGGAGTGCAAGAGGAGTGATGGTCCCTCGAGGGTTGGTTCCCTGGAGGGTTTGCCACCACTGTAATCCTCAGACCACCCGTGCCACCACCTGAAGTAGTCCTCGTCTGTCTGCAGCCAGAACGAGAACTAGATCGAGGCAGAGGCAACAGAGCTCCGCCCCCTTGTCGAGGTAGCGGAGCCTGGCTGCAACTCCAAGATGATCATCTTCCCACCATGAGAAGATGCCTCATCCACGAACGCCACCTCAGCATGCTTACTGCCCAGGCACGTGAGGCAGTGATCGTGACCATCACCCGGCACCAGGTAACGACCGCATCCAGAAACGCACGGGTGACACGTTGTCTGTAGCAAAACCCAACTCGTCTTTACAAAGACGTAACGTCAAGTTTGCCAGATGCAACGTCGTCTTTAAAAAGACGCACCCGTGAATGCTCTTTTAGGGAAAAAGCTCTTTTAATGTGCTGAAGCGCACAGGGGAGATGGTCACCTGCAACACAAACAGGGGGTAGTGCAACCTGATGTGTGCAATCCACTCGACACGGGAAGAACCACCGCCGCTGAAGCGCCGTACCGCCAGCACGAGAGTCTTCCGAAGAGTGTGCTCAACTCGTTGAATTCACTCGTCAGCAGAAGTCAGGAGCAGAACGATGTAACCGCTCGGCTCCGAAGCGAAAAGCTGAATATGCGCTGCACCTGCTGCCTACTTATACTCACGCTGTGATCAGCAGCAGCTGGATGCAATAATCGCATGCCAATGTGCATTGGCTCGTTTAGTTACACTCGAAGTGGATTGGTCTCTCTAAGCGAGATCCCAATTCGTCGGTCACCCGACGTGACTCGGAGTGACCGACTGATAGGGAACAAAAACTGTGACAAATGTCTTCCCTTAAAATGTTCATTATTTACAGCAATAATCTGACACTAATTGCACTCAAACCTGACAAAAATCTCTAAATGGATTAATAAGCAGAAGTTATTACCCCACCAACTGCGTGACACTATTAACAACAGCTCTATATTGTTGAACCACTGTGGTTTGAACAGATGTGCGACAAAGTTACTAAGGTTTTGCAAAAGTCTTGACTAGCGAGCAACACCCTAGAAACCACAAACAACATCCTAGTGGCAACAAATTAACATCCACTCAGAGCAACCTCATAGCAACACCCTAGAAACTAAATAACACCCTCAATAGTGGCAACTAGGGCTGTCACAATATTACATTTTTCACACCATGTGAACTCACACCAAAATAATTCACGGTATCGATATATCTATTGAAATATTGGGGTAAAAAAAAAAACAATTTTGGTATCAGTCAAATTAATTTTTACTTTGTTTATTTAGTTTTTCTTTTTTACCCAACAAACATTAGGACACTGATAAACACAGGGCACAAGACTCAGGCTTTCTCTGTCTTCTTTGAAGCTCCCTATGAAATAACAAGAGAGAAAATACTGTCAAGCTCAACAGTATGATGAATAAATATTAACATCAAAACTGATACTGATACGCAAAGCTCTTTAGATCATTGAGCCGGCACCAATGAAGTCATGCAGTAAGAGCGCTGCTAATTCAGTTTTATGTGTGCCTAGAATGACTGCAGATGAATAAGTGCATGGCACTGCAACCAACTTAACATTTTACAGAGTTTAATGTAGCAATGTGGTCACTCAGTTTTTCTAGATCAGTTTTAATTGTGTAATTGGAACAAATAAATAAAGTGCTACACACAAGGCGTATTGACCATGACTTGATTGCAAATACAAATAAAAAAAGACAAGTAAGTTAAAGAAAATGCGGTACTTATTAAAAGAATCACCCTTTATTTAAATATATGAACACCGAAAACCGCTGTTAAATATAACATTTCCCATTCCATGACTAGTAAAATAATCGCAACTTACTGCCTGTATAATACTGAACATGGTTCTTCTCGGAGTAGCTGCGCGCTTCGTCTTCTTGTTTGACAGGTGTCAGTGTTAAGGCGCAATACTTCCACCTGGGAGGTCAACTGGCACTGGAGTATTTACATGTCATGCTATCATAAGAGTCCTGTTCGTTTTAAATATTGTGGTTATCGGCAATAACGGTATATCGTCACACCCTAAATTAACACAATATCACGATTATCATCAATACTGGTATATTGCGACACCCCTGGTGGCAACACACCAACAGTCACACAGAACACCTTAGCAACGGCATAGCAACACCCTCAAAACCTCAAACAACACCATACATTAGTGGCAACACACCAACAATCTCTCAGAACAGCTTAGCAACCGCATAGCAACACCCTAGAAACTATAAACAACACCGTAAAATAGTGGCAACACACCAACAATCACTCAGAACACCTTAGCCATCGCATAGCAACACCCTCAAAACCTCAAACAACACCCTACATTAGTGGCAAAACACCAACAATCTCTCAGAACAGCTTAGCAACCGCATAGCAACACCCTAGAAACCACAAACAACAACCTACAATAGTGGCAACACACCAACAATCACTCAGAACACCTTAGCCATCGCATAGCAACACCCTCAAAACCTCAAACAACACCCTACATTAGTGGCAAAACACCAACAATCACTCAGAACACCTTAGCCTTAGGTGTGTTGCTATATGATTGTTGAGGTGTGATTGTTAGTTTGTTGCCACTATTGCAGGATGTTGTTTGTGGATTCTAGGGTGTTGCTATATGATTGTTAAGGTATTTGGAGCTGCTACTTTGTTGCCACTATTTTACAGTGTGGTTTATAGTTTCTAGGGTGTTCCTATGCGATTGCTAAGGTGTACTGAATGATTGCTGGTTTGTTGCCACTATTGTAGGGTGTACATCGCATAGGAACACCCTAGAAACTATAAACAACATCCTGCAATAGTGGCAACAAACTAACAATCACACTCCAACAATCACAGGTCACTATTGTAGGGTTTAAGATGGGGTTTCTATGGTGTTGATGTGTGGTTGCTAAGGTATTCTGAGTGGATGGTGGTGTATTGTCACAATTATAGGGTGTTATTTGTGGTTTCTAGGATGTTGTTATTGGTTGCTAAGGTGTTTATTACACTAAGGTGTTCTGAGTGGTGCTATGTGATTGCTAAAGTGTTTAGATTGTTAGATATAACACCCTAGAATTGTGGCAACAAACTAATAACTAATACAGTTGTATAATGTAGCTCTTTCTATTCAAAAATCAAGTTTTTTTCTATCATTGTAAGAGAAGAGACAAGCAATGATATGAGAAATCTGTTCTTAATTCTGTCCACTGTAGAGCTTGATCTACATGTGCAGAAAGAGACAAACTTGTTTTATATTCATTAACTACAGCTTTAAGAAAGATGATGTTGATATTTTTCTTCATTTACTGTAAGAGCAGGACGTCCAGCCCAGCTTCTCTGTAGTGGTATTGAGACCTCGCTCTCAGTGAGATGTGTTTCACACATCAGGAGTGTGCTATAGCGTGCTGCGTCACATGTAATAACAGCAAGGTCAAAACACTGATGGTCATCAGAGACACTGTCCTGTATCAGACCATAAAGCCATCATCACTCACTGAACACCAGTGTGCAGCATCATGGCTGTCCACCCCTGCTCGACCTTAACATTCATTAACACTGATGTACATTTCTGTATTTTTTAACGTTTTAAAGATTTAATTCAATTTAATGTTTGAATTTGTACATATTATCCTATGAAAAAACAGTCTGTAACGATACTGAATTACGTTTTTACAAACAATAAGAACACAAAACGTTCTTACTTTACTTCATAAAGACTTGTGGTTCAGTGAGAGAGTCAGATGTTGATTTGGTAACAGCTCAGATGGATTAATTGAGTTCATTCAGTGAATGATTTGTCAGACTGATTCAAATTGATAACTTGTGAGTCTGTGTGTGCTGTTCAATAAAATAACCTATCAATAAGATATTTCTTCATCGATCAGATTACACTGGTTACACTTTATGGTTGTTTTGAGTGTCATGAGTGAATACAGCACAATAAAAAAGTAAATAAATAAGCCAATATTAAAAAGATATTGACTTTTGTCATATATTGTCCCTTATGTTATTGTATTTTATCCTTGTTGTAAATTGATGAAATTATACAGACAACAGTGAATATGATGATATGTTCATAAGAACTGGCTCACTATTTAATTTTATCCCAAATCTCTGATGTAACGACCTGTGTGAAATTGATTCAGATTTGATTATGGCTTTGATTTCTGTTCATTTGATTTTTCTTTCCTCTCCAGAGAGACACTAAAGGACAGTTTCTCTTGGATCATGTGTGTAATCACTACAGCCTGCTGGAGAAGGATTACTTTGGCATCAGATATGTGGATCCAGAGAAACAAAGGGTAACTACACATTCACAACTCTTTGGCTTCAATATTCAGTAAGCATATACTGACCTATAAGATTAGGTAACTTCACCAGATACACTGTTTAAGCATTTAAACCTTACTTAAAATGAGTATCATTGCAGGAAAGACAATATCGCATCTGAAAATAAACTCCTGCAAAAGGTTTTACACTAATTAATAACTGCACAATTAAACTTACTGTAAATACATAATTTGTGAATAATTTAAAATCCTGTCTCTTGAAGAGCAAGTACACTACTGTGCAAAGGTGAGGGGTACACAGTAAAAACAGTAATACTGTGAAATATTGTTGCAATTTAAAATAGCTGTTTTCTGTTTGAATATATTTAAAAAATGTAATATATTCCTGTGCTTTATTCAAAACTGAATTTTCAGCATCATTACTCCAGTCTTCAGGGTCTCATGATCCTTCAAAAATCATTTTAATATGCTGATTTGCTGCTCAGGAAACATTTCTGATTATTATCAATGTTGAAAACAGTTGTTCTGCTTGTAGAAACTGTGATTTCAGGATTTTATTGATGAATAGAAAATTCAAAGTACAAAATGTATTTGAAATAGAACCCAAACTTTTGAACCTTAATGTAAACTACAGCACAAAATCTCACAAATCTTAAATATACTTGTTTCTACACTGTCACCAGGGTAGATATTTCATCCTTAAGTATCATACTGCCTTTAAATTCAGAACAAAGTTACCATGACAACCGACCAAGGGGTTTTACCCTACTGTATGTACGACAATGTTTCTTCAGTCGAGCAGAAAACCTCCCAGCAGCACTGCAGTGAATTATTTACAGTCATTTATGTTGTAATATTAATGTCTGTTATAGAAAAAAGTGAGTAGGAATGTTGTTTACGATCATTTCCTGAGCAGGATGATTGTTCAAAGTGCTTACCATAAAAATGTTGATTTGTCACCATCTTTAGCTGTCAGTGCACAGCAGTCAATCATTTCTGTCTCTTGTCGTTGTTTTACAGCATTGGTTGGATCCGAGCAAACCAATCGTGAAACAGATGAAATGTAAGTTATTTATTTGGTTTTGCCCTCAGTGTGGCAGATTCAACTGTGTCAGTAGAACACAGTGTCACTATTTTCATTAGCACTGTAGCACAAATTCAAACATTTCATACTTTAAGCTTTTTGCTTTTCCTCCATGAAGCTCACAGATATGGTAAAGAATATGCAATGGGAACTGGAAATGTTGCACCACAGCTCAAAATTTCAGGAGATCATGATCTAACCACTACACCACAGCTAATAACATAGTCTTACGATAAAGGAGAGAGTCATATCTAGAAACAAAAATACAAAGTTCTTTTTTATGAAACTCTACATGGCGCATCAGAAACCCTTCACCTTCCCCAGCTCCACCTGTAGATCTGATACGGGGTTGTTCAGGCAAATTTTCGCAGGCAAAATTCAGTCATTTCAACAGTGTTAATTTTGTGACGAATAACGATAACTAAGCTAACTAAAACAAAAATTATAATGACAAAATATTGACATTTTTGTCAACAAATAAAAACAAGATAAAAATGGGAGGGACGATTTGTGAAGAGATCAAATCAAAACTATAATCCTGTGTGGTAGGAAGGTTAGATGTGCACATTTGAATTGTAACATACTGATGTACCTGGTGTTAGCATGCACTTACTGCATGTCTCAAAAAATATTCCAAAATATCAGCATCTGGGAGGAGGAGAAGAGCAGACAGATTTGAAAAAGCATGATAAAGAAGCATGATTGAAGAAGCGCACACACATAAAGCCACCTCTCAGACAGTGTACACGTACTGAATGGATTTCTCTTTCACTTCTTATTGCACTTGAATGGACAAATACACACAAAATTAAGTCAAAATTCTTTTGTTGAGTATTCACGTAAACACTAAAAGTTGGAAGAATTTCAGATGTGTATCAGTATATTGGATCCATGAATTAGATCTTAAAGTGACAGCAGCCTAATATATCTGCTACTGCAAATGTCCTTAATGTTAATCAAACAACAGCAAAAAAAGAGAAAACAATCACTGCTTTTGACTGAATCACTTTAGAAGCCCTAACAGGGCTGTATGTTAGCTCTTTTTGGACATAGCACTGGTGCTACGGAGGTTGAAAGTTTTGTAGAACATTCTACAAAATTGTAACACAATAATAAAACATGTTACCATCTTTGAAAACAACCACAAGTAGTGCAGTTCATCACTTAAATGGCCATGTGACTGACAAAGGATATTCATATTCTACAGGGCACATAAAATCCAACTCTTAACAAGAAATGTTTTTGGCAAAATGGCCAAAAATGATAAAGAACAGCAAGTTTGTTTGCTTGTTTGTATGGCTGCACAATTTGGCCAATGACTATAATTATTCTAAGAAAAAACATTAAACAAAATAAGATTTTTTATTATTGTAATAACACTTTTCTTTCTATAATATACAAAACATAGTATTTAATAATAATAATAATAATAATATATATATATTTTTTTATTTTGTCAGGAAATCTTATGCATCCACTGAGAGAAAAATAAACTCCTGTACTCTTCTCTGGAGAAAAATGTATGGATTCCCATATGTTTGCTTCAAATTACTTTAGACAGAAGTATTTCTATTTTTATCCAAAATAGGGTATTATGAGTATTAGTGTGACATATATGTACAGCCCTGTTTGAGCAACATGAAGCTGCTTTGGTTTATAAGTGACTTATATGTGAGTTGTGCTTCATTCAACGCTATTTACAATATTCAATGTATGTATTGCCTATGAAATGTCACAGAAATCCTGCTAACGTCACCAACCTTACACAAGTTAAACGTCACTCACAATCAGAAAAGTGACAAAGAAAGATCACAGACAAAGTGTGAAATGACTCTTCTAATCAGACATTCTCTGAAGTGACGTGGTGACGTCAATGAAATCAATCTTTCCCTCCGAGCTCTAAACTTCGCAGACTCATTACGTTTATCTTGAAGACTTCATTTCTTTCTTCACCAGAGGGGTTTCCCTCATCTCATGGATTAATATAATCATTTTAACTCCTCTCATGCCCTCGGTTACAGTTCTCTGCATAATCTCTCTCACATTTACCCTCAAGTGAGTCTCTCTCTGCCCTCGTCTGATTGTTTTCAGGTCAGCAGCCGTACACTATGTGCTTCAGGGTGAAGTTCTACCCTCAGGAGCCAATCAAGATCAAGGAAGAGCTGACAAGGTAACAGGACTGTGATCTAATGTTCAAATGGCATTAGAATAACATTAAAACTACCCGGGCCAGTCACAGCATAAACAGCTCTGAATCTCTCAAGTCAAGTATACGAGACAGAGGATCCTCTGGAAGAGATTTGCATTTTAAAAACGCCTCCTGGGCAGATTGTTCCAGTTTCATTTGGAAAGAGCATGTTTACTATACAGCTGAAGCCAGAACGGCTGATCTGTGGCTGCTTTCATGTCAAAGTAAGCAGTGTGATCTCATTATAGTGAATCTCATGAAACCTGTCAAGAACATGGCCGGGTCATACTTCACTCCAAAAACCAGAAGAAAGAAATGAAAAAAAAAATAAAAGAGAAACTTATTTTTGTAAATTTTTTACATTATGCCATTATTTTCAGAATAATTACACACATTTTCCAAAATCTCATTGTATTCGTCTCACTCTATTCAGTGACGAGGCCTGAAATCTCTAGGTGGGTGGATCTTTGTGAAATAGGTGGATCATTATTCTGTATATATACCAATGTGGGTTTTTGAATGAACAATCCCAGTTAGGGATTAGAGCCCTGAATTTCAGCCCGGGCCCGACGGGCCCCCTGACTTTTTAATGCTTTTTTTAAAACTTTTTTTTAGCTGGAAGAGTTCCGCGTGCAAGCGTGCAGACTATAGCTTGCCGCAAAGCCCCAGCAAAAGTAATTACCATGAATGTGTCGGAGGGAAATAGTAAGGAGATATTTGAATTATTTATTATTAATCTAGTGTTTTCTGAGTCCGTGTCGCAAGGATGAAGTTGACGATCCTGACTCGCCATCTCCTCATTAAACACGCCTTTAGAGAGAAGTGCATCTTTACAGATTATGATTATAATGAAAGAGTTTTTGTTTTCGATTTGTTGTATTTTAAGTAGTAATTTAAAGCTTTCTATAGATATATCTGTCATGTCTGTGAGGCAAGTATTCGTTGAGTTTCGGTTAATTTTTGTGAAGCGCTTCTGTTCAAGACCGAGACGGCAGAAAGCACATCCTGTTTGTTTTCTTTATTTTATAAAAGCACAACGTTTTGTTGATATTGTGAGTGCACACAAATAATAGTAGACCCTTTACAGTTCCGAATGATGTATTACTCTTACCTTTATGAGCAAAAATGACGTTGTATTTTAAGTTGTTTCCACTGAAAAAAATGCAATTGATCACGCTGACTCCAAATGTTTTTCTAAATTAACTTAATAAAAAAAGAAACAAAATATAATCACTTTTGCCATTACAAACAAAACTGAACTATTTTAATGGCTGAAACAGTAGTATAAGCTGTTTTGGGAGAAGGGGGAAAAAGATGGGCTCTTGTCGGGCTCGGGCTGGTAATTCCCTGGTAAAGGCCTAAATTTGAGGCCCGTGCAGGGCTCTATTAGGGATACAACATTCAATTTAAAAAAAAAGAGAACAACACTCAAGATGATACAAAAGACATGCTTTAGGGACTCGAACTGCTGAATCTTTTTGGAATTGGTTTATTTACAATGAACTGTCAGAACAAATCAATTCGCCAAAATAAGTCAGGCTTTCCAAAGCTTCATATGAGAAGGTCTGTTTAGGATGAATTGATTTATTACAATGAATCAAACTTTTCAAAATGACATATGAGAAACATATGATAATTTTATTTTTAGGATGAAACTATTTATTAGAATGAATCAATCTGTCCAGTGCTACATATGAGAGACAGCACGGTGTTTTGGGACGAACCAATTCATTAGAATTAATCAAAATTTCCAGTGCAACATATGAAAGATATCTATTTAATATTTTGTGGGGAAAATGTCTAGATGACCATTTTGTAATGAAGATAAAAAAAAATAAAAAACTTATAATGAGGTTTGACATATTTGGCATCATTATTTTTAATTCTTTCAAAAATATTATATTAGAGCCAATAGCCTTGTGGTCCTTCTTGATCCTGTCCTCCTCACTTTCTTTAATAAAAGCAAAAATGCCAAAAAATAAATAAACCTTATTATAATTGTTTTAATATATGTATTATTTAAGTTTTAAAATCATTAAACTATAAATATACTACATAGAGTCCAAACTGTAAACCACACAAAAATATCAGTTAATTTGACAATGACAAGGTTAGTTTGAATTCATAATATTGTTTGACAATACTTAAAAATACTATCATTCCATCATGATTACAAAAATTTCAAGAACTTTTTAATTAGTCATGGACTTTTATGTTTTTAATTAGATTTTTAAAATATTTTTCTTTTCATCATTTTGGACATCCTTATTTTTCCAAAAATGAATATGAAACATGTTTACTCCTCAGTTTTATGTTAATATGATGTTTTTTTCTCAAAAGGAAGCAAAAATATTCTGAATAGACTGTCAGTGTCAATGTGTGTGACATATTCCTCTAACATTATCAGAGAGCAACGGTCCAAAAATGAGCTTTGATTCCATCTCAAACACACACATACAAGCACAGACATCTGCATAGATACACAAACACACACATACACACTCACAGATTGTTAGTGTGACTAACTCATTAGTGCTGCTCTCACAACATGATGCTCAGTGCATGTGCACCATCTGAACTGTGAAGATAATGTATTTGTCTTTCTGGATCTTCCACGCTTTCTCTGCGCGCTGGAAAACCAGGATGTTCCTGTGGCCAGACAGAAGCTTGAAAGAGTGCAAAGGCGTATGTGTGTGAGAGTGTATCAGGGAGCCCAGGATATCTGAGTTAAATGGGAACATCATGTGAAACAGGAAGGAAGGGATTGAGATGGACAAGAGATTAATGTGAACGTTCAAGCTATTTTCTGCTCCGCACCAGAGTTTTTTCTGTTAAAGCTCAGT
This sequence comes from Schizothorax lantsangensis, assembly GCA_027422415.1. Taxonomy (NCBI): domain Eukaryota; kingdom Metazoa; phylum Chordata; class Actinopteri; order Cypriniformes; family Cyprinidae; genus Schizothorax; species Schizothorax lantsangensis. The sequence continues at coordinate 27,190,886 of CM049851.1, forward strand.
TTGACATAGAAAACATCTATAGTTCTTTCCTACCGCTCTTTCTCTGTTTAATATTTAATATAAAGAATAGATTTGAGTGCAGTGGGTTAGAAAGAGCGAGAATGGAGAAAACAGAAATGCACAAGTGCACAAAAAGTGTTTGGCCGATGCATTGGATTCCTGTTGTGCAAAACCCAGAAGTCAACATGAAATCAAATAATTCAATGAATCTTATTGTGACCGATTTGTGAGTGCACATTATTCCAATAGTTTTTATAATTTTTCATCAAATGTGATAACTTGCTTCACCTCTGAAATGGCTTGAAATATCCCACAAACCATCCTAATATGACTATCCTGAATATCCTGTTTCACTAGGAAGCATGTAACATTACTCTTATGAAAAAGAAGTGCACTTAATAGTATTAAATGTGCACTAGTGTACTTCAGATGTACTTTAAAACATTTTAAACTGTACTTTTATATAATAACAAAATAAATTAAATAAAATTCCACTTAGTAAATGTACTTAAAGAGAGACACTTTCACGACTGTGTCTTAACACATTTAAGTACACTTTTAAAAAGTGCACTTTGTAATGTCATATTAAATGTTTTCCTTTAAATAACATTTTAAATTATGTTTTAATAATCTTTTGTAAGAACTAATTCTAACTTATAATTCTAACTGTTGTGTGATATGTTGTGTTCAATATGACATCTAGAGTTAATATATTTTAAATGTATTAAACTGCAACTGCATCATAACAAATGTGTAATTAAGAATATATATATATATATAATTATATATAAATGTTTTAGTATGCCATGAATGCTTATGTTTGGTAAGTATTATAAAATAACACATAAAGATGTATTTTTGTAGTCCTACGTAAATGAGTCAAAAAAGCACTCTAAAGTTCATCTAATTGCACTTAATAAAATGTAAAATATAATACATTTTAATTTAATTGCAGTTACATATAATTAAGTGTCTGAAAACAGTTTTCTTTTACTCTTTTTAAAAGTATACTAAAGTGTACTTCTGTTTCACAAGGCAATGGAAGTGAAATCGGTTGTGAATTTGCACTAGTCATGTCTGTCAGTCCTGTGTCGTGTGTTTCCCGTCCTCTTGTGTCCTTATTTGGTTAGTTTCCTGTCCTTGTTTAGTGTGATTATTAGTTAATTATGTTCCAGGTGTGTTTTTGTTATTAGCCTGTGTATTTAAGTTCCTGTCTGTTTAGTAAGTGTCGTCTGGTCTACTCGTTACTCCAGGTGTTCCTGTGTGTCTGGTCTTGTCTCGCCCTGTTGGATTTGATTAAAGACTGTTTATTTGAGTTTATTCCTCGTCTCGTGTTCCTCGTTCCTCCCTGCTGTGTGCACAGTGACAGAGGACCAGACCTAAACAGAGAGTAAGCGGCGCCCATTCACCCTGTTTAGTTTTGTTCTTTTTTGAACGTTTTTTGGTTGTTCCTGTCTTTTGTTTCCCGCGGCAAGGAAGTTGCCGCTCGTCATCCTGCCCTAGCCCACTATATTTGGTGTTAGAGTTCGGCGGGATCGCCGCGAGTCCGCTGGCCACGAGTCCGCTGGCCACGAGTCCCTCAAGCCCGCCGTCCATGGGGAAATCAATGCCGCTGTCCGCGGCTCAACCCGAGCCCGCCGTCCGCGGGGAAATCAACGCCGCCGTCCACGGCTCACTCATGCACGCCGCAGTCCACGGCTCACCCATGCCGCTGGCTGCGGCTACCTCGAGCCCGACGTCCGCGGGGATATCAATGCCGCCATCCACGGCTCCCTCAAGCCCGTCGGCAGTTCCGATGTCAAGTCTGCCGGCTGTGGCCCCCTCAAGCCCACCGGCCGTTCTGAAGTCTAGCCTGCCGGCCGCTCCGACGTCAGGCCCGCTGGCTCTGACGTCAGGCCTCGCTGGCCTCCAGAGCTCCCTGCAAAGCCATGGTCTCCAGAGCTCCCTGCACCACCATGGTCTCTGGAGCTCCCTGCTCCGCCATGGCCTCCGTCTGTCTGTTCCAGAGCGCCCACACCCTCTCCCTGGTAGTACTGTTATGGCGTGGGTCGCGCCTTCCGGGAGGGGGGAGTTATGTCATTCCTGTGTCGTGTGTGTCCTGTGTTTCCCGCCCTCTTGTGTCCTTATTTGGTTAGTTTCCTGTCCTTGTTTAGTGTGATTATTAGTTAATTATGTGGATTACCTGTAGTCCAGTTGTGTTTTTGTTATTAGCCTGTGTATTTAAGTTCCTGTCTGTTTAGTAAGTGTCGTCTGGTCTACTCGTTACTCCCGGTGTTGCTGTGTGTCTGTCCTGCCTTGTCTCGCCCTGTTGGATTTGATTAAAGACTGTTTATTTGAGTTTACTCCTTGTCTCGTGTTCCTCGTTCCTCCCTGCTGTGTGCACCGTGACAATGTCCTTATGCATAAGCTTGGATAAAATTAATAAATAATGTAGGGTCATTGTGCAATTTCTAGCATGGCCATCATTTAAAAAAATAATAATATTGAGCTCCCCATACCTAGAACACAACCGAATGCACTTTTTATGTACTTTGTAAAAAATTAAATAAAGATTCTCATAGGGATTATGTTATTTTTTTGAAGTACATTTGTGTATTCTGTCTGAAATGTCATTGTCAGTTCAGACTTACGTCTGTGAGGTGTATCATGTTGTGCCTACATTTATTTTAGGCCTTACAAAAGTAACATTTCTTTAAGGCAACAGTAGTGCTGAGTGCTCATGTCCTATAATGTTAGTGTACTGAAGCAGGGTCTGGTTTTCCAGTGGGCACATGCAGATGATCTAGACATTTCTGCTCTGGAAATCAGGAGATCCTGCCAGAACAGAAGGGTATCTACTTTTTTATTAAATACTGGCCAATTGCGATACTAGAAACTCATTATAGCTCTCAAACGTCGAGACAAAGCATCCTGTTCAGTAAACTGTTGTTTTGAATGTTCCTCATATTTCAGTGTGAGTTTGGGGTGCACTGGAGTATTGAGTGTGGACTAATAGTGTACTTCAAATGTACTTTAAAACATGTTTTAACTGTACTTTTAGATAATATCAATTAAATATAATGCCACTTACTGTAAATGTACTTAAAGACAGACACTTGCATGCCTGTTTCTTAACACATTTAAGTACAATTTTAAAAGTGCACTTTGTAAAACTTTTGTCAAATTAAAAGTTTTCCTTTAAAGTACATTTCAAATTATGTTTTAATAATCTTTTGTAAGAACTATAATCAGAACTGTATGTAAAGAACTATAAACAGTTATAATTCTAACTGTTGTGTGATATTCAGTGTGACATTTAAAGTCAATATATTGTTGCTGATATGTTTTACTGGTATTGGACAGATTTCACGTTTACAGTTGTGCTTTAAATGTGAAACTGATCTTTTTTTGTTTTGCTTTGTTTTGTTTTGATTCCAAGTGTGAACAGCAAAATTGAAAATTTTAATTTCGGTTCAATTCTAAATAAGGTACAAATCTATTTCACATTGTAACGTCAATAGTGAAGAGGTGAATTGGAATTCAAGCGAGTTTAAGTCAGTGTAATTCAACAGTCATCATAATTGTGCATGATTAAGGGTAACTGAAAAAAGGTCAACTAAAAATGGTAGCATCTAAATTTACTTGATTTAAGTAAAAAATATTAATCAAAGTAAATAAATTTATACAACCAAGCCTATTTTATATCATAAAGCATATATATTTTTTATTGTATTTAGAAATATAGAAATATTGCAGGTTACCAGTATTTGCAGTGTAATAATCATAATTTTTTAAATTATTTTGTAATAAAATAATTTTTAATTGCACTCTCTCTATATATACTGTATTTGTGTGTGTGTGTGTGTGTGTGTGTGTGTGTGTCTGTGTGTGTGAAAAGTTAAAAGTTAAAATAATAATACTTTATTAGGAATTAGGAATAATCTAAATGTGATATTATTTTAAAATGTATTATGAGATTTGTTGAAGATAAATGATATTATTATAAACACGTTGGGATAGATAGGGTGTCTTATGCATATTTAGCTTATTCAGAGTCTCTGATGTGGGCCATATTTAAAGGGTCATCTGAACAGCCTGAACCCAAAATCTGAGGTTGGATTTAACAAAAAAAAAAAAAAAAAGGAATTTGACACTTTGGCTTGTACTGTGAATGTAGCCAAAGAAAGAGAATCCATGGTGAATGTTTCATGTCAAAATAACACTAACACTCTTTGTAAATGTTTCCTCTACTGTTGTTTCTATTGTCAGGTATCTTCTGTACCTGCAGCTGAAGAGAGACGTGTACCACGGTAGGCTGTTGTGTCCCTTCGCTGATGCTGCGTATCTTGGAGCCTGTATAGTACAGGGTGAGAATACAAGCTCATCTTCAGACGACGTTTACAATCAATCACACTCTTCATTACATTTTCTGATGTAACCAAAGCTTGAGTACTATTTGACATCAGACTCTGTCAGTGGCAGTTCCTGAGACATTTTCTTCTGGAAGCTTTTTAACTAACGAGCAGTCATATTTCAATCCTCTTTACACGTTTCTCTGCCCATAAAGCGACCATCAATGAGAGTTTCTGATGGATATGAACCTTATTTAGATCAGGAACAGATGAAAGTCTCTTGTTGCAGATACATGGGCTCTTCAGCTTTTCATCTGGTCATTGATGAGTTTTTGTTTGTCTTGTTTTAGCTGAGCTTGGGGACTACGATCCTGAGGAACATCCTGCAGACTACATCAGTGACTTCAAGCTCTTCCCCAAACAGTCCTTCAAACTAGAGCGCAAGATCATGGAGATCCACCAGAATGAGCTGAGGTGAGAGAAAAAACACCAAATGTAAGCCACATGCCCACTGGAGAACTACATTTAATTGTACACTACCATTCAAAAGTTTGGGATTGGTAAGATTTTTGTATGTTTTTGAAAGAGTTCTCTTATGCTCACCAAGGCTGCATTTATTTGATCAAAAATACAGTAAAATTATCAAAGCTGAATTTTCAGCATCATTAGGCTTCAGTGTCACATGATCCTTCAGAAATCATTCTAATATGCTGATTTGCTGCTCAAGAAACATTTCTTATTAAAATCAATGTTGAAAACAGTTGTGCTTAATATTTTGTTCTACAATTTAAGTCTTAACTGCCACTTTTGATCAGTTTAACATCTTTGCTGAATATTATTATTGTTTTTACTTTTGAACAGTATTGTATGTGTAACCGTAATACTTTAGAGTATATATAGTATGAAAGATTTGATGTGGCCTAGTTGTAGATCTTATTAAGATTGTGTTGTTTGTTTCTGTAGGGGACAGTGTCCTGCCCTTGCCGAGTTAAATCTTCTTCAGAGGGCTCACACACTGGACACATATGGAGTCGACCCACATCCCTGCAAGGTACTGACTCGACCAAAAAATATCTGTCAAAGTAGTTGAACTTCATTTGCTGAAAAAACGTAAGAAGCTACGCAATGATCAAAGGCGTCCATCTAGCAAATTTACATGAAAAAAATAATAAAAAGCAGTGCAGTGGAACGCAAAATCTACTTTTGGTTGTAGCAGAAACATCATGAATCTGAAGCTTAATCTAATTCATTTCAGGATTTCACAGGATCCACAGCCTTCCTGGGATTCACTGCAAGAGGGTTTGTGGTTTTCCAGGGAAATAAGCGGATCCACCTTTTAAAATGGTAACCATCTTATCGCTTTTAAATATCTTCACTTTTCCTCAGATTCACTTGCCATCACTACCTTACCTTACTCAGTGTAGTTTTCACAGACAAAAAAAAAAAGCTGACTGACTGTTGTCAATAGTGTAGCAAGCACAGCTCAAACAAAAGTCACTTTTAAACCAATCAGCTTTATGTTGGTCAATGCAACAAATCCGTAAAATCCTTGAACATGCTGTGAAATCACCATAGGGAAATATTTTCACCTGGCACAAAATTTTGATGGTTTTGTGGACTCAAAGATTGAGTCCTGGGTACATGCTGTGAAATCAGCCATAGCAGAAATAATTTCAAAAAATCACCTGGCACAAAATTTTGATGGTGAAATTTTATATTCCAGTTTTAAATGGACTCAAAGATTGATTCATTTTTTTAATGCTCTAAACAATGTAAAAAACTATTTTTTTCCTAAAACTTTTTTTCGGGTCTCAGGAGGTTAAATTCAGGTTGATTCTGATTGGCTGCCAGTGTTTTTAATTGTTCATCATCTGGAAAATATAGTTTTGATAGTGATTCCAACGATATTGTTCCTCTGTGTTGTTACTGTTACCTGTGGTGTGAATTTCCTATTCTTGTGGAATGAAAATGTTATTGTTATCTTTATCATTATAGTTATCATCCTTGGTGTAAACTTGAAATCAGGCTCTTAGAACAAAGCAAAAAAATAAAATAAAATAAAATAAAATAGGATATTTCCAGTAAAATTCTTGAATATCTTTTAAAGATCTGATGCAGTAACCTTGCAAATTGAGTTGCATCTAGGATCTGTTCTTCCTCAAAATCAGCTTGAGAGCTTGTAAATAAAACTGTTTCCGACAGACAGTTGAAAGCCTGTGCGCCGTGACTCACAGACATTATGTAAGGCCAGTCGATCAGTGGATGGGTGAGCGGTCTGTGGGTGCTCCTGATCTATAACATATGAGGTTTTGTACGGCTGTTAACACCAGCTCACAGTCAACAAGCAGATGAATGCTTTTGAAGAGTTTCATAGCGTTAGAGTGTCTGTTGACATGAACCTTTTACATTGAACGCCTCACTTGTAACGTTTCATTTGTATCCCTCACTCTTGCAGGGCAGATGTCAGCAAATTTAAGTTTGAAGGGAAAACGTTTTATGTGATTGGAGTGCAAAGAGAGGTAAGATATATTATCTTTTTAAAACTCTCATTCATTTTAGTCATATGGTTCATAATGCATTTACCCACCATGTACTGTAATACCAATGAAACCTGACCTAAAACCATTCAGATTATCATTATGCTGTACATTACATCATGAGGACATTATAAACTCAATTTTATGTTATCTTACATTCATTTGAGAGCTTTGCTAAACTCACTGGCATTGTCCTATATATTTATTAACATTCCCATGCCCCTATTCTTCACTCTACTGTAATAAATAGCTGGAAATTCATTTAAATGATTTATAAAGAATAAAGCCTATTAAACAGGGTGACCATCCATCCTCTTTTTCCCCACATGTGTCCTAGCGGGGATCTCTAAAAATTAAATGTCCTGGTTTTGGCTTTGTTTTCTTACTGACGGTTTCTTTACAGTCTTCATACATTATATGTATATGTACATACATTGCTTTAACAGTTCTCTGTAGATCCTGCCTTATCGTGCGCTGTGATTGTTTGATAATGCCTGCACACTAGGTCTGTCACTAACAATTGTTTTGGTAATCGAGTAATCTGTCGATTATTCTGACGATTAATCGAGTAAAAGTATTATAATAAAAATAGACCTAAGCGAACAGTAGCCTTTAAAATTTATTTTTTTATTTACTTAAAATACATATATAATAGCAATGAGGCAATAATTAGTTCAAATGAAGTATCCAAAGCAAGTAATCATATGGTTTTATTGAACAAAACTGTTAAAATAAATAATGTATAATAAACAATAGAGCTAACGTACATTACGCATTATAACAAATGCCTGCAGAGGACGCCAAAAGCTGGACAATTGTTTTTACACATTACAGCGCGATCTAATCTTTGTTTAAAGGGGTCATATGACGTTGCTAAAAAGAACATTATTTGGTGTATTTGGTGTAATGCAATGTGTTTATGCGGTTTAAGGTTAAAAAAACACATTACTTTCCACATACTGTACATTATTGTTGCTCCTCTATGCTCCGCCTTTCTGAAACTCGTCGATTTTTACAAAGCTCATCGTTCTGAGAAGCAAGGCGTGCTCTGATTGGCCAGCTATCCAGTGCTTTGTGATTGGCCGAATACCTCAAGCGTGAGACGGAAATGTTACGCCCCTCACCGTATTGTGATGGCGTTTCCTGGCGCGACCACACACAAACAATAAAACCCATTACAAATGAGGCATGTGTTGCATCCAGTGGGGACATAATTACCGATTATAATGACTTATACTGTCTTTTTACGCATCGCGTTGCATCGCACTGCATAAACATTACCATGTCTGCATTTGTGATCGGAGAAACGACAAACAACAAGCACTACTCTACACTGCTCAAAACTCGCGTTTGAATAGTCAGTAGCAGAAACGTACTAACAGGCTGTGAGTAAGAAGCGTCAGACTGTCCTTGCAAAGTTGGAATTGCCCCACTTTATAGAAACAGTCTTTGTGCACAGCTGGCATTGTAGGCTACTCTTCCAGGTTCAGGAAATAGTCCTCTTTAAAATGCGCTCCACACATCTGAATATTTGGGTTGAACTGTTCTGGAACAGTGTTGTAAATACATCTTAACCACTGATTTCTAGTTGTATCCTCTTTTGGAAGCCCAAACAAAGTACTTTTGCTTTCACAATGAAACACAGCGTCTCCAGGACATGGCGCTGACGGCAGCAACAATACAACAGCGAGAATAAAAATCACGCCCCCTTTCTTTGCGTAAACATTTAGGCAGTGTTATGAAAAGGTGTGTTCGACTTGAAGCGGCGCTGCGCAGAATGATTAGTGTATGATATCAAAGTAATGCGAGAGCGATTCGAAAGCATAAGGATCCATCTGCTCTCTTATCGCTGTCACGGTACTTTGATGTCATGCACTGATCATTCTGCGCAGCGCCGCTTCAAGTCGAACACACCTAAAATCTTTCCACACCGTGATGTAGACATGTGGGGGCGTGTTTGAATGAGCCGTTTTAGGAGGGCATGGACGAGTCTTAACTTTTATAAAGAATATCTCTTTGGTTTTGAGACTTTAGTCTTTGCAACTTCAGGGATCTTATCTATGCATGAACAGCTTGTAACACTCCAAAGAGAAAGGAAAACTTGAAATTGCATCATATGACCCCTTTAATATTGACTCAACAACATTTAATTCAGATGTCCACTTTATCTTTAATATTTGTAACCTACACACGTGTAAATAATTAAAGCACATATATTAAACCTGCATTGCTTTATTTAATTGAATCATAGCGTTTGCAATAGCATTATGCTTTATTATGATTTTTAAATGGGTTTAATATATCATGCAGCCTTGGAAAACGGTCTAATAATGTGTTTAATGGATTCTCGTCCATGGAATGCACCACTTCCGGTATTTTGCCGGTTACTCAACATGGGCACAATGCAATCAAGGATTTTTTTTTAAGTCGAGTACTCGAATTGAATCGAGGAATCGTGATAGCCCTACTGCTCACTATTGGTCAAACTACTTTTCAGTCATTATCCTCAGTAAGTATGAAAACAACAGAAAAACAAAGCCAAAACCCTGACATTTTAGGTAATTTAGAAAGCCACATATGGTCACCCTACATCAACTGCCTCTTTAACCTCACCGTTTTAATGCAGATATCAAAGTGGCTTTGTTTTGCCAGTACAGATTTAAGTCCTGTTCACACTACGGACAATAATTGTAATGATAACTACAAGTACAACGTTTTAATAATTGTTCTAATTGTATGAGAATAGAGACGTCCACATGACAACTATAATGATAACAAGGAACGATATCGTTGGAATCACTGTCAGAATTATTTTTTTTTTCCCAGCTGTTGAATGATAAAATTACTGACAGTGAGAATCCACCTGATTTTGAAAAGCTCAAGCATTTAATGCTGCATAGAACGTTCATTGGTGTGGGCACTAATGTACAGTGGGGGAAAAAAATATTTGATCCCCTGCTGATTTTGTACATTTGCCCACTGACCAAGAAATGATCAGTCTATAATTTTAATGGTAGGTTTATTTGAACAGTGAGAGACAGAATAACAACAACAAAAAAATCCAGAAAAATGCATTACAAAAAAGTTATAAATTGATTTGCATTTTAATGAGTCAAATAAGTATTTGATCCCCTATCAATCAGCAAGATTTTTGGCTCCCAGGTGTCTTTTATACAGGTAACAGGTATAAGGTTATACAGGTCTTAAAGGGAGTGCTCCTAATCTCAGCTTGTTACATGTATAAAAGACAACCTGTCCACAGAAGCAATCAATCAATCAGATTCCAAACTCTCCACCATGGCCAAGACCAAAGAGCTGTCCAAGGATGTCAGGGACAAGATTGTAGACCTACACAAGGCTGGAATGGGCTACAAGACCATCGCCAAGCAGCTTGGTGAGAAGGTGACAACAGTTGGTGTGATTATTCACATTATTATATTATATAACACAAAATAACTGTCAATCTCCCTCGGACTTGGGCTCCATGCAAGATCTCACCTCGTGGAGTTTCAATGATCATGAGAACGGTGAGGAATCAGCCCAGAACTACACGGGAGGATCTTGTCAATGATCTCAAGGCAGCTGGGACCATAGTCACCAAGAAAACAATTGGTAACACACTACGCCGTGAAGGACTGAAATCCTGCAGAGCGCGCAAGGTCCCCCTGCTCAAGAAAGCACATGTACAGGCCTGTCTGAAGTTTGCCAATGATTCAGAGGAGAACTGGGTAAAAGTGTTGTGGTCAGATGAGACCAAAATTGAAGCCAGCCAGGGCATTGAAAATGGGTCATGGATGGGTCTTTCAGCATGACAATGACCCAAAACACACGGCCAAGGCAACAAAGGATTGGCTCAAGAAGAAGCACATTAAGGTCCTGGAGTGGCCTAGCCAGTCCTCCAGACTTTACTCCCATAGAAAATCTGTGGCGGGAGCTGAAGGTTCGAGTTGTCAAACATCAGCCTCGAAACCTTAATGACTTGGAGAGGATCTGCAAAGAGAGGGACAAATCCCTCCTGAGATGTGTGCAAACCTGGTGGCCAACTACAAGAAACTTCTGACCTCTGTGATTGCCAACAAGGGTTTTGCCACCAAATACTAAGTCATGTTTTACGAAGGGGTCAAATACTTATTTGACTCATTAAAATGCAAATCAATTTATAACTTTTTTTAAATGTTTTTCTGGATTTTTTTGTTGTTATTCTGTCTCTCACTGTTCAAATAAACCTACCATTAAAATTATAGACTGATCATTTGTCAGTGGGCAAACGTACAAAATCAGCAGGGGATCAAATTTTTTTCCCCACTGTAGTTATTTCTATAGTTATGGTTATTGGTGTGAACAGGTCTTTATTCAGCATCCTGCGCCTGTCATTCTGTTTGTGTGTCACGCTTTAAATCTAGTTTTACATGTGCTTCTGTCTTCTTTTCTCTGTGTGCACTTTTCCATTGCTGGTGAGTAAACATATACATCATGGCCATTGATGAACTCATGAATTATGACTTAATATCCTTAGTACACTTCCTCACCCACATATCTGTCCTGATTTTAATCAGTCTTTAGTTGTAGTGCCCAACATAGAGTATTCATGAGAATTTCATGAGCAACACTGTCTGTTAGGACTGCACAATTATGAAAAACATCCAGTATTTTACTGGATATTCTAATTAAAAATGATTCATTTTGATTTAGATTGGAATAACTTTTTTTTGCCATATTATCCTGTATACACTTAAACAATAGACTAAATTCATTACTTTCACTTTTTATTACTCTGCTCTTGAGTGTTTTAGTAAATATTTTATAAATACTTTTAATAAATATTCTTGAAAAATATGGAATAAATATTTTTTAATAAATTATTGAAATAAATCCTAAATAAAATAAATCCTAAAGCCTTCTTTTTGGGAACGAATCTAAATGCACTGCTGTTATGACATTGTTATAATAGAAAATTAAATTTATATACAACTGTAAATTGTGCAGCCAAACCTTATATAGATATAATAAACTGATAAAAAATATTGAAATAATTTAAAACAGTGGTTCTCAACCAGGGGGCCTTAACATGACTTAAATGATTTCAAATAAGACAAAACAAGCATTAAAATAAGCTTTAAAAAAATCAAGATATTTCTTATTTAGGTTCAGCTGTTTTGTTTTGTTTTCACACTGTCTTGGAAAACCTGAAAATATGAGGAAGCCTAAAGTGTGATTTCTAGACCTTAAAACGCCATGTGCATTTTTGTAATGAATATATATATATATATATATATATATAACAAAAATATATATATATGTTCTCTCATACAGTAAATCACAAATAACTTGGAGTCAAAAAGGTTGAGAACCACTGGTTTAAAGCTATGAACTATGTTTTAGGTTGCTTGTGAAGTTATGCACATTATATGATGGGTATGAAACTAAAGTGTTGTTGGATGTCTAGATGTGTGTGTGTGATTGGTTATTTCTGTACACTATATCATCGCCTGTCTGGGTCGCCACCCATGCAAGCCTGAGAGTCTCTGGTTTGATACTGAATGTGTGAACAGGGAGAATCATTGTGTGCTGTTCTCACTGAAGTCTGTCTTTCTCTGCATGTTCACACACACACACACACACACTTGAAAAGGATGTGTGTGCGTTTACTTATACCGGACATGTGACTGTGTTTCACACACACGTGCACACGTCTGTCTGTGATAAACACTATTCTGTCCAGAAGTGTTGGAGTGCAGACTGCTCACTATCCCCGGAGGTTGAGCAACGGCTGACCTGTTCTCCTACTCAAATCTCACAGCATGATTTCTGAATTATTATTCATATACTTAGAGTCAGGCTTTTGAACAGACCATAGAGACTTCTTACATAACTCATCCAGCACTATTTGCGCTCCTGACATGAATTATACCTTAAATAGTGTGACTTATTGAGGAATTTTCTGGTCAAAAAACAAAACAAAACAAAACAAAACATGGACTTACATTGTGTTTTACCATTTATAATTGCATTTTTTTCTCCCTGTACATAATTTGTACATTTCATATAGCAATAAAATATATTTAAGAAAATTAAATAAAATAAAAATGCCAGTTTGTCAATAATGAGGCATTGCTTTTATTTATTAAAATGTATTTTATTTAATAATTAAAAATATTTTCATAGTTAAGTCATTATTGTTAATTTTTATAAAGAATTCTTCCCACCTCATTTATCAACAAAAACCCTTAAATGTCGACATCTACATGAAAAAAAAAATCATTTATATAATTGCTATCTCTGCTGCTCTCTCTGGTTTCATTATCACTATGATGCTCACAACTGAATCCAGTGTTTCTTATAAAAGTGTTCAACTTTTAACATTTTATATTTAATTAAGTGATAGAATGTTAATAATGTAATAGACGATGGGTCACACACACACAAAGATAAAACACCATATACTCACAAGAATAAAATTGTGCAATAAACAGATCTAAATGCATTACTGATAACAAAAAAAACAAGGAAATTATTCATTTAAAATATTATTGTGTATGATGTATCACCAACTTGGAACATGGAACACCATTGGAACACCAACAGGGAAATTGATAAATTTTACATGAAAAACACAATTTTTACAGTATTATACAGTAAAATTGCATATAATGTGATGTTAAACTATAAAGGGCCTGATTTACTAACAGCTTGTGCCAACACAAATCCTCTTTTACTGTGAACAAACTACTGTCAGGATTTACTAAAGACATACAGCCAAACATTAGCAATTAAAAGGCACAGACACAGTCATTTTTGCAGCCGAACTTCTTGCATATGCATTTGTAGGAGTTTCACACAAGTTTTCTGGGAGGAGAGTATTTAAATGAATCATGAAATGCGATTTACTAAGGTTTGTGGTAGTCAATTTAGTGACATTATTTAACGCCCCCAAAAGCATGTCTTAACCCATTTTGCACCTGTGTTAGTAGATTACACAGACCTGATTATCATCGTCTCTGTGTTAATTGCTGCTCTTGGTAGATTGTGTTGGTCACTATGGAAATGATCCAGCTGTGTCTGTGTTCTTTAATTTGCACATTGTCAGTAGATCAACAGCAGAACTTGCACTCTCATACTAATTTAAATCTCTAGAGTTTTTCACTGTGGTGAAGTAACTTAGAATTCTATCATGACAACTCTTGGAAGATTTTAGCATGGAATGGATGTGACCGTGTTAATGCATTTGGTCTTGGCAGAATAGATCTGCTACGCTGCTGCTGCTGTTGGTTATTGCTGTAGTTGTAGATTATTGCTGCTGCTGCAAAGCAAGTACAGGAACTTGCTGCTGCCAATGCATTCAGTGATACAGTGGTGTGAGTATTTAAGACATACTGCTGCCGCACAAATAGCATATAAAATAACCCGTAGCAGATCTATACAGGTGGAGCTGAGGAGGGTGGAGGGTTGAAAGCGCGCTGCAAAAAGCTCAGTGAATATACTAACCAGCCATTTAAATGTAAAGCAGTAAGATCATTGGCTGTGTAAGCAACATGAACCAATCAGCTTGTGCCAAGTAGTTTAACACTGTGAATATCATCAATTTGCGTTAACGACCCATCAGCCTGCGCCATCTAGAGTTTCATGACAGAACTTGGCATTTAACCAGTTAACAGCAGTGCTGGGTAGATTACTTACACATTTTACTCCATTACTAATTACAGATTACGTGATAAAAATTGTAGTTACAGTTTTCTTGAAAATAAACAATAAACAAATTTCAATAAACAAATTTCTTTAAATGATGCCTCTTTTTTGCGAAACTCTAAACACAAATCCATAACTTCTAACTCAATTTCCCAAACTTCCTATATTCAGGTCAAAATGAAGCTCTCCACTCAAAACAACTCAATCTTGCTGAAAAACCAAACTTAGCTCTCAGACATGACACACAAACAGTCAAAAACACACACACTACAACACAGTCTTACACACTGATGAGATCAATTCAAAACAATACTACAAAAACCGGTAATTGTGTTGCTTGTGGTACTCCCCAAGTGTTTTATTCCTCAATTTAATGTACTGTAGAGTACTGTACAATACAGCAAACAACAACAAAAATAATTATTCTGCCCCAGCATCCCGTCTTTGGTCTGGGACAGGCCAAAGAACTTCTTCAACATCACAGACTATACTGACCCTGGCCAGGCAGCTGGGGTAAAATCCTCTCGCATGCCTGAACCAACTCTGGCACGCATCAACTAAAATATCTGAGACTGTTTGTCTTCTTGCCCTTGCCCTTCCTCTTTCTCTTCCATGTTGTTGTCCTCCTCCTCCTTCTCCTCCTCTTCATCTTTCTCCTTCTCCTCTTCCTCCTCTTTCTCTCCGTACTCCCTCTCAACCTCCTACTCTTCCTCTTTCTTCATTTCATTCTCTACTCCCTACTCCTTCTCCTCCTCCTCTGTGGTGTCCTTGACCTCTTCCTTCACATCTCTCTGGATCCATTGTTTCAAACCTGAATACAGTTTTTCTCAGTCGCTTTGGTGCATTTCTCGAATCATCCTTACTGTAATATTTGCAAAGATGTATGTGCATTTCTCAAAACAATTTGTACAAACAGCACCACACAATGGATTTCCTGCAAAAGCCTGTAACTTACTCAAAATCTTTAGTTCATCTCTCAAAAGTAAGTATTTGTCAATGAACATATCAGTGCCATCAGAATGAAAAGTCCTTGTGTCATTGTTCACAAACAAGATAGTCAAAATTCTTAGTCATGTTGTCAATATAACACTGCACTCTGTTAGTCTTACTTGCTGTAAACTATGGCAACAGTTTGGATGACAGTTACTGTACTGAAATGCCGAAGGCGGCACTTCTTATTTATGCCATATATCCATTTCAAAAGTATAAATTTACACATTACTGTATGTGAATGTGAAAAAGTGAAAGTGACGTGACATACGGCCAAGTATGGTGACCCATACTCGGAATTCGTGCTCTGCAATTAACCCATCCAAAGTGCACACACACAGCAGTGAACACACACACACCGTGAACACACACCCGGAGCAGTGGGCAGCCATTTATACTGCGGTGCCCGGGGAGCAGTTGGGGGTTCGGTGTCTTGCTCAAGGGCACCTCAGTCGTGGTATTGAGGGTGGAGAGAGAGCGCTGTATATTCACTCCCCCCACCTACAATTCCTGCCGGACCTGAGACTAGAACCCACAACCTTTGGATTACGAGTCCGACTCTCTAACCATTAGGCCACGACTGCCCCAAACAATGTGGGATATTGATTGAAAAAGACTGGATATGATTCACAGTTACACTTTTACTTGTGGTCTGACAAAAAAAAAAAAAAAAAATTAAAATAAATTAAAACCTTACAACGTCATTGTGAAATAGAAAAGAAAAAGAAATATGGGCACAATGGCGAAAATAAAAATGAGAAAGTCCACTGTCAGAATTTGTAACTCTTGTGTTGTCCTCTGTCTATACCTGTATATGCTTTCCAATTGAAGGTTGATGAGATGTATCTTTGAGCTATTTCAGAGAACTGGTTTGTCATTGGTTGATCTATAGTCTCTTCATTATAGTGAAAGTCAAGAATCAAGATTCACTTGAACAATTCATGGCAAATTTATTAAAAGTCTAATAGAAATGTGTAGAAAATATGCTTGACAGTTTATGACAACTAGATCAACCATTTTGCATTTACCGTAATGACTTACCGTATGAACTAATGACTAGATGTTTTGAGGGGTAACTATAGCACAGAGAACTATATAATACATTTTCAGCAACATGACAATAGTAACTGATGATGTAGGAAACCGCAGACAAATGTACATAATCAGCTGCATGAATGTACCAAAGCAATCACAACCTGTTCAAAAGATTGAGAAACTTTTTTTGATGTGCACAAGGGTTGAACAAGTAGTTTTGAGAATTTCATTTCTGATCTGAGAAATGCACCAAAGCCACTGAGAGAAACTGTAAGCTGTTTTTGGCCCTTTATCCATCGAAGCTTCTGATTGGTGTGTGATAAGGTTTGACTCCTAGTGTTTACACTTGGGTAATTGTGGGATAATTGAGCTCAAACTGTGCTGACTTGAGTGAACAGTATTGAATGCTAGTGCTTTCTAAATGAGCACATGGTGTAAGCACTGAGAAATGTAGGGATTTGTGTGTAGAGTGTAGAGTAAGCCAAGTCAGAAAGTCAACTTTAGTTTTTAAAGTGCTTTATACAATATAGATTGTTTCACAGCAGCTTCACAATAGTATTAAATTCACATTCTGCTGTAAAGCAGCTCTAACAAGTTAATAGTGTCATTCTACAGCTCAAGTCAGTTCAGCATTGATTCAGTTCAGTTGCATAACTGTGTAAAATTCATCAGTCATACATACTGTATATACAGTGTATATGTGCATATGCATGTACAGTACAGTATGTGCGAGTGCTATGACAAACTCCTGTTCTTCACTGCACTCTGAACAAGCAAAAGACATACAAGAGTAGTGTTTTACATCTTTCACATCTGTGTGTAGCTTGGCATGTATATGGCTAATTATTTTATGTTTGTGTGTAGAGTTACTATGCAAAAATACAATTTTTAGAAGAGTTAAAACAGTTTTCAAAGAAGTGTTTGCTTTTGCAAGATGTGTGTGACGTTTTGTATGTTGTGTGTGTGTTTTGTGGTTTTGTGTGTAGAGTTTTGAGAAATGGAGCCATAGTTTTAAAAACTGTAAGCATTTTGAAAAAAAAACTGTAATTATGAATAATTTAGAGCCATCGTGTGATTAAAATGTAATCATGTAGCCCCCAAAAAAGTAACCGTAATCTGAATGTGAGCATTTTAAAATGTAATCTAATCCAATTACGTGTACTCAATTTTTGGAATCTGAGATAACGTAATCCAGATTACATGTAATCAGTTATTACCCAGCACTGGTTAACAGGGTTATGTTTTTAGGGTTGTGTTATACACTCAAAAAAATGCTGGGTTAAAAACAACCCAACTTGGGTTATTTGGCAACCCAGCGCTGGGTAAATATTGGACAGAACACATGCTGGGTTATTTTGACCCAGCTGGTTGGGTTAAATGTTAAAACCCACCATTCTGGGTTGTTTTATTTAAGTCAACTATTGTTTAAAAATTATTATATTGCTAGCTTAAAATGTGCTGGAAATTAAAATTCACTCACAGAATACTAGAGGCAACAGCAATAATCAAAAGATGAACATGTATTATTAAGCAAGAACACCCATGGACAAAATACAAGACAAATTGAATTTATTTGGGTGAATACAGCATAGTTTACAATATTACTTGCATTTAACCTCGTTTAACAAGCATTTTAGAAATAAAAGATTGTAACATTTAAAAGTAGCATTTTAATTTAAGTGTATTCAACCGTTCTCTGTAATCACTTTTTAATGAAATAGTGCTGATTGGCGTGCCGGTGTGTCGCTGAAATCTGAGCCGGTGATGGGCTTCTGTTTGCGTTTCACTCGTAGCTGAAAGATGCTGTTACTGACTCCAAACCTGCCCATAAACAAACAGTACTGAGATTAAAGAACATATTTTAACATCAAATTAAATTAAACTCAGTATTATAATGAATAAAATCCATTTAAGTTATGCAAGACAAAAGCATCATGCAAAGCGACCGACCGCTGCTGACGCAGCTGACTGACATCTCGTCCTTATGTTGCATTGCGTAAAATAATATAATTTACACCAGAGTAAAGACTTAATAAAATGTATACAAACCTTTATTTCGCTGAAGAAGTGCACCAAATCGGCAGTGGCGGCGCTGAGAACCGCCATAAAAATATTAAAAACAACCCAATAAAATGACCCAACAGGCTGAACCCAGCATTTTTTATAGTGTACAGACTACCGGACGTCACTCTGTGTACCACAGTTTGTAATCCCAGTTAGTTTAGTGCGGGATACCCGTCCTAAACCCAGATGATTAGTGGACCGGTTGGGTGAGCGCTCTGACATTTAGCGTTGTTTTAATGATGTGACGGTAATCTCAGTGTGAGCGTTCAGCAGTATATTGCAGGGGAAGCAGTTTGATGCTAAACGGCCTGGAAGTGGTTTGTATTGATTTCTTTCTGGATTCACTGTTCTGTTTAGTACTCCATCTATCGATCCTGGTCTCAGATTACACGATGCGTGGGGTTAATGGAACTTATTCTACTGACACTTCTGTTTTTCACAGCACTTTATCGGGCCTCATATATATCTCTGTCACATCGGCCTAACATGTACATATTCACCTCCGCTTCGGCCCAGGACGTTTGATCCAACATGTATATTCACTGGGCTCAGGCTGTCACATAGTTGGGTTGGCAGTTTAGCACATTCACCCCACTGTAATCTCAGATGTGTCAACGGGAATCCAACGCATATCGACCCAGCAGAAAACCAATACCCACTATACATTTTCATTACAGCGCTGACGTAGCTTTCGTCCTCTCATGCATGGTTATTAATCCAACATGTGACTCATTATAAACCAGTTCATGTCCTCCTGAGTGGTGATAAAATACATGATATACAAACATTTATAATGTGGAAACACTTCTTCATTTGATTCTGCGTGCACTATTGTTAGAAAGAAATCAGATCATCATCTGATCATCAGAGAATCCTGAAAAAGAGGATAATGGTTTCCAATAAAAACCTTAAGCAATAATAATAAATGTTTGTTGAGCAGCAAATCAGCATATTATTATGATATCTGAAGGATCATGTGACACTGAATACTCGAGTAATGTTGGAGTTATTCAGCTTTGCATCATAGAAAAATATTACATTTTACAATATAATGCAATAGAAAATGGTAAAATTTAATAATGTAATAATATTTCACAATATTAAAATATAAATATAAAATATCTTTGCAACCCAAACATTACTGTATATCACTGCACCTTAGTTTATATTATGTCAGCAAAGGTCAGGACTATATTCTGGTTAAAGAAATAAAAAAAATAATGCATTTTATCAATAACAGCATATTTAGGAGGTAAAATCCCTTAAATCAGTTATTTCACTCGATTAGATTAAGGAAAATGTAAACATATAATAATTCATTTGTGATGGATTTTAAAATTGAAAAAAGCTTCTAAGGTCCCAATTAAAAAATCTGAAATGTATTTGTTTGAATAAAAATCAGCCCTGGAACATAAAATTGCTTGGAAATGAAGAAACCCTTTTGAAAAAAAAAAGTATGATATTATGTAGCAACTGTTTTACATAAAACTGTGCTATATCACTCTCAGAAAAAAGCAAAAAAAAAGGTGCACGTCTGTAGCTTATTTACCCCTAAAGGTTGATTATTATTACCTTAAAGTTTCATATTACCAATTTAAATGTACATATTAGTACATAAATGGTAGATATTACCATTTTGAAAATGTACTGCCACACTGACAGATTTTGTACCTTGTTGTTTTTTTGAGAGTGTGTGAATATAGTCACATCTAAAGGTCCTCTAGTTGTATTCCCAGTATAACACCATCTGTTATCTTAGTGCTAAAATATAAAACTGAGAGCAGATTTGGATGAACCACCTTTTTGAAATTCAATATATAAACACATACACTGCAGTTTTTACAAACCATTAAACTGATGTAAACATTCAATTAACTGGCTAATTAACTATATTACTCAGGAGAATTGTTTATTGTGAAGGTTAATCATAATAAATGTAATTTGCATTGGCCTTTTGAGATTTTCATCATAGGTTGTTGTGAGTGAGTAACAACGCTCCACAATCTTCGTCAAATCACAGCGATGCACAGCTTCTCATGGTTAACTCATTTATTACACTAATGTGTGTCCTTCTGCTATCTATAGTGTAAATGAAGGTTAATAAGTGTGGTGAACATAGTGTTGGTTCCAGTCAAAGCGTCTCTAACCGGTTGACTGACTGTGCCGTTATGACGTTGTATTGATCCGTACTCTCATATTCCCTGCTCTGTTCCCGGTAAAGCCGCCCTGCTGCCCGCACACACATCACTCTCACTAACATGCACACAGATTTGGGTCAGCATTTTGTTCAGCTCTCATTATTTATGACATTGTGCTCAGATTCCATCTCCGTGTAATTTATAGATTTTTTATGTCCTTACTCGCTTTGACCTCCCCGTTCACTTAAGTTGATTGTATCTACCTTTGCTGTTCCACACTTCAATTATTCATTCTTTCTTTTCATCTCTCTGCAGAAGAAACTGGTTCTGACGTTCCACACCTCCACACCAGCAGCCTGCAAGCACCTGTGGAAATGTGCCGTGGAAAACCAGGCTTTTTACAAGTGAGAGTCGTCCTTTCATCCCTCTCTCTCTCTCTCTCTCTCTCCCTTCTTCATAATGTAAATACATTAAATGTCAAATTTATGATTATATCATTGATATATATTACATCAATGAAAGCTTTAAATATATGTTTTTAAAATAGATTTTGCATTCCACACTAACAGTTACAGCTTTACATCGTTCTAATAATGTGACTAAGTTGTGGATCCTGGTAATTATATCAGTATGAGGTCATGGGGACAAACGCAGCAGACAGATGGCACGGTTTGCTGAGAATGATCCTGATATAAGTGCCTCCATGTCTTTCTCTGTCTCTAGTTACTCTGTGTGAGTGGTGTCATGTTACTGTTGAAAGCCCTTTAATTAAGAGCCTAAATGCCAGCCAGACAGCAGGCCTGCCTCTGTCAAACAACAGCACTCTCTTCATATTAACACACACACATCAGTCAGTCAATCACAAGCTGTTTTAATTGCTCAGGCCACACTGTAGGAGAAAAGCTGCAGAACTGATTTAAATATAGCAAAAAGGATTAAACAGAAATAACAACATTGCATTTTTTCGGCAGAAGAATAAAAAAATGCAATTGCAACAAGTTTGAATATGAATGTAGTTGATGCAAACTGTTTGGTTAACTGTTTTTTTCTGATTTAGATGTGCAAAGTCCAGTCAGATCAAGACAGTGTCCAGCAGCAGTATATTTTTCAAGGGAAGCAGATTTCGCTACAGGTGAGATTGTGCAGTGATCTGGTGGAAGTAAACCATAAGTCAGACATGCTGATATTTATTTTTATTGCTTCTGGTTTGATTTCAGTGGTCGGGTGGCTAAAGAAGTGATTGAAGCCAGTTCAAAGATTCAGAGAGAACCTCCCGTTGTACACAGGTCAGCCTCCATTTATATATATCCTACTGTGTCTAGTCCACACTTCACTCACTTCAGGTCGTGGGAATCAGGCTGGTTTAAAAAGGCCACAATATACAATTAGCTTTTTTTTGTCCACTTATTATCTTAGTTAACGTTTCTTGGGGAAAAAAAAAAGTTTTTTTGTGGCTGTTTCCCACCCTTGCAATTAAACAAACTATTTTTGTTTTTGATGCTTATGTATGTATGCAATGACAAAGGTAAATAATACATGTATTTTAAAGTGATACCAGCAACACTTACGGAATGGAGAAGTCAAAATAATCAGAAAGTGGAGCTGACAAGCATAATAATACTTTTAATTTTGCCAGCGTGTTTCATCACACAGGCCTTCATCAAGATTGATGAAAGATTGCATGTAAAAGGGGGAAGTCGTGGCCTAATGGTTAGGGAGTCGGACTCGTAACCCAAAGGTTATGAGTTCGAGTCTCGGGCCGGCAGGAATTGTAGGTGGGGGGAGTGAATGTACAGCGCCCTCTCCACCCTCAGTACCACGACTGAGGTGCCCTTGAGCAAGACACCGAACCCCCAACTGCTCCCCGGGCGCCGCAGCATAAATGGCTGCCCACTGCTCCGGGTGTGTGTTCATGTGTGTGTGTGTTCACTGCTGTGTGTGTGCACTTTGGATGGGTAAGCAGAGCACGAATTCCGAGTATGGGTCACCATACTTATAAAGTACTTATTATTAGTACTTATAAAGCAAATATTAATGCCGTAATCTGCATGACTATATTTTAGTCCAAAACTTGTTAAAACTTAACAAGTTAAAGAAAACTTAAAAACCAAAACTTAACAACTACCTTGCTAACTATTAATAAGCAGCAAATTACGAGCTTATTGAGGCAAAAGTCATAGTTAATAGTTAATAGTGAGAATTGGACCTTAAAGTCTTATATTGTGAATGATATTAGTCTACATCAGAAATCTACATCAATCAAATTATTTTTGTAAAAATTACTTTTTTAATTATTTCACTTTCACTTCAGAAGTTCATGTTTTAACATTTTTGTCTGTTTCTATGGCTGTTTCAGGTCTCAGTTTGGTGAAAGCAGAAGCTTTACTTCACTCAGTCATAAACAGCTGATAATGAACATGGAGCCTCTTCTACCAGCACTGAGCTCCAGCAGGGAAAACAGAGACTCCTCCGCAGACAACGGTAACACGCCGGCATACACACACACCTGAACAGTGCACCTTTCTCCACTGTAAAGATCTTTAACCCCTAAACAAATGAAAAGTACTTCTAAAAATACTAACAAATATGATCATGATCCATTCACATGAGACTCTAGTCACATTCTAGCAAACTGTTTTTATTCTACAAGAAGGTGAAATGCCTCATGACCAACATTTCACCAGATAAATTTAGTTTTTTTTTTGTCATACATTTTGTTTATGCACTCCCTGGCCACTTTATTAGGTACACCTGTTCAACTGCTCGTTAAGGCAAATGTGTAATCAGCCAATCACAGCAGCAACTCAATGCATTTAGACATGTAGACATGGTCAGGATGATCTGCTGAAGTTCAAACTGAGCAGCAGAATGGGAAAGAAAGGAGATTTACTTGAACGTGGCATGATTGTTGGTGCCAGACAGGCTGGTCTGAGTATTTCAGAAACTGATGATCTACTGGGATTTGCATGCACAACCGTCTCTAGGGTTTACAGAGAATTGTCTGAAAAAGAGAAAAATATTTAATGAATGCAATTCTGTGGGCAAAAATGCCCTGTTGAAGCCAGAAGTCAGCCTACAATTCGCAGAGGCTCACCAAAACTGGACAATAGAAGATTGGAAAAGGTTGTCTGGTCTGACATATCCGACAGTGTATATTATATGAATTATCACAGAAAGTTATTCATTTATTTAAAAAATAGCTAAATCAGAGGTGGATAAACAACATCTGAAGGCTGAGCACCTCCTTTTACTGACTTTAAAAAAAATATTATTTTATTAAATAATGTATTATTTAAGTCTTTCCCTCACTTTTTTAAATAAATAAGTCCTCTATTATCAGATACTTTTGGTCACAGAATAAATTGATCCTGGGTGACAAATATGTCTGTGATTAGTATATTTCAACCACGGCATCAGTAACTAAATACATTCGCTCTAACGTGATCCCAGTAAGTATCACCTTTGTATCGCGTGTATATTTTGCATGAAAAAATGACCTAGCGCACCTTTAAAACAGACAGTGTCGCCAGGTATAACACCCTCAGTTCTCCGGAGATCTGTTAGGAGTGAGCCGATGAGATGCTGGTATCTGTGGAGACTCCAATCAGAGCTTTAAATATACTTGTGAATCTCCCAGCAGACGGCATGTTAGCAGTGATTAATACAAGACCTGCCCGGGCTTGAGCTGTCAGAAGTGTGCGTTAAAGCAATGACACACAATACACGTGATTATGAAGACTGAAGATGCTGGTTTAATGAAGTCTGTAAACTGAATCAATTAGCTGTTTAAACCAGAATCATTCAGGCGGAGTGAACTAGAGCGTTTCATGAAGGGGTCTAGTCATGTGATGAAGCCGTGGTGTCCGTGTGAGGAGATCTGAGGCTGGTTCATCAATGCTAAGCCCTTCACAGATCCAGTTACCAGAGGACAGGACAAGCTTTTTAGGACTGAATGTCACACTGGCCCTTCTCAGACCTTCCCTGTTCATCCTGTTTGAAAACAATGTGCTCGCTAAAACAGACATCACTGCTACACTATAAAAGTTGTGAAATTTACTGTTAAAATCCGGCAGCTGTGGAAGCTAGAACTTTACCATAAAAATAAGCTAGCAACATTTTAAGTTTGGCAGATTTACTGTAAAAATGCATATTTGATTAACTGATCTAATAGTAGTCTACCAACCTACTGAAGTACTACAATCAGTTTTTAACTTTTTACTGACAACCACCTTAAAAACAGTTGGTAATGATAAACTCACATGATGAATATAAGTTTATCACAAGCTTTTCCGCAATACTAATATATAGAATGTGCACAGTGTCATTCAAGCAAATACAAAACCTTTAAGGTAACACATATGACAGTAAAGTAATAAACATTAAGAAGAAACAGTTATTTCAATGAAAAATCATAACATTTTAAGTGTCACACAGGGAATTCTGGGAATGTTTTCTGTAAATTATAAGATGTCTTGTTATTATTCATTTCCAAACTTTAGAAATTTGTGTATTTTACTAAATTATATTAAATGTCTGATTCGATTAATTAAATTTGTTCCCCCCTTATATGTTAAGGAAACTTGCTGTTAACCATTAACAGGTTTTTAGAATAGGGAACACATATTCACTATTAAATATTAACAAACTCCTAATTTGCTGCTTATTAATAGTTAGTAAGGTGGTTGTTAAGTTTAGGTATGAGGTAGAGATTAAGTGATCTAAAATATGGTCATGCAGAATAAGGTATTACTATGTGCTTTATAAGTACAGTTAATATGCATGCTAATATGCAACTAGTTAATCGTGAGAATTGGTCCTTAAAACAAAGTGTTACAATTTTTACAGTAGCATTTAATTTTTTTTTTAGTCTTTTACCATTAAAATTATGATCATTTTTAAAGTGTACTATTGATAATTGATCAACTAGTTTATTTTACTAATTTTAAACTTGCTAAAACTCGATAGAATGCACTATAAATCTATTTACCTACTCGTCATGTAAATTTGATTTCTTTTTCCATTTCATTGTTTTGGTATAATTTTTCACTGGGATTGAGCTGTAGGGTCAAACTCTGTTTCGGTTTCCACCCTGAAGAACAGTGACTCACTTGAAAATCTGGCATCTCTTTGGTGCAATGAATCTTTCATCATAATGTTAAAGAAGCTTCTGGCTTTTTAGAGTGGAAATTTAAAACTCTAGCACGTGAAATCAACATGGCTTTTGATTAAAATGAACCATTTGTCGGCTCACCTATAGATATTAAATATTACAGTGGTGTTCCAAATAACACAGTCTATTAGATCGCTTCATCTCGTTCAGATCTTTCCAGACATGCCTTAAGTGCTGTAGGGAGTTGATTTGTTAGATTAGACAGCGTTAATGCAGATCTGCTTTGCATGAGAAATATTTAACTTGACTTTGAGTCTCACACCATGATGTTGTTGTTTTGCACCACAACAGTTCATTTAGTTTCCATACTGACATTACTTTATTTCTTCTGTAAAACACTAAAAGAGAAGTTTAGCAGAATGTGCAAGCTGCTGTTTTCCATACCATGAAAGTGGATGGTGATTTATACTGCCAAACAAAAAAGAAACAACATAATTGTATAAATGCATACATTATATAAATCCATGCAATAAGCTTTGTGTGAGGAACAGACCGAATTTAAGACATTAAGGCCCGGTTTCACAGACAGGGCTTAGACTAAGCCAGGATTAGGCCATAGTTCAATTAGGACATTTAAGTAATTTTTATAAACATGGTTAGAAAAAAACATTACTGGAGTGCATCTTAAGACAAATCAAAGGCACTGATATATTTCAAGTTTATTTCTGTTAAAACAGCTCAGACTTACATTTTAGTCTAGGACTTAGGCTTAAGCCTTGTCTGTGAAACTGGGGGTATGAGTTCTCAAATCTCATTTGTAGCCATTCAAACTTTCCATTTACTTGTGAGAGCCAATTGCGAAAAAGGAGTGCGCTTAATTGGATTGAATGTGCACTTGTGGTGTGCTTCAAATATTACAAGTAAAATAAAAAAAACTTACTTGCAGATAATATAATGTTGTATTTGTGTATTTGAAGAGAGACACATTTATGACTGTTTCTTAACACACTTAAGTACACTTAAAAATGTGAGCTTTGAATTAATGTCAGATTTAAAGTTTTAAAGTGTTGTTTTAATAAACTACTGTTGTGCTTTAAGTATGTATACTTTTTATATTTGTTGACTGACAGTAAAGTACATGTAAAGTACTTAATTATAACTTTAACTGTAGTGTGTTATTCAAATATTACAATTAAAGTTAATATATTTAAAATATACTAAATTGCAACCTCATTACAAATATCTAATTGCATAATATGTAAATAAATGACATACAAGTTTCAATAGCAATGACATTAAAGTATATTTTAGTTTACAATAAAGGCTTGACAGTACATTCAGCACTACACTTTAAACAGTTTAATAGAAAGATAATAGAAGTAATTATGAAATTACATGTAAAGATGTACTTAAGTTCTACTTAAGTGTATCAAAAAAGACATGTTGAGTTCAACTACTTGCATTTAATAAACTATAATACATTTTCATTTAATTGCAAATGTGCAAGTAAGTGTCCAAAATCATTAAACTGAGTTCTCACTAAAGTATATTATTTTAAAGTACATTATTTCTGTAACAAGTACTTAACTGCACTTCTTTTTCACATGGAAGTACCTCATTATAAACTCAGTTTTGCCTTTGTTTTTTAAAGAAAAGAAAGGACAAGTTGAAAATGTTTGTGGTAATCAACATTATGCCTAAAATACTATCAACTGAGCTTAACTTGTACTAAACTCAGAGTATGAAGGCAAAATGAGCTTTGTGACCTCCAGTGGAGGGGAACATTATTCTGCTCTATTATCCCTTTAATATCGGGTCATGAAGTATTAATAAAATAATAAAAGGAGTCAGAGGTTGTTCCAGATACATGTGATGTCTGCTGGCTGTACTGTACTCCGGACTGGATCTTTTCACCATAATCAGCCGCTGTGATTAGCAAAGCCTTGTGCTATGACTGATGCTGTATAAATAGCTCATCCTGCATTTGGGCTGATCCGGCCCCTAATGCCCCGACTTTGTTCACATGTCTGCTATCCGGTGAAGTAAAGGGGCCGGCAGGACCCCATCCTATGAGCCTTAACCCATCCAGAAGAGTCAGGGACAGCGTTTGACATCATTAAAGCCAGCAGGAGCCGTGAGTTTGAGGTGGATTGAGAGG
Organism: Schizothorax lantsangensis; assembly: GCA_027422415.1. Classification (NCBI taxonomy): domain Eukaryota; kingdom Metazoa; phylum Chordata; class Actinopteri; order Cypriniformes; family Cyprinidae; genus Schizothorax; species Schizothorax lantsangensis. The sequence goes on from CM049851.1 coordinate 27,218,935, forward strand.
GAGGTGTTGATATGGAGGTTCTCGGAGAGCACGGGGAGCGTGTGGTGGGTTGTGAGGAAGGTCTGCGGGAGGAGGATGTAGATGAGGTTCTGGATGAATGTTTGGAGGAGCGAGGAGACGCCATCCGCTGTCAGGTGAAGATCACCACACGTCACAACCTGCAGCTCCGCATGGCCAACTACACGACACGAGACGTCTACGTGCGGCTGCTCGGCCACGGAGCCCGCATCTCAGGAACCGGTACGGAAGCTTCCCGAATGCTGCTGAAATCATGATTTACCAATGCTAGCATCTGATGATTGTACAGAAGGACTAGATGCAGGATCATTTCTACTTCATTTCTTCATTGAATAGCAATTTTACCTCAATCTGAAAACTCATACCAAAATGAACATTTTGTCATCCTTTACTTACTCATGTCGCTCCAAAGTTGGGAAAAAATAGTTGTTTTGAAAATGGACAAATTTTATATTTTTGTTCCAACATTCTTCAAAATCTATTTTTTATGTTCTGCAGAAATAAGTAAGTCATACAGGTTTGGAATGACATGAGGATGAGTAAATGATGACAGGCGGATCATTTTTGGTTGAACTATTCTTATAAGGCAGCAGCACTTGACTCCACTGGGTGCAGCTTAACAATGAAATAACTGACAAAATTAAACACTACATAAACATCTCAAGAGAATTCATTTTCAAAAATGATAATTCTGTCATCATTTACTCACCCTCATGTCATTCCAAACCTGTATGAATTTCTCTCTTCTGTTGAGCAAAAAAGAAGATATTTTGAAGAATGTAACAGTTGACGGTAGCCATTTACAGTATGTTCTTTCCATAACACTGAAACAAAATTAATTACTAAACCACAACATTGTAGTAAAATAGTGCAGTCATTATATTATTATTTCAGGAGATCAGGTTTTCACAACAAGGACAGATTTACATTTTTTGTTAAATGATGATACATATTAATAAATGTCTTAATATTTGAATTCTTTCTGCACATTCTTATCAACTAAAATGCTATTTTCAGCAACTAAAATTAGTAAAATGAGTAAAATTGAGTGAATGTAACATGAAATAATGACACATTTATTTATTTATTTTTTATATATATTTTTTTTTTAATCAAAAGACAAACTATGTCTACAATTATTATTATTTATTATGTATTTATTTATTTTAAATGGAGATGTAAATATGAGTGATTTGGTGATAAAATGAAATGATAACGCTGTGGCTTTACCAAACAGAAGTGGTAAATGAATTAACATAGTTTCAAATAAAATAATTAAGAGGCATTAACTTTTATTTAATTTGTTGTGATTGTTGCACAGACAATTAAGTTTTATCAAGTTAAAAAAAAAGTAAAAAAAAATCTAGTTATTTATACTTTGACACATAATAGGAGGGGAGGGCATGTCACCTTTTGTGTCAAATGATATTTTTCTCTTTCCTTTTTCTTTTATATCTTTCACATTCTTTAGGAGAATCTCCCTCAGATTTAGTTATTGTTGCATCTAACTGTTGCCATGGTAGCCATGATGGTCTGTTGCTAGTGACGACTGTTTCCTCCTCCTGGGTTAAATGGCTCTTTATGTGTCGCTATGGTGACATCTTCTCTTTGCTCATATGCCTGCATCTACTGACTTAAGTGTGTTTCTGTGTAAGCTGTTTGATAGATAACTCATGATTATCCAATTAGTTTGACTAATATTATATTTCAGGAACGGTTAAGCGGCTGTCAGTGCTGATGCCTTGACATCTGGTACATCCTGTCAATAAGGGATCAATTAATTAATGCTTTTCATCCAACAATCCAGTTTTTATCTGAAGAGATGTGTGTTATTTTTCGACAGTATGTTAAATGTCATAGTGAAATGAGAGGATGGTTAGTTCAGAGGACATTGCAGAGCTCTGTGTGTGTTAGAGAATAGTTGCATGGAGAAGCATCGACGTCACTGACAACTTAGCTGGGAGACTCGTCTTAATCCACACTAGTCAGGCAGCTGGGTCTATATTTAGACCGGACATGTCCTAAGAACAGGCTACAGCTGTGCCTCTCAACTGCTGGATAAACACACATACAACATATACACGAGAAGAGCAATAGATGTGAAATATTTAGATCATTACTTTAAAGTATTTTATTGAATTCTCTCTCTCTCTCTCTCTCTCTCTCTCTCTCTCTCTCTCGCTCGCTCTAAACATTTCATAACTTGAAATAAAAGTTAACTAAAATGAACTGGAAATTAATTATTTTATTTCAGCTAGTTGCATTAGTAACATAAATAAAAATGAACTGAAACAAAACTATAGACATATTTTTAAGAAACAAAAATTAATACAAATGACAAAAGCACACAATTAAATGACAAAAATCAAAATTAAAACCTGAAAATATAAAGAGTAAAAACTAATTCAAAATAGTAATTAAAACTACTAAAATGTTTTGTGCCAAACCTGTTATATTCAAAATGTTTTGGGATTTGATTTTACTGGTTTTTAATGCAAAAATGTCCTTATTAATATTATTACGAATATTCTTACTAATCATTAGTATTCTTAGTATCATTATTATTAAATCATTATTAGTAGTAGTATTAGTATTAATATTAGTATTCTTAGTATTAGTATTACTATAACATTATTATTCTTAGTATTGGTATTAATATTAATATTAATATTACTAAGCATTAGTATTCTTGGTATTAGTATTAATATCCTTCTTAGTATTAGAATTACTAATCAGTAGTATTCTTAGTATTAGTATTAATATTACTAATCATTAGTATTCAGTATTAGTATTAATATTACTAATCATTAGTATTCTTAGAATTAGTATTACTAATAATTAGAATTATTTGTATTAGTATTATTATAGTATTGTGTGTGTGCGTGTGCGTGCATGTGCGTGTGCGTGCGTGCGTGTGTGTGTGTGTGTGTGTGTGTGTGTGTGTGTGTGTGCGTGCGTGCATGTGTGTGTGTGTGTGTGAGTGTGTGTGTGAGTGTGTGTACTGGTTTGGGCTTAAAAAACATACTAAATGGTGGTTTACACAGTGCTGGGTGTAGGGTAGGTGTAGGGCAGTAACTGATTACAATTAATCTGGATTATGTAATCAGATTCCAAAAATTCAGTACTTGTAATTAGATTATATTGCATTTTACAATACTCATAATCAGACTACAGTTACTTTTTTATTGATTACATGATTACATATTATTCATACAATAACAATAAAATATTCATAATTTAATGAGTCTCCCTACTTCTTATTTTTTCATTAAACTCACAAACCCCAGTTTTGTAACATTTCATGCAATTCATGTTGTTAATAATAACAAATGAAATATATTTTCTTTCTTTTTGTATTTGTATATCAATATGATACAAGATTATCCTGTTTAAATCAATATGATAAATATGTAAAGTCAAAAGTAATCTAAAAGTAATCCAAAAGTAGTCTGATTATATTACCTAAAATGTGTAATGTAATGGATTATGTTACAATTTTTGTCATGTAATTTGGAATCAGTAACAGAGTACAATTTGCTTGTAATCTACCCAGCACTGGGTGTTTATTAGAAAAAGGAGCTGCAAAAACAAAATGTAAGTAAACTTTTTTTTTAAAAATATATTAATTCTAATGGTGATAAATGGGGACATGCAATGCTATTATTTATATATATATAGATAGGATTTTTTTTTAATATATTTTATTTTAAAAGCTCTTTTGCTTTCAACACATAAAATAATTACAAATCTATAAAATACTATGTCTACATTCAAGTCAACAGTGTTTCCTAATAATGACCCATATGTTCTTCAGGAAATGTTGAAATATCCATGAAAAATGAATCTTAAAGGGACAGTTCACCCAAAAAAAAAAGAAAATTCTGTCATCATTTACTCAGAAGGTATTTTAAAGAATTAGGATGACCAAACACTTGATGTCCCCATTGACTTCCATAGTTTTAGTTTCCATTCTGTGGAAGTCAGTGTGGACCAGCAACTGTTTGGTCACCCACATTCTTCAAAATATGAAGAAAATAATGACAGAATTTTCATTTTTGGGTGAAACGTCCCTTTAAGGGTGAACTTTCAGTGATTAACACAACCAGTTGTTCACTCCGCAGGACTCTTGGCTTTGAAAGACTCGGTTCATCTGTCTCCACTGAAACCATCGGTCACTCCTGAGGAGGCGGAGATGGAGGAGAGGGAAAACCACGTTCAGGACAGATGCGAAGACGAGGTGGCCAACAGGACAAGAGCTGATGAGGAAAGGACAGTGATACACGTAGACCATGAAGATGAAGCGTGCGCGGCTCTCACCATATCTGACACAGCATACAGCCCGTGTGCCAGCATGGTGCCCACGCCGGTGGAGGAGAGCCAGAGCGGCCTAGACCTGCTGTTCCAGAGTCCAGTGCGCCTGCTGAAGGAGCTGCACGCCGACCCAGAGATGCAGCTGGAGCTCCAGGCCGAGAGGGAGAGGGAAGTGGCCAGAGCGGCGTTGGGTCAGTCGCTGTGCAGCCCGTCGAGTGGACGGCAGCAGATGCAGGCGTGTCTGCGCAGTGCCGCCCGTCTGGTGGTGATGGCCACGGGTCTCCTCATGATTCTGCTGCCCCTGCTGCTCATGCTGCTGGAGTCGGACCTGGACATCTCGTTCTTGCATGACATCCGACAGACGCCTGAGTTTGAGCAGTTCCACTACGAGTACTACTGCCCCCTTCGCCGCTGGTTCCTCTGCAAACTGGAACTCATGACGGAGCAGCTCTGGGGCGACTGAGGCTCGGCGGGAAATACAGGGAACGGGGGGCGGGAATATAATGGACAGGACCGGACAGGTTTGCCCTCCTACATCACATGGTTTATTCATTCACATATTTTGCGGATCACGCCGATACGTTCTCGTAGCAGTAATGGAGGCAGTTTCCTAGCGGTTGCGCTGTAGTTGTCTAGTGTTTTAGCCATAGCGTTAGACAGCGGACAGCAGCAAGGGCCTTTAAATGGTTCATTAAAGCTGTATGACATGCACAGCTTTGGTAGAAATGCATTGGAACATCATACATTTCAACAATGATGATGGATGCTTTTTCAATATCTTCATTCATTTACATTTACATTTACATTTATGCATTTAGCAGACGCTTTTATCCAAAGCGACTTACAGTGCATTCAGGCTATACATTTTTTATCAGTATGTTATTTCATCTGCCTTTTGTCATAAACTTAAAAAAGAGTGTCAGTCAGGGTCCAAAATTAACTTTTTGTCCTACATTTAAATAGTGAGTGAATTTTCTGGACATAAATGATTTTATTTTAATTTATTTTACAGGTTTTTCTTTGTTTTGGTGTTCCTACACTCTCAGAAATAAAGGTACAAAAGCTGTCACTGGGGCGGTACCTTTTCAAAAGGTACACTTTTGTACCTATTAGGTTCAAATATGTACACTTTTAAGTACTAATATGTACCTTTAAGGTACCAAAATGGACCCTTTAGGTACAAACATGTACCTTTTGAAAAGGTACCGCCCTAGTGACAGCTTTTGTACCTTTATTTCTGAGAGTGTATGACTATTAATAAGCCCCCTTTCTCTATATATACAGTCCTTTTTTTTTAAAAGAAATCAATACTTTTATTTAGTAAGGGTGCATTAAATTGATCAAAAGTAACAGTAAATACATTTATCATATTACAGAATATTTCTGTTTCATATAAACACTGTTCTTTTGAACTGTCTATACATCAAAGAATCCTAAAAATATATTGATTTCTAAAAAACAAAAAAAAGCAGCAGCACTACTGTTTTCAATAACAACAACAACAATAATAATTATAAATGTTAGAACAGCAAATCAGCATATTAGAATGATTTCTGAAGGATCACGTAAAGGATGCTGACAATTCAGCTTTGATCACAGGAATAAATTACATTTTAAAACATATTCAAAGGAAATAGCTTCTTTAAATTGTAATAACATTTCACAGTATTACTGTTTTTACTGTATTTCTGATCAAATAAATGAAATCACAGCTATAGGAGTTGATGGAATCAATGTTTTTACAAAAAGAATCAATTCTTTTACTAGAGTCGACTCTTTTAAATGGACTCTATGAATTTGTTTCTCTTGTTTTGCTGGCTAAACAGCAGAAATGTTATGCCACATGGCCTCCTAGCTTAATGTGTCATAGTTAAATTTTTGACTGACGTTAAAGTTGTTAGAAGATGCAATTTTTTTTTCTTTTGTAGACTATTTGTACAGTATGTCTTTGATTTGATTTACTTATAATCAGCGAGGGTCACTGTTTAAATGAGTTAGGTTAACTGGCCTGTAAAACAGTTTACTTATCCACCAAAGCCAATTTTCATTTACATTTGATGCTTGTCAAAGTTAATTGTGGACCTTGATGCTGGTTTGAGTGTGAAATCCTGTATAAACACATATGAAGAGTTCATTTCAAATGATTTGATGTCTTTGACTCAGTCAACCTCCATAACAACACAAATGATGCACGTCAAATGTAGAAGAGGCACAGACACGTAATGAGCTCAGACCCGCTTCCCTAAATCAAAACTTATTTTCTTAAAAATCAAATCACAGCTTTTAAGACAAGCAGATTCTGACCTCATAACACTGTATTGGAATAAATCTCTGCCTCTCGCAGAGCAACACACACAGATATGACAGAGAGGGCAAGCTTTACATGCTAAAACTTAATATCTGTTTTTAAAATTTTATACATTTTTATGTGACGCTTACAGTTACTTATATTTTTCAGCAAAAAAAGCTTAAGTTATGTTATTTAAACTGATTTACACTAAAAGTAGGTGGTATAGAAGTGAAATATTTTTATTATCACCAACAATTTACCTTAAAATGATGTGCTGTGTTTTTATATAGAATAGCACAAAGTATAAAACATTTTTTTTTTCTTTTTCAGATTTTCAGATGTCATGAGCAGATGTAATAGCAGGTTGCTAGTACATTTGAGAGGCTCTTAACTGATCACTGCAATCACACAACATACATAAACACAAAATACATAAAAAAGATGCATGAAACCGCCAGAAATCCAAATATTTCATATATTAAAAAAAAACAAAAAAACATAAGTGTTGTGTCAATATCATTTTGTGGAAGTCAAACGATTGAACGTATTCAAACAATGAAAGTGCAGCTAATAAAATTTAATTTACAAACTATGTCCATTTTGCCCAAAAAAGTTGTCAATGGAAAACTACATTTCATTTGCACAACTGGCTTTTCTTTATAATTTTTTTTAAAATTATTTTATTATTATTATTTATTGGTAATGCAGGCTGTTTTGTATGGAAGCTTGTTTCCGCCACAGGATGAAATAAATAAAAGGGTAATTGCAACTTTTTACCTTTTCTGGCTTTTTTTTCCCTCAGAATTCTGAGTTCAGAATTGCGAGATATAAATTTACAAATTTGAGAAAAAAAATCTTAATTACAAGATACATACTCGCCAATTTAAGGAAAAGTGTCTAAATTGTGAAATATAAACTCGCAAATTTGAGGAAAAGAGGCTAAATTGTTAGATATATTCTCACAATTTTGAGGAAAAGAGTCTGAATGGTGAGATATAAACACATTTGAGGAAAAGAGTGAATGTGAGATATAAACAAATTTGAGGAAAAGAGTGAATGTGAGATATAAACACAAATTTGAGGAAAAGAGTGAATGTGAGATATAAACACATTTGAGGAAAAGAGTCTGAATGGTGAGATATAAACACATTTGAGGAAAAGAGTGAATGTGAGATATAAACAAATTTGAGGAAAAGAGTGAATGTGAGATATAAACACAAATTTGAGGAAAAGAGTCTGAATGGTGAGATATAAACACATTTGAGGAAAAGAGTTTGAGGAGGAAAAGAGTCTGAATGAATGTGAGATATAAACACATTTGAGGAAAAGAGAGTGAGATGTGAGATATAAAGTTTGAGGAAAAGAGTCTAAACACAAACACTGAATGGTGAGAGAGTCTGAATGGAGGAGGAAACACTTTGAGGAAAAGAGTCTGAATGGTGAGATATAAACAATCGAGTCTGAATGGTGAGGAAAAGAGTAATAATATAAACAAATTTGAGGATATAGAGGAAAAGAGTCTGAATGGTGAGATATAAACAAATGAATTGAGGAGGAAAGAGTGAATGGTGAGATATAAACAATTTGAGGAAAAGAGTGAATGGTGAGATATAAACAAATCAAATTTGAGTGAATGTGAGATATAAACTTTGAGGAAAAGAGTCTCTGAGGAAAAGAGTATGAATGGTGAGATATAAACAAATTTGAGGAAAAGAGTGAATGGTGAGATGAGGAAAAGAGTCTGAATGGTGAGGAGGAAAAGAGTGAATGGTGAGATATAAACACAAATTTGAGGAAAAGAGTGAATGTGAGATATAAACAAATTTGAGGAAAAGAGTCTGAATGGTGAGATATAAATAAACTGAATGGTGAGATATAAACAAATTTGATTTGAGGAAAAAGAGTGAATGGTGAGATATAAACAAATTTGAGGAAAAGAGTCTGAATGGTGAGATATAAACAAATTTGAGGAAAAGAGTGAATGGTGAGATATAAACAAATTTGAGGAAAAGAGTCTGAATGGTGAGATATAAACAAATTTGAGGAAAAGAGTCTGAATGGTGAGATATAAACAAATTTGAGGAAAAGAGAGTCTGACTGGTGAGATATAAACAAATTTGAGGAAAAGAGTCTGAATGGTGAGATATAAAAATTTGAGGAAAAGAGTCAATGTGAGATATAAACAAATTTGAGGAAAAGAGTCTGAATGGTGAGATATAAACTGAATGGTGAGATATAAACAAATTTGAGGAAAAGAGTCTGAATGAGATATAAACTTTGAGGAAAAGAGTGAATGAGATATAAACTTTGAGGAAAAGAGTCAATGGTGAGATATAAACAAATTTGAGGAAAAGAGTCTGAATGGTGAGATATAAACTGAATGGTGAGATATAAACAAATAAACAAATTTGAGGAAAACAGTCTGAATGGTGAGATATAAACTCGCAAATTTGAGGAAAAGAGTGAATGGTGAGATATAAACAAATTTGAGGAAAAGAGTGAATGGTGAGATATAAACAAATTTGAGGAAAAGAGTCTGAATGGTGAGATATAAACAAATTTGAGGAAAAGAGTGAATGGTGAGATATAAACAAATTTGAGGAAAAGAGTGAATGTGAGATATAAACAAATTTGAGGAAAAGAGTCTGAATGGTGAGATATAAACTGAAAAAGAGTGGTGAGATATAAACAAATCGAATGAGATATAAACAAATTTGAGGAAAAGAGTCTGAATGGTGAGATATAAACAAATTTGAGGAAAAGAGTGAATGGTGAGATATAAACAAATTTGAGGAAAAGAGTCTGAATGGTGAGATATAAACTCGCAAATTTGAGGAAAAGAGTCTGAATGGTGAGATATAAACAAATTTGAGGAAAAGAGAGTCTGAGGAAAAGAGTGGTGAGATATAAACAAATTTGAGGAAAAGAGTCTGAATGTGAATGAGTGAATGGTGAGATATAAACAAATTTGAGGAAAAGAGTATGAATGGTGAGATATAAACTCGCAAATTTGAGGAAAAGAGTGAATGGTGAGATATAAACTTTGAAAAGAGTGAATGGTGAGATAAAACAAAATTTGAGGAAAAGAGTCTGAATGGTGAGATATAAACAAATTTGAGGAAAAGAGTCTGAATGGTGAGATATAAACAAATTTGAGGAAAAGAGTGAATGGTGAGATATAAACAAATTTGAGGAAAAGAGTGAATGGTGAGATATAAACAAATTTGAGGAAAAGAGTCTGAATGGTGAGATATAAACAAATTTGCAAATTGATGAGAAGAACAAATGAATGGTGAAATAGAAATAAACTTTGAAAAAGAGTCCATTTTTCAATTTGCAAGAGTATTAAATAAACTCGAATTTGAATTCTGAGGAAATAAACAAATTTGATCTGAGTGACTGAGATATAAACAAATTTGAGGAAAAGAGTGAATGTGAGATATACAAATTTGAGGAAAAGAAATGGTGAGAGAGTCTGAATGGTAGATTAAACTCGCAAATATTTATTAAACAAATTTGAGGGAAAAGTGAATGATCTGTCTCGCACAAATTTGAGGAAAAGAGTGAATGGTGAGATATAAACATTTGAGTTTGGTGAGATATAAACAAATTTGAATATTGGGTGTATAAACAAATTTGAGGAAAAGAGTGAATGGTGAGATATAAACACATTCAAATGAGGAAAAGAGAATGGTGAGATATAAACAAATTTGAGGAAAAGAGTGAATGGTGAGATATAAACAAATTTGAGGAAAACAGTCTGAATGTGAATGGTGAATATAAACAAATTTGAGGAAAAGAGTGAATGGTGAGATATAAACTGAATGGTCATATAAACAAATTTGAGGAAAAGAGTGAATGTTTAAACAAATTTGAGGAAAAGAGTCTGAATGGTGAGATATAAACTCGCAAATTTGAGGAAAACTTAACAAATTTGAGGAAAAGAGTGAATGGTGAGATATAAACAAATTTGAGGAAAAGAGTGAATGGTGAGATATAAACAAATTTGAGGAAAAGAGTATGAATGGTGAGATATAAACTCGCAAATAATCTGATATTAAACTCGCAAATTTGAGGAAAAGAGTCTGTTTATAAACAAATGAGGAAAAGAGTGAATTTATAAACACAATTTGAGGAAAAGAGTGAATATATGAGGAAAAGAGTATGAATGGTGAGATATAAACTCGCAAATTTCAGAAAAGACTGAATGGTGAGATATAAACCAAATTTGAGGAAAAGAGTCTGAATGGTGAGATATAAACAAATTTGAGGAAAAGAGTCTGAATGGTGAGATATAAACAAATTTGAGGAAAAGAGTGAATGGTGAGATATAAACAAATTTGAGGAAAAGAGTATGAATGGTGAGATATAAACTCGCAAATTTGAGAAAAAGAGTCTGAATGGTGAGATATAAACAAATTTGAGGAAAAGAGTCTGAATGGTGAGATATAAACAAATTTGAGGAAAAGAGTCTGAATGGTGAGATATAAACAAATTTGAGGAAAAGAGTGAATGGTGAGATATAAACACAAATTTGAGGAAAAGAGTCTGAATGGTGAGATATAAACAAATTTGAGGAAAAGAGTCTGAATGGTGAGATATAAACAAATTTGAGGAAAAGAGTGAATGGTGAGATATAAACAAATTTGTGAATGGTCAAATTTGCTGAATGGTGAGATATAAACACAAATTTGAGGAAAAGAGTCTGAATGGTGAGATATAAACTCACAAATTTGAGGAAAAGAGTCTGAATGGTGAGATATAAACTAAGTCAGAATTGCCTTTTTCATTTTTTTATTTGTTGGTGGAAAAAAATACAATAATTGCAAAATGTAAATGAAAAATTCTGAGAAAAAATCTCTGAATTGCAAGTTATAAATACCTTTATTTATTTATTATTCTAATTCTGTGGAAGGAAAAAAGCTGCCATAGTTTTTATTTAATAATCAGTGAAGGGTTTCAGTGATTCATGCAGAACACAGTTTGATTTTTTGATTGAACTGATTGAATCATGAAATGTGTTTTTGTCCCGACTTAACCTCTCTTTGGATATCATATTTTTTGTTTTTGTTTTTTAGTTATATGCCCATGAAGGGCCTTGCACTACCATACTGCATTTGCAACACTGGCGTTTTGCATAATGCCAAACCTGAAGAACCTGTGAAGACTTGCTCCATTTACTCTTTTTATGTATTTAATTAAATCAAAGCTAGTACATGACCTGATTACATTTGCGTTTCCTTCAGATGTCCAGGATGAGACTGATGTCTTCTGGACTGGCCGACTCACAACGCAGCACATTAACTAATCAAATTAACATGGCTACTTGTGATGCAAATCTGATGTGATGTCACATCTGTTGCTGAGGTGATAGCAAAAGGGCTAATGACACATTTCTGTCAATGCATCACGCTCAACAGAGATGTAGTTTGAATCCAGTTCAACATAAACCCAGATCACTGACATTTACTGTCTAACAGCAGGTGGCGCTCTCAGGAACGAATGTCAAATACTGAAGGATCTTTATTTTCTGATAAAAAAATAAAACAAAACAAATATGCATATTAGCATACAGTCATTTATATAGCTACGATACCACAAAGTAAATATTTGATTGCTATTGTATGTTATTTGTGGCTCGTGGTTGATATTCATACAGGCTCATATTTATTCACCATTACAACGTGTGCATCATCAAATCAGAATCATACTGCATACACATCAGTATTCATCAATGTAAATTAATAGATCTTTTTCTGATATATCATGAATACATTTTTATTTTTTTTAAGATTATACTGTATACACTACCAGTCAAAACCTTGGACACAGTTAACTGAATTTATGTCACGATTTGTCATAAATTGTTAATGTTAATTTGTATGTAAATGTAATTAACATAAATTCATATAGATTTATTAACATTAATTCATACTGTTATTTCATTAGTATTAATATTTAACCTCCCCCTCCAAAAAAAAAAAAATATTAAATTATATTAAGTTTCTTTAACTATGTACTAAAAATTTATTCAGGCATGTAATAAAATGCACTTATTTTATACATACACGTTTTTACATTGCACTATAATTACAATGTTTTTTGCTAAACAACATTAACACAATAAGTACATTTGTAATTTATTAATTCATTTATTACTTATTTGAAGTATGTAATAGTTAGAAACACTTAAAGTGGGATGTAATATTTTATTAATTTTAAACAATTTAATTTTGATCTAATGTCTTATGGATAAATGCTTTGTAAAATTTTAAGTCAGAGCCAATAGTAACAGAAAATTACATGGCATTTAATACCATGTTATTTGGTCACTACATAATTCCTACACTTCCATTTGCATTCTTTCATAGTTTTAATGACTATAATTAATTATGATTAACATTAAAAAAGTGTGTCCAAACTTTTCTCCGGTAGTGAAAACATCCACATAAACTGAAAGTAGATGTGTACATTAAAACACAGACTAGTTCTCTTTGAGTTCCTCACTTCTGCATGTATAACATCTGTAAATATACTGACAAGAAAACATCATTCTCATCTGTCACGTGTCTGAACTCGTGTATTCAGCTAGCTCATCGAAGTCTTACTTGTACAGTATATGATCATATAGGACTATGAAGAGGACATGAAGGCTTTATTCTATTGTGTTGCGTTCAGGTTTCTCTGGACTTTCAGCTCAGGGTTGAGACATATTTATTGATAGATTCATGAAGCAGCCAATAATAGAAATACAACATTGATGCTTTGTTCTGATGCTGCTGTCAATGTCGTGGTTCTCATTATAATAAAATCATCACATATGTGGAAAATGTAAATAATAGAAAGTCATGCTTTGTGCTTTAATGTGTGTTATCATGACCAATGAAAGCAGAGAAGCAGTGTCTACATTCAATCGATCTGCTAGAGGAAGCCTGAGCTTCGGGTTGATTGAATTTGCCCATTAACTTGAACATCTCTTATCATATATCGTAGTGTGGCGAAATATAGATATCCAAACTCATTTTAATTGGCCAGAGGGTGAACATATGTCATATAGCATTCAGAAATGTCATGCACTGGAATTTGTGTTTATTGTTTTTGTAGCCTTGCTATTCTGTTGCATGATGGGACACCGAGACTAATTTAACCGATTCTTTGTTATATGTTTGGTAGAACTGTGATTTTATTTGCCTACACACATACAAAACTGAACACTGATAGAAATGGAAATTCAAAAGACTTATTTTAAGTTTTTTTTTTTTTTTTTATCCCAGCATTTGTTGACTGAACAACACATTTGTCATGTTTTCAAATGTTCATTAGTAATTAACGTTTCTGGGGAATTCTTACAAAGCCTTTAAAGAACACCATATCAGGGTTATAATGTACCCCAAAATCCAAAAAATATTTTGTTAAATATTAATTTACATTATTAGTATTAAGAAAATTAGGCTAATTTAACATTGTGAAAAGAAAAAAAGAAATTGTGTAGTGTTTCTACATCTTCACAGTGTTTCTGATTAAAAACAAAAACATTGTTTGCGGACAGAATGTATTTGATTGCTCTCGTTACAGTAACGTCAATATAATGAGGATCATCATTGAGAATAATGAGAATTACAAACAAGCTCAAATGAAAACATCCGGATGCATTACAGTAATGAGGATTTAGGAATTATCATGACTATAATGTCACAATGCAAAAAAAAAAAATCTTCATGGGCTTATAAATAATGTAAAATATATTGTATTTTTTTTTTCTTTTTATTGTGTTTTCATGATGAAATATGACCTGGAAAAGGATAACAGTTTAGAGTTGACCTAATTGTATATGCTGTGATTAAAACCAATTGTCTATTGAGGGAAGAAAAAAAACAAAAACTCAACATTCACTTCTCTTAATTAGTGTTTTCTGTCAAAAAATCCCCAGATGTTTCTTACATAATATGGTTAAACATGAAAACCACATATTGCCCTTTAAAACTGATAATTATATAATAAAAAAAGAAAATATGCAAATTAACTGAACATCTGGAAAATGCTTGTACATGTTTTTTTTTGTTTGTTTCTTTAGAGGTTTGAGATCTTTTTGAGTATTTGGTGATTTGTGAATTGTGTTTTGTTTGCATGTTTAGCAGCATTATAAATGTTTCAGTTTAAAACAGTCTGTCATTTAATTTCAAAATACAACTCTGGGAGTATATATAAAAAAAATCAGTTCCCAGATTCACTGGGAATCGCCTTATTAAATTTGTAAAGTGATTTTTGATTGTTTATATGTTAAAAAAAGAATTGTTTTATATGTTAGTACTGCCACAATAAAACTGGAGTGAAAACATTGCAATCTTTATTTTTGCTTAAGATTTGAAATTTAAACCAACATTCTTAAATGAAACACATTTCTGATAGATAACAGTGAAATGAGCTTGAAATGAAAATATGAAAAAAAGAAATACAAGACATTAGGATTCAAATGTTACTGACATGTCATTCATATAATTGTGATTTAACAAATGTTTTCCTGCAAGAAAATATTTTTATTGTAAAAAGTGTGCACTGTTTATTACAGAATATAACATTACATATGTAGTGAACATTAAAAGCCAAGGTGCTGTAGTGAAATGCATAAAGCTATGATAATATCCACAAAAGCTTGTCAATCTGTTTTAAAATGTACTGTATCAGAGGTGACGTTTTCAGCACTGAGCAAAAATATATATTTGTGTTTTTTTTCCGGGTTTTATATATATATATATATATATATATTATTTAAAGCTACAAGCTAAAAAGAAATGCTTTGGATCAAGCAGCAACTTCCAGTTCTCATTTAACAAATTCCATCATTTGTTTCTTCCAAAGATGCATAAAGATCCACTTCTTAGAGCATTTCATTCTACCTGACAAACTTTTCACATTATTTCAATCAACTTTCACATACCACACACACACACGCACGCACGCACGCACACACACACACACACACACACACACCACACACACACACACACACCACATACACTTCAATGATCCTGTAACACATTACAGAAATATTATTCCTTTTAACTAAGCTAAAGAAAGTGTCCATGTAATAAATAAAGGTAAAATGCAACTCTGTAAGCCTGTACTCCATACAGAAGCTGTGAAACTGAGGGCTGTTAAAGGTCCCATATTGTACACCTTTCTGGAGTTTTATTTTAGGTTTTGATGTCCTTAAGAATATATATTTGCGGTATAAGTACCAAAAACATCTCAATATATTTTTACAGCTCTTCTCTCAGGAGCTCTGCTAAAAACAGGTCGATTTGGCCTGTCTAATTAATATTCATGCGCCTCTCTTCTGATTGGCTTGTTGTTTTCTGAGTGACGCACGGCCAGGCCAACCACAGGTAACAAGGGTCATGTAGGGCCGACGTCACGATTACGTCACCGCGCTAAGCTGGAAGCAAAACAATCCAGAGCAGATTCAGCTTCATAAGGAGATTAAAATATCATCTTGTTGTGATGTTGGGTGCCAGAATCAACGTAATACAGCCTCAAATTAGATATTTGCTCGCATAGCTGCTGCCACTGCCAGACAAAAAAACGACGACAGCTGTGGTTAAACGCAATAAAACGAGTGGACTGGACAGAAACGATTTTCAAAAATGATCGTGTTTGCAGTGCACACTACTTATCAGAAAAGGTGGGCGGTGCTCGGGATGGTGACTGAAGGCGGTGACTGAGTAGTTCGGACGTCACATTTTTACAGAAGTCACAAGTACTCGTGAAAAAACACAGCTACTTTATGCAGGCTGTGTGCACTTTACTGTAGATTGACTGTTTTGAAACTTATATGGTAGTTACACAGCCCCTAGATCTCTGTTATCATGAAAAAAGCCAGGGAATTTCAGTTTTGACAATATGGGACCTTTAAAGGCAACGCATGACACACAGAGATCTGCTTCAACAAGTGACTCATCGTTTCAAAAAATATATATATTCAGAGACAGTCCAGAGGACAATACTTAGCACAGTCAATGAACAACTCATACAATCGCTAAATGGTATTTCCCATCTAAATAAATGAATGGGTATATATTTGATTGGCTGTGTGCAGAAGCCTTGCGTTGTCATGTGACGTCAACACACATCAGCCCATGCAGCAGTTAGGGTTGGACATCTTTTTGCTGTGATTTCCAGACAGTTTGGCCACTGATACGGGCTCTTTGAACTCATCAGCGTGCTTCGTCACCTCTCTGAAGTGCAGGACAGACAAAACATTCAACATATGACACCTTCACCAGTATTCACAAAGTGTTGACTTTCAAATATAAGATTAGGCTAATATGTAAGTATATTGCTGGGAATTTGGTAACAGTGGGGCTGGGCAATTAATCTAATTTTATTTTCAATTCCAATTTTGGCTTCCAATGATTATGAAAATGAAATAATATCATCAGGTTCACAACAATGTTATTGTTTTGTCTACCTCTCCCTAAATGCTTATTTATTTTGATCTGATTTATTTTCATTTTTTATATATATATTATTAATTAAATGTATTATTTATTTAATATTTATATTCAGTCAAACCAAAAATTATTCAGACACCAGATATAACGTTTTAATTTTTTTTACTAGTGAGTACAGGACACTATAGTTCATAAATGTAAGTGAGGATAGCAAAATAAAGTAAACTGTGACATATTATACCCAAAAACTCTTCATACAGTGGACTAGCAGTAAAACTGATAAAAATTTTGGATCAAAAATTATTCAGACACTTTGACCTGACCATGTTTTGCTTAAGTGTTTTTCTTTAATTGCTAATGTGACCTTTTAACACCACAGACTGAACAAAATTAAGCATTGCTTGGTAATTGGTTGGTTGACCTAAAGTGGTATTATCTAATTGTGTACCTAAATTTTAACAGCTGAATAATTTTTGGTTGATTGTAATCAATTACATACCTTTCTATCAAAGTTATCTGACATTATCAAGATTAATTTGTTCTGACAGTTTAACTCTGAGTTCTTGTCATATTTTATTACCATTTTTTAAACTATAGCAAATAATCTGTGATATAATGTGAGAAATGTTGAAGGTGTCTGAATAACTTTTTGTTTGACTGCATACATTATTTATTCAGCTCATTCAACTAATTTGTAACTTTGTTATATACATTTAAAAAATGTTTAAAGTTTAATATATTTAGTTCATATTAAAGTTTACATTTAAAAGTTTATATTAAAACATTTAAATAAATGCATGATGTTTCCAAAGTCTGTGAGCAATTGTGTTAAATAATCATATTTTTTTCTGATGTGAACTGAAGACGGAGACTTGCTGCATAACATACCATAATAAGGCTTGACAGTCAGAGGAACATGTTTTTATTCACTTCACAAGCTTCATCAAAACATTATGAAACTCAGTAAAACTGCTGCCCTCTTGTGCTTCATCTTAATATCACAATACTGTATGCAGTCAGTTCATCTGAAAGCTCTTTATCTGTGAATCTCACAAAAGCTGCTATCAAGAATAAGTGTCCGAAGTAATATTTTGATATTTTGCTTGTATTGTATTAAATTAATTGCATCACTGCTTTACACATTTATTTATTTATTTCAGTAAAATTAAATTACTGTAATGTAAATAAAAACAATCAATAAATAAAATAAAAAATCATAGTTTTAAATAAAATAAAATTTAATTTAATTTAAAAAGTTTTTTGGGAAAATTGTATTTGTATTTATTTATTTATACTTGATGTTTTGATCACATTGTGAAATGTGTTTTGGACATGTTTTTGCAAAATTCTTCTCAGTCTATTTGATCTATTTTGGTATTATTTTTGCAAATCAGATGTTGACTTTAACATGTACACCAGATTTAAACCACAGAATGTGTTTTGGGAGCAGAGCTTACCGGGCTAAATGAAGAACAGCCTCGATGATGTTGGATCCATCCTTTGCACTCGTCTCACAGAATAAGGCACTGTATGTCTGAACACAGACAGCAGCCACAGTTTAGCCCTTATACTAACAAAAAAACACTCTCTAACCGAGACTGTTTTAGGTCATGTTCTTTCATGTGCAGGTGGTAATGTTTTGGATAACTGTTCAAATCAAATCAACACCTAAAGGCAAAATTAAAGCACAGAAAAGGAACAGTTCTCCTAAAAATAAAAATGTTGTCATCATTTAATCACCCACATGTTTGTTTCATGGAATACAATCAGAATAATTTTTGAATCCAGGCCACTATTTGAGAAATATATATATAAAAAAACCGTCTTCCCAAGCCTATAATTATGTTGTGTGACAAAATAGACTTCAGAAAACTTGGAATATAGAGCATTAGTCATACAGACTATTTGTCATGGTGCATTCATGGTGTTGTAGGGCCCTTTTGAAGCTTGAATACTTCAGTCTCTGTTCATGGTAAACTGCAGTTTGCATGAGGGTGAGTAAATTATCACCATTTTCATTTCTGGGTAAATAATCCCACTAAAAACAAAAAACAAAACATAAAAAAAACAAAAAAAAAACGCTAAATCACAATGAATAATGCCTGGGCACTAACCATGGCCAGTTTTTCTCCGTAGCTGGTTGGAATACAGGTGACTCCATCCATTAGAGCTTCCTTCCTCAGATCCGTCTTGTTCCCCACAAGCATGATGGGAATGTCATCTTGGGACACATCCTGCACCAGAAAAGAATCGCAATCAGTGTCTAATTCAAACTGAACCAGCAACATCCTACATATCATCATCTTTTCCCATTGTAGTGTTTCTGTAAAAGTGCTGTATGTACAGCTAGTGGTTGAAATGAGTATTGCAGTCCAGATTCAAAATATTGGAGAGAGTTGTTTCTCCTCCCTGCTCATGCAAGATTGAGGACAAACAACAGGAACAAACACTATTAACAATTACACTATAAGTTGGTGAGTTGATTTATATGTTGTAATATGCCTCTTAGCAGTGGGCAGGGTCACACAGACCAAAACAAAAACATACATTCCAACACAGAACACACATTTCAAGTTAGAATACAAGTATGTAAACTTAGCATGTTTCCTAAATATTTGCAAGCATATTATGGTGTTTTATGCTTTTGTACAGTCAAAAAATTACATACAGCACTTTAATATTGCATATCATGGAAAACTCTCCAGTTACTAACATAACCTTGGTTCCCTGAGATAATGGGAATGAGCATTGCGTGGACTCACTCTTGGGGAAAACTGTTTTCCTCCGAATACTGAAGCCTGATTTGTTGATTTGCACAAACCTATGGCATTTCAGCCTGCCAAAATGGGCAAAGCCAACTTCCTATATAAATCGGTGCTGAATGCCATTTCATCAGAATCTTTCGACTGAGAAGCGTCAGCTTCAGCTTGCGTGCAGCTGTATAGCACTGCATGTCACCCAATGCTCGCCCGTTATCTCATGGAACCAAGGTTACATTAACTGGAGCATTCCCTGTTGAAACGGTCTCTCATGTTGCTTGTAATCATGCTTGGGGAATGATATGCCATAGCGCCATGATATAAACGCAGAATGAAGCCCATCCCTAGGGCACCACCATGAAGGCCCTAAGAAACATAGGCTAACTAGTGAGGCTCAGGCCACCAATCGGAGCACTCATTCAAGACAGTCTAGACCACTTACTAGAGGTGCAAAACAATTATTTGGACAAGATCTATGCCTGCAGGGCAGGGACGTCTAGGTTATAAAACCTGGCAAAGGTAGACTGTGATGACGACCAGCCAGCTGCTTCACAAATATCCCCAATGGAAACTCTGCTGGACCAAGCCCAGGAGGAGGCCATCCCACTAGTGGAGTGGGCTTTCACTCCAATAGGGCACTCAGATCCCACTGAGGCATAAGCCAGGGTTATTGCATCAACTATCCAGTGGCATAATCTCTGCTTCGTAACTAGCATCCCTTTAGAGCAGCCTCCAAAGCACACATTGTTCTGCTCTGACTGCAGAATTGGCTAAAGCACTCCACATTAAGTCCTGAGGGCGTGCACCAGGCAAAGTAAGTTAGCTCCCTGCTCGTCCTCCAAGGAGTGATGGCCTCCGCTATAGTATTGCTACCTTCATGGACCAGGAGCCGAATGGCGGTCTGCACTTGCACAGAGCTCCCCAACCTGAGTTGGAGGCAACCTTACGTTGCAATCGTAACAACCTTCCTTCTAGAGGTCAGTCCCAATTGGATGCCTGTCTGATACAGGCGAGGGGCCTTGCTTGGCAGTGTTTTTTAATGGATATACGTGATTGTATAAAGGAGTGACTTTTGTGTTTTTATTGTCCTTCCCCCTCTCCCTCCCTTTTGATTGGACCTTGAGATGTTGAGTATGTGTCTGTTGTTTTGTTTTGTTATATTTTGGATGTTATGTTGTGTTATGTGTGAAAAAAGTAAAAATAAAAAAACTGTTGATAACAAAAAAATAAATAATTACATACATTTTCAAATGTGGCTTGATGCTAATTGTACTTCTAATTATATTTTAAGATGTTTTCTTGTAAGCATAATAGATAGTTTGTGTTTCTGGCGGAGAACCTAACTTTATTTAGCAATATTAATTTAATGCTGTATATTGAGCAGTGGACAATGTTAAATCCTTATATGAGATACATTTCTGAGGAAAAATGCATTGTTGGTCGGCGCCACCTAGCGTGCAGGTGTGAATTAGCAGAAGGCAATCAATCGGTTCACGCTCATTGTGAAAGCACCGTTTGCTTTTTTGCATCGCGCTCAGTGTGAAATGGTCTTCAGACGGGGATCCTGGTGCTCATGGAAAGTGGTAACGCTTGATGCTACAGAAGCACTGTCTGAACTCAGGCTCTGCTTTAGGTCAAACCTGAGCAGTCACTCATGTTGGCTTGGCAGGCTGCTGAGTTAATGAGGCCCTCTGGTGATTTGAAGCAGCAGCCGAGCTAGACCGATATGACAGGAAGTGGCGCATGGCTTGCGACCTCTGAGGAATACTGGTGAGTCGAGGAAGGCTGTGGAATGCTAAGATGCCTCTTTGAGGGGAGAGGCGTCTCATACCCCTTCTGTTCAGAGCCATCACGGAAGAGAGGGAAGCGGAGATGGAAAAGAAAGTTCATTGTGACCTTCCAGGAAAGAATAGGGCAGGTCTCTGACGGGGGCTTGCTGGTGGCTCCCTGGCTATAGAAACTGTTCGTCAAGTCGGCAATGGGCAGGCTCATCCAGAGCTGACCACTTCACGCCGAGGTCCTCATCGTCATTGGTGAGGACACCTACAGCTCGGTGTTCAGACCAGGTCTGGCATCAGCTGGCTCGCTATGCAGTCGGGGTCACCCCATTTCTCTATTGGGTCTCTTCTGCGGTGATCAGGAAGGCTTATTTTCTTCTTCAGAGTCTAGCGAGGAGAATCCAAGATGGCGCTGCTATGTTCGGCCGCCGTCCGGGTCGCTCCGCTAAGACTATGCTTTTATTTACTTTTTTACTTACTTTTGATTTCTCTTTTTACACACATAACGTCGGCACTGATCACCTACGACAAAAGTACACTCTTGGACATTGGAAACCGCCTCACTAACCTGGTTCAGGACACTTTATCACCGAATCCATCGTGGCCTCTTGAGATTCTTCGGAACGCGGAGAACAAAGGACACAGGAGACGGAACAAAAAACACCGTGGAAATAGCGCGGGTATTCGCAACAGATTGAGGAAAAGGGCTCACAGTCCTCCTTTACCGAGCATTTTGCTCGCTAATGTCCAATCCTTGGAGAATAAGATGGACGATCTTAGAGCCAGGATAAGTTTCCAACGGGACATAAGGGACTGTAACATCATCTGTTTGTCTGAAACATGGCTCACGCCCTCGGTTCCGGACACTGCTGTAACGCCGTCTGACAACTTCTCTGTTTTACGGATGGACAGAACAGCGGAGGCCAGTAAATCCAAAGGTGGAGGAGTGTGTTTCATGACTAACAAGAAATGGTGTGACCCCAGGAATATCTCGTCTCTGTCGCGATCCTGCTCGCCTCATCTGGAACATCTATCCATTATTTGCCGCCCATTCTATTTACCCCGCGAGTTCTCCGCGGTCATCGTTACTGCTGCTTACATTCCACCTCAGGCAGACACCGGCTTGGCTTTGTCTAAACTTCACGACGTGATCAGCGGCTACATTAACAAACATCCTGACGCTGCCTTTATCATAGCGGGGGATTTTAACAAAGCCAACCTCAGGCAGGTCATGCCGAACTTTCACCAGCATGTATCCTGTCCAACTAGAGGACCGAATACACTGGATCACTGCTACTCTCAGTTTAAGAATGCCTACAAGGCCCGCTCACTACCGGCTTTTGGTAAATCGGACCACGCCGCCATTTTCCTCACACCGGAATATAAACAAAGGCTCGCACAGGAACCCCCGGTGAAGAGGGAAGTGACGCGTTGGTCCTCCCACTCTGAAGCTATGCTACAGGCGGCTCTTGATGACGTCGACTGGGACATGTTCAGGGCGAGCTCATCTGACGTCAGCGAGTTCACGGATGTAGCAGTGAGCTTTGTAAACACACTTACCGAACAAGCTACAGAAACGATAACTGTAAGGACTTTCCCTAATCAGAAACCGTGGGTGGACAGATCAATCCGTGATGCGGTTAACAAACGCACTGCCGCATACAACGAGGCTCTTTTGTCTGGGAATATGAGCGTGTACAAAGCATTGTGTTATGCTCTCAGACGAGCAGTAAGTGCCGCCAAACATCGTTACAAAGAGAGAATTGAGTCTCATTTTCAGCTCAATGACTCTCGACGCATGTGGCAGGGACTAAGGACCATCTGTGCCTTTGGAAACAAATCCTCCGCGGAGGTGAGTGCAGATCCGTCGCTGGCCGACGAATTAAACACCTTCTACGGCCGCTTTGATTGCAACGGCGGCAGCGCGGCTCTGCCGAGCAGCGCGTCAGGAAGCAGCAGGCAGAGAAGCGAGAATCATGTGATCACCGTGTCGGAGGACGAGGTTCGGAGGGCACTAAAGGGAGTGAACATCAGGAAAGCGGCTGGACCTGACGGGATCACAGGCCGGGTTCTGAGATCATGCGCTGATCAGCTTGCTAGTTTGTTCACTTCTATCTTCAACGAGTCCCTTGCTACCTCTGTAGTTCCCACCTCCTTTAAAAAATCCATCATCATCCCTGTGCCTAAGAACAATAAACCCTCCTGCCTGAATGACTATCGTCCAGTGGCCCTCACATCAATAGTCATGAAGGTTTTTGAGAGACTTGTTAAGAGCCACATTAGCTCCTCCATCCCTGTTACTTTGGACCCTCTTCAGTTTGCTTATCGCTCCAATAGATCAACTGATGATGCCATCTCTCACATTCTCCACTCCTCACTCACACACATTGATAGCAGCAATGGGAACTATGCAAGACTGCTATTCATAGACTATAGCTCAGCTTTCAATACTATAGTCCCCACCAAGCTAGCTGTCAAACTCTCAGACCTCGGCCTAAACACTTCACTCTGCGACTGGATTCAAGATTTCCTCACCGGCAGACCTCAAGTAGTGAAGGTAGGCCAGTTCACCTCCAACTCCATCACCCTGAACGTAGGAGCCCCGCAGGGTTGTGTCCTGAGTCCCCTGCTCTACTCTCTCTACACACATGACTGCGTGTCCTCTCACAGATCCACATCTATTATCAAATTTGCTGATGATACTGTGGTTCTGGGCCTCATTTCCAACAATGATGAGACCGCATACTTGGATGAGGTGGAGAGACTTACATCATGGTGCCAGGACAACTGTCTCTCTCTGAACGTGAGCAAAACTAAAGAGCTGATTGTGGACTTCAGAAAGAGACACCTGCTGCCCTACACTCCTCTTGTGATCAGCGGGACCCCTGTGGAGAGAGTAAGCAGCTTCAAGTACCTCGGTGTAAACATCTCCAAGGACCTGACTTGGACTACACACATCCAAACACAGGTTAAGAAAGCCAGGCAAAGACTGTACCATCTGCGACAGCTGAGGAAATTCAGGGTCTCACCAACAATACTGAAAACTTTCTATGCAGGCACCATAGAAAGTGTATTGACTCAGTGCATCTCAGTGTGGTATGGAAACAGCTCCAGCCAAGATTGCAAGGCCTTGCAGAGAGTTGTGCGCTTAGCTGAGCATATCTCTGGGTCTGCTCTCCCCTCTCTGCAGGATATCTACCTCAAACGCTGCAGAAGCAGAGCTGTCAAAATCATCAAGGACTCAAATCACCCTGGAAACTGCCTATTCACTCTGCTGCCATCTGGTAAGCGCTTCCGCAGCCTGATGGCAAAAACTGAGAGACTTAGGAGGAGTTTCTTCCCCATGGCCATCAGGCTCCTGAACTCAAACTCAGCCTCTTAACATCATCTGACTTACTTCAAATCACTAATCACACACTCATTATTCTCTACCTCATACTGTCAGTGTCATTTGCTCATTTGCACATTTGCACACAACACTTTCTGTGTCTTGATATCATATCTTATCTTATTTTTTATATTTATTTTATTTTTTTGTGATTGGCTGCTTCATGTCAACCATGTTCAACCTGTTTGCACATTCCTCTCTGTACAGTCATGCTTATCTTAATATTTAATTCTACAGCATACTGTCATGCACATTCTTTTATATTT
This sequence comes from Schizothorax lantsangensis, assembly GCA_027422415.1. NCBI lineage: Eukaryota > Metazoa > Chordata > Actinopteri > Cypriniformes > Cyprinidae > Schizothorax > Schizothorax lantsangensis. Next base: position 27,244,196 of record CM049851.1, read on the forward strand.
TATATTTTATTCTTTATATCTTATTTTTTATTCATTTTATTTTATGTATACTTCCCTTGTGTTGTATTTTTCAATATTTGCACTGTCCATGGAGCGGACCCGACTCTCATTTCACTGCTGGTTATACAATCTCTGTATAGTCGTGTATGTGACAAATAAAACTTGAAACTTGAAACTTGAAACTTGAGAGAGTTTCTTGCTGAAGGAGTTCTGATGAAATGGTATTCAGCTTCGACTTTTACAGGCAGTCGGCTCTGCCCGTTTGACAGGCTGAATTGCCATAGGTTTGTGCAGCTCCACAAATGTTAACAAATCAGTATTCAGAAGAAAAGGCAATGTGGAAGACTGCTTTTCACATCAAAATATATCTATGTAGACATGTTTACAAGATTCCTCTCCACTTTATAGATCATTTATGGAAACAAAGCTAAAAAAAAACACTTTAATCAGAAATCACTTTAACACATTATCTTAAGACTGTTCAGCAACTAGGCCTGTCCAGCTGAGCGACAGTTTTAAGGGTATAGTAGCACCCATTACAAATGGCCCATTTAGTTTCTAGAGAGATTTGACTCTACATAACTGAATTATGTCTGTTTTTGTGTAGGAAATACCTCAATGATATCGACCCATTCTCGCACATTCAGAAAGCTCTTCTCACACGTGACGTCATAGAGTAGGAGAACTCCATCGGCCCTCCTGAAGTAAGACTTAGCAATGCTCCGAAACCTATAAAAGAGACACCCGAGCAATCAACCTTTAGACCAAAGTACACTTTTGTTTTTACGCACACACTAGGGTATTCATAAAGTACATGTGATGTGAATTAATTAATTCATACGCTCAGCTTGCACATGCACCTTGAGGTTTATTTTGCACTTCACAATGTGGCAGTACTGGTTCAGAACATTATTTTAAGACACTATTTAAAAGCACAAAGACATTTTGCCACTGTTTTGTCAACATTTTGTCAACTGTACAACTGTGCCCCTAGAGGTTCATGATGGAACTTCAGGGGGTTTGTGATCATTACACACACTCATCAACCACTTTATTAGATGCACCTGTTCAACTGTTTGTAAAGGCAAATATCTAATCAGCCAATCATAGCAGAAACCCAATGGACCCAATTGGGCAAATAGAGCATCAGAATGGGGGAAAAAAAGAAGATTTAAAGGGCACCTATTATGCAAAATTCACTTTTACATGTTGTTTGAACATAAATGGGTGTTGGCAGTGTGTGTGCACAACCACCCTATAATGATAAAAATCCACCGTTCCTTTCTTTTAATCCCCATAAATCATAAGCAGTGTCTCAGAAAGAGCCGTTCGCAGAATCTGTAAAATGTGATGTCACATTTTACAAGCCCCACCCACGACTGTTGATGGACACTGCTGTATTAGCAGAGACCCCGCCCTGAGTGAGCCGCACACAATCCGCCATGTTTATCTTCACGCTAGAGCATTTAAAAGCAGCATTCAAATAAGAAATGTCTTCTTATTAGAGCTACAGAAATTATTCATTCAAGACTGATTTTCTGTTTTTATTTTATTGTTTGGCTCATATTAACAGCTTAGACAGCAGTATAGGTACTGTATATTACACTGCTGTCACTTAATACACAGATCTAATATGAACATGCAATTTCTTTCCCAGCTGTTTACCTTCACAGGCATAACCGACTGTGTTTTTGTAACTTATGTGTGTTTTTAACATAAACTTGTGTGTATTTGACAGTTTAAGCACAATAAGACATGAAAGAGAGCTTCGTTTAATACTCACACTTCTTCTGTGCGGATGTGTGCTCAGAAAACCCTATATCAGAAGTTTAAACTGATACAAAGTCTCTTTAAGACAAGTCATGTCACTCGGCGGCCATCTTTGAAATGCCTCTTGGGCATGCAAGTGCAGCTCCTATCTCTTTGAATGGGGAAACATGAAATTATCCAAAACTGGTCACCAAGCTTACGATTAAATTTCATATTTGAAATCACCAATGAAATCTGACAACAACTGTATCATAAATGTTGTTTATTTTGCTGAAATAGCATTTAAAAAAGCTTATTTCTCAGGCTAGACCAGCCAGTGCGCATGCGCAGTCCTAGGCGCACGTCTCAGAACGCTGACTGTTTCTATAGCAACCGGGACTTGTAACGGCAGCTGCAGTGACGTGCTGACTTTACCGATTAGCGATTAGCTCTTTTGCTCAGAAGGCGGGGCTTCGTTCGATAGAGCAGCCATTTTGAGTGTTGCATTTTTCCCCATTCAAAACTATATGAGTGGTACATCTTGGGTATTTCTATAGTCTTTGACTGAAATGGCTTTAAAACGCATGATAGACATGATAATCAAAACCAAACAGATGTTTTTTTGGCAGAGTATCTGAGGTACAAGTTGTAAAGGCACAGCCCTATTCTGGAAAAGGGGGCAGGGAGCAACAGCTCATTTGCATTTAAAAAGACATGAAAACAGCTTGTTTCTGCTTCCACTCAAAATAGGCATTTTCAAATGATATAATAAATGATCTGTTGGGTATTTTGAGCTGAAGCCTCACATGATGGGGACACCTGAAACTTATATTTCATCTTGTAAAAATGGGCACAATAAGTGCCCTTTAAGTGACTTTGAACGTGGAATGATTTTTGGTACCAGACAGGCTGATCTGAGTATTTCAGAAACTGCTGATCTACTGAGATTTTCACACACAACCATCTTTAGGGTTTACAGAGGATGGTCCAAAAAAGAGAAAATAGCGGTTAGTTTCGGTTTCCCTTTTTAAACAATGAATACAGACGTCTGCCACCTGCTGGTCTGGAAAGTTTTTTCCTTTCATGCAGGCACAGAATGTAGGTGCCAGTTGGCCGTTTGCTGTAATTTTTGCTGTGTTCAAGCACAACGTTTTGGCCCAGACACAGTCAACGCAAGGCAACGACACGGTCAATTTCATTGATGCTTGTTCTTTGATGTCTGTTTGGTGTGTCACGGCCTTTAGAGTTCATACCATGGAGTATAAATATGTTTTGGTTGTGTGTTTCATCTTGAATTTGGCCGCTGGGATCTTACCTCTCCTGTCCAGCTGTGTCCCATAACTGCAGCACAGTTGGAACACCGTCCACCACCAAGGTTTTCATCTGGAAATCCACCCCTGCAAGGAAACAGACACAAACGATTTCACAAACTTTGTGAGAATTAGAGATTATATTCAAGTGTGGTAAAGAGTTAGAAAAGTCTTACCCAGTGTGGCGCTAGTGTTGCCTTTGAACTCATTCTTACAGAGGCGAAGGAGGAAGCTAGACTTTCCCACCGCAGCGTCTCCCGCCAGCACAATCCTGTAAGCTTTCTCTGATGGAGGCTGAGTCACTGCCAACACATCCTCCTCTCTCTGCACACATACACACACATTTGGGCTTCAGAACTGAGATTTGTTTGAGTTCAGGATTTAGAATGCTGTGGGTCAAATTTAAGCTTTTATGATACTTCTGGCAGGTGAATCCAGTACCTCTGTGAAGATGGCAGAGAGGCATTTCTTCCCTGATGCAGTAACATCGCTTTTCTGAGCAGGTTGTGATGGAGTCCAGCTCAGAACGGATTCGCTGTCTGACCCAATCACAGCCTCTTCTCGCACTTCCAGAACCTGTGAACACACAGCTTATTTTAAACCAAGAGTCTGAGCCATTCTCACTGATACTGAAATGACAGCAAGGTAAGCATACAGAGAAATGCCTTTGAATTATTCATTATCTGTTCATATTTGCCTTTTTTTTCTCAAGAGGTTTTATTCTTGAGAGTCAGTGTTAAAAAAGTTAATTAAGAAAACTACTTTTATTTTTCTTCACTAAGACGTTCAAGACACTCTGTCCTTGTGAAAAATAAGTGCTTAACTGTACTTAATGTAAACTTGTAGTGCATTTAAAATCTTAAAAATAAAAAAATAAATTAATTGCAGATAATAATATTAATATAATAAAAAAATAAGTGTACCTAGAGAGCATACGTTTATGACTATGTTTCTGAACACACTTGAGTGGACATTGTAATAATGTGAAAGTTTAAGTTTAACTTAATTTTTTTTTTTATAATTATTTTTTAAATAATATTTTGTTGTGCTTAAAAGAAGCACTCTTATTTTACTTTATTTTGATGTTGACTAACATACTTAAGCACATGTAAAGTACTTGATTATCATTTTAACTGTAGTATTTGATATTTCCTTTTTTTAATATATTTTAAATGTACTAAATTGCATCTTCATTACAAATCCGTAATTACAAATATATGTAAATACAAGTATGTAATACTATGTAAAGACATACAAGTTTCAATAGAAATTACATTAAAGTATATTTTAGTAACATAAATGCTTTTCAGTACATTCAGCAGTACAATTTAACCATATTTCAACAGACAATAGAATTAATAAATCACAAATAAAGATGTACTTAAGAAAAAAGGCAAAGTTCAGCTAATTGCATTTAATCTAAATTTAAAGTTATAATATATTTTCATCATTGCAATTAAGTGTCTGAAAACATTACATTTAATTCACACTGAAGTATATTCCTTTAAGTACTCTTTTTAAAGTATGCTAAAATGTACATCTTTACAACAAGGGTGTGCAATGTTATAAATGAAATGAAAACCTGAAGAAAAGTGAGATTGTCTGTAGTGTTTGATCGGTCTGATTTACTGATATCTCATACCTCTGTATCTGAAGTGTCTCCAGACACAGTGGTGTTGCTGTCCTCTGCTTGCACAGGACTCGGACTGGACGTTCTCTCATGCTCGTAATCGTAGCCGTTATTTGAGCGTAGGGTAGACATGCCGCTGTCCACGCAGCTGTCGGGGAGACTGTCTTCCTCACAGCTGCGTCTGCGCATGGGGTCACACAGGGCCAGAGCCAGAGAATCACAGCTCGGTCTGCGCAGACCCTCCATCAGCCCAAACTGATCAAAGTCCTCGTCCACACATGTGTTATAGCACCTGCGGAAGTATTAAGTGTGTCAACATCACAGTTACTAGAAACTAGATTTGCATTTCCTGAAGGAAATAGTTGTGCATTCATTTTAGAGTGTAGTTCTATGTAATTGAAAACCTGCATCAGAGTCTGTTTTCTGTCAGAATCAATGTGACGCTCTCTTTGCCATGTAAAGGATGTTATATGGTTACTTAGATGATTCAGAAGATAATTCAGTATGCAGATATTACAAAGACCTCATCTCTGTCAATTTAGAATGCAAACATTCTATCAGTTGATTTTCTATATTTCAAACTTCTGCATTAAATACAATATATTGGTGATACCATTCTGATTATCACACGATGTGTGAGATTTATTTTTTATTTATTGCATCAGTCAGTGTTAACCCTGATTTCACATTTTCGTTTAGTTGTTCCACTGTTTAGTACTAAAATAACTGAAACTAAAAACACTATAAGCATATTAAATAAAATAGTAATGACACAAACACACAACACAATTATTAAATTTACTGAAAACAAATAAAATAAATTAAAAATATTAGCAAAAACTATATAAAAAATTATTTATAGACACTAATAATTTAATAATACTTCTATATGTACATCTCAGAATGAATATTAATTTTATTTTAACTTTTTTTTGACAAAATAGCAAAGAATTTTAATATTTGCCATTTATCAGTTATAAGACATAACATGGAAACTATTTTTAGCTTGTTTTATTAGCCAACATTTTGATATTGGTGCATCAATTATAAAACAAAAAACAAGACACAAAAAAACAGACAGCAATAAAGCAGAAGTAAAGATTTTAAATGGAGTCTATATATTTGGGCTGAATTAATGCAGTGGTTTAATTACTAATGTTAAGAGTTTATAAAGTGTGATCAATATCAGTACATTTAGAGCTCAACTCTATATCTTACCGATCAAAATAAGAGGAACAGATATTCTTCCTGGTGCTCATGTAAACTCCAGGTGAGATCCCACTAACACGCTGTAAGACAAAAAGATCACGTCTGTCCTAATGGATATGCAGAAATGTAAATACAGTAAACTAGAACCCTAATCCACATCTCTTAAAAAGCACACAGCCATCAAAGTATAAGCCTGATCAGCAAACATTGCTCTCAAACAGCTTAATCCATTTGACAACAGCATCTAGAGTAAAGAAAGGCTCTGGACACAAGGGCTCGTACCTGAGTCTTACTCTTGCTCTGACTGCTCTCCAGCGACGCACGCAGACTGTCATTACTGTCATGGAGCTTTCTGTTTGCTGCCCTGGACAAGAAGAACAGTAGAAATATCATTTTGCAACAAAATCTGACAACTATAAAGCAAAAAAAACAACAAAAAAAATTAAACATGCTGGACTTCTACAAAAAATAAATTTTACTCTGGTACAGTCAGCGCCTTAAGAAAGTCAAGACTCCTACAAACTGGACAGATGGATGGATACTCTGTGTGTCTCTTAAAATGGACAGTGTTAGCAAGGTTTTTCACACTTATATGAAGCTGTGATTAATTGCATTGGCTTTGGCTGCATATTACTATTTGAAAGATCTTACAGCTACAGAAGGAGTGAAACTGTCATTAGTCTGGTAGGTAATAAGCATCTGTGCAAGAACAGTATATTAACACTTAGCAGAGAGGAGCACAAGGCATCTGTTAATTTTGTGTTAATCTCTGGAAAACCGCACAATTTTATACCATTATCACTCTTTGAAATGACTAGTTTCATGAGTAGGTTAATGATGTTCAGCATATATATAGGCTACATGGCTACATGTATTTCAAAAATATATAAAAAAATACATTAAAAAACTTTCAAAAATTATGATGATAATGTTAATGTTGATGATGAAACATTAATGATCAAATATTCAATGTATTTAATAATTTAAAAACACTTCAAAATCTTTATTATTATTTTTTTATTTTATTATTATTATTTTATTAATTTATTATTATTATTTTCTCTGTCTCTCTCTTTCTCTCCTTTATTCTTCATAATGGCTAACAATGCTATATGTTCCCCTGTAATGGCTTTTTTTGTTTCTCCCAATGTCACATATCAATTATACCTACACCTGTCATTCATTTTATACCTGACACACTCTGAGGAAGACTGAAGGCCGAAATGCATCAGTGTGTTTTATTCAACAGAGTTTTATTCATTTTTAATGTTTCTGTTGAGATGGCCATAATGTGAATAAAGGCTTTTTAACTTTTTTGGACCAGAAGAAGTGCCTTGGATTTCTTTTCTTTAAAAATATGTTCTGAAAATGCTTCATTGTTTCATTCAACCCCAACCGGGACCTTTATTCATTTAATTAGTAGAGATTACTAAGATCAGACAAAAACTGGGCTTTAGGAGTAAATTAACTGAGATTATATTGTAGAGAGCACTGGTGTCAAAAGTTTCTACAGTCTACTTAAGGTTTTGGGAAACACAGCCCTGAGAGTTTGAACAAGAAGAGAAGACATAATCAAATACTGTTTTCTGATTGGTCTTTTTTGATTTTTAGTATGCTTCACAAAGATGCAAGACAATGAGAGTGAATGTATGTGGCATGCATATGTTATTCAAACAGTTGTTTTAATAACAGATTTGCATTGTGAAATCTTGAACCATGACTACCCATGATTCTTATTAGCACAGGGTAAAGTGTGTACAGTGTGAAAATGGAACAAGATGATGGGTTAACAAGTGTAAAAGCTCATTTAAAGCGATAGTTCACCCAAAAATGAAAATTATCCCATGATTTACTCACCCTCAAGCCAACCTAGGTGTATATATGACTTTCTGCTTTCAGACGAATACAATCGGAGTTATATAAAAAAATGTCCTGGCTGATATTGAAGCCCAAAAAAGTGCATCTATCCATCATAAAAAGTGCTCCACATGGCTAATAAAGGCTTTCTGAAATGAAGCAGTGTGTTTGTGTAAGAGAAATGTCCATATGTAAAACTTTATAAACCGTAATCTCTAGCTTGCGTGTTCACGAGAGATTGGCGCTCCAGCGAATGACGTAGGCGTAATGTAAGCTCCGGTAAGAAAATGCTAGTCTCGCAAGAACCAAGTTTTGTTTTCAGCAAAGGAAGACTAGTTTCCTCTTGGCTTATATCAAAATCCTCTGACACTTTTCTTTACAAATCCTCGTTTTGTACTTCTCATTCGTGACTGGTATTTTGTTTTGCTCTCTCCTCTGTGCTTCCGCGTTCGTCACCAACGTCCTACGTCATCCACTGGAACGTCACTCTCACGTGAACACGCATACGATAGTTTGCAGAAGCAAGAGATTATGGTTTATAAAGTTTTAAATATGGATATTTTTCTTAACACAAACACATCGTTTTGCTTCGCTTCAGAAGTTCATTAACCCCTCGGAGCCATGTGAAGCACTTTTTATGATGGATGGATGCACTTTTTTGGGCTTCAAAATCTCAACACCCATTCACTGCCATTACAAAGCTTGGAAGAGCCAGGCAGGGGCGTACATTTCATCTAACAGAAGGGGGGGACAATAAACAAAATTACATTTTTTCAATAAACAAAAAAAGAGCAATTTTTGAAGGGGACACAAATAATACAGCCAAAATTGTACTTGTAAGGATATATATGTGTACACAGCATATGTATAGCATGGATACCGTGTTTAAATATGAGTTTGGTTCATAGGTTCACCACGCGGCCATAGTATAATTATTATTTTGTGTCCTCCACATATTATTTTAGGTTTTGTCTAGGACTGAGGACTTCTATAGATATTAAACTGCAGCAAGCCCACTGATCTGTCACTTAACATCATATTGAGCAAAACCCAACACATCGGTAGGTAATCTATATGGTAGGTAATCAAAGGTCTACAATATTTGCCTAATATCAGTTCACACAGGTTTATCGCTGTGTTAGTTGTAGTGGGTGACATGCTACGGTATTAAGCTTGGTAACCTTATAATCGCTCACAGAAAAATACATTGGATATCATCAATTTTTTTTTGTCATGACTAGTTTATTAATGATCCAGCATAATCTGTATTAAATAGAAAGAATTATCTCACACGATGCTTAAAAAGAATAAAATAGCCTCGGCAACCTAAGATACTTACACATAACTACTGAGGAGCTTTGCTCTCTCCCACCGGACTCGTGTGTGTGTGTATCGGTAAAGGGGAAAGGAGGCAGTGGACCAAACCACTGTGAGGCAAGGGAGGGGGGACTCAAAACATTTCTGAATTTAAAACGCTTTTTTTGCATTTATTTTGTTTTACTACTTACACAATTTTTTTTAAGCATATGTCCATTATATTATTTACACAGAGTCTTGAAATTATATTTTTAGGGGGGACAACCCTCAGATAGGGATTCACGCCTATGGAGCCAGGACATTTGTTTAGTATAACTGATTGTATTCATGAAAGAAGAAAGTCGTATACACCTCAGATAGCTTGAGGGTGAGTAAATCATGAGGTAATTTTCATTTTTGGATGAACTATCCTTTTAAGCCACGAATGTGTAAATAAATTTGCTTAAACTTTATTTTAAGGTGTCCTTGTTACAGTGTAATTATACATTTAAGTACTGGGCAATATTAATTAACTACATGTACTTATTATATGATTATGGTTAAAATGAGGGTTTGGCTTAGGGTTACTTGCATGTAATTATGCATAATTTATTGTTATTATAATGGTACACGTAACATGTGTAACAAGGACACCTTAAAATAAAGTGTTACCATAAATTTGAATGGAGATACAATAAAAAAAAATAAACAAATAAAAAAAGAATTAATAGGAACTGATTGTATTTAAAGATGCTTGGCATTACAATTGTAAGACGTGTAAATATTGAATTAAAATGAAATTTTTAACTTCAATAAGTCTCAAAGTTCCTTGTAATGTAAGTGCATCTGGTTGCTAGACTCCATCTCCAGTTTGAATGTGTGTTTTGATTAGTATTTTTCTGATTTCTCAAAGAACCTGCAAGTGAATCTATCTCAAAATGGCTTTAATAACAGCATTAAATAAAAACATTTTGAAGGCATATCTGGCGTTAGCAAGAAGAGTTCCTAAGCTAGCAGTAGTTTCATGTGCAGTGTGTGTTCAACTCACTGAAGCACCTCGATCTGTCTCTCCAGGTTACCTCTCTCCTCAGAGAAACACTTCATAAGAGCCTCATCTCTGTACAAACACAGATCAACATATTTAGGATTAACCTGAACATATGATTAAGGGATCTAAAATATGATCATGCAGAATAAGGCATTAATATGTGCTAATAAACAGCCAATATTCTAGTAATATGCATGCTAATAAGAAACAAGTTAACAGTCAGGATTTTTGTCCTTAGACTAAAGTGTTACCAATTTCAGTTGATTTCTTAAGCTGGTTTATACTGTTCAACTCTGTCTGTTAAACATAGCTTTTGTTGGTTTCGCCTAATGTAGTCAGTCATTAAATATTTGGGTTTCCTGACAACGTTTTTACACCGTAACACTCATTATACTACAAGTAAACTGCGCTCTGTTTTGTAGTTACTAGGTGACAAGGTCCAGACATTCCTGTGCAGTGTGACGTGTGACACCAGGATATCCTGCTCTGATGACGTCAGCACTGCAAACACTCACAAAACTGGTTTACAGCTGCTCAAAGCCATCAGCAGGGGAACGAGAGTCTGCGTTCTTTCATTATTGACACGGTATTGACTTTACACATCCAGCTGGGAGTGTCAGACTGAGTCAGAAGAGACAGTCTGAGTTACTTCAGAGTACATACTTGATGGGCTTCTTAAAAATTCCTGGTCTGAAGATCTGAATCCAAAGGGTTTATCACATATTCATCAATAACTAAGTCAACTGTGACACACACACACGTACCGTTCAAAGTTGATGCTCTGGTCTGTGAGATCACTCTTGAGAGAGTCCAGCTCACTCTGCAAGAACGCAATATTAGTTTGGGACTCCAAAAGCTCCTGTTTCAACTTCTGGTTTTGCTGAAAGACGAATGTAAGACAAAAACACATTACATAACATCATACACAATTTTTAATGATCTATTCAGATTCAAATAGAAGCCATACCAGTAATAGCTCGTTGTTCTGCCGTTTTAGTGTTGAGGTTTCCTCTTTGAGGCTGATACTCCTATTTTGGTTTTCGATCTAAAAAAAAAGTAAATAAATAAAACAAAAAGTCCAAAATATTCTTATAAAACATAACGCTTCATACAAAACAAATTGTTTCAAAACAGTAAAATAATTTATCAATTATGAAACAAATTTGATTTTAGCTGAAAAGAAGCTTTACAGAAAGTTACTATTCATTATTTCGTCATTATTTAGCCTTAATTTAGTTCAGTGTTCAATTCAGTTCAAAAAAATTCAATGTTGCAAGTTCATCAATTATGAAATGAATAAATTCAACTATAAAGCAGCTCCAAAGAATTTCAAGCTCAGTTCAATATTAATTCAATAATAGGTAATTCAGGTTAATAACAGTGTCAGTGTTCACCAATTATTAAACAAGTTCAGTTCAGCTATAAGCAGCTCTATAGAAGACAATAGCATTGTTATTTAGTTTGTCAGTTTAATGTTGATTCAATAAAGTTCAATAACAGTGTCAATGTTCATCAATTATTAAAAAAAGATTAGTTCAGCTATAAGCAGCTCTATAGAAGACAATAGCATTATTATTTAGCTTAAGTCAGTTTAAAGTTCAATTACAGTGTCGGTGTTGCAGAGCTCATCAATTTTGAAACTAAGGCAATTCAGTTTTTAAGCAGCTCTCCAGATGACATTAGCATCATTATTCAGCTTGATTTAGTTCAGTGTTGATTGAATTCAGTTCAGTAACTGTGTCAATGATGCAAAAGTTCATCAGTTATGAAACAGCTTTGAATGCAGCTTCACAGTCCATAATAACATTATTATTTAGCTTAAGTCAGCTCAGCGTTGATTCAATTAAGTTCAATAACAGTGTCGGTGTTGCAGAGCTCATCAATTATGAAACAAACTCAATTCAACTATAAACGAGCACTATAGTCAACAATAGAGTCGTTATTCAGCTCGATTTAGTTCAGTGTTGAATGAATTCAGTTCAGTAACTGTGTGAATGATGTTTTGAATGCAGCTCTACAGCAAACAATAGTGTTGTTATTCAGCTCCAGTCAGTCCAAGTTTTGTTCTTATAAGACAGTGTGAGTGCAGTCAAATCGAAAATATTACTGAATATTAATTGTCTTTTAAACCCCATCTATTTAAACCACTTATGTCAGGATCACTATCGTCAAAATGATTGACACTTAGCATAGAGTTTGGTTTGGTGGTATGGTTCTGTTCTGGGCAAAAACTCCCTGCCATCCATGCAGCCTGTCATGAATGTGCAGGGAGAGCAGCCATAATAACCATAGAACAGAACAAAGCAGATATCATTAATGTACTTAAGTGTATCAACATTATTCAAGATAAACAGAGTCTGATTCAACGAGGGATATCAAAAAGCCAAGTCCTGACTGTGGTGAAAGGAGGAGTTAGGGATGGAGGAGCGTAATTTGCTCCTGAGCAAGCAAAAAAGCTGCTGAATAATACTGAATAAATCTATATAAGCCCATTGTTATTATGAATCAGTAGGAGTCAGTCACCATCTGCAGAGTCTGTATCTTCTGTTGTAGTTCACATATCTGAGACTCGTACTGGTGTTTCATGCTGCTCAGAGTCGCCTCGGCTTTTTTAGACTCCTATAAAAGAATAGAATCCATACACTGGTGTTAAAAAATATAAATCTTTGCATTTTATCAAAATTAAAAAAGGACTAAAATTGTAACATCATGAGTGAAAACTGGAAAAAAAAATGATAATAATGTAAAAATTCCAAATGTGTTGTGATAAGCTGAAATGATGACTGCATAGTTGCAAACAAGTCAAAATAATGTAGCTTTTTATATATATATATATAAAATATTAAAATAATACACCTGAAAAGCTCTGTAGAGATACTTTCTAAAACATTAGATCAAGACAATTAAGGTGACAAAAGGTTCAGGAATATCAGTGCACTTATGGATACAAATGCTTTTTACTTTTCACAGGGACTTGAACAGGTGCTGTTAAACAAACAGTCAGTTCATTTCATGTTACATAACGTGATAAGTCATGGAACACAGCTCTCAGATAAGGAACAAGAACAAATGCAGGGCTGTCGAAGATTGTCTGCACTAACATGTGATGTCATGGATAAATTAAGCCTTGAATGTGTTCCAAGACACTCACATGATCGGGCTGGATCCCAGATCACAGCAAAACACCTGTGCTAATTCATTTAGAGCCTCCTATATCAACTCCTAACTCACACTGTATCCATAGAAACAATATAAATACCAGCACTGAAGTAATATATAATCTATTCAAATGTTCATCCTTGATTATTGTGACAATGCAAATTAAAACTGTATATAAATGAATTGAGGGATGTCTGTAAAAAAAACATTAAATTGTTTGATATTTCATTTCAGCACAGTCCCTTAAAGATAAACAAGCAATACAAATCATACTTAGAAAGGTTTTTTAAGAAGTTGTATTTTATTGCAAGAATAATAAAGATTAAGCATACTGCATCTAACTGGATTACTCAAGTAATTGTCAGAATAATATTAAGTAATTTTGTTATAAATGTCTTGTTGTGTGTTTGATCACAAAAAAGTAGTACTATTAAACACTAGTATTAAACAGAGCCCAAAGATCTATACTGTACCTGTTCTATAAAAGAAACATTTTGCATATTGCATTTATATGTGTTTTATAAGCTCCAGATGCTCAGTACATGACAGAATATCAAGCGGTGTTACAGACGTTTATAAGGTAAAGTATTTACAGTACAAATAGTTTCTCTTAATGATAGGTCATGGGTGGGAAATTTGGGTACATTTTCTGCCTTAACTGAAACTGAAATGAGATTTCACTGTGGGCGGAGATACTGCGACATAGAAATGTTTGTCATGTCATGTTTTCAAATAAAAAAGAATCGAAACATTTTTAAAACAAGAAAAAAAAATTAATTGCAAAGCAAGTGTATATATCTTGAATTAGGCTTTTTTTCTTTAGCTCATCAGCTAATTTGCAAATAAATAAATTAAATAAATAATGCTTAATAATAAATAATAATTTTAAAAAATCTTCTGTTATGACCTGTAGACGTGTGTTTCTCTCTGTGGTGTGGATGCGGTGATCCATCTCTTCCTCCATCTCACTCAGCTGTATCGCCGTCTGATCCTGAGCTCTGAGCAAACACCAGCAGAACACACACTGACTGTCACATATGCAGTAATACACTTTAATAATGAACCAGTCCAACCAAACATTCTTTCTTCCGTTGAACAAAAAAATAAGATTTTTTTTTTTGAAGAATCAAACTAATTTTATTTACTACTGGCTTCCAATGTATGGACAAAAAAAAAAAAAAAAAAGTTCCAAGGAAGAAAGACAGTCATACAGGTTTGTATTACAATATGATAATATGACAGAATTTCAATGTCAGAATTTACAAAATGACAGAATTTAATTTCTGGGAGAACTATATGTTTAACTTAGGCTTTTAACCTTTTAAATTCTCAAAAAAACATTTTTAAGATGATATTCTGCATGCCCCTACCATTTATATGATAGTCACTCCCAAAACTCGGCAGCGTGTGTGTGTGTGTGTGTGTGTGTGTGTGTGTGTGTTGAAGGCCAAAGAATGATATATAGATAACAATGTATGCACTGTTCTTTAAAGACCCAGAAATTAACACACCAAGCTGAAGAAACTATAAATGTAGCATCACATTTGATCTTCACACAACCATATACAGAGATTACTTACAAATTGTAGTCCATTACTAAATAATGAAAGACGGTTCGTAACATAATCTATTACATTACACAAATTTAGGGTAATATAATCAGTTTTTGATTACTTTATATTAATTTTGATCTATTATCACATTGATTTGAATTGAACAATCTTGCATCATATAAAATATGAAGAAAAAGAGAATTTATAGAGAATTCATTCTTTGTTATCTACAAGTGCATTAAACATCATATTGCATCCGGGTTTCTCAAACTTGATGAAATGATAATTAATGAAATTAAAAAAATTTTTTTTTTTTTAATTATTTAAAAAAAAAAAAATCCAATCAAAATAAAGCACTAAAAATATTAAATATTTAATTTGTTAATGCTGCTTAATAATAGCTTAATTATAGTCATCTGACTAGTGGCCAGTCTGTCTGTGCAATTACACAAAACTAAAACACAGCGATTTTTAGAAAAGAATAAGATAAAATAAGAATTAGGAAGGATTAATAAATTATGAATAATTTGCTTCCATTTTTTGAATATTTTGTAATCATGTAATGAATAAAAATGTAGTGCTGTCAAACAATTAATCGCATCCAAAATAAAAGTTTCTGTTTACATAATATATGTACTGTGTATATTTATTATGTATATATAAATACACACACATACAGTATATATTTTGAAAATATTTACATGTATTTGCATGTATATATTTATATTAATATAATTTATATTATATAGAAATATATTTAAAATATAAACATAACTTATTTTTCTTAAATACAGTGGGGAAAATAATTATTTGATCCCCTGCTGATTTTGTAAGTTTGCCCACAAAAAAGAGAGAAGGGTTTATCATTTTTATGGTAGGTTTATTTTAACTGATAGAGACAGAATATCAAACAAAAAAATCCAGAAAAAAGCAGCATACAAATGTTAAAAAAAGATTTACATTTTAGTAAGTCAAATAAGTATTTGACCCCTTCGCAAAACATGACTTAGTATTTGGTGGCAAAACCCTTGTTGGCAATCACAGAGGTCAGAAGTTTCTTGTAGTTGGCCACCAGGTTTGCACACATCTCAGGAGGGATTTTGTCCCTCTCTTTGCAGATCCTCTCCAAGTCATTAAGGTTTCGAGGCTGACGTTTGGCAACTCGAACCTTCAGCTCTCTCCACAGATTTTCTATGGGATTAAAGTCTGGAGCCTGGCTAGGCCACTCCAGGACCTTAATGTGCTTCTTCTTGAGCCAATCCTTTGTTGCCTTGGCTGTGTGTTTGGGGTCATTGTCATGCTGGAATACCCATCCACAACCCATCTTCAGTGTTCTGGCTGAGGGAAGGAGGTTCTCATCTAGTATTATACGCTACACGTCCATTGGCCCCTCAATGCAGTGAAGTCATCCTGTACCCTTAGCAGAGAAACAGCCCCAAAGTATGATGTTTCCACATCCATGTTTGACGGTGGGGATGGTGTTCTTGGGGTGATAATCAGCATTTCTCTTCCTCCAAACACAAAGAGTCGAGTTGATGCCAAAGAGCTGGATTTTGGTCTCATCTGACCACAACACTCTCCCAGTTCTCCTCTGAATCATTGGCCAACTTCAGACGGGCCTGTACATGTGCTTTCTTGAGCAGGGGGACCTTGCGGGCGCTGCAGGATTTCAGTCCTTCACAGCGTAGTGTGTTACTAATGGTTTGCTTGGTGACTGTGGTCCCAACTGCCTTGAGATCATTAACAAGATCTCATTCCGTGTAGTTCTGGGCTGATCCCTCACCTTTCTCATGATCATCCTTACCCCATGAGGCAAGATCTTACATGGAGCTCCAGACCGAGGGAGATTGATGGTTGTTTTGTATTTCTTACAACAGTTGTCTCCTTCTCACCAAGCTTCTTTCTGATGGTCTTGTCGCCCATTCCAGCCTTGTGCAGATCTAAAATCTTGTCCCTGATGTCCTTTGACAGCTCTTTGGTCTTGCCCATGGTAGTGGAGAGGTTGAAATGGAAGATACAGATTCTATGGGCAGGTGTCTTTTATACACACAACGATCTGAAATTAGGAGTATCTTCTCAAAGTGACAGGACTAATCTGTGTTCCACATGTGCACATAACCAATCTGTGGGAGCCAAAATTCCTGCTGGTTGGTAGGGGATCAAATACTTATTTGACTAACTAAAATGTGAATCTTTTTTTAACATTTGTATGCTGCTTTTTTCTGGATATTTTGTTTGATATTCTGTCTCTATCAGTTAAAATAAACCCGCCATAAAAATGATAAACCCTTCTTTTTTTTCTTTTTTTAAGTGGGCAAACTTACAAAATCAGCAGGGGCTCAAATAATTATTTTCCCCACTGTATACACATGCATGTGTGTGTGTTTATATATACATAATAAATATGGACAGTACACACACATATATTACGTAAACAAAAACTTTTATTTTGGATGCGATTAATCACAATTAATTGTTTGACAGCACTAAAAAAAAGTAACTGTAGTCTGATTATGAGTATTTGAATGTAATGTAGTAATGTAATCTAATTTAGTATGTAATATGTGTAGTATTATGTAGTATTTAATTTTTGGAATCTGACCACATAATCCAGATTACATGTAATCAGTTCCTAACATATAGCAACTCAAGAACCAAAAAATGGTTATTGATACAAAGATGCTGCGAGGAATTTCTGAAGAAACTGAAGATTTGAACTCCACCCAGTTTCTAAACACCTGTATGGAAAGTACGGTGAAGAAAACTTGGTGGCCACACGAGTATGTATGAATGTATACACATGAGTTTGTGTACCTCTTTACAGCAAGTGCCAGATGCTCCATTTCTGTGTTCAGTATTCGGATCTCTTTAATGAAACTGAGAAGAACTCTTTCATACTGAGGGACGATTCTGGGCTCCGTCAAACTGATGTTCTGGTACACAGTTGATATCTGGTCAATCCTGCACACATAAAAACAACACCATTGAGCAATTTAAACACATCCATTAATGCTGATTAGAACAGAAACACAGTTAAATAAAACAGGGTTAATTCAGCTTAAGGACAATCATGTGTTTTTCACAGACATTATTCAATCCAATGGGGTTTATTACATCATTAACATGACCTGAAAAAGATGGTGCCAGGTTGTGAATAACTGCATGTGTTTGAGCCTCATGACTTTGCTGTTCTCTTTTATGAAGCAGCACTTGTGTCATCAAATGCTGCGGCAGATGAGTGAAATAAGAGAGGTATTGATAGCCCACGACTAATCAATGTTCTGTCGACTTTAGCGTGGCGCGATGGTGATGTGTCTCATGTCAAGCCTCTAGCTAGAATCAACGCCACCGATCTGTCATGAGACACATTAAACTTCATTTGATTGTTATCAACCAAAAAAAAGCTAAACATCTCCTGACCTGAACTATTAAACGTTGGTAAATTAAAACCCTTGGGAAGATTTCATGATTACATGATCATCAAGAAGATCAACGCTCATATATGAAACAAATAAAACTTCTCAAAAAAGAAAATTAGAATATAACAAAGATTCTTTCAATAATTTATTAGCATTTAGGGAAACAGTTTAAGGTATCTCTGAAACTGTGTGTTTCTGGATACCTGTAGATTATGGTAAATGGGTGGAGGTGTACCTGATGGGATATTTGCACAGGCTGATAAACAAAACTAGGTCAGATATATTTAGTTATTGCAATATGGTATACTGTAACTGTATACTGCAGTCTTTCGTTTTGAAATGTGAAACTCTTTTATTTTGACTTTCAGCTATACTGACCTTTCAACCTACAATATGCAGATATGTTCAGTAAGTTTAGTTCAGTCTACCCAAAGAATATTTGTCAAACACAGAACAGATGCTAAAATAAACAATGAGAAAATAATAAATGCACAGAAGGTTCTTTGTAATGGAAAATGTTCTTAATAATAATAATAATAATAAATATATCAATAATATTTTTTACAAATATAAAACAAATATATAAATGTAAATAATTGTTTATATATATATATATATATAGTATAATTGTATTACTAACAAACAGTATTGTACTACATGTATGAATGTGTATATGTATGTGCATACGTGTGTGTGTGTATAGTTTAATTACTAATGAATAATATTTTTCAACACATTCAAGCTTAGATAAAGAGATTTTGTCCAACTCAAAATCATAGTCAACTGGAATTTTATGAATACCCTATAATTATGACTTTGTGTGTTAAAATATTTGTGTGTGTGTGTGTGTGTGTGTTTGTGTCGTTATACAAAAAATTAAATGTAAGAACATCCTTTAAGGAATTTTCCATTACGATACTTTAAGATTGATTCCAAATTCCAATAGAAATTCCAATGGGAATCCCACAAAAATGTCTTATTCATTCCTTTTATTAGATAATACACATTGGTAAGATATATATTTTTTATGTAAAGTAGAAAGAATTACTACTTTCATAATAACAGCCCAAGGCAATGGGGAGTTTTTAAATCCTAAAAATGTCCTTTAAACTTAAATGCCCTAATGGGATAATAGTCAGGAATATTATGAAAATATGTAATCATAAAAATATGTAATATGTAATTGTATTATGTAATATATATATAAAAAAGTGTTATATTGGAATCATATTAAAGAATTCCCTTTAGAAACGAATATATATATATATATATATATATATATATATATATATATATAATTGTATTGTTAACAATTATATATATTACAATTGTGTGTGTGTGTGTGTGTGTGTGTGTGTGTGTGTGTGCTTCCAAGTGTTTGTGTCATGTTAGAAGAGAATTTCCTAAAAAAAAAAAAAACCTTAATAACTTTCTTTAAGAAATTTTCCATCACAACATTTTAAGATTGATTCCAAATTACAATAGAAATTCCACGTCATTACTAAGAATGACCGCTTCTTTATAAACAATGATGAGTTTTAAACCCTAAAAATGTCCTAATGGGATAACAGTTATGAATATTATGAAAAGTCATAGCCTGTAATAGCCTGTAAAAAATAAAAATAAAAACACTAATTTTGTGTTATGTTGGAATCCTCTTAAAGAATTCCCATTAGGAACGTTAAAGATACATTTAAATGACTTTTTATTGGGAACACTGTACAAATTTCTTCACGCGTTCCTTCAGGATTGAAGTTGACAGCTACTGCACCGACAGACAGGTGTTTTACCTGGGGATGAATTTGAGCTGATCTCCCAGACGGGATTTAAAATCCTCCCAGGCGACAGAGAAACTTTCCCCGGCGTGTTCGCTGCTCATCTCCTCTTCCTTCAACAAGTGCGACTCCTGAAAGCCGTCCATGAACTCCTCCAGATTGATCGTGCCGTCTCTGTCGGTGTCAAGTCTGGCGAAGAGCGCGTCTATCTCGGTGGATCGCACGCGCAGCTCGGAGCATATTCTGACGAACTCCCATTTCTCGATGCGTCCGGAGTGATCCACATCACAGGCGTGGAAGAGCTCGCGGAGTCTGTCCTGCGCCTCAGAACCCATGACTGCTCCACTTATTACCTAGCAAACATTAAGAGAGCGACTTTTCAAACTGTGTTGACCCGGTATCATGCTTGTGCAGTCACTGGCTCTAAGAATTCAGTGAGAGAAATAAACGCCCCTTACACAAACTGCGCAAAGTAAACAAACTGTTTGAGGCGTTTAGTTTGCAGCGGAGCGTCACGAGGTGTTTACAAAATACCTGAGAATATAATATAGTGTTTACAGTACAAGAAAACTATAGTTACTCATTTCAGGTCATGTATTCTTACTACTTTTTAGATTAGCCTACTTTTATCTAACTTGTTTAAATGTAGGCTACCATTAAATGTACCATATTGATATAAAAAAAGCAAAAATAAAATGTATTCAATTTTTTGATATCAACATCCTAAAATGCATTAAACATTACATTAGACCAGGGCTTCCTAAACTGGTCTTAATGTAAGAACCACGTTTTTGAAGGTCACTGGATATGATGAAGACATAGATATAGCTACATCACCAGTGTTTAGTAACTTGCATAATTATTTGTTTCATACTTGGTCTGATTGCTTGAGAGGTGTTTTTCTCACCCAAATTCAGATGAGTTTACATACATTGTATATGTGAATATAGTCGAAGCTAAATGGTATGACACACACAGTATGATTTTTAGAAAGGACAATTTAAAAGAAGAATCAGGGAGATGCAATAAATTATGATTTACTGCCATTGATTGAATATGTAATCATATAATCAATAAAAAAGTAACTGTAATCTGATTATGAGGATTAGAAAATGTAATATACTCTAATTACGAGTACATGATTTTTGGAATCAGATTACATAATCCAGATTACATGTAATCAGTTACTACTCAGCTCTGTCAGTATAAGGGACCAATGTAGTTTGGGACCACGTATTGGTTTGCAGTTGCTAATAAACTTGTATACATTATTTTGCACAAAAATTAAATAAAAATATTTGTTTGATATTTTTTAAAACAGTATCTGGGTATAAGGGTGCATCTTGCAAAATGGTTAAAAAATATATTTACTTAAAATTTATTTAAAATAAAAATGCATTTATTTATTTACATGATATGTAAAAAGTTATCAAATTGTGCGACAAATTATGCATTTAAAAGCTACTTTTATTCTTTATGTTAGACAATGGTTTGTTTAATATATCGCTCGTGTCATTTGCAAAAAATGGCTTTTATTTTTACATAAATATGTCTTTTTACCACAGCATGTTTTTCTGCAGACATCCCCAACCAAATTCATCAGACCAGCATGAGCTGTTGAGTCTCCAAATATCTGTCTAAAACCGCTTCAGTGATTTGGAGAGCAACGGGTTTGGATCCTGAGACAAGCACACAACCATGGAGGACCATCTGGAAGAGGAGGACCGCTGGGTATATTCTGCAGTAATAATGGTGTTTAGAACATAAGAAGATTTGGGATATTATTCTTCACTCTTGATTTTGGTATTATTATCTTTGTATTGATGTTTTTGCCTCAAAACAAGGATTCCAAGATGATTGCATCACAGAAACATCCTGTGCAGCTGCTCAGAAAGATTTTTAAATTAATCTCTGTTGCAACAACCATCATCTTCACAATGTTCACAGAACAAAACCAGTGGGCTCTTTATGCAGGCGCAAGATAATGTAAAAACTTACTATGCCATGATGCAGTTTAATGCCTGAAACACTAGATGGAGACAAAACATTCAAGACAAACAACCCTCATCAGTTTCCATGCCTGTCAAACTTAGCCACATATGAAAATTAAGCAAGCACATATATGTGGGTATCCGGTCGAATAATTTTACAAATGTATGTAAAAGTAACAATATGAGTCTATTAAAAATGCCATGAAATTAGTTGAATATTGTGCTCTGTTCACAGATCATTGAAACAAACTCACAATGACTCTCATAGTGAGCACCGTGTCATGAACCTGCAGCACAGACAGAAAAGTAGGTGATAAGCACAGCTGGAGAAAACTACTGAAACAACACACCATCTGTGACTGGCATCTGCAAACATCTCAACTGTCCATTAGAAACCATTTGATAAAGAAGACTTAACCTGTTACTACTTGTTGTGCATCTTTGCATTGAAACCAAAACAAAAGTCTGCACATAAACCTCTTTAAAGGAACTTCTTGGTCATGCACAAACATACAGGGATTCTCTAGCTGTATATAAGAAGAACCTTGTGCTTCTTGTGAATGCTTTGACATCCCACGGCTGTAGCATAAATTGGACAGCTCAGATCCGACACCGGTTTGATGTAGAACAATGGATAGTTAATAAAAAAATGAAGAGTCAGCTGTCTTATTTCATGCATCATTCTTGCTGAAATGAATACTGAACACAGCATCAGTGAGGGTTATAAATAGAGCATGTCACTGTGAAACATGTCTGGTTCTGTTCAGCTTTGCAAGTTTTAATGCGTGTAACGTGCTGTTAAGATTCATAGCATTATAGAATATTTGAACATTTTGATCAATACCTAAGAGCATTTCTGGGATGCATCACTGAACTTGAAGCCAGGGCATCATGCTTATTTTATTACTGTACATCCCAGTGAGGAGAATGAATCTCACAAAAACTGTCAAGAACATGTCTGCATAATGCTGCAGACAATAAATAAAAGTAATATATAAATGAATATTTAAATGATAGCATGCAGTAATGCAAAAATTCTCAATGGAACTTTTTATGTAAATAAAACAATATTGAAATTATGAAAAAGTGTAAAATTGTATGAGTATGTGATAATGTTAGTATTTGCTTAATATATGGTCATTTTAATTGCATCATTGTGCCCAAACATGATAATTGTCATTAATGAGAATTTTGGGATTTAAATGTGCTTAGTTGTAATGAAAATAATGTTAAAATGCCAATTAAGTTAATTAAATATAATATTTATTGATTATTAAAATGGTTAAAAATTTATTGGAATTACAGCAAAATAAATTCAAACAGAAAACTCTTATTTTAAATAGTACTATTCCCCAATATTATTGTTTTTTAAATAATTGCAGCCTTGGTGAGCATAAGAGACTTTTAAAGAAAGAAAGAAAGAAATGTAATGGACTTCGTTTTGTCATACTTCAAAATAATTTACGTAATTTACTTAATTTTATATATGGAATATGTTCCAAATTTTATATCTCATACTTATGATTAACATGGTATTCAGTATTTATGTTTTAGATGTAAATCGTGAAAACAAAGGCAAAGTGAGAAAAAGGAAAATTGTGACAAGTATCTGTCATCCCAAATAAAGAGAGTGAATCAGAGAAACAGGAGGAAAGGGAGAGACATATAGAAGCAGAACGACAGAAAATAGGAGGTGGAGAGACGTGTATGATATTGCAAAGGATGAAAGATACAGAGGGGGAGGGAGAATAGAGAGCGAGAGTGTGCTGTTAGGTAGACAACAAGCCTCAGTGTGTCTCTTGCCATGCTTGGACTGGCAGCGTTCTGGAATGAGCCACTCTCCACACTGCATGGGAAAAACAATTGAGTGTGTGTGTGTGTGTGTGTGCAGGCTGAATGAGTGAGTCCAGCCCAATGCACACCACACCTCTGCAACTGTCTGTCCGAACTGTCCTTACTCCTGTGTGGATGCGTGTGTGAGTGTGAACGCACATTTCTCCATCAGTGTGCTTCTGTATGTGTGTCAGACGCTGGCTTGCTCTGCGCCGGGTCTCTCCGAGCTCCAGCGCTCTTTCTGCCTCAGTCTGAGGAACGGTCACATCTCGCCTCTCCTGCTGGAGTTTGGCCGCTGCTGCTTTTGCCCTGGAACACCTTTGGCCTCCATGAGTGCAGCTGAGGAAATCCAGCCTCTCCCTGGAAGGTAAGACCAACCTGGAGTGTCACAGCAGCAGGGAATGTGTTATCTCATGCTTGTTTTACTGAAATCAGAGTTCCTCTGGGACAAATTTTGGAATGCAACCTTCCAGAATTTCCCTGATTCAGTTTATCTGCTTTGTTTGTTTTATGTGCAAAGTAAAAATAGTTCAGAATGTATGAGTGTGCATTTTTGCATTGAATATTGCATATATTTGATAAAAATGCAGTAAAAACTGAAATATTATTACAATTCATGTTATAGTTTCCCTGATGCCATTTATCTGCTTCATTTGTGTTATGTGCGAAGCAAAAATAGACCAATATGTAAGAGCTTACATATTAAATATATTTGATCAAAAAATACTGTAAAAACAGTAATAGTGTGAAATATTATTACAATGTAAAATAACTATTTTCTATTTGAGTATATTCTAAAATGTATTTTATTTCTGTGATGCAATGTGATGAATTTTCAGCATCTTTACTCCAGTGTTATTATATAGAGTGATTATGTGAAATAATACTTGTCTGTTTCAGAACTTAAAAAAAATATTTTGGTGTGGGACGTTACTTATAACAAGCATCCAAGGCATCGCAAAGCATTTAGGTTGTGCTTAATTCCCTAGATAAATGTTGTAGCTTGTCTCGTTCATTTTTTTGCTGCAATGACTTGCACATGACATGTTCCTTCAGTTGAATGGACATTTTGGCATCTAGCCTGGACTTTGTGACAAACAATGATAGCAAACTGCTTCCTGACTGCTGACATGCGTCACCATCTCCTATACCATTCTACACTGAACGCTTTATATATAGCCAAGAGTCGGTCAGAGCACAAAAGCCTTCTTAGATCCTGATCTAAACATTATTGAGTGTGAAGATGACTCTAATAGGAAAAGCAAATCTCCCCTGTCAAACGTCAGAAGACTATTTTCAAAGTAATTGGCTGGATTGGCTCTGCTGGAATGTACTGTCCTCCATTCAGTACTAAATCTAGTTTGCAGCGTTGCAACAGAGTCTTACTTTGAAATACAAGCAACATGCGAGTGTTCATATGAGTAATACAAGTAACATAGCATTCGTTTACAAGTAATATAGCATTTCAAGCAATCTAATTTTACTGAATTACTAATCATTTTAAACGTAAATGTTGGTGTCTGTTATATAATTTATTTTTTAAAGCACTGAAACCTAAAATTAATTACTGTCGCATGATATTTTGTTACAAAATATTCTTAACAGTTATTTAAAAAATGGGTTACACTTTATTTTAAGGTCTAGTTCTCACTATTAATAAACCATTAACTATGATTTTGCCTCAATAAACTCCCAATGTGCTGCTTATAATAGTTAATAAAGTAGTTGTTACATTTAGGTATTGGTAGGATTAGGGAGGTAGAATATGGTCATGCAGAATATGTGCTTTATAAATACTAATAAACAGTCAATATGTTAATACTAGGCATGCTATTAAGCAACTAGTTAAAATGAAAAGTTTTGCTTGTTAACATTAGTTAATGCACTGTGAATTAACATGAACTAACAATGAACTGTATTTTCATTAACTAACATTAACAAAGATTAATAAATACTGTAAAAAATGTTTTGTTCATTGTTTGTTCATTTTAGGTAATACATTAACTAATGTTAACTAATGGAAACTTATTGTAAAGTGTTACCTGAAATTCTATCTTCACCAATGCTGCATTTATTAAAAAATCATTAAAACCAGATAAAAATACAATAAAACAGATTAAAAAAATACAGTAAATCAGTAATGTTGTGCAATATTATTACAATTTAAAATAACTGTTTGCTATGTGAATGTATTTTAAAATGTCATTTATTTCTGTGATACAAAGCTGAATTTTCAGCATCATTACTCCAGTATTCAGCGTCACATGATCCTTCAGAAATCATTCTAATATACTGATTTGCTGCTCAAGAAATATATATATATATATTTTTTTTTTTTTGTGGAAACCATTTTGTGGAAATATTTTTTTTTTTCAGAAAGTTCAAAAGAACTGCATAAAAAACGTTTGTAACATTATGAATGTCTTTACTGTAAATATAAAATCTAAATATACTTCTGTAACAGAATTGATTGGCACTCAACTAGGGCTGCTGTTGTTTCTGCAGTGTCATGTGACATCACAGTATGACACCATGAGCTTCATTACAAGGACGAGCCCCCTAGAGTAACCCGGGGCTGAGTGCCCTGCTCAAGGGCACAGTGCTGTTGACTTATAGCTCCCTTCTTGGGGGCATCGATCCAGAAACCTTCCAGCCTTCAGCCTTGAGGGTTAACCACTGCATCACACCACCCCTTTAGATGCTGCTGGGTGATCAAAATGTTCAAACTGCAAAAGATTCTCAGTCGTTCTCAGACGGGTTCATTTAGCCTTGACCACTGTCCACGGTTGATAAAAACTGGATGTAGTGGGCACTTTTCGATTTTCACCACACATATTACATTTTGGATGAAAGCCACTTTGTCTTATCTAACCACAAAATATTTTCCTAAATGGATCACTGTTATGCTTTTTGGTGAACTCCAGATGTATTTTCACATGATTATTTTTTAGTAATGTCCATTGTGCAATCTGCTCTGACTGCATTCACACAAACTGGTGCCTCTTTATTCTGTTCTCTGCTACTGAACATCTAAAAATAAAGGCTCAAAAAGGGGGTTTTCCAAAGTGATGCCAAAGAAGAACCATTTTTGGTTCCCCAAAGAATCAGTTGTCAGTTCTTAAAATATATATTTTTTCCCTAGAACATTTTAGAATAACCTAAATAACCTTTTTCCACTATAAAGACCCTGTTGTGCAATGGAAAGCTTCCACACTCTTAAAATCAGAAGGGGGTTTCTCCATGATGCCATAGAAGAACCAATTTGGGTTCCTCAAAGAACCTTTCAGTGAACGTGTATCTTAGTATAAGAACATTTCAAAACCTTTTCTACTATCAATAACCTTTTGTGGAATGGAAAGATTCCATGGATGTTAAAGGCTCTACATGGAACTATTGATTTCAATAAAGGACCTTTATTTTTAAGAGTGATCGGCAGGTTTCTTTCTGTGGTTTCTCTCAGAAGACTTCCTCTTGTTTGTGATGAGCCATTTAAAGGACAAGCTCTTTAGGTGGTGTTAAGATGATGTGATGTACGTAGCTTCCACTTCAGTATGGCCCAATGCACACTTTCTGTGGACTGAAATTTTTCACTGAAAATCACTGACTGAAATAGCATGCAAACCGAAATTTGTATACAGAAAGGTGTATTTCTATCATTAATTTTTAAGTGCATTTAAACCAAAATATCCAGCTAAATATTGTAATTTAAAATCACAATAAAAACTGAGTTAGAGATCGTATTAAAAAAACAAAAACAAAAAAGGAGATACAATAGTAGAAAAGGCTGAAAACTGATTTCCAACAGCCAGTTGACAGTTTCGGTTCACTGGTGTGTGGAGACAAGGAGAGCTCACTGTCCACTGACAAACACACAAACGGATGTCTCTGGGTATTTATGGATGAAATACAATCTGTGTGTGGGCTTCTGATCGTATACAGTACATTGCATAGATGTTTCTGCTTTAAAACAACTGTGGGATTTTTGGGACAACTCACTAAGAGTTTGACTGTTTGAGTTTGTCTGTTGTGTGTCATATTATAATGATCACTGCATTCTGTACAGTTTATATAGTAATAGTTTATTTTAAATGCAAAGTAAAGCCTAATATGCTACGATAAACATCTAATCCACAATATGATACAGAATCTGTGTTCCCATCAGGTTGCTAATGTAATTTGTAGATCACAAAACAAAACACTCTCATGAACTCAGTTTGATAGTAACTGGCAGTGGCTGCTTTATATCTGGAGTGAGATTGTGTTAGACAGGTCAGGCATGTCATAGTGACCAGAGAAACATTTGAGGTGTTTTGTGATAACAATATTCTCACAAATTGCTCAGCTACAAGACTTGTTGATGCAAGGTCAAAATATTTTCTTAGATACATCTAGGAATTTATTCGGTAAATACAGTACTGCTGAAAAGTTTGGGGTTGGTAAGATTTTTTAAATATTTTTGAAAGAAGACTCTTATGCTCATCAAAACTGAATTGATTTGATCAAAAATACAGTAAAGACAGTAATACTGTGAAATATAATTACTGTCTAAATTAATTGTTTTCTATTTGAATAGACATTTAAAAAAAAAAATCTTGGGAAAAATGTATACCTGTCACCAAAGCTGATTTTTCAGCATCATTACTCCAGTCTTCAGTGTCACATGATCCTTCAGAAATCATTCTAATATGCTGATTTGTTGCTAAACAAACATATTATTATCAATGTATATATATATATATATATATATATATATACAAATCAGCAGAAGTATATCTGAAGTATATAGAAGTATATCTGATATGAGGCATTGCAGGCCCAAAGAGGAGTATGCTAGCGCAATAGGGTCTACTATCCATCTAAACAGTCTCTACTTCATAACCGGAAGCACTTTGGCGCGGCCAAAGAGTTGTTAAGAGATACAAAGAGTTGTTCCGACTGCCTGAATATAAATTTTCTGAGCCCTGACGGGACAAAAAAAATAAACTCCTGGTCTACCTCTGAGGGAGGAAGTGCCGATAGAGTTAAAACCTGTGCTCTGAACGGAGTGGAGAGCACTCTAGGTATATACCCATGCCTTGCTTCAGGACAACCTTGGGAGTGACTTGGCCCAAACCCAATGTAGGTTGGGCTCACAGGGAGCGCCTGCAAGTCTCCTACTCGCTTGACCAATGCTAAGGCTAGCAAGAAGGTGGTCTTCAGCGACAGGGCCCGGAGGTCGGTTGATTGTAGTGGCTCAAAGGGGGGCTCTTTAGAGGGATCTGCCCACTCAAAGACCGTGGGCAGATCCCACGTAGGGACAATAAGGGGGCGAGGTGGATTTGGCCTCCTAGACCCCTTTAGAAAGCGAACCAACCAAGTTGTTCCTGCCCACCGAATGGCTGGCTATAGGAGCGTGATAAGCTGCTATAGCTGCTACATAGACCTTGAGTGGAGAGGGGGAACGACCCTTATCCAACAACTCTTGGAGGAATGACGATATCGCCGATATGTCACAGGAAATTGGGTCTTTGCCACGGGTTGCATACCAAGTGGCGAAGACCGACCATTTAAGTGCGTAGAGATGTCTTGTAGACGGTGCTCTAGCCTATGAAATACTGTTTAAAACACTCTTGGGAAGGTATGTAGGCTCCCACCGAGAGGCCAGAGCTGTAGTGCCCACAGCTTGGGCTGGGGGTGCCAGATTGTCATGTTTGCCTAAGAGAGGAGGTCCCGTCTCAGGGTAATGGGTCACGGAGCTGCAGTGAGCAACTGCGACAGCTCCGTGAGCCAATGGTAGTTCTTCCAGCGCAGGGCTACTAGGAGAACCTTGTGTTTGAGTTCCCTGATTTGCCTGATTACCTGAGGGATCAGGGCGATCGGGGGAAAGCATACAGGAGGAGTTTGGGCCAGTCGTGGGCCAACACGTCCCTGTCTTTCGAAAAATAAGTTTGGCAGTGAAAGTTGTCTTTTGAGGCGAAGATTGACCTCTGCCTGCCCAAAGATCTCCCAAAATTCTCTGAACCGTTTGTGGATGAAGCTTGGTTCAGTCTGCCCGGCACATGCGTTGCTCTTAGTGAACGCAAGTTGAGATGATTGAGATTATTTATGTAGAAGACAACTGTCATGCTGTCCGAACAGAATAAAACAAGGTGTCCCCTTAAGTCTGGCAGGAAGGTAAAAAGGGCTTGACACACTGCCAGCATTTCCAGGCAGTTGATGCGTAACTGACTTTCCTCTTTTGACCAAGGGCCGAGAGTTGGTTTGCCCTCGCACAGAGCTCCCCGACCTGTGTTGGACACATCTGTCGAAACAACCTTCCTTCTGTAGACCATTCCCAGAGTCACACCCCGCTCGAACCACTGAGGGTCTTTCCAAGGGGCCCAGCTGTAGCACCGTGAGGCCCAGCATCTTCTGAAACGTCTTGAGAGGGTGAGAGGCTCCAATTTTGAAGGAGGCCGCAAGCTGCCGTATGTCCAGTGCACGTTCTGGCACTACTACTGCCTTCATTCAGGCTGAGTCAAGAACTGCTCCCAGGAACAGTATCCATTGGCTGGGGAGCAGCGAGCTCTTGGCAAAATTGACCCTGAGTCCCAGGCATTCCAAGTGGCTGAGGAGGAGGGATCTGGCATATAGTAGCTCAGCCTCTGACTGGGCTGAAACAAGCCAGTCGCCGAGGTAGTTCAGAATGTGAATTCCCATCTGCCTCAGAGGGGAAAGAGCTGCATCCATGCACTTCGTAAAAGTGCGAGGAGTCAGGGACAGCCCGAAGGGAAGGACGGTGTATTGATAAGCCACACCCTCGAAGGCAAATCTCAAGAATAATCTGTGATAGAGGGCTGTCTGGATGTGAAAGTAGGCATCTTTCAGGTCCAGAGAAAATAACCAGTTGCCTAGAGGTTCAGCTGCATCGACAATTTTCCCCTTCCTCTTCCTGTCCCACAGATCAGGATGACACCTGAGGCACCGGGTCTAGCGCTACCTTGGGCCAGGGGTCCTGATGCTTGGGAAACGGGTAGCGTCTTGTCGAGCGGGAGCACTGTCGAGTCTTGGGCTTGGACACAGTACATGCCGCCGGAGGTGCAGGTTTCACAGGATGCTGAGTTGGCACAGGCTTGGGGTGACTGGGAGCAGCTGCAGAGCTGGAACGCTTTGGCAGGAAGTGCTGCATTGCTTGTGACGACTTATGCGCAGCAGTGAAGCATTCAGCGAAGCCTTAAATCGGAGGTCCAAACAGTCCAGTGGGAGAGACTGGGGAGTCGAGGAAGGGGACCTCATCCATGTCCTTGATCTCTGTTAAGGTCAGCCACAAGTGGTGCTTGAGTACCACCAAGCTACCCATCGACCTGCCGATCACCTGAGCTGTGGTCTTTGTGGCGTGTAAAGCCAGATCAGTCGCGCTGTGCAGTTCCCTGAAAGCAGCCGGATCTGGTCCAGACTCGTCCATGCAGTGGAGGAGTTTGGCCTGGAAGACCTTGAGAACCGCCATTGAACGGAGGGCGAAGGCTGAGGTGCGAGGCTCGAGACTCGTCCAAGGGAGGCAGCTTTTCATACCCTATCACTTCAGTGCCGTCTACAGAGGTGAGGACGGATGAAGATGATGCACGCAGGTGGGCTGAGTAGGGGGCCTGGTGAGCTCATCATGGACCTCCAGTAAAAATGGAGAGGCTCGCTGGCGAGGGGCTTGATGGCACCCCAGTAGGAACCATTCGTCCAGGAAGCTGCAAGTGGGCTCCTTCGGGGAAGACCACTCCAATCCCAGTTCCTCGACCTCTTTTGAGAGGATGTGGAATAGTTCGGCGTCCATCCCGGGTTTGGCGTCACTGGGCTTGGACAACAGCAAGGGGGTGGGGTCATTAACAGAGCCCAACGAGACCAGGTTGCTCCAGGCTAGTGCTAGCGCCTCGACAGCGCCCTCAGGAGCCCGCTCCTCGACAGCGCCCTCCAGTGCCAGCCCCTCGAATGCGCTTAGCTGTTCCTTTGCCTCCAGAGCGCCCACCAGTGCCGGACCCTCGAAAGCGATATGGAGTGTCCGGGCTTCCAGAGCGCCCCCAAGTGTCCGGGCTTCCAGAGCGCCCCCAAGTGTCCACGCTTCCCAAGCGCCCCCAAGTGTCCGCGCTTCCCGAGCGCCCCCAAGTGTCTGCGCTTCCAGAGCGCCCCCATGTGCCAGATCGAGCACCTACTTTCCCCAAGGAAATTTTTTTGGGGGGGTAGTAGGGCTCCAGCCGGGGCAGGGGCTGGGGCTGCCAAGGTCAAGGTCAAGGTCAAGGTAGGTTTATTTGTCACATACACAATCATACAGAGTACAATCAGCAGTGAAATTCAGGGATTTTTCGAAGAAAAAATACAGCAAAAACAGAGGAGAGAGGGGAGAAAAAAAATATCCCCATACTATACTCCATATTGGGGGAGTACAGTGTGATAACAGAAAAAACACCCCAGCAAAAAGCACATAATACAACATAGACACACGACTTTGCAACAGGGTAGGGTAATCCAGCTCTGGTAAGCAGCCATCCGGTCCAGCAGCCAACCCAGCAGCGCTAGTCACAGACCCGCTTGTCAGGCTGGCGGTTCAAAGCGACGGAGGGTGGGATCGGGATTGGGGAAGTGAATGCATATGTGTGTGTGTATGTGTAATAGTTTGTAATCAGTATGTGTGTATGTGTGTGTGTATGTGTAATCAGCAGGTGTCTGTAGAATGGGGGAGGAACCAGAGAGCGTCTCCCAGATGCTTCTCAGGGAAGATTTTTCCACAGCGGCCTTGAAGCCTTGAGGGGAGCCGGAAAAGATAAGATTGTGCTTGTTTAGTCTTAGGGCGAGTAACCACATTCCAATTCCATGCTCTCTCTATGTCCATTCTGGTCCCGTCAATTTTCCTTTCCAAAGCCGTGAGCTTTTCCGTGATAGAATCCATATTGCTTTAATAGTCCAGCCAATGCTGACCGCTCTGCCCACTGCTCAATCCGACGGGCAGCCTTGTGAGGCTTTGAACAGCGTTCCCGTATCCTTAATTTTTCGATAACCCAGGGCAAAGCCTAATCCAATCAGCAGAAGACCCGTTATCATGGTTCCGAATAGATAGATATCTTCAATGTCCTCCACGGAAAGAGCCGCTAAACCCGCCACGCCATCTGTCCCACGCGTCCATCGGTAGCCAGCGGGGTAGGTTCCGTCAGGGCATTAGGTTCCCCCGAACCTGTGCTTCTCGTCGAGAAGATGGTGTCAATTGCGTTGAGAGACCAGTTGATCAAATCCATGATTTTTCAGTTTTGAGGAGCAATGCAGAGAGAGTCTCTCAAGTATTACACGATACAAGACAAGAGAGCAGGCAGGGAGGGAAAAAAGGGAGAGGACGGAGAGTGAGAAAAATGCGACCGCCTCCGTTGAGAGCCAAAGAAGAAGGCGTCCTCAGAGGCGGTCTCGCCATGGCCTCCTGAATACCCAGATCCACCATGGCCGCCCAAGCTCCCCGATCTGCCAGGGCCACCCAGGCTCCCCGATCCGCCATGGCCTCCCGAGCTCCCCGCTCCGCCGTGGGTCCCGGAAGGGGCGCCATCTGTCTCCTGTTGTCTCCTGGTCCCTGGAGGCCTCCAGATCGCCCACCCCCCCTCAGTTAGTATTGCTCAGGGACGCGCCTCACGTCTGTCATCAGTCACCAGCTCCGACACACGCCAGATCCCTGTCACCATAATTGCTAATCACCTGAGTTCTGATTCCCCGCACCTGTCATCTGCAATCAACTCACCACACAAAAGCCAGCTCCTTCCAGTCCCTCATCGTCCGGTCTACTGTTCACATACCTGAACCAAGCCAGACCCCGTTGATACTCACCTGTGTGTTTCCCTACCTTAGATGTTCCTGTTTCTCCACCGCTCCGATTCTCCACCGTTCCATGTGATTCCTGCAAGAAAGCAAAGGACTGTTAAAATGAGAAAATGTGCAGAATGCACAACATTTATTTGGCATAAACAACAATTAAAGCCATCTGGATCTTACCTGCTTGTTCAATACTCACCTCCCGTCACCTCCTGGTTCACTCCTCAGTCTGGTTCACTTCACTTCCGGCTTTGCTACTGTTCGGACGCTCTTGCTTATTGCTCTGCGCTTTGCTCACTATTTTTTCACTATTTTTGTTCTTTTCTCAGATCTCTCCAAGATTTTAACTTCAGCAGATCAGAACAGTGCTCAAACAACACATTTTTTGGAAAAAGAGGACTCTTTGCCTACCACTGCCAGCAGTTTTACATTCCGGAGACAGAAACATACAGCTGTCTACATTCAAACAGACGAGAGAAAATGCCTCTAGTGGAATCTACTTGCTGCATGAACTGCCACAAAATTCTACAAAGGATTGCGGTTCTTGAAACAAAGTTACTTGCTGGACTTCCAAAACAGACGGAACATACAGCAGATGATCACCTCGGACCCCCTCAGCATACAGCCGGTGAGTCCTGTGAATCTAGTGAATCTCAACAGTTTATACCAAGTGTAGAGGAACAAGCCAAAACTGATCGACAGACTAATCGATGGCACAAACAGGGAGCGAGACCCAAAGGCTCTCGAGACATCAGATTGTCACGAGTATCTCGTATTGCTGCCATAGCATCCTCTACCCCAGATACGGCTATGACAAGACTTGTAAACACTGGTATTCTACAACCCCTATACATCTTGAGAACAGATTTGAAGCATTGATGAATGTGGATGAGGAATCCCAAAATGTGACAAAACTTGGATCGAATCAGCCAGCAGCTAACATTGCTACTAACAGGCGCTCAAGGTCGAGCAGACAGCGGCATTCAGCTCAGAGCGCAGCCGAGCCCAGGACTCTGATAGTGGGTGACTCTATTATTAGAAACATTGGTAGCAGGACTATAACTACCTGCTGCTTTACTCAAGCAACCGTCTCTGATGTGAACAAGGAACTTCAGAACATTGTGATGAAGCACAAGACTGCAAATCGAGTCATCATCCATGTGGGGAAGAATGATATTAGGAAAGGGCAGTCAGAACTGCTTAAGCAAGATTTCAATGAACTCTTTGAAACACTTAAAAGTCTTGAAGTTCAGTCGTTCATCAGTGGACCACTCCCAGCAAGGGGAACTAACATGTTTTCACGGTTGCTTGGGCTGAATACATGGCTACAAAGAACCTGCAGTACAAAAGGAGTCAACTTCATCGACAACTTCAATATTTTCTGGGGCCACAGACAACTGTTTAAACTGGATGGCCTCCACCCAAACAAACTTGGTGCAAGAGTGCTAAAGGACAATTTCTATTTCTCCCTCCGTCATCCTTCAGTGGTGTGTGCCAATCCACTCACACACTCACCTGGACAGAATATGAGTGACCACAGGACTTCATATCAGCTTCCGAGTCATTATGTGGTTGAAGAATCCCACAAGGACACTGATAACGCCACACAGCCAAAACAAGCACTGCTCATGGACATCCCGGCTGAGCCCTGCCCACAGAGCTCATCACATGTAGACTGTGACGTATTACAACAGCTCCAAGACTCAGCACCCAAGGACGACTTTCTGGAAAACAGCCTGGGAAGCCAGGACAACACATCACAGTCACCGGAAACACCAGAGCTAGAGCCCCGCTCACCAGACACACTATCCCTCTCTCCAGCATCTCCACTTCTAAGCTTTTCACAGAAAATGGAGGAATTGGTGTATGCTGGGACCAAACTCTCTGCAAGCCCCCAGATATCAACTAAAAAACGGCGGGCCCCCCAACCACCAAAGACTGCAGGCTCAGCTCTCCCGCCTCCTCCTGTGAGAGCTCTCCGACCGCTGCCACAACGCCAGGGCCCAAACCCTCCTCCATCTGCTGTAGGTGAACCAAAAACAACTGATAACAGCTCTCAGTGATATGTGTCGGGTCCCCGCTTTATTAGCAGCAACATTCACAAATGTTTACAAAACAAGCGGGAACCCAGTATGCCTGTAGCCTTCTCTATTTCTGTTTTATCACGTGATAGAAGGTCTAAGGCCTTCTCAAGCCGTACGGCTGACCCATCTAATCTGCGGCCTGTAATGCATCAGTCTAAGATTGCTGTAGAGACAAAATGTAATTCCATCAAGTTAGCATTTTTAAACAGTCGCTCACTAAAAAATAAATCATTTGTGATCAATGATTTAATAACCACAAACAACCTGGATTTTATGTTTCTAATTGAAACATGGCTAGAAGACAACTGCAGTGCAACAGTCCTCACTGAAACAGCCCCTCCTAACTTTAATTTTATAAGTGTCTGCATAAGTTAGGAGAGGTGGAGGTGTAGCTGTTAGGAGAGGTGGAGGTGTAGCTGCTATTTTAAAGATGTTTATCAATGCAAGCAAGTGTCATTTGGTCAGTACTTGTCTTTTGAATATCTAGGTATTGTGCTGAAAGGTGCCCCACGCATTCTGTTTATCATCATTTACAGGCCTCCAAAATACTCTCCAGCCTTTGTTGAAGAGTTCACAGAACTGTTATCAATGATTTCCTCAGAGTTTGACTGTTTTGCTATTGCAGGGGATTTTAATATTCACATAGATAATGCTGAAGTCAAAACTACAAAAAAAATTATAACTGTTTTAAACACTTTTGACCTGATTCAGCATGTACATGGACCCACACACAATCGTGGGCACACTCTAGATTTACTCATCAGTAGAGGTCTAAACATTTCATCCATTGTTATTAAGGATGTAGCTCTGTCTGATCACTTCTGTATTTTCTTTGATATATTGATCTCTGTCACCACTGAATCTAGATCTGTCTCTGTCAGAAAGAGATGCATTAATGGAGAACACTAGTGTGCTATTTATGAAGGCAATATCTTTAACACCAAACATTTCTGCAGACTCTGTTGATCTTCTCCTGGATTCATTTAACTCAAAAGTTAAGAATGTTATTGATGATATTGCACCGATAAAAGTCAGCAAGAAGAATGGCAGACAAAAATCAGTTTGGAGAAAATCAACAGCAGTTCAGAATATGAAAAGACAATGCAGAAAAGCTGAGCGGATGTGGCGGAAGACGAAACTTGAAATACACTATAGCATCTATAAAGACAGCCTTCATGCTTTCAATTTGGAACTAGCCACAGCTAGACAGACCTTCTTCTCAAACCTTATAAACAGTAACTTAAACAACACCCGCACTCTTTTTGCTACTGTTGAGAGACTGACAAACCCCCCAAGTCAGATTCCCAGTGAAATGCTCTCTGACAGCAAATGCAATGAGTTTGCTTCCTTCTTTTCAGAGAAGATCAGTAATATCAGAAAGGAGATTGGCACATCTTCCTGTAATACAGAGGTCACACAGATTCGACAGCAATCTCAAAAAGAAGTGACTATGTCTGTTTTTAAAACAATTGATAGCAAAATTTTGGAAGAAATAGTACAGCATCTTAAATCGTCAACCTGCTATCTTGACACACTTCCCACATCTTTTTTCAAAAGTGTGCTTAACTGTTTAGAAGCAGATCTCTTAGAAGTGGTGAACACCTCACTTCTTTCTGGGACTTTTCCAAACTCCCTGAAAACTGCAGTTGTTAAGCCCCTTCTGAAAAAGCACAATCTTGATAACACCATGTTGAGCAACTATAGACCAATATCAAATCTTCCTTTCATAGGTAAGATTATTGAAAAGGTAGTTTTTAATCAGCTGAACAACTACTTAACCTCAAATGGATACTTGGATAATTTTCAATCTGGTTTCCGCGTGCATCACAGCACAGAGACAGCACTCATTAAGATAATAAATGATATTCGCTTTAATTCTGATTCTGGCAAAATATCAGTGCTGGTACTACTAGATCTTAGTGCTGCGTTTGACACTGTCGATCATAACATACTTCTAGAGAGACTGGAAAACTGGGTCGGGCTTTCTGGGATGGCACTCAAATGGTTCAGGTCATACTTAGAAGGGAGAGGTTATTATGTGAGTATAGGAGAGCATAAGTCTAAGTGGACGTCCATGACATGCGGAGTCCCACAAGGCTCAATTCTTGCACCGCTCTTGTTTAGCCTTTATATGCTCCCACTAAGTCAGATAATGAGGAAGAACCAAATTGCCTATCACAGCTATGCTGATGATACCCAGATCTACCTAGCCTTATCTCCAAATGATTATAGCCCAATTGACTCCCTCTGCCAATGCATTGATGAAATTAACAGTTGGATGTGCCAAAACTTTCTTCAGTTAAACAAGGAGAAAACTGAAGTCATTGCATTTGGAAACAAAGATGAAGTTCTCAAGGTGAATGCATACCTTGACTCTAGGGGTCAAACAACTAAAAATCAAGTCAGAAATCTTGGGGTGATTCTGGAGACAGACCTTAGTTTTAGTAGTCATGTCAAAGCAGTAACTAAATCAGCATACTATCATCTCAAAAACATTGCAAGAATTAGATGTTTTGTTTCCAGTCAAGACTTGGAGAAACTTGTTCATGCCTTCATCACCAGCAGGGTGGATTATTGTAATGGTCTCCTCACCGGCCTTCCAAAGAAGACCATTAGACAGCTGCAGCTCATCCAGAATGCTGCTGCCAGGATTCTGACTAGAACCAGAAAATCTGAGCATATCACACCAGTCCTCAGGTCCTTACACTGGCTTCCAGTTACATTTAGGATTGATTTTAAAGTACTTTTACTCGTTTATAAGTCACTCAATGGCCTAGGACCTAAATACATTGCAGATATGCTCACTGAATATAAACCTAACAGACCACTCAGATCATTAGGATCGAGTCAGTTAGAAATACCAAGGGTTCACACAAAACAAGGGGAGTCCGCTTTTAGCTATTATGCCGCCCGCAGCTGGAACCAGCTTCCAGAAGAGATCAGATGTGCTAAAACATTAGCCACATTTAAATCCAGTCTCAAAACTCATCTATTTAGCTGTGCATTTGTTGAATGAGCACTGTGCTACGTCCGAACTGACTGCATTGTATTTTATGTATAATCCTTTTCTATTTAACTGTTTTAAATTTCATTTTAAATCAATTTCTATATCATTTTAAAATTCCTTGTTTTATTATTTTTAAATTCCTTGTTTTTATTGCTGTGAATGATTATTTCACTTTCTTTTATGTAAAGCACTTTGAATTACCACTGTGTATGAAATGTGCTATATAAATAAACTTGCCTTGCCTTGCCTTGCCTTGGTTCAATAAATTACCCTTGTTTGACCACTTACCTCTGTGTCTCTTAGCCTGTGTCGTGACACCCAAACTTTTGAAAGTGTATATTTTGATAGCAATGTATGTAGAATTTAGGTTTTCTTACAGTTTAAAAAAATGTATACACTTCAAGTAGACATATACATTTGTATGTATATTTTACTTGCATCTTGTTCAAAATTTCACATAAAAAAAAAGTTAAACAGCATTTTTTTTTCTTTTAAATGTCAATAAATATTTTTGAGGATTGAGATTAAAGCTAAATTGTGTGTGACACCAAAAAGTACATAAATAATGTCATGTGCCCTGGTTAAATGGTTCAAC
Organism: Schizothorax lantsangensis; assembly: GCA_027422415.1. Classification (NCBI taxonomy): domain Eukaryota; kingdom Metazoa; phylum Chordata; class Actinopteri; order Cypriniformes; family Cyprinidae; genus Schizothorax; species Schizothorax lantsangensis. The sequence goes on from CM049851.1 coordinate 27,283,506, forward strand.
ATTGCCCATTTTGTCCATTGTTATAGTAAATCTGTTTATCCCATCTCATGCATATGAAAAACACAATGCAAAGAGTAAAATAGCATGATGATAGTATGTTATTCCAAATGTAGCCTGAGCTTTGTTGTGTGTAAAGTTGCAGTCACATTTAACATTGCTAGGGAGTTTCACGTGAGGGCAAAAAAGTCCCACACGCAGATTTTGCTCATGTTCAAGATGAATGTGAATTCAATGCGCTGACCAGCAGAAAGCTGCTTGGTTTGAAAAGTGTCTTCTGTGTGTGCTGTGCTTCATACATCAATACACTGCTGACAGTGGACCTTTTTGTGACTGCATCTTAACAGTTATGGAGTTTCTGCCTATGAACTCTAGAAATACATCTCCATGTGGCCTGCAAACGCTTTCAATTATACAGTATCATGATTTAACTACTGTTAATGTCATATGATTGTGATTCATTGCAACTGCAACTGCATGTTCCCTTCAGAAATCCCAATAAAGATAAAATGTCCATGAACAAAGACAGGATTCACTAGCGAGGGCCCCAGGCTGAACAGTTCTTCTTGAGTGAGTTCATCTTTGCCACACCTCCAGGCTTGATTAGCTAAGATCGGGAGATAGCAGGGTTCAGAGACCTGTAGATATCCAAACAGGTCACAGGTCACATAAGGACCAGACCTAACAGGCACTACTTTGAGCTCAGAAAATACAGTACATCAGTACACAGTCACCCTCATGCTGCTCCAAGCACAAAATGAAATGTTTAGCAGAATGTTCAAGCTGCTACAATTAAGTACTCATTGTTTATGGGAGCACAAGAACAAATGATGCATCAGAGGGGAGGTTTTATCAGGATTTTTTCAGGAAATTTGTATTCACTTTGTCAGAAATGAACTTTTCCATGAACCCGTTTAATCCCAATTTTTTTCCAGACATGAAAATATCCAGATGATGTGTCATTAGTAACCCTTTGAAATAAGGGGGGGGGGGTTTGGAAAAGTTGGAAAAACTCTAAACTGTTTTATGGTGACCGGTGGGAAAATGTTTATAATGAATTAACATATTACTGTAGTCATCAAAACTTCTATATATCTCAGCCCAGCTATTTGAAACTGTTTGATCACATTTATAGGGTTACTATTATGCATAAAAAAACCTTATACAACACTGATAGGAATACTGAGATAAAATACAAAAAAATACAACCATTAACATATTTCAAAATGGTTACTTTATTGTAACATACAATTTTATTGTATCATAAAATTTTTATTTTAGTGCTACCAGTATTGCAACATCAATATTGTAACTTATTTGTAACATTTTAACTTTTAATTTCGTGCAATATTTTGTCATTGCAACATTTTAGTGCAGCCCTCACTAGCAACTGTAGTTAGATTCATATGTATACCTAAATTCACTGTTATCCCACTGGTCACAATTGTGACCATCAACATGTTTACTCATTCTATGACAACACTCAACAAAACTTAATTATTGCAAATTTATATATTAATACTTGACAGCTTAAAGATAATGTGGACCAAAAATCTTTGTCATATGTTAACATACTTTACTAGCCTTTTGTTTTGGAGCTTTGATGCAGTCATCTTCTTCTCATGGTGCACACAGGAAATAAACTACTATGGTCATGTGACAGTTTGCACTATCCATGTGACTGCACATATTTAATTGAGACCCTTTATTTTTCCATACTTGCAGGAAATTCACTAGAACATCAGTAAGTAAGATTTTTAGAGCTTTCTAAATGAAAACCTTATTTGCGGTCACCATTGTGACCAGTGGCATTTAAATGGCCAATATTTGCGCTCTGCAAGCAATTTTTTCCCTATAAGAGCAGTTTTTATAATTACCTTTTCCCTGCCACTGATGGAATTTTCCATCAGTGGCAGTTATATGGTAGGAGGCGCTATTTCTCATTGTGTGAAATAGTACAGAATCTCTGGATCCAAAAACAAGTGAAGAAGAAGCGGAAGCAAGAGAAATGAGCATTTCTTACACACATGTAAGCTAATGCGATTATCAAATATTAAACAGCACATAAATTAAAACTGCCTAACGTTACCGAATAAATATTCACACATAGCTTTATGACATAAAACAAATACAATATAAATAAGAGAATTGCATGAAAAAAACCTGACATTAACTCAGATATCTAGCTATTTAAATTAGAGAACTTTACTAGTATCATCCAAAGGTAGCTTATAATATTTTGTTTTTTTTCTGCAATATGTGCGGTATGAAAAAATACAGGACTTTTCACCAAATTACTTGAACAGCTATATTAGGAAATATTTTTCATCTGCACAGAAAATTACATTTTTTTTTTTTAAATGTTACAGTTTTTTGGGGGGGAAATTTGGGAAAAACTAGGTGTTCTCACTTGGGTTTACTCTTTCCAAGAGACAACTCAAACGTCTTTCAGTAACCATAAAATAAACAGAATTTCAAATAATCTCTTTCAATGTGAGTTTTCATAGCCCACATTCCCACTGTTTTTGACCCATTCAATATTACTATAAAATATGGATATTTTTATTATGATTAATAAAGATATTATACAATAAAAATAAATTGCAATAATACTCAATTACTGTAAAATTAAAAAAATGAGTTGCAAATTAATGGGAGTTGTTGCTTATAGTCAGTAGAATGTCTAAAGTAGACAACTGAAATAAAGTGTTATAGTTTTTATGTCAGATACTGAAATTTAATCAATTAATTCAAACAATCAGAATACTATTTTCTGTTACCAAAAAAAAAACTGGTGAACATCAATGAAATGAACATCAAAAAAGCTTTCTTTACAATGTTAAGGTGGCACAGAATCTGCATCTCACATGTCATGTTTACGCTTACACAGATTGTTTAATGCTGCTCAAAGGTGGCATGTATTTACACAGCAAATTGATAATGTTACTAGATCATGTGTCATTTTAAATAGCCTACATAAAATATAGAAATTATAAAATAAAAAACGCCTGGGGTTGTCATTGCAATGAAATCTTTAATGCAACATGAGCTGATCTAAACGTAATGCAGAAATTGACACATTGTATAAAAATGCAGGGGCATTTTCTTGCCCTAAGTCCCTGTTAATTTTTGACCCTGGCCGTGTCAGATTTTCTCATGAATTTGAACAGGCTTTTCCCTTTCCACAGTCTAAGTCATGATTATCTTTTTTTTGGGGGGGGGGGGAGGGATGGGATTTTGGATTCTGTCTGTTCAGATAGCCAATGCCCTTTTGGGATTATTTACAGGGATTCGAGTACACACACACACACACACACACACTCACTTAACTTCACATACAGTAGCTTTGCTTGAATGCTAATCTCAAATTTTCATTCCAAATCCTAGTAATTATAGTACCTTCTTTTCAGAATTTACACTGTCAGACATAAATATGAAACCAAGAAAGAAGCAAAAACAGAAACAAATGTCAATACCTTCCCATAGTTTCACTCAGGGTTTGTTTGGGATTAAAAAGAGCCCATTTTGGAAACAAATTGAATCTGTTAGTCCTTCTTAATCTTGACCATGACACTCTCCTAGTGTCAGGATTCAGATTTTTTTCATGAGTCATCAAGTTTCTGTGCTTGATCGGCTTTAGTAAACTTCATTTTCAGAAGTGTAGAGGCGGCTGACATGATTCTGATGTTTCATGCAGCGCTGGCGCTAATAATTGCGTGGTTATGTAACTCGAAGCATCTCATTGAGAAGCCTAAAGCATAGTGCTTTGAGAGCAAATGAGAAAGTCCATAGCAAAGATTCAAAGGCTCAGAAATCAAATGGAGAGATTGTTATCTGGAGAGGGTGTCTGGGGATATTGAGATTCAAGCTTCTATTATTTTTGATATTCGCAAATGCTTCTTTTCCTTTCAATAGTACCTTTGTGGTGCACCTGCCACAATAATATAAATGTGACTTTTATCTTCTTTAACTGGCAATAATCCCATAAGCATTTGATCCCCAATGCACAACGAGATTAATTAACTGATTTCAGAAATAAACTTGATAGTAGATGTGACAGAGCAGAATGTCTGCAATGCTAATTTGCTTATTGTGTTGTTTTGAATGAGCATGTTGTGCTTTGGTGTTTGGACAGTTGTGTTAGTGTTAGTTGACAGCGTCGTTTCAGCTAAATGTCAAGTGCATTTCCAAGAGCCTCATGCATGTTAGATGAGGAACTTAATGGTAAACAAAATACCATGCCTTAAGACATAAGTATGAATATAAAGTATGTTTAACACCTATTTCTAACGCCTCTTAATGAGCAACATGATCAAAACCTTGTTGAAAACCTGTTAGTCGCAATCTACTGCATTCTTTCTCTCATCTGATTGATATTTTATACTTTTTCAGCAAGTACAAGGCCTTTGTAAAAGAAAAAGTCAGATTTTGGTACGTCTTTTTGCTGAAATTGAAAAAAAAAAAAGTAGTCTGTTATGCTGTTATAAAGATTGCATTGATTTACATGACAAGCTAAGATTTCATCCTACTTTTCTGGTTATATAAATATCACCATCTGCACCAAATGACATGTTTTGCTCAGTTTGGGCCTCTGAATATTTTTTTTCTTCTTTTTTTGCTCCTCAAGTCTGAGCTCCATATTCTTCTATATAATATAAGCTATAAAAGCCTGATGTATCAAATATGTTACTCATCAAAAACACATGCATTGTATTTTTTTATTATATTTTGTCTAAAGGTTCAGTAAACCTTTCAAAAATATTTATTTATTTATTTATGCAATAATTTCATATGTCAGGTTTTACAGGTCAGAGTTCAAGGTGTCTTGATATTTTCACTATTAGATGCATGTGGGTAGCTGACTATTTTATTTATTTAGTTTAATTTTAATTTTCAACATTAGATTTGTTACATTTTTCATAGGGGAAGTTTTTTACACTTAAATGTGAATATTGCATGCAATCTTTCAATTAATTATCACATAATTAAACTGCATTGTTTCTAATTCTTAAAAACATGTTGTTTAAAATGGTTTTAAATGGTCATATCGCTCGAAATTTCATATCTGCCTGAAATTTGATGTCAATTATGCTTAGACAGAAATCTAGTGGTGAAGAGTTGCTGTACCAAACTTTATGAGACCACCCATAAATTTCCTTCATTTTGAATGCATTCTGCTTGATTGTGATTACATGGAACACTGGGACTGAACGTTATCACACTTTCTGTAATAACAGTCAAATCCTTACAGTGATTAGCAATGCTGATATGGCCGTCCTAGGCAATTACAGGCCAACCTTGATAAAGTTTCATGATTTCATAATTAACAACTTGCCTTCTTTACAATATTCCCACATCAACTCTCTTCTCCCTGACCACATGAGGCTGAGAACGTCAGGAAATCAGTGCACGATGCTGCCGTTTATAAGCACTATAATATGTTCCCTGAGAGTTTATGTGGGAATAATGAAGAGATTCTAGAGAGATTAACGGAGTTAGGCAGGATTAGAGAGAAAGGTCGGAGGATATTATCTCTGGAACTCTTGAGGAAACAAAGCATGTGTCCATTTGAAAGTAGCTCATCATTTAATACAAATGACCTTCATATAAAGACAATGACGACCTTTAAAAAGATTAAATGACATGCAGACAGACAATAACATGAAAGATTATTAAATACAGATGAGGGGATATTTAAAAAGCAGTAGTGGAAAAATAAGAGGAACACAGAAAGGTGAATCATGATAGACCATGAGTTTTCATATATTTAGATTGTACATTATTTAGGGTTGCTGAACCACTTATCTGGGATACATGTGTGCATTTGTGTGTATTTTTCAAACCCTACCCTAAACAAAAGCAAATTTGCATTTGAAAAAAATGCATTTGCTAAACCTACCATGCCATTATAGCACCCTTCTACAAAGCGCTGAACTCTTTTGGGAAGTGTCATGACTTGTGTTTCACGGGTCTCGTAACTTGAGGGATCCGCATCACAAGTGCAATGCTGTATCAGGTGCGCTGCCAAGCAAGTTTATTATTTCTGAAAAGCAATACATATGGAGTTGTGCATGTGCAAACATCAAAATGTATTAGTTTACACATCATGAACAATGTTTTGAGGTCATAACATAGTATTGTGCAATCATAATTAGTGTGAAAAAGAATAAATGTTGTTTGCATTTTACTCCTTCTAGTCTATGCATTTGTCATTCTTTTTTGCAAGTAAAAGGGTTGCAGATTTAGCTTATATTAGGGCTAGCTATTAATCTAAAGGAATTGTCTAAATATTAAACTGTAAATATAAATATTAAATGTTAATATAAAAACAGTTGAACGTTTGATGCAGTAAGCACTGTATTTGTAAAATTTAGAAAATTAAATGAGATTATATATTTCTCATCATGTAATAATGATCAAAATTAGGTTAATTAGTAGTCACAATTTGTCAGCATCCTACCTCCTGTAGTTTGTCTCCATGCCTCTAGAGGTCCCCTGTGTTCTCATCTGCCTTAGTTCTTCCTTGTGTGGCCTTATTAGTGTTATCCAGCTCACCTGTGCCTTGTTTCCCCCAGTGTATTTAAATGGTGTATTTTCCCCTTGGTTCCTTACTCGGTTTTTGAGTCTTTGCCCTGTGTTTCCTGCCGGGTCTCGCTAATGCCTCGCTAGCTACCCCAAGTAAGGTATCCTGAGTTCTTTTTTTTTATTGTTATTGTTCTCTGGCTTTGTTTTCTCCCCTCGTGGAGTTTTTGTTTTCTCTTTTGGTTTTTCCATTTTTGATGTTGTTAATACCTCGGTCCGAGAAGAACTTGTTGAATTATTCTTGCAAATACTTTTTTTTTGTTTTTTTTTATAAATCTTCATTCCTGGAATACTGCCTTAAGTGTTTCGTTTGGAGCCAACATTATCACTCCTGTGGCTCAGTGATAGATCTCTCAACCACCACACCAGAGACCCGAGTTCAAACCTGGCTCGTGACACAATTTCAACCTGATCTCACAGAATTCAGTGTAGTGATCCGTGCATGGACCACGGCTGATGCCTGTCACTGACTTACATTGGTATCACTTCTGTGAGCCCATCACGGAATTTTCGGCGATTCCGTGATGCCACCACAGATTCGGAGTTATGGGTCCGTGGTCATTACACGGAATTCTGTGAGATCAGGTTAATATTTTTGTATTACAACGAATAGCATAATGATTTATCAGATTGTAGCAAAATGTTCACAACGTTGTATGATGTCAGTTGTTGGATACAGTTAAGATTTATAAATAAATAAATAAAAATAAGGAATGAATAGATAAATAAATAAATAAATACCCTTTGAAGGAGGGTTGGTTGGGAGGATGGATTCAAAACAACCTATGTTTTTGTTTTATCTAACATGTTTTAGTCTCTCCAAACGACATTGGATTTGTACCTTTTTTGCTTTAATAAACTGGAACATCAATTTGTACTCTATTCGTGGAAAGTGACTCCTGTTTTCCACTGTGGTTTCAGAGAGATGTCAACAATGTCTTAAATTATGCTCAGATTTGCTGAGATTCAAGGTCTGCAGTCAAATGTCAGAGATCTTAATAGGAACTGAATTGAAAATGAATTGAGCTGCTTTCCACATTCATTGTAGCTTTCCACATGTATATGACAACAAATGGTTCATTTGTTTTTATCTTACCTCTGAGACAAAGTTAATATTCATTTAACAAAGCAGATATCCTTAAGTCATTTGAGCTGTAAAGGAACAGCCTCTGAGCAAAAACAATCTTCCTCTGTAAGTCTACCCAGTGTGCATTAGAGCTGATGTAAATGTGCTCTGAAACACTGTAGAGCTTTGCACAGTAGCATTTGGTGCGTCTTGCTAAGGGCAAATGCATAAAGGCAATTACTGGAAATTACGGTGCGACTGTAACCGCTCCAAAAGCAAAAGATGGGAGACAGTGATTGCAACAAGCCTCCCAAACAGCCTGGGAGTTGATGGAACAGAGACAAAGCTGCAGAGATGGTTATAATAATTACACTTCTAAACATTTATGGATTAGCTCTTATGGTGAGAATGTATTGATGATTTTCTAATCCAAATGCAGATGCTAATTACTCAGTCAGTCCTCAAAGGAAACTTAGCAGTGTATAAACAGACGGCGACTAACAATAATCAATTTTCTTTAGATTTTAAAATCTTACCTCCTCTTCCAGTTTAATATTCAGAGACGGTTATTCGTAGGTTGATTTCCCTGAAGAGTGTAAACACTGTGGCTCTATCAAAACTTTACTCAGTTTCTATCAGCCAAGGAGGTCTAGATAATACCTGGAGAGATCTTGCCATTAACATTCCCATTCATCTCAATGACAGCTGCTCGGCTGATGCATACAGGTCCCACTGGAAGTACATGATTTGAATTCTGCCATCTTTGTTCATGAGCACTCAATTCTGGACACAATTGGTGAACCAATAATGTGAGCTGTAAATGCCATGTGACTAATCACTTTGGAAAATGACATAATGAGAATGTTGACTGGCTGATGAAGCCACAAGAAACACGTACAGTTTCAAACCCTTCACTAGCAACAGGAAAATATCTACTATAATATAGTAAAATTATGCGCAAATTATATGCAGTATTGCTACCAGCTATTAGATATTAATCCACAATGAATATTTCAAACAGAGGTATGCTATAGCTACCACATGACTTAATGAATCAATTCCATGCAGTGATGCCGCCTGGTTCTCTGGGCCAGAGCTCATCTTAGATATTCAAGACGACAGTGGAAAGGTGTGCTTTACTCAGATGAGTCCACATTTCAATCTGTTTCTGAGAAAAATGATGTTGAGTTCTCAGTCCCAAAGACCAAAGGGACCATCCAGACTTTCATCAGCGACAGAAGCAAAGGCATGTCATGGTATATGAGTGCATCAGTGCAAACAGCATGGGTGACTTGCATATGTGTGAAGGTACCATTGACATGGAGGCATATATTGGAGTTGTACAGAGAAATATACTGCCGTCAAGATGATGTCTTTCATGGGAAGTCCATGGTTATTAGATCAAGACAATGCCAGCTCTCATTCTGCATGTGCTACAACAGCGTGGTTTCGTAGACTCAGAGTGAATGTGCTAGACCAGCCTGCCTGCAGTCCAGATCTGACTCCTATTGACAATGTATGACCAGTCATGAAAAGGAGAATCAGACAACGACAAACACAGACTGCTGAGCATCTGAAGCCTTGTTTCAAGAGAGACTGGACAAAAATGTTGCTCGCAAAACTTTAACAATTAGTATCCTCAATTCCCAAACAATGAAACATTGTAATTAAAATGAAAGTTGATGTGAGACAGTGTTAAAGGGATAGTTCACTTTGAAATTAAAATTTGGTATCTATCAGCTTACCCCAAGGGCATCCAAGATGTAGGTGTCTTTTTTTCTTCAGTAGATCCAATTTTGATGTTTTTAGGTCAAACCGTTCTAGTCTGTCAGTCATATAATGGCAGGTATAGGTCACTGTCTCTATAAGAGGGAAAAAGAACATGCACAGAGAAATCCAAATTAAACAATTCCCCATCGTAACTACACATTGATGGCCTAAGACACGAAACGAGCGGTTTGTGTGAGAAAACGAACAGTATTTATATCGTTTTTTACCTCTTGTACACAACCATGTCCAAGTGATCTGAGTGTGCACACACATCCGGTGTGTGACGTGTGTGTGCGCACGCTCTGGCTCACGCTGCATTCACACGGGGCGTCGGCGTCAACGCTTGACGGAGGGCGTGTCTGAAGCATGGTGCTGACGCGTCGTCATAGTTACAACAACCAATCACATACTTCTCTGGTGTTGCATAAACGGGATTGGGTATTTGCATGAGGCGATCTGATTGGCTGACGCCTCCGTTGGCGCTTGAAAAGTTGCGTCAGCACCACGCTTCAGATACGCCCTCCGTCAAGCGTTGACGCCGACGTCAAAACATCAAAATTGGATCTACTGAAGAAAAAAAGACACCTACATCGTGGATGCCCTTGGGGTAAGCTGATAGATACCAAATTTTAATTTCAAAGTGAACTATCCCTTTAAACGTGCCTCTGTCCCAACTTTTTTGGAGTGTGTTGCAGGCATCAAAATCAAACTTTGTCTATATTTACAAAAAGTTGGTCAGTGAAAACATTGGATTTTTTTTTATTTGTACTTTAAAAGTTAAAGAGAATGCACAGATAACATCTTCTTGATTTTATGGCATTTCACAGAATGTCCCAACTTTTCTGGAATTGGGGTTGTACATAATCAATTTAAAATAAATATAATACACAATTATAAAGAAAAGCAGCAGAAGCCAGGCAACAGTACTTACTTGATTAGCCGCTGAAACCAGTTAATGCAGAGGACTAAGGCAAAACAACAAAACTTAAGTTACTTATGATAAAACAATGATAACTTGTTTCAGTTTGTTGTATCTTGTTTTTTTTCTGTCAAAATGTCAAGAAGCATTTTGAATTATTCATCAGTTTTCTTGATATTCTGTAAATGACAAAATATGTTTGGTGCTTTTGCTTCATCCATCATAGAAAACTGGAAGGTTGTGCACTGCATTATGGGATACAGCGCTGGCAGTGTACTTGTAGAGTAATCAAGTTTGAAATCACTGCTGATGTCTTGATTTATAGTGAAAGAGAGAAGTTACATTTTGGTCTCACCCAAAACTTGGATTAAACCAGTGTCATATGGATTATATTTATGCTGCCATTATGTGTTTTTCACCTCTGACTTGCATTGCATGGACCTTCAATCCTCAATATATATAAAAAAAACTGCTTGTGTTCTGTTGTGTTCCATATGTAAAAACCTTACAAACTCTTTCTCTTCAAATTTTGTGCTCTTTACAAGTGTGCTTGTGCTATCTTTCTGAATAATAAATATCTGAAGTGTCCAAATACTTTTGGGACCAGTATACCAAAATGATCTGGGAAGAAATTGAATCAAGCTTTCATCTGCGGTTATATGATGCATATCCACAGGCTATTGGCTGCAGATGTGATTCTGATGTTGCACAGCGAGTCGGTTAAAGATTAAATCTACTGATGTTCAAACAACTGCCCCCTAAGAGTAGAAATCTACATTCAAATCATAAACATGCTGCTGCCTATTTTTCCCCACTTCCACCTCCAATAGTGCAGAGAGTGTTATTTTCTTCAGAAAGAATCTTGGCTTATCCAAACTCAGCCGTGCTGATAATAATTGGAAGACACATGCCAATGTTTGTAACGCTTCTGTTTTGCTGAAGTGGACTCTGTTGAATCGCCTCGCACCATCCACGTGGGGCTGAATGATTGCATTCATTTGGCAAAATATCTGGCAAAATAAGCATGGTGAGCAATTGTTAAGTATAGCAAATGCACAATAAGTTTCAGAAAAATACAGAGCAATGTTCTGTGGAGTTGGAAAAGTCATGCTGACAAAGCAATGTTATTTTATGTGGATCACAAAAGAAGAACATACACACACATTAGAACATATTAAATGTTTACACATTTCTGCTTCTTACAACATTTCAAACTCCAAAAAGCAACACCATGTGTTTCCATCAGTATGGACAGATGCACAAGTTGTTTCCATTCAGTAAATCTGACTGAATCCATCTGAATTAACCAGATTACAACTACATAAAAAAACAACATATAGAATAATTACAGTTTCACAGTGAAAATTAGATTTCAAACATATCATGTTTTCAATGCCAGTGATGCCAAATGTTTAGATATTTCTAAAAAAAAAAAAAAAAAAACTTGGCTCAATGTACTGTTTTAATATGTTTCATATTGTTTTTTTGTTTTGTTTTGTTTTTATTACACATTGCATTGTGTAGTATATTAGGGAATGTCTGTAAATTTAATGAAAAATCTCCCTGGACATGATCTTTCCTATGGATTTGATTCTCTTAGTGAAGGAGAAAGATAGAGATTAAGAATATTTTGTGGCCCATTATATAATCAAAAGCCCTATTCGGACAGTTATTGTTTCTCATATGGACATCTGTAAAAATAAATTTACATGGCATCTCAATGATAAAACTCATGGATTCAGATTGTGATTTATTCACGATGGAGAAGCGAGTTCTGTGATCATACGAACCCAGGAACGTGCTGCTTACGTGATCAGTTGCATGATTGTCTGCTGTAAATAAAATGTCAAATGCTTGGAATAATAAGAATAAATTCATTTTTAATATTTATTATTTCATTATTTAAATCTCTGTTTAAAAATAGGAAAATAGACACACCATAGTTGAAATGATTTGCATCTTATTTACATAAGCTAAACATAAAGCTGCTTGGTTTGTATTTTTATGTATATAATTGTAGGCCTAAATAATACATATTTTATTAACCCTAACCCTAACCATATGTTCCTGTGGCTCAGTGGTAGAGCATTGCTTTAGCAGCGCAAAAGGTCATAGGTTCAATTCCCAGGGAACACACATACTGATAAAAAAAAATTGTATATCCTGAATGCACTGTAAGTTGCTTTGGAAAAAAAGCCTCTGCTAAATGCATAAATGTAAATGCATAGATATGCTGCCATAATAATGACCCATTACCAAATGTTTACCTGCTTTTCATCTCTTTCCACTTTTGGTTCATATCAGCTCCCGCTCGTTGTGGTGGAGCAGTTATGCAATATTGTTCTTGTAAATATTTTCCAGCATTTCATTTTTATTTATTTCTTGTCAGAAATAAATATGCATGCAAATTAATTTGTAACAGTTACCATATGGTGTTTGGCAGTGCAGGGGCACCGTAAGGGGTGGGGGGAGTTAGGACGATTCTAAGGGCCCGACGATGGGGAGGACCCCCCGAGGGGGAAACGTGATTTCTACCGAGGGGAACGCTAGAGCCCTGCATTTCAGCCCGGCCCCGACGGGCCCCGACTTTTTTTTACTCCTCTAGGGCTTCGATCGGGCCAATTTTCACGTCATAGTTCAGACGTGGGCTGGGCCTCGGGTCTGTTTTAGGTTTCTCCTTATTTTTATATTTTAGACATCCATCAATTAGTGATGAAAAAAATTGCCGCGCTGGTGGAAACAACACGAGACCGTGCTGCTGCGACTGTGAAGAGCGGCTCGACAGTGTTTAGTGTCCCGCAGCAGCAGAGAGCGTCAGCGCAGCTGAAGAATTCTGCTTCAAATACATGCAATAAAGCTTGCCATAAAGCCCCAGCAAAAGTAATTACCATGAATGTGTCTGGGGGAAATAGTAAGGAAATATTTGAATTATTTACTAATAAACTAGTGTTTTCTGAGTCAGTGTCGCAAAGATGAAGAATCAGATGAAGATCCTGACTGGCCTTCCCCTCATTAGACACACCTTTAGAGAGAAGTGCATCTTCACGGATTATAATGAAAGAGTTTTTGTTTTCGATTTGATTTATTTCGTTAAGTAGTAATTTAAAGCTTTCTATAGATATATTTATCATGTCTGTGAGGCATGTATTTGTTGACTTTCGGTTCATTTTTGTGAAGTGCTCCTGTTCAAGACGAGACGGCACATCATTGTTTTCTTTATTTTATAAAATTATTTTATATATTTTATAAAAAGTTTTGTTGATATTGTGAGTGCACACAAATAAAAGTAGACCCTTTATAGTTCCGAATGATGTATCACTCTTACTTTTATGAGCAAAAATTACTGCGTCAGTTGTTTCCATTGAAAAAAAATGCAATTGATTGAGCTGGTGCCTCCATGTCACTCTCCGCACAAACTAAGATGCAGCGCACATTTAGGTTTAACGTTTAAACATTGTTATATGCTTGAACTGTTTTAGTATATCTATAGGCCTAGATTTTATTTTAGGCAATTCGTGATGATTTGAGAAGGCTAAATTGATCAAACATGGCTATGATCAGCTCACTGTCTGCCGCTGGCCGCTTGGTCGTTACTTTAAGAAAGAAAAACTTATTTAATGAACAAAAAAATGCTCCAAAAGTTTTTCTAAATTAACTTAATAAAAAAAACAAAATGAAATATAATCACTTTGCCATTACATACAAAACTGAACTATTTTAATAGCTGAAACAGTATAATCTGATTTGTGAGAAGGGGGAAAAAAGAAGGGCTCGGGCTGGTAATTCTGTTAAGCTCTCGGACACGGGCCGGGCGAGGCCCTAGCCCCCTCACACTACAACCCCCCCCCCCCCCCCCACCCCAACCCCGCAGGAGGGCCCGAGTGAATATGCTGTCCAGGGGGCCCAGAATCCGTAGCGGCGCCCCTGTGGCAGTGGTCAAAGAAGATTTAAACATTGAATTTTGATCTTCTTGTAAACTCAGTGATGTGGATACCACACAACCTTGGTGTTAGTCTAAAACTGTAGGTAATTCAGCCAGGGAAAAACACAGGCATTCTGAGTTCAGAAAGCAATAAAATCACAGAATAACTCCTGTAAATGTTGAAAATCGCTTAGGTCCCCATGAGAAACAATTACCATCCGAAACGGGCTACAGAAGCCAAAAGAAATGATAAGAAGAGTATAAAAGAGTTTTCCTAATCAGGGTTATGCAATATAATGTAATTTTTTACTTAAGATAATACAGGCTTATTTTAAAATCACAATTTATTTTGTACTACATGAGAGATGCTGAGTGAAATATAGCAATATGAAAAACTCATTTGTATCTGCATTTGTGCACTGGGTAAATGAAAAACTGTATAAAACTCATTTAAAAAAATAAGTGTTGAAACCTTCAGTTCATTTTTAGAGTGGTGTTAAGAGACCATTTAAATGGTGACTTGTGCATTCGAGTCAATGGATCATTTCAATCCATTTGAGAGGTTTACGTAGCGGTGTTCATTACAGTACATATTCGCCATGCTTACAAAGCAGCTCTAGAGTACCCCAGACACTTTTCTTATTTAAGAATAATTTGCCTTAACTTCCCTCTGCGGATAAGAGCACATCAAAGCATCCCATTCATTCCATATGCGTTTTGCAACAACGAGGCTGTTGACCGTCAAGTTCAAATGCTAATGGCTCAAAAGCCGATTATGGTGGAAAATGTTTTGATTAAAGTGCAAAGGAAGTGGGGGAAAAAATGGGTCTTTAATGTTTAATCATGGGATATATGATGGCAGTTTACTATGTACAATTGTGGTTTCTGATGGAAAGAAATGGTTAGGTTAAGATAATTTAATCGAGCTGCTAAAATATTGGTATTGGAATTACATAATGAGCATATTAAATAGAGAAGTATGAGGAAAGAATGGCATGAAGAAAAATGCTGCATGGTGGAAAAGGAAAATGTGACGTAAATTTAAGATTTATGTACTGTAATTGCATATAATACATTTAATGTGATGCAAGTCATACATAAGACAAGAATGAGATTTCTGTAATACTACTAATAAACTGAATGTGTTTTAAATACACAATAACCAGGTTTATATATTTATCGTCAGTAAAACCAGTTTGTGTCAATCTCATACATTTCAACAAACTGAAACTTATTTGCTCAAAAGCTAGCCAAGTCCAATTCCATACTTTTTAATTGATTCAATTCAATCATTTAATTTAATAATAGACTATATTAAATTAACCCAAACCCAAAAGTTCATTTCCATGCCTTACCTAAACCTTTATTTTTAAATATAACCTGGTTTGCTCTTTTAGGGTTCATTTGTGCTTTGAAATTCTTTCATTCTGATCAATAAACTAGAGATCCATGACTGATTAATAAATGTGAGATTAGCTCTAGCCTGAAGAAGCTTTCATCAATAAAGCAAATGCTGTTGAATAAAAAGGAATCCAGGATTAGATCCATCATAAATAGAACAATGTACAGAATAATGAACTATGGAGATAAATAAATCACAATTTATATACCATCAAGGGCCTCCTATAGATTCATTGTTGTGTTGTATAAGAAAACACTTATGGATAGCAACTCACCAACAACTACTGCCTGGTGAAAAACAAGTACACTTTACCATATTTTTAAAAAGAGCATTTATTATGGAAAGAAATAAATATTTAATAAAATTAAATAAATGCAATTAGTTGAACTTTCGAGTGCTTTTTGAACCACTTAAGTAATGGTTGCTTATACAGTGTGTTATGAAATTACATACTGTTTAAGTCATCATAATTCAAATTCAAGTAATCATAATTACTTGACTTGTCTTTGGGATATGGTAAAGTGCAACCGCTGAATGTACTAGTGACAAGCATTTATGATAAACTAAAATATACTTTAATGTCATTTCTATTGAAACTTGTAATGCATTTAAATATATTTGTAATCACACATATGTAATTTGATACTGAATAACACACTACAGTTAAGTACTTTACTTGTGCTTTAGTATGCTAGTCAACACATTAAAATAAGTGTACTTCTTTAAAGCATGACAAAAATTTGTTAAAACGTAACAATTTTTAATGCATTTTAAAATAAAACCGTTAATTTGACATTATTGCACTTTTTTAAGGTGTACTTAATAGTGTTAAGAAACATTGTCATTAAACTCTCTTTAAGTGTCGTGGCATTTTATATCAGTAAAATTCAGTTGTGTTGCTAAAGATTCTGGGCCCCTTGCACAGCATTTGCTACGAGGCCCCATTGAATGTTCAGTTTTTTTTTTTTTCTGGTTACGACGTCCCTGGTAAAATTATATATTTGCAAATACAGTTCAAGTACATTCAGTGCAATTAAAGGATTAGTTCACTTCCAGAATAAAAAAAAATACTGTAAAAAGTTTCTCATCCCCATGTCATTCAAGCTGTTCATGCCTTTCTTTCTTCAGTCGAAAAGAAATTAAGGATTTTGAGGAAAACATTCCAGGATTTTTCTCCATATAGTGGACTTCAACGAGGACCAACAGGCTGAAGGTCCAAACTGCAGTTTCAATGCAGCTTCAAAGAGCTCTACATGATCTTAACTGAGGAATATGGGTCTTATCTAGCGAAACGATTGGTCATTTTCAAAAAAAAATAATAATAAAAATGTATATACTTTTTAACCACAAATGCTCGTCTTGCATAGGCTCTGTGATACGCATACCTGTCTTTTCGCATTACGTAATTTTACCTTTTTTTGTTAAGAGCGTTTGACTTTCTTTGCACGTTCGCTTTGTAAATACTACTGACGTAGTACTTCCACCTACATCACGCGTGACCTTCCAACATGACTACGTAATGCGTACTAAGTCGAGCTAGTGCAAGATGAGCATTTGTGGTTAAAAAGTATATAAATTTGTATTTTTTTCTTAGAAAATGACCGATTGTTTTGCTAGATACTTATTCCTCAGCTGGGATCGTGTAGAGCCCTTTAAAGCTGCTTTGAAACTGCAGTTTGGACCTTCAGCCCGTTGGTTCATATGGAAAAAAATCTGGAATGTTTTCCTCAATAACCTTAATTTGTTTCAATTGACGAAAAAAGACAACATCTTGAATGACATGGGGGTGAGTAAATTATCAGGATATCTTTTTATTCTGGAAGTGCACTTAGGTTTATCATGAGCAGTCTTACCAAGTATTGTATGCTGTATCTCTAAAGCAGCTGTTCAGAATGCCTCAGCTTTTATTCTTACAGTATATATCAAGGGCTCAAGGCGTGGCATGTTAACGTGGTCCAGTTAGACCTAGCTGGCTGATGTCGTAACTATACCATCTGGCTGCGAAATATATCATTCTCTATTGACTGCCACTGAAAAGTAGCAGCTCCTGCAGTCATGCAACTACAGCTCCTACAGTATGTACTTGAATAGTGAAAGATGAAAATCCTAAAAACTGTTTGTCAGTCTCACATTTGAATAACATAAGTCAAATCAGCAATAAAATCTGTAAAAAAAAGGGTACAAAGCATATACTGGAGTATCAGTAGAAATGGAAGACAAATCCATTAGGTGATCTGTGCTGGCAGTGAGTGGTCAGAATCATCTGACCGGTGTGTTTACAGACTGACACAGTTCCCTAATTACAAGTTTACCGCCAGCAGCATCTGTCTAGACATCTGCACTGCTGCTCTCCCCTTCACCGCCTCCCAAACCACAGCATCACTGACTAGATTAATTTAGCTGTAACTCCATATCTATTCTGTCTCTCCTTTCATAAGTCTTTTCATTGATATATCTGACACTGCTGCTTTTAACAATTCTATAAGTTTCAAGAAGTTGTGATCGAATTGAAAACAGTTTTTATACAGCTTTTAAAAAAAACGCTAAGGAATATTGATTTGCTCTATGACTCTTTCCCAAATTGGTTGTTTTTTTGACAGCTCCTGAGCCCTCAGTTGGGTCTAATTAATAGGGTTTGCTTATGTAAGCCTTATTTTTATTGCTCATGTTTAGGGTTTTTGGTGTGCTGGAGCTTTTGTAAGTGATGATTTTTGCATGGAAGGTGGTGAAAACTCTCAGAAACTTGATGAAGAAACCCTAGAGACTTGGGAGTGGGCCATTAAACATCCACCTAGACACCTCCCAAAACCATGTTGAAACATATAGCAACATGCTAAAAATTGTATAACACACAGGCATTGTGATGGAAAGTTTTGTAAGAAAATATACATTTTCAGTTAAGTAATTATTAACCCTGTAAAGCCTGCAATGTAAGTCAGAATGGAACCTTTAACAACAACAACAATGAATGTTTGCATATGTGTTTTCGTTGAGTATCATATTAAGTTTTTCATGGCTCATATAGTTTGATATAGTAAGAATATGGAGCTCAGACTTGAGTAGGAAACACCTGGGTTTTATTCAGAGGTTCAAACTATGAGCAACAGTGTGCAATTTGGTGCAGATGCTGATATTTATTTCCAGGACATGATTTGAAATTCTGTAATGTAAATCAATAAGATCTTTATAATAGTATAGCAGACTACTTACATAAAGTAATATAAATACAAATTGTCACTCTGTATCTCCTAATACTATGTCTTTAGTAAGATGATATGTAAATGCTTAATTTAATGAGCAAAGCTCTGTAGTTTTTATTGTGGGGTGGGTGGGGGGGGGGGGCTGCAATACAATACAATGATGATTGAGATATGAACAAATAAATGTTCCTCAAAGCCTGATGATCATATTTGACACTCATGGTTAACAGGTTTTTTTTTGTTTGTTTGTTTTTTTACAGTTATACTAAAATGTGTTTTACTTCATAATAAATTATAAATTATGAATCAGGTGACAGAAGGCATGCAATAGATCCTGTATTTCAGCAAAGTTGTTTCAAGTTTGTTGAAAACTTGAAAATGTTGATCATTTAGATGCCTTAGAAATTTGCATATCAAATATGATAAAGTGGGCCAGTTTGGCTAAAATGTTATTCTGAAACATAGCATAACATTTAACATAACATAACATAACAAACATAACATAACATAACATAACATAACATAACATAAAATAATTTGTAAGTAATCTACCCAGCTCAGCAAACCATGATGCTTAAACTTGCTTAAATGATGCTTAAAAAAGATATTTAGTCTGATATCATAACATGCTGTAAATTAAAACCTCTCCAGTGACAAGAAAAGAACATGAACAATTGCACAGGTTCAGCACAGTGGCCATAGCTTTCCACTTGAATAAGACATTGCATGACCAACCCAGCGTGAATATCCATCCCTCCAGCCTGCTGATTGGCCAGTGGTCTGTGAAAGATCAGATACGCTGAAGAGAACATGTGTCGCAAACCCACTGCATGTTACACAAGACTTCTCACGAAGATTACATTCTAGCACAATTTGAGCAAAAATAAATATTGAATGGTTTACTGTATTAATCTTTTCATATTTATCATAGTTGAAAACAACATTCAAAGATGGATTTTCATATTTTAAGGTAAAGCAATAAAATCTGTTTCTACATAAAAGGCAATTGATAAGTACCAATATGTCACAATGACCAAATGCTACTTTTATAAAAAAAAAAACTGCCTGTGCTTAAAGAAACAAACCGCAGACAACAGCAGTGGGACCTCTGAAATTTGAGAATGAAATGTTCTGGACTCTATCGCAATGATTTCCATGTCACGCATCAGCAATTCTTCCCAAAGGGCGCAGACGCTAAACATCCACCATAATACATGACACTTCACATTCCCAAGCTCAGATCAGAACAAACACTCTACCGGCCGGTAATAAGACGGTTGAGTATAGCCTTCCTGATGTTATCACAACTATTAACATTTTGTCCTTCTGATGCCTTGGCCAGCGGATTAGTGAAGGACAGGCCAAGCGTCACCCTTGGGTAGAAATCAAGCCAGACTGTGCCCGCTTTGACACACTCCGGACACACATAAAAGAGCACTAATCGGATGAGAACTGAATGTCAAGTTGAGCTTTTGGAGAGTCTGTTCATGTCCCATATTTTCATGACCACCATCGATCTGATGATGTTCACGAGGCTGCAAGGCTAGTCCGCATTTGTACCTAAAATTAATAACATTTTCTGTTTTTTAGAGGGACATTATTTCATTATTAAAGCATTTGGGAAAAGAAAATAACCAGTATACATTCTTGATTTAGCCTACATTAAATTACTAAATCTGAATTGTCATTAACAAATGTGATAAAGATACACTGTAAATAGTTCTGGGTTTCCTTACAGACATCTACATCTTCCTTACAGAGCTACATCTAATGACTTGTTCAGGCATTTTAAATTTAAATAATTGTCTTGAGGAAAAATTAGGAAACATTTTGTGTTAGTAAGCATAAACTTGAAACTGAAGTCTGATTAACTTAACTTTAGTTAGATATTTATTTATTAAGATATTTCAGACATAGATAATTAATTGTCATTTGGAGTGAATTAACTGTAGTTAGACATTTAGTTAGCTATTTATTTTGTAAAGTCAACTAATCACATACAGTGCGGCTGAACAAGACATTTTGTACATTCAAAAATTCAAGCTGACTAAAAAACTAAAAAAGTAATGTTATAAAGAATAATTAATTATGACAATTATTCAAAAACTTATATGCATCCTGATACTTTTCTTAGCAATTTCCTCTGTACATGTTTTTTTTTTTTTAACTTACATTATGTAAGATTATGCCTGTCTTTCTTATAGTTTTTATACCTGGCATTGAATTATGGCTCTCGCTATCTTTTAATAAGAACATTCCATGAAATTTCATGAAATATTAGAATTTCTAAAATTAGCATTTGTCCTCAGTTCACATAAAAGAATGTACTTTTAAGTCAGATTACATGTACCCTTTCTGCAGTCAACCATTAAATAAAATAAAAGAGAAAAAAAACACACAAGCAAACAAACAAACAGAAAACTGATGTCTGGCTGCATGCAGTTATTTCAGAGTGAATAGAGAACAGACTGCCAACATGAACTGAAACATGCTGGACAGAGTGTGTTTTTGCTGGATTTGGCTGTCAGCACGTAAGTGATGTCCTTCTTTGGTTAGGACTATGAACACATAAACCACCAATATGTGCATGTGACAACACATTAAAAATTATAATTAATAGCTTTTTATTCATTTAAATGTGGTAATTAACAGAACGTTTTAACAAATTATAAACAAAGAAAAGTAGAAAGGATTAGCATTCTGTAATATTTCTAGGTCACTAATCAAATCAAGAATCCCGTATTATAAAATGATTTGCATTATATTAATCTTTCATGCTGATTGTTATTTGTATCTGCTTGCATCTGTATAAAGGCTGAACCATCACTCTTCCATTTCATAACAGCTGAGTTGACATTTATCAGCCTCCAGAAAGTAGGCCGTTTGCAGTTTGGTCATTGACTCCTCCGGCTCTTTATAGATAGTAAGAGGCTTTGCCTTTGAATGGATATCATTGTAGGAACATCTTTATGTCTCTATTCTGAATAAGCTATTCACACACATATACACATGGCCTGTATGAGTGTTTATATGTGTGTGTTTTCAGGAGGATTTAAGGACAGGAAACAAAGAAAGTGTTTGTGAACTTCTTGTGGGAAAAAAGTGTTATGTTTTGAGAGGGAAAAGGCGGCTCTCTGGACACTTGATTCTGATTGGACAATTGTGGCGTTCTGTGGTCAAATATTTGGTTTAATAACTATTAAACTGTATTAGCTATTTCCCCAGGCAAACTATTTCCTACATAGCTGTTTTTAGTTTCATGCTTTTTCCATATTTGACTGTTTATTTATGGGTTCTTATGTCTCAAGGGTTGATTTTTATAAGAACCAACAAATTAAATAAAAATAAAACTTTTATTTTTTATTTTTGTTACATGAAAGCCACACAGACTGTAATATAATATTCACATATTTCCCATGTCCTCATCATTTATTCTTTATACTTTCAAATGTACTAGCTTTGCAAGACAGTGCTTCTCAAGTTAGGGTTATCAAATTAAATCATTATTTCTTGCCCAAGTTGTAAAATCTGTGGATCCATGAAGCACAAGAATGAGAGGATGGTGATTGTAACTGTCAAGCTCCAAAAAGCACATAAAAGTACAATACACATAGTGCATATGATTTGTGTATGTTATTTCCAAGGCTATCTCATGACCAATTCGTACATATTTTACGAGGTGGCTAATGCGTATGAATTCATACGACCTCACTCGTACGATTTAGTATGATTTGTCTAAACCCCAGTGAGGGGTAGGTTTAGGGGCGGGGTTAGGTGTAGGTCATTCGTACAAATTCATACAAATTGGCAACTCGTAAAATACGTACGATTTAGCAAAAATCATTGGTCATAATAAATCATTGACATTGGTTTGTTTATGTAAGCATATGTAGAGTAATTAAAGTCATGACATACAGACTTCATTGGTTCTTGCATTTATCATAAACACGGTACAGTCAGTGCGGGGTAGTAACTGATTACATGTAATCTGGATTACATAATCAGATTCCAAAATTGAAATACTTGTAAAAGATTTATAAATTAAAATTATATTACATTTTAATATACTTGGAATCAGACTAGAGTTACTTTTTTATCCATTACATGAAAATTAATCTTATTCACACAATAGCAATAAAATATTCATAATTTATTGATTCTCCCTAATTCTTCTTTTTTGTTAAACACACAATCTCCCTGCAGTTCCTTCACAAACCCCAGTTTGGGAACTCTTGACAATGTAATGTTTAATGTACTTCATGTTGTTAATAACAACAAATGGAAAATATTTTCTTTCTCTTTGTATTTTTATATCAATATGGAACAAGATGATTCTATTTAAATCAAAGTGATAAACATGTTAAGTCAAAAGTAATCTAAAAGTAATCTAAAAGTAGTCTGACTAGATTGCCTAAAATGTGTAATGTAATGGATTATGTTACAGACTACAATATTTGTTATGTAATTTGGAATCAGTAACAGTCTACAATTTTCAAGTAATCTACCCAGCACTGGTTACAGTATACAGTATTTAAATTTTAAAAGTGACATTATTCTTTTAAACACAATACATAATATGAGATGGAAATTACATAAAAAGAAATGACATTTCAGAAACACATCACAAAAATGATTCTCCATTTCAGTGGAAAAATTGAACTAGGAGAGTTTTTTTCTGCCCATATCCTCAAAGAAATCCATTTTCATTCCCTTTCCCTCCTTAACAAGTTCCATAAAACAATTGGACTGGACATTTTTGTGTTGGCATTAGCTGCGAGTGGGAATCTGGCTCTTTTCAGAGAGATGAGCTGCTAATCTCAATTGTAATGGACTCACCAAAACGCTCATTGGACCACAAAGTCCCCTGTTTCAGCCCTGAAAACCCTCAGCTCGCTCATGAATGCTTAATACTTGTTCTTGTTTTACCACAGCTTTAGCCTCATCCTTTCCCCACTGTTCATCTAAACTTCTTGTCTTGTCTTTTTTCTGCAGATGGGAAATACCACGGAAACTTCCCATTTTGCTTCCAAAATCCCAAAGGAACACGATGTCTTCATGGGTTCTATATACATAACCTTCTGTGAGTCCATTCACTTACAACTGATAGTTTTTACATTATTTATGGACTTTTTACCTTTTATTTATAGAACAGTCGAGAGAGACAGTAAAGTTGAGGGAAAGAGAGGAGCAATGGGATGAGGATTTATTCATGTTGATATCATATGATTTATCATATATTTTTTTTAGAAATACCATGAATTATTATTTACATTTTACAGCCTCAACTAACTTTGCCTTCTCATAAAAATATATCATTACCTAATATTTTAGGAGACTTGACCTTGATACACAACCATGAGGGCCTATAGGGGTCCTCTCTGCATGTTGGTTGGACCACAGGACTTTGTTGATTGCACAATATGACAAATATTATTTTTGTACTATATACTTTCCCCCCATGAATTATTAAAGATGACACCAAAAGACAAAGTTGTCTTTTCAAGAATTTCATCCTTTTAATAAATGTTTTTTTCTTATGTTATCAGGAAGGTTGTCTCCCTGACACTTTATTGACAGAATTTATGACCATCTTGACTTTATCAAAATGAATTTTAATTCAGAAATTAACTTTTGATCCTAGCAGAGATGCATCAAAGTCATTGTATTTACATTATGAATTGCATTTTCAATGTTTGGATAAATTAATGAATAGAACAAAATTTCACTGACCCAGATACCAAAACATACTTCATGTTAGAATAAGAACACTCAATTTTGAAAGTATGACCTTAATGCTCAGTCTTTATTTTTGTCACTAAACTGCTAATTTATAGAATGTTAACTGTGATTTGCACTTGATGATGACTTTGAATTGTCTGAACCCCATGGTATTTGCAGAGGTTAAATCACTTTACATCATTGCCTGGAATGTCAAGTTCTTTCATGAAACTCTAGATGACGCAGGCTGATGGGTTCTTAACCTAACTCATGATATTGTTAAACAACTTGGCACAAGCTGATTGGTTCATGTTGCATATGCAGCCAATGAGCTTACTGCTTTTAAATGCCTTGTTAGCACTGAGCATTTTGCAGCGCGCTTTCAGAGTTACTCTGAAACCCTCCACCCTCCTCAGCTCCACCTGTATAGATCTTCTACGGGTTATTTTATATGCTATTTGTGCGGCAGCAGTATGTCTTAAATACTCACACCACTGTATCACTGAATGCATTGGCAGCAGCAAGTTCCTGTACTTGCATTGCAGCAGCAGCAGCAATAATCTACAACTACAGCAATAACCAACAGCAGCAGCAATTCAGCAGCACCAGTGTAGCAGATCAATTATGACCAAATCCATTAACATTTTCATCTCCATTACATGCTAAAATTTCATTCCACTTCGTTAAATTTTAGTTTTAAGTTTATGATTGGTGCAAAATCATGTAACACTTGTATTTATGCATTTGGTATGTTGTTTTTATCCCAAAATTGATGCTTGAGATACAGCTATATTGTGAACATTAATGTCTAAAGGTATGTTAGATCAAAACTTGAGAGGTCATTGGCAAACGGAGCAAGAGGACATATGACAGTTTAAAGAGTGACTTCAAATTGTAAAGTGCCAGAATAAATCATAGCAGTTTCAGGTCTTGCCAAGCTGTCAGAGCAATAACAAAACAGTAAAATAGGGGTTGCAGGGTGTTAGAACAAGGAAAAACAAAGTGCTTGTGGTAGTGACTATTCACCAAATGCATTTCTTTCTCTTTTTAGGTATTCTGTCACTCTTGGGAAATGGCATCCTGCTCCTTGTTGCGTATCGTAAGAGATCATCTCTCAAGCCGGCAGAATTCTTCATCATAAATTTATCTATTAGTGACCTTGGGATGACAGTTACTCTCTTTCCCTTGGCGATTCCATCCGCCTTTGCTCACAAGTAGGCAGACGCCACAAGAAGTCTTTGCTAAAATATGCTCACCCCCGTATCAGAGACAAAGTCTAAAGCAGCTCTGATGTGTCATTTCATTGACACAGGACCAAAGCTGCAGCAGAACTGCCTAACACTGTGCCACAATGTGACAGCTGGATATTGCAGTTGAATAGGAACACCTACTAGCAACCAGTACAGCATTTTATGACATTTTATCATGTTGCAGATGGTTGAGACACAGTGTTAGACTTTGCTGTTTTCATGATAATCAGAATACGTCTTGTTTTATGTGCTATTACCAGAATCAACAACTTATGGAAGCATTTTTTAATCTAAAAAAAAAAAAACACAATTAAAAGATATAAAGTAATATTTAAGATATAAAAAGATATTGCAATATTTACAAAAAAGTCAGTTGTGAGATATAAAATCATGAAAGATATAAAAATCACAATCACAAGAAATAAAGGCAATATAAGATAATTTATATTGTGAGATATAAAGTCATAATTATGTGAAATAATGTTGCAATTAAAATGGCAGTTGTGAGATATACAGTCACAATTGCAAGAAATAAAATCACATTATGAGATGAGAAAAACAATCAAAGGAGTTGTGAGATACAAAAGTATATCGTGAGATATAATACCTTAACTAGAAATAAAGTTGCAAACATGAGAACTAAATTAGCTATTGTGAAATATAGTCATAAAATCACATCGTGAGATAAAAAAAATCACAATCACAAGAAATAAAATGGTAAAATTAAAATGATTAATTAAAGATTTAAAATCATATTGTGAGCTAAAAATCACATTTCAAAGAAATAAAGTAGCAATTGTGAAATATGCAGTTCAAATTGTATGACAAAGACACATGGTGAGATCAAAAAATCACAATCACAAGAAATAAGATGGTAATTGAGATGTAAAATTATATTGAGAGATATAAAATCATATTTACAAGAAATAAAGCTGCAAATATAAGGGAAAAAATAGCAGTTCTCAAGTATACAGTCACAACTGTAAGGTAAAATCATATTGTGAGATATAAAATTCCAATTACAAGAAATGTATAGAAGTTATGAGACACAACATTTTAAAAATGAGTAATTAGGATAATTTTTTTTTTTTAATTGTGATATAAAGTCACATTCTGAGAATAAAAAATGCGAACATGAAAAAAAATAAAGTTTGAATGAATCATTATTTAATTATTCAGTTATTACTTTTTTAACCAGCTTCCATAACAATGTGCATGTGATGCCACACATCAAAACTCTGTGGCAATGTTTTTTTGTTTTTTTTCAGCCATTTCAGACTGGCTTCTGTGCCATATATGTAATGCAAAGATGGTTTTATTGAAAACTCCAAAGAAATACTGTCCATTGCTTTCTTTACTTGCCTCTCTCTCATTGTCTCAGGTGGCTGTTTGGAGAGCTGACATGTTTATGCTATGCTGTATGTGGCGTCCTCTTCGGTTTATCCAGCCTGACAAATCTCACCGCACTGTCATCCGTCTGCTGCCTCAAAGTCTGCTTCCCAAACTATGGTATTCTTCCTCAACACCTTTCACACCACAATACATTTATCTTCGTCCCTGGCCCTCCTCCATATCTTAATTAAGAATCGGATGCAGCTGCATGAATCCCTTCTGTCCTACCGCGATGCACCCCAAAGGGAAATTCATCACCTTATGACTTTCAGTGTGATTGTTGGATATTCTACCTTTTATCAGGCTCTAGATGCCCAATGTTCATTTGGCTTTTGGTCAATACTCCCACGTCTGGACAGGAGCGGTTGGCCTCATTAGAGTTCATTAGTTTTGTCAGTTTCAGCATTTGACAGACTGTTGAAAAGATGAAGTGGGAGAGAGGAGCAGTTTAACAGCATGTGGGTGAGCTTGAGAACAGAGATTAAGATGGCAAGGAGGACAGCAGGTGAACAGATGGATTCTGTAGGTGGAAGAGAAGCAAACATATTTGGGATGCAGTTGAAGCCTTATTTTAGAGGGCATGTTGCCAGATAGGTTGTGAGTCTTTAGCTCTGCACCTAATAGATGTCATAATTATAGCTTAATATAATATATTATAGTTTGTTGTGGAAGCACTGTTGGGGGCCTTTTTTAAATTCCATTGTGCTACTTTTCCATATTCCATGTAAGCTTGTGCTGGACAGGCATGTTTGACTGTTTTGCTCGCGTCTCGCAGGACACGACATTCTAAAAATGCCCTTGAAAGTAACCAAAAAGTGCATAAGGATTCCCATTCATCTCAATGGTAGTTGCTCAGCTGACGCACAGATAAGAATGCAGCCTGTGTACTGCCATCTATGCTTAACAGAGGATTTCATAAATAAAAACAATATTTTAACATTCCTTACATTTTACATTCTGGCCACGGTGTCATAAACATGTGGGTTCAATCCAATCAAACGGGTCCATGTAGGGTCAAGGTTTGTAATGTCCTATCAAATGCATGAATATTTGCGTATACTGTATGTGTATGGTTAGTGACCTGTAGAGTATAGGCCTAAGATAGCAAGCTAGAAATATGTTAGGCTAGTATGCTGAAACTTTAATAAAAAAAGAGAGAAATGTTGAATTTTGCAATCTATATATCTTCTGTAAATTACCATTATGCATATATTTACAAGACATTAATAGTCATTTTTACATCTGACAGAATATATCATGCATTTAACTTTAAGGTTTTATAATCAGACATAGATCAAGGTTCCCATTAAAAGGTTTTTTCAAGCCAATAGAATTGCTTTGAGGTCCTGCTTGGGCCCATTTGACAAGGACAAGCCCTATATAGTGCTGCAGAACCATAGTTTTATAGGCCAACGCGGACAATAGCATCCCCTTTACCACTATATT
The DNA here is from genome assembly GCA_027422415.1 of Schizothorax lantsangensis. Classification (NCBI taxonomy): domain Eukaryota; kingdom Metazoa; phylum Chordata; class Actinopteri; order Cypriniformes; family Cyprinidae; genus Schizothorax; species Schizothorax lantsangensis. The sequence continues at coordinate 27,312,170 of CM049851.1, forward strand.
GTATTATATTATATGTACCACTTAGGCATGTTGACAATATCGTAGGCTATATCTTCAACATTGTCTATGACCAAAAATGTAAGATATGTTTTCAGTGGACTTTCAAAATTTGCTTTGCTTGAGAAAGCATGAAAATATACAATTATGTCAAAATAATATGTCACCCCTAAAGCACATATTGTTCATTACTTCAATGTTCTATGGTCTCCTTTAAAACAAAAATCAGAAAAAAGAATGTATTCATGTACTTCTGACAAATTACAAGAATAAGGATGACTGATGTTTGATCGATAACTCATCTTACCACAATCTAGCTTTCTTGGTACAGAATCTTTCCCTCGTAAGCACATTGGGAAATGAATGGATTGGGCCAACAGAAAGTGATGTGCTTCTAAAAGAAAAAAGTTTTGCTTTCAAAATGTATTTTCATTTTTTTATATATATGTAATATTCTCCAACACAGTATAAAACATTTAATAGTGATCAATACTTTGTGCTAAATGAATGCTTCTGTGATTTTGCTTTCTTTAATAGGTAACAAGTTCTCCTACTCTCATGCCTGTCTGATGATAGTGGGGGTGTGGTGCTATGCCATGGTGTTTGCTGTGGGTCCCTTGGTAAATTGGGGTCACTATGGCCCTGAACCCTACGGGACAGCATGCTGCATAGACTGGTAAGTGCCTGGGAGGATGTTAATGGGAGCACTGAAAGATTCTCAGAAAAACAGACAAAGAAAAAGTCAGCCTAAAGGTGATATGTGTAATTTATATGCTATTAGTGGCACCGCAGCTCTCTGCCACAATACTAGGGTTGTCTGTGTGATTGTCTGGGCATTGAAGTTGCACAGGTGTTCTAAGTGCTTTGTGTGTGTGTGTGTGTGTGTGTAGTTGCTTACTGACCCAAGTCAAAAGAGCCCTATTCCTGTTTAGAGACTGATATTCTGGTCTCGAGATATGGCTCAGTTCCCTCAATAAGTACAAGTATATTGGATTTTGTTTTATCATCTGCCAAGAAAAAATTGTAAATGTGATCACTTTGATAGTTTTATAGTGCCACAGAGCTATATTGTACTTTTCACTTTTTGGAAAGTCAACCTACAAATGGCTTATTTATAGTTGCAAAATGAACTGGGATAGGAAAAAAAGTATTTTATCATCAAAAAAATGACACACTTCTTAAAGTAATCTAATGCACTGAATGTTCTATTGAGATCACATGGAGCACTCTCTAACAAAATTACACCACTCTTTTTATGGTTTTATTTTTAGAAATAGTTGCCTTTGTTTATAGGATAGTAGAGTGGAGACATGAAAATAAGGCTGTGGCTCTTTTGTCCCCAGTAATTTTCTGTCTCGGTCAGCTAGCACAGTGACACCTACAAGCTGGACATTTGAACAAGGCCAACAGACAAAGCCATCTACTTCAACAACTTTGCAAAATATTCATGCAGTGTTGTATAGTGCCAGAGGTTTTGTGTTTCACATCTGGACCATGGAATATGCTCTTGATTTAGGGTTTGAGCCTTTTTATAAGGAAAGGATTCGCCAACCCCTGGGTTATAGGCCAAGCATTCTTTCGCTTTCACACCTACCATTCCCAGAACAGGTTTAGGCCCACATTAACTGCACCTTCTCAAAGAATAGACCACCCCAGATGGGACTTGAACCCACAATCCCTGGCTTGTCTCAGTGCCTTATCCATTAGGCCACTATGGCTGGGGCTCATGTGCCCCCAATACTTCTCAGTCTTGGTCAGGTGGTTCAGTGACATTTTAATTGTATTTATAACACAAACATAGTGATCTAGATCAATGTCTGCTTCAACAGCTCCTCAGAACATTCATGCAGCATTGATGTAGTTTCAGGACTAAGAGGATTTTCATGACTGGGCTGTGGAATAGCCACAGGAATGAGGCCTAAAATATGGAAGTGGTTTAAGTCCCAAAGTCAGCGGGTTTTTGGTTAGATAGGGAGAAATCTAAAACATTCTGAGAAATGGATCCCAAGGACTGAAGTTGAGAAAGACTAAACTAGATTAATGTCTACTTAAACCGCTTCTCAAAACACTGGTACAGTGTTCCAATAGTCCCAGCACTAAGAGGCTTTGTATTTTACACCTGGACTATGGAACTGCACTAGACTGTAGCAGACAATGGTTTCCATCCATCGACCTCTGGGTTATGGGCCCAGCACTCTCCAACTGTGATATTCTTCTCACCTTAGGAGAAATCAATATCCAGGTATTTTGAAAACAACTTGTTTTTAGACCTAAATTAAAGGGATGGTTCACCCAAAATGAAAATTATGTCATTAATTACTCACCCTCATGTCATTCCAAACCCGTAAGACCTTTGTTCATCTTTGGAAAACAAATTAAGATATTTTTGATGAAATCCGAGAACTTTCTGACCCTCCATAGACAGCAATGTACCTGCACGTTCAAGGCCTAGAAACATAGTAAGGACATCGTTAAATCCATGTGACATGAGTGGTTCAACCTCAATTTTATGAAGCTACGAGAATACTTTTTGTGTGCAAAGAAAACAAAAATAATGACTTTATTCAACAATTTCTTCTCTTACGTGTTAGTCTTTGACACACATTCATGACAGTACCATGACGCATGCGTGTGCATCTCACTTTTTATAGTTTTGCCTAGACAATGACCAATTTGGCATAGCACAGTGGCAGGTTTGCTTTCAGAAAGACTTGAGTGTCTACATGAGTGAAGAAGCCTTAGCAGAGGATGGTTTTGAATCATCAATCTCTGGGCTATGCTCTTTAACCACTCTGGGTCACCAAGATGGGTCTTGAACCCACAGTCCCTGGCTTAGGAGGCCAGTACTTTATCCATTAGGCCACGGGGGTTGTGGCTCATGTACCCCCAATAATTCTCATTCTCACTCAGGTAGCCCAGTGACACCAACAATCTGGGCATATAAACAAGGGCATATCAGGGTCACCATAATGAAAAAAAAACAAGGTTTTGAGGATTCAGACAACGGTCAGACAATCAGTGATTTCAGCCCAAGGAAATAAGCAGAGGCCCTAGAAACTCCAGAGGTGCCCCTGATTATCATCACCATTGATATGTCCTGTCCTCTCTTTCAGGTATGCACCAGGCCATGATGCTCTGTCCATGTCCTTCATTATCTGTCTCTTCCTCTTCTGCTATGCCCTGCCTCTTGCCATCATCCTCCTCTCCTACATACTGATCCTCATCACTGTACGAGGGTCACGGCAGGCAGTACAGCAACATGTATCGCCACAGACCAAGACAACAAATGCCCATATCCTTATTGTGAAGGTAAGGTGCAAAGCATCATTGCTTAAATGTGACCTATTATGCCCCTTTTTACAAGATGTAAAATAAGTCTCTGATGTTTTAGTTCAAAATACCCCACAGATATTTTTTTTAGCTTGTTAAAATTGCCACTTTCAGGGTATGAGCCAAAACGTGCTATTTTTGTGTATGTCCCTTTAAATGCAAAGGAGCTGGTGCTCCCGGCCCCCTTTCAGAAGAGTGAGGAGCTTCAAGAGCTCAAGTTCCGCAAACAAATAAACACTCCACTATTAGTACAAGCCTGTTATCTTTACAGCAAAACGTACTCAGTTTAAAAGTCAGTCATCTGATTGTACTGTGTATAATAAATGCATGTTTACGGGGAGCATGTCGCGCAATAAAAATAACGACTGACATTGTAGAGAGTGATATATTAAATGCATTACTGTTCTGATACTGTACATGGACTTGTAGATGAGACTGTATAATTTGCTTGTCCTCTTCTTTTTCGCAGTCAGTTTCTGATTCAAACATATATGGCTAATTAAATCCAATATTGTACAGCATTAACTGCATAAATTAACAGAGTGAATGTAGAATAGGTAGTCCAAGCTTGTGTAAATGTGTGGAGCACGGGACTACTTTGCATATTAAAGGATCTGTATATACTAAATGAGGAAAGGATGTAGAGTTATTTTCAAGCCATTTTAAGGAAGAAGACTTTATTTTCACATCATTTTGATTATTTGCGTTAAGGGATAAAATTAATGAATGCAGGGGGACTTAATTTCTAGCGTTTCAAAGTACAACAGTGCTTTGCAACTGCAAATGAAGAATGACTCATTTATTTATTTTCTCCAGAAAGTGTGGAAATGTTCTCATGAGTTATTTCTGATTCTTTCATAGCTCTCAGTTGCGGTGTGCATCGGTTTCCTGACCGCCTGGAGCCCTTATGCTGTTGTGGCAATGTGGGCCGCATTTGTGGAACCCAGTAAAGTTCCCCCTATAGCCTTTGCATTAGCAGCTATCTTTGCCAAATCCTCCACCATCTACAACCCTGTTGTGTACCTGGTATTCAAGCCCAACTTTCGCAAATCTCTAAGCAGGGACACAGCTCAGATTCGAAAACGAATATGTTCCAGCCCGTGCAAAGGAAGCCCTGTGCCTGGTGAGAGGGATCTTCAGCGGCAAACATCTCTACACTGCAACAAGGATGCTAGCAATTCCACTCGACTCTCCAATGGCCTGGCGGATAGCCATGGGGCTTGTCTTCATTGCACAGAGGCGGACCCTCATTGTCAACAGACCCCACCTCAAAGGACTGCCTGTGTGCTGATCGGTACATCCTACAGCGAGGTGACTGTGAGTCAGCTGCCGGAGAAGATGCACGCTGACCTTCTGTGAAGGCCCTGTAGGATCTCCTCATGCCAGCACGAGGACAAATGTGAGGAATAGATAGATGGGCGGCCGCAAAAATGAAACTTCTGGCCACTAGAGATAAGCTTGATGTGTCAGAGACAAACTGTGGTCACTTCTGATACTGATGTCACGTATTAGGAGCTGCAAAACAATTGACCCTGCACTAAGTCCCGCCTTAAAAAGGTTACTGACCAGTCCTACCATAGCAACTGTCCGCAGTTGTTTCAGACTAGCTTGTGCTATTTTACTGAAAGTCTATTCACAAAAATTTGTGATTCATTCAACTGTGAAAAATAACAAAAGATGAGTTATATGAGGTAACCAGCTGCAAAACATTTTGGGGTTTTCTTAACTTCAGTAGTTAGTTGTATTAAGTAATTTTTGAGGTAGAGTGGTTGTTCGCTATTATTTTAAGTTAAATCAAGCTTCCTAAGCAAAAACATCTGACACAAGATTAAGAATTTGTTGAAAGTTGATTATTTGGTTGAACAAACTATCAGTATAACTTTAAATTATAATAACATGCATTTTCTAAATGTGTGTTATTGATGTTACTGTGAACAATTCATCCATGCATAGGTTTATTTTTTAAATAGTTTTTTCGACATTGTAATTTTTATTTAAATGGCCTCAATTAATGAAAATGCTTTAATATTCTGGTGAATCAACTATACTGGACTTCACCAATCATTTTGTAATCACTTAAACCCTGACCCTTTCTTACAATCAAAGTCTTACATTCATATCTTCCTCCGTCTAAACAACAACAGATGGACAGAATACCCAAATGTATGTCACAATACAGACAAAAAAGGATCTGCCATTACATCCATAACATTGTGACTTAAGGAAAAAAAGTTTCTACAACTGTCTAGCCCTGAAAGTTAATAAACCTGAAATTGTTTTGCTGTTGATAATATAGATAAATTCAAAGAACTGGGCAAATCTAACCAAAAGGAACACTGATCACACTAATGGTGACTTAAAAATGTAAAACAACAAAAACACAAATATATCGTCAACATTTAATTCTAAATAACAATTAATGTACACATCTTTGTAATTCCCCATGTTTTGATCAAATAAGGGATTATGGGTATTCCTCCAACCACAATGCTTCTTTAGAGGGCATACTCAGTAATGCAGCTATGTGAGGTTCAAATTGTTTAACCTTTATAGCTTTACATAAGCAAACTCAAACAATTCACAACTTCACTTTTCAGTTTAAAACTGTGTGTATAATAACCTAAAGGAAAATATTAAATACATTCCATACAATATAGGAAAACAATAATACTCAAATCAAGTCAAGCTATGATTAAGTCATTACTGGCAATTATAAGCTGGGTAGAATGAGTGATCAAACTTGACATAAGAATTTATCACTATTTAAAATGACCTAAAAGTGAATATTTACTTTTTATATTAATGTCAGATTTTTATATTAGATAGTTTAAATTGTATCTAACAAATTGGAATTTTTAAAACGTGGATTTGTTTTAAAGTGTTCCTACAGAACATTCTGGTAGGCTCGTCTGAGCCAAGGAGTCAGAGTCGGGCTGGTCGCTTAACATGATCCCGTTAGCTCCTGCTGTAGATTGTGTAACTACACCATCTGGGCATTGTAGTGGTTACTACAAGTTATCCGATCTCCCATAAATCCTTCAGACTGCTCAGCTGACAGTATTTCTGATTCTTTGATTGTTTTAACTGTCAAGGTGAAATTCTTTATCTGGTGCCCCAAAATAAAAGAAGAAAGGAGAAGTCATCTGACACTCTCACTCTTACATTTGACCAAAACTCAATTCTTAAAAGAAATAGTTCACCCCAAAATAAAAATGTTGTCATCATTTACTCACCCTCATGTCGTATGAGTTTCTTTCTTATGTTGAATATAAAAGAAGATAGATTGAAGAATGCTGGTAATCAACAGTACTTCTTTCCCTACTATGGAAGTCAATGGGGACCAACAACTGTTTGGTTCTTCAGAATTCTTTCAAATATCTTATTTTGTGCTCAACATAATAAAATAAACTTTTATATGACATGAGGGTGAGTAAATGATGACAACATTTTCATTTTGGCGTGAACTATTCTTTAAAGTTGGTTCCACATGTGAGAACCACTACAACAGTATGTATCACTGGCAAAATCTATGTATTCTGACCAAATTTATTTTTGCAAGCAATATTATAAATATTTCATTATATTATAGCAGCGTTTCTCAATTCCAGTCTTCACGTACCCCCGCTCTGCATATTTTGCATGTCTCTCTTTGTTAACACACCTGATTCAGATCATCAGCTCGATAGAAGTCAGCTCCGTGCAAGAACTGTGTTCCGATTGACATGGTCCCTACACGGTGTCCATTGCTCCCTACTCCCTGAGCAGGGGAAATCCGTTGAAGTTTACTTCACTTCGGAACATTCATTCATGGATTTGCGCTGCACAGCGTCTTCACACACAGACAAAACTTACTAGAGAAGTGTGACATAATATACCTCTGTAAATAAATATAATTTAAATTCATGTCTCCCACACTTATATGCCCTTTGAATGGAACACATAATTTTCGCTTCGAACGGGAATCATGGCGGAGAAGATAAGAGAAACATACAAAACGTGCAGAGCAGGGGTACGCGAGGACTGGAATTGAGAACCGCTGTATTATAGTATATGTTTGACCAGTGCCTGGTTTTTAATTGAATAGCTTGATATAGACTTGAAATTACTTCTCCTTTTTTTGCCAGATCTGCTGCATTTGATGTTAAAGCATGATGTCAGCTTAAAACATTTGGGACTGTGCACATTCTTGTGGTCAGGTAATCAGTGTGAACATGGCGTCATCTTCCTGCTGCTCCAGAGCTGTTTGTCACATTGCTTCTATGGCTAAAGTGATTAAAATCCTATATCAACAACTGAGTGCCTATGAGCAATATTGGCTCGTTTTAAATCACACACAGTACTTGTGCCAGCTAAGCAATTGTCATTGAGATAAATGCAAAAGCTTAATGGATAGCTTTTACCTCCTTGGTCTGAGAAAGCAACAATAACTAAGGGGCGGAGCTTAGCAAAGGGTCAATTCAGGATGCCAATGAGTTTCTAAGGTTCACAAGAGTTTTCTTCAGAGGTGTTCAGGAACTGGAAAATCTGCCCAACTACACCATTTTACTATCCACTGAAAACCCTCATAGGTCGTAAAAAATGTTTGTGTGAAAATCTCTCATAGTGGTGACATCACCAACATAACAAGAAACAGTGTCTGACTTTGTTTAACTAGTAGCACAGCTGTTGGCTGATCAGATCTTGTGATATTGGAGGAAGGTAATTAATCTTTCCATGAAGTAGTGACAAAGAAGAAGAGGAAAATCTTGTTTGCCATTACTTAATGTTCCACCAACTTCTCTATGAAGAAAGAGAGAAAAAATAAAAGAAAGACAAGGGTCAGCTAAAGGAGTAAGCCTTGGGGAGGACATGAGTTTCGTGTCTTGCTCAAGAGTACAACATCCAACATCTGTGTCAGCAGACCATCTGTATTAACATCCTCATAAAATGGTCTTTGTGTTCTATAAAAGTGTCTGTGAGTTCCACAATGCACTGTGATTTATATATACTCTATGTATATTGTTGTTAAACACCACTAACAGTTATGCAAAGAAATCATTTACAACGTGCATGCAATATTAATTTTGTTAAAAGCAGCTGAAATTAAAAAAAATAGTTTGATCATTACATGAACTAAAATACATTTCTGGATTTGGGAATATGATATCATATGACATTCTGTAACAATGCAGCATTTATTGCTATTTTCATCAGTGAGCCAAGATAGACTACAAGACTCCATTAGCTGACTGATTTCAAGCTGCCATTCCTTTTGAAAGTAATCAATTAATCAGGGATGATTAATAGAATGCTCTTATCATAAATATTTCCATTTCATTTGATCATCTTCTTTTTATGTGATCAGAAAATATGATATTTCATTATTACTCCCTTTCCATAAAACCCATAGAGTGTCCTTAGAGCATATGATTTATATATTATAGTTAAGTTAAAATATGTGACCCTGGACCACAAAACCAGTCATAAGGGTCATTTTTTTTCCAAATTTAGATTCATACATCATCTGAAAGCTGAATAAATAAGCTCTCCACTGATGTATGGTTTGTTATAATAGGACAATATTTGGCTGAGATACAACTATTTGAAAATCTGGATTCTGAGGGTGCAAAAAAAATCTAAATATTGAGAAAATCGCCTTTAAAGTTGTCCAAATGAAGTTCTTAGCAATGCATATTACTAATCAAAAATTAGTAAAAGTTTTGATATATTTATGGTAGGAAATTTACAAAATATCTTCAAGGAACATGATCTTTACTTGATTTTTGGCATAAAAAAATCAATAATTTTGACCCATACAATATATTTTTGTCTATTGCTACAAATATACCCCAGCGACTTAAGACTGGTTTTGTGGTCCAGGGTCACACATAAATACATATCTTAAATAAAAAAATAAAATAAAAAAACATATCTATATCTTCTGTCAAACTGAGGAGGTTTATGTTAAAAAAATATATGGATTTTCAGTTTATATTCATAATCAAAGTTGAATGCTTAATTTCAAATTTATATTTGAAATTTGTAATAAATATTTACCACAATATTTTTTATACTGTATATCTGACAGTGTTGAGTGAAAAAACATTTATTGAGAAAATGAAAGAAGCAGGAGGTTTGCACTAAAAGACAAGATAAGCAAAGTCTCATACTTGGCTTATCTACTGCCAATGCCAAACACACACACACACACACACACATATATATTACATATCCTACAATAATCATATACTACATATGTGTGATTTATGGAAGGATACGGTGTATAAAACAATAAGGTGACAATCATATGATAAACCATTCTTCCCTTAATCTAAATCTTCATTTTCATTGAACAAAATCTAATTATTTATTTCTTTCATTTGATTTTTGATTGAAAAACGACATGGAAATTTTCTTGACCAATTTGGTGAGATTTTTCACCCATGTGATTCCCTCAGGCTTGGAGGGTATCTGGGAAAATGAGAGTGACCTTGCCGAGAATCCAAAATGACTGCTTGTTTATTTGAGTATAGAGTAATCCTTAGCCTAAGCTCCGGTTTAAAACAGCTACGGCCTGCGGGAACTGTGAAAATCCTCCTTCAGCAGTTGCACCGAATTTCACCCCTTGATTTAAAACCTGTATTTTTTTCAGGCTGTGAGCTTTCACTTCTGACTAATGTCACTATGTGGAGTCATCTTTACTCACAGGGCAGATTTACAAAAGGCTAAGCTTATCCCTAAAACCAACCTTAACCCATCACTCACTTCATCTGGATTGCTAATCTGCTCCCCAAATCACCCCAGAATGACATTTACCTCTCACAGTGTTGATCAACGGTTCCTGGGACAAGCATAGTGTATTTCTCACCTGTACATGTGCTGATATCAGATTCAAACAAAAATGTGTCATGGTTTAGCTTTCCTGTGTCCTGTTAGGTCTTTCTGTTAAAGGGACAGTCACCCAAAAATATGAGTTTTGTCATCATTAACTCACCCTCATGTCATTCCAAACCAGTTTGAACCTGTTGAGCCTGTTGAAACACACACACACACACACACACACACGAATGCAATAAATGTAACTCCAAAAATGATATTATGCAATGAAATGTTCTGTGGCACTGCAACGAGACATATTGTGCCAATCTGATGCTGCTGATTAAACACACAAGAAAAACTGAAAGAAAGTCATACTTTGGAATGACGTGAGGGTGAGTAAATGTTGGCAGAATGTTCATTTTGGGGTAAACTACTCTGTTCATTTCTGGTCACACTGACCATATTTTGTCTATATTCTGTAAAGATTGCAACATAGTTCATATTACTGGCTATTATCTTGATTAAACTTTGGAATGCACTGTGCAAAGAATGTTTACATATCATGCAATAGTCATTTTGTAAATAAAAGTTTATGTTTATTATACTAAAATATCCTGCTGTTCCTAAAACATCTAGAAATGAAAGTTAAGAATTTAACCCAGTAATTTTGCTGTGTTTTTGTAATTTTCATTTTTTTTCAATATGTCTATAGATATTTTTATTCATTTTTATTTCAGTTTGTTGGAGTTATTTTTGCACATCAAGTTCAACTAAATGAAAATTTGAATTGTTTCCTTAGCAACTAGCTGAAATATATATTTTTGAAAAAAAAATTGTATTGTATTTCAAGTAAAGTTTTTATCTATGTCCTTTATCTATGAATTAACTGAAAATATTAATGATCAATTTCAAACTTGACGCACTCACTGTAAATATTGCAAATGTAAAATGCAAGATTTTAACAATTATACGCAATCTAAGAATAACAAACGATTGTCTTTTCTGGGAAACACACCTGCTTGGACTCCAGCAGCATTGTTGCTCATAAAACGAGCTGATGTTCAACAGCCGTTAGAAAACATTTGGGACTGAATGGATTTTCTGTAAAGCTTTCATAAAGAGGTATTTCTCTACATACAAGAGTTTGGTTATCAATAAGATGTTTGTTTTTAAATCCGTAACTTCATGATTCTTGCATGGCTGTGAGAAATACATTTAATCTAAAAGTTCATAACAACAAAGTAGTGTTTGAAATATAACATCTGAAATCAGAGACAGATGAGAAACTAAAGTGAAAACCTGAAATCCTAAAACAAAGGCTCCTGTAAAAGCAATGCAGAGAAAAACTTGATTTCTAATGTGCCTGTTGATTAAGGCTTAATTGCTTTTTTATGTAAATCACTTTTGTACAAAAATAATATTGAAATGTTTCATGATTATTTCACGCTTTGCTTAGATCGTCTTTTTTTTACACCAACAACTAAGACATTTAAAAAGTATGAAAAATGAAGTCATTGAAAAATGTTAAAGACTTATGTTGACAGTGTCAAATATACTGTATTGTGAAGTAGGTTATATTTCTGCCTTCAAGTGAATCTCAGAAACTTCACAAAAAGCCTTCTTCCTCCAACCAAAGTGACTTAAAATCCTCTCATGGCATAATTACAACTTTCCAACTCATAAATACTAAACTTCCCAGGAGGACTTGAAGCCCCATCAGTTCCAGCTCTGCTTCAGCACACCTGTCTGTAATTTTCTAATAACTCTGAAGCCCATGATTGGGTTCAGGTGTGTTGTGTTGGATTGGGGTTGGATCTGAACCCTGCAGGACTGTAGCTCTCCAGGAGCAGGGTGGAGATCCCCGTTTTAAAGCAAAACAAACCAACAACGTAACTAACACAATTCATCAAATCTCATAATAGTACTAAATTATAAATAATTCTATACCGAATGCTACTTTCTATTGTGCATTAATATTATATTATATTATATTATATTATATGAATTATTTAAAACTGATTATTACAGTGTGATAAAAGAAAACAACCTAATATGATTTCCATCTTTAAAATTTCATCCAATTATTTTAGGACAACAGAGCTAATTATCACAGAAGTTGTCAAAAGGGCTCTGTAGTTCAAATATATATATATATATATATATAAGTCTTTGAACAATAAAACTATGTATAATATTGTAATGATAAAACTGAAAGCTAGAAATGTGATCTCAAGAAAAGAGTATTTTTCATAATGTCATGTCGGGGCAAGTTGTCACAGGGTTTTAGTCTTACAAATTGAAACAATTTATTATGGCCTTTTTTTTCTTCTTATAGGCCTATATTTTTTTTCTGCCATCTGGATGTTCATTTATTTGCCGTTTGAGCACAGCTTTACTGTTTGAACTGAAACACAGTTTTAAGATAATTCTGTGCTGAGAGGTTAATGCTTTACACAGATCTGCTAACACGGTGCATATGAACAGAGCAGGAAACAGACACAGAATACAATAGAGAAGAAAAGCCGGCGTTTGAGGGGCTCATGTGAGTCGATGCCTTTTGCAGCTTTCAGTGATGCAGATGTCTTAAGGGCCACACAGCACACACAATGACTTTATGTGGCTTGACAGGCTGGCTAAATAAGCGGCCAGCACTTTGTGCACAGTCATCTAAATTAGGTTACATAACCAAACAGATGTAGCAATTTTGCATGCTGTGCTGCTCCGGCATCAGCTGACCCTGGCATTCTAAACAACACCTTACTTCTGATTATCACCTACAAGTGAGCTCTTCTTCTCTAATTACACAAGGGTGACTTCATGAGTAAATATATGCATTGCTTTTAAGAACTGCAGGCAAGACAGAAAGAAAATGGCCTCCATTGCGGTAAAGTTTTGCAAATGGTTGATTTTGCTAAGGTGTTTTAGTGTGTTGATGTGTGTATATTTCGGCATTTCTAGGGTGTTCTAGCTTGTTTCTTATTGGCCCAAATCAGGGTTATTAAAGTTAACTAAAACTAAATGTATAAATAAATAAGTTCCTTAAATTAAAGTTACTTAAAATAAACTTACTTAAAATAAACATTATATATATATATATATATTTATATATATATATATATAATAATTTTTTTTATTGTGAAACAATATTTCACATTTTCATTTATAGTTTGACATGATGGACTAAAATATCTAAACCTAAAACTGAAATAAAAAGTAATAAAAACTATATAATGCTACTAAAATAACTCTTTTAAAAAAGAAGTGTGCTTAATTGACCGTTTGCAAAGAGCTTGATTGACAGGCGATCTGACCAATCATAACGCCAAATCTGCCATCTTGCCCGACAAACAAATTAGACAAAACTTGAACTTGAAAACTTGAAACTTGAAAAATTGTGTGTATTGACATCTTTCCGCAATTGAAATAAAATATGTTCTGATGTTCATTTATGTTTATTTCGTGCTAAATATGAAAAGACAATTGGTTCACATGCCGCTTGAACTGAGGCAATACAGCGATCTGTCACGACACATTAAAGAGCCACAAAACAGTATTTATTGTTTGAATTTCTTAAAAAATAACAACATTTGAAAGCTGAGACCTTGTTTCATACCAGAAGTAACCTGCTCTGTCTTGTCTGTCGGCGTGTTGTCAGTTTTCTCTTTGCTCCGTGATGTATTTTTCACTGCGTTAGAACATGATGTTAGAACTTAGAACAAGTTAAGTACTTGATTACAATTTTTAACTGTAGTGTGTTATTTGATACTACATTTAAAGTAAGTTTAATTAATTTAAATGTACTAAACTGCAACTTCATCATTACAAATGTGCAATTACAAATATACTTAAATACAGGACATACAAGTTTCAATAGAAATTACATTAAAATATATTTTAGTTCACCATAAATGCTTGTCAGTACATGTAAGCAGTACACTTTCACCATATTTCAAATAAACATAATTATGAAATATGAATAAATATTTAAGCGGGTCAAAAAAAAGCATTTTAAAAAGTTCGGTTTTAAACTATAATACATTTGAATTTAATTGCAGTTAAAGTGCAACATTTCATACGGTTTAAAGTACATTATTTCTGTAATAAGTACTCTTGTTTTAAAAGTATGCTTTCTTTTTCACAATTGGAGTCCACCACAAAGGCTCTATGATATTCTAGTTACTACACGTAAATCTGAATTTGTTGAAATAACACGTTATTTGATATATGATTTTGAACATTAAGATCTGATCCAATAGCACGACTGGTTGTTGTTCTAGTTGTTGTTGTGGCCCTGAGGGCAGCTGTAGTGGTTGAGTTTGGGGCGTCTGCTGAGATTTGTCACACCAGCTGTTATGGAGCTTCCCAGTGACTCCCAGTGACACGTTTGCACGAATTACAAATCTATGTTGGCGTGTGTATCTATCAGCTCAGCTGTCATCGCTTCAGCACACACACACACACGCTCGGGCTTCTGCTCGACAGTGTGTGTGTGTTTGTGAGCTTTGTGGGAATGTTTGCCCTTAATTTGTGTGAGAATGCAAGATTTCCTCTCTGTGCGAGGGGCGGGGAGAGAAAGAGAGGAGAACGGATCGTTTGTCCTCATCATCGTCTCGTTACATCATAAATGTAAAAGGACAGTTGTCTCGCATGATGAAGCGAGCCTCATGAGGATGCATGGGCTCATTTTGCCAACTGCTAACAAATTACTGACGAGCTGTAACCTTGGTTTAACCTCGGGTTATTCACTGTAAAATCACATTTTCCATCACACTGTGAAATAATGAAGACAGTAATATCAGTAGCCTAATAAAAGCTGCTTTTATTTTTGGGAGCTGCCCAGTTTAGATCACATGACCAACTCTTTGCAGTCTTCCTATTATTTAATATTTTACTTGCAAGAAAGATAGTTTATTCTAAATTAACCTGTAAAACTTCGCAAAACGCTTAACATTTTTATAGTATTTATTCATTCATTAAAAGTTGTCATGGAATGGAAGTAGTTACAGATCATTTCTTCCGTATTGGAAAATCCAGTTATAACCAGTTATTTTTAGGTTTTTAATTTTCATTAAAAATTAAAGAAACAAATTAAAAAAATGTAAAATAAAATAAACATGCACGGATGAATCATTCACAATAAGACCATTAACATGCATTCAGAAAATAGAGTGAATTTAATTTCATGCCAAATTTAATGTTAATTTATAAATGTTCATTGTTAATGTTTGTTATATTGCACTGATTAATGTTCATTTACACACTCTTTTTTAAAAAAAGTACAAAAGCTGTCATTAAAGCAGTATCTTTTCATAAGGCACACCTTTGCACCTTATTTACCCCTAATGGATGCATACCTAAAAGGTACATATTAGTACCTTTTGAAAGGGTGACAGCTTTTATGTTAAAGTGAACAACATGGTGTAAAAGTACTGTTTATTATTAATTCATGTCAGCTACTGCATTAAGTAATGTTAAGATATGGAACTTTATTTTGTTAAAGTGTTACCCATTATTCATGTCTGGTTGTGAAAAGCACATTTCAACAGTTGTAGTGACTGAAAACACTTGTGACAAAGTACAACTTTAACATACTTTAAAGAAAAGTAGGCCTACTTAATACAGAAAAAATATACGTTAAACGTATATAACTAAGCAGTTAATATTTTCAGATGCCTGTAAAAGTTCATATTAAATGCAGTTAGTTGAACGGTGCTTTTTTTGACCCACTTAAAAGGATAGTTAACCCAAAAAAGAAAATTTGGGGTAACACTTTATTTTAAGGTGTCATAATACAGAGTAATTACCTAATTAAGTACTTAGTAGCCATTGTACTTACATGAACCAAAATGTACTTACCATGTAACTAAGTTATGGAACAACCTGTAATGACAGTTTGTAATTATGTAGCAGGCCAAGTCTGTTACACAGCTACTTGTACACTTAAGTACAATCTTGATTCACTTTATTTTAAGTAGCTTATGCCTGTATAATATTCTGTAATTTTAATGTAATTAGAAAGGTATTACATGTATTTTATCTGTGTACTGGTGGGTTAAATCAAACTAAGGTGCAGCTGGATGTACAGTATAGATACACATGAAGTACACTTAAGTACAATCTTGATACACTTTATTTTAAGTAGCTTATGCCTGTATAATATTCTGTAATTTTAATGTAATTAGAAATGTATTACATGTATTTAAGCTGTGTACTGGTGGGTTAAATCAAACTAAGGTGCAGCTGGATAAGGTGTACAGTATAGATACACATGAAGTACACTTAAGTACAATCTTGATACACTTTATTTTAAGTAGCTTATGTCTGTGTACTTACATTTATAATTACGTTGTATAAAGTCTGCAACACATATGTAACAATCTTTTGGTTACATAAGTAGCTGTGTAACAGACTCGGTCTGTTACATATGTGTAACAGTAGCTGCCTATTACATCTACATAATTACAAACTGTAAGTACAGGATGTTCCATAACTTAGTTACATGGTAAGTACATTTTAGTTCATGTACTAAGTACTTAACTAGGTAATTACTCTGTATTATGGACACCTTAAAATAAAGTGTTACCAAATTTTGTTATTAATTACTCACCCTCATGTCGTTCCAAACCCGTAAGACCTCCGTTCATCTTCGGAACACAAATTAAGGTATTTTTGATGCATTCCGAGAGCTCTCAGACCCTCCATAGACAGCAAGGATCCTCCATAGAAAGCAAGGATCCTCCATAGAAAGCAAGGATCAAGGCTCAGAAAGGTAGCAAGGAGATCGTTAAAATAATCCATGTGACATCAGTGGTTCAACCGTAATGTTATAAAGCTACGAGAATATTTTTTCTGCGCAAAGAAAACAAAAATAATGACTTTATTCAACAATTTGTCTCCTCTGCGTCACCCTATAGCGCCATTTTGGAGAGTATCACATACGTAAACAACGTATGCTGTTCTGTGTCAGCAGCACCGTATGCGGATATTCAGTTTACGTTGTTTATGCTTTGAACTGAATGTAAACAATGTATCCGCGTACATACGTTGCATACTTTGTTTGTGATACTCTCCAAAATGGAGCCAGGGTGATGCGGAGGAGACGAATTGTTGAAAAAAAGTCATTATTTTTATTTTCTTCGCACAAAGTATTCTCGTAGCTTTATAACATTACGATTGAACCACTGATGTCAAATGATTATTTTAACGATCTCCTTGCTATGTTTCTGGACCTTGATCATGTTAGGATCCTTGCTGTCTATGGGAGGACCAGAGAGCTCTCAGAATGCATCAAAATTATCTTAATTTGTGTTCTGAAGATGAATGTCTTACAGGTTTGGAACGACATGAGGGCGAGTAATTAATGACACAATTTTCAAGTATGTAATTTCATAATTACTTCTATATTGTCTGTTGAAATATGCTTAATCTGAATGTACTGACAAGCATTTATGATAAACTAAATTTTACTTTTAATGTCATGTCTATTGAAACTTGTATGTCATGTATTTAAATATATATGTAATTGCACCTTTGTAATGATGAAGTTGCAATTTAGTACATGTAAATACATATGAACTTTAAACGTAATCAAGTACTTTACAGCTGTTTTAGTCAACACATCACAATAAGTGCAATAAATCTTGAAATCAACAGATGTTTAAAACAATGATTTTAAGAGTACATTATTGCAATGTGCACTTTTAAAAGTGTACTAAACAAAGTCAAAAGAAAACTTAACCTTTTTACACTGTTTACTTCTTTTTCAGAAGTGAACACTTGTTTTGAACTGGTTCTTTACATGTCTTGCCTTGTTCTGGATTTTAAGTTCATTTGGATAGGAGTAGCTACCAGGCAAGTTACTAATGATGCAAGATTAGTAAATTATTTCACTCTCCATGTTCATTCAAAAATAGGCATGAACGACTCATATTTCTGGCAAAGTGACCCCAATCAATCTATGATATTCTTCTCTGTAGATATGGCTCAGATCCCTCCATAAATTTCCGTCTGGCATATTTCACCCATTTTATCATCACAAGATCACAAATCGCAAGTCTGATCATGCTTTGAGCAATCATTCATGTCCACAGCTCAAACCATGTGGGGCGAGTTATGCAACAAAGTTGAATACTTAGGGTTAGGGGTTTGTTGAAAGCCCCTGAGCAACAGTAAAACAGATGGTTGCGTTAGCAAACATCACTAATCAGCCACAGCACACTTCCTTACAAATCATTATTTCAGGTTTCAAGCTTTAATTCGTCCTCCATCCTGAAAGTCACTTCTGACATCCAATTATCGGTTTCCTGCGATAACCGTCAGCTAACAGAATGCCTCCTCACTTCTTAAAGCAGCGGTTAAGGTGATTAAGTAGCTACTTACTCTGATCTGCATTCCACTTTCCATCCACTCAAAGCGCATTAAGAATCATGTGAAGACAATGTATGTTGCATTAGATGATGTATGACATCTTCATGCTAAAAATATTCCCTGTTTAACGTCTTGAGGATTATAGAGTGATGCCACAACGTGAAATAGGGATTTTAGATTGAATTTGTTGAATTAGGTTGAATTAGGCCATGAGTGTTTCATTGGCTATAGGTCAGACTGCTGTCATCTTTTCATCTTCCTGAGGTGAATGAGTCAGTCCGGCTTCATATTCCTCTCACGTTCACTCGCGAGGCATTGATTTATGGCCAGGATCTTGGTGTGTGTGTGTATGTGTGAGAGAGTATGATTATGTGTGCGCATGTGTGTGTGCGCTGCTTGTCAGAGCTTTGAGTGACAGTCTCTATTAGCGGGCTGTAGAGAGATATTGTCCTCAGGAGATTTTCAGTCTGTAGTGAAGTCAGTCAGCTGTGACCATCAGCACCCTGAAACCACATCTGAAGACATCACCCACAGGTCTGCTTATCTCTCCTTCTTAGCCCCTCATTCATTCGTTCTCTTTCTCTACCTCCACAATCCTCTCCTGCATTGTCAAAGTCATACTTATTTTCACTTTCTCTGTTTTACTTTCTTGTAATCTAATGTTTAGATTTTTTTTTCTTTTACATTCGCCTGAGAACCAGAAATAAAATATTATAATGTTAGTAATTATAATGTGTAATACTTAAACTATCAATTTAACACGTCCTTGCCTTGCTGAATAAATCTATGAATGTCTTTCAAAAAAAAAAGAAAACCTGACCCTAAATTTTTAAATGGTAGTATTATACTGTTACAATATATATATATATATATATATATATATATATATTAAAGTATATTAAATTAGAAAACCGTTAGTCTACCTCAATCTTGACACCACCAGTATCCTTGATCCCACCTGCTCCACCTTAGTTCTCTGATACCTTGGCTTCACCAATGTCCTCGGTCCCACCGGCTCCACCTTAGTCCTCCAATCCCTTGGCTCCAACAGTGTCCTCGGTCCCACCAGCTCCACCTTAGTCCTCCAATCCCTTGGCTCCAATAGTGTCCTTGGTCCTTCTGATACCTTGCTCCACCAGTCAGTCCTCCGATACCTTGGCTCCACTAGTGTCCTTGGTCCCCACTGGCTCTACCTCAGTCCTCCCAGATACCTTGGCTCCAGACATTGTCCTCAGTCCCACCAGCTCCACCTCAGTCCTCTGATACTTTGGCTCCACCAGTGATGAACATCTAAAGCTTTGAAAAGCTGTTATCAGTATAATATAAAGTTGGGGGCATTGTTTTTTTCATAGAATACATATTGTTAAAACAATTTATAAAATTTTACATGCTAAATTACATATGTATTCACAAAATAACTACTTTATTTGGGTTAAAATGTTACATTATAATTACAAATTGTAATGTACACAGAGTATAACTAAGTTATGATGGAAACATGCAGATTATATTATGAGTGAAAGCAGTGAGAAGTGAACACACACACACACACACACACACACACACACGGAGCAGTGGGCAGGCATTTATGCTGCGGGGCCCGGGGAGCAGTTGGGGGTTCGGTGCCTTGCTCAAGAGCACCTCGGTCGTGGTATTGAGGGTGGAGAGAGAGCGCTGTACATTCACTCCCCCCACCTACAATTCCTGCCGGACCTGAGACTAGTCCTACTCTCTATCCATTAGGCCACGATTGCCCCTTTTTTTTTTTAAGGAAAAGGACGTGACGTGTGGCCAAGTATGGTGACCAATACTTGGATTTTAAAGCAAAAATGACTTTCAGCAGTATTTTATTATATAGAATTCGTAAACTTTTATGGATTCTTGGCATTTAAAGTTTCAACTTTGCAAAGCAGAGGGACACCACATGCCATGGCAAATGAAGAATGACCCGTTTTATGGTTTATTGATGTACTGTGTACATTTCCATATTGTTTTTATAGCCTATATGTTATGGATGAGTAATATAATGGTGATATCATACATTATCTGTATTTGATCTCACATATTGGAAGCAGATGTTTTCAGTGAAGCAGTATATGATTGAATATTGTTTTTTTGGCCAATATAATTGTAGATTTAAACCTAGTATGTACATCTTTATACAATATAATAATATAATGGATAAAACATGCATTAAAACATGAAGAGAATCATACTATACCAGATCATATTTAGAGCTCATGCATGTCCTGTAAATGCTGTTAATTCTTGCTGAACATGCATATTTTCTTGCTCAGCATGTGTTAAATTCAGTGTTGGGAGTAACTAGTTACATGTAATGGAATTACGTAATTTAATTACAAAATAAAAGTAATTGTAATCAGTTACAGTTACTGAGAAAAAAATGTGTAATTAAATTACAGTTACTTATGAAAATGTTAAGGATTACAAAGGGGGTTACATCTGATTTTTTTTACACACACTCCCACATACAGATTTAATTGATTTCTTTCATAAATTGCAGTGAGTGCTCTAAAATACGAGACACCAATGTTTCAGGAGTTTATAACATGCTTATTTGATATTTGTTTTGATTTCTTTCCTATATGGGTTTATGTATATGCTTTATTTTTTAAGATTAACTCATTTTTTTTCTAAGGCATTGTTAGATCCAGTGTTTTCTGTCATAGCTATGCAAAGATTTAATTTCAAAAACAGTATCATAGCTATTAATCTATTTCTTGTTATGATTTTAAATCTGTATTTAACCTCAGAATGATTTTCAAGTTAGTCTGATTTTGTGGTGGCTGTGCCTTAAAGGAGACATCGGATGCCCATTTTCCACAAGTTGGTATGATTCTTTAGGGTTTTCTTGAAATGGTCTCAGTGGTCGTGTAAAACAACACCCTTTTTACCTTGTCAAAAACAGGTCTGTTCACAGCGACTCGTTTCGCTGCATATCTCTTTACATGCTAATGAGCTCTGCTCACCCCGCCCCTCTCTTCTGTGGAAGAGCAAAGGCGATTTGCAAATAATCATAAAAAATATAAAGTGTGAGACTTACTTCTTCTGGAGATGCAGCTGGATTATGAACAATGGGTACTGATCCTTGAGTTTTAACTTTTTAACAAAACCTGCCTTGAATTGTCTCTCATTCAGAAAGCAGTCTGGAGTAAAATGATTTGCACAGACATAAACAAATTTAGGTGTATTTGTTGGCACATTACCATCAAAATCAAAAGCTAATCCACTGCGTCCTCAGTGGCTCTGATGTCTGGAGAAAATTAGGACTCTTAAATTATTCTACTTCTAACAACAAAACACCTGCATTGCTTGCTTACAAGACATTGTTGTCGCTACAGCTGCTCGAGCGCAAAGAAAATGACAGACTTCGTACAACTGGCTGAGGGTGGAAATATGCTAATACGGGACAGTACGTCAATGGTCGTGGAAGGGGCCTGAGCAAAATTACATCATATTGGTGTCAGGGTTCTGTTGTGTGTGTCATGTGTTCCTGCCTCTTGTGTCCATATTTGGTTTGTTCCTGTCCTTGTTAAGTGTGATCATTAGTTAATTCGTGTCCAGCTGTGTTTGTCTCGTTATCTATGATTTACCTGAGTATTTATAGTCCTGTCTGTTCAGTTTGATTTCGTCTGGTCTACTCGTTACTCCCGGTGTTTCCTGTCTGTAAGCCTTGCCTTGTCCTGCCATATCTAGCCCTGATGTCCTCATTAAAGACTATTATTTGAGTTTACGTCCTCGTCTGCGTGTTCCTGTATCCTCCCTGCTGTGTGCATCCGCCGCCGGCTGTGGCTATCCCAAGCCCGCCGGCCTGCCGCTGACTCAATGCCCGCCGGCCCGCCTCTGACTCAAGCCTGCCAGCCCGCCGCTGACTCAAGCCCGCCGGATCGCCGCTGAATCAAGCCCGCCGGATCGCCGCTGACTCATGTCTTAGCCCCGTGGATCCAGTGTCACGGCCAGGAGAGCCGTGTCTTGTTGTGCCCACAGGAACATTTTAATCAAGTCTTGTCCTTGTCCGCGGAGACTCGTCTGGGGCTTTCCAGTCCTGTCGCTGTTGCTGAGGGACTGTCCCCTGTCCTCGTCATGCTCAGCTTCCTAGTCCCCAGGAGGGCTTCCTGTTCCTGTGGGATGTCTTGTCCTGTCTGAGTGTCCTGTCCTGTCCTGTCATGTACTGTCCTGTCTGTCTAGTCCCGGAGGGCTCCTGATACCCCCTAACTTCCCCAGGGAAATTTTTTGGGGGTAGAAGGGTTCCGGCTGGAGTGGCCAGACCGAGGGACGAGGCCACGGCCATGAAGACCACCTGCCATGGCTTCCTGAGCTCCCTGCACCTCCATGGCCTCCTGAGCTCCCTGCACTGCCATGGGCTCCTGAGCTCCCTGCACCGCCATGGCATCCAGAGCTCCCAGCTCCGCCATGGCCTCATTTGTCTGTTCCGCTCTGGAGGTCCCCGCCCTGTGTTCCTGTCCGTGTCTGTCCTGAGGGGCCTCCAGAGCGCCCGCCCACCCCCCCTCCCCGGTGGAACTGTTACGGCGTGGGACACGCCTTCTGGGAGGGGGGAGTTATGTCAGGGTTCTGTTGTGTGTGTCATGTGTTCCTGCCTCTTGTGTCCATATTTGGTTTGTTTCCTGTCCTTGTTAAGTGTGATCATTAGTTAATTTGTGTCCAGCTGTGTTTGTCTCGTTATCTATGATTTACCTGTGAATTTATAGTCCTGTCTGTTCAGTTTGATTTTGTCTGGTCTATTCGTTACTCCCGGTGTTTCCTGTCTGTAAGCCTTGCCTTGTCCTGCTATGTCTAGATGTCCTCATTAAAGACTATTATTTGAGTTTACATCCTCGTCTGTGTGTTCCTGTATCCTCCCTGCTGTGTGCACCCTGTGACAATTGGCTTGATAACTGTTTAGGTTTTTGGGGGATTAAAAAGGAGTGAATGGATTTTTATCATTGTGGGGTGCTAAGTGGGGTGCACAATATTATAATCTTAATTCAAGTGATGAAGAATTTCAAAAGTCTGACAGTAATTAGTGTTGAGTACTACTGTAAGGTTAACCCTGCCTGGTTTACATGCTTGAAAATGATTAACAGTTGAAAACATTAGAAAGTTAGAAAAGTAATCAAAAAGTAATCAAATGTAATCAGTTACATTACTTTAATAAAGTAATTAAAAAGTTACACTACTTATTACATTTTAAATAAGGTAACTTGTAATCTGTAACCTATTACATTTTCAAAGTAACCTTCCCAACACTGGTTAAATTAGACAGTGATCATGTTCAGCAATCCGGAAATATAGGAACAATGAAAGGTGGGGCTCAGGTTTTCATTATAACAAGAAATGATACACTGTTGTTGCTAAGAGGCCATTGTTTTATCCCAGTTAGTTCAACTGCATTCATGTTATTTAAAAGGACACTTTCCAGAGATGAACAGAACATGGTGTCCATAATAGATATTTTTTAACGCCAATATCAGTTAAAACACACATATAGATATGTTGATACAGAAGACTATTAAATAAAGATGATAGTTCCACTTTTATTTTAAATCTGTTGTTTTGCTTTAAAGAGAAATCTGAAGTTGTGCTAGCTGTCACGCTTTTTAATTAGAGCGAACATTTGGGTTTATTTTTGAAAGTGAATTTCTATAGGCACATACTTTAAAGTCTTGACTACAAAAGCTAATGAATATTTCACAACAATATACAGTTCATTTAACACATATTGGACTGAAGTGGGGCAAGCTGGTATATGAAGCTGCTACAGCCTTTTACAGGCATTTTAACAAACATTACACAGTAATAGTTATATTTATGAAACAGACCTTCCTTCTGTGACTAGCCCCGGTGTTTCAAAATAGGTGCAGTATATGGATCCAAATGTCAATAATCAAGATGGTGATTAGACTATGAATGTTAGCAGTGATTTAATTGCGGCTGTTTGTATCGTTCTGCAGCGCCCTCTGCTGGGATACAAACACACAACTGCATTAATATAATGACAGCAGACTTCAGTAATGCTCGAGTCATGTAATAATGTCACATCATTTTTATTGCTGTTTTCTCACTGGTTGAGAAAGTGAGGATGCTTTCAATATTGTGTACAATTGATACGAGTGAGGAGAGACTCAGCTTTGTGAGTCTGAAAAAGATTATTTCTTATTTTTGGGATTATTAACGATTAAATAGTTATCTCGTTAGATGGCGTAAGATTAGATGATTCCTGTCTTCTTCGGAATGCATTATGGTGTTAAGAAAAGAAAAAAAAGTGAACAATGGTTTGTCCAATCCCGCTTGTGACCCACAAACAATTGCTAGACATAAAACATAAAACAATTGCTAAAAAACAACACAATTGCTAAATAACAAAACAAACTTCTGTTTGAGCATTCTTTTAATAAGCAAATGTATTAAGTGTTATCCCTCCTCTAGAGGATATAGTTTCTGACATATAAAAAGTTGCTATGCAACAAAAACAATAATCCCCTGAGAGCTAGGCAGTGATTCGGTGAACAGCTGTTCACATTATAGTAACTGGAACACTGTATTGACCAATCAGAAGCCAAAACCAGAACTGTAACATTTTGTTTTAAGATTTATCATTCATATGTCCTGTCTTATTTTTTATCTTTAATATTTATGCATTTGATCCTCTAGAAGAGGCTAGCCACAGACCAAATGATTTCTACATGTAACATTTTCTTCTGTAAATAAAAATAAATAAAAATATTTTAAATACTTAAAGGGCCATTTTGAATAGCCACTCATCAAAACAACTTTGAACATATGTTTAAGTAATTTTTATATCATTCACAGTTATATATATTCATTTAGCAGATGCTTTGCTCTGAAGAACAAATGAGGAATTCAAATGATTCATCTTACAAACAACACCACCGACAGAGGAGCACTTCAGCCCATGGTGAATGAAAATGATTTAGAATTTGATGTTTTTCATTTATTTAGTGCATCCTTCTATCAGATGAAAAACAAGATTCATCATTTATCAATCTTACAAATGTATTCTCTATTAAATAATTCTTTTTTTATTTTATTTTTAAATGCAGAATGACCCATGATACAATCAGGATTCCTGAAAATCCATTAAGCATGAAACAAGTAGATTTCTAAAGATAATATTTACATGCGTCTGGTAAAAAGCATATTGCAACTTATTCACAAATACATGGAATTCTGCTTTTTGTTTTAACCAGTGCAACGAGTGATAATCTATAAAATATTATGGCTGACCAACCCAAACCTGTTACAGCACCAGCCAAACATTGTGTATGCAAAAGTGCAGGCTAAAAACATTTCCTGCACACTTGATGTCTTGATAGGTTTAGAGTGTGGGGACACACAGTTTTGTCCATTTTCTTTACACCTGTGTAACGGAGTAGTCTCTACAAAACTCAAGGAGCCTTCTACGTGACTGGACGTTGATGGGAAAGAGGGGTGCTGGGTAATTTATTAGGAAGAAAGGAATGACATCAGTCAGCTGAAACTCATATCACTGGACTTCCTTTTCAACATTCACATCCTCTTCCTTCACCTGCAAGATTAAAGGCACAGAATATTAGCACAGAAACACTTTATCTTACTGCTGATTGTTGTAATAACATTAGTATCCCAAAAATGTCATTCCAAACTTGCATGACGTAAAATGATATTTTGAGGAATGTTGGTTACCAAACAGCTTCGGTTCCCATTGACATCCATTGTATGGCTAAAAGTACAATGGAAGTCTATGAGAACCAAAACTCTTTGGTTACCCACATTCTTCAAAACAAATTCTTTCATGTTCCACACAAGAAAGACAGTCATACAGATTGGGAACAACGTGAGAATTGTGTTGTCATTACTCACTCTCATTTCTGAGCAGACTATCCGTTCTTAACTCCTCACCTGCTCGACTCCTTCCACCTCAGGAACATAGAACTGCAGCATGTTCTGGATGCCGCTCTTCAGCGTGATGATGGAGCTGGGACAGCTGGTGCAGGAACCCTGCAGCTTCAGCTTTACAATACCGTCCTCAAAACCCTGATACAACACATCACCTCCATCCTCCTGCACTGTGGGCCTGAAGTACACATGCAAATAGAGAAAGCAAGCTGCTGAATTAAGAGGAAATATTCAAGATTATGATTATGCCTTCACACTGCACCGACAGATGCAGACCAACAGCGACAGTCACCAGATGGCATTATATCACTCCTCAGACAATCCAAGACCTGATAAATGCCGAGTCAACATGTTCATGTTCAGTGAAAAAAACAATGCACACCAAGAGGAGTAAGACTGATCCAACGTAACCAGATGAACGTGTCTGTTGCTGTTTTTCCGTGTCTGCTGGTGCAGTGTGAAATTGCATTTAAATGTGAAAAGTTGATTATAGCATTCCATTTAGTCTATTCCTGTTGAGCTGAAATGATCTGTTTATAATGAAGCAGTTCAGCATTACAACACAGAGTACCATTCAAAAGTTTGAGATCACTCATTCTTTATGTTTTTGAAAGTCTCTTATGCTCTAGGTTGCATTTATTTGATTAAAATACAGTAAAATCACTAATATTGTTAAATATTATTACAATTTTAAATAACTGCTTTCTATTTTAAAATATATTAAGAATTAATTTATTCCTGTGATGCGAAGCTGAATTTTCAGCATCATTACTTTTCAGTGTCACATGATCCTTCAGAAAGCTTTCCAATATACTGATTTGCTGCTAAAGAAGCATGTATTATTATTATTTATGTTGAAAAAATTTGTGCTGCTTTGTGCTACAGTCACTTTTGATAAATTTTCTGCATACTTGCTGAATAAAAGTATTAATTTCAAAAGTATTAAGTAAAGTAAAAGTGTTAATCCAAATTTTTGGATGATAATGTATAAGTTTAAAACCTAGAAAGTTCAAAGATACCTTGTTTTGGTCATATTATAATATAGCAGTGCATACATTTATTTATTTATTTTAATATAAGAAACTCAGGAGTAAACATAAATCCAAGATTGCAGATGGAACAAGAGAAATGTTGCCTATAAATAAATTTTATTTAATATTAATACAGTTTCAATATGAACACTTTACTAATAATAAAAATTTACCTTTTACCCAAAGTTAGTTTTTGCTACTTTATGTATAGTTATGCTTATTAGAGTATCATGTTGTTAGCTTAGCAACATGCTAAAATCAAGTTGTTGCATGTTGAGCATTACAAATCAATCATTTATGTGGTTCAGTTTCAGTTCAATACACAAATAGTTAAAAACAGACCATTTACCCAATATGTTACCAAGTGCTACTATGTATATATTTATGCTTAATGCAAGCTGCTGTTTGTGTAGAGTGTCACAAATCAATCATTTCGGTGGTTGTGTTTCATTTGGGATGCTCACTTTTTGAGATATGAGAACATATATGATCTGCTAAATGTATATGCCACATAAAAAAAAAGAAGTAAATTTGAAGGCTGCATTAAATGTAATAGCAAAAGTCGAGTAAGTTACTGCGGTACCTTATGCGTGTGTCCAGCAGTTCTTTAATCATGGCCACCACCTCATCATCATCCTCAGAAGGAGCTGCAGACATAGAGCATGTACAATATATTTAAAGATCTTGGATTCAGTGAGGATGTCAAGATAAGAAGTAAAGAAGGGAAGGTAACATTTAACCTGTGTCGGCACGTGGAGCATCTGCCTCATTGACAACAGGAAGTCCAGAGGTGAAGAAGTCCATAATGGTGGCGAAGACGTCCGGTTTGATCACTCTCCACTCTGTTTCACCATCAGCCTGAAGGATAAAGAGATATAATGCTTAAAAAATGAAGTACATTAAAATACTGTTAAAAATGACAGTTCTTTACCTTAGTAATGGTTATGAAGTCGGGACCGAAGAAGACACTCTTGACTCCATCTATTCTGAACAACTGCCTGAAGAATGAAAACAGCATCAGCACTGACAGGAGCCCAGCAGGTTCTGCTATAAACATAGTTCAGCAAAACGCACAGGAACATTCTCACAAATGCATGTCTGGATTTATAGCTGTTGTAAGTATTTTTTGGAATACCACACATAAAACAAACCCAACCGCCTGACAGATCACTGAAATGATATCCATCATTATGGTGTTTGCTCAGTCAAGCATCAATATTACTCTTGCTCCTGAGACATTCTACAATTTAGGATACATTTCATGTCCATTCATGATAATAGTATTATTTTTTTCTATTGATATTATTCAAAAATGTCATATTTGTCTATTAAGGGATAGCTATTTAATCTATTTAAATCTATTTAATTTTACAGATCTGAATACTTCAGGTAAA
Organism: Schizothorax lantsangensis; assembly: GCA_027422415.1. NCBI lineage: Eukaryota > Metazoa > Chordata > Actinopteri > Cypriniformes > Cyprinidae > Schizothorax > Schizothorax lantsangensis. The sequence goes on from CM049851.1 coordinate 27,341,004, forward strand.
CATGTGACCCTGGACCACAAAACAAGTCTTAAGTAGCATGTGTATATTTGTAGCAATAGACGAAAACACATTGTATGGGTCAAAATGATCGATTTTTCTTTTATGCCAAAAATCATTAGGACATGAAGTAAAGATCATGTTCCATGAAGATATTTTGAACTTAATTTTTGATTAGTAATATTCATTGCTAAGAACTTCATTTGGACAACTTTAAAAGCAATTTTCTCAATATTTATTTTATTTTTTTGCACCCTCAGATTTCAGATTTTCAAATAGTTGTATCTCGGCCAAATATTGTCATATCCTAACAAACCATACATCAATAGAAAGCTTAATTATTCATGATATATAAATCTCAATTTCAAAAAATTGACCCTTGTGATTGGTTTTGTGGTCCTGGGTCACTTTTTGTTTTTTTCAATCGAGAGAAAGTAAGGTGAAGAAAATTAAGAAAATTTATATATTTAAACATTAAATAAACATTTAAAAATGTGTTTATTTATTTTATATATTTTTAATCTTAAAAATATTTACATATTTTACTCATATCTGGAAGGGTTACTAACGAAGCAACCCCTGCAACTAAAAAATGGTTTATTACAGCCCCATGCATACATTCAGAATTTCAGATTAACCTCATCAAGAAAATAACATAGTGATGCCATTAAAATTAATTAGTAAAAATTGTGAAACTGTTGACTATATTACCCGTCAGCTAGGTTAGAGCCAATCAGACCAGAATATCATAAAGAGATATGAACAGGTTCTTATGATTTGGATCCATAAACAACAACCAAGAACACCTATGATAGTGTGCAGTGACTTTTGAACAGACAATCACCATCAGAAATTCAGTCACTACTGGTGCAGAAATCATTTAAATAGACTCTAGATTTCATACTGTTAAAAAGAATAACTTCTCCTGTTGATCATAATATGAATTATGACTGATAATGCATTAACAATTAATCAGAAAATGCAGTGCAAAAAGTGTGTCCTCTGGCTGAAATACAAACTCTACCTTGCCAAGGGTGAACAATAAGCATCTCGAGGTCCAGCGAAGTCCATAGTCCCTGACTCCAGCACCCCACGACCAGGAAGAAACTTCAGGCTGTTTGGGTTCGGAGTGTCTTGGGTCTGAATAAACATGTTTCTGACTGATGAGAGGAAAGAAATGTTACGATCCATTCCAACCAAACACTTTACAGTAACATGCTAACACTTACTGAACATAGTGCTTGTTTGTTGTGGAATGGGACTTCTGGACACTTTGTGAAGAGATGGTCTGATGAACCCTGTCCCATGGTAACTGCACACAGGGTACCTTTGAACACAGCGAATTATAATGTATTCAAATTCAACTGTACAGATTTTCATAATAGGGCATTTTTCTGATAAAACCTACAATAACATATAGAAGAAGTGCCTTTACAAAAAATATTATTGTTATATTCAATAACATAATAATACTCTGTAATAAAATTATTGAGTAATATTATATTAATGTAATGTATTGTTCTTATATTATAATATATTATTATTATTATTGGTAGTCATAGTTTCTAAGAAATTACTACTTACATAATACTACATAACATCCCGTTATTATTGTGGTTTTTAAGGTTTCAACTATATTTTGGAGGAGATTATCATTTTTGTAACGAGAGGTTTGCAGTAACTTTGCCAGAGGCCAGTCTAGAAAATGAACATATGTTCAAAACTGTACAAAACAGTGTTAATAACAGTGCATTAACTTATGAATATTCGTGATATTATCTGTCCAATAAGTACCCTGTCATCTGCGTCATCAGACCTTGTCAGTGACACTGTAAATATTACGAAACTCTTTATAACGCAAATGCTTCACGCGACTCTAAGCACCTGAAGGACATTACATATAACCCCTCACTGACACAGAAACGCATAGCAGCATAGCACAGTAACGACTCACGATCTCGTTAAAAGTGCAGATAAACTCCTTCCAACCCCGATGCTCCTGTACGCCGCCATGCTTGTGAGGGCAGGAAGACTTTGGAGACGTCACATCCTGGATCTTATGCGGGGCGGAAGTCAGACAGATTTTAACAACAAAAATATTGTCTTAGGCCCAAAAGTTCTCCGTCTCAAACTGCACCAAACATTCTTTCCACCTCCACCGGTGTGATATTTTTATACTGTAAAACTTGTATGTGTTACATTATTATAAGGGTGAATGTGCAGAAAATGTATTAATTCCACAAAATCCCACCACTATTCCTTAAGGAAAGTTTCTAACCTAAAACCTGCTGAATCGTTGGCACTTGAACCAAACAAACGGTTTGAATGATTCGTGAAATAGAACTGGCTTCACTAGCTCACTTATACAATTACTGATAAAGAAAAGTCTTCGCCCAGCATAAGACAAACTTCTTCTAGGTGACAGTAAAATCTTATTAGATTTCCTGTTTGTCTTGAAGGATTTTATTAGATTCTTCGAATGCTATTATGCTATTGTTTAATTATTTAATAGACCTCAAGATATAATGTCCAGGAAATCACAAAATAAACAATGGCTTTCTCCTTGTCTGTATTTGTTCCAGATAGGCTGTCAGGTTGTGTGGGGATCTTTTTCAATGATTTTTCAGGTTACATCATTATGGCAAGTGTCTTTATGTGTATTTTAATAAACCCAGAAAAACTACATATTAGCTACCCAAAAATTGTTTAAAGACATGGAGCCAATGGGGAGTTATTGATAAATCAATTATAGAGTAGCGGGGACTCTAGGGACTGAGAAATGCAATGTAGATTAAAATTATTATAATTAAATATAATAAACAAAATGTGTTCTCTTTGCACCATCCAAAATTACAGTGTTTTCATATGTACAGTTCAACAAAGACACCTCCTTAACAGGCTGGGACCCTGTAAATCTGCAGTGAAGATGTATGACCTACTTAATTAGCATGTCAATTTAATAAACAAGTAAGATATTATGTAGTATTTACCTTAGTGTAGCCACCAACAACCAAACCATGAGCTCTACTCTTCAGCACAAAAAAAAATCAGTGTTTTGTCTGCATAAGATTATGTTCAAAAACCAAAAAACCTGAAGCTGAACAAGTGGAGGTTCCTGATCAAAGTTCAACATCCTTTCTAAAGAGAGAAGCTCTCAAGAACAGCTCTAAATCAAGCAGCTTTGAACAGTCAAACACAAACGAAGAATTACGTAAATTATGTAATTATACAGTATAATTCATAGAAAATAAATATATATAAATACATATTTAGAGATTCACATTTTAACTTTTTGGTACATTGTATTTAATTATCCATAGCAAATACAGTGAGAGACATAATATAAGAAGATGTTTGTTTGTTTGTTTGTTAGCTACAAAAGGCCCACTGATTGAAGTACAGGAGAAAAATGTTCTATATTGGCTTAAAGTGTTAATACATGTGTGTTTTCCTTGAATGAATGAATGAATGAATAAATAAATAAATAAATAAACAGTTTATATTTTTATTATGCATACAATCATATTAAATACATACAAACACAACATATACAAATATTCAATGATTACAAATATTCCATTAAGCATATGACTATACTACAGAAATGCTTTAAGCCGCCTGGTCCCAACTGCTAGTCTTTGATTTTGTTTGCCATGCACTCCTTTTTTTCTGAAGGTGACCGGCGGCCCACACCTGCAGGGTCCTGTTGAAGAACAGACATGATGATGAAATGCTGAGCATATTTAATGAGTGATTCTTGGAGAAAATCTAAAGACATATTGCTTCTATAAGGTGGGGTTTATGAATTTAAAAGGATATGATACCCGTCCCAGATTAATTTACATGGTGAAATATAATAAATACAGTTTTAAATAAAGGATGCAGAAAACAGTAGCTTTGGTGTTTTTAAATAAGTCTAAGTAAAACTGAGGGAGAGAAGCAGCTAACCATCTTCAGGGTAAACTGGGAACTGGGCTGTGTGGCTCGATGGTTCTGCCTCACCAGTTTGAGCTTCTGCTGCACCTTGTCGATTTCCACACCCATTTTTTTGGCGGAGGTGGCTCACAGACATCTGCATTGTCCTGTTGAAGGAACAGACATAATCATGTAATGCTGGGCAGGTTTAAGGAGAGCCTCTTAATTCTAAAGATATATCTTTCTATCGTTTTGAAATATAATAAGATTTCGGATAGACGACCTAGACAACATAGTATCTTAAGTGAAGGCAAGGTTTTTTTAGAATAAATCTGAAAATAAGTAAAAACGAGAGATAGAAAGGACTTACTTTCTGCTGCCTCCGCTGTCTCTGCTGCTGTCTCCACTGCTCCCTCCGCTGCTGCCTCTGCTCCTCTGTCATTTTGGGATTTGCTCCCTGTTTTGGAGAACTTTTGGTTAAAAGTGCTCCCTGCTGGGTCCCTGAATGCACAGGCACCATGTTTGAGGTCCTGGAGGGCATGGTTAATCCCTGGGTGGCAGAGACAGGCATGCTCTGATACTCAGAAAGCCTCCGTTTTCTTGTGTGGATTTTGGAGGGCACTGCTGCTCCCTTCGGAGGCTCAGCGGGCACTGCCTCTGCCTCTGCCGGTGGAGACCTTGCAAGCGCTCCTACTCCCTGTGGGGACCCGGCATGCACAGGGTTCCTGGCAGGTAAAGCCAAGGTGCTTCCTGTGGGGAATTGGAAGGCATGGGAGCACCCTGTACAGGAGAGGCTTGAGGCTTCTGCTGCAGCAACTCCTTCCTCCGCGACTCAGGTATCTTAAGCCTTTGCCTCTCTGTGGTCTTTTGGGGCACAGGCGCTCCCTTCTCAGAAGAGGCTTGAGCCGACAGCTGCAGCAGCTCCTGCCTCAGCGGCTCAGGTATCTTAAGCCTTTGCCTCTCTGGGGTCTTTTGGGGTACGAGTGCTCCCTTCACAGTAGAGGTAGGAGGTGACAACTGCAGGTGCTCCTGCCTCATTGGCTGAAGAATTTTAAGTCTTTGCCTCTCTGGTGTCTTGTTGGACACGGCTGCTCCCTTTACAGAAGAGGCATGAGGCAACACCTGCAAGAGCTCCTGCCTCAGTGGCTCAGGGATTTTGAGCCTTTGCCTCTCTGGTGACTTGTTGGGTGCAGGTGCTCCCTTCTCAGAAGAGGCTCGAGCCGACAGCTGCAGCATCTCCTGCCTCAGTGGCTCAGGTATCTTGAGCCTTTGCCTCTCTGTGGTCTTGTTGGGCACGGATACTCCATGACCAGAAGAGGCTTGAGGCTTCTGCTGCAGCAGGTCCTGCCTCAGTTGCTCAGGCACAACTTCTTTCTGAAGAGACATGGTGCGCATGGCTGTGTCTTGTGGAGACACTGTGGGCTCTGGTGCTACCTGTGGGGACCTGGCAGACACAGGTGCTCCCAGTTCAGAAGCGGCTTTTAGCAGATGCTGCCTCAGATACTCAGGGATCCTGAGCTTTCCCCTCCGTTGGGAGCCAGTGGTCACAGGTGCTCCCTGCAGGGATCCAGCAGGCTCAGGTGCTACCAATGTTCCCCACCACTGCACTGAGGTGATGTCCCCATACTCCGGCTCTTCAGATATAGGAGAGGAAACCTCCATTATTGCCCACCACCGCCCTGCAGCGAAGGCAGCGGTGAGCTCACCTGAGAGTTCAGGAGGTGAGGACTGCACTATTACATGGTTGAAATACTCATGTTGATGTTTGATGTGATGGTAAAAGATGATCCAAATAAGTGAGCAATACACAATAATGCCTTTGTCTTTCTATCTGTAAACACTGTGACCGAAACAGAAAGGAAACAGTTGAGTTGAGTAAACATAGCCTGGAAGCTGGTTGCCTTTGTATGTGTATGCCCAGTGGGGGTCCATCAGTGGAGTTTTTATTAATTTACATAACTCATAACATTGTGCATAACTCAGATGCTTGTAATGTAAAAGTATAAACCACTTTCTACATGCATATGTAATCATCATAAGAGGAAACTATTAAGCTAAAGTTTTCAGTATCAGCTTTTAGAAATTACAGTAAGGAGTGGTGATTGGAATCCCTCACAAAGACACAACGGCTTTAAGAATAAATGTTTAAAATTGTTAAAGTCTGTATTTGGCACTGCAAACTTTGTTCTGTTGATTTAATACTGAAAAGTGTTGTGTTGATGGAGAGATTATAATGTGTCATTAAATGTCAAGACTATAGGAATATATCATCTGGGAATTATCAACAGTTATATTTAAAAAAAAAAAAAATTGCTCAAACCAGTCATTGCTTTGATCATTATTATCTTACATATCTGAAGATTTCCATCACACAAATTCAGCTGTTGATGGACGCATGAATGCTTGAATGCAATCTTTTTCCATCATGTTTGAACTTCATGCGTTCGTAACGTTTCCAAAGGTATTCTGGTTGTGGTTTGGAAAGTGTGAGAGAGAGAGGCAGAAGACACACAGACATTTGCAACAAGGTCAAGCTCCGGCGAGCAAACCTTCACTTCAAGGTACTTTCTTCTCCATGTTCCAGATTAAGGACATTCTGCACCTACTTCAGAGCCTCGTCTGCATGTTCCAGAATTTAGGTTGCTTTGGTGATCCAGAAGATCAGCATTCTACACCGCTTCGTGTTCAAGGCTACAGAAAGGGATTCTCTTTTCCCCACTGCATTGTTACCAGCACAACCAGTGGAAGAAGTCACCAACACCAAACTGCACACTCATCCTCATGAACGTAAATATCACATATCCAAACCTCTTCCAGAGATCTTGGCATTGTTGTATATTATCAGTATGATTTTCTAATTATATAGCTGATCAGTTAAGAACAAATAATCTTTCATTTATTTCTTTGAGACATAATAAGCTTCTTCACCATATTAGTTTCAGTTTATCGTTTCATAAAATAACATAACTCTGCCAGAGCAACATCCAACTGAATCATTTTATGCATCTTATGCACTTTATTCCTTTTTTATTCATGCATGGCATTCATTTAGTAGTTGTTGATTGTTCTTGTTTATCTTTTGTTAATAAAATGTATTTTATTGCATCTGTGTCTTTCTTGTGTTGATAGTACAGTAAGTTGCTCTACAAGTTATATCCCAACAATCTTTCAGATACATCAGTTGACCAATTCCCTCCGGTTTGCATTAATCCCAAATGATTGAGCAGCCCCTGTTGGGAGTGTGCTGCCAAGGTGAAGGTCCTTTGTGCCCCAAGCTAAGAGAGGTGGTCATCTGATGTACCCATAACCGCACCTAAGTGACTCGTGATCCAAAAATCACAACGTGATCGGTGACGTGAGAACCCATCCCTACATTATTTCACCTCCCTAGGTGGGTGAACGCAAAAAAACAACTGTGAGGAGTACAGTGAGGAATTCTTCTGGAGAAATACTGATCGACTAACTGCACCATCCAAAAGGAGAGTTCTTCACAGCTGAATTCAAAGGAAACCCTAACTTCTACACATTGTTAGATCAAGCCTCCATGCCAGGAATTTCAGATCCAGCCCTGGACACCAAATCCTGTCAGAAAATATCAGATCTAGAAATTGTCTAATACCCTAAACCTGTTAACAGCAAGTCTTGTCTGTGTTTGTCTGGTACCCAAAACTGTATTAACAGTCTTCTATCAGTCAAGAAGTTGACTGAGTAAAGCCAGAGAAGAGAAGAGCAGAAGCAGGAGATGATGTGATGATGATAAAACAAGGAGCAGAGTTTATTGAATAATCTTAGTTGCGTATGTCTCAATGCTCAGCACAAATCCAAAAAGTCTTATTATACCAAAAACAATTGCAATGGAAAAAATACTGTTTCACAAAATGTCTTGTGGTGATTAAAAACTTTGAAATTGAGACATTTTCTTATCTCTTACTCATGAAGACAAATGTCTTGAAACCACACAATCATAAGACTAAACAACAATGGAAAAACAATACAGAAAATAATAATATAATATAAACGACTAACCAATGAATAAATCGATGAAATTAGTATATAAATGGCTTAATTGATTATTATAAATGATTATATAATTAAATGGAATAATGAAACGATTAAATCATATATGGTTATAAATGAAAAATCCACCCACATAAACCCGTTTTAAATAATATAATAATTTATACTTCTGACTCATCCCTTCTCTTAAAAAATGGTTTAAAGGTTCAATTGTGAGGTTTATCATTTTATAATTTATTTCGTTTTTTTGTTAAAACTTGTATCTCAACTGTAAGTCAATTGCTATTTCGTGGTCTACAACATGAAAGAATAAAAGCGTCTGCTAAATGAATAAATGTAAATGAAAGAATCCCATTATAACGTACATGAAAAATGTAGAAACATTGGACTCAACTATGGGGCACCACTGTGCAGCAGCAAGCATCACGACAAAAAACAGAAACCTCAAGGTTGATCTAGGTAAATGTGTGCAAATGTTTAGGGCCCCATTCCTATATTTGCCTGGGGCCCCCAATTTTTTTTATTTATTTTTTTTGGAAGGAAGATGGCGGCGCGTTCAGACGCAGCGGCTGCTCCAGGTCCCAAAGACGGTGCTTTTATGTCTTTTAATGTCGTCTGTTCGTCTCCAAATAGTGTAAATTTACCGCTAACTTATAAGGAAATCACTCCAAAACACATACAGTGAGGAAAATAAGTATTTGAACACCCTGCTATTTTGCAAGTTCTCCCACAGAAATGGAGGGGTCTGAAATATCTAGGTGCATGTCCACTGTGAGAGACATAATCTAAAAAAAAAATCCAGAAATCACAATGTATGATTTTTTAACATTTATTTGTATGATACAGCTGCAAATAAGTATTTGAACACCTGAGAAAATCAATGTTAATATTTGACAGATGCAATTACAGAGGTCAAACGTTTCAGTTTTTCCACACAGTTTTGGCTCCTCCACACAGATCTTCTCTAGTCAGTTGGCCTGTCGCTGAGAAACACGGAGTTTTAGCTTCCAAAGATTCTCTATTGGGTTTAAGACTGGCTAGGCCACGCCAGAACCTTGATATGCTTCTTACAGAGCCACTCTTGGTTATCCTGGCTGTGTGCTTTGGGTCATTGTCATGTTGGAAGACCCAGCCTCGACCCATCTTCATGCTCTAAAACCCCAAAATCTCGCAATACTGGCCCCGGTCATCCTCTCCTTACAGTTTGTCCCATGTGCAAAAACACCCCCATGCTTCACAGTAGATGGTGTTCTTGGGATGGTACTGTTTAGTGGAATTATGACCAAAAAGTTTATTTTGGACCACATGAATGACTCCTCTGGATGGTCAAAACAAGTCTGGACCGGTTGTTCATGCATGATTTCAAACCATGTCTTAGTGTATTACCAACAGAGACCTGGAAACGGTGGTCCCAGCTCTTTGCAGGTCATTGTCCTCCCGTGTTTCTGGGCTGATTTCTCACCTTTCTTAGGATCATTGAGACCCCACGAGGTGAGATCTTGCATGGAGCCCCAGTCCGAGGGAGATTGACAGTCATGTTTAGCTTCTTCCATTTTCTAATGATTGCTCCAACAGTGGACCTTTTTTCACCAAGCTGCTTGGCAATGCCCTTTCCAGCCCTTTCCAGCCTTGTGGAGGTGTACAATTTTGTCTCTAAAGCTCTTTGGTCTTGGCCAGTAGTTGGATTCTTACTGATTGTATGGGGTGGACAGGTGTCTTTATGCAGCTAACGACCTCAAACAGGTGCATCTAATTTTGGATAATAAATGGAGTGGAGGTGGACATTTTAAAGGCAGACTAACAGGTCGAATTTGAGGGTCAGAATTCTAGCTGATAGACAGGTGTTTAAATACTTATTTGCAGCTGTATCATACAAATAAATAGTTAAAAAATCATACATTGTGATTTCTGGATTTTTTTTTTTAGATTATGTCTCTCACAGTGGACATGCACCTACGATGACAATTTCAGACCCCTCCATGATTTCTAAGTGGGAGAACTTGCAAAATAGCAGGGTGTTCAAATACTTATTTTCCTCACTGTATATGATCGCCGAAGCCTTCTGGATATCGGCAATGCGTACAAACAACAACTTGCGCCGGCGGCTATTGATAAGCTACGAGGCCTTTGTTTACTGCTGGAGCCGGACCTCGAGACCGCGGCCTCGCCTACTGACGCTACCCGCACAAGGCAGTGAATAAATCGATGAAATTAGTATATAAATGGCTTAATTGATTATTATAAATGATTATATAATTAAATGGAATAATCAAACGATTAAATCATATATGGTTATAAATGAATGAATGAATGAATGAATGAAGATTAAATGAATATAAAAGAAAGAAAGTAAAACACAACACAAATGAAAATACTTTCTCCCCTTCATATCCTCGTGAGTGAATGACAGATGCTGCATCAGCCACACAGTTCTATCTGTGTCTTGATAGTTTCTCTTTAACTTCTCTGTCTGCATCTTGTTATTTAAAACAGAAACTCAAAATTTATAAGGTGATATATGTGTCTTTAGGGAAGAATGAACACTCCGGTTGTCATTTGTAATGAGATGTTTCCACTGTGTTTGGCTCTGTTTTGGTAGAAAGATCCCTCAGCTCGCCCTCTTCTGGAAGATGTCAAAGACAATATGTTCATAAAATTCACCCGCTTCGAATGATATCATTTGATTGAATGGCCGTTATCAGTGGTTATCAGGTCACAGATATGGGCCAGAAGAGGGCTGCTGCACCTTCTGTTAGGATGAGAATGCTGGCATCATCGATCCACAAGATTAATCCACCGCACGCATGTATGAAGGTGAAGTTACCACTGGAGTACCAGCAGAGGCGATCGTTTCCCCGACGCCAACAACTGCACACGGACCAAAGACCAGCGAAATAGCGCATTAAAAGATGGATTTAGATGACATATACAGCGCAGCAGCCCTCTTCTGGCCCATATCTGTGACCTGATAACCACTGATAACGGCCATTCAATCGAGTGATATCATTCGAAGCGGGTGATAAAATTGCCATTTTCAGGTGTTAAAACAGTCAAATATTTACCCTCTGAGAATTTAGGTTAATATTTCAATAATTTAACAAAACATTTGTATGTTCACAGTTCTTTGATGCTGGCTAATGGTAAAGTAAACACTGTAAAAAAATATATATATATATGTAGTTTTACAAAATAATTTTTGCAGCTGTGAAATTTTACAGTATAAAACTGTAATTTAAAAACAAGACAATTTGAATGTAAACCAGTAAATTCAACAACACATACTGCTACTAAAATCTGTTTTGTACCTTTAACATATACTGACAACCACCATAATAATGCAGGTGGTAAAAGAGACCACATGAAGAATCAAAGTTCATCACAAGTAGCTTTTCCACAAGCTGAATTATACTAATATACAGATGGTGCACAGAGTCATTCCTGCAAACACACAACACTTAAATAACGCAATAAACATTCATTAAACAACAGAAGATGTAACATAAAACCCAAATATACATAACTGATAGCAAACTAAAATTAAGATGATTATTTTAACAAAATACTTTCAAATGTGGAGTGTCAGGGAGGGAATTTTGAGAATGTCAGTTTACAGTTTGTGACCTTAAATTATGTTGATTTGTTCTTTTTTACTTCTAAAAACTACAATTAACAACATTTTACTGTAAAATTACATGAAATGTCTGGTTAGATCTTTTACAGTTTTTATTACCTGTATAAAGTACAGGATCTTTCTGTTGACCTATTAAAAGGTTTTTTGTTGTAGTGTTTTTACAATATTTGACAGTTAAAATTACACTTGCTTTTTTTTTTTTTTTTTTACAGTGAGCATAAAATATTTCTAAATCCTTTTGGTGTTTTATTGTTACTTTTTAAGTGTTTTATTTTGATTATTTTCATTTTAAAATTCTTTATATATATATGTCAGGATTCTGGACTGTTTTTGTGTGTGTTTTCCTTCCTCATGTGCTCCGTGACCCAGTTTCTCCCCAGTCTGATTAGTTTGATTATGATCCCATGCACCTGTGTTTCCCCAATTATCCCTTGTATTTAAGTCCCAGCCTTTGTGTTCTTTGTTTGTCAGGTCTACCGTTTATGTACATGTGTTTGTGTGTGGCTTTCCCCTGTGTTCTGTGCAGTGTTGCCAATTTAGCTATTTTGTGGCTAGATTTAGCAACTTCACCACCCGTTTTGAGACTTTTTTCAAAAGTTTAAGTCAAACCTTATCTAAGTTCTCATCTTGCCCACTGATCTATATTCATCTTTATATAGATCAGTGAATTTGCCATTATGATGTCATCTAGTGACATTTAGCTACCAGTGTTAGCTACTTTCAAATGAAAGTAGTTGGCAACACTGTGTCAGACTGTGTCTCTCCGTGTCTTGTGTTTCCCCTCCTCTCGTGCCCATATTTGGTTAGTTCCTGTTTCTGTCCTCGTTTCCTCATCATTAGTTAATTAGTCCCCAGCCCTGTGTTATTAATTATCTAGTTTAGTCTCCCCTTTAAAAGCCCTGTGTTTCCCTGCCTCTGTGTCCAGTCTTAACGTCATTTGGTATATGTACTTGTCTCCCGTGATCGCTGTGTTTAGAAAATAAAGTGTTTGAAAGAAGTTCCTCGCCTCCTCGTTCCTGGCTCCTGGAGTGCACCGTGACACACTGGTTCCGTGGTTTAAAGACTGTTGACGTTTACTTGTGCCCCCTGAGTGCTTCCTAAACAGCGTTGCATGACAATATAGGGCTGCAAAAATTATTTTGCAATTATTTTTTCATAATGTTATTGTGATTTGGACTGCAACATTTCATTTCATATAAAAACTATATCTGTAAGTCTAGAAAAAAAATCGCAATTTCAGTTTTGTTTAAATGAATTGTGCAGCCCCATTTCCTATATTTTAAGTTTCATTCAATTTAATTATTTATTAATATTCCGTCAAATCACAAACCCCCAGTTGGGAAACCCAGTAAAGTTTGTACATTTCTATAATATGTGATGGTTGACTGATTTTTTATTTTTTTATGACATAGACAATATCTTGGTGTACTTCACCTGCATCTAATATCTCTGATATATATAATATCACACTGTTTATTTTAAAGGTGGTAACTAACAAGCTTTAATGGAATTAAATTTATATTTATTTACATAATATTTACTAAATTATACATAATTTGAAAATGAATCAATATGAAAAAAATGACAAATGAAGTTATATTTGATACACGTGTGGCTTCTTATTAAAACAGTTTTTAGTGCTAAATGTTCTGTTAAATTCCTCAGAAAAACATAAAAAGGTCTGTATACACTACTTCAGGATATTAAGTGGAGCTTGGTTAGATCTGTATACATAGGTGACAACAGGAAACTGTGGTAAAAGCCCTTGCATTTCCTGTTCTATGCTGGTCAACTGCAACCAATAACCAGTTTTTGGGAAGATTCCTTTATAGGTTCATTCAATCATTTATAATTGTATTTATATGTGTATTTATTATAATGCTATTACTATTACTTCACTTTGGATGAAAGCATCTAAATTAGTAAGTGTAAAGAATAAATGTACAGATTTGGCATTTAAATACGCTGATGACTCTGGAAGGTGGTGTGGACTTTCAAAGCTCAACAAGAATAGCAAGAGTTTCACCAGTTTCACTTTTATTGACAATGCAAATACTCATTCATAATTTCAGAGGTGATGAAGATGCCTCTCACCTTGTTGGTGCTTCTTTTGTTGCCTACAGCTTCGACAGGCACAGATGATGAGAACACTTATCAGCAGTAGAAGGGCTCCTCCGCCGGCTAAAAGGCTCACCATGAAACTGAATTCAGAACCAAAAACTTCTGGATCAGGACCAGGGACATAACCTGTATGACAGTCAGAAACAGATGTCATGACATCAATAACAAACAAGAGGATCATTAAAAAAAAACATATTTAAAAACAAAAATCCTAAAAGCTGCATTATGCATAATTCAAAGTCAGTACATTGAAGAAAATAAAGCATGTGAAATAATAATAATAAAAAAAAACTTACACAGTACTGTAATATTCTCACTTTGTACATTGCTGACAGGATTGCTTACACCGCATGCGTAGGTTTTATTCTCCTGTATCTGAGTAAATGTCAAGAACAGTTGAGGGGTTTTCTCATTCTGGATGATTTTGTGTTCTTTATACCAGGATCGGGTCAGATCTGTACGGTTTCCAGTGTCACAGGTGAGAGTAGCGTTCATATCAGCATCACAGTCAAACGTCACAGTAGGTTTAGGAGCCTTTTCTGTGACAGAAACATGGTGGTTATTTCCTACTACTGGAACTACTATAGAAATATACAGGCTTATTATTCGCATTTTATTGGAAGGGTACAGATATTTGTCATCTTACCATAAACTTGAATTTCCTCTTCTCCACTACCAATCTCTGTACCATAATTATTAAAAGCATGGGATTTATATTTGCCGGTGTCATTCAGACTAAGACTTTTAAATGTTAATGATCCATCTTGTTCCATAGATACACCTTTATCCATTGTTTTGATTTTCCCTTTTTTCCAGCGAAGAATGAGAGTTTCACTGGTTACATGGAACCATTTTACTTCATCAGGTTTCTCATTGTTTTTTGTTTTCAGCTTAATGGTGCAGGATGTTCCCTCTAGTAGTAATTTTCCACATGTCTTTATTGAGACTGTAATAAATAAAATTATATTAGCATTTAATAAAACTCATCAGGGTCCAAATGCTCATATGTGGTTTATGATGAAGAAAAAGCATAAACGTGGAGAATGAATATTTCTCAGTGTGGGTTTCTTTTTAAATGTCAATTTCTTTTTAGACACTAACCTTTTACAAAACTATTCTAGTCTACCATTATTGACCATAAAAATGCTATAGTTAATTTAACACACACTGACTCCTATAACAACAGGGCCTCTTGTCAAACAGTATGGGGCAAGTTGTCACAAATAAGGACCTGCATTAGACAACAGGCTTTTGATCAGAATTTAAACAGAAAAACTCTTATGAAACAAGAGGGTAACAAAAAAAAAAAACTAAATCATGATTATGGCCAACAGAAATTCAAATAAATATAAAATAAAAATAAAGTGCCTAAAGTTACAACATATATTCCCTGACCTGACTTTTTTTTGCAACCTAGGCTCATTGGAAATGCGTGTCTCCAGGGGCGCCGCTACGGATTCTGGGCCCCCTGGACATTCACTCGGGCCCTCCTGCGTTCCGGGGGTTATATATTATAGAAATCGCGATTGCGTTCCCGAGCCAGTCTTTTTTTCCCCTTCTCCCAAATCAGATTATACTGTTTCAGATATTAAAATCGTTCAGTTTTGTATGTAATGGCAAAGTGATAAAATTAAATTTTGTTTTTTTATAAAGTTAATTTAGAAAAACGTTTGGAGCATTTTTTTTGTTTGTTAAATACGTTTTTTCTTTCTTAAAGTAACGACCAAGCGGCCAGCGGCAGACAGTGAGCTGATCATAGCCATGTTTGATCAATTTAGCCTTCTCAAATCATCACGAACTTGCCTAAAATAAAATCTATAGATATACTAAAACAGTTCAAGCATATAACAATGTTTTAACGTTAAACCTAAATAAATATGCGCTGCATCCAGTAGTTTGTGCGGAGAGTGACATGGAGGCACCAGTGCAATCAATTGCATTTTTTTCAATTGAAACAACTTGCAGTAATCTTTGCTCATAAAAGTAAGAGTAATACATCATTCTGAACTGTAAAGGGTCTACTTTACAAAGCTTTTTATAAAATATCAGGGCTCTAGACTCATTCTTCCCACTTTCTCAGTTGGTCGCACAAGCACATCATTTGGTAACAAATTCTTTTATTTTTGTTTTATACAACATTTGATTAATCAATGCATGCTGATGAACTTTTATCATAGTTTATAGTTATATGGTAACGAAAGTGTTCAACATTCAACCCGTTCTTTTTCATCAGTATTATTTGTGATTTATATTTTGTGACAGGAATTCATCTTTTTGATTTCACTTTCACGATCTTGGTGTCATGCTTTACAAGAAAAGATAATGGTCTGTTTTGCTTATATCTATACACCTTTCACTTTTTAAGACTAAAACAAAAGATGGATTCATTGTTATTCTTAATTAAAAAGCACAACAACAATAAAACAGTACTTTACAATGACAAACATTTATTAACAAAAACGAATAAGACGAGGTATGGCATAGGACACATCACATGCTGTATTATACCGACTAATACATAACAGAATGTTTAGCAAACACTGAGGAATCAAATAATAATAATATAAAAAAATAAGGAAAGCCTCCATAGTGTAACATGAGGTAAACAGCAAAGATAACACGCTTTTCAAAACGAAAACAAAAAGTCAAACTAAACTGTCTGTCGCTGACAGGACTTGCATGTTTTCTCTACAAGAATACCAACATGTTCACCTTCTCTGGTTTAAGAAGCAGTCTTTTACTTTAGTTTGAAAACCAAATCCTCCATTGTGCTCCGTCCGCTTCACTCCTGCTGACGCGCTCATACTGCATACACACTGCTTCTGCTCTGCTCACGCGTGCGGTGTGTGACACAAAGTGCGACCACTTCAAATTTTTACTCGCACACTCTCAAAAAAATGTTCGCAGTCTAGAGCCCTGAATATATAAAATTATTTTTATAAAATAAAGAAAACAATGATGTGCTGTCTCGTCTTGAACAGGATCACTTCACAAAAATGAACCGAAAGTCAGCGAATACATGCCTCACAGACATGATAAATATATCTATAGAAAGCTTTAAATTACTACTTAACGAAATAAATCAAATCGAAAACAAAAACTCTTTCATTATAATCCGTGAAGATGCACTTCTCTCTAAAGGCGAGTCTAATGAGGAGATTGAGTCAGGATCTTCATCTGATTCTTCATCTTCACTGACACAGAAAACACTAGTTTATTAGTAAATAATTAAAATATCTCTTTACTATTTCCTCCTGACACACTCATGGTAATTACTTTTGCTGGGGTTTATGGCAAGCTTTATTGCATGTATTTGAAGCAGAACTCTTCAGCTGAGCTGACAGCACTCGCTGCTGCTGCTGCGGGACTCTAAACACAGAGCCGCTCTTGACAGTCGCGGCACGGTCTCCTGTTGTTTCCACCAGCGCGGCAATTTTTTTCATCACTAATTGATGGATGTCTAAAATATAAACATAAGGAGAAGCCTAAAAGTCTGAATTATGACGTGAATTGGTCCGATCGAAGCCCGGGCTGAAATGCAGGGCTCTAGCGTTCCCCTCGGTAGAAATCACGTTTCTCCCTCGGGGGGCCCCCTCCCATCGTGGGCCCTTAGAATCGCCCTAACTCTCCCCCCCCCCCCCCCTTACAGCGCCCCTGCGTGTCTCTACATACATTTCTGCAAAACTGAAAAAACGTATCTATATGTACGATTCACTGCAGTTTCCAGTTGAAATGAACACTAGAGGCAGTAAAACTCTGACAACTTTTATTCCTTTTCACACGAAGTGTGACTTACAGGAACAGTGTTGATTATTTTCTCAGTTACTTGCAGAATGGTATGTTATGACTTCAAAACAATTTTAACATCCTGCACGATTTGAAAACTGATACTTTTGAACGTTGTCGTCACATATACAGCTTCATATGTATGAGTTTACTACCTCAGTAAGTTTACTCGGTAGCTCACGCGATACAGCGTTTCACTCAGGTGAAGAAGATCTCCGGTACGAATCCCGTCAAACTACAGTTCAACAAAACAGCTCAAATCTGCATAAGGAAGTTAAAATAGCATGGCTGCATCAGCGAATACGTTTTTATATTATTTTTGCATTTGTTAACACTTTCGGCAGGGGCGTAAATTTCATCTAACAGTAGGGGGGGACAATATACATAAAATTTCTCAAGAGCAGTTTTTGAAGGGGACACAAATAATACAGCTAAAATTGTACTTGTAAGGATATGTATACACAGAGGAAAGCTAACGTTACTGATGTAGACGAGAGACTAAGGCATTATTTTAATGACAAATGTCGAGAGTGCATTATTGTAGCGCGAAAGCACATGCCTATGTGACTAACTCCGCCCACTAACGTGTGATTCGGCTGTTCAACATTACAAAAGACTGATGACCATCACCCGCTCGAGTGGCGCAGACGGTAAAATGTGTACCTAGAGCTCATATTGATGCAATCGTCCCGGGTTCGAATCTACCTTTTGTCGAACTTTTTTTCTCCCTTTTCAAATTTCAAATCACATCAGAAAAGCATTTATTTTCAATAAAAATGAAGGAAATAACCAAAAATGTTAAAATAAAGTATCGGGTAGGGTTAGTGTAGGTGTAGGGAGGGCTTTATTGTCCCAATAAGGTGGTATCCATTTAATAATTTGAATTAAAATGTTAATTTACACTCAATAAGTTATTATTGCATACTGTTTTATAATATACTACAATACTGAGGTGCAGATAATTGCCACTATTTGCAATAAGTAGTATAAATAGCAGAAAATCCTAACAGTGTAAATAGATTGCACTTAGTGTAAATAGCCGCAAATATAATGCGCGAGCGCGAATCTCTTCCCTCGCACGCAGATTTTCTTTGCTCTCTCAAAAACACGCTGCTCTCGCAAAGAGAAAATAATCACTTCATCCGATGTTTAAGTGAATAAAATTGACAGCCTTACTGGAGTTCCACAACTACTGAGGCTTTGTTCTTTCTCACTGGACTTGTATGATATAAAAGAGGAAAGCATTTGGACCAAAGCACATGAGGCAAGGGAGGGGAAGACTCAAAATGTGCTAAACTTAAAACGCATTTTTGCCCCGTTTGCGTTTATGCTGTTTTACTTCTTACACAATTATTTTAAGTATAAAGCATTATTTACAGTACACAGCATGTTTTTTTTAATCATATTTTTAGGGGGGGACAACCCTCAGCTAGGGGGGGTCTTGTCCCCCCCGACCCCCCCGGGATTTCCGCCCATGACTTTCGGGTAGGTTTAGGTTTGGGTTTGGTGTAGGGGATACTTCCAACTTCATAGAGCTTAATCTTTAGCGACACTCACCGGATATTTGAATTATGAATGGCTGCAAAACGTACATCAAGCAGCATAATGAAAACAATGCAATACGTGCCTGTACCAACGTAATAAAAACGTGTCACGGTCACGTATTAAATGTGTGTTTTAGCGCCACTCTCTGGACATTTCACTTTGAAACTGCCGCGAAACGTGCTGCAAGGTACATAATTACGCTGTTGCAGAAATGTATGTAGAGACACGTATTTCCAATGAGCCTGGGTTGTTTTTTTTAAAATAAATGAGACAGAAATTTTACAAAAAATATTCTAATTTTAGTCAGTTTTGAGCTAGAAACCAATTCAGTTCTTGATTAAATAAGCATTTGTTAAATAAGACTTTAAACTTAAAACCTTGATTACTGAAATATGGACTTCTCCATGAGACAACTATAAAAATAAAGGTTTCAAAAGAAGGTTTTTGTGTCGATGCCCTAAAAAAATATTTCTGGTTCACCAAAGAACCTTTCAGTCAAAACGATTAGCTTTTTTTCCCCAATCAGAACCATTTTTCTAAGTGTGAAGAACATTTTAATAATCTAAAGAATCTTTTTCCACTATGTTTTTGTGGAATGAAAAGGATAATTGGATGTTAAATGTTCATGGAACCACAGTTACCAAAAAAAAAAATATATATATATATTTTTTGTACCCCAGGTCTCCCCCAATAATTTTACTACATACATTATTATCTATATCAGGGGCAGGGGCGCCGTAAGGGGGGGAAAAGTTAGGACGATTCTAAGGGCCCGACGATGGGAGGGGGCCCCCGAGGGAGAAACTGATTTCTACCGAGGGGAACGCTAGAGCCCTGCATTTGAGCCCGGACCCCACCGGGCTTCGATCGGGCCAATTTTCACATCATGGTTCAGACGCGGGCCGGGCCTCGGGCCTGTTGTCTATATTTTAGACATGCATCAATTCACGAGTTCACACTTACATATAATAAACTGAGTAAAGGGTTATGCATATTTGGCGTGCTGTCCGAGGAGAGGGCTCCGAGCTCGGTAATTATTCCCGAGCCCGGGGTACTCCCCCCGACCGGGGAGAGGGGTCCGAGCTCGGCGTGTATCCCGGACCCAGAACGCTCCCCCCGAGTGCTCCTCCCTGTGCTGGGATAGAAACGGGCTGAAGGTGAGGAGTCGGGGTGGTGGAGGGACGCTGGAAGACGAGAGAAAATGAAAGTAAGTCTGCTTGATTATTTATAGGGATTCTCTCTTGTGCTGATTGGATAGGTGGTGTGATTACTGATGATGAATTGGCCGTGTTAATTATCTGCGCGTGCTCCTCCCGAAACTTGTTAATAAAACATCACTTAGTGATGAAAAAAATTGCCGCGCTGGTGGAAACAACACCAGACCATGCTGCTGCGGCTGTCAAGAGCGGCTCGACGGTGTTTAGTGTCCAGCAGCAGCAGAGAGCGTCAGCGCAGCTGAAGAGTTCTGCTTCAAATACACGCAATAAAGCTTGCCATAAAGCCCCAGCAAAAGTAATTACCATGAATGTGTCAGGGGAAAATAGTAAGGAGATATTTGAATTATTTACTAATAAACTAGTGTTTTCTGTGTCAGTGAAGATGAAGAATCAGATGAAGATCCTGACTCAATCTCCTCATTAAACGCACCTTTAGAGAGAAGTGCATCTTCACGGATTATAATGAAAGAGGTTTTGTTTTCGATTTGATTTATTTCGTTAAGTAGTAATTTAAAGCTTTCTATAGATATATTTATCATGTCTGTGAGGCATGTATTCGCTGACTTTCGGTTCATTTTTGTGAAGTGCTCCTGTTCAAGATGAGACAGCACATCATTGTTTTCTTTATTTTATAAAATTATTTTATATATTCAGGGCTCTAGACTGCGAACATTTTTTGAGAGTGTGCGAGTAAAAATTTGACGTGGTCGCACTTGTGCTAGTGCATGTCTGCTCTGCTCCAAAGCACACGCGCTGACAGCCAGCACATTGTAGCAGGAGAAAGATTTCACTGATCAGGTGCAAGCGCTTCAGTAGAGCCTGGTTTCACACCGCACGCGCAGAGCAGAGGCAGCGCAGAAGCAGCACGCGCCCATTGTGCTTGCCACATCAGCAGGAGCGCGAAGGTGCGCGCAGCGGAGGATTTGGTTTTCAAACTAAAGTAAAAGACCGCTTCTTAAAACAGAGAAGGTGAACATGTTGGTATTCTTGTAGAGAAAACATGCAAGTCCTGTCAGCGACAGACAGTTTAGTTTGACTTTTTGTTTTCGTTTTGAAAAGCATGTTATCTTTGCTGTTTACCTCACGTTACACTATGGAGGCTTTCCTTATTTTTTTATATTATTATTATTTGATTCCTCAGTGTTTGCTAAACATTCTGTTATGTATTAGTCGGTATAATACAGCATGTGATGTGTCCTATGCCTCGTCTTATTCGTTTTTGTTAATAAATGTTATGCTAGTTTGTCATTGTAAAGTACTGTTTTATTGTTGTTGTGCTTTTTAATTAAGAATAACAATGAATCCATCTTTTGTTTTAGTCTAAAAAAGTGAAAGGTGTATAGATGTAAGCAAAACAGACAATTTTTATTTTCTTGTAAAGCATGACACCAAGATCATGAAAGTGAAATCAAAAAGAGGAATTCCTGTCACAAAATATAAATCACAAATAATACTGATGAAAAAGAACGGGTTGAATGTTGAACACTTTCGTTACCATATAACTATAAACTATGATAAAACTTCATCAGCATGCATTGATTAATCAAATGTTGTATAAAACAAAAATAAAAAAAATTTGCGACCTGTCTGCCGCTGGCCGCTTGGTCGTTATTTTAAGAAAGAAGAAACGTATTTAAATAACAAGAAAAATGCTCCAAACGTTTTTCTAAATTAACTTTATAAAAAAACAAAACGAAATATTATCACTTTGCCATTGCATACAAAACTGAACAATTTTAATAGCTGAAACAGTATAATCTGATTTGGGAGAAGGGGAAAAAAGGACTGGCTCGGGAACACAATCGCGATTTCTACCGAGGGGGATATATTACATGCATACCTTCCGTCTTAAAGGGACAGCGTTCCTAAATAAATACCTATCTGTGTCATCAATGTTAACCAACAAAAGATGTTAAATAAATGTATACTTGTTAAGTAAACCTACTGTATTTGAAAAATGAGTTTAATTTGTATTTCTACCAAAAACTGCAAATTAATTCCAGTTTTTCCAAATTCAATCCTTGATTAAAATTTCTCATATACTTAATTGATTTGGTCTAAAGAGATAAGAATTAATGACTATTTTTGTTTGAATACTACATATAAAATAGCTACCAAAATACATGTTGGTAACTGCAGTTTGACTAAAAGTTATGACTAAAAGTTGACAAAAAATGCAATGACTTTTCATCGACTAAAACTAGACTAAAACTATGAAAGACTCAAATGACTAAAATGTGACTAAGACTATTAAGCATTTTCATCTCAAGATAAAGACTAAGACTAAATCAAAAATGCCTGACAAAATTAACACTGCTTACTATAGGCATACTAGAAACTTCCAGGCAGGTTTGTAGAGACTCTGCAGGACAGTGGTCATCCAGGGCCGAGTTTGAACACCCCTGATCTATATATTTGACTTTGAGTAAGTATTTTCTATTAATGACAGATGTGAACAATCTCTCATTGCAGCAGTTTGCATGTAAACGTCACTAGATTTGCATTTAAAAGTGTCCAAAATGTAAAAGTGCATTTGTTGTGTTAAGGGGATATACAGTATCTTAACTAGTGATTCTGGTAGCAAAAATCGATGTAGATGTTCCTTATGTAGGCCTACATTTTTAAGTTAACTAAAATCAAACTAGTTAATCAATTGTTACTTTTGATCTCAACACAGTAAAATTATTAAAATGCAGGGAAAAATGGGCGTTTTAATTCAGATTATTAAAATATCTACACACAAAATGAAATCATAACCTACCAGTGAGTGCGGCAAAGCCACCGAGGAATAAAAGTAAGAGACTGTACTGGCAGCTCATTCCCCTTCTGAATACAGACAGTGTTCCAGAAACTTTTCTCAATCAGCTGGAGGAAACAGAAATAGCCTAATTTCCAGACACAGAAACAGAAAAGAGAAGACAAAGTTTGTGATCAGAGAGCTGGCGGTTAGTCCGAGAAGCACCAAGCCGGCTTCAAAGAAAGCCAACGGTGTTGTGGCCTCGAGTTGGCTGTGTCTGGACCAAAAAGCCACACCTGAACACCACACATGAGCATGTGTTCTGCGCCTGCGTGCAAGGAATTAACTGTCTGTATCTGCAGCTATCAATATCTATATTCTTCATTAAAAAGGAGAAACGTAAACAAAGCAGCGTTTGGTTGATGACCGCAGTAAAGTTAGTTTAACGTTTGACATTGTTAGCTATTTGGTTTCATACCCATGAAACTCTCTTTTTTTAGCCCAAACCTACTCAGATAAACAGAACAAATGTCCTTTTCATAACACAAGCCTTTTATATTATATACTGTATATACAGTACAATATATATATATATTAATATAAATCAATTAAATAATTTAACTATGACATTATGACATTACACTAATTGTAAAAAGTTCTGAAAAATATCCCTTTCATGACACAAGGTTTGTTTGGGGATCATGCATTTTGCATATTTTATAATCATTTTAATAATTGAAATGTAGCACTGTTATCCATTAAACTCTAACATCATTTGATCTAAAGGTACCAAACCAAATGCAAATGGCTCAGAATATTGTTGCCTATGCACAAGGCTTGCTTTAGGGATTATTTCTGTACTTTTTATGTAGAATATTGAACTCATTTAAATCCATTAAACTCCAACACCGTTTGATCTAAAGTTGTCAAACCAAGTGCAAATTACTCAAAATAATATTCTTTATAATGCACAAGGTTTGTTTTGGGCATTTGGTACTTTTATTATACAGTCTTAATAAAACAATAATTTCTAGTTTTAGGGATTAGTCTTTTGGTATTTTTTAATATAGAACATTGTATCCATTAAAATCCATTAAACTCCAAAACCATTTCACCTAGAAGTATAAAACCATGTGCAAATCTCTCATCTTATTATTCCAATGCACAAGGCTTGTTTTAGGGATTACTCATTTGGTACTTATATCATACAGTCTTGAACCCATTAAAATCCATTTGGCATTTTTATTTACAACATTTTATCCATTTAAAACTACAACACCATTTGGTCTAAAGGTATCAATCCATTGCATATTATTCCCTATAAGGCACAAGGTTTGCTTTAGGGATTATTATTTTGGTATTTTTTTATTTGCAACGTTGTATCCATTAAAATCCATTAAACTCCAAAACCATCTAAAGGTTTCAAACCAGTTCTCCAGGCATCCTCCCAGATACAGCGATGTTCACCTCAATACAAGCCAATGATTCTGCTGTCCTTCGAGCACAGCACATGACAGAGCCTGTGCCTCTGGCCGAGATGAAGAAGGGATTTACAGACAGTACTTCATCTGATCGTACCCAAGAAAGGAGGTGTGTTGAGATCAATCTTAGATCTGTGAATACTGAATAGGGCCTTGTACAAGCTCTCGATTAAGATGCTTATGCACAGACACGAGCTGAAGTGTGTCTTTTTGTGATTTTAGTTGTGTTAAAGTATCATTATAGAATCTATGAACAGGATTTCCACTTCCCATCAAGCTTTGCATGGGTCTGGAAAGGGAGTGTAAATGTTCAAATAAAATGTTATTTTATGCATCTTTTCTCAAGATAGCACAATGGGGATATATATTAATGTTTAATGCTCTTTTATGTTTGTATTTGGGGGGTAACTCCTAACAATAAGAGCTATAGTTAGCTTGCTATGTGTTATAAATAGCAGCATGAAAAAATATCTTACCTTAAAAAATAAATCAATTCATTTATGGACAGTGGTTCCACATAATGGAAACATGTTATATTTACTTAAATACTTTAGTTAGTATGTAATTGATTGATTCAAGATATATGGACATGGTGGTTTAAGTTTACTCAATTCAGTTTAGTTCATCATACATTATGTATTTGAGTAGAGATAACATGTTTTTGTTATGTGGAACCACAGTCCATAATTGAATTAAGTTAGTTTAAAGAATCTTTTTTAGAGTGATAGTGAGACATGCTTGGAGTTCTGAGGCCTTGAGCTACATGTCCAAAGTTCCCAATAGCTCTTTCAGGGAAGTGATGAACTTGCACACTGAAAAAAAAAAAAAATTGATTCATTGAATTTACAAATTTTTTTTTTAAGGTAAGTGGTTGTAATCAATTTCTTTTAGCTTGTGCATCTAGACCGCACACAGGGCTTTAGATGCTCCGAAGAGCTCTTTGTCTGCTTTGGAAGTCAGCAGAAAGGCTGTCTCCAAACAAAGAATGGCACACTGGACTGTGGATGCTATTCTCCTGGCTTGCAAAGCTCAAAGCACATCATGCCCTCTGGACATGAGAGGGGTATCGCTTTAGGAAATGGTGTGTCATTGGCAGACATCTGTACAGCTGCGGACTGAGCTACACCCAACACTTTCACAAGATTTTACAATCTCTGTGTAGAGTCAGTGTCAAGATTTAGGTTCTAAAAGAGAACATTTCTGTGGTGGGCCCCACCTGACACAGTGTTGGAGTTTAAATGTAAATGGGTTCAAGACTGTATAATACAAGTACCAAAGGAATAATCCCTAAAACAAGCCTTGTGCATTATAAAGAATAATATTCTGAGCCATTGCACTTGGTTTGGTGCCTTTAGATCAAACAGTGTTAGAGTTTAATGGATAACAGTGCTGCACATATTTAAAGTTCTAAAATAATTATAAAATATGTAAAATGCATGATCCCCAAACAAAGCCTTGTGCCACGAAAGGGATATTTTTCAGAACTTTTTATTATTAGTGTAATGTCTTAATGTTATATAGTTAAACTGTTTAATTGGTTTATATAGCTAATTAATATATTTGCTTTCATGCTATGAAAAGGACATTTGTTTCTGTATGTCTGAGTAGGTTTGGGCTCAAACCATGTAATGAGCAGAGTTTAATGGGTATGAAACTGAACGGCTAATGAATGTCAAACGTTAAACTAACTTTACCACGGTAATACAAAGTTACTTCAATACAACCATATACTTACATGGAACTCCGAGATTCTTCCAAGAATATTGCAGTACTATGTAGGGGCTAAAGGCTTTTCATTAATCCCATAATCTATGATTGCAGAAAAAAACATGTTTTTATTATAAGTGGTTTTGTTTGAAAATCTTATAAATGTATGAGGAGGGCCTTTTAACCCTATTGACACACTTTCGCTAAAGTAATACTGTATGTGTAACGTGCAATATAATTAATGTTAAGAACAATCATTTTAGCAACATTTGTGCTCATTTATGTTTATTTTGATAAATAAAGTTGTAATAAAGTAGTAATAAAGTAGTAATAAGTAGTAAAGTAATAATAAAGTCGTATTGAAGTTTTTTTCAATAAATCTTGTCATTAAAATATAAACTCATTAACAAGAAATTAGTCTAAAATACATATATCGTAATTTTATGGATTTTCATTTGCTAAATAAATCTATAACATAAAAAAATAAAAATATTATCCAATTATCATGGAACCAACTTTTTGCCCATGATTGTGTCAAGGATCAGCCAAATTTCCATGTGAATTGTGAAACACAGATGTTTAGGAAAGTGCTGCAGTGAGTTTTTCTGCCATCTAGTGGTTCAAGGTTCAAGGTTCTTTATTATTGGTCACATACACAATCATACAGGGTATAATCAGTAGTGAAATGTAGGTCAGGACAGGTCCGCTCAATGGACAGTGCAAAAAAATAAAAATGAAACATAACACAAGAGAATATATATAAATATAGGTAAGAGTAAGATAAAAAAAATAAGAAAAATTAAAATAAAAATAAAATAAGGAGCAAAATGTGCAATGAAATAAAATAAAATGTGCAATACAGTCTACTGTGGATTTAATAAATATTAATATAAACAGGGATGTGCAAGAGGAATGTGCAAACAGGTTGTACCGGGTATGTAAACATAGCAGCAATGCGGATGATGGAGAATAATGAATGTTTTTACAGTTTATTAAATTGAGTCCTGTAGATGTTATGAGACTGAGTTTAGGAGCCTGATGGCCTGAGGGTAGAAGCTCCTCCTCAGTCTCTCAGTTTTTGCCATCATGCTCCTGAAGCGCTTGCCAGATGGCAGCAGAGTGAAAAGACGGTTACCGGGGTGATTTGAGTCCTTGATTATTTTTGCAGCTCTGCTTCTGCAGCGTTTGAGGTAGATGTCCTGCAGAGAGGGGAGGGCAGACCCTGAGATGTGCTCAGCTAAGCGCACGACTCTCTGCAGAGCTTTGCAGTCCTGATTTGTGGCGTTACTATACTATACTGAGATGCACTGAGTCAATACACTTTCTATGGCCCCTGAATAGAAAGTTTTCAGGATTGCTGGTGAGACCCTGAATTTCCTCAGCTGTCGCAGATGGTACAGTCTTTGCCTGGCTTTCTTGACCTGTGTTTGAATGTGTGCAGTCCAAGTCAGGTCCTCGGAGATGTTTACACCAAGGTACTTGAAGCTGCTCACCCTCTCCACAGGGGTCCCGCTGATCATAAGAGGAGTGTAGGGCCGCTGCTGTCTCTTC
The DNA here is from genome assembly GCA_027422415.1 of Schizothorax lantsangensis. Classification (NCBI taxonomy): domain Eukaryota; kingdom Metazoa; phylum Chordata; class Actinopteri; order Cypriniformes; family Cyprinidae; genus Schizothorax; species Schizothorax lantsangensis. The sequence continues at coordinate 27,368,709 of CM049851.1, forward strand.
CTGAAGTCTACAATCAGCTCTTTAGTTTTGCTCACGTTCAGAGAGAGACAGTTGTCCTGGCACCATGATGTAAGTCTCTCTACCTCACCCAAGTATGCGGTCTCATCATTGTTGGAAATGAGGCCCAGAACCACAGTATCATCAGCAAATTTAACAATAGAAGTGGAGCTGTGAGAGGACACACAGTCGTGTGTGTAGAGAGAGTAGAGCAGGGGACTCAGGACACAGCCCTGTGGGGCTCCAACGTTCAGGGTGATGGAGTTGGAGGTGAACTGGCCCATTTTCACCACTTGTGGTCTGCCGGTGAGGAAGTCTTGAATCCAGTCACAGAGTGAAGTGTTTAGGCCGAGGTCTGAGAGTTTGACAGCTAGCTTGGTGGGAACTATAGTGTTGAAAGCTGAGCTATAGTCAATGAATAGCAGTCTGACATAGTTGCCATTTTTGCTGTCAATATGTGTGAGGGAAGAGTGCAGTACCTGAGAGATGGTTAAAAGAAAAATCAGTGATACCATTTTACCATGGTAATGTTACAACACTTTTCCAAAGCTAGTGTAGTTGTTTTTCACCTTTGACTGTGGACCGGAACTTTTTTGTTTTTTTCACAGAGCGGGTCCTCGAACCTGTGATAAAAACAGAAAAGAGTGAAGTTAACCTTGATTTTGTGTATTTGAGATGTGAGGACAGTGAAACAATAATCTAGAAGAATTCTGCAGGAGAAACACTGACAGACTCAAAACTCTCACTAAAAACAACATTTCAAATTCAGATGGAGATTTATCTGTCTTTAGGGGAGTAAGCCTATTAACATAGAAAATCTTTAATTAACATAGATTCTTTAATAAGATTAAAAGTTAAAGTTATATATATATATATATATATATATATATATATATATAGTTCTAGTTAGTTCGGCCTATATATATATATATATACTATATATATATATATATATATATACTACAGGGCTTTTGGATGCTTGAATCTGATTGGTTGAGGAACGTTCTAAGGTAAGCAATTATTTTCAGGGAAATGCACAACTAAAGTAGTTCCAGGCAGCTCTGTCTTGACCGCATTACATGTCCATATCACTTCGCCAAATGATTTCAGTTATTTCAAAGATCCTTACATACTACAATAGCAAAAGAAGCAAACCCCACAATGACACTGACCAAGCAAATAAATACAGTAAACAGGATAAAAATTAGAAATTATTTCAATTTTTTGCCACAAAATTACATTTAATTAAGTACAGAAAGCACATACTCTCTTTCTCCCCCTACAGACGCACACACATACAGTATAGTATGGGGACATAGCCTACTCATACACATGGACAAACTATCATGTACAAAAAAATATTTGTCTTTCATTTTATTTTCTCTATGAATTGGACGCTCGTACTGTTTTCATTGTTTCTTTCACAAAGCCGGTCCCAAACCTGTGATAAAAGGTGATCAAAGGTAGCCCCATTTAATATGTGAGTACAGTGAATCGATCATCTGGAGGAATTCTTCTGGAGAAATACTGATCGGCTCACTGCACCATCCGAAAGGAGAGTTCATCACAGTCAAAAACCAGAAAAATCCAGACAACTATTACATGCACACTAGACAACAGCATTAGCACTGAGACTAGTGATCCTGTCCATGAGAGAGATCTGTTTTAAGTCTAGACAGCAGAGGGACTATGTACAACATTATTCATCAGAGAGAAAATATTTAGATATCACATAAATATAACTGGATGTGCTTTTTATCACCCTTTTCCTGATTATAATGGCTTTTCATGACGAGATATTGTGTTCAATCTTTTTTTAAAACATTTGAAATGTTTTTCTTTCTCTCATCTATGATTATCATTTGCTCAAAACATTCCAACCATTTATGAATGACATGAACATCCTGAATATGTTGCATACAAATACTTTGTTTTCAAAGAAAGACAAGATGAGAATCTCTTGGCACCAAGCAGAGAGTTTTGCAGGCAGTGATTGTGTAAATAAATAAGCTACTAACAAAGATATATATATATAATTCAAATAAATTACGATAAATTTTTACAAAACCTACTACTTGATTTTACTTTTGACAAAGATTTGGGTAAAGAGTAGGCTTTTTTTCTGTTAAATTTAGATACTGACGCAATGGGACTGTTTTATGCAAGGGAAACAATAAATAAAATATTATTAATTCATTATTTATTCATAAAATCCTCTGTCAACAGTAAAATGTGTAAAGGCTTTTATTTAAAGCAAAAAAAAATATTCAGAAGGAAATGTAGGGAGACTTTAAGGAAGTATGAAGACAAAACATGGTTATACAAACTCAAAAGTATTTCAAATAGTATTTAATGCATATTATATTGTATAACACACATACAGTTTGCTTTACACCTTCAGTTTAAAAGCATTAAACGGCAAATTTTATCATTTAACTGAACTGTATTTTTGCATCTCTGTTGACTGCCATTCAAACACAACAGAGCGCCCCTGCTATGATCTTTTAAGGTCATATTTCATGCATTATCTAGTGCATAATGTAGGCCGTGGTTGCAAGTCTGCCTAAACACTGATGATGTCAGACATCACGCATTTACCATGAACGTACACAAGACAGCAGCAGCTGCAGCCAACCAATAGCACCCAATGCTGCATGTTTGCGGTTTCTGTGTTTTAAACTTCCTCTCTATACTCTGTTCTTACACCCCATCTTAGATGTGTAAAAGACATTCTGAGCAAGAGAAAAGTGCATTAATAAGGTAAAAATAAGAAAAATGCCTCTACGATGCTTGATGCTGATCACCATCTGCGTCGTGTTCATCACAACAGAAGCTGTTTCAGGTACATGTTTTAACCTTTTATTGAAGATGGAGCGAAATCTGTTTCTGTCGACTCTAAAGCTGTTGGCTTTTAAATCATATAATAGTATATCCCAATTATAATTATACAGTATATGATTATATAAATTGTAAATGACTGTAGTGAATGAATGAGAATGTTTGTTGAACGTTATCTAACGCTCTCATATTATCTATAGGTGAAAATGTGAAGAAAGCAGTGGGTGATGAAGTTTCTTTTCATCCAACCAACATAGATCCTCCTGTCAGCAGCATTATATGGAAACACAGAAACAGCAGTGGAACTGTTGTCAAGGCGATTGAATGGGATGTTGATGAATATGTTTTTTCCACCCCGAATCAGAGATTCAAAGGCATCACAACTCTTGATGAGAAAACTGGACAAATCACTATAACTTGTTTAACTGTCAAACATAGTGGTCTTTATACCGTTGGCATCAACAGTAAAGAGATAGAGCAAAGATTCAGCTTGGAAGTTATGGGTGAGTGGATGTTGATTATATTGCTTAATACCATGAAATGTGGTAATCATTCTGTACCATGTACATTGTACCGAATGTTTGTCACTGTATTGTGGCAGTACCAGAGTACAGCGATGGTATCGTACTTTGATATATACCATGGTGCTGAAGTAAGTACTTCCATGAATACCATGGTACATGTCCCAAACAAACATGATAGTACAATGGTGCTTGTTATGATTTGTCTTACCATCATTGAAGATTTTCATCCTTCATCTTTCACAGAGCGTGTCCCTAAACCTGTGATAAAATTAAAGAAGATCAAAGGTGACCGTGATGTTGTGTATTTAATATGTGAGTACAGTGAATCGATCATCTGGAGGAATTCTTCTGGAGAAATACTGATCGGCTCACTGCACCATCCGAAAGGAGAGTTCATCACAGTTGAATTTACAGGAAATCCTGATCACTTCTACACATGCACACTAGATAACGGTGCTAGCACTGAGACCAGTGATCCGGTCTATGAGCGAGATCTGTTTCAAGGTAAGACAGTGATTTACTTAAACATTCAAGTATTTACATTCACACTTAAAAATATCTGCATGTCATTGCATTAGTCCGCCCGAGCACTTATTTTCTGTCTTGGTTTTTTTTGGTAAAAGACAAACCGATTTTTTTTTTCTGTGTTTGTAAAAGACATAAACCAATTTAGTTTAAAATAATATCAAAGTATTGTAGGCTAATAAAAATAAAAATTGCAGTGTCATTTAAATGTGTGTGGTCTTGTATTTGTTTCATAAGCTTAACCTTTTTTTCATTAGATTTATGGGGATTTGTCATTGTTTCAGTCAGCATGGTTTTTATCATGCTTTTCCTGTTTATACCGCCTTGTCATGGTAAGAATATTATTGTGTTTTATCTTATAAATGTATCTCTTTCTTTTGGGCTTATCAGTTGCTTAAAACTCAAAACAAACATTTTAAAAATGTAATGATAGCCATGTCACATATTTCAGTAACACTTTACAATAAAGGTAAATGAATAATCATGTACTAATACCTGAATTAATACTTAATACTTCATACTTAATCATGAACTCATGATTACTGAAGACATGAGCTAATCATGAACAGTGTTGGAGAAAATTACTTTTAAAAGTAATGCATCACAATATTGCATTACTCCATAAAAAAGTAACTAATTGTGTTACTTATTTACTTTTTATGGAAAGTAATGCATTATGTTACTTTTGCGTTCCTTTTTTTCAGCTGGGCTGGCCTTGCTTGTTTGTTTTTAATAACACAAAAAAAAGTTATATTTTTTGGAACTATAAAGGCCCTTTCACACCAAAAGTGAAATGAATAAGTCTCAGGCTGAAGGAAGATCCTCTGCACACTCCTGATTTCTCACAACACGGGAACAGCAGAGATGTTAGTGAATAAATGGGACAACAAAGAAACTCAGATGTTTCAAAGTAAATTTAAAAGTAATGTGTTACTTTAGTTGAAAAAAGTAATCTGATTACATAACTCACGTTTGTTACCCCAAAACTGATCATGAATCAATCAAGAGCTATCCTTAAAGGGATAGTTCACCCAAAAATGAAAATTCTGTCATCATTTACTCACCCTCAAGTAGTTCCAAACCTGTATGAATTTCTTTGTTCTGCCAAACACAAAGGCAGATATTTTGAAGAAAGTTTGTAACCAGGCTGTTTTGGGGCACCATTGACTTCCATAGGAGGAAAAACAATACTATGGAAGTCAATGGTGCCCCAGAACTGCTCTGTTTCCCACATTCTTCAGAATATCTTCCTTTGTGTTCAGCAGAACAAAGACATTCATACAGGTTTGGAACTACTTGAGGGTGAGTAAATGATGACAGAATTTTCATTTTTGGGTGAACTATCCCTTTAACTACGACCGGAGTCGTAAGGATTCAGGCATGAATAACACGTCTTAAAAACATACGTGTTTGATATTTAATGCATTAATGAACTTTTAGGGGTTAACTAAATCAAACAGTCTCTATAAAAACTTTCAAATAAATGTAAACAATTTATTGTTATAATTTAAACTATATTGACATCTGCAACTTCGTCATAAACTTTACTGGATGATGCAGGATTAGTTTGTCATTATTTTCACTGATCTTCCTTATCAAATATAGAAAATTCTAAAAACACTACTACTGAAGTTAAAAGATTCTTTCTGGTCTTATCAAATGCAACTTATACAGTTAAATAAAATAATAAAAAAAAAAAATTAAAACCTATACAAAAAACATTTGTGGGAAAGTTCCTGAAGAATCGGTTATCAAAAAATAACCAACAGGAAAAAAATTACAATACAACTTGAAATGCCAGCATTACTCTCAAATACACATGTATTAGTAGCCTACAACTATACTATTCAGCCCAGTTAAGTGATATTGTGTGGCTTTTCAAAAAGTCAGCGAGTGGAGGAACAGTATCACCATTGTGTCTGCATGAGAGTGAACTGTACTGATAGTTTTTTTGTTTTTTTTTTACACAATAACAAACGCTCATGAATTCTTCTAACTAGGAATCTGTATTAATAAATAGGGTCAATTATGATCTCATGTTGGCTGTAAATGACTGTCTGTCACTGTTGTTATTGAAGATTATTGTGCTGATTGCTGTAGGAGACGCAAGACTTCCCAAGTAAGTGTATTTATTAATTCCTTGTGAAAAATATTAACTATGTGCAGTATCACAGACAAATCAAATAGATCTTAGATTATGTTCAACTTTAATTATGATTTAAAATGCACATTAAAGGATTGTCATTTTTTCATCAGAAATGACATTGGTGAGCGAGTGACTGCTGCTGCTACCTGCCACACAGTTCTGCTCATCATGGACCCTTGTGTCCCTTCAGATGCATCGCCACATGTGGATCTTCTCGAAATCATTTGCCTGGTCATCGGCTCTAAATCCCAGCTTTACTAAAGCAAAGGGAGCTCTTAACCATCTGTGCCTTCATAATTTTGACTGTTTTTAACTGTTTTTCTTTGACCTCTGCTGTCCCGTGCAGATGGAGTTTGAACTTCATCCTCTAGTTCTGCATATAAATCTACTGTCACATTTATTTTCAAGGAAGGACGAGATGATAATCTCGTACAAAACGAGGGGGGGGGGGTTATGTACTGAGTAGAGGAGAGAAACTGAAATAAATGTGCCATCTGGAGCAAGATCCAACTGTTGTAAACTCTGTGGACTGAAGTTAATATGTGAGTGTGGTTGTTTTGCCTTGTGCCTCTCAATGTTGGATTTTATGATAACAGAAGATAACAGACTGTAAACACTTATCGTTGGAGGTGGGTAGCAGTTTTTGACGGGAGACGTTTTTCTCCTGGTTTTGGAGTTGGACAGAAAGTATGTTTACACGAAGATTGTACAAAAAAGTGAAATGTTTTTCCTTTACGTTTATGAAAAGATTTGCATGCAGAAGACAATGTTATCAAAACAATCCCCGTTCAAACGGATCCACGAAAACGACTAAAAACACTGTATTGTTCATGCCAGGCCAGTAGTTGTCACTGTGCCTGTGTATTCCTATAGATTTAACACAACATATGTGCATCACCGTTTTCACAAATTTACGTTTTGTGGATTTCACAGACAGGCAGCCAAACTGCCGTTGTTGTATAAATGAATGGCCAAACTGCATTTTTAGTTTGTGGTGTTGTGTAAACACCCCCTGATTATTCCATATTAAATGTTTTGTTTACTACCTAAAGAACGTGTCTTTTCCATTACTGTATACTGAAGTTTGGCATAATAAAATGCTTTTGAATTAACTGCTTGTATATTTTATTCACTTTATATTCTGCCCGTGATAAAACATCTGAGCTCCTGTGAGCTCCTTCATGAAAACAGATTGTGTTTATGATATGACTATACAAATGACCATACAGTGATTTTCAAATTGAAAAGGTGTATAACCAACACAATCTCATAGCAATTTGTAGCAGTTTTACATTTTAGTGAATTGGTGGCTAGATCTGGTCATGCCCCAGAGAGGGTTATGTTGGGCTAGGAGTTGGGTTAGATGCTTTTTCTAAAAAATGATATGTTACGATTCACATAGGCCTATCACAAATTCATACAAAATCGCCACATCGTAAAATAGTTACGTTTTCCTATGAGACCGGGTGTGTAGGCTATGTATGTAAGTAGGCTATATAGCTAAAATTTACAACAATGAAGGTAAACTAAGTTTCAAGAAAGACAAGAGGACTTCTTGTCCCAGCACTACAATCACAACACTAAACCCAAAGGAATAAGTCAACCTGCGGCAACAGTTTAAAGAAAACCCAATTCACATTGATCGCTAAGAAAATAATCCATGAACCTTAGGAGGAATCAAAACATCAGGGTGATCTACATTATAATTATTGTTTTACATCCAGTATTATAATGTAATACTTATATTGTATTATATTATATTATATTATATTATATTATACATACTTTTACATGAACTGTTCTCTCCTGGTGGAATGACCTGCTCAACTCAATCTGAGCAGTTGAGTCAGCTATCGTCAAGAATCAGCTAAAAACACATCTCTTCCATCTTTATTTGACCCTCTAACTCTAGCACTCTCTATTCTAATTCTATTTTATCTATTTGTTTTCTTTTTAATTTATTAAAAAACACTTGACCCTTTAACACGTGCACACTCTATTCTATTTATATTCTAACTACTTGTTTTCTTTTTATTTATTATCCAAAATGACAATCTAACACTAGATTCCATTCTTTTTCTATTACTTGTTTTCTTTTTATTTATCATATGTGACCATGGACAAAACCAGTCACAAGTAGCATGTGTATATTTGTAGCAATAGCCAACAATACATTGTATGGGTCAAAATTATAGATTTTTCTTTTATGCCAAAAAATCATTAAGTAAAGATCATGTTCCATGAAGATATTTTGTAAATTTCCGTAAATATATCAAAACTTAATTTTTGATTAGTAATATGCATTGCTATAAGGACTTCATTTGGACAACTTCAAAGGCGATTTTCTCAATATATATATTTTTTTTTTTGCACCCTCAGATTCCAGATTTTATAATAGTTGTATCTCGGCCAAATATTGTCCTATCCTAACAAACCATACATCAATGGAAAGCTTATTTATTCAGTATTATTTATTCACGTATAAATCGCAATTTCCAAAAAATGACCCTTATGACTGGTTTTGTGGTCCAGGGTCACACACGCACACACACACACACACACACACACACATATATATATATATATATATAGATATAGATAGATAGATAGATAGATAGATAGATATTATTAATTCTAATTCATTGTATATTTATGTTTTTTTTTTTAACCCATGAAGTTAAAACAGTTCATTCTAATAAGGAGTGCAGTCATATTGTTGTATTATTCGAGGTAGATAATCCTGAAAAAAAGAAGCGCATTTCCTCAGACAAGCAAGACTTGAGTTGACGGATAGATTTTGGTGAGCGGTGTTTGGGAGCGATGCTCCTGCGGTGACCCGGATGTAGCGGCGCTCTACCTACACTCGTCTGATCCTCTTATCAGCGAAAGGCGGCCGAGATGGATGTTGTCAACCAGGTAGGGCTTTCGATCACAGCTATTCTCCGAATCAATTCTGCAATGTACTGCAAACTCCTCACAGACCTACAGGCAAACAGGCTACTGTTATCTGACTGACCGGCGTTGATTTTAACAGGACGGATAACGGAGTTTAACTGGGACAAGAATACCTAACGTTAGACGTCGTGTCTCACTGACTTTCAGGGAATCCCTGCTGGATGCCACCATATAAACACAACAGAAAACCGTTAGCAATTCAAGACATTTCTCGTGAAACCGGTAAACAACACTAGGATTTATGCAGTGCATTGCGACGGTGGTATTTTATACTGCAGGATATATTTTTAGTAAGAATGACGGAACTAATGCGCAACTATTTTTAAACGGGATGCTATATGCTTCACATAGCCCAGACTGGCTGTTCAAATAGCATAATGTCTTTGTTTTCATGATGCATCTGTGAGATGAGGCATTAAAGGACGAGAGCCGTCTGCGGGCTATTTATCTGTATTCGCACTGATGTCCAATTTGCGAGCGAATCGTTTTCTGAACCGGTTCTTTTTAGTGATTCGATCGAACCGATTCTATTGAGTTCATAAACCACTTGACTGTGACAGGAAGAATTCTCGGCGTATAACTGTGAAGAGGTGATATGATGGAACCGTAACCAACCTATACAGCCAAAGATTTAAACTTAAAATTATGATTTTGAGCGACGCCACAAAAGATTCGGTGAACTAGTTCATTGAGCCAAACCGTCCGAGAGAACCGATTCGCTCAAACGATTCACTCGGACTTCAGAATAGTATTTATTCAGTCAGTGTTTGTCAGTTATTACATCATAACAGAACAGGGATATCACTCGCTATGTTACAACAGATGGCATATGGTTTGCATTAAATAGCAAGCTGAGAGATGACAGTGCGACGCAGTCTGCAGCGTGCCGCATTCACTCGCGTGCTCTCTGGCCTTGCGCCCGCTGTGCGAGTCAAATATATCGGCCTGCAGCCTGTAAATGCTCGCCAGTTGCACTTTCATAAAGGAAACGTTGAGATAAGCAGCTTTGACTAATTCTAATGCTTGCAAAGTCTCCCTCTCCTCTCGCGTGCGCTCTATTGGTCGCTCTGTCGTCATCACTGTCGTCAGCAGGGACGGTCAGGTTATTACAGTTTATTTTATTGAGAGAAAGAAGCCAAATGAAACATACCTGCATTATCCACCAAAATATGTGACCGTGTGCTCAGTAAAATTAATAAGCTGCAGACTACACCATACAGTGCACAGACAGACAGATAGATACTGCAGATAAATACTGTTGTGAAAAAGAGGTGAGCTTAATTCTACTCAATGTACTTGAAATGATATATATATATAACTTGCAGATAATATATAAAGATTTATAAATGAAATAAAAGGTGTATTTAAAGAGAGTGCACTTGTTTATTAACACACTAAGTTCACCTTTTAAAAATGCACATTGTAATAATGTCAAAATGAAAAGTTTTCTTTAAAGTACATGTTAAATCATCATGTTTTAATAATAATTGTTGTGCTTTTCAGAAATACACTTAGTTTAATGTGTTGACTAGCATACTAAAGCACTTGTACAGTACTTGGTTTTCATTTTAATTGTAGTGTGTTATCTGATTTTAAATTTAAAGTTAATATATTTTTAAATATATTAAAGAAACTGCAATTTCTTCATTACAAATCTGTAAGTATAAATATATTTAAATACACATATACAAGTTTCAATAGAAACAGCATTAAAGTATATTTTAGTTTAACATAAATGCTTGTCAGTACATTTTAACCATATTTCAAAGACAATAGAAATAATTATGACATTACATATAAGGATAGTGCTGTACTTTTTGTTGCTGATATTATTTGTGTTTATTTTTTAGCTGGTCGCCACTGGGCAGTTCACAGTCATCAAACAGCCATTAGGGTTCATTAAAATCTTACAATGGGTGAGTAACTAAAGACCTTGCAAGGTGTTGTTTTTAATTGTGCTTTTTTTAAAAAAAAAAACATAATGCCTTTTTCTTTCCTTTATTATTTACTTGTACAAAATTGTAGAATGTCTTACATTTGCAAGTTTGTAAAACTGTAATTTTACCAAAATCACTGGTATTTTCTTACAAGAAGTGAAAATCTAGTTCATCTCAATTATAGCTGGCAGTAAACACAACACACGCGCATGTTATTGTGCACAGCTTGTGTGGGAGGCTGTGAACAGTCACTGCTGCTTACGTAACCCACGCTCGGAGAGGAACCTGACGCTAGTTTACAGTCAAAAGATCGAGGAAATCAAAGATGTCCGTTATTAATCATGTTTGAAGTTGTAAAATGCATATTTTATTATTGATACATTAATAATTGAATTACAATAATTGAATTCAGTTATATTTTTACCAGTTTTTCTGAAATCCTGCTGTATTAAAACATTAGGCAGATATACTGGGTGCTTCTGACACAGCACTTTGGATCACTGTGATATGCTATGTGTTTATGGCCAGTTCTGTCTAGTTTTCTATTTAAAGCTTCCTAAAATAATGAATTGCTCAGAGATGTCGAGACCAGAGCTGGCATGAATCCTCAGTAAACATATGGTCTTGGTTCTTTCCAGCAAAACTCTGTCAAAAGCAGAATGATGCTAAAGTCTGCGGTTGAAATGAGGCTTTATTGTATAAATATGGTTTGGATGTATTCACAAATTCAACTCACTTTGGTTGAGCTACTGTTATTTAAAAATCAAATTGTTTAAACAGATTGAATATTTTAATATACAATAATAGACATTTTTTATATGATATCATAACAGTAATCTTAATGCTTTTAACTTATTTCTGACTTCAGTATAAACTAGAGCCTATAAATGCAGCACAATGCTTTAGGGTATTTTCATGCCTCTATAAATCGTTAGGATCACAATAGAAAAAACAACAACTGAATTTTAGTTACATCATTCATTATTCTTACTTATAGTTGAAAATCCTAAAGGAAGGCTTACGGGACTCCTGTCCTAATTTGGAACCGATCCTACATGATCATAATGGCAATTTTCTTATAGGATTACAGCAACACTAAGCAAAAACCTAGATGTCCTAAATGGGAAGACATAATTCCTAACTGAACCAGTTGAATGAAATATCCATGTATCAAAAAGAATTGAAATAAAATCTGTGGGGATTTGAAAACTGCTAAAGCTCTCTCTGGGATTTCATGTAACTGTTCTGCGAGACGTTATTTAATACAAACCAAGCAGAGTTCACACAATTTTCAGTAGGATTCTAGGAATCAAACAAGATCCTACTGGATCTGAAATTCCTATCAGATGTTTCCTATCGATTTACCAATTTTTTTCAACAGCCGTCAAGATATACTACAAATAAAGTAGTAGCCCTGGTGCTTTATTAATGCATAAGAAAAATGAGTGATCTTGTGTGATATACTTTCTGTTGTTTTTTTGTCTTCATCTTTCTTTTTATCAGTCATTTAGCTTTCTCACTGTAAGTAATAACCCATTTCATTTCCTGAGACAATCAGACCGCCCAGGATAATGAAGTGTTGTGTTCATTAGATCTGGTCATACGCCAGTGACTGTTTGTGTACACCGAGACTCACAAGTTGTGCAATTATTGTAAATAATTACTGTAATATGAATAAATTACTGTAATATAACTAAAAATCAACTTATTTATTTACTTACCAGCCAGCATGTGACCGACCTTCAATCTTGAAATGTGGTTTAACTAAAAGTCAGCTTTTGTTTCATTGTCGGAAAAAACATTGAAACAATAATTAATGTTAAATTGCTGTAAAAAGGTGAACAAAATGCAAATAAATCATCGCTGACATTTTAATTCTCCCATGTTGACTATATCAGTGCTGATTCGTTCTGAAAAATCAAAAAGCTAAATTCAGTAGTGATTCGGTTATGATCCATGTCGTTGATTCATTTTGTGTATTCATGTTTTTCAAATGGATAGTTTGAAATAGATACGATGAATACATTTAATGCTTATGAGAGTTTACTCCATTAGCTTAGCAACATGCTAGCATCAACTGAATGAAACAGAAGTTGTAATCGTCTTTTCTTCACTATTGCACATAGGTAGTGTATATCCAACTGTTACTTGAAAGAGAAAAAATGTAGGGCGGGATTTAATTTGGTCTATCGGAAATTGATTGTGTCGTTGGATCATTGTCCTTTGAACTTATAAACGTTTACAGACAGACCTACTGTGAGGTTGTTAATTGATAGCATTTGCTTCTGTAGCTGTCAGCCCACATTTTTTTCATCTTATTTTTTAAATAATCGTGTTTAAAAGCAGAATTCACTGTGAAAAACTACATTACCCATGATGCTGTACAGAAAATTCCACCACTGCCATGAAGCACCGCAAATGACATCGAGTTAGCCTTCCTAAAAGCTCTCAAAATTGTGTAGCCTATGTACATATATTGCAATTAACTTAAAATATATTGTTTTTATATAATCAACATTTTAGTTTGATATTTTTCTGACATTGTTTATTTGATTATGTCATTTGCAGTGGGATTGTAGTTCATTCTCACACTAAAGCTGTGAAGTACACAGTACCTTTGTCTTTTTGTCTGATTTCAGATACTTTTTTGCTTCAAATAAAAGTTTGTAATGTTATGATTCTCCTTGTAGATGGTTGGTTTGGCTCATGGCTTATAGCACTTTAATGAAAATGTACCCCAAAAAAATCCCTATATGGGAAGAATGAATGGGAAAAAATAATTCTTGAACCAGTGCTGCTAAAAAAAAACAGTGGGCGTGCACTATATGCTCTCTATTGCTGAATCTCATGGGATTGACAGGTTGCTGGAGGGAGGAGGATTTTGTCCTGCCAATAAACACATCATCAGAGAAGAGATGTGGAGGGCACATTAATTTTTTTTTTTAATGATGTGCATGGATAAACCATGTATAATAAACTCAATAAATTATAGTGCAGACTTTAAATAAATTAAATTGCGGCACGTAGAGTTTGCGTTCCAGATCAGTCATGTTTTCCGTGATGGTTTAGATGCTGCCAGTGTAGGCTGTGAGGAAGCTCACTAGGTTTTGGAACAGAGCTTATGTGTGTGTGTGTGTGTGTGTGTGTGTGTGTGTGTGTGTGTGTGTGTGTGTGTGTGTGTGTGTGTGTGTGTGTGTGTGTGTGTGTGTGTGTGTGTGTGTGTGTGTGTGCACAGAGTGACATATACGGTAGTAGATCAGCACAGCGTGTGTAGTGGCAGATGGTGAAGCACCTCAGTAAGATTAATAGCCGGATTTTCTATTCAATCGGATCTTCCTGCAGTGAAGGGAGGCTGTGGTAAAAATACTCTGACCAACTAATCTCTGTGTGTGTGTGTGTGTGTGTGTGTGTGTGTGTGTGTGTGTGTGTGTGTGTGTGTGTGTGTGTGTGTGTGTGTGTGTGTGTGTGTGTGTGTGAGCATGAATGCTAGGTGTTCTGTAATTACTGCTTTAATTCCAGTCACTTCACTAACATTATTGTGATAATACGTTAATGCCTCATGTTTGTCGCCTCATCTCATTTGCTAAGTATCCATGACAACAGGTGCAACACGTTGCACTAGTATGTTTGAGTCAGCAGCGCGTCTGATTGGGTAGCAGAGGAAAGGTGCCGTCAGTGGTGTGATACGACAGATGGTGAATCATCTTATAAAATCACTCTAGAACTTGCTCACTTCTGTGTTTTCTCTTTATTTTATATTTTAAATGTAACCCCTTTCTTTTTATTGACATTTTTAATTAGAATTTTACAAGTAAAAAATATATTTTTTATTAAATATATAATTTAAACATTCCAAATTGGGTTACATAAGATTTTTTTTCAGCAAGGATACATTAAAATTGTTCAAAAGTGACAGTGAAGACTTTTATAATGTTATGTTTCTATTTCAGATAAATGCTGCTCTTTTGAAATTTCTCTTCATCAAAAATCCTAAAATATCAATAATTTCCACAAAAGTATTAAGCAGCACAACTGTTTTCAACATAGATAATAATAAATGTTTCAAATCAGCATATCAGAATGAATTCTGAAGGATCACGTGACACTGAAGACTGTAATGATGTTGGAAATTCAGCTTTTGACTACTTTAACTTTTATATATTAACATTTTAACATATATTCAAATTGAAAGCAGTTATTTTATTGTAATAATATTTCACATTATTATTCTTTTTACTATATATTTGATCAAATAAATGAAGCCTTGGTGAGCATGAGAGACTTCTTTCTTTTAAAAACATTAAAAATCATTACTTTCACCAAACTTTTGATGGATAGTGTGTAATATTTTGAATAGTTAACATTTCTTATCCAGCATGCATTGTGCTAAGCTAATAGGCTTATCATCCAGTTCAGCGGTTGAAAACTGCTTCATATTTTCATATAAAACCATGATACAATTTTCCAGGATTCTTCGATGAATAGAAAGTTAAAAATAACAGCATTTATTTGAAATATTAATGTTTTCTAATACTATAAATGTTTTTACTGCCGCTTTTGATGATTTAATGCACCCTTGTTAAACAGAAATTTTAATTCCTTTTTTTAAAACTTACTCTAAAATTTTGAATGGTATTGAATCACAGTTTCACAAACAAATGAAGCTGAACAACTGTTTTCAGTTTCTTGAGCAGCAAATCAGTATATTAGAATGATTTCTGAAGGATCATGTGACACTGAAGTAATGATGCTGAAAATACAGTATTTCCATCATTTTCAGACATATTCATACATATACTATTTATAGAGTAAATATGGAAATATTTTCCATACATCTTTGGTCCATTGAACGTGTTTGGAGTCTGAGCCCATAATGCAATGTGGCTGATTCTGCAGGAATAGAACAGAAAAAAAAGCCCTAGTGAAACTTAACTACAGTATAATTTTTTGTGATTTATACTGTATGTTGCTTTTTAAAACAGTTAAAGATATTTGTTATTATGTAGATTTATTGTACATAAGCATTTTCAGGACACCTGTTTTAGTTGCCTTTCTACACACTTATTCAGGATAACTGACTCTCTTCTTCTCCTCTTCAGTTCTTTGCCATCTTCGCGTTCTCCACCTGCGGCGGTTACTCTGGAGTGTTTCGTATGAGCGTGGAGTGTAAGAACCGCACAGAGAGTGACCTGAACATTGAGGTTGAGTTTGACTACCCGTTCAGGTCAGTGTCCCACTGCCATTCCTGTCCAGTTAGATCACAGCACAGCAGACACAAGTCCTAAATTAATATCGACAGTCTTCCATTCTTTAGTTGATGTGTTTGATCCACCCAGTTCACACATAGTGCTGTAGGTCAGACGTACTGTCTGTTTTTATTATATAATGTAACTATCTAGGTTATATGTGACCTTGGACCACAAAAGCAGTCATAAGTAGCACGGGTATATTTGTAGCAATAGCCAAAAATACATTGCATGGGTCAAAATTATTGATTTTTCTTTTATGTCAAAAATCATTAGGATATTAAGTAAATATCATGTTCCATGAAGATATTTTGTAAATTTCCTACTGTAAATATATCTGCAAATGTACCCCCCGGCTCTTAATGCATGGTTTTTACTTCTGGAGCATCAGTGAGTGCTTGATCCTTCTGTAATAGTTACATATGAGTCCCTCAGTTGTTCTCAGTGTGAAAAGATGGATCTCAAAATCATACAGTCATTGTTGGAAAGGGTTCAAATACACAAAAATGCTGGAAAACCAAAATAATTTGTGGGATCTGAAGGATTTTTCTGAAGAACAGTGGTAGTTTAACTGTTCCGGACAAACAAGGGACTCATGAACAACCATCACTAAACAAAAAAACACAGCTGTGGGTCATACAGCTAACAACACAGTATTAAGAATCAAGGGGATGTAAACTTTTGAACGGGGTTATTTTTATAAATTCAAATATTATTTTCTCTTGTGGACTATATGTAAACGTCTTTTATGTGAAATATCTTATTCAGGTCAGTACTAAATAAACAATAACATGCACTTTGTATGATCCCTCTTATTTTGGTAAAATAATTAACATTTTGCAGATTCTGAAAGGGGGATGTAAACTTTTGACCTCAACTGTATATATGGAAATAAAGGTTCCAAACAGCTTTTCTTGAGTATATCTAGAATTCATCTATTACGTACTCCAGACCAAACTATTACTGAGCAGAATGATTGTGTCTATAGAGAAATGTAAAAGAATAAGTCCCCCAAAAAAGAAAATTAGCTAAAAAATGTATTCATTGTGAGTTTGTTTCTTCATGACAACTGATTTGAAGAAATGTATCATCACATCACTTGCTTACCAATTGATGCTCTGCAGTGATAAAAACATCACTGTAATCCACACCACTCCAGTCCATCATTTAACATTTTGTGAAGAGAAAAGCTGCGTGTTTGTAAGAAACAAACCCATGATTGTGTTTTAAATTTAAACCATTGCTTCTGGCCAAAATACCAGTCCATAACCCATAATAATGCTAAGTTCCTCCAGTGAAAAAGTCCATCTCCTGTTCTCTCACATCAAAATCCACCAACATATTTGTTTTGGACTGTTTTCACTTGTAAACAGTGCTTGATCTGTGCATTCTCTCCTGATTAACCAACATTATGGACTTTAATTGAACGATTTTAGCCAGAAGCAACGGTTTTAAATTAAAAACATCTTAATGAAAGATTTGTTTCTTACAAACATGTAGCTTTTTGCTTCACAAGTTGTTAATTGATGGCAAAAAGCAACACAGTGGTCAAAGGCATACATGTATAGCACATGTTTGCTGAAGAAAACAACTGAAAAACAGCACTGGTGGACACAAAAAACACTTTTAGTGTGAATGGTCACATTCATTTTCTTTTACCTCATAAAAAATAGCCTTTTGGGACAGAAAGACCAGTACGATATGGCTGAATGTGATGATTAAACTTCAAAAGAATAAGATTTCATTATGAGCGCTGCATGTATCAAAGTCAGGCGCTGCTTTGTGTGCAGCCGTTACCGGGAAAAGTTATATTTCTGCCATTCTGGAAGCGCCATCTGCTGGCAGAGAATGAATGTGCATTTCCAATAAGCCTGTTGTTTTTCAGACTAATGCAAAAGTCTACCCTTGTTTTCACCCTGCAGACATGAAGAGCTGTAAATGTGAACTGGTGGATCGATAAAAAGATAATGCATTATAAAAATCTAAACATTTGAAGTGGATCAAAAAAGTTCATCAAAGTTGTGTTCTAAGACAAGAACGCATTTTGGTTTTAGGTTTTAGGTTTTAGGACAACTTTGATGAAAGGTTTTGATCCACTTCAAATGTTAACTACTATATTTATATGTTATTTATTTACTATAATAATTTATTGATAATAATTGTTTAAACTAATATAATAATTAATTTAATTATTAATACTGACTCATACATTTTCTAAAAATGGTTTAAACTTTAAAAGCTGAAATGTGAAGTGTATCATTTTATAAAATGTTTTGTTTTTTTGAAAACTTGAATCTGAACAGTAAATCATGTTTTTTTTACAGTAATTAAACATTGCCCTACCCCGCTCATATGGTATTAATTTTATTTGTGTAGATCTTTAAAAAATAAATAAAAAAAATCCTGCAGAAACCCTACATTTGAGATGTTTGAATGAGAGAGCGGTCCAGATGAATGCGAGTCGATTCAGGCCGTTTTTGTAAACCCATTTGGCTGATTCACTGAAAAAAGAACTGACTCAAAATAATTAATTTAAACACAGGACATACACATACTGTAATAACTGCAGAAATATTGGCAGGGAAAACATGTCTCAGGTCAGTCGGAGCATTCATGTTGTACATCTGAAGGCGCTACTGCTTCAAAAGGGTTTAAAGTGTCTTAAAAAGTGTCTTTAAAGTGAATGTTTTAAACTTATTCTAGTAAATTAACTTGAATCTGGTCAAGGGAATGTAACTCCTGACAGATGTTTTTCTCCACAGACTGCACCAGGTATGGTTTGATGCTCCTACGTGTAAAGGGCCGGAGCCTGAACGTCTGTTTCTGGTGGGAAACAACTCTTCCTCTGCTGAGTTCTTTGTCACCATTGGTGTCTTTTCCTTCCTTTATTCAATGGCAGCCATTTCTGTGTACCTCTTCCTCATGGAGAAATACCGCGAGGGAAACAGAGGAGCTCAGGCTGTGAGTCTTGCAGTCTTCTTCCTGTAAACTATTTAGTATCATTTTACATTTTACTATGTTCTATTAGTTAATGTTAACAATACATCTGCTACAGTTGCTATTGATATTTCTTAATGTTATTTATTTATTTATTAAGTTAATTGTTAGTTCATGTTAGCTCAGGTCCATGACAGGAATAGAAAATGTGCCCAATCACAAGCCATTAAAGATGCAGATGAGTTTGTTTCTTCATCACAGATTTGTAGAAATTTATCATCACTTCACTTGCTCACCAATGGATCTTCTGCAGTGAATGGGTGCCGTCAGAATGAGAGTCCAAACAGCTGATAACATAGATGCAAACTCCTCACCTTTAGGTGACAACTCACTCTTTTTAGATCAAAATAGGTCACCTATGAGATTTGCTTAGATCCCATGAGAAAGTGGTTTTTAAAAGGGGGGGGTACTTGTGATCTTACAAGGGTAAATAAAGAAATGGGGTTGGTTGCAGACTGGTCATAACTTTTTATATTCAGTTAGGAAAAGGTAGACTGGTCTTATTTGTATTGCATTGGACTGATAACCACTTGGCAACTGCTAGTAAGTTTTGTATAGTATTTTCTTTACTCTTTACTAAACTATGTCTAAAAAGGGTAATATTTTATTTTATGTATTTGAGGTCTGAGATGTGGGGACAGTGAAGAGAGAGAGGGCAAACATTTTGCATTTTAGGTCAGCATTGCTTTCTAATCAGCCAATATTGTCTTAAATAGCCTGCATAGCACTTCATCTTTTATAACATGGGATTTTTTTTGTTATCAACATTTTTTTATTTCTTTTCACACACAACGTAACATCCACTCAAAACAAACAAAACAAAACAACAGACACATACTCCATATTTTAAAGGTCCAATCAAAAGGGAGAGACAGGGAGGGAAAAGGTAACAACAAAACATAAAAACTTCCTTTATATAATAACATATGTTAGAAAAAAATATATATGCAATCCAATATGCCTCTCCACACATGTGCGGCGCACACCAGTTCTGCATCATTGTCCTCCTCGCAGCCGCAAAACCAACAAACAACCTTCTCCTTTGTATTAAGAAGACACACACCTGTATCAACAAAGCAATCAGTTTGTAGCGAGGACGATAAAACTAGGTTTACATGCGTCCATAGATCCATGACAACAGGACACTCCCAAAACACATGAAGAAAAGTATGATGCAGTGTTACATATCAGGGCACCAGAAATAGATTTACGGTGTAAATGTTCTAACACACAGGTTCATTTAACAGCAGAATTTAAGCCAGTCACATTCAGTAATAAAATATTTAGAGTATGCATTAAATATTCATAATCCCAAAATTGTATTCAATAAATGAAGAAAAGCAAAAGCACTCCCATTCTGTAAATGACATGTAAACGTTAGTCTGCGTTCTCAGGGGTGCAAACTTGTCACCTTTCGGCGAAATTCGCCGTTTTCACCTTGATAGGTCATTCACGTGACGTGTAAATCTGTAAAAAAAATATTTGTCGTCTATCTGATGTGTCACGTCACCTGCAGCGTCTTTTTCCCTGTTGGCAATCCTTTTAGAAAAAGAACTAAAAATACTCTTGTCAGTAAAGTAAAATAAGGTAATTTGAAACTATCTCCTTTTATTTCTGAATATCAACGAAATAATGTTTTTCTAAAATTAATAAAATAAACGTGCGTTCTCTGCCGGCTCTGTCTCTGTCACCTTTCAAAAAATAAAACAACCTGAATCTCCGCGAATACTCGCCTCACATGAGAAATATATGTATAGAAAGCTTAGAAATAAATGAAGTAAGTCCGTTCAAAACAAATATTCTATGTTAGTAATCCGTATGAAACCGACACGATGTCCAGTTTCCCCGTCTCAACTCATTATATCTAATACGGTCCCGCCCACGCGCCGTTCGCGCCTTTCAGATTCAAACATCCACGTGAGGCGCGCGAATGTAAACGCCCACATCGCCTCCGCGTAAACAAACAAGTTCATCCCGGCTACTTTCTGTTTCTGGAAGAAGATCTGCTGAGAGAAATAACCCAGAATTTCAAAATGTGTGTTTGTTTGTTTTTTTCCTTCAGAGCACATAAACAATATACACTATGAAAATGCCAGGTTTTGTAATGTTTTTGTAAATAATTCTCTTCTTCATTACTTCAGTCTTACTCCAAGTGTAACAATATACACTATACCATTCAAAAGCTTGTAGTCAGCATATAGAAATAAACTTTTTGGCACACAAGTGATGATAAAGACATTTATCATGTTACAAACTATGCTGTTCTTCTGAACTTTCTATTCATCAAAGAAAAAAAAAAAAACCTTCTCAGCTCTTTTCAACAGAATAATAATAAATGTTTTTTGAGCAGCAAATCAGTATATTAGAATGATTTCTGAAGGATCATGTGACTGGAGTAATGATGTTAAAAAGTCAGCTTTGAAAGACAGCTTTGATTTGTTCCTAATAAACTGTTTAACTGTACTCGCAAGTGAATCTCAAGTTATTTTGTGTGATAGCTAAATATATTCTAAATAAACTACAAACAAAAAATAGTGTTGGAGTTTAGTTTGTCACCTTTTTCACCCCTGACGAGTTTGCACCCCTGGTTCTAGATATCAAACTACCTAGATGAAAAATCCTTTTAGAAATAAGGTAAAGTAAATAAAAGTATGAATATCTGTTGTAAAAAATAAAAGCAACACAGACAGAAATAACCAACAACTATAGACAAAAAAACAACTCAGACCACACGTTACTGAGAACATAGGTCTGATTGAGCAACAAAAAATTGTGATGATCCGTGACCGATCCACTTCAGCACAAAACGAGCCTCCCAAAAGGCTCACATAACAAAAATATTATTGTAATGAAACCTACTCTCCATTAGTCCCCTCCAGAAAAAAAAAGGGGGGGGGGTCAATCTCGCCTGGTCAATCTCGATGTTACGAACTTTCAGGGAAGGGATCCACTTGGAAAGATTAACTCTGAGGAAACCAGCCGCGTTTGAGCCCTCCACCCCCTCTGGTAACCCCACCAGTCGTATGTTATTTCTCCTGCTCCTATCCTCCATATCCGTCATCTTCTCGGTGAGTCGCTCCAGCTGATTTCTTAAGTCCGTGACTGCACTCCTATCCTCACGTGTAGTTGCCTGAACAGAATCAACGCGGTCACGTGTTTGCTTCGCCATGGCAGCCATGGCCTCAAGCTCCTCTCTTAGCTCTTTAACAGAATTGTTAGTCGCTTGTATGTCCTCTTGCAGTTCACGTAATGCTGGAATCAGCACAGAGTCCACAGCATCTCTTACTGCCGAAGCCACAACCGAATCCAAAGTGCTTTGCTGCTCTTTAAATGCTAGCTTGATACCGTTAGCGATAGCAACGTCGATATCCTCTCTGGAGATGGTGGAATCCCTGAATTTTTTCTTTATTGGTGATTGCTCAATCTCTCTTTTCCGATCGCCTTTGACTGTTGAAGCACTCATGATGGGTCCGATGCAAAGTGGTTCGAAATTTACTGACAGGATAACAAAATATTTGACAAAGTCAGCAGAGCGAAAGACTACGCGTGCATCGAAGTCGAAGGGTCACGTGATCTCCCTATAACATGGGATTTTGACCAAATATATTCAATATTGATTTTTGTAAAATGTTGCAACAAGATTTTTAAAAAAAATATTTTGTGAACAATTACCGTTTTGGACATATAAGGTAATAAAACATATATATTTTTAAATACCTTAAAGTAACTACAAATGAGCATGTAAAACAAATATCTTAAAAAAACAAAAAACAAAAAAAAAATCCATATGGAGCATGCCCCTGGTTCTCACCTTTTTTCCCCCTTACCTGTTTGCATCTCTGTGATAAAAACATCACAATGATACGCAATTAGAACACACCACTCCAGTCCATATATTAACATCTTGGGAAGCCAAAAGCTGTGTGAGTATAAGAAACAAATCCATCATTTAATGGGTTTTTAACTTCTTACTGTCTTCCTGTATTAATCCATAATATTGCTGAGTTCTATGAATCAGGAGAGAAATCTACACAGATCAATCACTGTTTACAAACGAAAAGAAAACAGCAAAAATAGCTCTAAACAAATATGTCTGTGGATTTTGATTTGAGAGGACAACAGGAGATGGACTTTTTCACTGGAGGAAGTGTTGTTATGGATTATGGGCTTGTATTTTAGCCAGAAGTAATAAGAGTTAAAAAATGTTTTAATGATGGATTTGTTTCTTACAACCATCCAATTTTTGGCTTCTCAATATGTTAAGTGATGGACTGGAGTGGTGTGGATTACTTGTGGATTATTGTGATGTTTTTATCAGCTGTTTGGACTCTCATTCTGACGGCACCCATTCACTGTAGAGGATCCATTGGTGAGCAAGTAGTTAACTAATGTTAAAGAATGGAACCCTATAGTAAGGTGTTACCAACAATTGTAATAATCCATGATATTTCTTTTTGATATGATTTGTCAACATTTAAAATACATTTAAAATATGTTATGAGACTGAAGATGAGTGCAAAATGTCTAACAGCATTAACTAACAAAAGTCACTGCACCCACTAGATTACTCAGTCAATATTCTTATGTTTGTGCCAAGCATAATTTTCCTATAATAAACTGATCTCTATGACTATTCTCCATATTAATTATGGGAAAACTATTGAGAACCATTGAGCTTGATGAAAGCACAATCATAATGAACTACTGAGAAAGACTGTAAGAAAAGCTTACTTCTGCTGGTGCCACGAAGTTAAAAAATGTATTTCTCTTTACATATTATGTCAGAAAGATTATTTTTAAAAGGGGAAATGTCACAGCATAACAGGATGGCAGTGAAAGCATAATATTTAATTATTTTATTATTATATAACCCATTCAAATGTGTATTCCAGTGAAGAAAAAAAAAATACACTTACAAAATCTGAATTATAATTGTGTTTTGTCGTTCTACAGGATTTTGTGGTGACAGCTATTTTTACCTTTATGTGGTTGGTGAGTTCATCGGCGTGGGCCAAAGGTCTCTCGGATGTGAAGATGGCCACTGACCCTGATGAGGTGATCGACCTCATCCCTGCGTGTGAACATGAGGAAAACCGCTGCAAAGAAATCCACGAGCCCGTGATGTCCGGCCTAAACACTTCTGTGGTGGGTACAGACACTTTAACACTGTCATTATGCACATATATTAAAATGTGTTCCTAGAATCTGACGATGACACATGTGGGCAGTTGAGACAGGTTCAGCATTATGCAAATGAGGAATGACAAGATGATGTGACTCCTGGATGATAATGTAATCATGCACTGATAATTAAGCTGCATTATTCACTGCTTTATACAAACCCAGCCAGAATGTTACCAAACTTCAGCATTGAAATGTGGGTGAAATAATGTGAGCTGTTTTTTTTTCATTTAACAACATTTCATGCTAAATAATTCATCCATGTTAGAAATACTTTGAAACAATGTTTGTTCATTCAGTTTGTTAAATTTAACAGTGATTTGTATTGTTTTGTTAATGAATGAATTTATTTGGAAATAAATTTGAAATATTAAAATGAAAAACTTTTGAAAACTAATAAAATTACAAAAGCACATAACAAATGACAAAAATTTAAACTAAAATCAAATTTTAAACTGAAAATATAGAAATTATTAAAAATAGTATTAATAACTACTATAATAGTATATAAATAATACTAAAAGAACACTGTGATTCAACTTTGATTCATGATGTTGATTCATCTGTAAATAAACGTTTAATAAATGCAAGATAGGAATGTTTTTCCCTCCACAATATTCATTTTTAATGGCAAGAAAACTAATTTGTTGTCAAAATAGAACTAAGAATAATGCTGTAACGTCCAGTGATAAAACCAGTGTGAACCGCACATGTTTAGTCTAATGAAACGGTCAGTAGATTCATCAGGTGATGCAGGGTGAAGATGTATTTGGGTAGACTAATGAATGCATATGTGCAAGTAAGCATTTGGCTGATATGTCTGATTCCCGCAGGCGTTTGGCTTCTGTAATGTGGTGCTGTGGGCAGGGAACCTGTGGTTCGTCTTCAAGGAAACCGGTTGGCTTGCATCCTTTGCTGGCACTTACATGCCGTCAGGAGAGAAGCAGCCAGCACCAGACTCCTTAGGCCAAGGTGGGCATTACAGTCACAGTGCATTAGTTCATATCTGAAAAGATTTTAATGTCTGGATTAAGCTTATATATGGGGCTATTTAGATATTTCTGTGGTATTATATATATGATAGGGATGTTCATTTCGGTTATTTTTCCTAACCGACAACCGACGTTCGTTAACCGATTATTAACCGTTAACCGACAAGATTATTTTAAATTAGAACTGAATTAAATAAGTGTCTGTGACCCGTTAAAAATACTAACATTTGTTTTCGGGGATTAATTTTACATGTGCAAAAAGCAGCAAACAACAGAACATGAGGATTCACATTATCATATCATATCACATCACGCACCTGCAGCGCTTCTGCGAGCGGAGAAAAACATAATAAAGCTAGGCGATATATATATATTATAACGAATAAATAGGCCTATACGAGAAATATATTTTCACTTAAATAATAATTTAAGAAAACGAAAGAAAAACTGTGCAACAAATAGCCTATGCAGAGTATCAGTTCATTTTTGTGCTGCGCGAAAGGAAAGCAGACGGCAGAAGCGGCATCCTATTTTTTTAGGCTTATTTTACAAAAGCGCAAATATTTGTTTTTATTGTGAATGCACACAAATAAAAGCAAACCTTTTACAATTCCGATTATCTTCATGACTAAAAGGAGTATTTGCTTCCACTGTTAGAAGGAAAAATAAATCAAGTGATTGCTCCAGCGCCGCATGCGAGCACATTCTACCTTGACAATGCAGCCTGTTCATTATCATTATAAAAAACAATCAGTCAAACATATGGGGAAAAAACACACTGCTCAGTTTAAATATGTAGTAAAATCTGTGCCGTTAAGCGTTATCACCGTACCGCCGTGAAGTTATGCAACACATTTGTTTTCCGTGGATATTGGAACGTGAGTGAAGCAGGCCTACATAAAAGGTAAATTATATTTTGGCATTCAAATGCATCACGAATACAGAAACATTTGATTTTGTGTCGAACGAGAGACCCAACATTGGTTTCAGTTTCGTTTTAGCCTAAATTAATTCGTTTTGGTTTGTCGTTTATATAGCTATAGCTTCTTACATGTTTAATTCTTGTTCTTTTCTAAATAGTCTACTGTTAATTGAAAGGATTTGTTGTGGAGTGAGGAGAACTAAGATAGCCTAGCTATTACAGTGTGTATTATAATGTTTGTAATTTGTAATATTCTTATCGGTCGGTTAACGGTCAAACGGTTAAAATGAACATCCCTAATTTATGATAGTCACAACTTAACACTATATTCTCCTTTAATTGTATTTTTTCTAGGCTATGGGCAAGAAGGTTATGGCCAGGACCCTTACGCCAGCTCTCAGGCCGGGTACCAGCCCGACTACAGCCAGCAGGGCGGTGGATATGAAGGCGGAGGCTATAATCAGTATGGTCAGGTTGAGCCCACCTCCTTCTCCAATGAGATGTGAGCTCCAGCTCTGCACTGGTGAGTGAACAAGCCCTGAACCATGACACACATAACATGCTGCTGATTTATCTACTTTCTTTCTTTTTTTTTTTTTTTTTTTTTTTTTCATAATTTCTGATCAGTTTTCTAGTTTGATACTTAGTTCATGCTCTCCTTTGTTCCTTGCCTGTTTTGTTTCTATGGTTACTAATTGATTGAGTACTCTGTTCAGGTGCTGCTTGTTTAGATCTTCTTGTTTGGTTGCTCTGTTTAAGTCCTCAGTTTCTCCCCAGTCTTGTTCTGATATTGAAGGTTTATGTTTGATTGTAGTGTCCAGGTATTTCTCAGAACAGTGTTTCCCTGAACCATAAAGCTTTTGACATTATAAAAGTCATTACTGCTACTTTTGATCAGTTGATCAGAACACATTTTACTGACCACAAACATTTGAATGACAGTGTATATGTGATGTATGTCCATTTACAATGTTAGGTTAGGTTTCTTGCACCAAAAAAAACTTCATAATTTTGTTTCAACCAAAACAGTTATTGTTGTTGTTTTGCTGTTGCAAATCTCCAGCATGCTGAACCTATATTGTGCACAGTACACATGCTGCATACTGCAAAAAATATAATATGCCATATACATAGCCAAATGCTTTTTTAAAATACATTTTACATGTTTGTGTACTGTTGTTGTACATTTTTTTTATGCATTTTCATGAATGAATAAATATTTAGACATCTGTCTATTTTACAGATCACAGCAAGAGGACGGTCATGTGATCAGCCAGCATGGAAACTACTCGCTAGTTTGTTATGTTTCCTCTCTCTTCAGTCTTTCTATATGAGCAGTGGTTTAAAGGGAAGGGGTGGGTGAGGGCTAAAGCACATTTAAGAAATCTTAGCAGGGTTGTTTCTGAATCATAGCCAATGGAAAAGGAGGAGGTGAGACCCTCATTTCAACATAAAGTCTATCACATCAAATCCAGCCGGAGATTATCCATCCTATTATGATGAGCAAAAACTTGAATATGCTACCAAAAAAAAAAAAAAAATGAATGAAACCTATTATATATATATATGTTACATACGGGGAGCCGTTTGAATGAATTATATATGAATTATAGTCATATTATATTGAATGTGTTTGTCTGTGTGGTGTAAATATGAATTATATTTAAATAGATATACTGTATTGTGAATTCAACTTGCTTTTTTTGTGATTTCACTTGTAGTCTCCACATTTGTTATGTTTTTATTTATTGTAGTGGTGTTTTTCCCTGGATTACCACTACACCACCTTCATCATTCAACCTGAATGTGTGTTTTTCTTTTTTATTTGTGTGAAACTTTCTTTTAAGGTTCGTGAGAACACAAAGATTATATAGTATAACAGTAATGTGTCAATCACTACTAAAAGTGTTAACAAAAGTCAGTAGTTTTAGATAAAACTGGTATAGAGAGAGAGGATCTGAGTAACACTAGAAAAACTAAAGAACAAAGCGAAACAGGAAGTACAGGGGAACAAGCACAAGATTTATTTCCTTTTCTAATCTAAAGCACTTATGTATTATTGATGCTATAAAACGGCTCGTAGGACAATATAGTGAACATGATCATGGGTGCTTCAGTACTTGCTGTGTGGTTTTTCTAGTGCTGTGAAACTCCACTGATGCTCTTCTTCAGACATGAGTGTGAAGACCAGTTATATTCTTTCTGAAAGTTCATTTCCATGTGTTTTGGCTTTTTGTTCAGACTGAAATGGTGTTTTAATGCTGTCTCTGTCTCTGCCTGTACATGAATGTCCATGTAGCTTTCTTTCGCTTCCTCATTATTTGATCTGATATTGCAAAATAAAACATGTTAGAGAATGACGAGTGATGACGTTAATGCTCCAGTGTGCTTGTTTTTCACTGAACACATGGTTTTCATACATTATAATATCTAACAGTTTTAAAGAGTGGATCTATTGTAATTTCACTATGAGGTTAGAGGGGAGTTACAGGAATAATGGGAAGGTTTGGTTAAAATGACAGACAGACTTGGTTGATGCCTTTTAAGACCAGAAGAGGGAGACATTTAGTAAATTGTTTCCCCCGGTTTCACAGACAAGGCTTAAACTAGTCCCAGACTAAACATGCGTGTTTGAGCTGTCTCAACTGAAGATCTCTTGCTCTGACATATTTTAAAATATGTCAGTGTTATTGTTCTGTGTCAAGATGCACACCTGTAATGTTTTCTTCTAAGGCATTTTTGTAAAAGTTGCTTAAATATCTTAACTAAGGCCTAGTCCTGGCTTAAGCTAAGCCCCGTTTGTGAAACCCGGGCCTTAGACTGTTAGAGACATAATTATGCTAAATAAAATGCATAAATACAAATGAAAAGACTATTCTATATATTAGAAATTAAATCTACATTTACATATTTACGATCTAGAAACTT
This sequence comes from Schizothorax lantsangensis, assembly GCA_027422415.1. Taxonomy (NCBI): domain Eukaryota; kingdom Metazoa; phylum Chordata; class Actinopteri; order Cypriniformes; family Cyprinidae; genus Schizothorax; species Schizothorax lantsangensis. Next base: position 27,397,897 of record CM049851.1, read on the forward strand.
AATAAAAGTCAATAAATCTTGTTTATTAATGCAGTTATTGAGCACCTTGAGTGTTTTTCTTGTTAAGTACACTACCTTTTAGAAGTTTTGGGTAAGTTATTTTATTTATTTATTAAAGAAATTAATGCTTTTATTTTAACAAATTCAACTGGGCAAATGTGACAGTAAAGACAATTTATCACAATTTTCACATCAATATTAAGCTGCAAAACTGTTTTCATCACTGATGATAAATGTTTCTTGAGCAGCAAATCAGCATATTAGAATGATTTCTGAAGATCATGTTAATGATGCTGAAAAATCAGCTTTGATCCCAAGAATAAATTACAATTTAAAATATATTACAATAGAAAACATTCATTTGAAAGTGTAATCATATTTCACAATATTACTGTTTTTACTATATTTTTATAAAATAAAATAAAAATCAGCCTTGGTATTAGTAACATAATTTAAACATTGAAAAAAAAATTGACTGGCCCCAAACTTTTGAATGGTAGTTTTACTATTCTACATGAAATTCACTGTAAACCTGAATTATTATTTCTTTTAGATTAGTGTATTACAGTTTTTCTCCATTGCTAAAACACTATTACCAGGCATTTGAACTAAAATTTTAAAACCATTACGCCATTTTTCAAAAAGCACACCCATTTTGCTGAACTATAAGTGAAGTTATTAACGTAATTTCGCCCATCTAATCTTCCAATTAACATCCAAGTATAAAGACAGCCTCTTACCACTTCCGTTGTTGGTCCTTTCGGCATCCCTCCTCCTCCCCATCTCCTCCTTTATGCATATTTATTTGTTTATTCATTTGTCTGTCCTTCTGTCCATCCATCTATCTATCTTTCTGTCTATGGGGGGCTATCGGAGCTCGTGTAGAATGGTCTCTCTGAGCCCTCCATTGCAGACATCAAGCCAAATCTGTTTACCATTAATGCTAAGATTATATGGGCACACAAACTCGTGAAACACTATTCCCCTGCTTTGACACATGAGTCAGATTTGGTGAACTGTTACTGCAAAACTCTACACACAAATCCCTACATTTCTCAGTGCTTACACCATGTGCTCATTTAGAAAGCACTAGCATTCAACATTGTTCACTCAAGTCTCAATTAGCACACAAGTACCCAAGTGGAGACACTAGGAGTCAAACCTTATCACACACCAATCAGAAGCTTCGATGGATAAAGGGCCAAAGTCAGCTTACAGTTTCTCTCAGTGTTTTTGGTGCATTTCTCAGATCAAAACTACTTGTTCAACCTCCACATCATCTAGTCACTTTTGCACATCATAAAAAGTTTCTCATTCTTTTACAGTTTTTCTTGATTGCTAACACATGGAACAATTCACCATTTTCTCACAACTATAAACACAATCTCAAAATTACACACCAACTTGAGTAAACTTCAAACTTCCAGATCAAAATCAAATAGTTTAGTCAAAAACATGTTCTCTTTTGTCAGACTCAAACTTTGGCCTCAGATGATACACAAACCTGTCAAATACACACACTACTTTCCTGTCTAGAGAACACTAGTGAGATCAATTCAAAACACTGTTACAAAAACCTCCTTTTGGGAAACAGGAATCCTTTTGCTGGTCAATGACTGTTACAATATACGACATAAATCGAGGGATGCAGATACAGTAAAATTCAGCAATAAACTTTAAGAAACGTTTACTTTCATTACACTTCTGTAAAGAGATCTTACAGCAGATGAAAAGAACCAGAAGAGAAAAGTTCAAAGACCAAACAACTGAATATACAATAAACACACACTGGAATATACTGTCAGTTACTGTAAATAAATTAATTCATTCATTCATTCATTCAGCAACCTCAGCCAAATTGCATTACAATATTGGTGGTATCCTTATCTGTTATAGCAGTTTCTTAGTCTTCTGAAAAAAGACTTCTCTGCCTCCTCTAGACAGACAACTCTCAGTTCTGCAAAAATAGTGTACATGTAAGCACTACTTGACTACAAATCAATTCAACAGTAATGAGTTTGAGGGTGTACAACATGTGCTACAATATGTACTGTACATAGAATAATGAAAGATGTCTCATCTGAAGTACTGCTGCTACTGTAATTATATTGTATGTGTCAGTAGTATTGAAACCTTGTAGATGAACCTGTAGGACGACTTCCCTCATGGTCAGTCCATGCAGAAGAACATGGTCAACTATAGTGCTTTGTATTTCATCAGGAACAACTGACCTTTGACCTCATCCCCTTCATTTCTCTTTGTCTCCCGCAACCATGATTCATAAACACATAATCACTTGTGCTCTTGTTCATATCATCAGAGATTCTGACCTGTGTGTCATCAGTTTTGCTGCTGAATGTTCACACATGGATAAATGTGTGCGGTTTGAGTTCATTTTTTGATGCTTGAGTTAATTATATTGTGTGTTTGTGTTTTCTGAATGAGAACATGGTTAAACCTGTGCAAAATGATGGTGTTTTTGTGTAGAGTTTAGCGTGTGTGTTTGAGTGTTTGTGTGTCATGTCTGAGAGCAATGTTTGGTTTTTCAGCAAGATTGAGTTGTTTTGAGTGGAGAGCATCATTTTGACCTGAATATAGGAAGTTTGGAGAATTGAGGTGGAAGTTATGGATTCGTGTTTACTGTTTTGAGAATACGAGGCATAGTTTCAAGAAATGTGTTTAAGCAATCGAGAAAAACTGTAATTAGCATCTTTCTAATAATAGCCTACATTAATGTTTCAAGTGCTACAGTATAAATATCACAATTATTATTAATAGGGTTATGGAACAATAATTGATGGTTTCTTCTCATCAAGTCAAGTGTGTTTTATTGGTGTTCTGAAATAGGCTGTAAGCCAGAAAAGTGTGGTTAGTTGTGTCCTCCCTGCTTGTGGCAGCACATTTGTTATGATCACTCACTAGTGTTGCCAAAACAAGGCCCTCTGTGTGTGTGTGTGTGTGTGTGTGTGTGTGTGTGTGTGTGTGTGTGTGTGTGTGTGTGTGTGTGTGTGTGTGTGTGTGTGTGTGTGTGTGTGTGTGTGAGTGAGAGTGTGTGTGTGTGTGTGTGTGTGTGTGTGTGTGTGTGTGTGTGTGTGTGTGTGTGTGTGTGTGTGTGTGTGTGTGTGTGCGTGTGTGTGTGTGCACGCGTCTGCCCTTAGGAGGACCGTCAAACCCAACCCAAAGTACTTATGGCACAGAGTATTTCCACAATGTCACTTTAAATCAAATTGTTACCTATAAACGATAGTTTCCATGAAATCTCTCTCTCTCTCTGTCAGTGACTCCATGAAAATCAGGAGAAAGAAACACATTCCAGATGGGTTTCCCCATTCAAAACCATTTAGCACAACTCTTCACAGCTCCTTCTGGTCTTATTTTAAAACTGTGAATAGGAAAGAAATGATAGAAGGAAAAAGGGGGAAAATGACAGAATTCACAGAAATAACTACAGTCCCCAAATCATATTGTGGCAGTAACATGGTGCAGTGACGGTATCAAATGTAACACTATGGTACTGTGGTATCCTCATAGCACTGAATGATTGACATATGGGTGAATCTCATAAAGTCTGTCAAGAACAAATCATATTTTTTCTTAAGAAACTTTTTTTTTGGAATGTTACTAATACGTATCTATATATGTGCATTCGTTGATTTATTTTTTGCATTTTGCATTTTTTTTGTTTTGTTTTTGTGTTGCAGCAAAATTAAATGTATCCCTAATAATTATCAGTATTGTAATATGAAAAACAAAAACAAACACATTACCATTTACTATGATGAAAATTATTAGTTTACATACAACTCAAATGCTTAAAAGAAAGTAAAACAATGACGATAATGAGACATTTAATTGAAATAATATTACAAAGAAAAACGTGAGGGTTTTATTATTTTTTATTTTATTTACATAGGTTTTGTATTTTTAAGGTAGAGTATCATAAAGATGTTGTCGAGTTTTAGTTTTCCACTGCGACTGTGGTTCTCCCTCTAGTGGTTTCGCTTTCTCTCCGTGATTTACCCTCAAGACACTACAGTAATTTACAAGTGCACTACAGCCTTAGCCAACGCCCCGCACACTCACGCTTTCCAGTCCGCAACTGCTGCTACAACCCGACGCACTCAGGAAGTTCGCGAAGAAGTCGCAAGCTGCGTCAGATATAAACTACGTTTAAATTTCCTAGCACGGTATCTTTTAACAGAATCGTGTTCGTGAACGTTTGCTGGCACGGACGCTAGGCTTCATAAGAAAGCGTTATTTCACAGGGAAACATCTGCAGAATGGCAGAAACTGAGGGAAGTCCGTTTGGAGGCTGTTTGGAGAAACTGAAGAGCTATGTGCGAACTCGGAAAGGAACCATCCTGGCCGCTGAAATAGTAAGTTATTAACATGAATGCGACTTTAACTTTCATAAAAGTTCATAAAATGCTTGATAAACGCTTAGAGATATAACGTTAACGTCAGTTCTTAATTTTGCTTCATCTCCTAATAAACAAAATATTGGTGTGGATTGAAATGAACCGTTGTCATGGAGACGATCCCACTGTGAATAAAAATAATACACCTGTTGATTCACACACTTGAGTGAAAGTGTAGGGAGCGAAACAAGTTATTCATACGACAACATATGTGTAAACATTTAGTCTAATCGTGTGAGAAATGTCAAAAAGTGTCTGTCAGAGTCCATAAACCACATACTTTTCCCTTTAAGAGCTAAAAATAGATTTAAAGAAAGTGCCAGAATTGTGAATGCAACTGCTTCAAAATAACAACTTAGCTTGACTAAGATAAAGTATGGTTGCAAATACAATTATAAAACATATTCAGTTATGTCTTGTTTTAAGCGTATGGCAGTATGGCTAGTAACAGAAGTGGGTGAAAAGAGTATTAATAGTGCTGTTGAATGAAATAGCTCCCATCGCAGAGGCATCTGAAACTTCACACTGACACACTAGTGTGTGTTTTTGGGAGGAGGTGGCATGGCATGCAGACCATGTGCTTGATGGTGTGTGTGAGGTCAGAGTTCACGAGGCGTCACCCATCTGCTGGATTCATAGACACCAGGCTGCTGTTCTCTCTTATCTGTCACTCAGTTGTGGGTTATATATCTTTAAGATATTGAAACCTGGAAAAATGTTTAAGCACTGTAACATAACAGGTCTTTGAATACCAAATATCTAAAGCTAATATGAATATCTATCTATCTGTCTGTCGTACGTTCATATGCTTTTTTTTTGTCTGCATATAGTTCTGTCTTGTCTGTCTATCTGTGGTTCTTTCGTTCTGCCATTCTATCTATCTGTTCGGTCTGTCTGTTTGTTTTGCGTTTGTTTTTCATTTGTGCATTCATTTAATCTGTCTGTTGATCATTCTATTAATGTTCTGTCTATCGTTCTATCAATCTGTCACTCTATCTATCAGTCTGTTTGTCTGTTGATTGTTTGTTTTGTCTATCTGTCTGTCTGTTGTAGCTATTTTTCTATCTGTTTGTCTGCCAGTCAGTGTTTCAGTCTTTAAGACCTATGAACTTTCAGTTTGTTTTGACAAACTGTGCTTTTCTAGTTTGAAGTTAGTTATGTAAATGGCTTTCTTTCGGTTTCCTTCAACTTCCTTACATTCTAAATTCAAACTGCAACTCTGTTTGTTACCCCAATTAGAAACATTAATTCAAGTGAAGATATTTAATGTCAATTTAAAAACATTCAATTCTGTTCTAAATGACACAATACTGTAACGAATTACTGAAATTCCTTCTCTTCTGTCACAGCTTCTTCTCATATCTCATTCTTACTTAAAACTTGTCTGTCAAGTCATCAGATGACATTAATTCTTTTTGGAGTGAATGTACAGCGCTCTCTCTCCACCCTCAATACCACGACTGAGGTGCTCTTGAGCAAGGCACCGAACCCACAACTGCTCCCCGGGCGCCGCAGCATAAATGGCTGCCCACTGCTCCGGGTGTGTGTGTGTTCACTACTGTGTGTGTGCACTTGGATGGGTTAATTGCAGAGCACAAATTCCGAGTATGGGTCACCATACTTGGCCACATGTCACGTCACTTTCACGTCACTTCACTTTCTCCATAGTCACTATCTGCATGCATCCACTTCAAAACTGTTCTGCAAAACTCGCTGGAAGAATGCAATAAGACACAAGGAACAATTTTCATCTGTGGTGAGCTAACCCTGTAAACTAAGCATAACTGTTCTGTAATAGCTCTCCGTATTGTAAAAACCCATATTAAGCAATAGCAAATGAATAAAATGTCTATGAAAAGTTCTTGTTAACAAATTTGTTCAGAGTAAATAATTCAAACCGGATACGACAGAGGGACTTTTGTAGAACCGTAAACTCACCATGTCTTTGCATACAAGACATAAACCATCTGAGAAAACACAGATAAATGCCAGAATGATAAACCAGCCCAGCTCTGTCATTTATTATGCCTCAATGAAGCTTTCCTAGTTCACCACACTTCAAATGTGCACACCAAATGCCATCAGCAGCATATTGTGTCCTTATAACAAGATAATCTGCATTTGTTGCATTGGCCTATCATGACTTCTGATGGAATAACTACCCAATAACACAGAATACTGTGAGGAATAATAGCATGTTATATAACTAATTGCTGGTTAAGGTCATGGACATTGGACATCAAGCACTAATTTTCAAGAGTTCAGTTTTGTCGTTCAGACACTCCCACATTCAAACATGTTGAGTCACGGGCAACTAAAACAACACGCCTAGTGACTTACAGTATGTAGCCATGCATGCTGGTACTTTTACTGAGACTTACAGTAGATGAGTGATGTACTTAGCTCTATTATGCTTTGTCGATTTGAACAAAAACAAATATAAACACATGCAAAAATGTTTGCTCTAGTATCAAGCAGTGGGCGCCTTGCCATTGCTAAGTGTGTCTTGACTCTGCGCCAAATGATCAGTGTATGGGTGTTGAATATTTCTTGTAATTTATACTAAGTAGGCTAGTAGGCTGCATATTTACCATGTGTTGTGCATATGCTGTATTGTAAAAGTGTTACAGTCAGTGTTTTTTGTGTATTAGGTATTCTTTATTTCTGGCGTTTCCTTATTTATCCGTTCACCCTTGTGACCCAGTGCAGCCCGGAGCCCTCAGTAGTGGGTGTTCTTAAAGGGGCAGCGCTGCATCCTTGAATAGAGCTTCATTGTGCGCTGGCTGGAGCTCAGTCTGCCTGTGAGGCTCATAGAGGCAGTTTGTGCCAGTCCCCACAACTCATAAAGCTCTGATACATATGTGCATGAAGGAGGGGTGCCTGATGACATCACGCGCTCCTCGCAGCCCACAGGCCGGGCATAATGACTCTGGGGTAGGTCAGGGATGTAGATTTAATTATTGTTAAATTACTGTGTAGGGCTCTGGAAAAACGTTTTAACATAAGATTAAATGTCAAAATTAAAAATACATTTTCTTAGCTTTACAATTATTTAAATGAGGCAATATAATGAGGTTTATAAAGCTCCATTTTCTGAGAATGAGCCCTACATTTATTTTAAATAAAATTGTATATATTATATTTATTCATGGTTACACTTTAGTTTGGGTACTAATTCTCACTATTAACTAACTATTAACTATGATTTTAGCCTCAATAAACTCCTAATTTGCTGCTTATTAATAGTTAGTAAGGTAGTTGTTAAGTTTAGGATTAAGTGATCTAAAATATGGTAATACAGAATAAGGTATTAACATGTGCTTTATAAGTAGGCCTACTAATAAACAGCCAATATGCTAATAATAGGCATGCTAATAAGCAGCTAGTTAATAGTGAGAATTGGTCCTTAAACTAAAGTGTTACCTTATTTATTTATTTATGAAAACTGCTTTTACAAGTTTGAGACCGTTTGAATACAGTCATAGCTGTGAAGAACTGTGAATGCAGTGTTACACGTTTGTCAAAGTGAGTAGGTTGAAGCCAAACAGCAGTCGTTCTGCTGGCAGTGGTGTATTTATGTGCCCTCATGCTGGCTTCATTTCAAAGGCACGGAGAGATAAATCTCTGCTTGTTTTAAACTGGCTACCCTGACGGGAAAATGCCTTTCTCAGCCCTTTCTGGTATTTTAGCTTAGCTGAAAATGAAAACTGTCTGTGCTAAAAATGGTTTATGTTTACAGTTTAAGTGGTGTTCTGGGTAGTATTAGGCCAGCATTTGACTTGTTAACCTCAGGCCAGTTGCACTTTTGACTGGCTATGATGAGATCGATGCACTACTAGTTGTGTTGTCTCTTTTATATGTGAAATACGGGTCTATCAGTCAGTTTATCAGTGTTAGTCAGTATAGAGGACGTTACTGTTTTCAAACAAACACTCAGCAATATCACTTCCAGGTTCATTTTGCGTCTCAGAAAAGAACTGCCTTCTGTTGCTTTTTTGGTCAAATTGAAGTGAAAATGAGCTCATGTGCTGTTTGTGTGGTTAAAACACCTAATTTCCAAAAGATTGCTGTTATGTTTCCAGTCAGTGGGTTTGTGTTTCAGTAACACATGGCACAAACTCTCAGAAGTGACGCAGTGCAAATATAACATATAATACAAATAAGCCCATGCAAAAAATAATAATACAAACAAACAAACAAATAAATAAACAAACAAACAAACACACTATTCAAAAGTTGGTAAGTAATATTTAATGTTTTTGAAAGAAGATTCTTATGCTCAACAAGGCAGCTTTTATTTGATCAAAGCTTTTTCAGGGTTCTTTGATGAAACCGAAAGTTTGGAGAACAGCATTTATTTTAAATGTCTTTACTGTCATTTTTGATCAATTAAATGCATATTTGCTGAATTAAAAATATCAATAGTGAGTGTATTTCTTCTCTATAATCATCTTATTGTAGCTCCAACAGTAAAACATGGCACTAGTAATGCTAGGGTCATGGGTTCGATTTCCAGGGAAAGCAAGAATTGATAAACCTTGAATTTACCTTGAATGCAATCAGTGTAGGCTGCTTTGGATAAAAGCATCTGCCAAATGCATAAATGTAAACCAGAATTGTTTGTATACATATAGAATGCTTAAAGGGTTACTCCACCCCAAAATGAACATTTTGTCATTAATCACTTACCCCATGTCGTTCCAAACCCGTAAAAGCTTTGTTCGTCTTCGGAACACAATTTAAGATATTTTGGATGAAAACCAGGAGGTTTGTGACTGTCCCATTGGCTGCCAAGTAAATAACACTGTCAAGGCCCAGAAAAGTATGGACGCAAATAGCGTATGCTGTTCTGTGTCAGCCGTGCCACACGGATACGCTGTTTTTGTTCAAATCAAAGTAAATACACACAGAAGACATATTAGTGTGGCGCAGCTGATACAGCGGATATTCTCCAAAATGGCGCTATGGTGACGCAGATGAGACGAATTGTTGAATAAAGTCATTATTTTTATTTTCTTTGCGTACAAAAAGTATTCTCATAGCTTCAAAACAGTTAAATTGAACCACTGATGGCAGATGGACTGTTTTGACGATGTCTTTCATACTTTTCTGGGCCTTGAAAGTGTTAATTGTTTGGCAGTCAATGGGACAGTCACAAGCCTCCTGGTTTTCATCCAAAATATCTTAAATTGTGTTCCAAAGACAAACAAAGCTTTTAAGGATTTGGAACGACATGGGGGTAAGTGATTAATGACACAATTTTCATTTTGGGGTGGAGTATCCCTTTAACAGATCATTCGAGCTGCAGTCCTGTTTATAATGCAGAAGAACCTGGAATTGTGGTTGCCTGTTGTGTGACAACACCATAATTTCATCCATTGCTTTTTTGTGTGTTTTTTTTATCAGCATTTGTTGATATGGGAAGCTGATAAATAGGTTGGAAGGGAAGGATTGAAAAATAAATAACTTTAGAGAAAAAGGAAAATGGTTTCAGATTTATTGCTTTTTGATGAAAGAATGAGAAGACAAACATTATTTTCCCTTCAGAATATCATGCACCAATGAATCATTCACAATAACACCAGGAATGTGTGTAGAGAAAGTAAACAGTGAAATTTGATTCAATCTTGACTAAAGTCACTATCAAACAAAGCAGTGACAGATCTTTTCTTCTGTATTGTGGTGTAAATCCAAGTGAAAAAAAATAATATATATATATCGGGGACTATGCATCGGTTGTTGTTGATTTGACTGAGGCAGAAAATGATGTGGTCACAAACCGTGAATCATTCACAGTAAGATCAGTAACATGCATTTAGAAACTAATGTTTCATTTGTTTATGATACTGTAAATATTGCCTGGTAGCACAACTTTGTTGTTTCCCCAAGTGACAGAAAACAGGAAACTTGCCTCTTAACACATTGAGAATCTTCCTGTCTTGATCTTCACACTTGCAGTGTTTTATCAGCTGTTACTGTGGCAGCAGATCATCGCAAACACAAGGCACAGGTGTTTCACAGTGGCATGTGGACAAATCATTAACACCTCCGCAAACCATGGCAACATAAATAACACTTCAAGAGGAACCATGCAAGAACACCTGTACTGTCCTTCCAACAAACTGGAAAGAAATAGAAGTGTTTGCCAAGGCAAGCAGCGAAATTTTTCCCGTTTAAATTCATTTAATGTTTGATTTGGCTTGTCAGTAGATTTAAAAATGTATGCATGTTGAAAACTGTAATCTTATTTCAATCTGCATACTTGTCATTCTTTAAAAACAAACCATGAGTCATAGATGATATACTACATTCCAAGTTTCTGAAGTCTAAATAACGTCCACTAACTTTTCCTAGTTGTTGCCGGCAGTGTTTATTTAGATCCCAGCGGTGCAGTGTTTGAGTTTATCTGCTGATTTGATTAGACGTTCATAATAGTCGTATACTCCCAAAACTATTCTTATAATAGTTCTCTGTTTATAACCAAATAAGGTGCTTCAGCCTCTTCTACGGCCGTGTATTGTGCTGTGTTTACATCCACGCTGTGTTCCTCTCTTTAGTCCTCAACAGATGTTTTAGTAATCAAACTTGAAAAAGCTTCACAAATCTTCATAGGATGTGAGAGATTCGGGAGCTGCACTGTTAACTGACACCTAGAGCAGATGGCACGTTCAGATGAATTGTGGGTAGTGAACAGGAGAAAGCTTTGGTGATTTGGCAGCAAACATGGGTGACGTAGAGGAGAGGGAGAATTTCCACACTAAAAAGCCAAAGACATTTACGAAAATAATAAAACCTGACAGTTTATACAGTCTTATACAAGATACAACTGAAAAAGTTACGGGTTGTTTTGAGCGAATTAATACTACTTGCATATTGACAGAAAATCAAAACAGTATATTTTATAAAATATGAAACTACTTTTGAATGCCTGTTTTATTAAAACATTAGAAAGTACAGGATAGAAACCACATTTAAATGTCATTGCATTAAACACTAGATACAAGATACAACTGAACAAGTTACAGATTGTTTAATATAATATGAGTATATGAATTGCAAATTATAACTAGTGGAGGCATATGGACAGAAAACCAAAACAGTATATTTTATAAAATATAAAATGACTTTTGAATGACTGTCAGTAAAGCAGGGCCATTATAGATTTGAATTTTAAAGTTAGTTTTTATTTTTATTGAAATTTATATTAGTTGTTAGTTTTCATTCTATCATTGTTAGTTTTAGTTTAGTTATTTCAGAGTTTTCTAGTTTGTCTATTGTATTTTTAGTTTTAGTATTGTAGGGGCTGCCAAAGTGAATTGGTTTTATTAAAACACAGGACAGTCTAGTGTTATTGCTGTCTAGCGGGATTTTTTTGTGTTTAATGTTGGCCATTTGTGATAGTTTCAAGTTTTAGGATGCATCAAATTAACAAAAAGAGAAAAATAAATAAATATAAAATATATATATATATATACTGCCACTCAAAAGTTTGATTATTTAATCAAAAATACAGAAAAAACAGTAATATTGTGAAATCTTATTGCAATGTCTAATATTGGTTTCCTATTTTAATATACTTTAAAATAGAATGTATTCCTGTGAGTCAAAGCTGTATTTTCAGCATCATTACTCCAGTCTTCAGTGTCACATGATCCTTCAGAAATCATAATATGCTGATTTATTATGAGTGTTGAAACTGTTGTGCTGCTTCATATTGTTTTTTGGAACCTGATATACTTTTTTATTTGATTCTTTGATGAATACAAAGTTAAAAAGAACAGCATTTGTTCAAATAGAAATCTTTATATGCAAGTATAATCTTTAAATATAAGTCTTTACTATGACATGTATTCATTTAACACATCCCTCCTGAATAAACATATTCATTTCTTTAAAAAAAAAAAGAAGGAAAAAATTACTGACCCCAAACTTTTGAATAGCATATTGTATATTGTAATACAAAATGTATTTTTTAAATAAATGCTGTTCTTTTTAACTTTTTATTAATCAAAGAATCCTAAAAAAAATTCACAGGTCCCCAAAAAAATATTGAAGCAGCACAACGGTTTCCAACATTGATTATAAATCAGCATATTAGCATGATTTGTGATGGATCACGTGACACTGAAGACTGGAGTAATGATGCTGAAAATTCAGTGCTGCATCACAGAAATAAATTCTATTTTAAAGTATATTAAAATAGAAAACTGTTATTTTAAATTGCAATAATATTTCACAAAATAACAGTTTTTTCCCCCTGTATTTTTGATCAAATAGATACAGGCTTGATGAGCAGAAGGAACTTCTTTAAAATACATATGTAAGATGTAATTTAGTTTGTTTTTCACAGTTATGTTTCTTTCAGTTAATGGAAAACTTTGCCTTTTAGTTTTTGTTAGCATGAAATTGCCCTCCACAATCGACAGAAGATATGAATACAGAAAAAGATCTGGGTCACACTTTAGTTTGGGGAACTAACTATTCACTATGACTTTTGCCTCAATATACTCCTAATTTGCTGCTTATTAATAATTAGTAAGGTAGTTGCTAAGTTTAGGTATTGCATCGAGTTAAGGGATAAAACATAGTAATGCAGAATATGGCATTAATATGTGCTTTTTAAGTACTAATAAACAGCCAATGCTTGTTATATGCATGCTAATAAGTACCTAGTTAATAGTGAGAAAGTGTTACCAGTATCGGTCACTACTTCCTCTTTATCGTGACTTTAACAATAATAATACTGCAATAAAGTAACAGGCTATCTGCAGAACTGTATAAATACGGCATCTATCTGCAAGGGCTAACTAGCTAAACCTTGACCCCCGATCAAAACCACATTCACATCCTTACATGCTTTTGTACGCTGATGTGATCAAGTTTAAGTTATTGAACTGCATGTCTGTCTGTTTTCTGTAGATCCTCAGTTTCATCATCCTTATCTGTTACGCTGCATCTATGTATGGCGGGTATTCAGCGGTCGCCATCTGCGAGATGGTCTTTGCCATCATCTTCTTCGTTGTCTTCATGATGGGGCTGGACAAACAGTTTCTGGTGGTGAACTGGCTCTGGAGCGTGAGTATGAATTCACTCACACTTGCATCATGGTCAAGTCTATAGCATTGCGGTGGAGAGTTTTACACAAGCGAGCGCTGCTTACAGTTTCTCTGTTTGTCTCTTCAGGATCTCATCCGCGCTGGAATCGGTGCAGCGCTTTATCTCATAACCTCTCTGATCTGTGTGATCGGCGGGGCTGGAGACGGGGCTCGCATCGCTGGTGGGGTGAGACATCCATCTTCAGCATCAACACATGCCATGTTTATTTCTTTAAGATCAAATCTGATCTGTTAGTGCTTTATATCCTCCTCAGATGCTAGTCGAGTGATAATCAGTTTATAATAATGCTCATCTTCTCTCCCAGGTGTTTGGCCTGCTGGCTGGGATCTTGTTTGCTTATGATTCCTACACGATTTTCATGGACATCAAGAGCGGCAGACAGCATACAGCTGCTCCCACAGGTGCATGAGCACTCATTCATTTATTAAAACATGTTAGAAAGTTCACTGGCCTTAAAAGGTATTTGGACACTTAAACCTCATTTAAATGTCATTGCATTAGACATCAAATATCAATTCAAGTGTCCGCAGATTTTTAGTGGAAATACTGTGTAATGCCGAGTTCACACTGCACGATTTTCAAACTCGTCGGATCACCGTTGTTTTCACACTGCGGGACTATCTGGGGTAGGATTCAGTCGCTGCTGTTTTCACATTGCACGATGGATCCACGACAGGGGGTTTCACATTGCACGATTTCACGATAGGAAGAATCGCCGACAACTCTGTCTGATCCGCAAATACAGCCAAACGCACGCGAGAAGTGATAAGGAAATAACACAAGATCACGCTGATATTATTGGTCTATAAGTCCTCCCCGAACACACAATAATTAATAAAGATGACTTGTTAACAAACATACTTCTGCTGTGAAATTTATACACAAACCTAAGTAGCCTACTTGAAAGTGAAACCAACTTGTGCATTTTATAATGAGTTTATTTCTTATAGCCTATAAAAGCCCTCAATGTGATGAAAAAGAAAAATGCAATAAATCTTTTGGCCTTTATAGAAGAATATTATTTACAGGAAAAACCCTAGCCCCTTCTTCATCTTCATGTAGCCTACCTGTTCTGTGTATTCTAATGCTCGCTTTGTAAAAAAAATAAAAATAAAAAAGACCTCCTCGAACTCCAGCTGCCCTGTATCTTGCTCTCTCATTGGCTGTAGGTCATCGCCGATGTATTTTTCAGTCAGAACCGGTCAGAACTCATTCACACAGCGTGATTGTGAATCGCCGAGAGCTCCAGATATTTAGCATGTCATATATTTCACGCGCGTCGGCGACACATCGGCGATTCCCTCAGATCGCGTCTTTGATAATTCACACTGCGCGATTGTCACTCGCGGGAACGAGCTCCGATTTGCCTCCGATCTCGGGCATTTGTCGGCGATTTATCAAAACCTGTCGGCGAGTGAAAAATCGGGCTAAAATCATGCAGTGTGAACTTGGCATAAGTTCTCCTCAAAGGAATGGTTCATCCAAAAATGAACATTTGCTGAAAATGTACTCACCCTCAGGCCATTCAAGATGTAGATGAGTTTCTTTCTTTTTTTTTATCACCAATGGATCCTCTGCAGTGAATGGGTGCCGTCAGAATGAGAGTCAAAACAGCTGATAAAAACATCTCAATAATCCACAAGTAATCCAGTCCACTCTAGTCCATCAGTTAACGTCTTGTGAAGCCAAAAACTGTTTGTAAGAAATAAATATATTATTAAAGCATTTTAACTTTAAACCATTGCTTGTGACCAAAATTTGAGTCCATAATCCATAATAACACTTCCTCCATTTAAAAAAAAAGTCCATTCCTTGTTGTCCTTTCATATCAAAATCAACCAACAGGTTTCTTTAAAACTGTTTTGGACTGTTTTCAATTGTAAACAGTGCTTGATCTGTGCATATTTCTCTCCTGATTCAGATGAAATGACTCTTTCACTGGAAAAAAAAGCAATATTGTAGATAGAGGATTGTAGCCAGAAGCAGTGGTTTGAAGTTAAAAATGTCTTGATGGATTTGTTTCTTTAAAAAAATAACTTTTGGCTTCACAAGACATTAATCGATGGACTGGAGTGGTGTGGATTACTTGTGGATTATTGTGATGTTTTTATCAGCTGTTTGAACTCTCATTCTGACGGTACCCATCCACTGCAGAGGATCCATTGGTGAGAAAGTGATGAGATGCTACATTTCTCCAAATTCTCATGTAGAAACAAACTCATCTACATCTTGAATGAACTTAAGATGAGCATATTTACAGCAAATTTTTAATTTTGGGTGAACTATTCCTTTAAGAGTGGCCACAGGTGTCAGACATTACTGGTCCAGATGATCCACTGAAGTCTGAAATCCACAAAGTGTCACAATACTTTTCTCAAGTTCAGTATGTCTAATATTGAGTATTTCAATACCTCATCAAAAAAATATATTGTTGTGAAATCTTTCTATAAAATAAGAAAAATATTTTATCTAATGCAGTGACATTTCGTATATTTATGTATCCAAATTCATCCACATGTTCATCTTAAAATATCCCCTCTCTTTTAGGATGGTTAATTGGGTTCAAAATATTTTTTAGATCTCAATAATTTTTCATGAAATATCATGTTCCTTCAGCACACACCGTACATACAGTGGCCCTATAAAGAATTAGTGTACAAGTCAGATTTTATTTATAGGTAGATACACATCGAATTAATAGTTTACTTACTAGATTTATTGCTTTTTATTATTTTGTTAAATTGCATTGAATTCCAAAGATGTTTGGATGTTGGAAAATTGCTGCTCAAAAGCATATTCAAAAAAATCTCATGTTTAAATTTCTTTTATTAAATTTTTGAGATATTTAAATATGAAAAATAGTCTTAACTTACAGTAACATTCTGTGTTCAGTACAAGTTAATACTTTAGTACTTCAGTTTGCACAAACAAAAACCATGTGTACAGTAAAGCACTTACGTTAGATTGTTGTTTGTTTTACAAACTGAGGGATGTGGTAACTGTCCACATGTCAGCAGATGCGGTCCGTTCGTTCTTTTAACACAATGTGGATTTTAATTTTTTTGCAATGTCACATTCAGAGGTGGTATCGTATCTCCTCTATAATGCCTTTTCATAAAAATTGAGAATTGAGTTCAATGAAATGAAGATATATTTTTAATGAAACCTGAGAGATTTCTGTCTCTCCACTGAAAAACCATTACACCAAAACCATGAGACATGATCACTTTAACAAATGAGCAGATTTCATTTAGGCCTTTACTCACATATAAAGATGGACAATCCTGCACATTTATGCCAGTTGTTTGACGGCAGAGACGGGGGTTTGATTTGAACTGGAGGTGACACGTGTTGTTAACTCTCTTTGAACAGGTCGCTGAAGGCCGTCTGCGGGATGTTTACGACTGACATTTGGCATTTGAGCCAAACAGTTATTCTGCCAGAGACGTCAGTGGCAACACTGGCATCTCAGTGAAAGCTATGCCGCTTCACATGTCCGCTCTTAATGCTGTGTAACTATAACAACTTAACCTGACTAACTGTTCCCTGGTTATTTATTTTGCGTCTCCCTTTTTTGTTTTCTCTCTTTGTTTTTTAACAGATGACACAGTTTGAAACTACTTTCCTCACTACAACATTAACAGCAACCAAAACCTGGAGAACAAGTCTAAAAATGGCAAAAGGAGTGAATTCCTGAGAGTTATCGCAAAGTTACCGTGAGAGATGAAGACCAGAGGAATGCAAAAGGGACGAAACATTACACAACAAAAGAGGTTCATGTACAAAAGGGATTGAAAATGAAGGAGCAGAAAGCTGCCGGCATCCAAAGATTCATTCCGTCATCTTGGTCAGGCGGCTTTCATTACCACACATTTTTTGTTGGCTCGGTCGGTTACAAAAGCACTATCACAACATCAGATAAATCTGACAACATGAATACAGTGTTCAGAAGGGTTTCAAAGTCAATCTGTCTTCTCATTCTTTACTAGAGAAAGACAAGTTTTGACCAAGTCATTATTAGTAAGTTATGTTGGAAAACTTGATTTAATTCAGTCTGGTGCTGGTGTGTTATGATGAAATATTAAGGTTGCTTAAGTTTTTTATGGTGTAAAATTTCACTATACTTCGTAACTGTAGCTAAATTCTAATAACTATTAATTATTCTTGTGTTTTGTGCTTAAACTAAGTTTTTTTAAACTAAGGATTTGAGTCGGATATATTCAACTCAGGTGCAGTCAAGAAAAAGTCAGTTTTCAGTCAATTTAAAGGGATTTTCTCTTTCTTTAAACTGAAAAGGAATGAATCTCAGTCATAATATCTTCCATGGTGGCACACATTTGCACTATAAAAAGTTCAGATGTCCACGTGTTTGTACATGTTCATTTTCTCTCATCTTTTCTTACTTATTGCCATTAAACCTGTTACCTCAAGGGTTGCTCATTATCTTGATGCCATAAGTATTTTGTTTTATTCGAATAATAAACTGATCACATATATTAGCCATATCTTCATTTACAGTCTCTGTTCCGTTCAACCCTCGTGAGTAATGTAGAGTAAGAAATACTAAAACAGCACTCACGGTTTATCAACATTTGCTCATTCAAGATTTCCCAAGGAAATATGAATAAATATCTGTTTACTCAATTGTATTGCCTTGAAAGAGATAATTCAGTAGTATTTGTCCAGTTCCTCCAGTTGGTGGTCTTCTCTCTTACATAAGCAGCACCATCTCAACACTGCTTCTGGAACAGGGAACTGTCATTTTATTGTCAAGAATCAGAAGCTTGTCCAAGATAGAGATTCATAAATCTGCAGTTTTAGGAGGACACAATAATTTGGCCAGTTTTGTTTAGACAAGTGTTTTTTTTTTTCAGCTTGGAAACCATTTATAACGTATAAATTGTTTTAACCATTTATAAATTATATATTCCAATTAGCTGAAGACAGTTTGCCTGTTTTTCCTCTCATGTCTGTAGTTTTTGTGACCTCACCTCGACTCCAGTGATTTTCTGAAAGCATTTATTTGTGAGATGGTCAGAAATGGCATCACTTGTGTAAAAATGATTAACTCAGGATGCTCTGCTCTTTTAAAACAGACACTTTTAAAGAAACACTTTCTTGCATGATTTTTTGTTTTAGAAGTACAGCACAAGATGTAATTCTGTAGGATTTATGTCTCTTAATTGGTGTTGCTGGTATTTCGATAACATTTAATAAAAGGCTGTTATAACGTGTCCAACTTGTACACTGTGTGTGTGTGTGTGTGTATAGGTTTATATATCCTGGTGGGGACTTAAACATGAATACACACAGACTCATGGGGACTCGTGTCATGGTGGGGACCTAAATTGAGGTCCGATGGGTACAAAAGCTTATAAATCGTACAGAATGAGTTTTTTTGAGAAAGTAAAAATGCAGAAAGTTTCCTGTAAGGGGTAGGTTTAGGTGTTGGGTTGGTGTAGGGCGATAGAAAATATGGTTTGTACAGTATAAAACCATTACGCCTATGGAGAGTCCCTACAAGGATAGCAGACCACAGTGTGTGTGTGTGTGTGTGTGTGTGTGTGTGTGTGTGTGTGAGAGAGAGAGAGAGTGAAGGATACTGTGCGCGCGGCGCCACCTGCTGGAATGATACGAATGATTTCGACTGCCAATTTGACGTGATATATACAAATGTATTTATTTTTATACAGAATTTACTTAATATTAAAATATCTTTTCAGAATTACATTTTTTAAATCAAAGAAATAAAGAAAGTACTTTATAATTTCACTATATCCAATGATAGATGGAGATGAGCCCAGGTGACATGTGTCACTAGATGGCAGCATCTACATTCATTCAGAGTGACAATGAAACCTTTTGCATTTTTTAACAGGTTAGGAAGACTTTGCTTTTATGAAAATGTATTTATGTATTAGCAGTTTTGGAATGAAATGGAATTAATTAATAAAAGTAAATAAATAAATAGGCAATATTACCAATACCTTTATTACCTTAAATATGTTTCTTAAAAATAAACGCTACACTACCGTTCAGAAATCAATCCATTAATTAATTAAAGTTTTTGTTAAGACATTGGTTTTTAAATGAATTTCTAAAGGATCATATAACAGTTTTCTTAGTAGACTGTGATGGCTGATGGAAATTTGGCTCTGACATTTCAGGTAGGTCTAACTAATTATTAACCTGTTAACCTGCTCCCCCCATTTTGGGCCTCCCAGCTGAAAATGACCTACCTAAATTAAAATGGTAACAGTTCCTGACAATAATGTGCTACACACACAATACATAAAATAAAATAGAAATGTAATAATGTTTATAATTAAAATATAAAATACTGAAAATGTACACAATTTTAACTTTTTCTTTTAAAATAAATTACATGCTACTTTTAATTGTGTAGCAGCAATTTAAAACAACAAAATGTCTTAGTGATTCCAAACGTTGAACAGATAGATAGATAGATAGATAGACAGATAGATAGATAGATAGATAGATAGATAGATAGATAGACAGACAGACAGACAGACAGACAGACAGACAGATATGATAGATAGATAGATAGATAGATAGATAGATAGATAGATAGACAGACAGATAGATGATAGATAGATAGATAGATAGATAGATAGACAGACAGACAGACAGACAGACAGACAGACAGATAGATGATAGATAGATAGATAGATAGACAGACAGAAGACAGAAGATAGATAGACAGACAGATAGATAGATAGATAGATAGATAGATAGATAGATAGACAGACAGATAGATGATAGATAGACAGATAGAGATAGATAGATAGATAGACAGACAGATAGATGATAGACAGATAGATAGACAGACAGACAGATAGATACAGACAGACAGATAGATAGATAGATAGATAGATAGATAGATAGATAGACAGACAGACAGACAGACAGACAGACAGACAGACAGACAGATAGAAGATAGATAGATAGATAGACAGATAGACAGATAGATAGATAGATAGATAGATAGATAGATAGATAGACAGACAGATAGATAGATAGATAGATAGATAGATAGACAGACAAACAGATAGATGTATAGATAGACAGATAGTAGATAATTTATAGATATAGATTGATGGATAGCATAAGGTACAGTAGTGGTGAACAGGGGGTGGTCCTCTACAGTTAAACACTTGTCCTGTAGGTGTAGCCCGTCTGGTTAGGCGCTCTACAGGCAACTTCTCGCGGAGTTAACTTGTTTCCAGCACGGAGGACTACAGGCCAAACACCAGCCCGCGGACTCGGAGACGAGCGAGAAGAGGTTAGGCTGGACTGAAGTAATCTTCAGCGGACACATGAGAGTGCTCGCGTGAGTCCAGACACAGTACCGCCGCAGACATGTTCACGCGCGGATCGAAGAAGCGACGCTCCAATCGCTCGGTAAGTTGCTCTCATGTCGTGGCATCCCGCTTTTATCACAATCTAAAGGCATTTGATCCTTTACTAAAGTCTGTCCTCGGTTCTTTGAATGAACGCAGCGTGGTTTGAAGTTTTAAAGGTCATTTTAAACCTATCATGTTGTGTTGATGATCGAAAGTTACTTTTGTGTCTCGCACTTCTTTTACCTGAGGAGACTGTTTTCATCTCAAGTTAAAGGCACGGAATAGACATATTAAAACTTACACTCCTATATTCAGTTTTACTCGTATCCGTGGTGTGTTTTGGGCGCAACACGTATAGTTAGCAACCATTATTTTGCACCTAACCATTAATGAGGTATTTTTCGTGATCTGGATAACTATTGTATTGAGGAGGCGTGGCTTGTGTGCCTACGTCACTCTTACCTGTGCAGGTGACGCCATCGTTTAAGGATAACATTTCATATTAAATATATTAATGAGTGTTAAAGATTATTAATAATGTCAATTTAATACACTGAATTCATTTTACAAAACAAAAAGAAAACAAATTGTATGCATAGTTTATATCTAAA
This sequence comes from Schizothorax lantsangensis, assembly GCA_027422415.1. NCBI lineage: Eukaryota > Metazoa > Chordata > Actinopteri > Cypriniformes > Cyprinidae > Schizothorax > Schizothorax lantsangensis. Next base: position 27,419,407 of record CM049851.1, read on the forward strand.
ATAATAATTAAGGTTTAATGTAAAATAATTTATTTTGGTTAAAGTACAAAACAAAAAGAATATGACAGTTTTAAAAAATATCAACATAAATAGTTTTTTTTCTTTTTTCAAAACTCTCATATTCTACAGTTTTAAGAATATATATATATATATATATATATATATATATATATATATATATATAAGTTTTCCTTTATAGAGTTAGTCCTGAAATGCACTGTACATCTGCATCAGTTATCATTCCAACTGAAGGCTTCATATTATGTTTCCTCTTGTATGTATTTAACTTCCTGAAGGAAGTGCTTTCTATTGAGGAAATGTTCCTCAAATATCTGGAAAGAGAAGCCAGGGATGCAAGTGAACAAAACGTAAACACAACTTAAACATCAAGACATGTTATATTCACTGAAGATGTGAATTGGATTCGATTATTTTGGATTAGAAACTCTTTGTTTCTCTGTGTGTGTGTTGATTCAGATGTTTACCAGATGCTCTGAATCTTGCAGTCATGTGTATTAAGATGAAATGAATGGAGATCATTTGATATTTGACCAGGAGTCACAGGCATGTGTCTTGACGTATGAGAACAGACACGTGTTCTTTTGACATTCAGATTTTGTCGTGAACCTCCTTGTATGTGTCATAATAACTATTATCCAGAAAGCCCTTCTCTGTCCGACTCTACTGTAACTCAGCACGAGTACACACTGATGGTGGGCCTCATAAAACTTTTCAAAAGTGTTTTTGCGCTTCTGACCTCTCGTAACTGTTGTCATGGTCACAATCCAGAGGAAATGTCCCCTGAGGGTGCGGACAGGAAGACACCGCGAGGGCATCCTGTCTCACCGTCACAGACGGGACACAAAGGTGACTCAGACACCAGTTTTCTACATAAAACCTTCGAGTCATAGTTGTTTATTCACATAAACTGTACATGTCATAACTTCATTTGATTTATGCTCTCTCTCACACTATCTTTACTATGAAAACATATCCTCACAGTAATCTGCACAATAACCTATGAGAGATAACTCTGCTAAAATGATCACTGCTTATCAAGTCATTGTTTTGTCTTCATGAAAGTAGTTTTTGTACTTTTGTTGCTTTCCTTACTTGCTTTACTCTTTGTACATGTCTTACATTCTGTACTTGCATTATTATTTACATTACTTTCTGCACCTTTTTTGTCATTTAGGCCAATCTTACATAACCTGTCTCACTTTCACTGCTTTCCTTTCTCAGGTATATTCATTTTTGTACTTTTGCTACTTATATTATTTGTTGTAACTTTACTTACTTTACATACTTGCATTACTTTTAGCACTTTTATTATTTGCATTACTTGCCTTTCTTTACTTGTTTGCGTCACTTGTTACTTTTATTACTTTAATTTCCTTAAATTACTTTTGTTAGTCTTCTTGCGTTACATACCTGCGTTACTAGTGTCACTTTTAGCACTTTTATTATTTACTTTGTCTCTTATACTACTTTCCTTTATATTCTTGAATTACTTGTTATTTTTAACACTGTTGTTACTTACATTACTGTGTTAGTTTTAGCATTTTTATTACTTGCATTATTTATAATACTTTCGTTACGTTCCTTATTTTTAGTGCTGTCGAACAATTAATCGCATCGAAAATAAAAGTTTTTGTTTACATAATATATGTGTGTGTACTGTATATTTATTATGTATATAAAGACACACACATACAGCATATATTTTGAAAATATTTACATGTATTTGCATGTATATATTTATATAAATTATATCATATATAAATATATTTAATATATACAATTTTTATTAAAAAAAATCTTAAATATATACATGCATGTGTGTGTATTTATATATACATAATAAATATACACAGTACACATACTATGTAAACAAAAGCTTTTATTTTGGATGCGATTAATCGTTTGACAGCGCTACTTATTTTACATAGTCGTGTTACTATTGTTACTTGCATTATTTTTAACTCTGTTCTTGCTTTACTTTCCTTTATATTACTTCACTTACTTTTAGCACTTTTATTACTTACATTATTATATTACTTTTTCATTACTTTCCTTACTTTACATACTCAGGTTACGTGTGTTAATAGTGTTACTTGCATTATTTTTGACACTGCCGTTACTTGCTTTACTTTCCTTTATATTAGTTTCACTTACTTGTCACTTTTTGTACTTGAAAACCTACAAACTTTGTGTTTTGTTTAAGGACTTTTGAGTAAGTCTGTGTAGCCCTGATTAGACAAAATAAAACTTTTTTTTAGTTTTTCAAATAATGTATTCCTTCCCTTGCTTATGTTACTTTGAGTACATTTGTTACTCTCCTCATTTGCATTACTTTGGGTGTTTGAGAACTTTCAACTTTGCATTGTGTAAATCCTTATATAACTGAATCTTGCTATAGATAAAGTATTCTGAACTGGGACACAGTAAATATTTTTGACAAACGTGCTTAACAAAATAAATGTTATAAATAAAACACAAATACAAAAACAAATGAACAAACAAAACAAATACGTTCTTGTCTCTTTCAAACCTACTTGTATGCATTTATCAATATCATATATACTGATGCAGCCTTCAGTTTTGTTTTTAAATGCACAATAGTACATTAAATCAAATCCATGAACATTAGCAGCTTTGGACCTGTATGGCAGGTTTTCTTTTTAATAACCACAGCAGTTTGATAATGTGAAAATGGCAGTTTTGTTTCTCACAGAACTCTTGGACTATCTACAGTTGTGTCTGTACGAGGCGACACAGGAAAAACGTTCGTGAGATTTATTTTTTTTCTCATACCTCCCCCCCTTCTTTCCTATTCATTCTTTTAAACAGGCTAATGCAATTAACTATTCAGTGAAGAAAACACTCAAAGATCCTGTCCACACTCTCTCTCTCTCTCTCTCTCTGTGTAATGAATAGCAGTGCTCTGGTCTTGGTTCAGTGAAGTGTTAGAGTTCACCGATCTTACAGGCAGTGTTTGTTTTAGCACGCGTGTTTCCATAGATCTCTCATTCCTGGTGACAAGAGACCACCGTCCGGCCGCAGGGTCTCTCACACTCGCTCATCCTGACCGGGCTTTGTACTGATGTTCTGTCATAGTACGCAAGGCTTATTAGTGCCTCTTCTCTGCATAAATCTTGACTGAGAAATTAAAATGATGTTCGTTTAACAAAAGTGTGTTGCTGTGTTACATTGTCATGTTGTACTTAAAAATGTTAAAAAGCTTGTTTTTTGTCAAATAAAGTGCATTGTCTATTTTTGTGCAAACCCATATTTTCTCCTGAAAGAAAAATTATATTTTTGGGTACTCAGCAAATTGTATTATGGTACTGTGGTGGTATGATATACACTATAAACTATAATATAAATATAAAATCCAAGTTTTTACAAGTTTAATTTCCGTCTTTATGTAGCCTAGCTGAAAAACAAAATCAGACTCATTTTTTTTTCTTTGTCTTGTTTTCAAAATGATTCTCACACTTTCTCCTGGGTTCCCCTCAGTTTGTGTGGGAGAGCAAACCAGGTGTTGTAGTTTTACTGCTGTTGTGTTGCCGTATATAGGCATGTCAAAGATTTCAAACACCCTAACTACGTCACGTGCAGGTTTTGAAGAACAAGTTCTCAGTTTTATTGCTTTACTTGTTCCCACAAACAAGCAGAAGACCTTGAGGCTAAACTAAGCCTGACATGGAGCTGTACAGTAGAAACATCTCGATTTGTACGTAACACAGAGTTGCTCTTCAGCATTTTGATGCTGTGATGAAAAAATTCATGTCGCAGACCTAGAAAAACAGAAAAATCATATTTAGGATATTAAATGCGTCACCAGCAAGACCATTCAAAACAACTTAGAGCAACTCATCTGTGACAACAACAAAATAACAATACTAAAATTACTAAAAATTCTAAATGCAATTCTAATTTATTTTTACTAAAAATATACGAATGACACACTTCATTTGCTAAGATTCTCAAGTGCACAGCTAGTGGACACTATACAATCCCATAATGCCACGGGAGCTGGGAAGTCATCAGATAAAAATAAATGAATTTTAAGCCAAATAATATTTTGGTTACATTCTTCAAAATATCTTCTTTTGTGTTTTACAGATTAACAAGATGAACAAGTAAATGATGACAGAATGTTCATTTTGGGGTGAACTATCCCTTTTACAACGCCTGAGTGAATTATTTTCCAGATTGTTAGTACGTTGCAGGTCAAAGGACAGTGTCAGCTGGGTGGATGTAGCGAGTCCAGGAGTGTATATACTACACACCTGCATACCTAAACAACATATTTAATTCATCAAGTTCATTGAAGTTCATCTCGGTACACTTTGTACAACAATAAATGCTGTATTATTCATGCAAAGACAGAAGTTGGTGATGTCACTTTGTACGGAAACACTTATAGATGAAATCTCCTCTCCTTTTGTTAAAAATTCACCTTTTTGAGATCAAGATATCAAAATAGGTCACATATGAGATACGTGTAGATCCGATGAGAACCCTTCTGGGTATTTTTTTCTGTATACTGAACCAGACAGATTACGGTCACTGATACTCGAGATATTCAAAGAAAATTCAAAATATTGAATTGACCCTTCGCAAAAACCTGTCCTCCTTAGTTACTGTTGCTATGTCCGACAAACAATGCCGCTCTCACACTACACTTCATGTTCTGACGCAGTCACAAAAACATCGCAGAGCAAAGACACTGACAACACGCCGACAGACAAGACAGAGCAGGTTACTTCTGGTTTTAAACAAGGTCTCAGCTTTCAAAGTTTGTCATTTTTAAGAAATTCAAACCATAAATACTGTTTTGTGGCTCTTTAATGTGTCGTGACAGATCGCTGTATTGCCTCAGTTCAAGCATGAACTGATCGTTCTTTTCATATTTAAAGCATGAAATAAACATGAATGAACATCAGGACATATTTTGTTTCAACCACGGAAAGATGTCAATACACACATTTTTTCAAGTTTAAGTCCTCCAAAGGTAATCTAGTCTCCTTTCGGATTTGTTTGTCAGACAAGATGGCAGATTCTGCGTTATGATTGGTCAGATCGCCTGTCAATCAAGCTCTTTGCGACGGGTCAATTGATGGTGGAGGTTCATATAAATGTATCTCTGAAGGGAACTGATTGTTTTTAGAAAATTTCAGATGGCATTTTCTTTTCATTTTACCTCCATTTATTGCATATTAAAGCAGTGTTTATCCACATTTTTTTTCAAGGTAAGAACGGGCGCAGCCATTTGTAAATTTTATGGGACTGACTTCCGGTGTCATTTCCAGCTATGTTTAGCTGTACAAAATAGCTTGTTTTGCTGCTTGGTATTGCAAACTTGTGTGTCTTACCATTATTTTAATGTACTGTATGATCTTAATTATGAACATACTGTTTGTAGAGCAAACAGTTTTACCCTTTACTGCACTTTGGTCTTCTTCTCGTTATTTCCCTACAGCAGCTAATGAACTGGAAATCTTGCACATTCACAGAAAATGGCTTATTTCTGCATTGAAAAATAAGGTGGATAGTTTACAGCGGTAGCCAAGGAAACACAATATCGCAGCTGTTCCATAAGCTCCACCTGCCGTCAGAGAGTGAATGCATTTTAGCATAATTTCACAAAGCTAAAGTCAGACAACTGTGTTTGCCTTAAATCTTGAAATTATGCTATTTAATTTAAAGGGGTGGTTCACTGTTTTTTTTTCTAGGCTTGATTGTGTTTATGGGGTGCAATCTAACATGTGTTATTGCTTCGTTTGTTAAAAAAAACGCATTATTTTCCACATAATTTACCTTTTATTTCACACCGCTATGTCCCTTCTCTGATAAACGCGCTGATCATTTCCTGGTTTTATGAAGCCCCTCCCTCAGAAATACATGATGGGCTCAGATTGGTTAGCTGGTCCAGTGTGTTGTGATTGGCTAAACCGTCTCTAGTGCGTGTCTGAACGTCCCGCCCCTCACCTCAGCGGCATGTGCTCTGGTTGTATTGTAAACAATGGTGTCGTCTATATTGCTTATCAGTTTGAGCCCGATTGAGACGCAGAGGATATTAGGGAAGAGGATCACACAGAACCTGTGCAAGCATGGCTTATAATGGTAGGCCTCTGTTTTTTGTTTGTTGTCTCATACTTATAGATATGCTGTTATTATGCTACTGCTTATGTTAGCTTTTAATATAAGGATTTTATCCTGATTAAAGCTTTAATACAGCACAGCAACCGCACGTGCGTCCATGTTTAACGCTTGTCATAGCTATGTGAAAATAAGTGTATAAATGGAACAGTTCATTGTTGGAGCTGAGCAGATCTGAATGAGAGAGATGCAGAGCGTGTGCAGAGCAGGGCAACGTGAGGAACAGGATTGAGAACCGCTGCTTTAGAACATTGATTTTGAAACTTGTGAATCCATTAGAATCGTTAGAAGACAGAATTGCGATTCATACAGTATATGAATAGATTTTTACGTGCACCCCTAGTTTTCTTCCTCTTCTCTAAAGCAGCGCAGCATGGCCTCATCCCCTTTGTTGCATGTTCCCGGGGGTGGGGTTTGTCTGGGTTTATGATGTCACTAACCTGGAATTATTTTGTTGTAGTCCCTTACCAGCCGCTCACTGTAGGCGATGCTATGCTAATTCTGTAAAAGACAATTTATCCCTTTGCATTGAACTTTGAGCTTCATAACTTTGCAGATGTTGTTTATGCTCACACAGCTACATTACACACTAACAAAAGTTAAAAAGGTGAAATTGGATTATATGACCCCTTTAAATAAAATATGTTCATGCATGTAGCATCTTTTTTAGAATGCGATTTAAAAACAGTGGTTGTCTGTTCAAGAAAATTAAACAATCTGTATCAGTATTGGCCAATATGCTTGTAAAAAAAATTGGCAATCGTAATTTGCCACGAAAAATAATGTAAGTTTTTGTAGTAGCCTATACGTATAGCCTATAACCTATAGTCTATAGTCATAACTTTCACTGACTATTAAGAGCAAGTTAAGAGCAAGTGAGTACACTGCTCCACTCAAACTGAGAGAGTATACACAGTATACACTGTTAATGTGTGTGTATTTTGAATGACAACGTATATATATTGGTGGTGTCCAACTGGACTGATTCTGATCGTAGTGGTGGGCCGCTTGGACCAAAAATGATTTTTTTTAGTTGAAAACAGTGTTGTGTAAACGCCTTCAGATCAGATCTCATTTATTACCAATTTATTCCGAAGTTCTCTAATACAACTGGCTGTAAATGGGATGTAAATGATGAGCTAGTATTGACCGTGTGTGTAATTGTGTCCTGCAGATAGACGCTGAGGATCCGGACCGGGGACAGCCGTGTATGCGCTGTGGAGAACAGTGTCCTGGCTTCCACATGCATGGATGGAGGTAAGACTGCGGCGCTAAAACTTGAGGAAAGAAGGCTATCAAAACTTCCTTGTCCTCCCTTTTTACTGTATTTTTTCAGGATCCGACCCTTTACTTACTTTTGAAGGACATTCGTCCCAGGCCTGGCAATGTGCAGACGGAAACATAACATCCTCAGACATAACATCTTGGATTATTGTTTTAGTTATGCGTTTGTTTTGAAATTAAGTTGTGGAGAGGGAAAGAAGGGAAGATGGTGCTGATAAACGGCAGTCTGTCAGGACCAGATACGTGTGTATGTGTGGAGTGAGACCTGGGATTATTGTGTGTAACGTGAGACGTCTAATCATATTTCCAGAGCAGGTAATGAGAGCCGCGCAGTGTTTACACCGAGCACACTTCACTGTTCATCAGCTGAAGAATGAGGAGCTTCAGTGTAGCTGTAGTGTGTGTTTGTGTTCTCTGCTCTCTAATGCTGATCGCACTATAATATTGCAGGATTCTTGATTGAGTTTATGACTCCAACATTATCCACATTTAAACAATCCAGATCACTTGGCATCAGCTGGTAGATGTGCCTGCTTGGCTGTTTAACAGATGCTGTTCACTTTCTCTTGTGTCAGTTCCAAAATTTCACAGACAGACTTGTGAATGAATAATACACAAAATATTTTTGGCAAATAACAATTCTGAAATACAAATTTGAGTCTGTTTTGCAACCATTAGGCCTATTTTTAGCTATATATAATATATATATTCATATTTACATATTTAATATTTGGCCTTGTGTATTCGCCATTGAAAAATCCATCGATCAGCAGACACTATACTTCTGAAATCATGATGATTTGGAAATATTCATATTTATTTCAGAGGCTGTTCAGAGCTATAGATTATGTTTCCATCAGATTAATTTTAGATGTCAGGAATAAGAATCCAAAGGGCAGTTTGTGACGTTAATACGTGCCAGCTGTTGATCCTTCTTTTTGTGGGCATTTTTTTTTAACATCACAAATGGACCATGTGACTGTTGTAGTTTAGCTGTCTTAGAAGTCTCTCTTTTTCAGAATCACATGCTGATTTCTTCATCAGCTACTGCAATAATTTCATCTGTTTTGTTTGTACACACTGTTGTAAAAAAATAAATAAGATGGCATCAGTTCTGAGAGGTTTTACCTTTGTGCAACACTACATCCACATTAATAGGTGTCAGGCAGTATAAGACCACTGTTGTATAAGGGCACATAAGGGTTCAAATATATATTTGACTCAAAGCACAAATGTATGTCCTCGCAGTTTAGGGTCATATTTTGACCACTTGTTTAAACACACACACACACACACACACACACACACACACACACACACACACACACACACACACACACACACGCCTCAGAAACACTTACCTTCAACTGGCAGCCGGTGTGTGAAGAAGCCAGACAATGACCTGGAACAAATGCTAAAGGACATGAGGCATTCCAGTGAGTTCGTGTGTGTGTGTGTGTGTGTGTGTGTGTGTGTGTGTGTGTGTGTGTCTGTGTCTGTGTCTGTGTCTGTGTGTGTGTGTGTGTGTGTTTTAGCTATATGTTGGAGGGAAAATTGTTGCAAGAAATTTGAAAAATCTGCTAAAATGTAATAATATTAAAAATGGTTAATGAATAAAGTAAATAATATAAAAAAACTGTTAAAAATAATTTTCAGCAATTGAAATAAATCTGAAATATAGACTTATTTAACCAAATGGACATGAGATATGTTGCCTTGATAACTAACAAAAACAAGTTTGTTGAAGTACTAAAATTACTAAAACTGAAATAAAAATAAATTAAAGCTAAATAGAAATGAATGAAAATGGCAAAAGTACAAAATCACTTAAACTAAAATTATGGAAACTAAGAAAGTATAAAAATAGATAATTAAAAAATGAATAAATACTAATTGTATACTGTATATAAATAATACTAAAATAACACTGATTTGGAGTAGCATTATAGTATGAATTCTTTATATTTACATAATATAGCATGAAGTCTATGGTATGTTTTCCTTTAGGCCCTGATTTACTAAAGGTTTTCATGTATAAAACCCATGCAAACTTGATAGCATGTGTATCTTAATGATCATCTTTTGGGGATTGTATCATTCTGAAGCACAAAAAATACAATTGCAAGTTAGCTTAATGAATATATAATTTCAGATGTTATTTGATTGTGCATCAATGCTGAACTACAGTGAAGTCAGTAATTTGGGGTTTGAAATTCAGATTTCTTTTTGAGAAGAAACTGTGCTGGAATGTCTTTAATATGTTAATAATAGCCTAATTTCTTTTAACTGAACTCATACAACATTGACCTACATTTTCAAGTACTAGGATGCCATAGTAAATAAATATTGGCCTACTATATAAACACACACACATTCCTCTTTTTAGGGGATGTATCAGGACCTTATACTGCTTTAAATGAATGAGTGTGCATGAGTTCTGTTCTCACTTAATTTAGTGAGACGTCACTAGCTTTTGGCACCATTGCTCTGTTTTACTCCCATGTGTGTGTCTAAATTAACAGAGCAGAAAGTAGTCATAAATCATGTTACAGCGCTCTTCAATCTCACGCCTGCGGTTCTGACCAGAGTCATACATCAACATCACTCTTCACATACTACAAACTAATCCAGAGAACAGAAACAATCACATCTAGATCTGCAACAACATGGCTTTAATCTGTCTGTGTGCTGCTTTAATCGTTGTGCAGTGCTCAACAAGCTCTTAAGCGTTGTGTAAAAATCAGCATTGTTGCAGTGATGTTACTGTCCATCACTGCAATGTTTCTTTTTCATATTCTACCCGTTGTGTCTCGTTTGTTTTCTTCACAGACTCTACCCGTCTGGCCCCCTATTTTGTGTCCTAATCCCTGCTGTCAGACTAATAAGATTAGTCCTTTCAGGTCCTTCTGCGGCCAGACTGCAGGAATAGAGCCATCACTTCTCCTGCTCTCTGAAGCGTTTCCTCTCCTGTCTCACTGCTGCTTAATTTAGTCATTGACTTGCTCTCATTCACTCACTCTCATTTCCCTTCATTATGTCACACTTTCTTTTTTTCTTTAGGTTTAGATCAGTGTGGGAGAGTAACAATGCCACCTACTGTACTAGTAATATTTTTCAGTAGTCTGACAGTAGTTTAGTTGTTTTCAGACTAGATGGTGTTTTCAATAACTACTTTTTTTTGTTTAAGGTTATTCAGATTCACGTTCCAAAGTGTTTTTATTTTTATACACTGCATTTCAACTGTTCTTGGTTGGTAAGATTTGCATTTATTTGATCGAAAATACAGTAAAAACAGTAATATTATGAAATGCTTTCTATGTGAATATATGTTAAAATGTAGTTTATTTCTGTGATGCGCAGCTGTATTTTCAGCATCATTACTCCAGTCTTCAGTGTCACATGATTCTTCAGAAATCATAATAATATGCTGATTTGCTGCTCAGAAAACATTTCTTATTATTGTTGGTGTTGAAAACAGTTGTACTGCTTCGTATTTTTGTGGAAACCATGATGGTTACTATTTTTCAGTTTTCTTTAGAGAAAGAAATATGTTGAATTTAAATGCTGCTGTTTATTATGTTTTTGATTGTAATCATATCAAAGTGTTGGGCTGCAAGATTTCATGGGAAAAAAAAGTAGAATTTTTATTTTTTTAGTAAAAAAAATATAATTTTGATTTTAAAATGCTTTTTTTTCATGTTTGTAGGGCTGCACAATTTGACCAAAATTTGGTGATTTGTATGTCAGTATGGCTATATAATAATTATAATAATAATAATAATAATAATAATAAACAAAATAAGAAATTACAATAGTAATATTTTACTGCAAGATAATAAATGAGAATATAAAATAATTAAATATTTAAGAAAAATAATAATAATGTTATTTTATAATAATTCCACTTTGATCATTTTTATTTTGATAATACTTTTATTTTTAACATTACAACCAGGGCCTGAAGTTAACTTTTTTGACCACCTGCCACAGTAACTTTTTATGTTTTTTTGCCTCATAAAGGTGAGCCAGTTTTTTTATTTTTGTTTTTTTGCCTCATAACATTTATAGAAATCACACAAATTATTATTCTTTAACTTGTAAGAATACACATATAAGTGCTGTCAAGTCTATTAACGAAATCATTATAAGTAATAATAACTCTTAGACTATATATTTTTTAATCTTTTTATTCATTGATTTGCTGTGTCACAGACATAGTCATATGCAGTAAGAATGTTACATTTCGTCTGTACTGCGGTCATAAATCAGCCACTCACGAACCTTGCCGTTGTCGCCAATTGTCCACTTCGTATTAAAACGTCGTCTTTTACTTTTCTTTGACTCATCCTCATCTTTTTGTTGGTTGTTCGTTTCAGCTGGCCTCTTTACCCCAGTAATGTGCCGCCACATTTTGAGCTAAAATCCAACGAAATGGCGGACTTAAAAAAAAAAAAAACAACAGACGCAAAAAAACAACAACTAACGAATCACTCAATTCTCATTGGCTACCCGCCAATGTGGCAGGTAGATTGACAGTTTTACCCGCCAATTGCAAAATTCACCCGCATTTGGCGCGTGGTCGGGTGTTAATTTCAGGCCCTGATTACAACTGTAAAATGACATTACTTATATTACTTATATTTATCTTAATTTCTTCATGTCCGAATGCTTCAAACCATCTAACTTTTATTTTGACGGGAAAAAACAAACACAGGGAGTCTTTAAAGCTTCTTCTTTTTCTTCTTCTTCCTTTTTTTTTAATAAGCGCTTCTTATTGCAAGTATGGAAAGATGGTTGTTTCACGTTGTGTTCCCAAATGCAGTTTTTGATTTAAAAATATTCATTTCAACTGTTTGTTTGGTTTGTTTCACTGAACTGGTAGAAGTGAATAACTCTGTTACGGGGCGAACGAGACGTGAGACATGCGGATCCATATGCAAGGCTTTATTTTGAGACATGGTCAAAACACAGGCAGGGTCGGACAGTGGCAAACAGGTATAACACAGACAAGGCAGAGAGTAGTCCTAAGGCAAGCGTGGGTCGACGATCGGCGAACAATATCCAACAGGGGCAAGGCAAAGAGAGATAATCCAGGTACACAGCAATAATCCAAACGAGGTGCAAACAGAGTCCGAACGGTAAGGCAAAGTGTTAATCCAGGAAACACGGGCAGATGTCAAACACGGGAAAACTAACAAGGCAAGACTATAATTACTGAGAGGGCTCCGTAAGGTAGCTATCGGCTAGGGTAGCGATATGCGCATACAATACTCGGCCGAGAGCAAGAGGAAGTCCAAAGCTTATAAAGCGTGTGTGATTGGGTGATAGTGATTGTGTGATAGTTCTCAGGTGTGAGCGTGATCAGTGTAATCAGCTGTGTGACGTCAGTGCCAATGGATGATGGGAATTGTATTTTGAGATGGTGTGCAACAGTTCGTGTAGCGCAAGAGTCAATGTGGTGAGTGAGTGACCTCTAGTGGTGAATGAACGGAAGTGCATGGACAGGATTCGTGACAAACTCACTGAGATCACTCAAAAGTGTGGGGAACTATTTAAGAAATACATATTTCTTAGTTAAATATTGGCATTTAAATATAGTTGTTGATCTATAAAAGATAACAAATTTTGTGTTGTTTATGGTTGCAACATTTCAGCTGGCTAAAGGTGCTAAAGGTACAATTTACAATTGTTCATTGAATTTTTTTTTTGTCACATACAAAAATAACAAATCTATGGAAGCCCGTTTCCGCCACTGAATAAAAAAATAAAAAAGGTAATTGCGACTTTTTATCTCACTATTCTGACTTTTTTTCTCAGAATTGGGAGATATAAACTCGCAATTCTGAGAACATATTAGTCTTTTTTTTCTTTTTTTTTAAATTGGACTTTATATCTCGCAATTGCGGGAAAAAAAGTCAGAATTGCGAGAAAAAAAGTTGCAATAACCTTTTTTTTATAATTTTTTTCGGTGGCGGAAACGGGCTTCCATACAAATCAGACAGCTGAACAGGGCTATTAACTTTTTTGCTCACCTGCCACTGTGGCTAGTGGTTTTAAAAATTTACTAGCCGCTCAGCATTTTCACTAGCCACAATTTTGTTGTTGGGAAATTATGTTTTATATGACGTAATACTGCATACAAAAATGAATTTAAATTGATTTCCAGGTCATTTTTTACCTATTTAAAGGGCATTTTCCCTAACCGTATTAAATGCATGCATCATCTTTCATATCAAATTCTTACATTTTATTAATAATTTCACTTAATATAATAAGATAATATAGGGCTGTTACGAATCATATGAAATCAGTATCTACAAAACCGATCTTTCCACTGCAGAAGAAACAGAAGTGACTGGAGCGGCATTCAGATGCATTTACACAGACGGTTCAGTGTAGCTGAAATATAGCACAAATGCATTTACACTGCATGCAAAATTATAATTATTAGCATAAATAATGTTGTGAGCTCGGTGTTTTAAAATATTATTTTTTAATATACAAATATGAAATGTTGGAAAAAAATGCAAAGATAGGCCACTATGAAAGTAAAGCGCCAGTAGGTGTTAATCTTAATTAATGAGTCATTGAAGCATGCCTTCAAACGATTTGTTCAGACAGCTGATTCATTCAAGAATGAAGCAAGTGCCTGTCCTTATGAATGGACCACTGAATCATTGACTCAAATGATTCAAAATTCAAAAACGTTCAAAAATCATTCATTAACAAAACACCGCTGTGTGCTGCTCAGACATGTGCGACAGTTCTGCTGTGATCTTTGTTTGGAACTATCATCATTAACCAAAACAGTCAACGTTGACAATATATCCTTTCAATAAATTCAAATTCAAATATTGAACTAAAATGTATATTAACTACTCGTTTTAACTCTTGTATAAAATGTTAAATTTGCAATCATGGTTTTCAGGGAGAACTTCAGTCTCTTGGTCGTGTCAGGTTGCTTAACTAGGCTGTATGTTATAAATATAAAAACTAAGTTACATTTTTATATTTCTTCTGTGTGCAGTTGCGTTCATTTGTTTTGATTTCTCCGTGAGATTCTCTCACAGACAGGCTATGTGAGCTTCAACTGGCGCAACCTTGTTCTTACTGATTATTAGGGATGCACCGATCCGATACTCAGGATCGGTATCGGCTCCGATCCGGTCATTTTCTGCGGATCGGGTATCGGAGAGACCAGACCGATCCAAATCCGATATTGTGTGTATACTATTCAGTGTTATTGTTAAGCCCCACAAAAGCACAAAAGCATTATAAAGCACCATAGAGTCCAAGTCCAAGTGTTCTGAAGCCGTTCCATAGTTTAATGTGAGGTAACGTTACAGATGAATATTTAAGTCGTTAAATTCAAGTTCATGTAAACTCTTCTCTCTGCTGCGGCTGTCTGTCATCCTCCGTTCAGCGTTCAAACTGCGTGTTGCGTTCGGTTACTACAGTCAAAACAATGAAACTCTTCAAGAGCGCTCAATAACTGAGATTTAAAACCGTTAAAAGAAAAGGCTCAATAAACTATCGCGCAGATTTAATAAACTACGCATCAATATCTCTTTCCTCTGTGCTTTGAACTTCTCTATCCGGAGCTGCGCGCTGTGACTCTGTGCTGCTTCAAGCTCATCATTCTGCGCACGGGAAGTGCATAAGCGGAGCTGTTCATATTATAATACTTTTGTGCAATGAATATTATTTATAGCGTTTCTTGTACTGTCCTATCAAGGCTATTAATAATCTAATATATAGCACAGTAATGGAGGCAGGACTCCTCTATCATATGTTGCTGCCTTCATTACTGTGCTATATATTTAAAAAGAAATGTCTTTTAATTTTGTAGTTTATATTTATAAATAAATACATTTACTTGTTTTCATTAATGTATTTTACAACAATACAAAGAGCAATGTGTAACATTTTACCAGATTTAGTCCTTCACATATTCACTTTTATTTGTTTCCCACTAAATAATGTTATTTCACTAAATGTTTAGATTTTATAAAATTGTGCACTCATGATTTTTCTAGAATAACTTTTGCTGCTAAATTATCCACTAACCTAGTTTAAAATCTCCCTTATAGTATTCTTGCCATAGATTATGAATGGGCCTGTTTACACCTGGTCATTTCATGCATTTTCTCTGATCAGATATCTATCTGATTTGTTTAAGCGTTTCCATTTACACTTGGCCACATAAATGGATATAAATCCGATCTTCAATTCCCGCGCTATATTTAAATGTAATGAAGTTCACGTCAACGAAATCAAAAGCGCTGCATTTTATTAATTATCAGCTCATTTCAAGATCAAAGACCGCAATAGGAGAGCGCGCGGCATCAGCACTGGAAAGATTATCTACTTTTAATGAAGATGATTGTGTTGACCTTCTGCGTCTTTCTTTCAGTTTCATTCACGGCAGTTTGAGCGTCTGCTTGTTGAAGAAATACTCAGATACTCGTCCGCAGTGACGCTTGTTGCATTAGCGCAGTCATATCTGACTAAAATGTCATATAGCCTATAACACGGTCTCACACATTTATTATTTTAATATTTTGGGAGGAGTAAAATTCACATATGTGGTTTCAACAACCAGATGCATTTACACTTGTCCAGTTTCGTCTGGAATGCGGCCCAGACCTCCTCCTGAAGTGTTTTGAGCGATCAGATTTATATTACAAAACGCATGAAGTGACCAGGTGTAAACAGCCCCTATATATATTTTCATGTTATTTTTCATTAAAATTAAATTGTCTATTAGCTTGTGTTTAACACACAAAAGAGTGACACAGAAGTATAGAAACTCTACATTGATTTATATAAAAAAAATATCCATTAGCCTATCACTCGCCGTTTACACAGAATGTAATAAAATCAGAACCATTCGGTGCTTCCCTAATTAGATGTTTTAATCAGGTTAGTTGTCCAGTCGGGCAAGTAAAATTATTTTCTTTCACTTCCCACATCAAAAAATCCACTTGTCCCAGACAAGCATTAATGTCGAGCTCTGTTACTGTATATAAAATTCAACCCGCCAGAGTGGCTAGTGGGAGTGACTGTGTTACCTGCATTTGGTGGGTGTTAATGTCAAGCCCTGCAGCTGAAACATGAAATAATTATACATATTGGTTGACCAGTATGGATTTTTTACATACAGGGCCAAATTTAATTTAAAAACACACTAAAACTCCATATTTGTGTGACTTAAATTAGGTGTGATTTAGCTAGAAGGTGATTATGTGTGCCAGGATGATGAATAGACTGGTCCCAGAAAGCGTGCACACACAGCTGAGCACAAGCAGAGAGAGAGAAAGTGCCGGAGAGGACATCCGTCATGTCACGCGTGTCTTCTGGAGTACAAATTTAGATGTTATCCGAGGCAGTTGTCATGGAGGTTGTCCAGCTCTTGAGAGAATTTGATTGAGTTACTTGTGAGCTCCTGGTCATGATAAGAGAGTCTGGCAGGATGATAGTTGAATAACCCGCGGAGAGTCAGGCAGCTATTACTCAACCGCTAATTGCTGCCATCGTGACACCTGCACCAAAAAGTGTCCATCTGTTACTGAAACCATATCCCTCTATTACTCATCTTCAAGTCTGAAACTCTTTAGTGCAGAACACTATTTATACAGCATTTTAAAAAAGTTTTTTTTTTTCTTATTTGTACTTCAAAATCCTGACTGCAGGTAACAGGAAATTTGCATTATCAATATAGAGTGCATTGGTGCCCGCCCATTTTTTTTCAACTGCGCTGTTTCTGGAAGTATTTTTTTTCTTTTATAGGGGTTTTTAAAAATGTCGTCTTTAATAAAGTGGTATAAGCCATGAACCAAAGCTATGCTTTAATTTGAAGTAAAAAAAGTACATGAAAATCAGACAAAAACACAAAGGTACAAGACTGTGTACCTAAAAGCTTTAGTGAAAGAACTACAATCCCATGAAGCACTGCAAATGACATAATCGAATGAAAAACAATGGAGAAATATAAAACTATTAATTTAAGTTGTTGGTTGTGTATATATACAAATACTAACTACTCTATTATGTCATTTGCACGGTGCTTCATGGGAGTAGGCGGGGCTAAAGATCAGTTTTGCCATGCTTTGCTCCCTGTCACTCTTTGATTGGTGGAAATTTCATGCACAGCATCATGGGTAATGTAGATTTTCACCACAATTTCCTCTATTAAACATGATTATTTGAAAAATAATTTGAATTAATGTGAACATAGATAGGTTCAACAAAAAGCATATAGAATCGATTAAAACACTCTTTGCAGGTCTGTCTTATCAGATTTTTTTTTTTTTTCGGAAACTGACTGATGTATAGATATGAACTGATGTGCACTGTCTGTGCGTGTGTGTGTTTATTGGCTTATTTGAAGAGGCCTCAATCGTGACTCATCCAATCAAAATTCAATTTAGCGCATACATCAAACACTATACAGGGTTTTTCCTGGGTCAAAAAAGGTCTTCGGTGGTGGCTGACGGTCATCCACACACACAGTAAAAAGTACCCTCCCCACGTGATCTGCGACCCAAAAAAATACCATAACTAAAATAAATGCAAAGAAACAGTTTGTGATTTTTTTTTTTAAATTTTTATTATATTTATTCATGAAAGAAAAAACAGCCACTGTCAGGAAATATAATAAAACTGGCTTTCATATTTTTGTAAGATAGGATCCTTACCTCACAATTATAATTATATCAATATTAAAAAAGCATTTAAAAGTAGCATTAAAAAGTTTATATTTAACTAGTAGTCTAATTTTCTACCATACAAGTACCATAAGTAAATGATTTTAACTACACATTGTCATACAAATAACCTGAGGCTACTGTGGATTATTAAGGCTAAATATTTTCATTATTAAGGTTAAATCTTTTTATTTTATTGAAAGTGTGTTTTATGTTAGTTGCATGTGCGGAACGCTTGTCAGAGAAGATAAAGATACTTTTTTTATTTAAATTTTTTTAGCATGCGCACTGGCTGATCTAGCCCAACAAACAGGCATTTTATAACACTATTTGAACAAAAGAAA
This sequence comes from Schizothorax lantsangensis, assembly GCA_027422415.1. NCBI lineage: Eukaryota > Metazoa > Chordata > Actinopteri > Cypriniformes > Cyprinidae > Schizothorax > Schizothorax lantsangensis. The sequence continues at coordinate 27,437,909 of CM049851.1, forward strand.
CAACATTTATGATACAGTTGTTGTCAGATTTCTTTGGTGATTTCAAATATGAAATTTAATCGTAAGTTTAGTGAACAGTTTTGGAAAATTTCATGTTTCCCCATTCAAAGAGATAGGAGCTGCACTTGCACGCCCAAGAGGTGTTTCAAAGATGGCCGCCGAGTGACATGACTTGTCTTAAAGGGACTTTGGCATACATACAGCCCAACGTGTAGCCTTTCAAATGATACTCCATTTGATAGTGTGCACGAACACAGGTGCTCAATGCATGCTCACTAGAAAAGTTCATCCTTGTCCAGAGTGCGCTATTTCTCTCCAGAAGTTACAATAAAATGTCTTTGTACTCGTTTAAACTACAGTTGTGTGTATCTGCTAAACAACGTGGATGTCTTGTTCTTTTTCTTTCTTCAGTTAGGACAAGAGAAGTTCAATATACGCAAGCAATGCTTCACTGTTACCAAACATCTCAATCGGTTATCAAAATAATCATTTGTTATAGCCTTAAAATTAATTAGTGCAGAAAAATAGTGAATTCCACGTATATGAGCGATGTATACAGAGTACTTGCGGTTAGAAAAAATGAATCTTTATACTTGGCATGTTTTGACTTGACTGGACCACATCAAAGATTGAAAGACTGATGAGAATGAAGAGACTGACAAACATGCTGACAGAGACCTTGTTAAAACATTCTGGCTGACGGATACTTTCTCCATTGATTGACATGCTTATTGAAACATAACCCCATTCATTTGGTTTCAGCAGCAGTCGTAGTGGTTGGAATAGTAAATCAAACTAGATTTTTTGCATTTTCTTAAGACACTATCAGCGCCGCAGCAATATAGACCATTGTCTGGGGGGCACCATATTTATTTCTTTTTTGACAGAAATGAAAGTGATGCTGTACAGTGTGTTTAATGGATTGTACTGTTGTTTAACAACAAACCCACTGTTCAGCTGAAAAAAACTACTTTGCAAAAGACTTTCACTAGACAAAAACTCATAAGACAGCTTTGAATGTTAAGCTTTGTAGATAGCCTAATGAAAAGATCTGAAGACTGTTATGAAAATGAATGTTAAAAATAAAAATATGACATGAAAACCTGTCTATGGAAACATGAACACATGATTAGAACGCTGTTACACTGTTTAAAAGGTTCTTCAAGCGATGCCATAGAAGAACCATTTTTGGTTCCACAAAGAACCATCTCTCTTACCTTTTTATATTCTGAAGAACCTTCTTTCGCCACAAAGAACCTTTTGTGAAACAGAAAGCTTCTTCAGATGTTAAAGGTTCTTTATGGAACCATTTAGACAAAAAGGTTCTTCCATGGCATCGTGAAGCACCTTTATTTTTAAGAGTGTAGGTTAATCATTATGATGCAGCAATGTTATTAAAAAAGAAGCATCTAAAAAGGAATAGCTGCCTGAGGTGAAGGTATGCCAATAAACTGAAGCCCGTTCTATAACACATCCTATGATATTAATCAGATGACTTGGATACATAACATAAATGTAACATTACAACTTGTATCTGCACAAAATGATGCAAGTGAACTTTAAGTTACACACTATAGCGAGAGAGAGAGAGCTCTAAAAAATTGTCTATAAAGTTCTCATTATAATGCTATGTTTATGGCAGATTTGGACTTTTAACCCCAAGATGGCAAGGTTACAGTGAGTCACAATGAAAGTGAGTGGGGCCAATTTTTGGAGGATTTAAAAGCAGAACTTGAAGCTTATATGTAAATATGACAGTCAAGCTCTAAAGCTGTTTAAATACTCCAATTTACAGTAATTTAATGGTTTGTGAAGTTGGATATAACTTTACACAGAAAATGTTAGTAGGTTACTCTAAAATCATGTTAACATGCATATAGTTTACACCTTGGGACAATTTTGCATTTTAATATTTATTAATTAGCCTCACTTTAACACAGATTTTTTATTTATAAAGAAAAAGTGGGACAAGTGGAAATGATTATTATTATTTTTTTGTGGTAGTCACTATTGCACCACCAATGCTGTCCATTGAGTCCATTAAAGACAGAATATTCTTTTAAGACGAAAGAGGCAAAAGAGAGGCAACTTCATACCGTCCATCCTCATTATCACATGAGCTGTTACAGATGAGAACATGTTTGAAAATGAAATCTGAAACATGTTGTTGGTGAGGGAGGAGGCAGAGGGGAGGGATTGTGAAGGAAGACACCTATTGTTTGGGTCCAGTGTTGGCTTCAGCGGCCTGAGGGGGGAGAAGCAGAGAAGCAGAGAGGACTGTCATTTGACTCGGCTCAAGTGGATGACGTTTTGTTCACTACGAGGTCACTGAAGAATGGGGAACTTGCTTAAAACACCTTAAATTTGAACAGTTCCACATATTACTGCTCTTCAAAAGCAAGTTGGAAATGGATTTTACTGTGTCATGGACTACACTGTGATCAAGGTAATATACTCTGGATACTGATGACTTGGTGTTTGGTTCCCTAGAATATGATCTTGTTAAGCGTATCAATTAGTTTTGTGTTTGAACTCGTCTGACAGGAAGTTCGTTCAGTCATAACAGCAGTAGTGATGGTGATGGTGATGTAGTTTGGCAGAAGTATTATGGGCTTGTAGGAGTTTTCTTTAACTTTCATTTTTGAATAACTGGAGTGTTTATTCGGTTTTAAATAATGTCTCAAATTATTTATTTTTCAAACAAATATCTTTGGAATGCAGCTTTTTAATGAAGTTTGCATGATTACTGTACTATGGAGGAGAAAAAAGTTTCTAAAAATGGCAGATATAATCCTTCACATTAAGATATTCTCATTCCAGTAATTTTATTTGATAATTCATTTGCATCATTATTTTTCACTGTAGGGAAAAATTGTCCGAAAGTGGCAGTTATTGTAATTCTTGTAATTAAAAATGTTCTACAGATCATTTGCTTTAAACTAATATTATGGAAAAGGAGTTATTATGAAAATGAGCTTTTCCCAGAGCTTTTCTATACAATGAGGGATTATTTTCTGCCAAGTTCACTTGCAATTTTGCTGGGTTTATAAAAAGAAAAAAAAATATGATGTTAGGATTTGAACCTCTGTAAGTTTGCTAAACAAAGTTATATCAGTACACTAACATATCTTAAACATGAAAACCAAAACCATTATGTCATTAAAATGTTAAATCGATTATTTTTTTGACTAAGTCTAGCCTAGGGCAGCAAGTAAGCCAGTATTTCAATAAGTTTAATTCAGTGGTGACTACAGCATGCCCAGAGTGTCAAACTGAATGAGGTAAAAGGTCAAAATTGAGTCAGTCTTTAATTATTGCCAGACAGATTTGACAGCGTATATGATTTATACATAATTTATTAGCAATGGTTTTGGTACAGTGCAATTGTTTTATACCTTAGCCTTAATTTCTTAACAGTCTTGTATAAGAGTCTTAGTATAATCTAATTCTCAATAGTTTTTTATGTTTAGGCTTTTAGAACCCCCCCCCCCAAAAAAAAAAAAAAAAAAAAAAACAAAAAAAACAGAGGGTATTATACAGCTATTGTACCCTATATTCAAATTGTTTAATGCAATAAGTACAAAGTGATCTGTTTAAAATAAAAATAGTTTAATGTGTATTTTCCACAGTTTTTCTTTACTAAATAAATGCAGAGATAATTATATAAAGTATTTTTTAATTATTATTTATATGACCCGATACATGTATTTTGCTCTGTGATACTTTGTGAGCATTTTTTGAGCAATGAAATGAAAAACGGTATGAATCAGTGTTTTGAAATGATTCACTTAACCACCTCACACCCTTAAACCAATGTACACACACACGCACACACACACACACACACACACACACATCTTCTCTTACAAATCATTTCTGTGTGAATGCGTGTGCATACGATGAATGTGACATCATTATGTGCAGTCATAGCATCTGCACATGCAGCGTGTCTTGAGGAGATTGTATGATGATCTTTGGTCAGGATGGCTTTTGCCAGCAGAGCTTAACCAGCACGGGTGAACCTGTTGACCAATGCCTGAGCTTTAACGTTTCCACACCGTTTTTGTAGCGTGTTAATCTGTGTTTGTCCCTTTCTGGGAACAATAGGACAAAATATCCCGTTTATGTAAGCTTTCCTGTAAGCTCTTATTCAGAGATTGTGTGGAATTGTATGAATATTAGTTATTATTCTGGAAGATTTGTGTGAAGCACTTGGTTCTCAACATAAATGCATGAAAGTTGAACAACTTTTGAATTCGATTAAGAATACATTTTCTTGACATTACAGGAGCTGTATTTTACACTCTCACAAGAGTCTTGAATGTTTTCTTTTCAAAATTGAGCTACTTTTTACTTGATTGCCTATTAAAAACATGATAGAAAAACAGTCTAAAAAGTCTATTGACAAACTTTATTGTAAAATGAAAAAATATTGCAAAATATTGATATATAATGTATTAATATATTGATAATAATTACAGTTCTTGAATTAATTATCATATCATGTGCTAATAAATTATATTCATTATCTTTAATATTCAAAAGACATAACATACTGTACACTTTTCAAAAGTTTATGGCCAGTGAGATTTTAAGTAAATAAGTAAATATTAAATTGAACGAAAGTGTCAGTAAAGACATTTTAGAATGTTACAAAACAAAATCTTTCAAATAAATGATGTTCTTCAGAACGTTCTACATAGAATACTGAAAAAAAAAAAATATATATATATATATATATAAATCAGCACAACTCTTTTCAACGTTGACAATAATCAGAAATGTTTCTTGAGCAGCAAATCAGCATATTAAAATGATTTCTGAAGGATCATGGGACACTGAAGACTGGAGTAATGATGCTGAAAATTCAGCTTTGTATCACAGGAATAAATTACATTTTAAAATATATTCAACTAGAAACCATTCATGTTAAATTGTAATACATTTTTACAATATTACAGTTTATACTGTCACACATACAGCCTTGTTGAGCATGAGACTTGTATCTATATTATATATGTTTATAGATATATATCTATATTATACTGTGTGTGTATATATATATACACCTTATACATGAGGTTATATATATACTAGTGGTGTCAAAATTAGCGCGTTAACGCAGGAGATACATTTTTTCAGATTAACGCGTTAAAAATATTTAAGGCAATTAACACAGGGGCGGGGCTAGGGTTGGCCACCCCATTCACAACTGCTGCCTCTGTCTCTTTTTTTTTTAAAAGGATTGCGTTTATTTAGATGTGGTCTTTATGACCAAATCAAACGGGAGCCGTTTCAGACACGTGCTCTAACGTCGCCTCTGCGCCAGGTGCGAGTCAAACGAGCGCGGAAAAGATACTGTGCTCGTAGCGCACGCTCTTCAAATACACGCACAAAGGTGCCGGCGCGCGCTGTAGCCTGTATCATTTCATATCAAACAGCGAAAGAAGCTATGTGCATGCAATGTCCTAGTTATGCCGTCAGTTAAGGCATGAAGTTACCAAAAAGGCGATTAATGCTGCCTTAAAACTGTGTGCATGCATGCCATATGTTATATACAGTATGCGTCACATTTAAGAACATGTCTCTGAAATGGTTTTAAAAGCTGTCCTGAGGCACCCCAGCACTGTCTCCCTCATCTAACACACCCGATTCAACTCGTCCGCTCAATAGAAGAGACTTTAAGACCTGAAGTGAGTCAGAAAGCAGCAGCAGCTTTTAAAGCAATAGCAGGCAAATAATAATAATAACCAGCTGCTGTGATGTCTACATTTACATTACGCAGACAAAAGAAAAATGAGGAGGAAGCAATCAGACCATTATTGCCATGACAAGTCTCAGTTAGTCTAGCACAGTACACGTAGCTAGGATCTATTTTTTGGATTAATGTCTATTAATCTCAATAACTTTTATAGCTTTAAGGGGTTAATCTATATTTAATTTAGTGTTTGGTTACTATTCATTTTCTGTATATTTCTGCTGAAGGGCACATGTAGCTAAATATGTCATTTATTATAATGGGTTCGTGTGAAGATTGTTTTAAGTTCACTTAAATTAGAAGTTAAGTCTAATAAATGTTAAAATTGATAGCTCTCAATTATACTTTAATGCTGAATGGCTACAGTCAATGGTTAAATATTAAGAGGGAAAAACAATTTTATAGAGACATCAGTAGTATTGATATCAGTGATGCTGGCCTTCAATCATAAAAAAGATGCATTAAAGAAATATTAAAAATATACTGTCTTTATGTTGTTTGTACGTTGTACATTTGAAGATTGAATGTGAAATTATTGCAATATAAAAATATTTAAAAACAATGTTAGGTGGGATTAATCAAATTTTAGAAAAATGTGCTTCCTAAAAAAAAAAAATACCTTGCTACGTGTACTGTGTTAGGCAAACCAAGACTTGTTATAGCACTTGCATGTTGTTGCTCTTTTGTTGGTTTTGATTGCTTCTATTGCCCGCATTTGTAAGTCTATATATATATGCTTTTGTCTTCCATCTGTGCTCGTGAGCGTTCATTCTGCCCCTGTCACCAAAACCAGTCTGAGGTGTTACACACAGACATACTTATATAGTGAGGATTTTTATTCATCTGCTTTTTATTTCTCTGTTAGACATCGTGGCTGTAGCTGTCCATTAAAATAAACTGATGTCTGACTTTAAGAGAACAGTAGCGCTTATCCCATAACTGTACTGAGAAGGATTAAACCCCCATCCCGTCCACACACACACACACACACACACGGACCGTCCGCCACAGTATTCCCGCATTCCCGCTTCACCTCCGTGTGGACGTGGAGACCCGGCTCTGAGACCGAGAGAAAGCTGAGATGAAGTGGTGTGATGTGACTGGAGCACTCGTCAGTCTCAGCAGTGCTCCGTCCGAGGAGGATGTGTTGTGTGTGTTGTGTTGTGTTGTGTTGTGTGTGTTGTGTTGTGTTGTGTTGTGTTGTGTTGTGTTGTGGGTCAAAGTCAGGACAGAGGATTAGTTTCTTTGAAAAGTGTGTCGCACCTGGATGTTTTCATGGCTGATTCTTGAACCGTATTCAGTACGTATTTGTTCATTCTCTTTTAATCTAATGTTTTAAGGATTATTGTTAGTTTACATTACATTAGTTTAGGCTTTTAAAAACACCTGCTGCGTAATAAATCAATATTATTACAGGAAAATATAAAACTTCATGTCATTTAAATAAATTAATTTAATGTTCTTTGATTTAAGCAAAAAAGTGTATTAAAAAACTCAAATTGTAACAGGCGATTCAACAACATCAGTTTCATTAAGAATAGAGCACAGTATCTGTATTCTTCAGCTTTTGTCAGTTTACTCATAACCCTATGAAGCCTGCTGTATCATATTTGTTATGTAAATTTCTAAGACCTCTAAATCAACATAATCAAAATATTACTGAAAAACCTGTTGTACACAATCTACTACATGCCTTCTGTCATCTGATTGATAGTTTATACTTTTTAGCAAGTAAAAAGCCTTTTATTATTATAAAACTCTTCAGGTTGTGGTTTATGTGTCAATGGGATTAATTTTTCAAATGATGACAGCATTCATTTTTTTGGTCTTGGTTCTATATGAAATAATGCAACGATTCGTTTGGCTCTGATTTTAATTGTGTTTACGTGTGTTGGTGGTTTTTGTTGGCATGGGTTTGACTGTGTAGTGAAGTGTAAGATCTGGATATGCTGCCGTGACTCTAGTCATTGTTTCTGTCGTTGCCATGGATGAACCTGCAGTGCTTGTCTTCATCTGAAACATTAGATCATGTTGTCATTAATAGATGTCCTAGATGTCATTAATTAAATTGCTGTGCCAACAGCAGGTGAATTAAACCAGGGTGAGGTGTCAGACCAATGCTGTGGGACAGGCTGGTGTGTACGCACATACTGCTTTCCTTTTTTCTGTTAAATATTACTCAACTTGTGTCTTTATTTGTGTATCCATTTAATGCACATCATACCTTGATTTTTTTTTTTTTTTTTTGTGTGTGTATAGTTAGATGTATTCTTAGCCTTACGTATTTTATGGATGTTTAGGAAACCAACATAAAAGCTATTTGCAACCCAGTCTTTTTTCTTTCTTTCTTTTTTTCCCGTAATATGACATACTTTTGAGTGAAAGAGGATAGTCAGTGAGAAAAACAAAATGAGGACAGGGCTTGACTTTATCATTGAGGAATTGATTGGATTGTGAAAATTGTCTTTATGGCAGAGGGGAGAGCCTGAAAAATAAGAGGGCTTCATAACATCAGCTTAAAATAAGTCATAGAAAGAAAAACATTTTGATTTGATGTTGATGAAGGCAAAAAAAAAAATATTTCTGTGCTAAATGATGAATTGTTCACAGTAAGATCAGTATTGTGCAGAAAGTAAAAAAAAAAAAAAAAAAAAAAAAAGTTCAAATTTGACCTCAGGGTCAGTTTTGACATTTGCTATCTGAGGAATGTCAACAAGATTTGATGTAACACATTTTATGCGAGTGTGTGTTGTAAGTCATGAATCACCGGCCTGAAATTATGGTGTGTTTTGAGGAGTAATAATAGGTATCGTGAACATCAGTCACGTCAGCTAGCGCCCAAGAATGTCAGTGATGGGGTTTGACCACATTCAGAATTGAATAAATGCATAACAAATTAATTACAGAGTGTCTGTTATCACTGAAAGCTATTTACTCTAGCTCCACCCACCACTGACTGTTCAAGCCAGACAAAATGAAGACAGATGCAGTGTGGTAACAGAAACCGTGGTGTGGCGAGTAAAGACAGTGACTTTATGTTTTGGCACGACTGACCCGATCGAATCCACCCTTTTTGTATTCAATTATTCTCCATTTTCTCATCACATATCAACTTTGAGGGTTGTTTATTTCACATTAAGAATGAAAAAAAAAATCAAAAAGTGAAAATAAAGTAGCTAGCGGGTGTATAATAGACCTATAATTGAAATTTGCTATCGGACAGGCTGGCACATTGACCATGTTATGCACATCATATTGTTAAGCCCAAAGTATATATTTTTGACATGTATAATAACATATGCATTGCATACAGTCGAATGCATGGTCTTTAAAAGTATATTCTTTATATAAGCATATCTATCCATATATAACCATGAATCCATGGGTCGCGGAAGCGGGGGGTCGTCCAGGCCTGGGCCCGGGTTACGTTTGAGGTCTGGTACAAATATGACACATAGGCTACAAAAATACATAGGCTATATAGGCTCATACGTATGTATGCACGAGAAATCATTAAAAGATCGCAATCTCGATTCAGACACATGCAATCTTTAGCAGCGCTCCTCATGTAAGCTTTATGTTTGAAACAGTCTACACACAGTAGGCTACATTTCTGTTTTGCAAACATTAGCTAAATAATAACGAAAGTTTTGGGATAAAATTTTATAGTCCAGATTAGAGGTCGACCGATAGTGGATTTTACCGATACCGATAGCTAGGTTGGACCACACTGGCCGATACCGATTAATCAACCGATAGTTTTTAAAATGGATACTGAAAGAAAACTAGTGCTTTACTATTTAAAAAAAAAAGCAGTAACAGTACTGTACCATACTTTGTAAATGAATAAAAAAATATAATATTATTTATTATATTGATCATTAAAGTTATTTCATAGTTTGCTAATGTTAAAAGAAGAAACTTTCAAATTTAAAAATGTAGTCTAGTAGCTAATAGTGAATGTTGAAATGAAAACACTCTAACAAGGAACAATACTTCTACAGTTTTCATTAATGCTACGAATGGACTCTTATTGTTAAGTATTACCATTTAATTTCAACAGTCATGCTTAAAGATGGCCATCTTTAAATATCTACACAAGGCCATAGCATTAAAATTACATGCATATGGATATTGTATATGTACTCTCACACTTTATTTGCTTCTATTTTTGAACACTTGATAATTATCTAATAAAAAAAATAAAAATTATAATAAAAAGTCACACACCGGGCTAAAGTGCAGCGCTGCGTCTAGAACTCAGAGGTATCACACACACACACACACACACACCAGACGCTTTGCGTTCAATTCAAGTGGCGGTCTAAAACAGTTTATTTAATCACCAAACGGACATAAGTTTGCTTTAAGAATGAACAATGTGGCATAAATGAGTTTGAAGTTTGGTGTATAAAAAAACAGAGCAAGCGGAAAGAGAAAGTGCGATCTATTACAGCTCTCTATATGAAGCATACAGACTGTATTAGAGCCACAGAAAGACAAAGGCTTTGCTGAAAAATGCACAATACATCATTTATAGCCTAGGTTAAAGTCATTATGTACATTCACAACGATTTGGGACAAATATAATGTAATTTAATAGAAAACTATGTGAATGGCGCTCTGTTCCGCGGCAGGATTTTCTGTAGGCTGTATTTAAATGCGAGTCTGGAGTCTCCCTCTCTGTGCAGCGCGCAGTGTCACGTGTCAAAATAAACAACACGTGCTGTCAGTGATTTCCGCCTCTAGAGGCCGCTCTCGTACTGTATAATGCCAGCAGACCCTTCTCAGCAACTCCAGCAACTGACGCGAACCGGAAAACTATCGGCATGGATTTTTGCCGATAACCGATAGTTGTGGCAATCAACTATCGGTGCCGATTAATCGGTCGACCTCTAGTCCGGATATAGACTCGTAATAAGACTCAAAATGAGTAATTGACCTTTGGAACTAGCCTAATGTTACGCTTCTAATATTATGTTACATTATGCCATTAAGTGGTGACCAGTGACTGATAAAATGTATTTTATGTCTGAATCTTTCATTCAAGAGATTTGTTCAAAAACTTTAGACGAATCAAGTCTTCGTCGTTTATTTCAAATAATTTTTTTACATAATGATTTTATTTAAATGAATACATATTTTTAAATAGACTCATTTATAACATTTTAGACATTTATAAATATACTTATTTATAACATTAAAATTTTGTCAGAAACTCAATTTTGTTTGGTTGTCTAATGTTTTGTTTTCAGAATCGAATACCCTTTCGTTTGATTGTTATATTATGTGCTTTGCAAAGTAATATTTTCTCACCGGTGAACGAGACGTGAGGTAATCTGACAGCACTGACGCGTCTCTCATCGTGTCGCTGGTTAGCCTCAGGTCTGCTGTGCATGTTCATGTGTTTTGGAGGAGGTTTGGCTTTGGAGAGTGATTTGCAAGGAGGGTGAGATCTTATGCTTTCAAGCTTGCTATTGCTAACATCTCCGAAATTGCCTACCCTGCCTTTAAATTTAGTGATAACACCAGGAGAGATATGGCAAGTTTTGTATGCACGGTCAAGCCCAAGGTATACTTTGTTTTTGTTTGCATACACTAGCATATGCATACAGTCAAACGTGTAGCCTTTCAAAGTATACTCCATTTGGTAGTGTGCGCAAACACAGGTGGTCAACACACGCACTCTAGAAAGCTTCATGTTTGTCCAGTGTTTGTCAGTGTTTTCTCCAGAAGTTATAATAAAAATGCTTTTGTACTCTTTTAAACTAAAGTTGTGGGAATCTCATGACTCTCTCACACATGCACTTGTCAATGCAGCTGTCTGTTCTTGGTGCAGTCTCTGCTATTTTGTTGTTGTTGTTGTTCCGTCTCTTTAGTTTTATTTTCCACTGTGAGACAATGGCCCGAGGCAGTGCTGCCACCTTGTGGAACAACTGATGTGACCCGTGCGACCCGGTTACCAAAATTGAATGGTGCGCGTACAGTACATGCATACTTTTCTGGTGACGGAATTAGCATCACATGCACTGTACGTGGATCGTCGCATTCATGTAACAACCCAAGTATATTTTGGAGTTTACAAAAAATATGGTGGTGCATGTTCAGTTTGTACGTACTGTTCTGATAATGACATTTTTGTTGCACGCATTGTACGCATACACTAGTGTACGTGTGAAAAATGAAGTATACTTTGGGATTTTGAATATAGCACACAAGTTGTGAATGGTTTCCACTTTGACTGTGGAAATGAGTGGATATGTCCTATTGTGTTTCATGAAAATGTTTCAAGAATATTGTTTTGCTACATGGCAGCGAGTAGACAGCATTTTTTATTTTGGGTGAACTGTCTTTTTGAGGAAATGCTGAAGTTGCACAAATGTACCGTGGGCAGTGCCGTCTTCCTCTTTCTCATGTTTATAAAGTCTATTTTTAACTGCTTCAATTTAACAATGAATTTATAATTTTGTTTGCCTGATTGTCTGTTTCACAAAATTGTTTTAATTCCCTATATATGTTTTTAAACATCCTAAATCATGAACAGTTTTGTATAGGCCTAGTTTGAGTTAGTTGTTTTGGCTGTGTTCACTCAGCGCCGCTCTGCTGACCTGTTTCCACAGGAAGATCTGTGTGCACTGTAAGTGTGTGCGGGAGGAGCATGTGGTGCGCTCTGTGCCCGGACAGCTGGAGAGGATGATGATGAAGCTGGTGTCAGACTTCCAGAGGCACTCCATATCCGACGACGACTCGGGCTGCGCCTCGGAAGAATACGCCTGGGTGCCGCCCGGGATCAAGCCTGAACAGGTGAGCAGGCAGCATTCAGAAGAATCTATACATACAATGACATTTTAGTAAAGTGTTCACTGATTGGAGAGTTTGCTCTGAATCAGCCAATCACAGCCTCTCTTGCACTCAGTCAAACAAGGCGGATGCTCTTTTCCGTACAATGAGACATAATGGTGGTTCACATGTCAAGCTTCACTAAGGACAAAACATGATGTTGGTTGCCTCGTGTAGTTTTGATATTTAGCATTGTCTTTTCCACATTTTATTTTATTCTGCCCAGTAACCACCCACTTGCACAGGAAGAGACTGTCACAGCGACCAGTCACAGTTTGTGTGTAGTTTTCGAAGCCAATGTCAAATTGTATTATAAGTGTGTATTTTTTCTTAGGTGTGTGCTTTTTTTATTGCATTTTTTCCCTATCACATTTTTAAGTAGATATCAATCGAAACCTTAAGTCCAGCTCACACTGTGTGATTTTGGCCACGATTTGGTCGTCTGAGACAAATTTTGAAAATCCTAAAAGATTCCTATAATCCTAGGCTAAAATCTGTAATCTTTGATCGCTGGTTTGACATGTTCACCGACAGCCGATTAATGGCGGTTGCCATCAAATTTGACCTCTGATGAAATTCTGTCAGTGTCAGAAGATTTGGTACACTGTCCTGCAGTGTGACGTCTCCTACGACGAACGTCAAACTGTCTTCGTGTTTCATAACAAGCCATTATCAGAATTAATGCTAGATTTCTAAAACCGCCATAAATTCCGGCGCTCCCATCCTCCGCTCACGGAATTCATATGATATGTTGCCTTTGCTATGCTACCATGGAAACTGTACTTTAAATCCTTTTAGCAGGCTCCTCCCCCTAGTGGGCGGTGTCAAGTGTCATATTACAAAATTCACTATAGTATTTTATAATCAACTTTTTCTAATCTTGACAAAACATCATTGGAAAGGTCTATTTTGACAGAAATGTATACCTGGGGGCTATTTTTGGTATGAAGCCTAAACAAAATCTCACTGGAACCTCAGTTTTTGTGATATCAACTTCAAATTTGGAACATAACTTAAATTAATTTTTAGCTTTGATTTTATAGCAATTTTGGATTCCAAAATATTTTGTAATGTATATATATAAAAAAAAAAAAAAAAACAGTACAACACATTTTCTTTACAGTAAACAAACTTCTATAACTTTTTTACGCTTTCATTTTTTAAATGCTTTTCACTTTCAATAATCTGCTGATTGTCTTCTTTAAAAAGAGGCCAACCTTAGGTCTGTATTCCAAAGCGTTCATGAATTTCATTTCATATGCATTTTCACGTCTACGTTCAGAAAAGGTGGGTGACAGTTAATTATCTGTGTTCATGTATGTACAGGTGTATCAGTACTTCAGCTGTATTCCAGAGGACAAGGTTCCATACGTCAACAGTCCAGGAGAACGCTATCGAATTAAACAGCTTCTACACCAGCTGCCGGCCCATGACAGCGAGGTAAAACTGCTTACATCCGGATCCCAAACCCACAGCTGTGAATCCTGAATCTATGAACCCTACAGCCTGGTCTTAGATTCTGATCTGAAATCAGAGATGAATTCTAGCTTATTTTTATAGTAGTAAGCAGTATGCATTGTTAATTTTTAAAACGAATTAAAAACAACAGTACAGTATGCTACATGATGTCAGGTGTACATTACTGTCACTTTTTATCAATTTAAAGACATTTAATATAAGAAAAGGTTTATTTTTCAAATAAATGCTGTTCTTTTGAACTTTGCTATTCATCAAAGAGGGGTGGGGGGGGGGGGGGGGTGAAGCAGCACAACTGTTTTCAACATTGATAATAACAAAGATTTTTTTGAGTATAAAATCATATTAGAATAATTTCTGAAGAATCATGTTACACTGAAGACTGGAGTAATGAAGCAGAAAATTCAGCTTTGATCACAGGAATAAATTACATTTTTAAATATATTAAAATACAAAGTAGTTCTTTTAAAATGTAATAATGTTTTGTAATATTACTTTTTATATTTTTCATGATGAGCGGACGAGGAAAAAAAACTTATCCAAATGCAATTATGTTGTATATTATGGTAGTAAAAAATAGAATACAATAAAGTAAAATAAAATAAAATAATGGACATAAAAATAGGCTTCATTTTCATTATGCAAAATATAATTTCTTAGGGTGCAATGTTTTTTGTTTTGTTTTTTCATGTTCAACATTTTTTCATGGATTTCACCATCCATATTCACCTGAATTCATTAATTACGTTGATAATGTTATGTTGCCAGTGTGTGTTGGTCTTGTGTGAGTTGTAACAGTACTGTAAATGTGTGTGTGTGTGTACAGCCTCAGTACTGTAACTCTCTGGATGAAGAAGAGAAGAAAGAATTGAGGTTATTCAGCCAGCAGAGGAAGAGAGAGAATCTGGGCCGTGGCAACGTACGACTGTTTCCCGTCACCATGACCGGAGCCATCTGTCAACAGGTAGAGAAACAGAGACACCACGGTGTGACAGTCTGCTGATCACATCAGCCCTGATACTACTTCTCCTCTGTTACGTCACCTTGAAATCACAACTCACTGCTTCACTGCCCTGCATACTTCTCCGAGTATCACTTCAGCTGAAGTATGGAGTGTGCATTGAGCTACTTGAGCTGAAGAGGCTCTCGTCTGGCATGTGGCTTCAGGAAACTTTTTGATATGCTGTGATCAATTCAAACTCCAGCCTGAGCACAGCCAAGACAGATATCATATGTACTAGATAAAAGCGCATACTTTCCATCCACCGCCTGCGATATTTCAAGGGTTCTGCCACATTTCAACACCCATAATGCACTCCAGCTGAAGAGTAGCTGCTAGGAGGGTGTGCGGTTTGTGTCATGTTGTGTTGATTTGTGTGAATACTCAAGTCTTTTTATGTCATCAAACACAGAAGTAACAGAATTAGTACATAATCTTTCTTTCATATTTATACTTAGAACGTTGTTAATTTTGGCTTTATTATAGCTGTTTATTATAGTGGCTTCGCTCTGCTAAATAACAAGACAGTGCTGGTAAAGAGTGCTAGACATGATGTGAAGCAGATTTACCCCCTTACTTGTGGTAAAATCACTGTAACACAAACTAGAATGGCTTAATACTTTTTTCAATGTTCAATGAATAATTACATTTATTGGTGATAAAATCAGGATAAACCTTTAAATACAAAAAATATTTATGACTCGTCCTGCACTTTGTTTAATAATAATATTATATTTCATTATTTTAATGTTACTAAATTATAGAAAAAATAAATCAAATAAAGAGATATATTACTGTAGTAATAATACTATTGTATTGTAAAAAAGTATGGAGTGTTTAAATATAATAATAATAATAATAATAATAATTTAAAATACAATTAATAATATTTTTATTATTTTATTTAAATTTCATTAAAATTAAATAAACTATAAATAATTTTGTACTATAAATAAAAAAGAATGATCTATTTAATAATAATAATAATAATAATAATAGTAGTAGTTTATAGTACAATTATTGTTATTTATTATTAATATCAATAATTGTACTATAGTGATATTTATTGATTTATTTAAATTTATTTTGGATAAAATAAAGAAATATTACTATAGTAATAGTAGCATTGTCTTGTAAAATAATATAAACATGTATTTAATAATAATATTAATACTTGCTTTATTTTACAGTCAATCAAATATTATTATAGAAATAATACTATTGTACTCAAAAACCTGTATTTAATAACATTTATTTTGTACAGTACAACAGTAAAATGTCAATACTAATATTTATGACTGTTTTCATTTTTTTGCTTCAAATGTTAAACCAAATAGCTTTTGTTATATTATTATTAAAAAACAAAACAATAAATAAGTAAAGCTGCAGTGATGAGGAGATTTCATGGGATCTTTCAGTGTTCTGCTTGTCTCTGTCTCATCCCAGCGGTCATGTGGGAGCCGCCAGCGCTTCCACCATGTAATTATGAGTTTGGAAACGTTCTAAATCTCTCTTCCTCTCTGTGTGTTGATCAGTGTGGCAGGCAGATCTGCGGCGGTGACATAGCGGTGTTTGCTTCACGAGCGGGTCACGGCTCCTGCTGGCATCCTCAGTGCTTCCAGTGCACTTCCTGTAACGAGCTGCTGGTGGATCTCATTTACTTCTATCAGGACGGACACATCTACTGCGGCCGGCACCACGCCGAGCATATCAAACCCCGCTGCCAGGCCTGCGACGAGGTGACCGCCGGACGTCCTCTCTATCCCTACAGTTTATTCCCATTTAATTCCATTTGTTGGTAGTTAAATTTGTTGGAGCCATGATTATCACACATGTGCAGGGGGACCCAGGTTCTAACTTACCAAAATAGAATTTGATCCCAGCCCTGCATCAATGAGTATTTAATAATAATTATTCTAATTATTTAAATACTAATGTGTATAGAACAGTGTTATTTTAGTGGCACTATTATAGTTTCTGTAAGTATTTTAAATTAGATTTTATTTTTATATTTTTTGTTTTTACGTTTTAGTCATTTTGTTTGCGTTTGTCATTTTTATTATACTTTTTAATTTCATTATTTCAACAAACTAAAAATGAGATTTTTTTATATTTTATTTCATGTAATGCTTATTTTATTTCAAGGGAAAAAAAGGTTTTTATATGGTTTTAGTTTTAAGTAACTATAATAACTCTGTTATACTAATGCTACTATACAATCCCATACTATGTTTTTTAAATAACCAAAACCGAAATCTCAGCCGTGCATCAATGAGTAATTATTATTATTATTATTTAAACTCTATTTATAATTATTAAATGTATCTATAAAAATTACAAAAAGTTTTTTAAAAAAAAGTTATTTTGGTCTCACTATTAGACCTTTTTTTAATTCTAATTAATTTTTCTGTTTAAATTTTAGTTTTTTTTTTTTTTGTTCTAAGCAAAAATGAGAAATGTTGCCTTGGCAACTAGCTGGGAAATTTTGTTTATATGGTTTTTGTTTTCAGTTAATGTTTAATGTTAAAAGTTAATGTTTCTTTTATTTACATAAAAATGTTTTATTTTTAGTTCACTAATTATCCTGCTGTACTAATAATACTATACAATCCTATACTATATTAAATGCACTAATAGAGTTCAGTCTGGCCCTGCATGATTCAAACACACATACTGTTGCTGTACATGTGACTTACGCAGTATCTTGCTCCTCCTGTGGTGATCAGATCATCTTTGCAGACGAGTGTACGGAGGCGGAGGGCCGGCACTGGCACATGAAGCACTTCTGCTGTTTCGAGTGTGAGACGGCGCTGGGCGGTCAGCGCTACATCATGAGAGAGAGCCGGCCGTACTGCTGCCACTGCTATGAGTCGCTGTACGCTGAATACTGCGACACCTGCGGAGAACATATCAGTGAGAGCAGACAACACTGCATACCAGCACTAGATTACATGGACATGACACACAGTGAGAGAGTGGGAAAAAAGATCAAAAGAACATTTAGAGTAAATACAACTAAAATATATAGCAGAATTTCTGAGACTGAACAAAAACATTTCATCTAAGGGAAAAAATTACATTGAATTTTGCATATTTATGAATATTTTATCTCCCACTTAAATAATAATATATATAATTTTTTTACAGCCATTTAAATTAAAGGCAATGCAACAAATACTACCATTATGTAGAAATATACATAACATAACATACATAATATACAGTGCCCTCCACTAATATGGGCACCCTTGGTAAATATGAGCAAAGGCGGCTGTGAAAATAAATCTGCATATTTATGCAGATTTATTTTCACAGCCGCCTTTGCTCATATTTTCCAAGGGTGCCAATATTAGTGGAGGGCACTGTACATTTTTGCATTACAATATTGAGAATTTAGGGGGAAATTTATTATTTATCATGAACTTATCATGAAATTTAAGTCTCATATTAAAGCCTCAACATTTTAATAATCTGTATTATGTAATGCCACCAGAACATCAGAAGCCACTATCATTTTAACGTTTGGGATCAGCAAGGCTTTTTTAAATAAATTATTTTTATTCAGCAAGGATGCATTAAATTTGTCAGAAGTTACAGTAAAGACTTCTATTCCCAAAAAATCTGTTCTTTTGAGCTTTTCAAAAAAAAAAAATCACTTTTTCCACAAAAATATGAAGCAGCACAACTGTCAACACTGATAATAATCAGAAATGTTTCTTGAGCAGCAAATCAGCATATTATTATGATTTCTGAAGGATTATGTGACACTGAAGACTGGAGTAATGATGCTGAAAATACAGCTCTGCATCACAGAAATAAATTACATTTTAAAATATATTCAAATAGAAATCTTTTTTTTAAAATTGGAATAATATTTCACGGTTTTACTGTATTTTTGATCAAACAAATCCAGGCTTGATGAGTATAAGACTTTCAAAAAAAAAAAAAAATGGCCTCAAACGTTTGAATGGTAATGTAAATAAACTACCATTTATTATTATTACTATTATTATTATTATTATTTTCTACAATACTACTTCATAGGCTTAAGTGTTATACTTTGCATTTATAAAACATTTATTTGTTGCGTTGCCCACTTGCCATACCATGAACACATTTCTTGATTGTTTTGACAAACTGAAGTTCTTTCTGTGTAAATGACAGCATTGCTGCAGATGCAGAAGCTTAACTAAAGCTCAGTTATTACAGAGACATGCTGTGCTTCCTGATTGAGATGTTACATGACTGAAGGGTTTGACCGTCTGCAGGTATAGACCAGGGTCAGATGACGTACGAGGGCCAGCACTGGCACGCATCCGAGGCATGTTTCAGCTGCGCCTGCTGTCGTCTCGCTCTGCTGGGCAGACCCTTCCTGCCTCGCGGTGGACTCATCTTCTGCTCCCGCTCCTGCTCACTCGGGGAGGACCCAGACAACTCCGACTCCTGCGATTCTGCCCTGCAGAGCAAACCAGTGTCACACAAGAGCATTCAAAACCAGCAGCGCACTTCCACACCACGGCCACAGGAGGGAACCAACGTCAGCGCAGCTAGCACAACAACAGCCAACGGGGGTCATTTTACACTGGACAGCAAAGGTACGTGTTATTATGTGTTTGTCTATGATACTTCACACATATGCAGTATTTTCTCAAAAAAAAATCAGGTGCATTTCACAAAAGCTAGCAAGAAATATTTTACCCCAAAGTCAAAAGAAAAACAAAATATTTAGCATTAAAAAAAGACTATTTTTAGTAATATTAAGAAATGTGACACTTTTCATGACAAGTAATAATATTTTCCCAAATATTCTCATTGTTGTAATATGTCTTAATGTTTTAATTTTTTAGTTTTGTTTTTAAATAATTATTAATCTTAATGATTAAGCACTTTTTCCTCACAGAATTCTCATTTTTAATTAAAAAAATTAAGAAAAGAGATATTCTTCAGATTAGAAAGTGCATTTGTAAATATACATAACAGTAGTATTTTTTTCTCTTTAAGTTGGAAAAAAAAATCTTGTAAATCTCATTAATATCAATGGTGATTAAACACAATTAAGCACTATTCCTCCCAAAATTATCATTACAGATAGATAGATAGATAGATGTTATTTTAATTGAAAAGTATAATTGTATGTATACATAATTTCAAAAGTTTCCAGACAAGATGATCAGTGTTTTGGTCCTAAAATAGCTTTGATTTTCTTCTTCATTATTATTATTATTTATACTATTATTAATAATTCCTTTTATTGAGCAAGGATGGATTACATTTATCAGTGTCAGTAAAGACTTTTATAACATTACAAAAGATTTATATTTCAAATAAAACACTTTTTCAAAGAATCCTGAAAAAAAAAGTTTCACAGTATTTCCACAAAATATGAAGTAGCAAAACATTAATAATATAAGAAATGTTTCTTGAGCAGCAAATCAGCATATTAGAATGATTTCTGAAGGATCATGTGACACTGAATGATGCTAAAAAATTCAGCTTTGCATCACAGGAATAAATTACATACAAGATTTAATACAACAGAAAACGATTATATTAAACTGTAATTTTATTTCACAATACATCTATTTTGTATCAAATAAATGCAGCCTTGGTGATCGTAAGAGACGACTTCTCTCAAAAAAACATTTTTAAAACATTACCAAAACATAACCAGTACAAATTCTTTGAGATTCACCTACGTGATCAGCAGCTGTAAAATGTCCTCCATGCATGTAATTGACACTGATCATATTCAGAAGAATCTCTAATTATCCACTTGTTCATTTTGCAGGTGTTCACACCTCTTTCCATCCTATACCGAATGGCCAACCACCAGCGTATGAACAAATACACACACAACACTCACAGCTCTGTCCAGCAGCCAATGACAGGACAGCATTCGTTTGCAAGGACCAATCAGGCATCAGCACACAGCAAGTGGATCCCCGGCCAGACAGTCTGGAGTTTACAGTGGAGCTGAACGGATACGCAGAATTCGGCCCTTTCCCCACGAGCTGCACGTCTAGAGGGACTTCCACTGCAAAGGATTGTGGGAACGTCAGTTGTACAGGTATGCTTGATTTTACAGAGTCAGATTCAGTGAAGCTATTTATCATATCTGAAGCTGTATTTCTTTCCTGGCTTCTTCTGTCATAGGAATTTCCTCTCAACTGGAGTCTTCAGATGCGTTTGATGATGTAAATGACTCCGACTCCTTCCCGCCTCCTCCGCCCCCTGTTTTCTTCGATCCGTCTGATTCGCCGACCCCTTCGGATTCTCCGGCCACTGTCACTGAAGCCGAGGACGTCCCTGCAGCACCGGTCCGCAGCAGCACCACCAGGGTCAGCTTCAGAGAGCCAATCAGCTGCAGTTATTCAGTGGAAGAGGAAGAGTGGGAGGAAGAGGAACGGGTGGAGATGGAGAGAAGAGAGGGAGAGGATGAGGAGCAGGAGGAAGATGGAGAGGAAGTTGAAGGAAGTTTGGGACACAGGTTGCGCTTCTGCACTGAAGTGCCATCTCAAATGGACCTGCTGGGTAAGATCATAATGCCCGCTAAAACAATGTGCTATTATTATAGGCTATTTAACGGCTTTTTAGCAGCATTCGAGCATTAAAATAGTAATGAAATAAACAACAATGGCACAAATGAAAAAGGGTCAAAAGTTTTGAATCATTAACACTTCAGGGAACACATTCACTATTAACTTAATTAATTCCTAGCTGCTGCTTATTAGTAGTAAGTAAGGTAGTTGTTGCAGTGGATGGTTAAGGGATGTAGTATATGGCCATGCAGAAAAAAACATTAATATGTGCTTTATAAATATTAATAAGCAGCCAATATGCTAGTACTATTGCATGCTAATAATCAACTAGTTAATAGTGATAATTGTTCCTAAACTAACGTTTTACCAGCTTATTTAATGTTTCTCACAGCATCACGGTTTCCACAAGAAAATATCAGGCAGAAAATAATTTTTTGAACAATGATAATGATAAGAATCATTATTAATAATTGAGCACCAAATCATAAAAGGGTGTCATAGAATGATTTCTGAAGGATCATGTGACACTGAAGACTGGAGTAATGATGCTGAAAATTCAGCTTTGATCACAGGAAAAAAATACATTTTACAATATATTTAAATAGAAACAGTCTTTTAACTTGGAAAAATATTTCACAATATTACTGTATTTTTGTTCAAATAAATGCAGCCTTGGTGAGCATAAAATACTTCTTTCAGAATATATATATACTCATATGTGTGCACAGCTAGAGAAAACAAGATTTGTATAAGTCCTTTGAATCAAACTTTTATGTAAGAAAAATGATTTAAGAAATAGGGAAAATAAATACAAATAACTTCAAACCAACATTTGGTCCCAATCTGACCATCTTAGGAGTTTCTGAAGGTTTAGCATCATCTTTCACATTTGTTAGAAAAGAACAAAAATTCATAGCCATTTCATTTGTCATACCCAACAAAGTGGTCTGAATATTTTCTACCCTATTTATGGAAAGTGTAAAAAAATTAAATAAATTATATTTAAAAATAAAATCTTTAAAGGAACACTCCACTTTTTTTGGAAATAGGCTCATTTTCCAAGTCCCCAAGAGTTAAAAAGTTGAGTTTTACCGTTTTTGAATCCATTCAGTCGATCTCCGGGTCTGGCGGTAGCACTTTTAGCTTAGCTTAGCATAGTTCATTGAATCAGATTAGACCATTAGCATCGCGCTCAAAAATGACCAAAGAGTTTTGATAATTTTTCTATTTAAAGCTTGACTCTTCTGTAGTTACATCGTGTACTAAGACTGACGGAAAATGAAAAGTTGTGATTTTCTAGGCTGATATGGCTAGGAACTATACTCTCATTCCGGCGTAATAATCAAGAACTTTGCTGCTGTACCATGAGTGCAGCAGGCGCAGTGATATTACGCAGCGCCTGAAAGTAGTCCCCAGCTCAGTAGCCTATGATATAGCTGGGGACTACTTTCAGGCGCTGCGTCATATCACTGCGCCTGCTGCACTCATGGTACGGCAGCAGAGCTCCTTGATTACGCCAGAATGAGAGTATAGTTCCTAGCCATATCAGCCTAGAAAATCACAACTTTTCATTTTCCGTCTTATACACGATGTAACTACAGAAGAGTCAAGCTTTAAATAGGAAAATCTCTTTGGTCATTTTTGATGACCAAATGCTAATGGTCTAATCCGATTCAATGAACTATGCTAAGCTAAGCTAAAAGTGCTACCGCCAGACCCAGAGATCGGCTGAATGGATTCAAAAACGGTAAATCTCAACTTTTTAACTCTAGGGGAGGTGTAAAATGAGCCTATTTCCAAAAAAAGTGGAGTGTTCCTTTAAAATAAAATCATAAAATACCTGATGAGGTTGTGTTGGAAATGTTGGGTTTCCCAAACGGGGGTTTGTGAGGGAACGGCACAGGGTTTATAAAGCGAATAATTAATTCAGTAGAACATAATTTTAAAATAAACCAATGGGGCTTATCATACTGTGATTATACAGTCATGTGTTATTTTAGGAAAGACACCGTTGTTTAACATTACAACGAAGCTGTTGTTGTTTAGAATCTGTTCGAATCTGAAGCAGTTTTAGTCACACATTTCAGTGTTTGATTTTTTTATTTTTTTTATTCAAATTCTGGTTTGGACAGATGGATTGAGTCGTGATGAGACCAGACTGAAACCAGTGAACCAAAACAAGAAATTCAAGTAGTTTATCATGTCATGATTGCTTCAGGGTATAGTTCACCCAAACAATCCCAATTCTGTCAGCGTTCACTCACCCTACAAACATGTATGACTGACTTTCTTCTGTAGAACTGTAGGTGAATTTCAGAGGAATATTATCACATATTTTCTATATAATGAGTGAACTAAGACTAGGGCTGCACAATAATGGTTAAACTCAAAAAATATAATAATTATTAATCAAACGCAATTACGGTCATAGTTTGGTTTGTTTTTTTTTTTTTTTTCATCAGAATTAATACACTTTCATACATTTTTTTAAATACACTTTCACATAAGCATACTTAGCAGACTTAGCACATGCTCACAGATTTAATCAGCAAACAGTGTGAAACAAAACAGACTGACTGTATGACACTTTTATCTGAGTGGAATATCTCAATAGAGACTGCAAATTTGCCTGTGTTTTAAGCTCATCAGCACTTTTTCCATAATGTAGAGAGAACGTGTGCATGGTTGCCAGGTTGGGAAGATTAAGTAGAAAATGTATCCATTTTAACTCCTGACATCTGGCAACCATGACCATGAAAGCTTGCGGGGGCTCGTTACCAATCTAAGATGATGCAACGGCCAAATGAATCAAACGTTTTTGGGATAAATATCCTGCGGGCAAATATCGCAGACGATTATGCTTAATAAATTGCGAGAAGCAGAAATCCTGATCACGATAAGAATAAGATTTATCGTGCAGCCCTAACTGTGGGACTCTGGTTGTCAAGCTTTAAAAAACGATTCAAAAACACTATAAAGGTTTCAAAAAAGTTATGAAGTCTTTGTGTGAAGACTAATATTTAAGTCAGTATTCACTGATAATCATTTAAACCAGCGAGCTAATGAACTGGATCAGCCCGTTTCATGATCTCTCAGACTGGTTTTGTGCACTGGATCAGCAGATTCACAGAAAAGATCTGACTCAAAATAATGATTTCTTCATGAATCATGAAAAAGTCGTGAGATTTGTAGTGAGGGTGAGTTAAATGATGACAAACATTCATTTTTGGGTGAACCATTCACAAGTTATACACACACACACACACACACACACACACACAAAACTGGTTCTTCAGCGGTTCTTTGTGGTAGTTGAGGTGCTATATAGCACCATCTTTAAAGATATAGGTACTATGTAGCACTTAAAGTGTTCCCCTATGATTACGAGCCAAAGAACCACTTTTAGTGCTATTTAGCACCATTTTTTTTTTAGAGTGAATGTTGTTATGACTTACATCGATCGAAATCTCATTTGATCATGTTTCCTTCAGATGGGTCGTACCAGCACAGTTTCCGTCAAGGAAGCGGTGGACACCATCCCACGGAGAAGCGGCTCAGACGCTCCCGGGGTTCACGAAGCGACAGACCTCGTCTGGAAACCCTGGAATGCAGGGTAGGAGACCGCAGGCGGTCCAACAGCGTCCTGGACGGCAGCCTTACCCTGCACTCCACCCGCTACCGGCACGAAGACTCCTGCTCCACCTGCTCCTCTTCCTCAGACTCCGGGGAGGAAGGCTTCTTTCTGGGCCAGCGCATTCCTCTGCCGCCACAGCTGACGGGTGAAGAGAGAGCAGCAGAGGGACAGACAGAGGACGAGGACAAGAGCCGAAGGGGAAGCTTCAGGAGAAGGACACAGAGTCTCAGTAGAAAAGACAAGGACAAGAACTGCATACTGTCCTGAGACCAAGACGTGCGTCAAGACTCTCTGAACCAGCAAGCTGCTCAGTCAAGATCAAAGTTGATGAGTGACATTTTGTATGATAAAAATAGAAACTCTTTTACATTCTATGCATCACCTCTATATTTTTATAGAGGTGATATATTATCCAACATCAGTTTCAGTATCAGGGTGCTTAGTCCAATTTTCTGGCATTATTATTCAGGCCGAGGAACATTTCTATTCCAAATTTTGTTTGTTACAGGAAAAGTTATTGTGCCGAATATTTGTATTTCACACAATAAATTCACTCCAATTTTGGCATGCTGTTCTGTATGGAAGCTTGTTTCCACCACTGAATAAACAAAATGGTAATTGCGACTTTTCTCTCACAATTCTGACTTTTTATCTCGCAATTGCTAGTTTGCGTCTTGCAATTGTGATTATTTCTAGGAATTATGAGATATAAACTCGCAATTGCAAGTTATAAAATCAGAATTACATGATACATAGTCATATTTGCGTGTTAAAGTCAGAATTGAAAAAAAATCTGAATTGGGAGGGAAAAAAAGTCATTTGTGCAATATAAACTTGCAATTGTGGAAAAAGTCAGTATTGTGAGTTTATATCTTTATTTCTTGCAATTGTGAGTTTATATCCTGCAATTCTGACTTTATAACGACTTCTCTCGTAATTCTGAGAAAAAAGGCAGAATTGTGTGACAAAGTCACAATTACCTTTTTTAATTTTTTTATTCAGCGCTGGAAACAGGCTTTCATAGTTTAGAACAATACGTCAGATGAATGCATGAAGATGCAATTTCACTCATAGTACGTGGTGCTTACAAGCAAGCAGAATTACTCCAGCACAAAAAAAAACAACTTTCCGTTACCTTTTCATTCCAGTGACATTTGCTTGGAAATCAAAACATTATTCACATGTTTTCTAACAGCCGTTCAGATTTTTGTATTTATATTGTTTATCAAACAACACAAAGACAAGAAAGCCGCTTCTGGATTCTCACTGTTGCTTAGAAAAAGCTGCTTAGTATATTCGTGAGCACCACCAAGTTTTAGCTTCATGTGACAGCAGCGACTTTGGGCATGTGACAAAAAGTTTGAATGTTATTGGTTGCATATAAGGAATATAACCATACTGCAGCGCAGTATGCATTGTTTCATGAATGCAACACTAAATGTTTGCAACAGTAATGTGATGCTGTGTTGTCATATGGCTTCATAAAAATAGTCATCTTATGTTTTTAAATCTAATTGTGTTAAAATGTCTTTGCCGATCAAATAATGAAATAAGGCATTAAAAATCACAGATGTGCAATTACATTGAAAGTGTGTGGTCAAATCAAGCACATTGCATTGTGGGATGAATTACCCAGTGTTTGCCCTACTAAATACTGCACGTTTTGTCAAATATAGACAAATGTATGACAAATATCCCATGCCTAAGGAAAATATTAATTGTATGAACAGTATACAATTGTTGTATGCTATTCTCACAGCCTGTGTGTTGGTGAAAGATCATTCCATTTATTCAGCAAAACCAGTTAAAAAATCATAGAAATTAGCTGTTGTTCTATTCAGTGTTGGGGAAAGTTACTTTTAAAAGTAATGTATTACAATATTGCATTAGTCCTTTAAAAAAGTAACTAATAGCGTTTTTACTTTTTATGGAAAGTAATGCGTTACTTTTGCATCACTTTTTCTCATCTGTTCTGGGCTTGCTTGTTTGTTTGTTTTTAATATAAAAAGTTATATTTTTAGCAAATGTAAAAGCCCTTTCACACCAAAAGTGAAATGAATAAGTCTCAGGCTGAAGAAAATAATTGAATTATTGCAGGTTTGTCATATTCTGAGTTTGTATTTAACTGCATTTATCCATTTTGAGGAACACTGAATCTGTTTCTGTGTGCGTGAGATGAGTAAATGCATGTTCACATTTAGTCTAGAACTAGAGTAACATCACATTCACACAGCACACACAACACCTCTTACTCCTGATCTCTCTCAACATGGGGACAGCAGAGCTGTCAGTCAGTAAATGGGAAGACAATATTTATTTGAAAAAAGTAACAAATATTTTCATGTAAATTAAAAAGTAATGCATTACTTTAGTACTTACTTGCAAAAATAAAACCTATTACGTAACTCGCATTACCTCCAACGCTGGTTATATTTCTAAAATGTGTAGTCCCTTAAGTTACCACATCTGCTAAAGCCGTAGAACAAGTTAAAAAGTGCTCAATCTAAAACAAACTAATTTAACAAGTGAATAGTCGTTGCTTGTTTGACTGGTTTTGAGAGAGCTGTGTAATTTGCACTTGCTTAAGGTTTAACTACATGTGAAACTTATTGAAATGCAAACACAATGTTGTGGAGTTATTGTATTTGAGCATGTACTAGAAACACAAGTCAACAAACTGTACAGCAAAAAGTCATAAGTCTACTACAGGCCATATCAGAACAGAATGTGGAAAAATATAGTCTTTATCTCCTCATCAACTGTATTATATGTAAATATTGGCATTTCAAACATCTCTGTGTAAATGAGTTTAAATAAAGACACATGGCTTTCACTTTGTGTTTTGCAAAACAGAGTTAAAAGGATTGTATGTTAGAATTGTATATTTATAAACAACATGGTGATGGTTTTATATTCTTGACAAAATGCTTTCTGGCATAATATAATTTTAGAAGCTTAAAAGTTATCTTTTTGAATGAGAAAAATAAAACACTTGATCCTAAATATGTCCATATATTTTTTGAATGTTAAAGTACATTATTAAGGTACTAAGCAAAAATGACAATTACACTCACACCCTGTTTTATCATGCAAATTTAGCTATAAATAGTCTAAGTATCACTCTGCAAATCAGAAATAACTACACTGTGTTTTTCTTCATTATCCTAGTTCTGTGGTTCTGAAAAAGATTAATTTATTGTCTAATATATTGTCTTCTCAAAGATAATTGACTATCATCTAATTTGCTGTCAAACAGCTCGTCTCTTCTCTACATACAGCGACACTTAGAGATTCCACACAAAAGATGGCATGAGAATTTTCTCAAGGCAAAAGTTGCTTTTTTTCTTCAGAGATCAGGTGACTCAAAGGGCATATGGGACATACTTCCTGGAGTGAGAATGACTTTCTGATTGGATGGGACAACAAAAAGCATAGGAGGAGTGTTTGAGGAGAGAGTCAAACCGGTCTGGCAAGTTTTACTTTCTCCTTAACACAAACGCATGCGTGCACCATCTGCCTTGCTTTCTTTCTGCTCTCTGACACACAAAAGACATTACTGACTGAATCCTGACTCTGTCTCACCTGACTCAACTTTAGAGTTAAAGGGGAAACCGGTGCTGAGTTTCCTGAAACAGTCGCAGGTATGTTTGGCTGTGTGTGTATTGTCTGCGTATGTGTCTCAATGTGATCTATACATTTAAACAATGTGACTAACATGCAGTATACTTTACTACATTCTGTTATCTACATTCCATCTCGTTCTAATTCCCCGTAACTGTTGTTTTGGTTCTAGACACAATCCTGGATCATGTAGAGACATGACTGTCCCTGGAATCTGTAAGTGAAACCTTGTGTTCCATTTATTCTTGTTGACCTTATTTATTTTCTTGCCTTAAGGGGTCAATTTCAT
The DNA here is from genome assembly GCA_027422415.1 of Schizothorax lantsangensis. NCBI lineage: Eukaryota > Metazoa > Chordata > Actinopteri > Cypriniformes > Cyprinidae > Schizothorax > Schizothorax lantsangensis. Next base: position 27,467,066 of record CM049851.1, read on the forward strand.
ATTTACTTCATCTTGAATTATAACCTCATTGTTGTGTTTACAACAGGTATATAGAAATATATATAAAGGGAGAGTGAGGTTAGAAAGATTGATTGATTGAAGGAGACAACTGGAGAGCAGAGAGGATGAAAGAGGAATAATGTACGGATTGTAAAAGACAGGAAAGGACAGTACACGTCCACGGCGCACTTTAACCTTAGGTGGAGTGCTGGCTGTTACGTTAAAGGAATGATAAACATTTAGACAATGAGCTGGTATATCATTGGCCATACTTTGCTAAGTGAAAGTATCTTAAGTCCATTGATAAAAGCAGCACAGCTGTCATTTATTAACAACACTGGACAAAAATCCAGTATGAAACATCACAAAGTCCCTTGAGTTAACCAGTGACTTCAGTGTCACATTTCTCGGTAAGGTCACATTCCTAAGTGGGCATGTAATTGTCACAATCTTGGACAAATGTTTCCATATCAATCATGTTGGTTTGCTAAATGGAAGAGCACTGAAATAAGCTTTCGGTGTGATTTACAGTTATTTTAGGAAGTGTTCAAGTAATAATTCCTTTAAAAATCAATTAAGTGAATGTTAGTTTCATCGATGTTCTAGAAGAAAGTGGTAGCCTTTTAGCCACTGCTAATGGAGTCTTCTGAGAATGGCTTCATAATGGTTTCAAGCCATCCTGCAACATACATCAACAGCCTAAAGAGCTCATAAGTGGCGTTTGCTAAAGCAAGTATCACTATTATTAATGCTCGTATCACTATTATTAATGCTCATACTTAGGAACAAACCTCTAACCCCAAGTGTTTATTTTTTTGGAAGCATAACATGTCCTGCACTATATGGTCACGAAAGACTCAAATTGTTCAGCTTGCTGATGAGAGTTGTGCTATCACGTTTGTAAGCGATTAAAATAATTTTAAGTAGCAGACAATGAAACTGATGAAAGAAAATCCCATTATTTAAGGAAAGGCCTGTGAAATCTGTGTGATAAACAGTTTACAATCATACCGTACTAAATTGCATTTTACTGGAATGCTACTGATGCTGTTTCTTGTCAGGCATATGCTGGAAAAGTGCTTATCAGCTTGTGACGTATCATATCCTGTATCTCGTTCCAAAGCTTTAGTCCGTTTCAAGTGCGGATAGTATCTCAACGGCTGTTTATGACCACTATTCATATACTGCACACCTTTAAAGGGATAGTTCACCCAAAAATTAAAATTACCCCATGATTTTCTCACCCTCAAGCCATTCTAGGTGTATATGACGTTCTTATTTCAGACAAATACAATCTGAGTTATATTAAGAAATGTCCTGGCACTTCCAAGCTTTATAATGGCAGTGAATAGCTGTTGAGATTTTGAAGTCCAAAAAAGTGCATCCATCCATCATAAAAAGTGCTCCACACGGCTCCGGGGGTTAATAAATAATGCATTTGTGTAAAAAAAATATCCATATTTAAAACTTCACAAACTGTAATCTCTTGCTTCCACTAACCGTCGTACGCACATTCATGAAAGAGTGGCATTCCAGCAGATATTTTTCTTACACAAAACGCATTGATTCGCTTCAGGAGGCCTTTATTAACTCCCCAGAGCCGTGTGGAGCACTTTTTATAATGGATGGATGCACTTCAATTGGACTATTGACTATCAACACCCATTCATTATAAAGCTTGGAAGAGCCAGGACATTTTTTATAATATAACTCTGATTGTATTTTCTGAAAGAAGAAAGTCACATACACCTAGGATGGCCTGAGGGTCAAGGGGTAATTTTCATTTTTGGGCGAACTATTTCTTTAAGGTAAGACTTTAAAAACCTCACCGTGTACATTCTTTGGGCTCACAGCATCCCAGACACCAATATTTTAAATTATTATAAATAAATAAAAATCACTGTCTGGACAAATTATATTTTGCTATAGAGCTAAAAAAAAAAGTGTAGGACCATGATTTTTCAGTAGTATTACAGCACACTGTGGGTGTATATTAGCACTTATTGGAAGGAGCATTTGGACCCCGAAACTGTGATGCACAACAGAGATAGTTCACCAAAAAATAAAAATTCTGTCATCATTCATGCAATCTCAAGTTGTTACAAACCTGTATGACTTTCTTTTTTCTGTTGAGCACAAAAGAAGATATTTTGAAGAATGTGGAAAAAAATATGGAAATCAATGAGGACCAGAAACTGTTTGGTTACCCACATTCTTCAAAATATCTTCTTTAGCAACACTTAGCCACAACAAACCCAGCCACATTCTAAAAACCCAACGCTCATTGCAATGCACTGGCAACCACAGACAAACAACGGCCTAACATTGTGGTTGGTGACTTGCGCAGGCAAGCACCACTCATAATTTCTTCAGCAAATGAAAAAAAAAATCTACTTATTAATGCAAAGTCATTTAAACGGCGAGTGCATAGAAGAGTAAACTGTCTAGCTGCAATTGTCTGTTTGTCATAATTATTTCTGTTCCCCCAGGTATTAAAACGTGACTCCAGTGTCTCCAATGCATTAATGCGGAAGTATACTCTGCCTGTAAGTCCATTAATCTACTTCCAAGCAAACAAGAGCAGAAAAAAAGAGAAACAGCTGAAGTTTTTCATTTCCAAGGATGTCAACTGACACTCTCCAGCCATCTTCACGGAGAATAATAAGGCTGGCTATAACTCCTGGCACTCCAAGTTGCAACCAAGAGTCCAGTTGTCCAGTCAAATCATCTCCAGGCATACGCAAACCAAGCGCAGTGGAACGTTTGGAAGCAGACAAGGCCAAGTACGTCAAGAGCCAACAGGTGGCTTTGAAGAAGCAGCAGCCAGTTATTTGTCCATCCAACAACAGCCAAAGTTGGACAAGGTGCTCAACAGCCATCAAGGAAAATCCCTGCAAGACCTACAAAGTCTGAGACGCCACCTCTTAACCTGGAACATCTTTGCAAGCTGATTGATGGAGTCAGCGATGCCACCGTTCCAGTCGTATCTACACAACCCAACAACAAAGAGAAAGATGCTACAGATCCATGCAAGGCCAACCTCTCCAACAGTGGAAGAAACTTCTCTGGGCTTGACTTCAGCAAGTCAAGGAAAAGCTCCAGTAGAAGCCTCAGGAGCGAGTGGATGTCCTACCACGACAGTGCGGAGAGTCGACGTCAGGCCGCAGTTACCTCAGATGAGGATGGTTGGTAGACCACAGCTACAGAACCGGCCACTGGTGCAAAAGACCACACCTCAGGTCCCAATACAACTTCTGCGCTTGCTTAGACCGTACACACAAAGAAATCAGCAGCCAATTGATTTCAAAAGGCTCCATAATGCCACACAAACAAATGTCACCCGAGGACCTATTAAACCACCAAACTGTGCTGCACAAACCTCACCTTCTTCCAAATCCCCAACTAGCCCACCTCTTCCTCTCTCCATAAAACCAATCACAGAACCATTATCGTGTCCCTCTCCAACCCCACTTACTCCAAACTCCATTGCTTCACTCAAAAATGACTTTCAGTCCCCAACATCTCCAGCCATCACTCGCCACTCCTCAACAAGCTCCAGGAAGCGTCCTTCCCTGACGCGCTCAAAATCTGACGTCAGCGACTGCTTTTCACGAGCAGGAGCAGAACTTGAGCGCTTCTTTAATTATTGTGGCCTTGACCCATCAGATTTAGAGGAGCTAGCGAGACCGGGTTCTGACATTGTGTCCGTTTCACGTCTACGTAGCGCCAGTGCACCGGCATCCGAGCGTTCGGCTGAGGGTGAAGATGAGGAAGAAGAAGCAGCAAAAGATGAACGTCCTGTTTACGGTGTGTCGGTCATTGAGAGAAATGCTCGAGTGATTAAATGGCTTTATGGGATGCGCCAGGCCAAAGAGAGTCCCAAAGTGGCCGATATGTAACAGACAACAAGGGACTAACAAACAACCACTATTCAGACTGAAATCAAATACAAAATATGTTGTACAAAATGCTTACTTCCCCATTCAGTATTTTGTCTCTCATCTGTATATTTTAAAGTTGTCTTGTTAAAACTGCTGTGCGTGTGTCATATATAATAGCTTATGCTTGTAGCCACCTGTGTTCTCAAACAATAACCAAGCATACATAGTTGCATGGTTATGATGACCACCAATAAACTCTTAAACACAATGCATTTGTTGCATTGTTGTCTTTTCAGAAATGATAGGCTATACTTGACAGGCCAAATCAAACAATGGCAGATTTTTGATGCATGCAAAGGTACTTGCGTCATCCAAAAAATTATTTGTTTTACTGTTTACCTTATTGCAGCTAAGTTTTAATGTTTGTTTTAAAATCTTCTATCTTGTATCATGCATTGGCAAAAATAATATGTGAATATTTTTAATGTTTGTCAATGTGTTAAAACTCGTTGGTTCACTCAATCGCATCAGATCTTTATTATTAGACAGAAGGGGTAGACTTTGATGTTTTGGTAACATTTGGTACATTGAACGCAATGGTACACAGCATGCTCCATGTATAATTTGTGCAGACATGAGCAGATTAATCTGGTAAGGGGTCTGTCATCAAATGGCAGTCCAAAAACCAGTGATATGTTGTACTGACAAAAATGCCGCTTTAGCAAACTGCTCTTAAAAAGAATGGTAATAAAAATGAATTTACCCCAGAGCAGTTTGGACTGTTAAAAAAAGAACAGTTGCTTGAATTGGGGTGGCGTCAAAACTGGTGTTTCCTCTGGCATAAAAATAGCATTTAAAAGAATACAGTATTTGAAGGTCACAAGTTTTTTTCTGTTTTCACTTAATCATGACTTCCTGTTATTATGGCCAGGAAAACCATGGGGGATGTAGTTACTTTTTTAGACCACGGTTTTAACCTTGCTACTGTATATTTCCATCAAAGTTGTGGAAACACTAGCCTTCTCTTGTGCCCAACCCGTATATATTTTGTGGATGGCACAAGCATCCAGCTCATGGGTCACGCTTTCTCAGGAGAGAAACTGAGAAGCTTTGGTTCCTGTAGACCTGACTATAGCTAAATTACTTTAAATTGTAGCATGACAAACTACAGTATCAAAGTTGCTTCTCCAACATTGAATGTGAACATTGAACATTGAGCATGTGTCCAAAATACTGTAAATCGCTCTCTCTGTAATGTGCACAATAATGGTTGCAAATTTTGCAAATTTTGAATAAATCACTTTAAAACAAATTTGCTAAAAAATTGCAGAATATACAATGGGATGGGACATCAGAATGGGACAAGAACCTTCTTGATATACTGAAATTCTGACAAGGTTTTTTGTCTCTAACTAAAACACTCTCTCCAAATGAAATCTATAATCCAACAAAGGAAAGGTTATAATAAAAAAAATGATTAATTAAAAAATAAATCCGTGTTGTTCTATAAATGGTGTTGACTCTGTAAAAGTAGTCCCTATGTGACTGACAGCAGCTCTAGTTACAGTGTGCTGTTCCTGTGGGAGGATCAGTGAAATCAGGGTTCAGCTGGACTAGTTTCACTGCTTTCACTGCTCTTAGTATTCAACAGGCACTAGTGAAACCAGCAGAATGAGCAAATTACGGTAGATTCGGTTATGACTAAAGACTGAGAAAACAGACCACCAAAGACCAATCAGGCAAAGACCAATCACGCTGACTGACCACAATATGCCAACTGCTACAACACGGCCGGATAAAGAACAGTGTTTTCACCTGTATCAATGATGAACACGGCAACAGAGAAAGACAACAGACCTCTGTAAGTTCTTCTTAAAGTGTTTTGTAACATACATACAGAGCATAACTTTTGTATGCGTTTTCATTTTTAAGAGGCCGACGTCTCTGTCTTTGTTGCTCTTTCTGTGTCTTCACAATAAGGTAAGGCTTCCCCTTTCCAGAAAGCTGTGTTATACATATATAAATAACGATTTATATAAATACATCCAAAAAAGCCAGTGCAGCCAAAGTGACATCAGCCCCCCTCCAAAAAAACGAGGTCATTTCAGAGACTGAGCAACTTACATTTTGATTAAATATTATGGAATATGGAATAATCAAGGAGGCTTATAATATCTGGAAAAAGATACGAAAGATGGAAAAATGTAAGCCTATATATTTAACACTTTTTGAGCCTCCAAAAAGAACAGGGAATTGCCAAAACATCTACTATAATATAATGAAACATTTGTTTAATTGTCATTAAAATTGCTCATTTTGAATGACCATCTTTTTAGGATTTATATATTTCAAGGAAAGTGTAGTTGCACTTTTCACTTAAAGACCAGAAAAAAGCATATGCAAACAAATCCATTTTGATTTCATGTGAACTGTAACTGCCTTGACTACTAAAGTTATGTCTGAGATTTTTTGCATAGAAGCATTTTATCTCAGCAATCTTATCGCTGAAGTGGAAAATATCCCGTATGCGTTCCCTTATTTACCCTCATTTCTCTGTTTTGCTCTTGTTTGGTATGCAGATGGAGGCTTTTTCAGTATCTTTGATTCTGTTCATCAGTCATGCCTGGGATGCCGTGACTGATCCCGTTGTTGGGTATCTAGTGAGCAGGAGTAGCTGGACCCAAATCGGCAGGCTCCTTTCATGGTGGGTGGTAAGAGTTTGTGACATAAATGATATAGCATTTTTAAAATAAAATAGTACTTATTAAAATCATATCATTACAAAAAAAATACTATTTTCTGTTTAATGAGATCCTGATAAACCGCTCTTTTAAACAAATTCTGTTCGATTTGGGAACAAATTGCTTAGACCAGTTTTATGAACTTATTCAATGGATTCATTAATAATATCCATGAAGGAATATATGCGTGTGTGTATTGTGTGGTATATTACCCTGGTATTAAATTACACTGGAGTGACTGTAAATTTGTAAATCTGTTCTGACTTCCATTATATTCATTTTCTATTTTGGAAAGTAATTAATTAATTTATTTATTTTTATGGAGTAAATAGGGATGCAAAAGTAATTGCTACAATCTCCCATTCATCTTTATAAAAGTTTACCCTGTTAAAGTTTACTTGTGTTCCAAGTGTGAAAAGAGTCCTTTTACAACTTTACAAATAAATAAATAAAAAATCAAGCTTGCCATTTATGCTATCTAGCCTCTGCACTATAAGTGCATTACTGTAAGCACATTTCCTGTTTGTTTTTACACACTGACATTCGATGATTCTAACGTGAAGTGCATGTTGTGAAAAACGAGTTTCCCACACTTGCAAGAAATCAGAAAAGTAGTTTAGGCTGCTTTACCCTGCTTGACATGACTCAAGGGCTGTGCTGTCAATGCCATTGGCCATTCTCGCTTCATCGCCATTCATCTTCCTTTGGTTCATACCCCACAATGCCGTGAGTTCAGCTTTCAGTGTGCCCTGGTACCTAACCATCAGCTGTCTTTTCGAGACCTTCATGAGTGTATGACTTCCTTCTTTTATTCTCTCAATCACTAACACATGACCTGTCCTTTCTCCATGTGATGCTTTTTATGTAATAGCCAAATTAGCTGGCTTCCATTAGCGGCACTCTAGTGTTCATTATTGAGGTCGAATGGCTGTTACATCACACAGCTCCCCCACACGTCTTTCATGTGCTGACTCCTTCAAAGTGAACGTTCTGCTCCCTGCAGTGCTACAGTGTTCCATACACATCCCTCAACATGTTTCTGGGAGGAGATCAACGAGACAGAGACTCTGCCACCGCTTACAGTGAGAACACTTCAATCGTCAGCTTTAAATAGTCATCATTTTCTTATTATTTCAAACCTGGCGTTTCCCCATTGAACAATGAGAAATTCTAAGGAAAGAGCAGTCAGAACATGCTTCACATATTCATCTGTGTTCCACAGAAGAATTACAGAAACTCATACAGGTTTGAAACAACATGAGAGTTGTCTTTTTACTATTTTATCCAATGTTTGTTTGTGCTAAGCATTTTTATGCCTCTTAGAATATTGTGTTGCTATCTTACTGAATGTAAAACATTGTTGCATTGTTACTGTTAACTAAAACTTATTTAAAATGTATTTTACTAATTGAGATAAAGTTGAAATCAATTAAAATATAAATATTACATGAAAAAGTTCAATAAAAAAAAAAAACTTTCCGAAAAATTAGCTACATTGTCAACTAACTGAAATAAGTATTATTTGAAGTACTAAAATTACTAAAACTAAAACTAGAATAAAAATAAAATAAAGCTAAAATAAAGTAAAAACTAATAAAAAAAGTCAAATGCATATCAAAATTATTAATTAAAGGGGATAGTTCACCCCCCAAAAATTCTGTCATTAATTCAAATTTATGGTTCAACCGTAATTTTACGAAGCTACGAGAATACTTTTTGTGCACAAAGAAAACAAAAATAACGTAAACAACGTATGCTGTTCTGTGTCAGCTGCGCCACGCTGGTTACCTTGTTTGTGCTTTGATCTGAACGTAAACAACGTATCCGCGTACATACGTTGTTTATGTATGTGATACTCTCCAAAATGGCACTATAGGGTGAAGCAGAGGAGACGAATTGTTGAATAAAGTCGTTATTTTTTATTTCTTTGCACACAAAAAGTATTCTCGTAGCTTCGTAAAATTACGGTTGAACCACTGATGTCACATGGATTATTTTAACGATCTCCTCGCTACCTTTCTGAGCCTTGATCATGTAAGGACCCTTGCTGTCTATGAGAGGGTCAGAGAGCTCTTGGAATGCATCAAAAATATCTTAATTTGTGTTCCGAATAGAACTGAATGAATGAACAGAGGTCTTGCAGGTTTGGAACAACATGAGGGTGAGTAATTATAACAGAATTTTCATTTTTGGGTGAACTATCCCTTTAAAATTTAAAATGACAATAAAAAAAGAACTAATTCAAAATATTATGAATAAATACTGCAGTTGTATATAATGATACTAAGGCAACACTGCTCTGTTGGAAACAATTGTCAAGTCTTCTAACCCGGTGTCGTGAACAAATTGCTCCATCTAGCAATTGCATCGGTCGAAAGATCTTTTAATATGTTCTCTATCTAGTGCCTGATCAGAAAAAAACTACAAAGTCAATGTATGATGATTTTAACTATGTAATTATGACCAATAATTTATTTTGAAATTATATACTATTACATATAATTACAAAGCAATTGAATGTGAATTTAAATATTTATTCTTCTTATTTAGTTAGCATACTGCTAGCATGTTAGTCTGTTAGCTTACATATATTACCTTTGATCAAATGGTAATATGAGAAGGTAATGCAAATAAAACAATGCAAAACAATACAACTGTAATATCGTTCAAAAGTCTAGCAACAGTAAGGTTTACTAACTGAATACTTTCATTCAGCAAGGATGCATTAAATGGATCAAAAGTGACCGTAACAAGTCTAATGACTTTTACATTGTTTTAAAAAAAGTCCATTTCAAATTCTGAAGGATCATGTGACACTGAAGACTGGAATAATGATGCTGGGAATTCAGCCTTGCATCACAAGAATACATTACATTTCAAAAATGTATTAAATTAAAATCAGCTTTTTAAATTGGAAAAATATTTCACAGTGTTACTCTTTTATACTGTATAAATAAATGCAAACTTGAGCACAACAGACTTCTTTCAAAAACAATGAAAAAAACACGACCCTAAATATTTGAATGATCACCTGTTATACAATACATCTCACTTCATTAGTGTTCACACACTGTATCAGAGAGAACTGATGCCCTATATACTACAATTACAAACAGCACTCAATCGTTTACACCAGTTTTGTGTGGAGCAAAATTTGCCACCTACATCGTTTCAAATCAGTCACTTACAATGTTCCCTTTTGGTTTGAATGCTGCCTTATAAGACAGCTGCCCATTTTGGCAGCAGACAGCTCACTAGGTTTTGAAACAGAGCCATTATAACCTATTATTTCACTGCCAAGACTGAAGGGGGAAAAAAAAACTAATTCCAGGCAGGATGTGTGTGATGGTGTTTCTCTAAGCAGTAGTTGGTATTATCAGTTGCTGTATGATTGCATGCACATCTGTCTGACCCTCTTTCTGCAGGGATGAGTGTGGAGGCGTTTGCTATGCTGATGGTGGCTGTGATTCAGGGTCAGGTGCTGTGGGTGTATAACAAAGACAGAGATCAAGCCTGTCTGAACGTGGACCAACCACCAGATCTCCCACACAGCGCTGCGCTGCACGAAACTGTAACACGATAACACCTACACACCACCAGCACACTGTAAAATACTGTGTAATGCAACTGTTCTGATGTTATTCAGGTATTTTACTATTTATAATTACTGCCGTTTGCTGAGGAAAGCATTACTTGTAATATTGATCATACCTATCTGAACAAAGCCATAAAACGTATTTAACCTAAAGGTGCAATTTTGGTTCTGTGTAGTGTGTCAATTATACAATTACTTTCAATGTTTTTAAAGCATTTTCAGATTGTTTTGGTGTCTCAGGGACTGTTAGTCTCTGGTGTCATGTAAAATTGCACACTCTGCCTGACATGTAATCTAACTTTTAACTCTTGTAATCTAGCTAAGACACTGTTTGGAAACACAGTTGAAAAGTTCCTAATATGTAGACTGTTTAGTATGCTGTAGACCCCTCACACTTTCTTTAGAGAGGTCTATTAAAGCCCCTATCATTTGCAATCTGAGACTGTTTGCATATACACTTACTGTGCATATATATGTCTGTGTTTCCCATCAGAGAAGTGCCTTTAAGATATCAGCACTGGTCATGAGCGCTCTGTTCTTTGTTTGCTGTATGGTGCTGTTCCTGGGGGTCAAAGAACAAAGAGGTGCGGCGTACAGTACATTTTTGTCAATTCAAAGAATGTTTTGTTTTGTCTGATTCTCTGAATGTATTATTGATCATGAGGGTTTGTTGAGATCTCTTATGAACATTTAATAATAACTTTATGGTAGGCTACAATTTGCATGTTTATCAGCAAAACAATCTGGGCTTGAACTGTAGTTAATTCACTGTTTACAAATAAAATCAACATTTTTGTTTTGTTTTTTTCTGTCAGATTTGCTGAATATATTATTGAGCTCTTAACTATATTAGATAATAACTTTATGGTAGGTTACATTTTAGACATGTTTATCAGTGAAACATTATGGGCTTGAATTGTTTACTTTTTGGGGGGGGGGGGGGGATTCCCCGAGTATATTATTGAGCATGAGGCTTTATTAAGGACTCTTAAAAACATTTAATGGTAATTTGATGGAAGGCTACATTTTGGAAATGTTTATCAGCTAAAAATATGGGCTTGGACTGTAGTGAATAGTTTGTTTACAAATAAAACCTTTTATGTTTTGTTTTTTTTCCTAGATTTCATAAATATATCATTGAACAAGAGGCTTTATTGATGACTCTAAAGAACATTTAACAACAATACGGCTTTGAACTGCAGTGAATTGATTAACAAATAAAACCATTTTTGTTTTTGCTTTTGTTTTGCCAGATTCCCTGAATATATCATTGAGCATAAGGCTTTACTGAACACTTAACAACAATATGGCTTTGAACCACAGTGAATTGATTAACAAATAAAACCTTGTTTTTTGTTTGTTTCTGTTTTGTTTGTTTTGTTTTTGTCTTGACAGATTCCCTGAATGTACCATTGAGCACGAGGCTTTACTGAGGACTCTTAACAACAATATGGCTTTGAACCACAGTGAATTGATTAACAAATAAAACCTTGTTTTTTGTTTGTTTCTGTTTTGTTTGTTTTGTTTTTGGTCTTGAATTCCCTGATTACCATTGAGCACGAGGCTAAGGACTCTTACAACAATTGGCTTTGAAATTGTTTTTGTATCATAAAACTTTTTTGTTTTTGTTGTTTGTTTGTTTGTATGTTTTTAGATTCCCTGATTATTGAGCATGATGCTTTAATGAGGACTCTTAACAACATTTAACATTATAGTATTGAGCTGTAGTGAACTACTAATAAAGTATTTTTGTGTTTTGTTTTGCTAGATTCCCTGAATATACTATTGACCATGAGGGTTTGTTGAGGACTCTTAATGACCCTTGATAATAACTTTATTGTAGGCTACATTTTGGGCGTTTATCAGGCAGCGAAACAATACGTGTTTGAACTACAGTGAATTCATTGTTTACGAATAAAATCCCACCAAACTAGCTCTTAACTCTTCACCAGTTCAGTGTCAAATTTCATAGCTTTGTGCAGATGTATTGTTGTTTCTCTCTGGCTCCTGTAGGGCCTCTCAGTGGTCAGAGTCACATTACATACCTGAATGCTGTGAAGAAGCTGATTGGCCATGTGTCATACCAGCGTCTGGTCCTCTTCTCCACTTTAGCTTTTCAGGTCGGATCGCTGGTTTACCTGTAAAGTATGTGTAAAATTAAAACTAGAACAAAAAGACTACGTTGACATGCAATCACAAATTGTATGTGGTAAATATTAAAGATTCTATATAAATTCACCATGTTGTATTTGAAAGCTAGGGATTAATACAGCAAATCATTTAATTTTTTTTATATGAGAGTGCATTAGTGCTTGCTGAAATTGCTGAAACCTTTTTGGGTTCATTTCCAGATGTCTTTGGGGAACTTCACACTGTTTTGCACTCACGTTGCTGGTTTAGGAGCTCAATTCCAGTATCTCATGTTAGCTATACTGGTAAGTCTAGACATAAAAATGCTGTCGTTTTATAATCAAACTCTAAACAGTACTGCACAGTATGTAACATATGTTAGTTATAGTGTTACTATATAATGTCTTTTCGCACCACTTGAACACTTTATAGAACTTTATAGACCAACATCCAGGACTAGAATTGTCTATTTTATAATTCCCATTATAATCTTTATTTTGCAAAAACCAGAATCAGTTACACTGATGAACAGATGTTTTAGCATGGTTTAATTCCTTGGATGTCCTAATGTGCGTACAGGTGTCCGCTACCATATCAGTGCCAATGTGGCAGATGATGCTGGTGAGGCTGGGCAAGAAAACTGCACTTTTTATAGGTCTACCTGTAACTTCCCTTTCTTCAATGGTGAAGAGACCAGACACAATGATTCTGGTGATGTACTCTAGTGGTTAAAGATCTGGGCTAGTAGCTGGAAGGTTCATTCAAACTTGAGCTATCAATTTTGTTCCCACTGTATAACACCTTCACATTTTCAAAGTGATCAATATGTTCTTTTATGCGTTTCTCTGTATAGCTCCTCATTCCAGCTCTAGTGGTCCTAGTTTCCATGCCAGAGAACTTTCCGGTGCACATGGTTGTGTGTGTTTTGGTAGGATCTAGTTTAGCGGCACTGTTCTTGTTACCATGGTGAGTAACAGTAAGACCTAGATCTGTCCACTTCACGCTGTTCATCTCTGCTAATAAGGCCAGCAGTCTCCAGCATCGAGAGTTTAGCACTTGGTGATCCATCAGTAAATCTTCACATCAAGTTTTATGCAGGACATTGCCATCACTTTTGGTAATATTTATATTTTGAAGGGAAACTGTGCACTTGTTTTTTTACATTATCAATCAAATTACTTTCTGATGGAGAGGTCATATATTTAGTGGTATTTCTTAGGAGTAGAAATGTCAGGGTCGTACAATTGTCCTCCAAAAAAAAAAAAAAAAAAAAAAAAAAAAGTAATGTGATCCAACAAATTATTATGACAGTTAATTCAGGTTGTAAAATGGCATGTGGTGCAGCCTCCCAAAAACATATGAATGATTTTTTTTTTTTTTTTAATAATTAATTAAAATATGTATAATGTTTAAGATGTGTTTACTTACATGTATTCATATGTAAGGACAATATGTTAAAATGTTTTATTTGATGGTTACATGACATTACACTTCAGACTATTGAAAACCATATAATACCAGTGTAGATACAAAGAGTACAAAGAACTCAGCACATGTCTTTTAAACAAGATTTTTAAAAGATTTTTCCTTGTCTTCAACTTGGACCCTCTTATTCAGGGGCGATTGTATGATTTTCATTTTAGGGTGTAAGTAAGTAAAATGAGGGGGGGTAAGTAAGTAAAAGAGATGTGTGGATCCGGGGCATGCTCCACACGGAATTTATTTTAAAGATATTTGCTTTACATGCTCATTTGTAGTTACATTAAGGTATTTTTTTAAATATTTTTTTATTACCTTACATGTCCAAAACTGTAATTTTTCTCTCACACACACACACACACACACACACACACACACACACACACACAAAAACATCTTTTAACATCTTGTTGCAACAGTTTACAAAAATCAATATTGAATATATTTGGTCAAAATCCCATGTTATAAAATATGAAGTGCTATGCAGGCTATTTAAGACGATATTGGCAGATTAGACAGCAATGCTGACCTACAATGCAAAATGTTTGCCTTCTCTCTCTCTTCACCGTTCCCACATCTCAGACCTCAAATACATAAAATATTACCCTTTTAGACAGTTTTTGAAGTAAAGAGTAATGAAAATACTATGCAAAACTTATTGAAACAACCAGTTCTTAACTGATAACTGAAAGTTTGACTAATAGGGTAGGGTGGTATACTTAACTTATTACAGTATTCTACTGTATTGTATAATATGCATAGGTATATTATTTGAGTACTGAATAAGCACTAGGCACTTCCTGATCACACACACACCTGTTTACTATACAAACACAAAATTTTACTATTTGCATTTCTAGTACAAACCTCTTTCATTAGCTCAAGTGTACAAACCTCTTTGCCACATGCACTGTAATATGTTTTATATTGAAAGTTACATTTTCAAAGAAAATAGCAACATTATCGTTTTATAAAGTATATAAAGCTTTTTATTCCTATGTGTTAAAGGATTACTCCACCCCAAAATGAAAATTGTCATTAATCACTTACCCCTATGTCGTTCCAAACCCGTAAAAGCTTTGTTCGTCTTCTGAACACAAAAATATATTTTGGATGAAAACCGGGAGATTTGTGACTGTCCCATTGACTGCCAAGTAATTAACACTGTCAAGGCCCAGAAAAGTATGAAAGACATCGTCAAAATAGTCCATCTGCCATCAGTGGTTCAACCGTAATTTTACGAAGCTACGAGAATACTTTTTGTACGGAAAGAAAACAAAAATAATGACTTTATTCAACAATTCGTCTCCTCCACGTCACCGTAGCGCCATTTTGGAGAATATCCGCTGGACGCAAACTGTGTACGCTGTTCTGTGTCAGCCGCACCACACAGATAAAGTCGTTATTTTTGTTTTCTTTGCGTTCAAAAAGTGTTCTCGTAGCTTCGTAAAATTACGGTTGAACCACTGATGGCAGATGGACTATTTTGACGATGTCTTTCATACTTTTCTGGGTCCTTGACAGTGTTAATTGTTTGGCAGTCAATGGGACAGTCACAAATCTCCCGGTTTTCATCCAAAATATCTTAAATTGTGTTCTGAAGACAAACGAAGCTTTTACGGGTTTGGAACGACATGTGGGTAAGTGATTAATGACGAAATTTTCATTTTGGGGTGGAGTATCCCTTTAAGGGCTACATTTTCGCTGAAGGAAACAGCTGTGGTGTGATGAGGGGTGAACACAGCGAAAACTTTATAGTAGATGGGAAACTGATTGCTCCCCCATGACATTTTATAAACTGTATTTATGACAAAGAACTGCACAGATGCAGATATTATAACAGTCTATCACTAAAAGCCCCTAAAAATGGCCTAGAGACGCCCATGCTCTTATTTAGCAATGATCATTGATTACATTTCTGCACATAACTAATCCTGAACCACTTGTGCAAA
Organism: Schizothorax lantsangensis; assembly: GCA_027422415.1. Classification (NCBI taxonomy): domain Eukaryota; kingdom Metazoa; phylum Chordata; class Actinopteri; order Cypriniformes; family Cyprinidae; genus Schizothorax; species Schizothorax lantsangensis. Next base: position 27,482,844 of record CM049851.1, read on the forward strand.
CTGGGCAATTACACATTAAATCTTATTAGAGACAGGTGTGCTATTACTTCTATAAGCAAACACAACTTTGCCTGCTAAATGATAAAATGGGTGAAAAAATCTAATCAATTTACACAAAAGTAGAGGTTTGAAATTGGGCCATTAAGCAACACCCTAGAAATCAAATCAACAGCAATAAAAAAAACACTCCGAACATCCTTACAACCACATAGCCTACTCCCTAGCATGGTGGTTGCACATTTTTGCACAGGGAAGCATCATTCACATTTCTTCACAAAATGTAAAAATTTGGTTTAAATACCTAAAATGTCTTGTTTTGCTCAGGTCAATGCTGCCAGATGTAGTGGATGAGTTCACTGTTCAGAATCCGTCCTGTAAAGGCCTGGAGCCCCTGTTTTTTTTCCTGCTCGAGGTTTTGCAACAAGCTTGGAGGAGGTCTGTGCTGGCATCTCCACTATGACACTACAGTGAGTCAGCACTCGCTCTCTCTAAATATGCCTGATTTACAGTGGCAGTTGGTCAGTTTTTAAAATATTGGAACACGATTGTTCAAGCTCTGTGTCCTGCCAGTTTTTAAATACTGTCAGGCCAGAATGTTTGGCCAAAACAAAACCGAGCTCATGTTTGCAATAGTTCAGCCTTTTTGTGGAAGTCTGAAATGTTTACCTTGACATATTTACACTGAGCAATGTGTTTGGTTGAAGCTTCACAGGATATAAAGCAGGTGCATGTAGTCATGCAGATGGAGTTGTCTTGGCACTGCAATTGCTTTTGGCCCCCATTCCAATCCCCTTTTTCTGGTGGGTTTGGTGTTTTTCTATCTGTACCCAATTAATGCAGTACGACGGAAGCAGATTCAACAAGATCTCAGAAACACAAGTTAAGATATAAGAGTGTCAGCCAATGTCTGAATCTTATATGATGTATGAATGTTATTAATAGTGTATTCTGTATTTTCTTTTGCATTTTTTGGTCTAACAGTGCCACACTTACCAGATTAGAAGAGGAAAATATTCCCATAACGCAAAAAATCTATGACTCCAGTCAGAGTTTCATTTTCAAATCAAAGACTAGAATAATCTCTCATCTTAATGCAAAAAAAATTGCCTGTCAAGCTTCTCAAAAACACTGCAACACAAGTGCTAATTGATTCAAGTTCCAAGTCAGCAATCCAATTTCATAAATCAAGAACTTTCCCAACATCATCACAACAATATAAATCAAGTGTGAAATGTCATGAATCAAGGCTGTGTAAAACAGATGAACATGCACTAAAGTGTCAAGATATTCCAGATGAGAGGTCAAAAGTTACATGGGTGTAGATGTTTAAAACTGGATGAGTAAATTGATTCAATGACTCACTCATAAGGATAGTCGATGTAACCTGAACAAGGAGTCATTCAAAATGTCTCACCACTAATGTAGACAATGACACTAATGAAACACGCAAACACAGTTACAGTATAATATCACAATTAAAATGCTTTAAAAATGTAGGGAAACCAAACAGGATGAATTCCACTGTCTGTGATATGGAATATGATTCATATGCCTTGTCACTAGGCGGCGAAAGTAAAAAGTGGAAGTGTTTCTTTAGTGGGCGTAACTTGTGATAATGGGCGGGCGTTGCGTATAGGGGTGTGGTTTGTAGCACTGTGGGCGGAGTCGGATACACTGAGAGACCCTGGTTCCATTCAGAAGGGCTCATCCCTGTGCCCTTCAAAGGGTTTCCCCTCCGGAGTGAGAGCTTTGAAGGGTTGAAGGGTGTAGGGGACCAAACAACTGTTTCTTGAAGTGCCCTTCTGCGTCATCATCCCGTGCCCACACAGAGGTGCCATCATCATAGAAAGAATCAGCGCAAAAGATCATGGGGGCCCGAAGTATCCATCAGTTGTACCCTTCGAAATCCTTCATTCCGAAGGGCCCTTTGAAGTGGCCAGTTTTGAGCACTTCGGTTTGGAACGACCCTTCAATATGGCGGCCATGATTGTTTTCACTCCAAGGTGCCCTTCAGAGGGCAATATATCCCGTTTGGAGCGCACCGAAGAACAGAAGTTATAATTTTACACTAGAAAGTCTAATTGCAGTTGGATTAAATATTAGTTATCTTATGTACACTTGTGAAATAAAGTATTATTGAAAACTGAAAAAAAAAATGCTGTAAATTTATTTGAATTTCATTCCACTGATGTGGATCAATGGTATGAGTCATAAAGTGCTGCTGTATCCATTTCATATAAAAAGGTTTAAACAATTACATGTTACTACTTTGAATTAGATTAGATTCAATATCATATAATCTGTGTTAAAGTGATTTTAAGATGCAGATGATAGACCAGTCAGTGCAAATAACTAACAATATACAAAAGATGATGTGGTTGTGATGGAGATAGAATTGGTAGATCATTTTTACAGTGCAAAAGACTATGCATAGTGCAAAACAGGTGCATTAAAGCAATAATACAACATACAAATATTCTGTTTATAACATAATGGCTAATACCTAGTTAGCGTATTGTACTGAATGGAATTATAGTTGAAACGATTTGTGGTGGATAGACGCTCAGAGGCAGAGCGCTGTTTGTCCGCTGGGGGCGCTGTAAGCGCTTAGTGGCGCAGACAGGGGGTTTCTGCCCTCAATCACAATTACTGAAGCGCATTCTGTGTGCAGAGCTTCAGGAGTCAAAACAAGCAGTCAGGATGGGAGTCGAGGTTGAAACTATTACTCCTGGAGATGGTAAAATGCACCACAGATGGAATCGCATCGACAATTCACAGACCGCAATACTTATATATATCAAATCAGCCGCATTTTAAAAAGACACATTTTGCCTGTTTTGGGCATCACGGACGTTAGCCTGCTAGCTAAGTTAAACACTAACCTCTTCCCACAGGATTTTTCGTTCATTTTGAATATTTTTCTCTTCTTGTTTTGAATTTCAGGAAGTACTTTCCCTAAAAAAGGACAGACGTGTGTCGTGCACTACGTGGGTAAGTTTGAGAAGTGATCGTGTTTATGAATCGCATGAAGGGTGTTAGCCAGCATTAGCTGATTAGCCGCGTTTGACACAATAACGTTAGACGCTTTCGAATCCGCGATCGGCTCATCGAGGCCTTAAATCGTTAAGATTTCATCTACCCTTGATATTTGCTACATCTTTGATCTTTCATTTTACTTAAAAATAACAAATGCGTCTAAAACCACAGGATTTGGAAACTGTGGCCTGTTTTTTTGCGGACGTACAGTGGTTATATTGCTGTCGTTAATGATGAGGTGAAGAAACAGCGGGCAGCCTCACCAAACTAATCGTTTTTTAAGATTCTAAGCGCGTCTGAACGTCACATACGAACGTTTTTACCGCGCTTATAATGCTCAGAATGTTTAGATTCGAATGTTCTGCAGGTAAAATGTACAATTCGAATCCTCCGTGGTTGTGATTTTCATAACGCTTTGGTTTGAACGTGCCCTCGACTGTCAAAGCTTTTGATTCGAACATCCGGCGTCTATAATGCGCAAATATTTACATTCAAACCGTCTGGACGGTCGTTATGTTTTTAAACCAAACTGTTTTGATGAATCCAAATAATTGTGATCTTTAGTCACGGAAGGCCGTTTTAATATGAATGAATGAAAAATGTTTGTTTTCTTGGTAATGTGAAATTGTGCATGCGCAGGTTGACGCAGCTTCATTCATCTCTGTTGTTAATTCCTGTTTTTCTCAGGCTCTCTGACAGATGGACGCAAGTTCGACTCCTCCCGGGACCGAGGAAAGCCTTTCAAATTCAAAATTGGCAAACAGGAAGTGATTCGCGGTTGGGATGAGGGAGTAGCCCAGGTAATGTTATAAAACATATTCACTTTGATATCCTCTGAAAAATGGGTTTGATTTGCAATAAAAAAATCTGCCCGACCTAAATTGTGCAGTTATCTAAAGGCACACCGTCTGTTCATAAAGTAGGTCTCGGCCTAATTGGAAAATTTCCCCTTTCGCTTCAATGTACAAATGCACACAAGCTGTCTATTGTGGTTCTTATAAGAAGTGGTGTCACTTCTTTGAACCTCTATTCATTGTTTCTTACTGTAATTCATTTGTTAAAATGACCTCTTCCTTGTGACAGATGAGTGTCGGGCAGCGTGCCAAGCTGACTTGCACTCCGGACTTTGCTTATGGGAGCAAGGGGCACCCGGGCATCATTCCTCCCAACGCAACCCTCATATTTGATGTGGAGCTCATTGGCTTGGAGTAAAGCCCCCATAATTGGACTCAGGTTATTCCCTATTCATTCTTTCAGGGTAGGTGCAAAGTTTTTCACGTCTCTTGAGTTGATTTGTACATTTTATGACTTCATGACTCCTGAAAAAATACTTATTGTTTTATCATTGTAGATAGTTCCTCCAGTTGCATAGATCACTTTAATAACTAACAGATAATCTTTAAAGGAGATCATTGTTGTCTTGGTCTTAGACGTCCTGTAGTTTATTTAACAGGCTCTTAGATTAAACCCTCGTAATCGTATTTATGGCCTTTGAGGAACACTGTTTAGTTGTTTAATAAACCTCTCTCTTTGTTTTCTTCCAGGTCAACCTTTTAAGGAACATTGCTCCATGCCGTGATCCTCAAAAGGGGCTAGTGTTAATAGCGATACCACTTAGCTTAGCTCTGTTTTGCATTTGTATATTTTGTTGCCTTTTTATTTCTTTTCTCCTTGACACAATCACTGGTATCCTCTCAATTATTGGACGTTCATTAAGACACAAGTTTCTTTTTTTTTTCCCTTTTCCTTCTCCTCATTTTATATTTGATTTCTGTGTTGTAAACGCGATCACAGCAACAGGGTTGTGGCTGAGCTGGTAATAAGTACTCTGGTGGGGAAATCTGGTTAAATATAAAACAAAACTACTTGAAAATAAATTGTTTATAAAAAGTTCAAGCTGGTCTCTGTGTTGATTGAGAAACTGAAGTGGTGTGTTTGCAGGTGTGTCATTATAATCATGACAGATTTGACGATGAATGGTGGTACATTTTGTGGCCCCACCCACAGTGAAATATCATTGGTCTAAATCCCATTCTGCATAATTATGTTCTGATTACCTGTAATTGTTTTGTATCAGTGTTTTGCTTTTAAGTGAGGACAGGGTGTAAATAATAATAATAAAAAAAGTCATTAGCACAACAGAAGCTTTGTCATTTTAATTAAACACTTTTATTTTCAAGGGGCGGCTTAATTAAACAATCCAAATTTACAATAAGGGTTGAATGTTGATGGGCTCTGTCTAAACACACAATCATATTTTGCAATGAGACTCTTCAAATTAGGATGAATGACTATTTGAAACAGAATCTTTAAGTTTACTGGTAATTAGCTACAAGGAATTATTGTGCTAACATGCAATCTAAGCCCTTAAAGTAATCTACTGGAACTCCATGATTATCCTGTTTTTTTTTCTTTTGTGCTACTTCAAAGAAACACAATGCTTTGCTTTACAAACGCATGAATTAATTGCAAGTATTTCCCTAATAGTTTACTGAAATCTGCATGCAACAGTCAAAGACCCATTTGTTTTGTGAAGTGATGGTCATCAAAAAATCTTCAGATTAAAAACGAGCCTATTATGACAGTAAATCTACATTTTCACAACTATTGTTCTTCTATATAAACCTTTGTTTTTCTAATGAATGAATGTTTTGACATTGGATTCCGCTAATTTACATCCTCTCTAGTTCTGTTCACCTGAGTTCCACCTGAGACTTGAATTTAAAAGAGCAGGACAATCTACCACCCAAAGGACAGATTAATAAATGCATCTTAAGCCATCACCTTCCATTGCTTTATCAATGAAATCTGGCATTTTTTAAAGTTATTTTCAACAGTTCCATAAATAAGCCAAAAAAGCACAGTAAAGCAGTTTCTTTTTGCTCATATTATTAATGCACGTATGTAACTAATAAAACAACTAACGCTAAACTTTAGTAGAAAAGTGCAGAATGACATCAGAATACTGATCCGTAAAACACTCCACATTACTGAAAACATTTTCCTGTTATAGGATCAGTGTTTTAGTTCTATGTAAGTAATGACAGAAGCATCTTCTTTTTAGAGATCCAAACAGGGTGCCTATTGATTCTTGTACAGTTACCATTTAATATTATTTTCCCCTTTTAAACAAATGTAATTTTGTCTATAATTGTGAAAAGTTATTTTTCTTATGAAATGAGATTGGCACAATGGTTGCTTTGAAACAGGTATGTAAAGGTTTAAAATTTGAAAGCCTTGCTAATTTGTTTGAGCTATGGACCTGAAATTTCCTCTTCTCATGAAGAACAATTTTCACCAATGTCTATGTAACCTACCTAAAGTCACATGCAAAATTGTGTTGTGAACTGGCCTCACTCAGGAAACGAGAGCAGAATGAATTCAGTTAAATAGAACAGTTTATATAAGAATGATATTTCAATGCGTTTAATATTTATATATATTTTAACCTTAAGGCCTAAATTTCTGTACACTGACTTCTCTGCTCAGCTTGGACTCTTGTTTGCAGCTATTTGTGACTTTGTACTGCCTGCTGAGTTTCGGCCAGAAATGGGAGGAAATAAAGCAGATAAGAGAACCAGAAGGAAAAGAAAAACAAATGGTGGAAATGAGCAACAGCCTTGAAACTTGTGAGTGTCTGTGCAAATTAGGGCCACATTCCCTCGATCTTTGTCCCAAACAAGCATTGGTGTGACAGATTGAGGCCTCCTTGGTTCAAAAAACAAACTACCTACTGGGAGATCAAGGACAAAGATTCCACTCCAGATTCAGTTAAAAGTCTTTGATGGTACGGTAATGCTAAAGTTATCAGATAGGTGTTGATCTTCCTGTTCCCGAGGGACCGCAGCCACGGCTGCTGCCAACCCGTCTTAGAGAGTGCAGTGCAATGGCACAGCAGCCGCGCAACAGGGAGCCCATGTTGTACACTGGCATGCCTTCATTCCGCGTCCCCCGGCAAAGCCACGCCAGTGTGGGAACTACAGGAACGGCCACCGCTAAAAGGTCAATCAGGAAATAACGGCTCCAGTGGCTCCTCTGAGGGGGAGCTGATTCTGTGTCCTCCCCCACTCCATCTTCACCACTGACCCTTACTACCGCTGCTTCCTGTGGTGGCGGCTTGAGAGGTGGTGATGCTCTGGGACAAGGTTGTTGAACCTGTGGCTTCATCAACACTGTCGGCGTCGTTGTTGATGATGTAAATTCAACTGTGTTGTCTAGCGGCAAAGTTTCTGTGACGTATGACATCTGAGCAGGGGAAGTAGTTGCAGAGGATGGCGAAAACACCTGCGGCTCAGCTAGACTAACATCTGGTGCGCAAGTTGCTAAAGTGATGACGCTCAATTCCTCACCTGCGCCCTCTTCTGAGATCCAGGTTATGGTGGGGCTGCAGGCCTGTGACCGGTACCCTGGTCTGTCACTGACCTCCGATGCACTAGGGGGCGCTGTTGGCGGTGGTGGAGGATGAGGTGGTGCTTCCTCTTGTGGGAGGTGCAAAAACAAATGGTGGTGTGGGAGGTAGGCATGTGGAGCACAGCTGCAGTTGTTGTTAACAGCGTGGCAGGATCGGCTAACAGGCAACACCGTCTCTCCACTGCACAATCTCTCGCAGGTGGAGGATCGCGACAAAGTGGAGCATAGTGTCGCGTGAGGAACTTGCTCAGACAGTAGAGCTGCTTCCAGAAGTAGATGAGTGCGTCCGTCCCCTCTTGGTAACGTCATCGCCCCTCTGTTGGCAGGAATGTAGCGATCAGAACGTATGTTTCCGTTGCGATCTGTAGCGCCAGGTGACGCGTCACTGCTTAGCCTGGTGAAGGTGGCGCTGTGACTCATGGTGTGGGCCGGAGAGCATCCACAAGACCTGGATGCCCCAAATCGTGGGCCTATCCTACCGACCCCTAGACCTTCAGACTTACAGTCCTGTTGATCTGCCTCATGGGGCCCCAGATTGGACCTAACGGTTTCCACAGCCTGCTGAAGCTGCCGGATCTCCTTCCTGGCCTCTTTTAGTGCCAGCTGGGCCTCTATGCGATGACATTCCTCTTCGATCCAATCCTCCTGCATCCGAGTCAGCTGCATCCGTAACTCCTCGACCTCAGAGTCTCTGCCATGGTAAACAAAAAAAGGTATAGAAATAAATCTAGTGCTGTGTCCGAAAATAGCATACTATGTAATAGGTACTACATTTGATTTGAACTTCACCTCTATTAAAAAGTTTGTTCTATATGGTATGAATGTGTGTAGTAATGAATTCAGACTAGTACTGTCAATCGATTTAAAAAAAATCGCAAAAAAATTTTTTTATTGCACTTTTTTTCTGAAAAGAATCGCAATTAATCCCACCTAACATTAAAGTTTAAAATTAAGTATACTTTTATATTGCAATAATTTCAAATTTAATCTTCAACTCAATGTAGAAACAACATAAAGACAGTATATTTTAAATATGTTTAACGGCATCTTTTTAATGAATGATGGCCAGTATCACTGATAACAATAATACTGATGTCTCTATGATTTTTTACCTTAATATTTAACCATTGATTATAGCCATTCAACATTACAGTATAATTGAGAGCTATCAATTTTATCATTTTATTTAAGTGAACTTAAATCAATCTTCACATAAACCTATTATAATAAATGTCATATTTACCTGTACCCTTCAGCAAGTAGAAAATATACAGAAATTGAATAAAGTTATCAAACCCTTAAATTCTAAATTAAATGGAGATGAATCGATAGTTCACCCAAAAATGAAAATTCTGTCATAATTTACTCACCCTCAAGTAGTTCCAAACCTGTATGCATGTCTTTGTTCTGCTGAACACAAAGGGAGATATTCTGAAGAATGTGGGAAATAGAGCAGTTCTGGGGCACCATTGACTTCCATAGTATTTTTTTTTCCTACTATGGAAGTCATGGGTGCCCCAAAACAGCCTGGTTACAAACTTTCAAAATATCTTCCTTTGTGTTCGGCAGAACAAAGACATGCATACAGGTTTGGAACTACTTGAGGGTGAGTAAATTATGACAGAATTTTCATTTTTGGGTGAACTATCCCTTTAAGGCCAATTCACACTGCACAGACAAATGCCAACAAACACCAACAAACTAGTCTGTTGGAATTTGTTGGATCAGTGTGTTACCCCTGTCGGCATGGTTTGTTTTCACCCGACTGAACATGCTTAATCGGCGTTTGTTGGGTCGTGGAATTTTCCAACAAACTCTGACAATCTGATGTGGCCACGAACCGTTGCCATGACGATGCACATATTTCACTTAAAGCGAGCTTCAACCACGGGCTCTTTTGTTTTATTCGCCGTCTTTCAGGCGAAGAATGACACGCAAAGACATTAATAACAGTAAAATTTTGATTGTGGTTACAGGATCATCAGTTTCGTCCCCAATCAGATTTACACCATCTACACCGGATGCGAGCGGCACGGTGCGATGCGACAAAATACAATAAGAGGTTCTATTGATTATAATCAGTGACGCTGTCTACACTGGATGTGGCGCGATGTGACAACTGTCGCGTCCGGTGTAGACATGGTGTTACTTGACTCTCTGTGACTCGAAGTTTGTTGGTGTTTGTTGGGGCAGTGTGAACATGAGTTATTTTTAATAAAATTCTAAATCCAACAGCCAACTTGTTTGTTGGCGTTTGTCTGTGCGGTGTGAATTGGCCTTTAAAGCTACAAAAATGATTGATTTCCTGATTAATTTATTTTTTTGATTAACAGACATCACAGCTGCTGGTTAATAGCTTATTTGGCTGCTATTACTTTAAAAGCTGCCGCTGCTGAACGTGATGGGGGTCTGACACGCATTGTATTTTTTTCTCACAACCCTTTACCTTTTCTGACCCACTTGGGGTCTTAAAATCTCTACTAATGAGCTGACGAGTTGAATCAGGTGTTAGATGAGGGAGTTCTTAAATATGACTCATATATAACAAATAGGCCTACATGCATGCACAGTTTTAAGACAGCTTTATTCGCCTTTTTGATAACTTCATGACTTAACTAATGACATACCTACGGCATTGCATGCTCGTAGTATCTTTTGCGCTTTATGAAATGATCGTTCCACATAACACATAGTAGCGAAGTAGGTTTATTCAGATGCAGGGTAGGTTCTGCTATATACGTATATCCGCATGTATATTACTCAGGATGTCCCGAAGCTATAAAACTCAACTGACAGGATGTTGAGAGATAGAATCATTACTGACCGGCCCTGAAGCCTCTCCACGTTTTCTTTCAGCCGAGTTCGTAAGTGGCGAATACACACTTCCTTCTGCTGCAGTGGGGTGAGATACTGCTCAGGAGCAGGAGGACGGATCCCATGATTCTCACTACAGGTTGCATATTTAACCTGCCGTCTGGGTCAGAGAGCAAGAAATATATAATATTTGTATATAAATATAATAATATATAATTGCGATTTATCTCATATAATTACAACATATTTAGCACGTTAATAAAACTGAATAACAGGCCCAAGTGCAAATATTAGGACTGGCAACTGGTGCAACACCCATAGTGTAAATTTATGCAACAAGGATGTCTACCCATCTCATTTGCACAAAAAGCAACAGATTCTATATTTCTGCTGAAGGGAAAATTACAGAAGCCCTAAGTGGCAATGCATTATTATTTTTTTCTTTCTTGTTTTGTTGTGATCTCAACATAACAAAATAGCTATTTTCTCATTTTTCACATAACAAACAGCTGTTTTCTCATAATCACAACTTATTTTCCATGTACTCAACATAACAATGTTGTTTTTTATTGTTCTTAATGTGGCAAAAGCTTAGCATAATCCTTCAGCATCAATGAACTACACTGAACAAAATTATAAACGCAACACTTTTGTTTTTGTACCCATTTTTCATGAGCTGAACTCAAAGATCTAAGATGTTTTCTATGTACACAAAAGGCCTATTTCTCTCAAATATTGTTCACAAATCTGTCTAAATCTGTGTTATTGAGCACTTCTCCTTTGCCGAGATAATCCATCCACCTCACAGGTGTGGCATATCAAGATGCTGATTAGACAGCATGATTATTGCACAGGTGTGCCTTAGGCTGGCCACAATAAAAGGCCACTCTAAAATGTGCAGTTTTACTGTATTGGGGGGGGGGGGGGTATCTGGTGTGACCACCATTTGCCTCACGCAGTGCAACACATCTCCATCGCATAGAGTTGATCTGGTTGTTGATTGTGGCCTGTGGAATGTTGGTCCACTCCTCTTTAATGGCTGTGCGAAGGTGCTGGATATTGGCAGGAACTGGAACACACTGTCGTATACACCGATCCAGAGCATCCCAAACATGCTCAATGGGTGACATGTCCAGTGAGTATGCTGGCCATGCAAGAACTGGGATGTTTTCAGCTTCCAGGAATTGTGTACGGATCCTTGCAACACGGGGCCGTGCATTATCATGCTGCAACATGAGGTGATGGTCGTGGATGAATGGCACAACAATGGGCCTCAGGATCTCGTCACGGTATCTCTGTGCATTCAAAATGCCATCAATAAAATGCACCTGTGTTCGTTGTCCATAACATACGCCTGCCCATACCATAACCCCACCGCCACCATGGGCCACTCGATCCACAACGTTGACTTCAGTAAACCGCTCACCCACACAACGCCATACACGCTGTCTGCCATCTGCCCTGTACAGTGAAAACCGGGATTCATCCGTGAAGAGAACACCTCTCCAAAGTGCCAGACGCCATCGAATGTGAGCATTTGCCCACTCAAGTAGGTTACGACGACGAACTGCAGTCAGGTCGAGACCCCGATGAGGACGACGAGCATGCAGATGAGGTTCCCTGAGACGCTTTCTGACAGTTTGTGCAGAAATTCTTTGGTTATGCAAACCGATTGTTGCAGCAGCTGTCCGGGTGGCTCTTCTCGGACGATCTTGGAGGTGAAGATGCTGGATGTGGAGGTCCTGGGCTGGTGTGGTTACACGTGGTCTGCGGTTGTGAGGCAGGTTGGATGTACTGCCAAATTCTCTGAAACGCCTTTGGAGACGGCTTATGGTAGAGAAATTAACATTCAATTCACGGGCAACAGCTCTGGTGGACATTCCTGCAGTCAGCATGCCAATTGCACGCTCCCTCAAAACTTGTGACATCTGTGGCATTGTGCTGTGTGATAAAACTGCACATTTTAGAGTGGCCTTTTATTGTGGCCTGCCTAAGGCACACCTGTGCAATAATCATGCTGTCTAATCAGCATCTTGATATGCCACACCTGTGAGGTGGATGGATTATCTCGGCAAAGAAGCGCTCACTAACACAGATTTAGACAGATTTGTGAACAATATTTGAGAGAAATAGGCCTTTTGTGTACATAGAAAACGTCTTAGATCTTTGAGTTCAGCTCATGAAAAATGGGGGCAAAAACAAGTGTTGCGTTTATAATTTTGTTCAGTGTATTTGGTTTTTACTTTGATCGCAGATTCACTCTGAAGCTGAACGTGACTGCCAACTTCCACATCAGTGTCTGACACTTCAGAAGCTGTCAGGTCTACAAATGTATTATCAAAGACAACAATGCAACACTGAACATGTAGCCAGGTTGTTGTTGTTTTTTTGCCAGGCAATAAATTACATTTGCAAAGATGTCAACTTGCATTCAACACCATTCACAAAAATGAAAGATAAAATTACATTGATTAAATCGCACAAAAACAATTGAGATCTACAGCAAAAGGGAAGATTTTTAGTGAATAACAGCTTTTGTATGACTTTTTTATAGCAGACTTAAATAAATAATATGCGAGTACTATGAAATACTTCTATGGTGCTTTTTATGATAGCCGTACTCCCCATTCACTTTTATTTAAAAAAGAGCAGCCTGCACATTCTTACAAAATATATCCCATTGTGAACCACAGAGAAAGAAAAACAGCTTTGGAACAACATCATGCTTTGTGAATAATATCATTTTATATTTTTGTGTGAAATCTTCCAATACACATAATCATCTCAGTATTTCAAAACTGTTGAATATCCGATTAGGACACAAGTATGTTTCATGTTTATTTGTATATTGCTTTTCACAATACACATTATTGCAAAGCAGCTTCACAGAAAGTAACCAGTCTTTTAAATGCATATAGTGTCGTGACTGTTCCATTAATTCTATTTCTGTACTGTACTTTCTGCCACCATATAAAATCTGGAGCACGACCCTGATGGAAGACAAATCTAATCTGCCTTTGAGTGTGTGTGTCGCTCACCGTGGTGTGGCAGGGTTGGAGTGTGGTACAGTATTGCTCTCTGTGCACTTGCAGGACGCTGTTGAGTAACTGCTACGGACAGACGAGTCTCCAGGCGAGTGTCGAGTGCCGCTTGGGGCAGCAGGCCTTCTGTGACACACACACACAGTGACAGCTGAGCTCTGACGTCCTTATCAAACAGGATGTCACAGTGAAACTTTTACAATGGAAAACTGGATGTGTTTTAAAGGAACTGGCACTGAATGAATATATCACATTATAATAATTAGAAACCTTCAGTGTGTTTGATTGTGTATGTTAAAGGAGAAGGGCGGCATTACCTGCGGGAACCAGCAGATGGCCTTCGGTTCACTGAGAGGGACATGGGTGAGGACTCACACCTTGTAACGGCACAAGTACAAGGATTCCTCAGGACAGATCTCTCTAAGACACACATACACCACAGAATATGAAAAACAGTCCGAAAAAAAGCACATTTTAATGACACAATATTAATCTCTTGGTACTTAAAGGGAAAGGGACCTTGTTTAATAGAACACAAAAGGGTCTGCGTGTTTCTGCATGTTAGCTGCACCACATGAATTTGATTAATGTAAAAAAGTTTTTCAAATACAAATAAGCAGTGAATCAGATTTTTTTAAATACAGTATGTACACGTCTCATGTTCATATGTAAATGTCTCATGTTCACCAAGAATTTATCACCATGGTATATGTTCAATGTTTATCTGATCAAAAATACAGTAAAAAAAAAAAAACAGTAATATTGTGAAATATTATTACACTTCAAAATAATTGTTTACAATTTTAATATATTTTAAAATGTAATTTATTTCTGTGATGCAAAGCTGAATTTTTAGCATCATTACTCCAGTCTTCAGTGCCACATGGTCCTTTAGAAATCATATGCTGATTTACTGCTCAAGAAACCTTTATCATTATATTTGTTGAATACAGTTCATATTTTTTTGCAGAAACTGTTTTGATTTTTTTCAAGATTCTTGGATGAAGAGAAAGTTCAAAAGAACAGCATGTATTTAAAACAGAAATCTTTTGTAACATTTTCTGTCTTTACTGTCACTTTTGATCAAACTCAAACTGTTAAATTGTAGTGTATATTTTTCTAAGACACTATAAAAATTACGCCAGGCTACTGACGAATGAAGTTTTCTTGTAGGTTTAATTTCATTATTAAATCAGAACAGTTAACTTTGTTCCCCTCATTAAAATACTGCAATTCATAAACTAAAAATATGTGCAGCATAGAAGAGTCAATGTATATGAATATGCATTGTTTAGGTATTTTTCATTGCCCCAAAAGAAGAATGTTCACACTGTTATTTTTCAAACAATGTAAGTAAACAAGACGGGCAGCGAAGCTTATAAAAGACAATATTTTTTATTTTATTTTTTTAAATAAAGTATCTTAAAAGTGGTCCATATGATTTGTGTGCTACATTCCAAGTCATGTGACATTCTGAAGTCATATGATAGCTTTGTGTGAAGAACAGACTAAACCTGAACAAAGCCAGTTGGAGTATAGTGCATGGATCACTTTTATGGTGCTTTTCATCACTTTTGGAACTTGACCACATTAGTCTCCATTCACTCTCATTGTATGGAAAAGAGCAGCGTGAAGATTCCGGTAAAATCCTTTTGTGTTGCATGAAAAAAAGTCATGAGAGTTTATATCAGTAACACAAGGGTGAGTGATTATAATTTGCTGGTTGGCCATTTGATAGCCACAAACACAAGTGTGTTTATTTGAAGACTCTGTAACCTTGCATCCCATTAAAATACCAAATCAAAAAAGACATGCCAGACAATATTAGAATATCAGATGCTGAACAGAATACAACAGAGAGCATTTCATTCTGGATGCCACAAGAAAATAAATGCTTATGTAAACCAAGCATTCAGAACAATAAACAAAATGAACTAGACAAAGACACACACACATACAGTACAGCTGATGGATTCTTTCACACTTTGAACTGAGCTATTCACACACTCACAGAAACATGGATTGTCTCTCCGGAGCATGTAATGGTGACATGAGTGACAAGAGTGTGTGGGTGTGATTGACGTAACACTGGCTGCCTGATAAAGCTAGTGTGAACTATTTATTCATGTGCTGCTTCATTATTTTAATGCATATTTGATGCATTATTATATTTTATTCTAATTGGAGGCATGGTGATTATTATTACTACAGCTGTTTGCTAGTTCTCAAATATGCTTGCACTTTGCATATTTTGTAAGCCTGAGGAAGGTCAATTGACCGAAACGTCATTTAAATATTTTTGTTATTATGCAAACTTGTGGATCGTGTGCGGGATTTATATTTTTCTAGTTTATAATGCATTTTTAATGAAAGTGTTCAGCATATTTAATCCTAACTGTCTAAGAATCTCCTCAGTCGTCTGTAAGGTGTTGATAAAAAAATGCTTTTTTGAGCATGACCCAGTTCTGATTTGAGTCTGCACTGTCATCAGTAAAAAAAACATTGCTTCCACAATAAATAAGCAAAGTGTGTATGATATTAGAGTTGGATGTCAGTATGTTTAGCCCCCGAAAGCATCTGTCAGACAACAGGGTTCAGTTCAGGACATCACAGAATGTCTGCGCTACAGGTAACATGAACAGAGACACACACAATATCTGGAGCTGCTGGTGTTATATAAGCATTGAGACTAGGAAACCTTAAGTTCCAAAGCCGGCATGAACAGTCAAAATCATTGCAACTTTCAAGACACATTTTTTTCATCTTAAAAGTCCCTCAAGATATTGCTCACTTTCATCTCTGTTCTAGTCTGTATTTCTCGGAACAATCTCGGGACACTGTATTACAGCACTGTTTATGTTATTATGGATGAACCGTTTATATTATGTCGAGGACATTTCAGAATTTTGAAAATAAATCCACATGCTATAAAAGATGAAATGCTATAAAATGCTAGAAATATGAAATATTTCGACACAATTTCTAAATGACTAATCAAAGTAAATTTGTGATGCTGATCATACTGATGCTAAAATATTCTTTGGTTCAATTAATGTTCAATTTACATTTGAACCTAAATTGTTTTAATAATAATATAATGTAATGTAAATACACATCAAATTTGAAAAATATAAAATAGACACATTTTCACTAGCCATATTATTGGTGTCAGAAAGAAACCATTTAAAGGGCAATATATTTGATTTCATTTTCAGCATTTTTACTTTTTTTATTTTCTATGTATTTCTTTTTTCTTTTTCTTAACCATATAACACTTTGGTAACACTGTACAATAAGATACCATTTGTTAAAATTAGTCAACTACATTAGTTAACATGGACTAACAATGAAAAATACCACTAAAGCATTCATTAATCTTAGTTCATGTTATTTTCAACATTTACTAATGTATTATTAAAATCAAATGTTGTATCTGTTAATATTATTTAATGGACCTGAGCTAACATGAACTAACAGTTGTACTTTTATTAACTAATGTTACCAAAGATGAATAAATAGGTAAACACCCATTAAGCACACTTCCATTTTTGAGATCCGATTATAAAAAGAAAAAATAATTTATTATCCTACTTGATGTCTTAACCAATTGATATGTTTGTTACTATATACCTCCTGTAATTTCAAGTCAATC
This sequence comes from Schizothorax lantsangensis, assembly GCA_027422415.1. Taxonomy (NCBI): domain Eukaryota; kingdom Metazoa; phylum Chordata; class Actinopteri; order Cypriniformes; family Cyprinidae; genus Schizothorax; species Schizothorax lantsangensis. The sequence goes on from CM049851.1 coordinate 27,499,797, forward strand.
AGATCATTGCACGCTGAGATATGAGTCTCCATGTGTCCACACTGTCCGGCGGCCATTTTGAAAGCTGTCTAAATGTGCATTTTTTTTAGATGTTTAAGCCTTTATTTTGGGTAAGTTTCACTACTTATTGTAAAATTAAGAGATTAATGTTCAGATTTTTTGCATATTATAACCTGGAACTTGGATGTGGGAAATAATTCCATTAGATCCAAAAGATAGTTTTAGCAACACAGAGTAGATGCTACAGAACACAGTTAGCTGACTAGCTGTATAAGATTGTGTGCTATGCTAACACAGGCATTACTGGCTTGTACTTTTACATCCATAATATTATTATTTGACAGTTTATTGCTGGTCTGTGGTTTAACAGTGCTGTAATTTTTAAAGATTTCATATTATTTTAAGGTGAGCTTAAAGGGTGCACTACTATGAAAATCACACAGCTTCAGTGTGACATTAATAAGAAAAAATATAATTTCATAGATATTTTTAATAATAGCTGTTCATATTAAAATATGTATGAACTTAATACATGATCTAGACTATTTATTTAGCAAAAATCCTGTCATTTTAATAAATATTACATGGAATTTATAAAAAATTAAGCTCAGTGTGCTCTCTTTAAGCTCTTCCACATTGAACGTCTATGTAGATGCTTCATAAACAGACTTTAAATATTAACTGATGGTTGTCACTTAAGTTAATCAATTTTCTATGGATTCTGTCAACTCAAATCTGCAGACTGGCTCTGATCTTTGGCATCTAGCATTAACTTCTCCAGACTGTAAATCTGTGGAAAATCATGTAGTGTTCTCCAGCCATAAGAGACTATAGATAAGTTGACATCCATTTAAAAAGAGGCTTCATAATGAGGCTAGTTTCTGTGTTCATCCCCATGAATTAAATGTTTTATTGGTTTGTTTTATTTGATTTTTGAATGTGTTATTTTGCTGAACGTGGACTTGTATAAATGTTGCAATGTGCTTAAATGACATTTCATTATGAATATATAACTGATCGACTTGAGTGCCTTGTTGCTTGATTTTAGTGTTCTGTTTTTTTTTGTGATTGACTTTGTACCTTCAAAAAATATTTTTTTACAATTATTCTTTAAATATTTTCCTTAAAATAAACAAGCATTTTTAATAAAACATGATGTGAGCTTAATGGGAACAGGGGTGTGCTTAAAGGGTACAACGATGTACACATTAAGCACAGCCAGACTTTTTGAATTTAATGATGTATATCTTAATTGAAATGCTTTTGTCATTTATAATAAAATTAAATATTTTTTGTGTGAGAGATTAATATTTTATTTTAACAACTTTTTGTACTGAAACCAATATCATGTGCACTAAAAATGTCTCAATGTAGATTTTGGTGAGTTTAATAGGTACGCTTACCCTATAATAACAACTGTCTTGCTCATTGTTAATGTTAGTAATGCATTAACTAATGGGTAAAGTGTTATCAAACGTTTTAATGTGAAATTAAAAGATCATAATCATCAATATTATGTCATATACTTCAGCTAAATTAATCAAATTAAATACATTTTCATTTTAAGCAATTATGTCTGTTACTAAATTAATATCAAATACAAAAGACCCTGCGGATAATACTCAGGTTCATAACAAGATAAACATTCAAATGTTAAAATTCCTTTTTAAAAATGGTCCAGTTTTTATATTATATATATAAAAATATTTTTAATGCTGGCACAAGTTTTTCTTCAAGTTTTGGTGTTCCATCCATTGTTTGGCTGATTTTACTTTCATTTGACATTAGCATATTCAACAACACTTGCCTCTGAGTAATATGTGACAGCTACAGGTCACTATGTTATATGCAGAGACTCTAAGCCCATGGCTAGACAGGCCTAGAAATATATATATATATATACAGGTGCATCTCAATAAATTAGAATGTCGTGGAAAAGTTCATTTATTTCAGTAATTCAACTCAAATTGTGAAACTCGTTCTTTTAATTGTGATGATTTAGGCTCACATTTAACAAAAACCCACCAATTCACTATCTCAACAAATTAGAATACTTCATAAGACCAATAAAAAAAAACATTTTTAGTGAATTGTTGGCCTTCTGGAAAGTATGTTAATTTACTGTATATGTACTCAATACTTGGTAGGGGCTCCTTTTGCTTTAATTACTGCCTCAATTCGGCGTGGCATGGAGGTGATCAGTTTGTGGCACTGCTGAGGTGGTATGGAGGCCCAGGTTTCTTTGACAGTGGCCTTCAGCTCATCTGTATTTTTTGGTCTCTTGTTTCTCATTTTCCTCTTGACAATACCCCATAGATTCTGTATGGGGTTCAGGTCTGGTGAGTTTGCTGGCCAGTCAAGCACAGTAACACCATGGTCATTTAACCAACTTTTGGTGCTTTTGGCAGTGTGGGCAGGTGCCAAATCCTGCTGGAAAATGAAATCAGCATCTTTAAAAAGCTGGTCAGCAGAAGGAAGCATGAAGTGCTCCAAAATTTCTTGGTAAACGGGTGCAGTGACGTTGGTTTTCAAAAAACACAATGGACCAACACCAGCAGATGACATTGCACCCCAAATCATCACAGACTGGAAACTTAACACTGGACTTCATGCAACTTGGGCTATGAGCTTCTCCACCCTTCGTCCAGACTCTAGGACCTTGGTTTCCAAATGAAATACAAAACTTGCTCTCATCTGAAAAGAGGACTTTGGACCACTGGGCAACAGTCCAGTTCTTCTTCTCCTTAGCCCAGGTAAGACGCCTCTGACGTTGTCTGTGGTTCAGGAGTGGCTTAACAAGAGGAATACGACAACTGTAGCCAAATTCCTTGACACGTCTGTGTGTGGTGGCTCTTGATGCCTTGACCCCAGCCTCAGTCCATTCCTTGTGAAGTTCACCCAAATTCTTCAATTGATTTTGCTTGACAATCCTCATAAGGCTGCGGTTCTCTCGGTTGGTTGTGCATCTTTTTCTTCCACACTTTTTCCTTCCACTCAACTTTCTGTTAACATGCTTGGATACAGCACTCTGTGAACAGCTTCTTTGGCAATGAATGTTTGTGGCTTACCCTCCTTGTGAAGGGTGTCAATGATTGTCTTCTGGACAACTGTCAGATCAGCAGTCTTCCCCATGATTGTGTAGCCTAGTGAACCAAACTGAGAGACCATTTTGAAGACTCAGGAAACCTTTGCAGGTGTTTTGAGTTGATTAGCTGATTGGCATGTCATCATATTCTAATTTGTTGAGATAGTGAATTGGTGGGTTTTTGTTAAATGTGAGCCTAAATCATCACAATTAAAAGAACCAAAGACTTAAACTACTTCAGTCTGTGTGCATTGAATTTATTTAATACACGAGTTTCACAATTTGAGTTGAATTACTGAAATAAATGAACTTTTCCAAACATTCTAATTTATTGAGATGCACCTGTATATAATATTAAATAATTATTTTTGCCCCCGCATTTTACATATCTGGGACAAATCCTTGGTTAATTTCTTCCTCGCATGATTGGACTGCAGTATAGCATAAGACTACATTTTTGTTTACAAAAATCAGAGATTTTTATAGATGCATAACTTCCATGGTTACACGACCCGTGATGGGAGCGGGCCATGACGTCACCACCCCCATATGTTGCAGGTAAATCGTCCCTGTGTGTGTAGTAAAGGGCACAAGCTGTCTTATGTAACAGTGTCTGAGACTGAAGCCCGGCGCTGCAACAGTGCGTCGGTGACTTTGTTCAGCATAAAACTAAATGACATAATACGCCTAGTCTATAGAAACTGTAGGATGCTGAGAGACGCAGTTACACATGATGCGCATCGTTATGATGATGATGATGAACATTAAGCACCTGTCATATTTTCTGAAACAGCTGTGAGTCGAGAGAATTCATGACAGAGAAGAGTGAACCGGGATGAACATCACTTACATCCTCTGCTCTTCCGTCGACGCTGTTGTGCAGTATCCCGGTGAAGTTTGTTCATGGATGCTGGCGGTGCCCTGCGCTCGGGCCAGTAATGCGCGCGGCGTCATTTCGCTGATGGACGGACGCTGCTGCTGCTGTTGATGAGAACAGAACCGACGCATTTGCGTGACGCTGCGACGGCGTTTCTTAAAGGGATAGAGACCAAATGTTCAAAATAGTAAAATTTTTATTTTTTTTTTTTTTTTATTGCAAATTGTACACAACAAGACAGGGAACACCCAGCAACATAAGGCACATCCACTATAAATTATACAAATAATCAAATTAAATAATAATTATTATACTCACAACACTAACAGCAGCAGTGAAGGGGAAATTAGTTTTCACTAATTTCAACAGTGAAATTAGTTTCTATTTAGTTAGAAACTAAATAGAAACTAACTTTCTATTTAGTTTCAAAATATTGTTGGCATCAGAGCCACAGACGTCAATGGGTTTTTTGTACTGTTTACAAATTATGAGCACAGATTACTGAATCTCTTTTAAAGCAATAGTTCACCTGGTGACTGCTTTAAGACATCTTCCTCTAAAATGCAATCAGACTTTTCAACATTATATTTGACACATTGCCGTTCATTAATGGGAGTCTGTGGCAATTGCTTGAACCACTGATTTTACTGGAGCAAGTATACTATCAGTGTTCATTGAACAAAAGGCCACTGAACACTTTGAGATGTCAGAATTCACAATGTATGTATGTGCATATGCATATGTGTGTGTTTTTTTTTTATCTTAAAATGCACAGTTTTCTGTAAGGGGATGGTTTAGGTGTAGGGTTGATAGAAAATACAGTTTGTACAGTATAAAAACCATTACGCCTATGGAGAGTCCCTTTAAACCACAAATACCAACGTGTGTGTGTGTGTGTGTGTGAATTTTGAGAATTAATATATACATTTACTTATTGACATAAAATACAAATTATTGTAATACACATTTTTTCATGTCTAAAACCATTAAATGTATGTCTCTTAAACTCTAGTTCACCCTGATACATTGGTGCTACATGTCCTTTTTAAGCATATGCCCTAATCATGAGACTTACTGGAACTGACACCATTTCCTTGGAGGAAAGCAACTCGAAGAACAATGTATTAGTCATACATTTTTCTTTATTTTAATCATTTTTAGAAAACTTCTTTATTCTTGCTATTAACAAACCACTACAACTTTTGTCTCTGTGCTTATTAATAATTAGTAAGGTAGTTGTTAAGTTAAGGTATTGGGTAGGAATAGGTATGCAGAATATGTGCTTTATAAGTAATGCACAGCCGTTAATATGTTAATAATATATTATTATAGGCATGCTATTAGGCCACTATTTAATAGTGAGAATTGGTCCCTAAACTAAAGTGTTACAGGGTGGACACGTTATGTTTTACACTATTAATTAAGTTGGTAACCAACCTACTTAATAGCGTAAAACATAACATGTCCACCCTGTTGCGTCAATTTATACTGGACATGAAAATATAAAAAATCAACCCATATAGTATGATATAGGAGAACAGAGTTTAGACTGAGGAGGAAAAACACGCAATTTTCTCACGCAAAGAAAAAATATGCAATTTGGTGCATTTGCTGATATTTATTTTGCCAAAAAGTAAGATTAAATTATGATAGCTTGTAATGTAAATCATTTATAACAGTGTAACAGACTACTTAAAATACATATAAATATCAGCTATCATTCTATATCTCCTAAAAATATGTCTAAGCAAATTCGATTTAAACACTTAGTTTTATGATCAAAGCTCTGTAGATTTTATTGTGCAGGCAAAATGTATTATGCAATTTAATGATGATTGAGATGAACAAATACACATTCCTAAGCCTGTTTTATCATGCTAGATATTCATATTTTAACAAGACCATGAAAAAAATGTATGGACAATCAAGTAAACCTAAATTGCTTCAATCCAGTAAATGTTCATCTTGAAATAATATGAAAGTTATTCTTATGCTAATTTTGTCAGAGGTCAATATAGCATCAGTCCCTATTCACACATTTACAAGAGCATCCAGGACATCCTGCTAAACCTTTCCTTTAGAGTTTGTGAAAGTATGTTTGGAAGAACAAAAGAAATTATTATTATTTTTTAAGTTTTGCAATATTTATTTATTTATTTGATTTGTACATTTAATGGTCTCAAGAATTGGGTAAAAAGAACATATAGATCATAAAAATCAACACAGAGCAGAACTGTTTTTGGAACATAACAATTATTACATTAAACTGTAGGACAAAAAGACATACCAATTCAGGCTCGAGTTTCAATCCATACCAACTCACTTTTCAAGTAATGAACAAGGATTTAGTTAATTTAGTTCATGAAATTGATTAAACTGAAACAATCATATTAATGATCATTTGATATGCAGACCATTCACTGTGTTGTGAGCTGCTCTACGGTACTTTTCACCCATAGCAGCTCATACAGATCTGAGTACTGCATATGTTTTTTTTAGAAACAGTATAACACTATACAGACACATTTCATAGCTTAGAAACATTTTTAGCAGGTCTCCATAGGAATTTATAACACATTGTCTAAATTTTTACAGAAATCCATGAAGTTTGCTCCCAACCAAGAACATGTATGAAACAGCAAAGTCCTTTAATGAGCTATAACATCTCTAAAGGTTTTCCCTCCAGTGCTTCATGGCTGCTTGTTCTAAAAGGAAGAAAAGAGAGGTCCAGGTGTGGCAAGAATGTCACTGTATGGGGCGCTCTGGTGCAGATTGAGGATTTGTTGTTTCCTCAAGACCAGCAGGCAGAAAAATATGGCTGCCACGTATGAACGACTGCTGCTCTCACATAAAGCGTGAAGACTGTACACAGCATTGGGGGAAGAGTCTTGTCTCTGAAAAGAAACAAAAAGTTAGTGCAAGTTAAATAAATAAATAAAAAAAAAGGTGTCCATAAAACAAGTCTAAAACAAAAAATCACGTTTCTTGACTCTTTTTATACTGAAACTTAAACATTGTTATTCAAAACACTTGAGATATCCAAGTTAAATAATTGTGAAATAATGATTGAATAACATTATTTGACTGTTTTTGAACCACCCACTTCAATCTGTCTGGCTGACATGAAAAGAGACCAATCACAGTTTGCTTTGGTTTTAGACAACAAAACATAAAAGACATCAATCAGAAAATAAAGCAGAATATACAATTCTGTTTGTAGACATCTACTTTATGGCACAATGTATCTTAAAAACTCAAAGTGTAACACCACTATCCTGTCAAACTTCTGCAAATCCAGCGATTATCTTATCCACAGCAGTTCAGTTGTCACTGTATCGACCCGGTATCTTGTAAATATGACTGTCCAGGCAGACTGGTGCACCCAACACCCACAAGTTACATGAAGTCAACTGGAACTGACTGGAATTAGCACTTTCAGACAACCATGCTTGTGTATACAGTAAATACACAAACAACCATCATGTCTCCAGGACAATACAAGTTCTCAAAATCATACAATCTACACAGATTATATTTCATATAAATCCTATAGACCATTGATCTATATAATTTTTAATATAAATGTGTTTATATAATATCTATCAGTGTATAGAACATATTTCATATAATCACATATCCAACCTGTTCTCATGACGAAAACTTTTTTGCAAGATTTTGTATTCATGCTCTTAGTTTAGTTTCTTGGTTTGCCATCATGTGATCCTGCGGATGCAGAGATTGGGCCAGGACTGACTAGAATGATTTCCAGTGTGAAGGACCCACCTCTGATGTCAGTGCGAGCAGCTGGCATCCCCAGGGCCTCAGCACTAGTTTTCACAGAGACTGTTCCCCTATCCTCAGTACTTCCTCTTATGGCGGTAGTCATCCTGTGTGTTTGGGCTACTTACTGCTCTGTTACCCAAGTCCAGTAGTCTGCCCCAGAGGCCTCTCCTGTCCACGAGTCTGCCCCAGAGGCCTCTCTTGTTCATGGGTCCACTGCAGAACCTCCAGAGGTGGTGACTTCCGCTCATAAGCTCTCTGCTTGTCCTGTCATGGCCATGGAGGCCGTCCATGAACTCTCTGCCTGTCCTGACACGGCCATGGAGGCCGTCCATGAACTCAGTCTGTCCAGCAACAGCCATGGAGGCTGTACAAGAACTCTTTTCCCGTCCTGTCACTGCCAAGGGGGCCATCCATGAGCTCTCTGCTTGTCCTGTTACAGCTGTAGAGGCCGTTGTTAACCTCTCTGTTCCAGTCCCGCCTGATCTGCCGTGATTGTTCTCTGCGCCATTGGTTCTAATGAAGTGGTCATCTGCTCCACTGTGGGGATCTTCGGTCTGGTCTGTTCTACTGTGGGGGTCTTCAGCTCCACCCTGGATTCCTGCTCCGCTGGCTCTGACCTGGTGGTCTCCTGCTCCACTTCTCCACGGTCTGTCACTGCTCCATGGCCCAGGCCATGTTTTGGGTTTTGTTGGTGTTCATGTCTTTTGCTATGTATTCATGCTCAGTTTAGTTTCCTGGGTTGTCATGTGTTCCTTGCCCCTGATGTGATCATGTCATGTGCTACCCTTGTCTGCGTGTTATGTTCAGATTGGTTCATTGGTTCATGTATCATGTTCTCATCGGTTGTCTTAGTCATGTGTCTTGTTTCTCATTGGTTGGAATTTGTCATGTGACCTTCATTGTTTGGTATAAGTAGCCCTCATATTGCCTTTGTTCCTGATCTAGCTTTGAACTGTGTAACCTGGGTTGTATGTTATTTAGTGAACGTCATTTAAAAGTGGTATGGTACTATTTTCATAAGTGAGGTGTACATTTTCAAAACTCTTAGTACAAAACTTTAAACTGATCACACTTGTAACTAGTGGTCGACTGACATTGGTTTTTTGACAGCTGATGCGATATCTTGGAAAGCAGGGTGGCCGATGGCCGATATAATTGTATTTATTTTCATATTTAAGAAATTTTAAATCATTTGAAAATGGAGTAAAAAAATAAATGTGTAAAATAAACATAATTATACTTTAGATGACAGAGTATTTTTCACAAATAAATACATATTTAATAAAAATATAATTAAAAAGGAAGTAAACACTGTAACCAACAGTGTAGAGGTCTGCGTGGGACTATTTTTTTAGTCCCGCGAGGTTATTCCGCACCCACCCGCTCCCGCTATACAGGTGCTGGTCATATAAATAGAATATCATCAAAAAGTTGATTTATTTCATTAATTCCATTCAAAAAGTGAAACTTGTATAATGTATACATTCATTCCACACAGACTGATATATTTCAAGTGTTTATTTCTTTTAATTTTGATGATTATAAGTGACAACTAATGAAAACCCCAAATTCAGTATCTCAGAAAATTAGAATATTGTGAAAAGGTTCAATATTGAAGACACCTGGTGCCACACTCTAATCAGCTAATTAACTCAAAACACCTGCAAAGGCCTTTAAATGGTCTCTCAGTCTACAAACCCGATTCCAAAAAAGTTGGGACACTGTACAAATTGTGAATAAAAACAGAATGCAATGATGTGGAAGTTTCAAATTTCAATATTTTATTCAGAATACAACATAGATGACATATCAAATGTTTAAACTGAGAAAATGTATCATTTTAAGGGAAAAATAAGTTGATTTTAAATTTCATGGCATCAACACATCTCAAAAAAGTTGGGACAAGGCCATGTTTACCACTGTGTGGCATCCCCTCTTCTTTTTATAACAGTCTTCAAATGTCTGGGGACTGAGGAGACAAGTTGCTCAAGTTTAGGAATAGGAATGTTGTCCCATTCTTGTCTAATACAGGCTTCTAGTTGCTCAACTGTCTTAGGTCTTCTTTGTCGCATCTTCCTCTTTATGATGCGCCAAATGTTTTCTATGGGTGAAAGATCTGGACTGCAGGCTGGCCATTTCAGTACCCGGATCCTTCTTCTACGCAGCCATGATGTTGTAATTGATGCAGTATGTGGTCTGGCATTGTCATGTTGGAAAATGCAAGGTCTTCCCTGAAAGAGACGACGTCTGGATGGGAGCATATGTTGTTCTAGAACTTGGATATACCTTTCAGCATTGATTGTGCCTTTCCAGATGTGTAAGCTGCCCATGCCACACGCACTCATGCAACCCCATACCATCAGAGATGCAGGCTTCTGAACTGAGCGCTGATAACAACTTGGGTTGTCCTTGTCCTCTTTAGTCCGGATGACATGGCGTCCCAGTTTTCCAAAAAGAACTTCAAATTTTGATTCGTCTGACCACAGAACAGTTTTCCACTTTGCCACAGTCCATTTTAAATGAGCCTTGGCCCAGAGAAAACGCATGCGCTTCTGGATCATGTTTAGATATGGCTTCTTTTTTGACCTATAGAGTTTTAGCCGGCAATGGCGAATGGCACGGTGGATTGTGTTCACCGACAATGTTTTCTGGAAGTATTCCTGAGCCCATGTTGTGATTTCCATTACAGTAGCATTCCTGTATGTGATGCAGTGCCGTCTAAGGGCCCGAAGATCATGGGCATCCAGTATGGTTTTCCGGCCTTGACCCTTACGCACAGAGATTGTTCCAGATTCTCTGAATCTTTGGATGATATTATGCACTGTAGATGATGATAACTTCAAACTCTTTGCAATTTTTATCTGAGAAACTCCTTTCTGATATTGCTCCACTATTTTTCGCCGCAGCATTGGGGGAATTGGTGATCCTCTTCCCATCTTGACTTCTGAGAGACACTGCCATTCTGAGAGGCTCTTTTTATACCCAATCATGTTGCCAATTGACCTAATAAGTTGCAAATTGGTCCTCCAGCTGTTCCTTATATGTACATTTAACTTTTCCGGCCTCTTATTGCTACCTGCCAAATGACTAAATGTAAATGTAAATGTACCTGTCCCAACTTTTTTGGAATGTGTAGCTCTCATGAAATCCAAAATGAGCCAATATTTGGCATGACATTTCAAAATGTCTCACTTTCAACATTTGATATGTTATCTATATTCTATTGTGAATAAAATATAAGTTTATGAGATTTGTAAATTATTGCATTCCTTTTTTATTCACAATTTGTACAGTGTCCCAACTTTTTTGGAATCGGGTTTGTAGTTCTGTAGGCTACACAATCATGGGGAAGACTGCTGACTTGACAGTTGTCCAAAAGACGACCATTGACACCTTGCACAAGGAGGGCAAGACACAAAAGGTCATTGCAAAAGAGGCTGGCTGTTCACAGAGCTCTGTGTCCAAGCACATTAATAGAGAGGCGAAGGGAAGGAAAAGATGTGGTAGAAAAAAAGTGTACAAGCAATAGGGATAACTGCACCCTGGAGAGGATTGTGAAACAAAACCCATTCAAAAATGTGGGGGAGATTCACAAAGAGTGGACTGCAGCTGGAGTCAGTGCTTCAAGAACCACTACGCACAGACGTATGCAAGACATGGGTTCCAGCTGTCGCATTCCTTGTGTCAAGCCACTCTTGAACAACAGACAGCGTCAGAAGCGTCTCGCCTGGGCTAAAGACAAAAAGGACTGGACTGCTGCTGAGTGGTCCAAAGTTATGTTCTCTGATGAAAGTAAATTTTGCATTTCCTTTGGAAATCAGGGTCCCATAGTCTGGAGGAAGAGAGGAGAGGCACAGAATCCACGTTGCTTGAGGTCCAGTGTAAAGTTTCCACAGTCAGTGATGGTTTGGGGTGCCATGTCATCTGCTGGTGTTGGTCCACTGTGTTTTCTGAGGTCCAAGGTCAACACAGCCGTATACCAGGAAGTTTTAGAGCACTTCATGCTTCCTGCTGCTGACCAACTTTATGGAGATGCAGATTTAATTTTCCAACAGGACTTGGCACCTGCACACAGTGCCAAAGCTACCAGTACCTGGTTTAAGGACCATGGTATCCCTGTTCTTAATTGGCCAGCAAACTCGCCTGACCTTAACCCCATAGAAAATCTATGGGGTATTGTGAAGAGGAAGATGTGATATGCCAGACCCAACAATGCAGAAGAGCTGAAGGCCACTATCAGAGCAACCTGGGCTCTCATAACACCTGAGCAGTGCCACAGACTGATCGACTCCATGCCACGCCGCATTGCTGCAGTAATTCAGGCAAAAGGAGCCCCAACTAAGTATTGAGTGCTGTACATGCTCATACTTTTCATGTTCATACTTTTCAGTTGTCCAAGATTTCTAAAAATCCTTTCTTTGTATTGGTCTTAAGTAATATTCTAATTTTCTGAGATACTGAATTTGGGGTTTTCATTAGTTGTCAGTTATAATCATCAAAATTAAAAGAAATAAACACTTGAAATATATCAGTCTGTGTGGAATGAATGTATACATTATACAAGTTTCACTTTTTGAATGGAATTAGTGAAATAAATCAACTTTTTGATGATATTCTAATTATATGACCAGCACCTGTATACACAAAACCGAGTTGAACGTCCTTCAAAGACAGCGCATCCCAACTTTGCTCCATCCTTATTCTGCTCTGTCACTCATCGACAACTGCCTGTTCTGTCTGAGGGCCGTATATTTACACACAGGTAAAAATGTTGTACAAAAACTACATTTTTTTCTCGTCTTGTCTGCTCTGAGCATCGTTATGCACATGCTGCGCACAGACCTTGCAAATAAAATGCATGACACAGAAAGCACTGGTTAATGCGTGCAGTGCGTGCATAACAGTCCTGAGTGCAGGCTGTACCGGTGGTCAGTAAGAATAAAGCACAGAATCTATGCTGTTCTGAAAGGACGTCGGGAACGGGATATTGTTAGACCGCCCGCTCCCATTCAAATTACACCAGAGTTACCGACCGCTACCACATTTTATTCGGGAATTTAATCCCACGTCACAAGAAATCTGGTCGGGTTAGGGTTAACCCTAACCCTAATGCAGACCTCTACAACAGGGCACTCAGTATTCTGGGATGTTTGTGTACATTGGGAATCATATTTTTTCAAATAAAGCCAAGGTAACACTCATTTTACATACAGCACACAGTGAAAATGACATGAATATGACAGCGGGCAAATGTATAAAGTGCAGCATAATTTGAAATCACGAGTTTAAAGTTTGTCGATCAGTGATGCTGAACTCTCCTCCTGTCCGTATTCAATTCACACGGACCGACCGTCACACTGAGCACACGCGATCATGCAGGATACACATGCACACTTTATACGATCTCACAGCTGGAATTGACTAGTCTGCAAGGTTTGTGAAATTAAATGTTCATTAGACATTCAAAGACTGCGCATTTGCTGAATGCTGAAGGCAAACGAGAAAGTATTATAATTTTTGCCTTTCTATTACTAATAATATAAAAGCAATCTTTACAATACTTTTTTTGTAAACCTTTTAATTCCTTTGTTTAACAGTTCTATCTGATTATCCATATTAGACAGAACTGTTAACGACGAAAGCTAACAAGAATGAGTCAGGGAGAATGTGAGAACTCCGCGCCGTCAAAATAAAAAGTCTGTCATGCCATCAAAATAAAAGTCCCACCTCGAACGCATCGGCCAAACAGAAAAACGTATCGGCCAATGCCGATATTTGAAAAATGCCAGATATCGGCCTTGGCGATATATCGGTCGACCACTACTACACCACTAGTTATTCTCTTCAAAACCTGATCTCATGATTTCATTGTAGTTGCACATTTTCATTCCACATAATCATTGTTTCAGAACACAAGATCATTGTGATATGTATTGAGAACATTTGGCTTAATCAACAAAACACAACAGTAAGATCTTCTTTCAATTTAGTACTTTCAGCAATCAGTTCATTCAAGAGCAAACAATGCAAAATTCATGTTTCAAATCACCTTTGTTGCTGAAATAATTACAGTAATACAGGCAATAACTGTCATGTTAGAAAATCCATAATGTTTGTAAAAGTATTTATCTAGTGTGTTATCAAAAGGTGTGATGAAGGTATGACATGGCCATAAGGTTTTGTTCTAGAACAGAGTTTACTGTGAATGCAGTAAATGTCCTCACTGTGCCATGTGACTGAATCTATACTCTAGATGAACTTTTCAGATGAAGGGTGAGTTATAGTAATGTGCAGACTTTACCATGGAAATGCTTCTATATACAGTATCACATGGCATAATGTAATGTAAAATGCTATATTTGATGCCATCTTTCTCCCTTCTTCTGGTACATATCTGATTAATCTCTGATCAGGTCCTCTCCCCTGTGTCCTGCTGTATGTTCAAAAATAGCAAAACACATGGTTTTACAAATGAGGACGTCCTCAAAGGGAGGTTTTATGTGAATTTGTCAAGTTTTGCTTACTTCTTGGTACCAATTTCTCCCCAAAAAAATCGGTCACGAACTATCACTGTTTTTTGTTGCTCAGTCAGACCTATGTTCTCGGTAATGTGCGGTCTGAGTTGTTCTTTGTTTATGGTTGTTGTTTCTTTTTACAGCAGACATTTATACTTATGTATTTTACCTTATTTCTAAAGGGATTTTTCATCTAGGAGGTTTGGTATCTAAAATGCACATCAGCGTTTACGTGTTATTTATAGAATGGAAGTGCTTCTGCTTTTTTTCATTTATTGAGTACAATTTGGGATTATGATATTCAATCATACTTAAATTTTTATCACTGAATGTAATGGTTTAAATTCTGCTGTTAAACGAACCTTGTGTTAGAATATTTACACCGTAAATCTATTTCCTGTGCCTTATTCAAGAGACACATTTAAAACAATCTGACGTGGCACGTTTCCAGAATAAGTATTATAAGTTAGCAGCTTTTTCTGCGCTCAAATAAAACTAAGGGGGTGCTTATCCTTGTTATCAGGAGTAAATTTAACGATTGAACACCTTGGTAGGATGAGAAGGGTAGATTTGTTTTTTATCCGATGCAAAATATATAATAATAGGTTAGCTTGGTCTCTATTTATGGTCCGAATGAGACAGACAGTATATCTACACAGCATTTCCAAAACTTTACTTGAGGAGATTGATTGCCCTCTGTGGTGGGTGGTGATTTTAATGCTGTCATTAAGATCCTGAGTTAGATTAAATCTCAATCTGATACAACAGCCAATCATCCTCTAATTATTGTATTAAATTTATCACTGAGCTCAATTTAATCGATCTATGAAGTCAGAATACTAAAGCAAGGATTCACTTTTTTTTCTAATAGAAAAGACTTTCTCTAGATAGACTAATATTTCTCAGCCCATCTTTAATTTCGCTAATTCCTCCATCTCTATATTCCCAATTTTATTATCTGATCATTCTGCTGTGTTGTGCAGGTTCCTCTTTCCGAGTTAAAGCCAAGTCTCCTAGTGGCGCTTTAACATATCATTATTAAGAATCAGACTTTCATTACTTCTCTAAAAGAATATATTAAGGAATTTCTTGAATTAATATGCCCTCTGTGTGGATCCTCAAATACTGTGGGAAACGACTAAGTGTGCTAACAGGTTTCTGTATTCTTTCTCTTCTACTCTTGCCAAAGCGAAAACTACCAGTTTACACAATTAGAAAATAAAATCCAATCATTACAAAACCTACAAAAACAACATTTTACTGAGCAACAGGCTACACAGTTCCTCTTTAAAAAAGAATATGATTTACTTTCACACTCAAAGGCGGAATTTATTTTACATAGATGACAAAAATTTATTTTGAATCAGAGAGACCTGTCATTTATTGGCCCTTAGGTTGAAAGAATGCGAATCTAGGCATATATTAGCGCAATAAAATCATCGGATGTCAGGTCACCACGAACCCTTGGCAATTAATGACATATTTAAAGGTTTTTACAAAAATCTGTATAAAGCCGAAACAGATTGCTTGTGAACCAATTTGTAGCAGTACTAGATAAATTGGAACTGCCTCGGATCTCACAGATGGATAAAGAATCTTTGGAGGCCCCATTAAGTTTGGAGGAACTCCACGTCTCTTTAAAAAGCCTTCAAAAGGGCAAATCGTCTAATGGTCTCCCCCCTGATATATTTAGAAATTTGGGATTTGTGGATATTATGCTTAACTCATTTAATTTTGCAATTGAACATGGGGTATTTCAAAGATAAAAAACATCTCTGATTTCATTACTTCTTAAAAAAGGGAAAGATCATTAAAATTGTTCCAGCTAAGACCGATTTCCTTATCCCATGTGATCTAAAAATCTATGCTATGTTCTCGTATGGAATGTAACTCCAGACTGATCAAGGAGGACGAATGGTTTCATCAAGGGGCGCAATGCATCTGCAATATGCTCGACTCCTTCATATTCTTGACTTTGCGGATCCCACCCAACACCTTGTGCGGTCTTTTCACTTGATGCAAAAAAGCCTTTGACAGGCTGAGTGGAATTATATGTGGGCAGTTCTGCATTTTCGGCTTCGTGAACACTTTGTTTCTATGATTAAGACATTATACCACTCACCTGCAGCATCAGTCTAACTGGTAATATTATTTCCCCCTCATTCCCTTTACAGCGGGGAACGAGGCAGGGGTGTCCGCTTTCCCCCTTATTGTTTTGTCTATCTCTTGAACCCTAGCGCAAGCCATCAGGAAATCTGAAGTATCGATTAAAATTCATGATCATAATCATAGTATTTCATTATACGCTGAGAATTATTCTAATTTAGACCACTTTGATGTTTCAGTCTCTATTAATTAAGGAATTTGATAATTTTAGAAGCCATCAGGATTAAAATAAATTGGAGCAAATTGCTTTAAGCCATTAACAATTTAAAGTTAATTTTTCTTTCCCTCATTTATCCCTATTAAGGAATCTTTCACTATTTGGCATTACCATATATAAAAACATTCATAAGATTGCCAAGACAATTTTACATTTTAGTTAAGGTCAAAAATGACATTCAAAGATGGAAGAATCTTAAAGTCCCTCAAAGGAAAATCTCCACTGTTAGATGAATTTGTTGCTCGATTTAATTTTTTTCTCTATCACCACTTTCTCCCCCTCCAGGTTACTTTAAGGAGATCAACTCCATAATTTTAAGTTTATCTGGATATAAATGTGCCAAATTAAACTTACCACATTACAACATCCTAATAGCGCAGGAGGACTGGCTTACCAAATTTTGATTTATTATTGGTCGTTCCAGCTTAAAGCTTTCATAATTGGGTTGACCCTCAATCTACAGTTTCATGGAGAGTGATTGAAGCTACAAGGTTAAACCAAATAGACTTCAAGATATTCTATTTACTGGCAAGGAAAAAAAGGGGATAATTATAAATTTGGTCCGGTTGTGGCAACTCTATTAAAATCTGGAAAACGGTTGAACGTCGGAAGGAGGACCCTTCAAATATTGTAACATACACCTTTTTGCACAATTTTAATTTTGTATGCGGAAATGTCCATTTGTCCACCCTCTTGGTCCTCTTTGGGTGTAAACACGTGCGGTGAACATATGAGACCAGGGCCTCTGTTCATTTAAATTGAGGGCAAATTTTGTCTACCAGCTTCCGCATATTTTGTCTTTCTTCAGTTGCTTTGCTCTCAAAGCGTATGGCGTTCCTTGGTCTTCTTCCATTTCCTCTCATCCTATGGGGATTGGATTGCACCATCTGCTTGTCGGCCATCTGTTTCCTTAATATATACTAAAATTATTGATTGCATACAAAACCTCTTTCTATTAAAACTATTTGGAATAGGGAATTATCTGACTTAATTTATCTGTCGACTGGGAAAGTGTGGATTTAATCTCAGCTTAACATCTAAAAATCTGGCTCATCGTCTTATTCACTTCAAAGTCATTCATAGAGCATCAAATCCTTACAAAAGATTCAGAATGAAACTACAGCAAATTTGAACTGCCATATTCGTATGTAACACTACATCATCAGGCACTTTTCTGCATATGTTTTGGGAATGTCCTGTCGTCATCAGTCTATGGACACATGTAAATCTGGTTTTGTCATCATTACTGCGAATTGATTGGTCTGTTAACCCAAGTTTGTGTCTTCTTAATGATGATTCTGGTCTCTGTATTAGTTTAATGCAAAAGAGAATGTTGTTTGCTGGTTTTACATCTGTGAAGAAGACAATAATACAGAACTGGTTTACACCACACATACAAAACATATTGGATCTGTAGCCTCCTGCAAATAGTGACTTGTGAATGTGCAACGGCACGAGTCGGTGGGGCCAAGCCTTCAACCATGGATGCTTGGCAGTGTTTTCTTTTTGATATACGTGATTGTATAAAGGAGTGACTTGTTTTGTATTTATTGTCCTTCCTTCTCTCCCTCCCTTTTGACTGGACTTTGAGATATTGAGTATATGTCTGTTGTTTTGTTTTGTTATATTTTGGATGTTATGTAAAAAGGGGGAGGAGACCAGGGGTGCGTTTCCCAAACAACGACGTAACTCGCTGATTAACCACCATAGTACGATGCATTGTTTTGGAAATGAACTAGCTAGTCACGACTGTTTCCCGAACACGGTCGCATCTCCGTCGTTTGAACCACATTGGTTCAGCAACATAGGGCCAACATCACACGCATGTGGTGGAGGATTAACTTCTGCTATTTAACTGATTAGAGATCTCTAAGATGCTACTGTATTGAATATGGCACGTACTGACTAATTCACTATTTTTTGTTCCCTGTCATTGTGATTTATTTGAAGTTTGATTCATCGTGGTTTCCCTCTTACGTCATACTCCGGGGTTCCCTTGCACATGCGCACTTTTCAAAAACAGCGCTTACAATGGATGCGCAAAAATACATAATTAAAATGCATTTTACATTTAGATAGAATGGAAGATACAGATAGTACTGCATGTTAGCTTGCTTGTTGTGCCCAATAACATATTTATTTAAGCCCATATATCTTATTAACAAGAAACTATGCTTCTAACCACAGGTCGAGAGCTGTAGCTCCAACCACGCAAGTTTGTGACGCTGATTGTGAACGTTCAACAAAAACAACGAATCGTTGAACTATGCTGGTAACGACGGAACTTGCGACCATAGTTGGCTAACGATGCTTTTGGGAAACGCACCCCAGGTTAGGTTCACAGAGTAAGTTACTATGGTAACTTACCGAGAGGTTTAGTTTTGTCTTTTATTGGAACCGAAAACTCTGAGTTTCCCTTTTCTGGGGTTAACAAACTCTGAGTTTCCAACAAAACCCACTTTCTGGAAAACACCCCTGCTGTTGGTGAGTTTGGGTTTCTGTTTATGCCAAGTCTGTTTCTGGTCAAGCTGGTTCATGCCATGCCAAGTCAAGTCTGTTTCAAGTTAAGTCTTTTTCAAGTCAAGTCCGTTTCAAGTCTTCGTTTGTTTGTATTTTGGATTTCACTCTGCTAAATAAACTGCACTTGGGTTCACTACGCTCACCTCATGTGGAATCATTACAATATGGTACGTTTTATGTGACGGTTTTGTACCGTCACATAAAAAAAAAAACTGAGCTAGGATCGGATCGGATCGGAATTGCCCGATACTCAGAATTTTCTGGATCGGATCGGATCTGAAAAAATGGTATCGTTGCATCCCTAATAAAAATACCATGAGCTGCATACAAAAAACATACAGAACATATATAGTATGAATATAAATATATCTATATGTTCAGACCATAGACTGTAAAAAAAAATGGACGTAGTGTCCGTGACGTCACTCGTAGGTTTCTGAAGAGCATTTTTGAAGCCTAAAGTGGGCGGAACCGACCGCCGCCATCTTGGCAGTGCGTTACCGCGCGTCACTCCCGGATAATCGAAAATGGGCAAAAAGGCGGGACGTGGGTGAAGCTGAGCTGAAACCACGCCCGTCTATAGTGACAGCAGTGCTGCCGTACAAAGACAAAACACCATAACTTCGTTTTTGGTCGAAAAAGAGTTATTGATCATTTTGGGACATTAATGACCTCCTTTATCATGTGTTTAAGTATCATGGAGAAAAGCCCCGGAAAAACCAAGGTAGTACACAGTATAACATCAGTTATTGCTCTTTGATTTTGTTTTTGAACGCTCAAAGTAAGTTACGGTGCTCTGCATTTGTTTGCGTTCGTTCGTCAATACCGTGCCAGTCTGGAGTTATACTGTATTCTGCCTTTGTTTTACTGCCCATTAAAGTCTACCGCATTTAAATTACAGTGTGACTTGTGTACTTTCATACATGCATCTCTCTGCACTTCATTAGACAAACAAATTAGATAGATTGCGATCTAACAAACTGCTCCATATAACAAAGCACTGTAAGCAATAACGACTACATAACTTGGCAACAATAATTAATCGTAAATAATCTTTAAAGTGTTTTTTATAATGCAGATTATTCACTCAGTGCCAGCTGTCAGTCTGGGGCTGCACACTTCTGTACGTGAGGACTCAAATGCCGTGGCAGCGTATCACACATAAAATCAATAACTGTTCGCAATTAAATCCGTTTCCTTCCTTTTCTTATAAGTCGATAAAACCCATTGCAATGAACGTCATCGGAGATGTTTAATTCACAATCATTCTGAGCATTATTCCTGCTGGCGTTTCACACTCTGGAGCAGAGCGGCAATCCACCTGTCACTCAAGTGGCCACGCCCTTAATTATGCAGAACTTTAAGGCTTAATATAATTTAAACGGATTAGTTATAAAAAAATTCACCCTCTCACAGTTGTCACGAAGGGCAAAATTAGCTATATAGACCAAAACCACTTTTTGTACCAGGCTGTAAACATTTTTTTCTGCTGTAAAGTTGGACACTTTAACCAAAGAGTATAGAATACCAAGAGGCGAAACTCTGATGCTTTTCGGGTAACAGCCACTAGGTGGCGCTTCGGTAGCGCGGCCGCCATTTTGGGGTGAAAAGTCCAACTGGACAACGTTACAGATATACAGAAATAGACAGAATAACAATGAAAGAGAAGTCAAAGTGGAATAAAAGAACGCAATGTTGGGCAATCCCCTTCAAAAACTATCAGTGTGACAGTGAAAATATTGACTTTTATCATTTTCCCAAAGACTCTGACAGGTAATTATTCACAAAAGTGTAAAAATATTGTGTGTTTTGAAGTGGGATGTAGCGTCTAGTAGTAAACTTAAATCCTTTTAGGAACTGCAGGTCCTAGCCATAGAAACCATAATAATGATTTATATGGATATAGTTATAATGAGCTTACGCAACTTTACACATTTACAATTACATATTATTATTTACTATTACTCCAGTAGGTCTGAAATATATATTGTACGTTTTAATCCCCTGAACACACTACAAACATGATGATCTCTAGAACATGATGCATTGCTGTGTCTGTCATCATTAAATAATTAAACAATTTTGGAGAAAGTGGCTGTACTTGTTTTTTTTTATATACTGTCTTCCTTTAAGGGACATTAATATAAGACAATACTGCAAAAACAGTTTACTGTCAAGATGTTATTCTTGTTATATATTTATTATCCAACATTTCTATTTTTTCTGTCATTAATTTAATTTCATATGTTGGTATTAATTCAGTGTTTATAATGCTAACACTTGAACTTAAAATATTTGTAACCGAAACTGACATGGTTTCTAGAGACCAAAAGGTTTTGTAAAAAAAAAAGGGAAGACTTTAAAATAAAGTCTGTAAAATAAACTGTTAAAAGGATTTGATTATCACTCGTCTAGTGATTGTACATTATTGTTGTCATAGTTCAGGCTGTATTTCAGGTTTAATGTACGGTTTTTTAAACAAATCTTTCCATGGCGACAGCAAGAATCTAGTGGAGTGCCGACAGAGTATAGAAGCCCAAACAGGCGAAACTCTATATACATATATACTTTAAATGTGTTATTGTAAGTTGGTCATGCGCGACTGGCTCCTATTATTCTACGGCGTTTTTGTGTAGTTTTCAGTCCAAAATGGCGGCGGCACAGTCATGTCATGGGCGCAACTGTTGCTATGGAGCGTTCTATTGAGTTTCGCCTCTTGGGCTTCTATACTCTTTGCTTTAACATAGGGAGTCTATGGGACTGACTCCCTTTTGGAGCCAGCCTCTAGCGGCCAGTCGATGAATTGCAGTTTTAGTCACTTCCGTGTTGGTTTCACGAGAGGGAGCGGGAGGTTGCCACTTGGTTCAGACACCAACGACAACAACATCTCGACATACATATTCTTTGTATGTTGGTTTAAAGCATGGGTTTAAAGTCCTCTACGCTCGTGCTCAATACAGTCTTCTGAGCTTTTAGCGCCACCGCGTCGACCTTTTAGGTAACAGCAGTTGCTCTGGCCACGTGATGTAATGCTCAAATCTTACTGGATGGGCCGTGTTTTCGCTTTACCAAACTGAAAATATTCGTCGGACTGGTTCGAAAAAAAACATTTGCATTTTCGGTGCGTGAATATGGAAGAATCCATAGTTTGTTTACACTGTTGTTTTATTCCAGCGCATCATCGCGTCCGATATTCGTTTCGCTTTTTCAAGCTCAGTGTGGAAAGGCCTTAATTCCTCATCTACAACTGCTCCACACACCAGGCCTGATCAGCATCAACTCGGTCTGTGGATTTGGTGTTTGATTATTTCTTACTTTGAGGGCCTGGAGGAGGTTGTGTGCCCGACTGGTCATTCTCTTATCCTCTGCATCCTGGCTGTTCAGAGCAGACTGCAGACAAAGAGAAGAGGTCAAATGTTACACACACACATCGGTCTCTTCTCACCAAGGCAGCATTTACTTGATCGAAAATACAGTGAAAACAGTAATATTGTGAAATATTATTGTAATTTAATATAACTGTTTTCTGTGCAAATATATTTAAAAATGGAATTTATCCCTGTGATGCAAAGCTGAATTTTCAGCATCATTACTCCAGTCTTCAGTGTTACATGATCCTTCAGAAATCATTCTAATATGCTGATTTGCTGCTAAAGAAACATTTCTTTATTACTATCAGTGATGAAAACAGTTGTGCTGCTCCATATTTTTGTGGAAATCGCAATATTTTTTTCAGTATTCTTTGATGAACAAAACTGAAAAGAACAGAATTTAAATATTTTGTTTGTAAATCTTTTTAAAAGTCTTTACTGTCACTTTTGATAAATGTACTGCTGAATAAAAGTAGCAACTTATTTAAAAAAAAAATCTTACTGGCCTCAAACATTTAAACAGTAGTGTAAGAACATGTTTGACAGGATTTCAATGATTATAAAATGACAGTAAGATTTAACAACAGATAGTTCAGATCAAAAAGATAGAGTTCTCTGTTGCAATAATCTGACTGGCATTCATGCACACACTCAATGTAATATTTTAATTCACTTTCTCAGTTTTTCATTATTCAGTTTTTCATAGAAAAGTTTGTAAAAGCCACAAGTTACTTATTTCTTTGTAAAGTTATGGATTTTATAAGTGTGAATAAAGAGTCATATAATATTTAAATATTACTCTGAAAATGAAACTCCAATAATATCGCTGGCGATGTAATATTCTGCAATGACCATTTATGGAATGCAAGATTGGAGCAAAAAAAAAAGTTGTGACCTTTTGTGACATTTTTGTTTTCAGGTAATTGTGTTAAACTTCTTAAAAGGAATTATTGGAATATTCAATGTTGTTCGAGTTTAAATTTAGTTAAACAAATATAACAAATTGGATGGATTACTAACATTGCACAATGCAAAGATGTCACTAGTCGACATTAAACTGTCATTAAGTCGACATTGTTTATTTAATAATCAGTATTTATGTGTGGTTAAGTGTTTAGCACTACCTGTGTGTGAGTCAATGGGGTTTCCCTCATATCTCCAAATGGATTAACATGCATGGAGATCTCAGAGAGAGGCTCTGGATACGACCCCTCCAATCTACTCTCCTCCTTTGAACGAGAGAGGGTGAGATGGGGGTGAAATGATTAGTTATTACATTCTGATCAAATATTACAAACCTAGACGACTGAATCACTCACAATTAGACCAGAAACATGTATAGTCAGTAAACAGGGCTGAAGTGCATATGCAGTTCTTACACTAGTGGTGTTCCAGGGAGGTGGAGGTTCTGGATGAGTGACAGAAGCTTCTACAGTAGTGTTTCCACCTGCTGCTTGATCTGGACCAACAGAGTCTTGCAGCAAACTCCAGTCATACAGAACCGCCTGAGCTGAGTTTTCCCAGACCTCTACAGGTTCACACAGACACACACACACACACACACACATTTTGTGGAAAGGACAGACTGAAATTTCAGTTGGATTCGTCTTTAAAAAGTCTTTATTCACAAAAAATGTTGCTCTCCTTGTACGGAAGAGGATTAAGGCCAAGCAATAATAAAAAAATAAAACCATCTCGAGATTGAAGTCATTAAATTTCGAGAAAAAAAGTCGAAATAAAATGTTGAGAATAAACTAATTAAATTACGAGAAAAAAGGCGTTACATTTTGAGAAAAAAAACTCGGAAAATTTCGAGAAAAAAGTCGAAACAAAATGTTGAAAATAAACATTAAATTATGAGAAAAAAAATCATTAAATTTCAAGAAAAAAGTCGAGAATAAACACACTCGTGTCATGTTTATTTCACCTTGTTGGACAGTGTTATGCTGCGTCTACAGTGGCGGAGGTTGGAGAGTAATGCACTGGGGAGTAGCGTATGATACGATCGACTAGGTTTGAGTCCGTTTTTTTGCCAAACTCGCTTTTCTTCCTTTTCTCATCACATAACACATCAGGAAAGTGGAAATCAATTGCTTAACGAGTGTTTAATAATAATGTATTAATTAGGTAGGTTTAGTGTTACTACAGTCCTAAAAATTCTAACTGCATTGTTGTCACACAGTGTTTCTCCTGTTTTCCGTGTCAGAAATGGCAGCGCGGTTTCATCTGCCTTTAAACTAGTTTAAACCACTGTGACATCTGTGGTTTGTATAGGAGAGCTCTGCACTTGAACGCTTCGCACAGTGCTGTTTAGTGGTCGCCTGATCGAGACCTGCGAGTAAACGCATTTGTTCTGAGCTCGCGCTGCGCTGTCTTTAGGCAGAGCTAATAATGATCCGTGCAGCGCGCTGCGCAAGAAATTACAGCGCATATGAGTTATCAAATTGTTGTCACTCACGTTTTACTGATACATCTGGCCTAAAATTTAGTGCTGTCACCTCACCTTGAGTTGACATTGTGAAACTGCACGATTTGTAAATTATGATTGGCGTGCCACATATAATAGCCTACATTTCAATAGACAAGCTGCAGGCCGTTTGAAATTCATCCAGTTATATGTACTACAGTCGTGGTCAGAATTATTGGCACCCTTGGTAAATATGATCAAAGGCGGCTGTGAAAATTAAACTGCATTGTTAATCCTTTTGATCTTTTATTTAAAAAAATTCACAAAAATCTAACCTTACATTGGATAATAAGAATTTAAAATGGGGGGAAATATCATTATGAAATAAATGTTTTTCTCTAATACACATTGGCCACAATTAACGGCACCCTTTTATTCAATACTTTTTGAAACCTACAGGGTTTTCTTGAAATTTCCTTGAAACTTTCTACAGGGTTCAGGTCAGGACTGGAATGGCCAGCAGAAGCTTGGTTTTGTGCCCAGTGACCCATTTTTGTGTTGCTTTTGAGGTTTGTGTTTGGATTATTGTCCGGTTGGAAGATCCAAACATGGCCCATTATAAGATTTCTAACAGAGTCAGTCACTTGTTGATTTTTTAATCTGTTGGTATTTGATAGAATCCATGATGCCACATGTCTAAACAAGATGTCCAGGACCTCCAGCAGAAATATAGGCCCACAACATAAAAAATACAGCAGTATAT
Source organism: Schizothorax lantsangensis (assembly GCA_027422415.1). NCBI lineage: Eukaryota > Metazoa > Chordata > Actinopteri > Cypriniformes > Cyprinidae > Schizothorax > Schizothorax lantsangensis. The sequence goes on from CM049851.1 coordinate 27,525,501, forward strand.
TTCATTGTACACATGGGGTACTTTTTATCCCTGTGTTCAGCAAACCCATCTTGAGTGTTTGCTGCTAAAAAGCTCATTTTTTAGTTTCATCTGACCATAGAAGCCAGTCCCATTTGAAGTTCCAGTCGTGTCTGATATCTGAATATGCTGGAGTTTGTTTTTCGATGAGTGAGGAGAACTTTTCTTGAAACCCTCCCAAACAGCATGTGGTGATGTAGGGGCTGTTTGACAATTTTTTTTTAAGGTTTTCTGACCCCGAGACTCAACTATTTTCTGCAATTCTCCAGCTGTGGTCCTTGTCTTTAACCACTCAAACGTTCCTCCTCACCGTGCATTAGGATGATATAGACACACGTCCTCTTCCAGGCAGATTCATAACATTTTCTATTGATTAGAAATTATTAATTATTGCCCTGATGGTGGAAATGGGAATTTTCACTGCTCTAGCTCTTTTCTTAAAGCCACTTCACTAATTTGTGGAGCTCAATTATCTTTTGCTGCACATCAGAAATATATTCTTTGGTTTTTCTCATTATGATGGATGATTAAGGGAATTTGGGCTTTGTTTTCCCTCCTATTTATATTTATGTGAAACGGGAAGCCATGGCTGGATAATTTCATGTTCATAATCCCCATAGAGTGCTCAAATGTAAATATGAATGGGAATATACTTCAGAGATATTTTACTCATAAGAATTTCTAGGGGTGCCAATAATTGTGTCCAACTTGTATTTGAGAAAAACATTTCATAATGAGATTTTCCTCCATTTTTAATTCTCTTAGTTCAATGAAAGGTTAGATTTTTGTGATTTTTTAAAATAAAAGATCAAAAGGATTAATAATTTAGGTTTATTTTATCAAAAGGTTTCTTTTCAGAGCCTTCTTTGATCATATTTACCAAGGGTGCCAATAATTCTGACCACGACTGTATTTACACTAAGTGACAACAGCAGCATTTTAGATATGTGCTATTTACACTAACGTTAAGTGAAAATAGCCATTCTATTTATGTTAAGTAAAAGTAGCAGATCTTTGCAATAAGTGTAAATAGTAGCTGATTATATGCTATTTATACTTATAAATATTGGCAGATACTATTTGCACCTCAGTATTGTTGTACATTAACATGATGCAATAATAACATTGATTTTAATAACAATGATTTTATTTATTGAAATTATTAAATAGATGCTGCCTTATTGGGACAACAAAGCCCTCCCTTATAGCCTGCCTACCCCTAATTAATACATTATTATTAAAAACTCATTAAGCAATTGATTTCCACTTTTTCGATGTGTTATGTGATGAGAAAAGGAAGAAATGCGAGTTTGGCAAAAAACGGACTCAAACCTAGTCGATCGTATCATACGCTACTCCCCAGTGCATTACTCTCCAACCTCCGCCACTGCAGACGCAGCATAACACTGTCCAACAAGGTGAAATGAACATGACACGAGTATGTTTATTCTCAACTTTTTTCTTGAAAATGAATGACTTTTTCCCATAATTTAATGAGTTTATTCTCAACATTTTATTTAGACTTTTTTCTCGAAATTTAATTTTTTTTTCTCTCGAAATTTTACAACTTTTTTCTCGTAATTTCATGAGTTTATTATCAACATTTTATCTTGACTTTTTATTCTCACAATTTAATAACTTTTTCTCATAATTTAATGAGTTTATTCTCAACATTTTATTTCGACTTTTTTCTCGAAATTTTACGTTTTTTCTCTAAACATAACTTTATTCTAGAAATTTAATGAGTTTAATCTCAACATTTTATTTAGACTTTTGTGGGAGTGGGTAGGGGTGTTAATTTTTTTTTTTTTTCTCCCCCCATAGGTTTTTAACAATCTAAAAGCTCTTTATTCCAAAGATACTACAAGCTAGTCAGTGTATTCAGTAATGTATTTTAAGTTACTTCAGAGGTATTGCAAGTATTACATACAACAATAAAACAGTGCATTGACATAAAAAAAGAAAATTGACTTTACTTTTAAAAGCAAGTACTTCTGTACTTTTACTTAAGTAAAAATCTGTCTTTACAACTTTCACTTGTAATGGCGTAATATTTGACCAGCAGTATCTGTACTTTCACTCAAGTAATGGAGTTGTGTACTTTGTCCGCATCTGTAATTGTTTATATAAGCAGTGCCTCCGCAGAAGAAGATCAACGCACACCGATTCGTACATGTAGTGGAGAGTAGAGGTCTTCACGGAGGACCCGAGACCCGAGGACCCGGGTCGGGTCCCAATCTATTACTGCGGGTCCCGGGTCTTTTTAACATTGTGTGTAATACCCGAGTCGATCGGAGAACACCGCACCCGCCATAGATCAGTGTCAGTCAACATGCGTGTGTGTAACTTGCAGTTTGTAAAATTAGGATGAGAAAAGTGTGAGCGGGAAATAAGGTGGAAGAAACACGCGTTACCTCAGCCACCAGAAACAGAGCGCAGGCGGAGTAGTACTGCAAGCGGGCGCTGATCATGGATTCCTAATGAGTGATGTGGAAAAAAAGCTGAAACAAAACTGAATAGACGCACCTGTTATTGTACACCTACGCAGTAGAGTGTAACAAACTTTTAATTCTGTGCGTTTTTTGCTACGCAAATTGAGTCTTTATTACAACCAACAAAAAGTATCATTATTGTAGTTCAAAAGGGTAAACGTAACAGTCGAAGTTGACTCGAGATGAAAAAAAAAAAACTGCGAAGTTGCATTAGTCATCCGTGTCCGTGTACTTTTGAAGCTGGAATACTGAAGAAGGCTGTTTCAGTCATCAAGAGAGAGGAACAGCCTAACATGGATGGACATTTATTGGCAAGGAGGATTGTATGCATCGCAGTCAGGGAGAGGGCTACTGACAGTAAAGGAAAAAAGGTTTTTTTTTCCGCAACATGTTTATTGACTTAATAGCATTTGCTGTGCAATATGTGCCGATCGGGACGGGTGCAGTCGGGTCTGTGTCTTCCCAGCCGGGTTCGGGTCCAACTTTCAAATAATGGTCAGGTCCGCGTCGGGTCCGGGTAGTACATTTAAGGCAAACACGAATTTTTGGACCCGTGAAGACCTCTAGTGGAGAGAGGCGAACATGCAGGTCTATGCAGAAACCAAATGATAAAGATGGCTCTGAAGACAACAAGATGCTGTGCAGTGCCAAGCTGTGGAAAAAAACAGTGTTTGTGTTGCCTTCCTTCTGATCCCAACGTTAGGAAAGAGTGGATGAACTTAATTTTTAATGAACATCCAGACCGTGTCATTAAGAACTTGGTCTTTTGTTCACTTAATTTCACCGCGGATTCATTTCGAAACAAGGCATGACTTTTCAGAAAGATTGAAACTAAAAGACGATGATGTGCCGACTATGTTGGATCCGAAAGTCATGTCGCAACACACACATATAACTGTTTTTATTACATGGTCAATATTATCGTGTATTATCGTTTTATATGTACTGAGTATTTATGCATTTTTAACCTAAACAGCAGCGTCCATCTATGAAGAACGTAGACTGTCAAACATACACAAGCCAATCATAGCAGTGGGTGTTTACTTCCGAGTCTGCAATCCACCACGCCTATTAAACAGAGCGTTCAGATTAGGGGGTCAAAAACAGGATAGAAAATAGCCTATTATTTCTAAATTATGATGTTTTTGATGTAAAAATCTTGATAACATTATAAGTGGACCTCAGAGAACAGTATAAAATAAAAAACAGAGGCAGTTCATAACCCCTTTAAGATGTGTTTTCGTCAATCCAATCACAAGTAGAAGATGTCAAATACGGGTGTAACAGGGGTCTAAAAGGTTTTGAGATTGTCCACTTTCGACCCCTTCAAAAGGCAGTAGACAGTGCATTCAACTGGATTGCTTTTGAAGCGTAGATGCTCATGTGATGCTTTTGTCTGATGCAATGTGATTCGTTACCCTCTCTAGGTTGCTCTCTCATCTCCTCTGGGTCAGTCTGCTGTCTCGCTCCTCCCTCCAAGCCTGGTCTCCTAGGTGATGTGCCACAAGGGAACAGCTAGAGGAATAGAGGGAAATTAATATTTCCCATGATGCACTGCTTAATGCTACGCTGTTAGTATAATGATAGCTGTGCACTTCAGCTGAGCTCTGATGCTATTTCAGCAGAGGGCGTGCGATACCTGCTTTAAGTCAGGGTGTAAGAGTGGAAGGCAAAAACTGGAGAACAGCTGCTTCACTCCTCCATTCTCCCTCCACTCCATGAGCTGCCGAGTGGGCGGGGCTATCTCCAATGGGGTTACAAGGTCGTAGCAGTCAGCCAGTTGATTCCTGATGTTATCGTTTGTTAGTTGCTTTGACCGGTCAATCACCAGCTTCCGCTTCCTCGTGCCTCTTTTCCTTGTTGAAGATGCTGAGCACATGTTTGAACTTTCCATTAATAATAATAATCTTTATTTTTCTATAGCGCCTTTAGATGTTACTTCTCAAAGCGTTTTACATAACAAATAAACATCAAAACACACCATATAAAAATTTACGAAAATAAGCCAAAAAAAGGAAACATGCATTCAAAACACATTAAAAATAGAAATATAAAATGAATATAAAAATTAAAATAAAAGCTACCCTAAAGAAATGAGTTTTAAGGCGATATGTAAAAATGGTAAGAGAATTTGCCTTATTTCAGTAGGAAGAGAATTCCATAGTTTTGGAGCTAGAGAAGAGAAAGCCCTATCACCCATTAGTCTGATGCAGAGTCCAAGCGCAAAATATGAGTAAAAATCAGCATTGATTTTTATATTAATTATAACAATGTCTAATTACACAATATGGTTTAGTGTGATTATGAAGTCACAAAAACTGTGTTGGAGTTAGTAAATGCTGCTCCACACAAACTCCACTTCTGAAAGTGTTGTGAGTCTAAGGCACTAAGAATCAGTTGTCAACCGAAGAGAAGCATTTCTAAAGAGAAGTTTCCCTGCTGTTTTCCGCCAAAATAAATCTCTATAATTTTAAGGCAAAGAAAAAAACAACAACAATACTAATCATTACTTTTATGGAAATTAAAATTATTAATATGCAGGGATGCAAACTCATATATACATTTTTTTTTAAGCCGTATTATTTTTAACTTTACAGTTGTGCAGTAAAATTTACTTTTCATTGATGACGATGACATGAAAAAAAGTGCGAAAAATCCTTGTGGAAAACAAAGGCTTTTGAGATGACAATCACTTGAAATTACCATTATATCCAGTAGATGGCAGCAGAGGATCACTCATTAGCTCACTTGATTTAAAGGATTAGTTCACTTTCAAATTAAAATTTCCTGATAATTCATCACCCCCATGTCATCCAAGCTGTTTATGTATTTCTTTCTTCAGTCGAAAATAAATGAAGGTTTTTGATGAAAACATTCCAGGAATCTTCTTCATATAGTGCAGTTCAATGGACTCCAAACGGTTGAAGGTCAAAATTACAGTTTAAGTGCAGTTTCAAAGGGCTATAAACGATACCAGACGATGAATAAGGGTCTTATCTAGCGAAATGATCGGTCACTAAAAAAAAAAAAAGTTTGGAGTCCATTGAACTGCACTATATGAAGAAGATTCCTGGAATGTTTTAATCAAAAACCTTAATTTCTTTTCGACTGAAGAAAGAAATACATAAACATCTTGGATGACATGGGGGTGAGTAAATTATAAGGAAATTTTAATTTGAAAGTGAACTAATCCTTTAATTTAAAAACTATTTTTTTTTAAAACATTGCCTTAAAATGGACACATCAAAAAGAGTGTTTTAAGTTTGATCTTTAGCTGTAGAAGCTGCTAAATATATTAAGCCAATATGTTAAATATATTAACACAGACGTTTTGCTATTGTAGTTTTGTTACTCTGAATTTGTTCTGCATCACTTAAAGTGAATTTCATTTAAAGCAGTGTTTGTGAGCTTTCAACGCTCCAAAAGCGACACCTAGTGGCAAAAAAATGAATTAGCATTTTCATTCAGACCAACTTGAAAATCAAGTTTTCCCAGGTCTGCGGTGCGCAACAAGTGGGCGGGCAATATACTAATGTTGCCTTCAACATGAAACAGCTTGGGATTAGTTTTAAAAACGACTCGTTGCAATGATTCAGTCGACTTTTTTTTTGAGAGACAATAACTTTATACTCTGTGCACTTTCAGATTTAAAACTTTGCAGGCGGTTTTCTTTCACTTAGAGCTGTGTTACACACTGCATGAAAGGTAATTTTAAAGGGGTCATATGATGCGATTTCAAGTTTCCTTTCTCTTTGGAGTGTTACAAGCTGTTCATGCATAGATAAGATCCCTGAAGTTGCAAAGACTAAAGTCTCAAAACCAAAGAGATATTCTTTATAAAATTTAAGACTCTGCCACGCCCCCCTAAAACGCCTCGTTTAAACACGCCCCCACATGTCTACGTCACGGTGTGGGGAGATTTTCAAAACACCGCCCAAATGTTTACGCAATGAAAGAAGGCGGAACTGTTATTCTCGCTGTAGTATTGTTGCTGCCGCCGGCGCCATGTCCTGGAGACGCTGTGTTTCATTGTGAAAGCGAAAGTACTTTGTTTGGGCTTCCAAAAGAGGACACGACTAGAAATCAGTGGTTAAGTTGTATTCACAACACTGTTCCAGAACAGTCCAACCAAAATATTCGAGTGTGTGCAGCACATTTTACGGAGGACTATTTCCTGAACCTGGCAGGAGAGTAGCCTACAATGCTGGCTTGCACAAATGCTGTTTCTATAAAGTGGGGCAATTCCAACTTTGCAAGGACAGTCTGGTGCTTCTGACTCACAGCCTGTAAGTATGTTTTCATATTTAAAGAATTTGCCACTGATGATTCAAACGCGAGTTTTGAGCAGTGTAGATTAGCGCTTGTTGTTTGTCGTTTCTCCGATCACAAATGCAGACATGGTAATGTTTACGCGATGCAACGTGACGCATAAAAAGACAGTATAAGTCATTATAATCTGTAATTATGTGGGGCACTGGATGCAACAAATGCCTCGTTTATTATGGGTTTTATTGTTTTAGTCTCGTCACGCCGGGAAATGCCATCACAATATGGTGAGGGGCGTAACATTTCCGTCTCACGCTTGAGGTATTCGGCCAATCACAACGCACTGGATAGCTGGCCAATCAGAGCACGCCTCGCTTCTCAGAAATTGGCACGTTTCAGAAAGGTGGAGCATAGAGGATCAACAATAATGTACAGTAGGTGGAAAATAATGTGTTTTTTTTAACTTAAAACCACAAACACATTGCATTACACCAAATACACAAAATAATGTTCTTTTTAGCAACGTCATATGACCCCTTTAAAAAATCCATAATAGGGGCACTTTAATGCACAAGTCTATTTTTGACATCGGTTTGTCAGATAGCTCTTTCTGCCCAGTGCTATAGTTATCACTATCAATCATAGCAATGACTGACGGAACAATTTAACGGATTTACTCGCGTAATCTTTTACACTTGCATTTGTCACAAGTATACGTGGATTCAAAGTTATGCAAAAAAGTGCTGCTGGGGTGTAAAAAGTCCATAAATCGGTGCTCTCGGGATTCTTTCGTATCATCAAAAAACTCATAAATCCAAGGCACTCGAGCAGTGTGTAAAAATTAAAAAGCCTTTATTCACATGGCTTTAGAATTTAAAATCAACACATTTGTGCACCGACGCGTTGCGGCTAACTCGCCTTCATCAGGGTGTCAATTTATAAACACACTCAGAGTTCATTTAACAGTCACCGGAACAGGTATCGAAGCAACAACGAGAGAATTACTTATCGTAATCATAATCAATAAATACAAATCAATTCAAGACACTGTAACAGATATTAAAGTAGAAAAAAAAACATTATATATAAATCTCAAAGTAATCTAAAAAATCCATCATAATTAAAGGAAACAAAGAAATCAATTACAAAAAAGGAGAAAAATCCAATTCTCCATTTAAACCTGGAAATTGTATTGCTTTCAAAGTGTAAATCTAGAAAGACTCTCTCTCTGTTGTAACGTTTTTATCCTATCTCCTCTTCTTATTGACCTCGGAATATGCTCTATACTAGGGATGTGCGCTACGACTAATTTGACTGTCGTTTAAACGGAAGTTTTGTATCCGACTAGTCGACTAGTCTAAAAGCTAGAAACCCCCCCAAAAACGGCACAAAAAAAGTGCTTGTCTATATAACAGCATACAGTTAAAATACTTAATCTTTGAATCACACTGTCAAATCCCTCAATGAATTCTGCAAAAAATAGGTCACGATTGTATGCTTGCCTCGCGTTATCATCAATTAATTTTAGGCGGTCGTTAAACAGAAAAAAAAGGAAGAGCATACACTCTTCATAAACCAGTGCTTAGCTTATTTATTCAGATCGGCTGCAGCAATGCAGAAATGGAAAAATCAATAGACTGACAGAATTCTTCATTGTCATATAACGTTAGCCAACATATTAAAACAAAAGTAATAAACAATAGGAAAGTTTATCAAGGAATAGCATTAAAATGGCTTTTAAAAATGTACTTCATGTTGGCTATATTGTGTAAAAACAAAACCATGCTCGTTTTACTTACTCAGACCGTGCGCATTTGTTCAGTGAATTTAACATGTTAACATGGTCTGGAGAAAGACGGGACTAGAGGCGATTCTGCAGTTGAAAAAAAAAAAAAAAAAAAAAAAAACAAGCGCTCGGCAGGAACTAAAGTCACAGGCACACAGAGAGATAACTACAAGCAAGCAGACAGTTTCGAAAAGAGCCTGGAAATCCCGCACCACCACCGAAGTGGGTCTTCGTTCAGTGGTTCTCAACCCGCGGCTCGTCACGAATCCAAATGCGGCCCACCATGCTGAATGTTACAGTTTGAACACAATTAAAAAATAACTTTCAGTTTTACAATTCATTTTAGGTTTTACATTAATTAAAACAAAAATACTAAATAAATATAAGCTATAATGTTTTTATGTAAAATAATTGTTTTTAATATAGGCTATTATTTTCAGACATGAGCAAATCAATGTAGGCTACTCACGTAATTAATGTTACGCATTTAACGAACACTTAAAAGCGCGCACTTTGGCAGAATTCAATTCAAATAGTCATCAGCAGCCATTAGTTCTGTAAAACTGAGCATCAGAATGGACAAATTTGTTAAGGGAGAAAACGAAATGTGGAAAATGCCAGCGAAGGAACGCATTCAAACAAGATCGTCGCAGCATCAGTAGTGAAGAGAGTGCTGGACTTTCGGTTTGCCGCCCCACTCACTTGAAGATGTTCAGGTAAAAAGAAACACCCATTGGCTACTACGCAGCAATCATCCTTAATTACAGAGATGTGGCAAAACATCTCTGGAGAGAACCTCAGATTATTAAATTCGAAAATGCTTTCCATATTTGGATCAACATAGGCTACATTTGTGAACGCACACTTTCTGCAATGTCGCGCGTCAAGTCACGCTTCCGTGCACGCGCGTCTTCTGCAACTTACAATCACAACTTCACTGTGCTGTTACTCCTTTCGAGCAGAATTTCACAAAATTGGTCAGCTCCCGACAGCGTCAGGTGTTTTATTAATGGTGAGTAGAATTATTTATTTATTTCAATAAATGTAATCGTTTAGATATCATAATATTTAGGCTATAAATAATATTATAAATCTGGTTGGTTTGAATTGTTGACGTAATATGTAAATGACATGCGTGCGGCCCGTGAGACTTGCACTTGGACCATAGTGCGGCCCGGTGGAAAAAAAGGTTGAGAACCACTGGTTTAGAGGAATAGACAGCGCGGATAGGATCGCGGACCGCAGCGGCAGGTTGTAGTGTATGACATGATTGACATTTGGCTTGCCTCCAAGCTAACGCATACATGCCTGTATTGAATATGATTACGCATAGCTCCAGTAAAGTTATTGTAAGCCAATTTGACATTACACAGTTTACACAACCTTTCCATTTCCTTCTAATTCAAAATAATCCCACACCTTGCTGGTCTTTCGCGTGGAGCTCGCCGCAACTGACATGAAGAAAACGCATGTGAGGTAAAAATGTAGTTTCCGCCCAGATACGCTTTTAAAAATATTTATTTAAATATTTTGATATGAATTCTTTTTCAAAAGTTTTATTTTAACTGTTCTTTAAAATGTTTTAAATGTAACGTTAAAATGATGGTAATTTGAATGATAAAATCATCTCTTTTTTTTCTCTCGTGTAGTCGACTATTGTTTTCAGTGTCGACTAGTAGGAGCTGTACCGTTTAGTCGACTAGTCGACTAGACCCGCACATCCCTACTCTATACCCACTATTTTCAATGTACTGGGGTTACCATGATTTTTATCTCTATAATGTAAGGCCATGGGATATTGAGGATTACAGATTTGTATAGCATTCTTATGTTCTGCTAATCTCAGCTTTAATTTCCTTTTAGTCATCCCTATATAAAAACAACCACATGGACACTCCAACCTATACACAACAAATGAAGTATTGCAATTAATAAATTAATTTACCTTAAACTTACGTCCTGATGTTACATCAATAAATATATTTGTCTTAACCATATTCTCACAATGATTGCAATTACCACATCTGTAATTTCCCACATTTGAACATAACCAGGTGCTTGATTTTATAGGAGAAAGATGACTTCACCAGTTTATCTTTAATAGTTGGAGCTCTTTTAAACACAATGGAAGGAGATTCTGGTAAAACTTCCATAAGGTGAAGATCCCTCATCAAGATTTCCCAATTAGTTTTTACAATTTTCTTGATTTTATTTGCCTCTGTACTAGAGGTCGACCGATTCATCGGTTTTGCCGATTAATCGGCACCGATAGTTGATTTGCAGAACAATCGGTTATCGGCAAAAATCCATGCCGATAGTTTTCGGTGTTTTTTTTTTTTTTCTTCGTGTTGCGTCTGTTGCTGGAGTGGTTGAGAATGGTCTGCTATCATTATACAGTATGAGAGCGGCCTCTAGAGGCGGAAATCACTGACAGCACATGTTGTTTGTTTTGGCATGTGACACTGCGCGCTGCACAGAGCGGGAAACTCCAGACGCGCATTTAAATGCAGCCGACAGAAAATCCTGCCGCGGAACAGAGCGTCATTCACATAGTTTCCCATTAAATAACATTATAGCCTATTTGTCCCAAATCATTGTTAATGTACATAATGACTTCGCCCTAGGCTATAAATTATGTATTGTGCATTTTTCAGCAAAACGTTTGTCTTTCCGTGGCTCTAATACAGTCTGTATGCTTCATATAGAGAGTTGTAATACAGATCGCGCTTTCTCTTTCCGTTTGCTCTGTTATTTAAACACCGAACTTCAAACTCATTTATGACACATAATTCATTCTTGAAGCAAACTTATGTCCGTTTGGTGATTTAAATAAACAGTTTTAGACCGCTGCTTAAATTGAACGTGACGCGTCTGGTGTGTGTGTGTGTGTGTGTGTGTGTGTGTGTGTGTGTGTGTGATACCCGTGACTTCTCCAAGACGCAGCGCTGTGCTTTTGCACAGTGTGTCACTCACTTGCATATTTGTTTATATTTTAATTAGATAATCATGCAGTGTTCTAAAATAGCAGCAAATAAAGAGTGCACATCAGGGGCGGCGCCAGAGAATGTTGAACGCAGGTGCTGAGTGGGTGCTAGATCAATGACGGGGGGAGCTGGGCAATTAATAGTAAATATGACCAAAACAGGTTGTTATTATTATTATTTTTATAAGAATAATAAAATCACTATATAGACGCATTTCAAATGTTTATGAGGAATGTGGGAGTATTATCGCGCATAGCCTACTGCATGGGGGCGCGCACGCAATTATTTTTATTTATTTATTTTTTCCTGCGGAAAGAGCTTATACTCCTGTCACTTTTGGATGTGCTTTCTGTCGTATCATGCAGTCTCCATGAATGGAGCGCGTCACAACAATGAACCAGCTCACAGACATAAGAAATAAATCTGCAGAAAGCTTTGAAAACCAATTATAATAAAAAAACAAATATTCTCTGATTATGTAGTCCGTATAGGTGCATTTCTCTATTAAAGGCACGTCCACTGTGGAGATGGCGAGTCTGAGAAAGCACTAGTTTATTAATAAATAATTAAAATGTATTTTTCCCCGATGCATTCATAATCATTACTTTAGCCGGTGCTTTGCGGCAAGTGTCATGCGTGCGTTTGAGCGCGGAATAATACGCCTAAATGCCTAAATAATAGGCATAAATAATAACCTAAATGGTTATTATACTATCAATTTAATATAAACGTGCGAATAGTTGACTAGAAAAATATTTAGTCGGGCAGGCCAACAGTACTTGGCACAAGGAACCGATCCATTTTTAAAATAAAATGCTGACGTTACGTGCCACTGCAAATCATGTTATTTCATTGCAGTATTTATGCATGTGTTTAATGAGTCAAATGTTTTTATTTTATTTCATTTTTTATGTGGGTGCTATGGGGGTGCTTTGGTTTTTCTTGGGGGTGCTGGAGCACCTGCTAGCCCCTCCCTAGCGCCGCCCATGGTGCACATACAATATCAATAACCTGTGCATGTAATTTTAATATGGCCTTTTGTAGGTATTTCAAGATGGCAATCTTTAAGCATGACTGTTGAAATGAAATGGTAATACTTAATAAGAGTCCATTTGTAACATTAACGAAAGCTGTAGAAGTATTGTTCCTTGTTAGAGTGTGTTCATTTCATTTCAACATTTACTAATAGGCTTCATTTTTAAATTTTAAAGTTTCTTCTTTTAACATTTGTAAACTATGAAATAACTTTAATAATCAATATAATAATAAATATTAATACTACATTTTTATTCATTTATAAAGTATAGTTCAGTACTGTTACTGTTTTTTTTTTAAATAGCAAAGCTCTATTTAGTTTTCATTCAGTATCTATTTTAAAAACTATCGGTTGATTAATCGGTATCGGCCAGTGTGGTCCAACCTAGCTATCGGTATCGGTAAAATCCACTATCGGTCGACCTCTACTCTGTACTGTATTGTGTAACAAAATAAACAGAATTTTCTGAATGACTTGATTTTTGTCTTTGTACCAATAAGTCATCTCTACTTATGTTTTTAGCTTTATTGTATGCATTCTCAATCACTCTATTTTTATATCCCCGTTCTTTAAATCTCTGAATCATATCTTGGGCCTTGATGTCAAAATCCTCCTCCTTATCACAAATTCTTTTTAACTTCTTTTATTGATTATGATTACGATAAGTAATTATCTCGTTGTTGCTTCGATACCTGTTCCGGTGACTATGTCATGTGATGAACTGATTGTTTAAATGAACTCTGAGTGTGTTTGTAAATTGACACCCTGATGAAGGCGAGTAAGCCGCAACGCGTCGGTGCACAAATGTGTTGATTTTAAATTCTAAAGCCATGTGAATAAAGGCTTTTTAATTTTTTCACACTACTCGAGTGCCTTGGATTTATGAGTTTTTTGAGTATATGTGGATATTCTGTCCTCTTAGACAAACAAAACATTTCTTCAAATTGTCAATGGATTATGTCGAGAAACCGAGCAAAGGGCTCCTCTTATAGCGCAACTGACCGAGCTTACTCACACGAAAACTCCTGATATAATCAATAACTAACTACACAATCAATATCTTATTTACACCGCGTTTGTGCTTTTTGTCTCTCTCTCTCTCTCTCATTATGTAAGGTAGATCTGAGAGCATGTAGAACTCTGTAAACTTGCGAAAACAAAAATTAGTTCAGAGGGGATTTTGTAATTCGAAACCAGAGCGCGCACACAAAAACAAACAGGACCATTTAAAACCGGTTGACTACAAGCAGGTACAGAACTGAATTGTATCAATGGTACTGTAAAAAGAACCCCCCCACCAAAAACACTTTCTCATCAGATCTACACAAATCTCGTAGGTGACCTATTTTGATCTCAAAAAGGTGAGTTTTCACCGAAAGGTGAGGAGTTTGCATGTATGAATATGAAATACGTAAATAATAATAATTGCAGTTAGATATGTTTCCCCAATTTGTTCTGATCTTTTTAATTAAAAGATGCACATACAGTTTCAATGCTGGTAAAGATGTTTATGGCTGGTAAATTTTCTACAATTTCTCAAGTCACCAGCCATTGGCAGGTGTGGCAAAATGTTAGTTTTAGGACCTGGTCTCATGTGTTAGCAAATTTGTGACCATGTCTAGATTCAAGAATGGAATACTATTATACTGCTTACTGAGCAGTATGTACTATATAATGTACTATAGAATTCAAACTCGGTGAATTGCATGTTTAATTCAGTGAGTGGTGTCCAGTTGCCATCTCAAAATATAAAAAAAGCAAATGTTGTATTTGTGATCCAGTATTATGCAAAAATTTCTTAATATTTGCCAGCGAAAAAAAATCAAGAAAAACTATGGTTGATATAACTTTATATGACACTGCATATGCTGTAATATTCCTCAATATGCTCTGGTTGCACATTACACCTTTTGTCAAATCTAGTAGGCCATTATGGTATTCCTAAACACAGAAAATCTACATAGCGTGCACTGTGTACACACTGCAACAGCTGATTCATTACCATGATTAGCCCTAGAAAATGTACATGGATATTTTTATTCCTGATTGTCAACAGCACCCTCAAGTGGCTTCATGAGAGAAGTTAAACCCCAACATTCTCCCAAAGATGAAATATCTCTCACCATTTACTCACCCTCATGTTGCTCCAAATCTGTACAACTTACTTTATTCTGCAAAACATAAAATAAGATATTCTGAAGAATGTTGATAACCAACAGTTCAGTTACCTTTGACTTACCTTTGACATTGTATGGACAAAAAACTCATTTCTCAAAGTATATTCTTTTATGTTTGTCAGAAGAAAATAAAACTCATGAAGGTTTTGATTGATTTGAGGGTGAGCAAATTATCACAGAATTTTCATTTTTTGGTGAACTGTCTGTTTAACAGTTTAACAGTGAACAATGTACAACAATTTGAGTCAAAGGTCAAAACTGCTGCTCATATAATTATTCAGAGCAGCTAAAACTCACATGTGGCAACAACCGGTGCAAGAGCGAAACCTTCCTCTGCATTTACTAAGAAAGTGGTCTCGGTCGGGGCTGGACTGCTCCTACCCTTTAAACAGGAGAGTTCTGGTTTCACAGACTCCGGCTCTTTGAGAAAATGACACAGTGGTAAACGTTAACATTGCAAGCAAATGCCAATTCTTAATTACAGATAAAAAAAGTGCTAATATTAAAATTGCTACTGTACACCCATATAACCAATTAGAAATTATCCATTTATCATTTTATAAACTAAAGGTCATATAGTAAACATGTAAAGCACATACTACATGTCCTAAGTGGTTTATTAAAATACATATCTAAACACATTTTTATGTTGTATTAAGACTTCTACATGTAAGCTTTTAACCTTGAAATATCATATCACTATCCTTTTCAAAAACATGATCTTTTCAAAGACTAAATATGCATGACAGAAAAAAAACTAAAAACTTTTAGGTATGCAAATTAAAAATCTAATTTTTACAATCTCTTTATAAGACCTTACAAGCCATGAAGTGTTTTAGCTAACAAAACAAATTATTGTGTTCATTTTTGCCTTTTCCTTCTCACTGTTATTGCTTGTGTGTAATTTCATGTGACCAAAGCTTTTAACAACAATGAAATATGCAGATGAATAAACCATTAACATCAACATAGTTGCTTGTTCATCTATTTCAAAGGCTAAAATATAATGTAATGCAAATATATATAAGAAAATGTACCATCATTACCTGCCGCATTGACAGCAGTTGGAGGAGGTGTAGCTGGTAATTCATTAGGAGTTTCATCAAAGATATCAGGCACCACAGCATCATCAGTCGTATTGGCTATAAAATCTTGACAGACCACAAATAAAGAGAA
Organism: Schizothorax lantsangensis; assembly: GCA_027422415.1. Taxonomy (NCBI): domain Eukaryota; kingdom Metazoa; phylum Chordata; class Actinopteri; order Cypriniformes; family Cyprinidae; genus Schizothorax; species Schizothorax lantsangensis. The sequence continues at coordinate 27,541,436 of CM049851.1, forward strand.
GTAAACAAATATTGGACTCAGAGAAGTGGGAGAGTGATATGGTTCCATAATTTTAGTGATTTCAAAAAGACAAAAATTAGGCAAATGTGTTTGTACAAATTTAGATACAATGATTTTGTACAAATCCACAAAAAGCAAGGGGCTTCATATTCACTTATACAACATTATACTATCATACCCCACTTTAATGTGCACATTGAGCCATGTGAAAGTGTTTGATTACCATATTTAAAAACAGTATTTTTTCTGTTTTGTAGCCAAAAAGAAATTATACACCTTTATAGAAATTATTCACCTTCAACATTACACCGAATTTGATTTTGAAAGGACATTTTAACATATCCCACTTCTTTTTTTAAACATTTCATTATTTACTATTATTGCACTAACCTCTAGTGTTAACGCTTGACTATAACTGTAAAGGTATAGTTCACCCAAAAATGAAAATTGTGCCATCATTTTACTCCCTTTAACTCTTTGTAATCAGCAAGACCTATAACAGTATATTAAAACAATGACTAAAGAGTTATTTGACATTTGGTTAACATTTATCAATATTTTAATCTTTATATATAATGTATTTTATTGAGCAATGCTAATTATAATTAAGATTTTTTGCATTACTAAAAAAACTTGTTTTATTTGAATAACATGCTGCATTAGAAGACATAATGTCAGTATTAATTTCAATTTGACTTTAAACATACACATAAATATTACAAATTTAATTAGTATATGTGCAAATTTTCAGTGTAAAAGCACTCATAAATGAACTCATAAATGTTTATACTGTACCAATGAGGTCGACAGCCATTTCTTCATCACCAAAGCAGTCGCCATGGACACTGAAACTCTGATCAAACAGTCCTTGATAAGACTGGATTTCCTCACCTTTGAACGGGAAATACAACCACAGACATCTATAGTTTTGCAAAGTTTATGTAAAAACATAAACTTGGTTTATTGTTCATTCAGAGGTGTTACCTATTCTCTCCATGGTGAGAAAGTGGTTCACAAAGTTCTCTTTGAGAGTAATATCTTCAGTGCGGCACTGGTTCAAAGTGAAGTGATCGACCACATCAATGGTGCTGGGTGAGACATAACATGCCAAATAAAAACACTAGGCATACATCAGCAAAAAATCTAGCTGTGAGCTGTTAATAAACATGATACTTGAGATCAGGCAGCTGGGAATCAAAGTCAGTGAAGTCCTCTGGTAGAGTGATAGTTTTTAACGTGGCCTCCATCGCATCCTCAGGCAGATCTGTCTGTCCTGTGAACAAAAATAAAATATGGTTGAGTTCTCATGCAGCGTTCCCTCATGCTATTGTTACTGACAGATTTAACATCAGAGCTGGCATATATTGTATGAGGCTGCATTCACCTGGCCTGAAAGCCACTTTAATTTTGACCAACGCATCACTGCAGTCTGCGAGAAGGTATCTGGTCTTCTTTGAGTATATCCGGACAACTCCTAAAAGAAGGTGACCTGAAGTCCGCAGACCAACTTTCATCTGGTAATGAATCGTGGAGATAAATCCCACACACAGGAAGAGACAATGATTAGTTTAGCTTTCCAATTTTTTTTCTATCTCTAAAAGTGAGCACTAACCTCATTAAATTACTCGGTTTAGTGTTAACATATGTATTAACCAGGTGAACCTTACCTGGGGTGATAAGATCTCTTTTATGGTGGTCTCTAGGTCACATTCAAACACGTGTGCTTTGGTTATTTTCTTCTCCCAGTGGGCTGCGAGCCATATCTTGGCTAATGTGCTTCGTTTAGAGGTGAAGATTTGGGCATAAAACATCGTGATGTGTGGCGCGTCTGAGAAAATAGAAGTTACGTCGCCATGAGAGACTGCGGAGTAACTTAATGAACTTATTAACACCACCGTACACTTAAATATAGCCATTCATTTACACAGTAACATAAGAATGGGCTTTTTGTAAATATGTGTTGCACTTGAGTTCAGGCTGGCATTCCAAATTCCTTATATATCGTTTGTTTATTAGGCTCTGTCTCAAAACACAGTTAACTTAGCTAACGTTACCGACCCAGACGGCCTCAATAGGCACCGTTTGAATGATGCTCCAAAATGCTGTCCAGATGGACACCAAACGTGTTGTGGGTTCGGAATGCACTTATGACACCAAATAATGTTGTCTAGGTAACGGGGAGCTCACTAGTTTTTGAGACGTCGTCTTGTGTAATGCTAGCCAAATAAATACGCCAGCTGTCAGTTTTTTTTCCGTGTTCAGCAGTTTCACAATTTCAGTCTCCTGAAAATGAGCTCTATTCGTTTATAAACGAACTATTAATTAATTAAGTCTAGAAATCTCATATTTTTCTAATGTAACTTAGGCCATACCTGTTACCGCTCAGCGTGGATCAACACTGAAACAATTTCCCGCCCACTTCACGTGCTCTTTACTTCTATGCTAATATTGTCTTTTTGTTTTCTTTTTTTAACGTTAGTATGAATTACGTCAAATTATGTGTTATTATAGTTTAATTTTCGCCCCTTATCTGTATGTGATTTGAATATTAGCATAAACGTTTTTTGTTTGTTTGTTTGTTTTTAATTCAAATGCTTTGAATATCAACACAGAATGGCATTCATGACTGAGAAATTTACATATTTTTACATTTACATATTTTTACATATTTTTACATTTACATATTTACAAATTTACATTTGCATATACATTTTCATATCACAGTCTGTACAACATAATAAATTTAAGATATAAAATAAAAATATATTGGGGAAAAACACACAAAGAAAAATAAAAAGTAGGGGAGAAGGAGGCTTTTATATTATAAAACCACAATCCTCTTATGACTCCAAATATTACAAATTCCTCTTTAAAAATTACTAATTGTGGATGGATTTTGAAAAAAAATACATTTATGAATGTAAGATTTCAGCAAAAGCAACAAATTATTTATTACATAAGATATCTTTTTATCCAATTAACAAGCTAAACTGAGCAATTTCCCATGAGAAGATCAGTCTTGCAGGTATGGCTATTGTTTGTTGCAACCAGCTGAATGCATCATTCATGCATGTAGGCCTACCAAGTTACACTGAAAAAACAAGTGTCCAACCGTTTCACATTTATATATTTGAGTCCCAATTCTTCTTCTTCTTGAATCCATTCTTAAAAATGATTTTGCAGGGTATATTCATAATTTTAAAGTGCACCTCTTTACATTTAAAGTTGAAATGTAAGAAAATTGATCTTAATTTTAGACACTATTTTATTTTCAGAATTACAAAATATATACAATCACTTTACGGGTCCTGGGGCCTGTTTCATTAAACAAGTTTACCAAATAAGCCAGGTTTATTTCAGTTAGTCTGACTTATTGTTAGTTGATTTGGTTCAAAATAAATCAGACTAACTGAAATAAGCCTGGCTTATTTGGTAAACTTGTTTTATGAAACAGGCCCCTTCACTGTAAAAAAACTGGAAAGGGCTATTTACTTAAAAAAATGATGGTAACAATATTACACTTAATATTTTTTTGTTTTTAAGGCTTGTTTTTTTTTTTGTTATCTACATTTTTTTATTTTTCATACATAACATAACAACATTCAAAATATAACAAAACAAAACAACAGACACATACTCAATATCTCAAAGACCAATCAAAAGGGAGGGAGAGAGGGAAGGACAAGAAAAACACAAAAGTCACTCCTTTATACAATCACGTATATCAGAAAGAAAACACTGCCAGGCATCAATGGTCGAAGGCTTGGCCCCATTGATTCGTGCTGTTGTACATTCATAAGTCACTATTTGCAGGAGGCTATGGATCCAATATGTTTTTCCACACATGTGCGGTGTAAACCAGTTCTGTATTATTGTCTTCTTCGCAGCTGTAAAACCAGCAAACAACATTCTCTTTTGCATTGAACTAATACAGAGACCAGAATCATCATTAAGAAGACACAAACTTGGGTTAACAAGCCAATCAATTTGTAGTAAGGATGATAAAACCATAGTACATGTGTCCATAGACTGATGACGACAGGACATTCCCAAAACATATGAAGAAAAGTGCCTGATGATGTAGTGTTACATATATGGCAGGAAAAATTTGGTTGTAGTTTCATTTCGAATCTTCTGTAAGGAGTTATGTATGCTCTATGAATGACTTTGAAGTGAATAAGACGATGAGCCAAATTTTTAGATGTTAAGCTGAGATTAGACCACACTCTCTCCCAGTCGACAGATAAATTAAGGTCAGATAATTCCCTATTCCAAATAGTTTTAATAGAAAGAGGTTTTGTAATGCAATCAATAATTTTATTATATATTAAGGAAACAGATGGCCGACCAGCAGATGGTGCAATCCAGTCCCGCATAGGATGAGAGGAAATGGAAGAAGCCCACGGAACACCATACGCTTTGAGAGCAGAACATAATTGAAGAAAGACAAAATATGCAGATGCTGGTAGACAAAATTTGGTTCTTAATGTCTGAAATGAACAGAGGCCCTGGTTATCATATATATCACCGCACGTGTTTACCCCTAAAGAAGACCAAGAGGGTTGGACAAATGGACGATTTCCGCATACAAAATTAAAATTGTGCCATAAAGGTGTACTGTTACAAAATTTGAAGGGTCCTCCTATCCGACGTTCAACCGTTTTCCAGATTTTAATAGAGTTAGCCACAACCGGATCAAATTTATAATTATCCCCTTTTTTTCCTGTGCCAGTAAATAAAATATCTTGAAGTCTATTTGGTTTAACCTTGTCAGCTTCAATCACCCTCCATGAAACTGTAGATTGAGGATCAACCCAATTATGAAGAGCTTTAAGCTGGAACGACCAATAATACAGTTCAAAATTTGGTACAGCCAGTCCTCCTGCGCTATTAGGATGTTGTAATGTGGTAAGTTTAATTCTGGGACATTTATCATTCCAGATAAACTTAGAAATTATGGAGTTGATCTCCTTAAAGTAACCTGGAGGGGAAGAAAGTGGTAGCATAGAGAAAAAAAAATTAAATCGAGGTAACAAATTCATCTTAACTGTGGAGATTCTTCCTTGGAGAGAGACTAAGATTCTTCCATCTTTGAATGTCATTTTTGACCTTAACTAAAATGTTATTAAAATTGTCTCTAGCAATCTTATGAATGTTTTTATATATGGTAATGCCCAAATAGATGAAAGATTCCTTAATAGGGATAAATGAGGGAATAGAAGAATTAACTTTAACATTGTTAATTGGCATTAAAGCAGATTTGCTACAATTTATTTTATATCCTGATAAGCTACTATAATTATCAAATTCCTTAATTATACTAGCGACTGAAACATCAAAGTGGTCTAAATATAGAATAATATCATCAGCATATAATGAAATACTATGATTATGATCATGAATCCTAATCGATACTTCAGATTTCCTGATGGCTTGTGCTACGGGTTCAAGAGATAGACAAAACAATAAGGGGGAAAGTGGACATCCCTGCCTCATTCCCCACTGTAAAGGGAATGGGGGGGGGGATAATATTACCAGTTATGACTGATGCTGCAGGTGAGTGGTATAATGTCTTAAAGGGATAGTTCACTTTGAAATTAAAATTTGGTATCTATCAGCTTACCCCAAGGGCATCCAAGATGTAGGTGTCTTTTTTTCTTCAGTAGATCCAATTTTGATGTTTTTAGGTCAAACCGTTCTAGTCTGTCAGTCATATAATGGCAGGTATAGGTCACTGTCTCTATAAGAGGGAAAAAGAACATGCACAGAGAAATTCAAATTAAACAATTCCCCATCGTAACTACACATTGATGGCCTAAGACACGAAACGAGCGCTCCATGTATCCGTTTCATTCATCTGTAGCTTGCCGTCAACGCTTGACGGAGGGCGTGTCTGAAGCGTGGTGCTTTAAAAAATTATTTGAATTGTTTGACAGTATTATTATATATGGTTATGTATATTCCTTTTGGTACAAAATGATGGCTCTTTAATTTCTGAATGGCACAAATATTATTCATGGACTAATCCTTCGTCATAGTAAGATTCCTTTTTTTTTTTCCTCGCCGGTGTCATGTCTCAATAAACTGTTCCTGGATCTGTTATTTTTTACATGGTTAGGTGGAAGTGACGCAGGGTGAGGAGGGTGGAGTTGCAGCATGTGTGTTTGGCTAGTTACAGATGAATGAAACGGATACATGGAGCGCTCGTATAGAAATACAATGCATGACAGCAAGCGGGTCTGCTTAAAAGAAGACATCATTATCCTAGAGTAGACAGTTCAGAAACGACACGAGCGATGACAGTGCGCGTCTTCCAACAAGAAAATACCACGAAGTTGCGTCAGCACCACGCTTCAGACATGCCCTCCGTCAAGCGTGAGCCAGAGCGCGCGCACACACACGTCACACACCGGATGTGTGTGCGCACTCAGATCACTTGGACATGGTTGTGTACAAGAGGTAAAAAACGATATAAATACTGTTCGTTTTCTCACACAAACCGCTCGTTTCGTGTCTTAGGCCATCAATGTGTAGTTACGATGGGGAATTGTTTAATTTGAATTTCTCTGTGCATGTTCTTTTTCCCTCTTATAGAGACAGTGACCTATACCTGCCATTATATGACTGACAGACTAGAACGGTTTGACCTAAAAACATCAAAATTGGATCTACTGAAGAAAAAAAGACACCTACATCTTGGATGCCCTTGGGGTAAGCTGATAGATACCAAATTTTAATTTCAAAGTGAACTATCCCTTTAATCATAGAAATGAAGTTTTCAACGAAGCCGAAACATTGCAGAACTGCCCACATATAATTCCACTCTAGCCTGTCAAAGGCTTTTTCTGCATCAAGTGAAAAAACCGCACAAGGGCTTGGGTGAGAATCTGCAAAGTCAAGAATATGAAGGAGTCGACGCATATTGTCAGATGCATTGCACCCCTTGATGAAACCGGCTTGGTCCTTCTTGATCAAACTATGAATTACCTTCTCCATACGAGAAGCAAAAACTTTAGCATAGATTTTTAGATCACATGGGATAAGCGAAATCGGTCTGTAGCTGGAACAATCTAATGGATCTTTCCCTTTTTTAAGAAGTAATGATATTAATGATGTATCTCTGTGAAATACCCCATGTTCAATTGCAAAATTAAATGAATTAAGCATAAGTGTCCCTACCAAATCCCAAATTTCTAAATATAATTCAGGGGGGAGACCATCTAGACCGGGCGATTTGCCCTTTTGAAGGCTTTTTAGAGAGACGTGGAGTTCCTCCAAACTTAATGGGGCCTCCAAAGATTCTTTATCTATCTGTGAGATCCGAGGCAGTTCCAATTTATCTAAATACTGCATACAAATTGGTTCATCAAAATCTGTTTCGGCTTTATACAGATTTGTGTAAAACCTTTAAATATTTCATTAATTGCCAAAGGGTTTGTGATCACCTGATCATCCGATGATTTTATTGCGCTAATATATGCATTAGATTCGCATTCTTTCAACCTAAGGGCCAATAAATGACTAGGTCTCTCTGATTCGAAATAATATTTTTGCCTAGTCCTATGTAAAATAAATTCCACCTTTGAGTGTGAAAGTAAATCTTTCAGTGATTTACCTGTGTAAAAAGTGTAGCCTGTTGCTCAGTAAAACGTTGTTTTTGTAGGTTTTGTAATGATTGAATCTTATTTTCTAATTGTGTAAACTGGTGAGTTTTCGCTTTGGCAAGAGTAGAGGAGAAAGATATACAGAAACCTCGTATAGCACACTTAGTCATTTCCCACAGTATTTGAGTATTTCCCACAGTATCACAGTATATTAATTTCAAGAAATTCCTTAATATATTCTTTTAGAGAAGTAATGAAAGTCTGATTACTTAATAATGATATGTTAAAGCGCCATCTATGGGACTTGGCTTTAACATCGGAAAGAGGAACACTGCACAACACAGCAGAATGATCAGATAATAAAATTGGTAATATAGAGATGGAGGAATTAGACGAAATTGAAGATGGGCTGAGAAATATGTAGTCTATCCTAGAGAAAGTCTTGTGTCTATTAGAAAAAAAGTAAAGTCCTTAGATTTAGTATTCTGAATTCTCCAAAGATCAAGTTTAGCTCAGTGATAAATTTATTCAATAATTTAGAGGATGGATTGGCTGTTGTATCAGATTGAGATTTATCTAAAGCAGGATTTATGACAGCATTAAAATCACCACCCACCACTAGAGGGCAATCAATCTCCTCAAGTAAAGTTTTGGAAATCTGTGTAAGGAATGCACTGTCTGTCTCATTCGGACCATAAATAGAGACCAATGCTAACCTATTATTATATATTTTGCATCGGATATAAACAAATCTACCCTTCTCATCACTACCAAGGTGTTCAATCGTTAAATTTAACTTCCTGTTAACAAGGATAAGCACCCCCTTAGTTTTATTTTGAGCGCAGGAAAAAGCTATTAATTTGTAATATTTATTCTGGAAACGTGCCACGTCAGATTGTTTTAAATGTGTCTCTTGAATTAGGGCACAGGAAATAGATTTACGGTGTAAATATTCTAACACACGGGTTCGTTTAACAGCAGAATTTAAACCATTCACATTCAGTGATAAAATATTTAGAGTATGCATTGAATATTCATAATCCCAAGAATGTATTCAATAAATGAAAAAAAAACAGAAGCACTTCCATTCTATAAATAACACGTAAACGCTGATGTGCATTTTAGATCATTCTGCTATGTTATGCAATATTTCTCTTTCCGATATTAAAGCCAAGTCCCCTAGATGGCGCTTTAACATATCATTACTAGTAATGATAATTTTAGTAGCTTATCAGGATATAAAATAAATTGGAGCAAATCTGCTTTAATGCCAATTAACAATGTTAAAGTTAATTCTTCTATTCTCTCATTTATCCCTATTAAGGAATCTTTCATCTATTTGGGCATTACCATATATAAAAACATTCATAAGATTGCCAGAGACAATTTTAATAATATTTTAGTTAAGGTCAAAAATGACATTCAAAGATGGAAGAATCTTAGTCTCTCTCCAAGGAAGAATCTCCACTGTTAAGATGAATTTGTTACCTCGATTTAATTTTTTTTTCTCTATGTTACCACTTTCTCCCCCTCCAGGTTACTTTAAGGAGATCAACTCCATAATTTCTAAGTTTATCTGGAATAATAAATGCCCCAGAATTAAACTTACCACATTACAACATCCTAATAGCGCAGGAGGACTGGCTGTACCAAATTTTGAACTGTATTATTGGTCGTTCCAGCTTAAGGCCCTTCATAATTGGGTTGATCCTCAATCTACAGTTTCATGGAGGGTGATTGAAGCTGACAAGGTTAAACCAAATAGACTTCAAGATATTTTATTTACTGGCACAGGAAAAAAAGGGGATAATTGTAAATTTGGTCCGGTTGTGGCTAACTCTATTAAAATCTGGAAAACGGTTGAACGTCGGATAGGAGGACCCTTCAAATTTTGTAACAGTACACCTTTATTGCACAATTTTAATTTTGTATGCGGAAATCGTCCATTTGTCTAACCCTCTTGGTCTTCTTTAGGGGTAAACACGTGCGGTGATATATATGATAACCAGGGCCTCTGTTAATTTCAGACATTAAGAATCAAATTTTGTCTACCAGCATCCGCATATTTTGTCTTTCTTCAATTATGTTCTGCTCTCAAAGCGTATGGCGTTCCGTGGACTTTTCCCATTTCCTCTCATCCTATGCGGGACTGGATTGCACCATCTGCTGGTCGGCCATCTGTTTCTTTGATATATAATAAGATTATTGATTGCATTACAAAACCTCTTTCTATTAAATCTATTTGGAATAGGGAATTATCTGACCTTAATTTATCTGTCGCCTGGGAGAGAGTGTGGTCTAATCTCAGCTTAACATCTAAAAACTTGGCTCATCGTCTTATTCACTTCAAAGTCATTCATAGAGCATACATAACTCCTTACAAAATGAAACTACAACCAAATTTGAACTGCCATATATGTAACACTGCATCATCAGGTACTTTTCTTCATATGTTTTGGGAATATCCTGTCGTCATCAGTCTATGGACACATGTAAACCTGGTTTTGTCATCATTACTGCGAATCGATTGGTCTGTTAACCCAAGTTTGTGTCTTCTTAATGATGATTCTGGTCTCTGTATTAGTTCAATGCAAAAGAGAATGTTGTTTGCTGGTTTTACAGCTGCGAAGAAGACAATAATACAGAACTGGTTTACACCACACATGTGTGGAAAAACATATTGGATCCATAGCCTCCTGCAAATAGTGACTTGTGAATGTATAACAGTGCGAATTAATGGGGCCAAGCCTTCCCCTATTGATGCTTGGCAGTGTTTTTCCTCTAATATACCTGATTATATAAAGGAATGACTTGGTTTTTTTCCCTCCCTCTCTCTCTCCCTTTTGATTGGACTTTTGGAATAGGGAGTATATGTTTGTTGTTTTGTTGTGTTTTGAATGGATATTGTGTTGTGATGTTGTGTGTGAAAATAAATAAAAATTGTTGATAACAAAAAAAATAAAGTATCATCATTTCAAAATAGGGCTGCAACGATTAGTCGACATTATCGACAACGTCGACAATAAAAAATTGTCGACAAATATTTTTGTTGTCGAGTAGTCGTTTGATCTCATATGACCTAATGTAAGAGCCTGCAATACTGCGGTTTGACCAGTGTGGCGCTGTAGCGCAAGACTCTAGTTCAGCCCTCCTGGATGCAGATCAAGAAGAACACACACAGCACTTCAGAGCAAATGCATCCAAACTTGAGCGGCGTTTGGATGAATATGTAAATATATATTGCGCGCTTTCCTCTCAGTAACGAAATAAACAACAAAAACTGACAGCAGTGTGAAAGCAACAGTTAAAAATGCATCTGATTACAACGATGTGGATGTTTGCATGAGCTCTGCAGTTCAGTAACGTAACATTACTCCAGTAGAGTTCGGTCACATGTTTATTTATATAGTACTTTATGCAATAGATAGCCTTAATTGAAGCAGCTTTACGGTATTAAACATGAAAAACATTAAAGTCAGTGTCGCTTTCAGTTAGAATTACAACTTGATTTTCTGTTATAAAGCAGCTCTCCAGTGTGAGCTAGCTAATGATAAAATATTTTTATTAGTGGGAAAAAATAATAATTTCATTAAAGTGACAGTTTGGTTTGCAGAGATCAAAGCTTGATCTAGCTCAGGGCTGTTTTGATTATCATAACCCTATAAGGTATTTTAAGACATTATGTTGTGAATAAAATAGTTTATCCAAAGCATCTTATCACTTACCTTTATTTTGTTTCTTATATGACTTACAAAAGGAGATGTTAGGCAGAATGTGCAAAATGTGTCATTCAGTTACTTTTTCATGTAGCTAATTAAATGGTGAGAGAGTGTCTCTGTCTGTCATCTCATTTTGTGTGCCATCTATTTTTATAATGAATTGGTAACATTACAATAAGGTATCATTTGTTAACATTAGTTAATGTATTAATTAACATGAATGAACAATACATTTATTACATTTAAGTATTAATCTTTGTTAATGTCGGTTAATAAAAATACAGTTCATGTTAGTTCACAATGCATTTATCAATGTAAAAAAAACAACTTGTGATTTTAATAATGCATTAGTAAATGCTGAAATTAACATTAAGATTAACAAATGCTATAGAAGTATTGTTCATTATTAATTCATGTTAGGCAAGGCAAGTTTATTTATATAGCACATTTCATACACAAAAAAAATTCAAAAACACAAAAGTGCTTTACATAAAAGGAAGTGACATAGACATTAAAAATAATAATCACAACAATAAAAACAAGGAATTAAAAAAAATAATAATCACAACAATAAAAACAAGGAAATTATATAGAAATTTATTTAAAATGAATTTAAAACTGTTACGAATAGAAAATGATTATACATAAAATACAGTGCAGTCATGTTAACTAATGAACCTTAATGTAAAGTGTTACCAATTAATTGTGTAATAATTGTAATTACAGAATATGCTTTTCTAAAGCTGAAGTGACCTTTATTTATGTTAGAATATGTATAACTTAATATTCTAACTAATTGCAAAAACTGAATAATCAATCAAAGTCTACTGATTAACCAGTGAAATAATTGACGATTAGTCGATTAATCGTTCTAATAATCGTTAGATTAATCGATTATCAAAATAATCGTTTGTTGCAGCCCTATTTCAAAATATTTGACCACTTACCGGGTTGAAAAACGGCAGTTCATGAACTTCTGTACTTTGCTGGCTATAAAAATATTATTTGTTTTTTAATGTGTATGTCAAATTGTGAGTCATTATAGACTGTTTTATTTATTTTCGCCCCTTACCTATAGTATGTGATTTGAATACTAAACGTAATTAATGAAAGCAGTCCAAAGAATGTGCCCATGCACATCCAGCTACTAAATGTTAAATGTTAAACTGTTAAATGTATTTCACAGGCTACACAAAATAAATGACATTTTTTATTGTTATTTTTATTCATAGTAGAACTTAACTGGAGACAACAGTGGTTCTCAACTACAGGGTTTCTCCAAACTTTCAAGTGGGCCTTAAGATGACATCCAGTGATTTAAAATAAGACAAAACAGAAACTAAAAGTTAGGGGTGTGAAATATTTCACACCCCTAACACCCTTTTTTTCTATGAAGGACCAGGCTTCCCACTGTCTTGGAAAAACTAGATATATGACGTAGCCTGTTTTTATAAGTGTGATTTCAAGAACTGGAAATGTCATGTAAATTAATAAAATCGTTTAATTTGATGGAGCATTTCTAATAAATATACATTATGACAACACGCTCTAAAATATTTTATTGGATAGAAATTGTAATACTTTTGAAAAAAAATCCTTATTGGAACATAGCATATCTGGCCTGACAACATGCTCCATGTTCAGATTAACACACTCTTGATTTTTCTGCAGTAGCCCACATATGATATGCACTTGAAACAGCACATTTTATAAAACACTGAACTTAAAATTAAAGTGGGTAGAAATTGTATGATGCTTAAGATTCAGCAGTACAGCTGTCAAAACTTCTGCAGTTTGTACATGACTTTTCTACACGCCCTTTGTTCTCTCTGCAGTGATGGAAGAAAACAGCAACACGTACATACTGTAATCCAGAATGAATTAACATCAGTACATAGTCTCCATGATCACCGTGGGACAAAGGGTCTGCTGACTGTTACGGGGTGTGACCAGAGACGACTGGAGTTGCTGCGGTAGCTGTAAGCTCCTCTTGTTCTGGTTAGTCCTCTGTCTTTTAGAGTGCATATGGCAAAAGTAAGTGACAGTAGAGAAAAAGACTTGGCGGTAATTGGATGAAACCAGGTTGTATAGGATGGGATTGATCACAGAACTCACATAGAAAAGCACATTTGTCACCATGTAAAAGTAATGATAGAAATCGTAAAGTGCACTGTGGAGGAAAAAAACAAAAACAAAACAAAAGCAAGGTTATAAAATCTGCATATTATTTGAAAAGCATTTTTTTAGTTACTTTTATGCATATGCAAACTCACTTTGTCCACCTAGTTACATAGCAGTACATCAGTCGACGACAGTGATAAGGAAACCAACATAAAACAAAGGCAAAAACAACCCCACCTGATAACAGAGAGAGAGAGAGAGAGAAATATATGACAATGAACTTCAAAGAAATTAAAGGTTTTACTAGTAATTTAAAGTAATTATTAGTACCTTTGACAAATATGATTAAAACACACTCAGAAAAAAGGTAAATATCTGTCAATTGGGCAGTACCCATAAGGCACAAAAGCTAAAAGGTACATCTGTGCAACTTATTTACCCCTAGATGGTACATATTAGTACTTTAAAAGTATATATTCATATTTTAAAAAGTGCATATTATTACCTTTTGAAAAAATACCACCCCAGTGACATCTAATATAATTAATTACACCAAAACTAGTTCTGGACAGTGGGTGGTGACAACTGACTGTCTTTATGAGTGAGCCATTTGAATCACTGAATCGATATGTTCAAAAACTTAATTTAGGAATGAAACAAGTGATTATAATGAATCACTGAATCATTTACTCAATAGATTTGTTCAAAACCACTGAATCATTCAGTAAGGAAACACCACTACTGTGTTGCCACTATTATTTTCATTGTAGCAAATTCAATACTATTGAATACTATGCAAATGCTTGTTGGTTTAAAATGCAGTTTGGCATCTGCCAGCATGAGCTAACCATGATAACCAGACACTAAACCTTCATATCCTCTTATCAGACACTTTCAATTGTGTAGTGATTACATATACAGTCGTGGTCATAATTATTGGCACCCTTGGTAAATATGATCAAAGAAGGCTCTGAAAATAAACCTGCAATATTAATCCCTTTGATCTTTTATTTAAAAAAATCACAAAAATCGAACCTTTCATTGAACTAAAACAATTGAAAATGGGGGAAAATCTCATTATGAAATAAATGTTTTTCTCAAATACACATTGAACACAATTATTGGTACCCCTAGAAATTCTTGAGTAAAATATCTCTGAAGTATATTCCCATTCATATTCACAATTTTGAGCACTCCAGGGGGATTATGAACATGAAATTATCCAGCCATGGCTTCCTGTTTCACAGAAATATAAATAGGAGGGAAAACAAAGTCCAAATTCCCTTAATCATCCATCATAATGAGAAAAACCAAAGAATATATTTCTGATGTGCAGCAAAAGATAATTGAGCTTCACAAATTAGTGAAGTGGCTTTAAGAAAAGAGCTAGAGCAGTGAAAATTCCCATTTCCACCATCAGGGCAATAATTAATAATTTCCAATCAACATAAAATGTTATGAATCTGCCCGGAAGAGAACATGTGTCTATATCGTCCTAATGCACGGTGAGGAGGAGAGTTTGAGTGACTAAAGACTCTTCAAGGAACACAGCTGGAGAATTGTAGAGAAAGGTTGAGTTTCGGAGTCAGAAAACCTTAAAAAAATATATTGTCAAACAGCCCCTAAATCACCACATGTTGTTCGGGAGGGTTTCAAGAAAAATTCTCCTCACTCATCCAAAAACAATCTTCAGCATATTCAGATATCAGAAGTTCAAATGGAAGTTTGGCTTCTATGGTCAGATGAAACTAAAAAATGAGCTTTTTAGCAGCAAACACTCAAGATGGGTTTGGTGAACACGGGGATAAAAAGTACCCCATGTGTACAATGAAATATACTGCTGTATTTTTAATGTTGTGGGCCTATATTTCTGCTGGAGGTCCTGGACATCTTGTTTAGACACATGGCATCATGGATTCTATCAAATACCAACAGATTAAAAAATCAACAAGTGACTGACTCTGTTAGAAATCTTATAATGGGCCATGTTTGGATCTTCCAACTGGACAATAATCCAAACACAAACCTCAAAAACAACACAAAAAGGGGTCACTGAGCACAAAACCAAGCTTCTGCTATGGCCATTCCAGTCCTCTGACCTGAACCCTGTAGAAAATGAGTGAGGTGAACTGAAGAGAAGAAGCACCGTCATGGAGCTGTGAATCTGAAGGATCTGGAGAGATTCTGGATGAAGGAATGGTCTCTGAGCTCTTATCAGGTGTTCTCTAACCTCATCAGGCATTATAGGAGAACATTTAGAGCTGTTAAACTGGCAAATGGAGGTTTCAAAAAGTACTGAATAAAAGGGTGCCGTTAATCGTGGCCAATGTGTATTAGAGAAAAACATTTATTTCATAATGATATTTTCTCCCATTTTAAATTCTTATTCTCCAATGAAAGGTTAGATTTTTGTGAATTTTTTAAATAAAAGATCAAAAGGATTAACAATGCAGATTCATTTTCACAGCCTTCTTTGATCATATTTACCAAGGGTGCCAATAAATTTTGACCACGACTGTATTCTGTTGGGTTTCAACTAAACTTCCACTTTATACTGTCATCAGAAACTGAACATATTAAAATTATGCATTTCTTTCACTCACGTAGGACTTTGATACCATGGCATAGGGATCGTTCACGGTTTGTGTCTGTTGTGATGCTGTGATCTGAAGCTACTGAACAGTATAAGTCATGATGGGTCATTCTCTGGAGTTGATGTCCTATCAGGCCGTTCATCACTGTAATCACCAGCATTGGCACAACAAAAGAGAGAAGGGCATTTACCTGTAAGGAAAAACATTTAGTACTGAAATAGAAACTATTCAAAAAGTGGGAATGGGACACATTATGGCATGTGTAATGATTATATCCCAAAAGTCGAGTGAAAAAAAAAATCCCCTCCCTGTCCCTGTTCTAATATGTATGGTATGGTTCATTTTTACTCTAATTTGCTCTATATTAAAGTCTCATTCTGACCTTAATTAATTTACTCTGAGGTTCATTTCAGGTTTAGTTTGTTTCATTCTCCCTCCCCGAAAAATTTTACACGCTCTTGCACTTCAAAGCATTTTCACCAGGTAATATTCTGAGATCAGCATGTCCGTGTGAAAAAACAAAACAAAACAAAAACTCTTCAGCACATATATTTTCTCTTTTTTTTTCCACGGCCTCATATCACTCCATGATGTCCATGTAAGGTCATGTTCAGCATATACGCACATGTTCAGTACATCTAAAGAGAAATTTTAACAGAGCTCTTTTCAGTCCAGTAGATGCAATTTAAAACTGTTTTAAGTTAAATTGCAAGTGACAGTTCTGAGGGCTCATGGGACTGTCTCTAGTCTATGCCATCAGCCATCTATGTATCACTAACTCTCTCAGACATTACAGTCATGTTTCTGCATCACCTCTCATTGTTGTAAACGGGTCAGACGGACACAGAAAAATGTCAAAGAGCTAAATTCAAATGCATTATATCTATTTCTCTAAAAAGAAATTTAGGTGACATTACCACAACTTTAATGCAAGATGCAAGTTAAAAGTTCTAAATGATTGATTTATTGAAACCTTTTAAGTTGCAAGCATTATTTTCATGAGTTCTGTTGACATGATGTGTGTTGTGTGTTTTTTATGCTTTTTAAACAGTGTGTGATGTGCTTTTCATCGAAAAGATTGAATGATGCAAACTCAAAAATGTTGCATTATTTCTTATTTCCTATTATTAATGTTGCCATTTTTCATTATGGATGACATCAGCACTCAATCAGACATAACTGAACAAAACCTGATCAAATTCTCCAGCACGATTTGAGAATGACGCAAAGAGTATCTTGTGCTGCAATACAATCAATGACTGACTGTAAAAGGAGTTTAGGCTACTGATGAACACACATTTATTTGATTAGTGGAAATGTTCTTTGTTGTACATTGCAACGTTTTTACATTCTGAAAAATTAAAATTTCTGTTTATTTCCAGGTTTAAATTAAAATAACTGATCCATTAAAATAACTGATCACTGATTCATTTCATGCAGGGGCGTGCGGGACGCGTAAAGGCAAAACAAGGTCTTATTAATTATAACAGAATATTAAGACATACGTCATATTATGCCATATTATGACCTTATAACTACATATTATGACATAACTCGCATTTAAATGTAATAATGGCAATGCATCATATGCATCAATGCATCAATATTAAACCAAATGTCAGTTTCCTCATATAGGGACCTAAAAAAATGTCCCCAAAAGGTAAACATTCATTAGTATTACTATACTTGTGCAGACATTTGGTCCCCATAACGTAGTGGAAACCAGTATATGACACACACAGTTTTCAATGATTAAAACAAAAGTTAAACTGTCAGGTTTAAAAAGGTTGACAAAGATATGAGATTTGTCTCATGAACAGTATTGCTTTTATTGGAACCCATCCAATATGACTGCACAATACTACTACTACTACTACTACTACTACTACTAATAATAAATTATTACATAATTAAATGGTTATTTATTAAATTATTATTCATTAAATGAAATATGTAATGATTTATGAAATATTAGTAAAAATAATTATTAAAAACTTTAATAAATATCATTATAATTGTAAATTTTAAAATGTAAACAAATCAATAACCATAAACAAGAACTATATTATTGTAGTAATAATACCACTGTACTGTAAAATATCAAGTATTTAATAATAATAATTTTACAGAACAGTAAAATGCTTTTTTAATTTTTTTTGTAACCACAATTTTATAGTATGATGCTTTCAGAAATAACCCTAACCTAAGCAAAAATGTTACTAAAAAGTGTGACAACTAGCCCCAGTTTCCCCTACTTAAAGTTCACAGGCATTGACAATATGCACATAAAACACATTCAGCGAACAGCGATCTATGTATGTGGGGCATCCTGCCAAGCTGCTGCCTCCTGATCTATACATATGTGTCATATGATTCTTCTGCATAGAGATATTGTGTCTGCCAACATCAGGACTGCACCTCTGGCACTAAACCGTCTGAAACAGTGTGCTTGACTAGACAAACCATGTGCTGATGCTGTAAAAGAGTTTCTTTGAGATTTTATCAAACTAAGTTTAATTTATTTAAAGGGGTCATATGACGTTGCTAAAAAGAACATTGTTTTGTGTATTTGGTGTAATGCAATGTGTTTACGTGGTTTAAGGTTAAAAAAACACATTATTTTCCACATACCGTACATTATTGTTGCTCCTCTCTGCCCAAACTTTCTGAAACGCATTGATTTTTACAAAGCTCATCGTTCTGAAAAGTGCGGTGTGCTCTGATTGGCCTGATACCTCAAGCGTGTGACGGAAATGTTACGCCCCTTACCAGGTTCAGAAAACAGTCCTTTGGTAAAATGCACTGCACACAATCGAATATTTGGGTTGTACTCTTCTGGAACAGTGTTGTAAATAAAACTTAACCACTGATTTATAGTTGTGTCCTCTTTTGGAAGTTTCAAGTTCAAGTTTCAAGTTTCAAGTTTTATTTGTCACATACACGACTATACAGAGATTGTATAACCAGCAGTGAAATGTGAGTCGGGTCCGCTCCATGGACAGTGCAAATATTGAAAAATACAACACAAGGGAAGTATACATAAAATAAAATGAATAAAAAATAAGATATAAAGAATAAAATATAAGGTATAAAAGAATGTGCATGACAGTATGCTGTAGAATTAAATATTAAGGTAAGCATGACTGTACAGAGAGGAATGTGCAAACAGGTTGAACATGGTTGACATGAAGCAGCCAATCACAAAAATAATAAATATAAAAAATAAGATAAGATATCAAGACACAGAAAGTGTTGTGTGCAAATGACACTGTCAGTATGAGGTAGAGAATAATGAGTGTGTGATTAGTGATTATGAAGTAAGTCAGATGATGTTAAGAGGCTGAGTTGAGTTAAGGAGTCTGATGGCCATGGGCAAGAAACTCCTCCTAAGTCTCTCAGTTTTTGCCATCAGGCTGCGGAAGCGCTTACCAGATGGCAGCAGAGTGAATAGACAGTTTCCAGGGTGATTTGAGTCCTTGATGATTTTGACAGCTCTGCTTCTGCAGCGTTTGAGGTAGATGTCCTGCAGAGAGGGGAGAGCAGACCCAGAGATACGCTCAGCTAAGCGCACAACTCTCTGCAAGGCCTTGCAATCTTGACTGGAGCTGTTTCCATACCACACTGAGATGCACTGAGTCAATACACTTTCTATGGTCCCTGCATAGAAAGTTTTCAGGATTGTTGGTGAGACCCTGAATTTCCTCAGCTGTCGCAGATGGTACAGTCTTTGCCTGGCTTTCTTAACCTGTGTTTGAATGTGTGTAGTCAAAGTCAGGTCCTCGGAGATGTTTACACCGAGGTACTTGAAGCTGCTTACTCTCTCCACAGGGGTCCCACTGATCATAAGAGTAGTGTAGGGCAGCAGGTGTCTCTTTCTGAAGTCCACAATCAGCTCTTTAGTTTTGCTCACATTCAGAGAGAGACAGTTGTCCTGGCACCATGATGTAAGTCTCTCCACCTCATCCAAGTATGTGGTCTCATCATTGTTGGAAATGAGGCCCAGAACCACAGTATCATCAGCAAATTTGACACGCAGTCATGTGTGTAGAGAGAGTAGAGTAGGGGACTCAGGACACAACCCTGCGGGGCTCCTACGTTCAGAGTGATGGAGTTTGAGGTGTACTGGCCTACCTTCACCACTTGAGGTCTGCCGGTGAGGAAATCTTGAATCCAGTCGCAGAGTGAAGTGTTTAGGCCGAGGTCTGAGAGTTTGGAAGTCAGCTTGATGGGGACTATGGTGTTGAAAGCTGAGCTATAGTCTATGAATAGCAGTCTTGCATAGTTCCCATTGCTGCTGTCAATGTGTGTGAGGGAGGAGTGGAGAATGTGAGAGATGGCATCATCAGTTGATCTATTGGGGCGATAAGCAAACTGAAGAGGGTCCAAAGTAACAGGGATGGATGAGCTAATGTGGCTCTTAACAAGTCTCTCAAAAACCTTCATGACTATTGATGTGAGGGCCACTGGTCGACAGTCATTCAGGCAGGAGGGTTTATTGTTCTTAGGCACAGGGATGATGATGGATTTTTTAAAGGAGGTGGGAACTACAGAGGTAGCAAGGGACTCGTTGAAGATAGAAGTGAACAAACCAGCAAGCTGATCAGCGCATGATCTCAGAACCCGGCCTGTGATCCCGTCAGGTCCAGCCGCTTTCCTGATGTTCACTCCCTTTAGTGCCCTCCAAACCTCGTCCTCCGACACGGTGATCACATGATTCTCACTTCTCTGCCTACTGCTTCCTGACGCGCTGCTCGGCAGAGCCGCGCTGTCGCCATTGCATTCAAAGCGGCCGTAGAAGGTGTTTAACTCATCGGCCAGCGACGGATCTGCACTCAGTTTGGCTTTCGCAACGAAACACACAGCGTCTCCACGACATTGTGGCGGCGGCAACAATATGATGTTTTATTAACAAGGTTTGGGAGGAGCACGATCAGATAATCAATCAGCCTGGCCCAGGTGGAGCTCGTCAGCTAAATACCTTAATAAGCACAATACGTATATATATATATATATATATATACAGCCAACTTACCTCTGTTCCACGACAGTTTTCCAGCATTCGGTTTTGCTCCTTTGGCCATTATATCACAGAGTCAACTTTTTCTGTACAAAGACGAGACCTGTACTGGGGATTTTTCGTATCCTCCGTCGCAATCTGCCGGCCCTAGTCTCACTCCTTTTCTGCCAGTCACCGCCGCCAAGCACCAGGCTTCATCGCGGCCGCCGCTCTGCTCGTCCAGCCACACGCTCTCTTCAATGCTGAGGCTTAATCTCGCCTCCACCGGCGAGACTTCCAATTTCTTCCCCAACATCCTCGTATCATTCATCCATGCCAATATATCCTCCGATCGGAAAGTGGACAGTATTTAAGCCTGAAGCAAATGCTGATTTATTCCGACGAACCCTTCTCGCGGAGGGTAAACAAAGCGGATCCACACGCTCTATTTGTCACACTGCAAATTAGCCAATCTCACTCTTAAATCCACTCCAGCCGCCAAGGCAGCCAATAGATCTAGCAAAGCCCCGAACTCGCCTCACTCGACACCACCATCATCCCACATAAGACCCGGCTCTCCTCGAGTGCTGGGTCGCAGCGGCAGGCCTCAAATGAGCCTGGGCCACGCCCCAGTTCTCACCGCAGCAAAACCTCACTCGCTTCCCGAGTTAATTTTTCTCATATTACTAACATTTTATTCACCTTAACTTTACTTTAATGACTAACCTTGACATTGAACAGTCCGTTAACCCCAATTCTTACACTATTTGTATATTACAAATTCAGTTTCTCAACTGGTTTACTCACTCTACCAGACCTTGTTACCCTCCATCCTTCACTAGTCTGTGTAGGCAGTGAGTCATCTGTTCGGACAGTGTCATCATCACGCTTTGTTTCTGAGTGCCCTATTGGTTCGGCATCAGCACTGCTCTCAGAGGGACTAAGTTGTAAGTGATGGCGGTTTCGCCTTTTCATTCCCTCTTCCGGGCTACTGATCACGTAGGAGCGCTCCGTTGCACTTTGTCCCACTACCGTCGCTGGAATCCTCCACCGTTTTTCCTCATCCAACTTAACAAGGACTGAATCTCCAGGCCTCAGCGGAGGTAAGTTTCTCACTCCATGCCTCATAATTAAAATAGAATGCGTGTTGTTGTTTAGCAGCATCATCTCGTCTCCGTATCAGTCTCTGATCCAGCCACTTCGGACTGAGGTTGCGTTCCAGAGTTGGTAATGTATTTCTGAGTCTCCATCCCATCAAAAGCTCTGCTGGGCCTACTCCAGTTGATGCATGTGGGGTCATTCTGTAGCTCAGCAATGTTAATACTGGGTCTTTTTGCCATAGGATGGCTTTTGCTGACTGGACTGCACGTTCTGCATGTCCATTGCTCGAGGGGTGATGTGGGCTTGATGTTACATGCACAAAATCAAACTCATGGCTAAATGACCAGAATGTTTTGCTCGTGAAATGAGGGCCATTATCCGAAACGACTACATCTGGTATGCCGAACCGTGCGAGCCGTAAGGGAGTTGGGCTCAGAGGTTCTTTTCTCTGTGTTTTCCTGTGTTCGCAGCAGAATTTGCACTGTTCAATTTTCTGTTTTAGTTCAGAAGATAGTCCTGGCCACCATACGGATGTCTGTGCTCGCTCCCTACATTTGGTCAAGCCCAGGTGTCCTTCATGTATCCGTTCAATAATTTCTCCTCGAAGAGACTCTGGTATGATGATACGGTTCCCTCTAGTAAGCAAGCCATCAGTCTCAGACAATTCACTCTTGAATGCATGAAAGTCTCTTACCAAGGGGTGTACATCTCGAGCTTGCTCAGGCCATCCAATTGCAATTAAGTGCTTCACTCTTTGCAATTTCTCATCTTGTTGCTTTGCATCACAAATTTATTTTATTTTCCCATTTGAAGCCGGCAGGATTTCAACGATTGCGTTGACATAGCAGCTGATGTCCTCTTCAGTGGTGCTGTCCACCGTGCTGCTTTGTGGGCTTCCTGGAGCATACTCAGCTGTCACATTGAATCTCATTAGTCTGAGTAAAAGTCTTTGGCATCTGATCGGTACATTGTCCAAATCTTTACAGTTTATTAAAGGAACCAGCGGTTTGTGGTCTGTGATGAGTTTGAAGTGCCCCATTCCACTCAGATATTTGCTGAAATGTTCACACGCCCAGAATCCTGCAAGACACTCTTTTTCTATCTGCACGTAATGACGTTCAGCACTAGTGAGGGTTCGCGAGCAGTATGCAATAGGTTTCCAGCAGTCTCCGTGTTGTTGGAGTAGCACTCCTCCCAAGCCATGACTGCTTGCATCGGCAGATACAGTTGTTGTCTTCTCTGCATCATAAAATGACAATACTGGCGATGTCATAAGAGCTTCCTTTAGTTGTCGAAATGCTCGCTCCTGTGCTGAGTCCCAAGTCCATGCTGTTTCAATTTGTAAGAGTTCGTATAGTGGGCCTCCCAGCGTTGCCAGGTGGGATATATATTTTCCCATGTAGTTAATCATCCCCAGCACTCTCTTAAGTTCAGCGATAGCTTTGACTTTCTCTGGGTCTGCTCGGACACTGTTCTCATCAAGTACCTGACCCAGGAAATGCAGCTCACTTTGTCAGATTCATTTGTCTTTGTTTAACCTCAAGCCGGCGAATTCCATTGTTTCCATTACGCGCTTCAGTCGCGTGTCATGTTCTTGCATGGGCGCTCCATATACGATGACGTCATCCATGTACACTTGGACTCCTTCCAGGCCATACAATAGCTCTTGCATTTTCCGCTGAAAGATCTCAGGTGCAATGCTGATGCCAAAAGGAAGTATTTTAAAGTAAAACCTGGCAAATGGCGTGATAAAAGTTGTTAACTGGCTGCTCTCAGGATGCAACGGTATCTGCCAAAAGCCACTTGCGGCATCCAGCGATGTGAACACTTTTGCACCTGTTAGTTTTGCGAGAATTTCATCTGTTGTTGGCAGCATGAATCGTTCTCTTTTGATATTTTCATTCAGTCTTTTCAGGTCCACACATATACGAACCTGTCTGATGGGTTTGATAACAGGCACCATAGGCACGCACCAATCTGTTGGTTGGGTGACTCTCTCAATCACCCCACTTGCTTCCATCCTTTCTAATTCTTCTTTCACTTTCTGAATCAGCGGCAATGGGACTCTTGGTTCAAAGCCCTGAATGGTTTAGCTCCTCAGTACTTGAGTGAGCTCTTATCGCATTATAGTCCTCCACGGCCGCTGCGTTCTCAAAACTCTGGCCGTTTGATAATACCTAGAATATCAAAATCAACTGCGGGCGGCAGATCGTTTTCCTTTTTAGCACCAAAACTCTGGAACAATCTACCAAACACTGTTCGGGAGGCAGACACACTCTGTCAGTTTAAATCTAGATTAAAGACCCATCTCTTTAACCTGACATACACCTAACACACTACTACACTTCTATTATTCAAATCCGTTAAAGGATTGTTAGGCTGCATTAATTAGATCAACCGGAACCGGGAACACTTCCCATAACACACGATGTACTTGTTACATCGTAAGAAGATTGGCATCTACGCTAATAGTTGTTTCTTTCTTATTCTGTTTCTCAGTCCGTGTCCGGATCAGATGGTGGATCGGCGCCGGGAGATGATGTCTGCGGCCCTGATCGTCAGCGATGAGCCCCAGAGACATATCCCCAGTGAAGACCTCGACTAAAATACAATAAAACTAAAAATAAAACAAATAATTAAAAATTTAATAATAAAACACCTAACTACATAATACTATTATTGTTATAAATTGCAACAATATAAAAATAGAAATATAATACATTTATACATTTAAAAATTTAATTAAAACAATAAGTAAACAATGAATAAACAATAATATCCTGGCCAGAGAAGAACTGGCCCCCCGACTGAGCCTGGTTTCTCCCGAGGTTTTTTTCTCCATTCTGTCTCAGAGGGAGTTTTGGTTCCTTGCCGCTGTCGCCTCTGGCTTGCTCAGTTGGGGACACTTAATTTCTAGCGATTATCGTAAATTTGATTTCACAGATACTATTTAAACTAAACTTAGCTAGACAATGACATCTCCGAATTCAATAATGAAATGCCTTTAACTGAAAATTGAGTGTTTAATCTTATTATTATACATTACTGACACTCTATCCTCCAACTTGATACTGTTAAGTGCTTTGACACAATCTGTATTGTTAAAAGCGCTATATAAATAAAGGTGACTTGACTTGACTTGACTCTACGGGCAGTATTAACCGCATACGGTTCTGCTCCTTCTCTGAGCAGAATCTTAACTGGTTCAGTCTCTAGCCTTCTGTGGTCCCCAATGGCTGTATTGAGAAGATGATTCACTGTTGGGCCCTCTTTATGCATCGGGTGTGTGTTCACGGTGTGTGTGTGTTCACTGCTGTGTGTGTGCACTTAGGATGAGATAAATGCAGAGCACAAATTCTGAGTATGGGTCACCATACTTGGTCGTATGTCACGTCACTTTCACTTTCACTTTATGTGACTCCTGAATTGACCCATGCATTTTAGCTGGCCTCCTGGACTGTTAAGTGTGACATTTGCTTTGCACAGTTCTTGTTTCTTTTGTAGATTTTGGAATGTCTGTTCGCTCATTATTGTCACATCTGCCCCTGTATCTATTTTAAATGCTACTGGTGTGTTTCCAATTGTCAGATTGACAATCCATGTCTCTGTGCTTTTCCCCATCTGTTGTACAGATCCAAGGTAAAATTAGTCAGATTGTCTTTCTTCCCTCATGTCTTTCATGGACTAATTTAGTTTTGCACATGCGTTTCCAATGGCCTTTCTTGTGACATCTCCTGCATTCTGCTCCTATGGCTGGACATTTCTCTCTGTCTTTGTTTTGTTTTGCCACATCGGCTGCATTTGTCCTCACCATTCTTTGTTTTCCCAGTTTGGCGTTCTCTGCTGTACTCAGACCTGTAGCCAATACGCTGTTTGGGTCGCCTGATCTCTTGAACGCTGCACGTTGGATCCCCCTGCTGGCTGACCTGGTTAGTAACGTCCTCAGCTTGTCTTACCATTGTACCGCAACATCCAGTGTGAGAGCTTTAATTAGTTGTAATCTTTTTGACAGATCCTTGTCTCTAATTCCTACAACTAATCTGTCTCTGATGTTCTCATTTCTGTTAGCACCGAAGTCACAGTTTTCTGACAACTCGTACAGTGCACGAATAAATGTCTCAGCCTTTTCCCCTGGTCTTTGGGTTCGCTGATGAAACTGCACCCTCTCGTGTATAACGTTGGTCTGCGGCACGAAATAGTCATCGTATTTCTTCAAAACTGTCTCGAAATCGTCTTCTTTCTCTCTCTCATTGAAAACGAATGATTTGTTAATATTTTCTGCCTTGTTTCCCATCGCGTAAATCAATGTACTCACTTTGACGGTCCCGTCCTCTTCTGTGAGCTTGGCGGCCGTTCTGTATCTCACAAAACGCTGCCGCCATGACGGCCATTCTCCTGGCTTGTCGAATATAAAGTTGTCTGGCGGCTTGAAAAGTGTCATTTTCGGGCATGCAGTTCTCTTTTTTTACTTGCCCACTTCTGACACCATGTCAAGAAAGGAGGCAGACGATGACTATTTCTTTAGTTTAATAATGAAAACAATACAAGCTCAGAGGTCTTGATTCACAAGCGCTTCTTGTCGGCGTCTCCACGTTACGTGTCTTTTGTCAAAAGCCCCTTCCCTTAAAGACACACACACGATATTCTGACACAAACTAACAACTAAGATGCATCATAAAGAAACTATTTATATTATTATTATTATTGAACACGTGCAACTAGCAACCTAATTCGCATGTGTTGTGCATACTGCTAGGCACCTCTCTTCAAGTCTCTACCAGCTGATGTGCTGCTTGGCTGGCTAGCTGTTTCAATAATTTCTTTTCATCATTTTATCACTTTTTAAAAGTTGTTAAAAGTCGTCACATTTTCTCCTGCTACTTCTAACCCCTCTTCCTTTTCAGTGATCTCCAGCTCCCGTAGCACACGCTAGCATGAGACTGCCTCCGCATCAGCCAGCAACGCAAGCTTACTGGCCTCCTCCCTCATTTCCTTCTACCTCTTCCTACGTGCTTCCCTAAGCACCAGAGGTTAATCCGTGCGTGAGGCTGCCTCCGCAAACGGTTACGGCTACTTCTTATCTTCCTTCTAACCCTTCTCTCAATCTAAACATCAGTACACTTCATTCACAGCAGTCCCACTACCTACCACACCGAATGCTGCAGCTCCGGAACCACAACCTGTGCCTAATACCAGCAAGTCTCAGATTATATAAAAAAATTCAAAGCACGGGAGGCGGACCCATCGCCAACCCCAGTACCTCACTATTCGCAAGTGTTCCCATAACACATCCCTTAAAACCTCTCCTCGATGCGTCACTCGATTCTATCCACCTACCTCAATTCTGTCAAGAACCTCCAAGCCGGGTCCATTAAAGGTTACTTAAGTGGCGTTAAATTTTTATTTTTTTTTCACAAACTAATCTACGGCTTCCCCTCCCCTGAAATAAATAATTCTCAAACTTCTCTTCTAATCAAAGGAATTCAGCGCTCCCAACCATCAAGCCCAAATTCCAGACATCCTATAACTCTGGACATCCTTACAAAATGCATCCAAAATCTCTGCACAGGGTACCATTTGATACATACCCCTCGTACCCTCGATGCCATGTTTTTATTGGCTTTCTTCTGTTTTCTGAGATGCCAAAATTGCAATAACCTCTAAATTCCCCCAAACTCTCCGACCATTCTGATTTATCATACTTGATAGCGAAACCATCGCTTTTCATTAAACAAAGTAAGACAGACCAAGAAAGAAAAGGCCACTCATATACATTTTTAACTCCCATCCAATTCCCATGTCAGGCTCTCTTTTCTTACTCAGGAACTCAAGCTAAATCCGCACTGAACCCTCTCTTCGTCGAATATAACCACCCTACACGTTTTTGGTTCAAAAACAAAACTAATCCCCCCATACTTACCCACAGAAAAAATTTCCAGCCACTCATTTCGATTGGGGGGCAGGGCCTTCTCAGATGGGTTTTTTAATCGGGCTCTTCATGAAACATTTCTAAATATAGGAGTAAATTTGTTCGAAAACGGACTCCTGAAAACAGAGACCTCCCTCGAAGCATCAAACCATGCCTCGATTCAGCTGCAAAGGGGGACTCTCCCTTCCGGTACAGCAAGCCGCAGCTCCCTTCGGTCACAGTGAGTGCCCTCCATCTGTCGTTTCGAGTTTCAAGGCTATTCAGCATCGGACAGGGCTCTCCCCTCTGGTGCAGCAGAGCAGCGGCTCATTCGGTCGCATGAGAGCCCTCCTTCCGTCGTTTTGAGTCTCATTGCCAATACAGCATCGGACAGGGCTCTCCCTTCCGGTGCAGCAGGGTGCAGCGAGTTCGCAGAGCCCTCCATCAGCATTTTCCGAATATCTCTTTTTAGCATCGAAGGGCTCTCCCTTCCAGTGCAGCAGAGCCGCAGCTCCCTTCGGTCGCAGTGAGAGCCCTCCATCCGCGTTTCAAGCCTAATGGTTTTATTCAGCATCGGGCAGGGCTTCCCTTCTGGTGCAGCAGAGCCGCAGCTCCCTCGTCGCAGTGAGAGCCTCTGGCTCATCAGCATCGGACAGGGCTTCCATTCCGGTGCGCAGGGTCGCATACCCTCCATCCATTTGCCTAATGGCTTATTCAGCATCAGGCAGGGCTCTCCCTTCCAGTGCAGCAGAGCCACAGCTATGCAAATCTTCTTTAAACCACATATTCAGTGAAAAGGGACTTTCTCTTCCGTGGAGAGAGCCGCAGCTCCCTTGGACGCAGCGAGAGTCCCTCACCTGGCCTTCCATCGTGCACCTCATTCGGCGGCAGGTGGGCTCACCGTCGGACGCGGCAAACCGCAGCTCCCGTGAACACCGTACGACCCCTCCCAGTCGCCCTGCCGCCTCCTCGCATACCCCAACCTTTCTCTTCAGGCACGCAATTTTTGGGGGCTACTAACAATTTTTCTCCCCGTGCTGTCTCATGCCTATTAGCTTATTTTGGGGAGTTCTTGGGTTCGGGGCTCTGTCCCGACTCGGAGCCCTCCCTTGGACAGAACCAAATATGCTTACTATTGCTCATCAAATTATATGTTAGTGTGAACTCGTGAAATTATGTTTTATTAACAAGGTTCGGAAGGAGCATGATCAATAATCAATCAGTTGGCCCAGGTGGAGCTCTCAGCTAATCACCTTAACAAGCACAATACGATATACAGCCAACTTACCTCTGTTCCACGACAGTTTTCCAGCATCCCTCCTCCACCCCAACTCCTCACCCTATCTATTTTCATCCCATACTTGGGATGGGGGGGGTTCTCTGGGTTCGGGCTCTATCCCGAGCTCGGAGACCTCCCTCTGGACAGCACGCCAAATTGCTACTAATTGCTCAATCAAATTATATGTTAGTGCGAACTCGTGAAACTACAGCAAGAATAAAAGTTATGTCTTCTTTCTTTGCGTATACATTTTGGTGGTGTTATGCAAATCTTCCCACATAGTGACGTAGATTTGTGGGGGTGTGTTTGAATGAGGCATTTTAGAAAGACGTGGATGAGCCTTCACTTTTAGAAAGAATATCTCTTTGGGTTTGAAACTTTAATCTTTGCGACTTTACGGATCTTATATATGAAAAAACAGCTTGTAACACTCCAAAGACAAAGGAAAACATGAAATCGATATGACCCCTTTAACATCCATGCTGTTGCTTTACTTCTGGGCTTGCCAAAGACAATTTCAGTTTGGTTGGCAAATAACCATTGTTTGTTTTTGCTCTTAGCATGTAGTATGATGATTATATGCTGTAGACTTAAGCATATACATATTACTTTGATCACATTGTCAACTCAAATTTGTAATTTACACTAATATTCCAGATGAAACAAGTTTAGCTCACTGCAGTAACATTGCACTGTAGGTCTGATAGTTTAAAAGAATTGAACATTATATATATATATATATATATACAAACCCGATTCCAAAAAAGTTGGGACACTGTACAAATTGTGAATAAAAACAGAATGCAATGATGTGGAAGTTTCAAATTTCAATATGTTATTCAGAATACAACATAGATGACATATCAAATGTTTAAACTGAGAAAATGTATAATTTTAAGGGAAAAATAAGTTGATTTTAAATTTCATGGCATCAACACATCTCAAAAAAGTTGGGACAAGGCCATGTTTACCACTGTGTGGCATCCCCTCTTCTTTTTATAACAGTCTGCAAACGTCTGGGGACTGAGGAGACAAGTTGCTCAAATTTAGGAATAGGAATGTTGTCCCATTCTTGTCTAATACAGGCTTCTAGTTGCTCAACTGTCTTAGGTCTTCTTTGTCGCATCTTCCTCTTTATGATGCGCCAAATGTTTTCTATGGGTGAAAGATCTGGACTGCAGGCTGGCCATTTCAGTACCTGGATCCTTCTTCTACGCAGCCATGATGTTGTAATTGATGCAGTATGTGGTCTGGCATTGTCATGTTGGAAAATGCAAGGTCTTCCCTGAAAGAGACAACGTCTGGATGGGAGCATATGTTGTTCTAGAACTTGGATATACAGTACCTTTCAGCATTGATGGTGCCTTTCCAGATGTGTAAGCTGCCCATGCCACACGCACTCATGCAACCCCATACCATCAGAGATGCAGGCTTCTGAACTGAGCGCTGATAACAACTTGGGTTGTCCTTGTCCTCTTTAGTCCGGATGACATGGCGTCCCAGTTTTCCAAAAAGAACTTCAAATTTTGATTCGTCTGACCACAGAACAGTTTTCCACTTTGCCACAGTCCATTTTAAATGAGCCTTGGCCCAGAGAAAACGCCTGCGCTTCTGGATCATGTTTAGATATGGCTTCTTTTTTGACCTATAGAGTTTTAGCCGGCAACGGCGAATGGCACGGTGGATTGTGTTCACCGACAATGTTTTCTGGAAGTATTCCTGAGCCCATATTGTGATTTCCATTACAGTAGCATTCCTGTATGTGATGCAGTGCCGTCTAAGGGCCCGAAGATCATGGGCATCCAGTATGGTTTTCCGGCCTTGACCCTTACGCACAGAGATTGTTCCAGATTCTCTGAATCTTTGGATGATATTATGCACTGTAGATGATGATAACTTCAAACTCTTTGCAATTTTTCTCTGAGAAACTCCTTTCTGATATTGCTCCACTATTTTTCACCGCAGCATTGGGGGAATTGGTGATCCTCTTCCCATCTTGACTTCTGAGAGACACTGCCACTCTGAGAGGCTCTTTTTATACCCAATCATGTTGCCAATTGACCTAATAAGTTGCAAATTGGTCCTCCAGCTGTTCCTTATATGTACATTTAACTTTTCCGGCCTCTTATTGCTACCTGTCCCAACTTTTTTGGAATGTGTAGCTCTCATGAAATCCAAAATGAGCCAATATTTGGCATGACATTTCAAAATGTCTCACTTTCGACATTTGATATGTTATCTATATTCTATTGTGAATAAAATATAAGTTTATGAGATTTGTAAATTATTGCATTCCTTTTTTATTCACAATTTGTACAGTGTCCCAACTTTTTTGGAATCGGGTTTGTATATATATATATATATATATATATATATATATATATACAGTGAGGAAAATAAGTATTTGAACACCCTGCTATTTTGCAAGTTCTCCCACTTAGAAATCACGGAGGGGTCTGAAATTGTCATCGTAGGTGCATGTCCACTGTGAGAGACATAATCTAAAAAAAAAAATCCAGAAATCACAATGTATGATTTTTTAACTATTTATTTGTATGATACAGCTGCAAATAAGTATTTGAACACCTGAGAAAATCAATGTTAATATTTGGTACAGTAGCCTTTGTTTGCAATTACAGAGGTCAAACGTTTCCTGTAGTTTTTCACCAGGTTTGCACACACTGCAGGAGGGATTTTGGCCCACTCCTCCATACAGATCTTCTCTAGATCAGTCAGGTTTCTGGCCTGTCGCTGAGAAACACGGAGTTTGAGCTCCCTCCAAAGATTCTCTATTGGGTTTAGGTCTGGAGACTGGCTAGGCCACGCCAGAACCTTGATATGCTTCTTACAGAGCCACTCCTTGGTTATCCTGGCTGTGTGCTTTGGGTCATTGTCATGTTGGAAGACCCAGCCTCAACCCATCTTCAATGCTCTAACCGAGGGTAGGAGGTTGTTCCCCAAAATCTCGCAATACATGGCCCCGGTCATCCTCTCCTTAATACAGTGCAGTCGCCCTGTCCCATGTGCAGTAAAACACCCCCATGCTTCACAGTAGGGATGGTGTTCTTGGGATGGTACTCATCATTCTTCTTCCTCCAAACACGTTTAGTGGAATTATGACCAAAAAGTTCTATTTTGGTCTCATCTGACCACATGACTTTCTCCCATGACTCCTCTGGATCATCCAAATGGTCATTGGCAAACTTAAGTCGGGCCTGGACATGTGCTGGTTTAAGCAGGGGAACCTTCCGTGCCATGCATGATTTCAAACCATGACGTCTTAGTGTATTACCAACAGTAACCTTGGAAACGGTGGTCCCAGCTCTTTGCAGGTCATTGACCAGCTCCTCCCGTGTAGTTCTGGGCTGATTTCTCACCTTTCTTAGGATCATTGAGACCCCACGAGGTGAGATCTTGCATGGAGCCCCAGTCCGAGGGAGATTGACAGTCATGTTTAGCTTCTTCCATTTTCTAATGATTGCTCCAACAGTGGACCTTTTTTCACCAAGCTGCTTGGCAATTTCCCCGTAGCCCTTTCCAGCCTTGTGGAGGTGTACAATTTTGTCTCTAGTGTCTTTGGACAGCTCTTTGGTCTTGGCCATGTTAGTAGTTGGATTCTTACTGATTGTATGGGGTGGACAGGTGTCTTTATGCAGCTAACGACCTCAAACAGGTGCATCTAATTTAGGATAATAAATGGAGTGGAGGTGGACATTTTAAAGGCAGACTAACAGGTCTTTGAGGGTCAGAATTCTAGCTGATA
The DNA here is from genome assembly GCA_027422415.1 of Schizothorax lantsangensis. Taxonomy (NCBI): domain Eukaryota; kingdom Metazoa; phylum Chordata; class Actinopteri; order Cypriniformes; family Cyprinidae; genus Schizothorax; species Schizothorax lantsangensis. Next base: position 27,574,521 of record CM049851.1, read on the forward strand.
GACAGGTGTTCAAATACTTATTTGCAGCTGTATCATACAAATAAATAGTTAAAAAATCATACATTGTGATTTCTGGATTTTTTTTTTTAGATTATGTCTCTCACAGTGGACATGCACCTACGATGACAATTTCAGACCCCTCCATGATTTCTAAGTGGGAGAACTTGCAAAATAGCAGGGTGTTCAAATACTTATTTTCCTCACTGTATATATATATACATATGTATATGTGTATGTATAGATGTATATGTGTGTGTGTATATATATATATATATGTGTGTGTGTGTTACGGAGCTGACGAGACATGAGACATACGGATCCATCTGCAAGCTTTTATTACAAGACATGCTCAAACAGGCAGGGTCAGGTAGTAGCAAACAGGTATAACGAGGACAAGGCAGAGAGTAATCCGAGGGCAAGCGTGGGTCGACGATCGGCGAACAATATCCAGAGGGCTAGGCAAGAGAATAATCTAAGAGCACGGGCAGGAATCAAAACACAGGGAATCTATCTAACACTGGGAATACAAGGAACGCTTGGTAAGGTAGCTAGGCTAACAATACTCGGCAGTGAGTGGCAGAAAGTCCAGAGCTAAATAGTGTGTGTGCGTGTGTGTGATTGGGTGATGGTGATTGTGAGATGGAAAACAGGTGTGTGCGTGATCAGTGCAAACAGCTGTGTTGGTGCAGTGGATGATGGGAAATGCAGTCCTAAAGTGATCTGTAACTGACTGTGTGGTGTGAAAGTCCATGTGATGGGTGAGTGACCTCTAGAGGTGGCTGGACAGAAGTTCATGGCCGGATTCATGACATAGCCCCCCCCCCAAGGAGCGGCTTCCAGACGCTCTTAAGCAATCCAAGGAGGGAGGGGGAGGAACGGAGGGCCAGGTCCATGTGGAAGCCAGGGCGGAGAGGATGGAACTGGAGCCCACCAGGGCGGAGCAGAGGGATCTGGAGCCCACCAGGGCGGAGCAGAGGGATCTGGAGCCCACCAGGGCGGAGCGGACGGACCTGGAGCCCACCAGGGCGGAGCGGACGGACCTGGAGCCCACCAGGGCGGAGCGGATGGACCTGGAGCCCACCAGGACGGAGCAGGCGTGACAGGAGCCCCCCAGGGCGGAGCAGGCGTGACAGGAGCCCCCCTGGGCGGAGCAGGCGTGACAGGAGCCCGCCAGGGCGGAGTAGTAGACCACCGCAGGAAAGCAGACCGGGCAGGAACCCATATCAGAGTCTGAGATCTGGGGGGAACAGAGACAGACAACACAGAGAGAGTAGAGACAGACAACACAGGGAGAGTAGAGACAGACAACACAGAGAGAGCCTTCCTGGTCTCAGGGGCTGTGGCAGAGCAGGTCTGGGAATCACAGGCGGCCTCCATAGCCATGCCAGGGCAGGACAGGCAATCCCAGATGGCTTCCATAGCCGTGACATCGGGGCAGGACAGGAAATCACAGACGGCCTTCATAGCCGTGACAGGGCCGGACAGGGACTCACCAATGGCCTCTTTAGCCGTGACAGGGCCGGACAGGGAATCACAGACGGCCTCCTTAGCCGTGACAGGACAGGGCGAGAGTTCATAGACGGCCTCCATGGCCTTGATAAGGCAAGGACAGGGATTCGCAGGTGGCATCCTTAGCCGTGACAGGACAGAGCGAGAGTTCATGGACGGCCTCCATGGCCGGGGTATGACAGGGTGAGAGTTCACAGACGGCCTCTATAGCCGTGATAGAGCAGGATGAGAATTCGAATACGGCCTCCATAGCCGTGACAGGACAGGGCGAGAGTTCATGGATGGCCTCCATGGCCGGGGTAGGACAGGGTGAGAGTTCAAAGACGGGTACCACTGACACCTCTGGAGGTTCTGCAGCAGACGCCGCCACCTCTGGAGGTTCTACAGTGGTAACACCAGGGAACAGGTAGAGTTCATTATCAGGATAGGTACAGGGCTCATCAACGGTTCCCTTGACCGTGACATGACAGGCTGAGAGTACATTGCTGGGCGCCACCACCATGCAAGGAGCTGAAGTGAGCACCGCCGCTTCGGGAGGTTCTGCAGCATGTGCCGCCACCTCTTGAGAAGCTGCGGCGGGTGTCATCACCTGGGGCAGTTCTGAGGTGGTGTACGCAGCCCAAACGCAACATAAGGCGATCCCCATCGTGGAAAGCGCTTCAGACAGGGGAAACAGTTCAGGGACAGGAGGGCTAAAGTGAGTGGATTTGGGGATACCAGCTGCGCGTGCAGACACAAGCGGTGCATCCCTCACACTGGATATCAGACAGGGAACTCGCAGGACTGACCTTAAGTCTCTGGGTGGGATAGGCTCTGGCTGAGGAGCTGAGACGTGAAGAGGCTCTGGCTGAGGAGCTGAGAAGTGAAGAGGCTCTGGCTGGTCAGCTGTGACGTGGCGTGACTCTGGCTGGTCAGCTGTGACATGGCGTGACTCTGGCTGGTCAGCTGTGAGTTGGGTGAGTTCATGCTGATCCACAGTGGCTTGGTGTGACTCTGGATGATAAGCCGAGACGTGGTGTGACTCTGGCTGGAGAGCTGAAATGTGGTGTGACTCTGGCTGGAGAGCTGTGACATGGCGTGACTCTGGCTGGTCAGCTGTGAGTTGGGTGAGTTCATGATGATCCACAGTGGCTTGGTGTGACTCTGGATGATGAGTCGAGACGTGGTGTGACTCTGGTTGGAGAGCTGAGACGTGGTGTGACTCTGGCTGGAGAGCTGAGACGTGGCGTGACTCTGGCTGGAGAGCTGAGGCACGAAGAGACTCTGGCTGGAACGCTGTGCTTTGGTTGGACTCGTGACGATCAACTGTGGCTTGGCTTGACTCGTGACGATCAACTGTGGCTTGGCTTGACTCGTGACGATCAACTGTGCTTTGGTTGGACTCGTGACGATCAACTGTGGCTTGGCTTGACTCGTGACGATCAACTGTGGCTTGGCTTGACTCGTGACGATCAACTGTGCTTTGGTTGGACTCGTGACGATCAACTGTGGCTTGGCTTGACTCACGGAGATCACTGGTGGCTTGGCTTGACTTGTGACGATCAACTGTGCTTTGGTTGGACTCGTGACAGTCAACTGTGGCTTGGCTTGACTCGTGACGATCACTTGTGGCTTGGCTTGACTCGTGACGATCACTTGTGGCTTGGCTTGACTCACGAAGATCACTTGTGGCTTGGTTTGACTCGTGACGAACAATTGTAGCTTGACTTGACCTTTTGACATAGGCTGTGACTTGACTTGGTTCTTTAACATCAGCGGCGACTTGACTTGGCTCGTGACTGGCAGCAATGACGCTACGGGGTGTTGTTATGACCGCCATTTTGTGGGCGTGCTCTAGCGCGGCTGTGATCACACAATTGGGTGCGGTGTATCGTTCCTCCGCGACCCCCACAGTGAATGCTGAACCAACAGTCAATAACGCATAGTCCATAAACTGACTGAGAGATGAGCGGGGACCCTCACGGATTAACTGTGATTTGAGCGGCTGGTTTATGCCGTCACAAAAAAAAATCAATCAAGACATCGTCCGGAAAATCTGAATCATTAGCAACATCTAGATATACTTGAATAAAGTCCTCGAGTGATCGCTTACCCTGCTTGAGGGATAATAATAGTCTTGCCGTGTACATACCGGGCCAGTATTGTTCATGAAAGCCGCTGGATCCTTGTGTGGCCGAGTATTCTGTTACGGAGCTGACGAGACATGACACATACGGATCCATCTGCAAGCTTTTATTACAAGACATGGTCAAACAGGCAGGGTCAGGCAGTAGCAAACAGGTATAACGAGGACAAGGCAGAGAGTAATCCGAGGGCAAGCGTGGGTCGACGATCGGCGAACAATATCCAGAGGGCTAGGCAAGAGAATAATCTAAGAGCACGGGCAGGAATCAAAACACAGGGAATCTATCTAACACTGGGAATACAAGGAACGCTTGGTAAGGTAGCTAGGCTAACAATACTCGGCAGTGAGTGGCAGAAAGTCCAGAGCTAAATAGTGTGTGTGATTGGGTGATGGTGATTGTGAGATGGAAAACAGGTGTGTGCGTGATCAGTGCAAACAGCTGTGTTGGTGCAGTGGATGATGGGAAATGCAGTCCTAAAGTGATCTGTAACTGACTGTGTGGTGTGAAAGTCCATGTGATGGGTGAGTGACCTCTAGAGGTGGCTGGACAGAAGTTCATGGCCGGATTCATGACAGTGTGTGTGTGTGTGTATATGTGTATATATATATATATATATATATATATTGTGTTCCACAGAAGAAAGTAAGTCATGCCGGTTTGGAGAAACATGTGATGAAAGTGAGTAAATGATGTCAGAATTCTCATTTTTGGGTGAACTATTCATTTAACACTGTTGTCAGAAATGCGATTCATTAGATCAAAGGCTGTTTAAATCCAAAAACATTATTTTTAACTCACTGAGCTCTGCACTGTATTCAGTTCAGATCAATGTTGCTGCATGAATTGATATAGATGGTTAATAGACACAGAAGCATGTGAGGACACATTCTTAGCCTTCAATGTGCTCAGTTGCCTCTAGCACACCTCCAGTCAGCCTTGTGCAAAATCAGTCTGTATTTCACACAATAGAAACTCATTCACAGTTGCAAAGATTCTTCTTTTTCTTGAAAATGTTATTTATATAGTAAGTGCATTGCAGATTTCATGTTAGAGGAAGTTGCTTTTTTGAATAGAAAACCATTTTCAAAAATCCAATGTTTTGACTGGATTCTTGTGGATTTGAATGAGAGTTATTTGAGCCACTTTTAAAGAAAAGGTTTCATGTCATTCAAACCTGTATGCGTTTATTTCTTCTGTGGAACACAAAAGATGATATTTTGAAAAGTGTTGGTATCCACACAGTTTTGGTGAGCACTGACCTCCATCATATGGAGATAAAAAAAGAGATATTTATTATTTCATATTATTTGGTCTTTCATGGCTCCTCACGGCTAAATACAATTCATGAAAGACATTAACTTGATGAGAAAACATTAAGACATATGAAAACATTTGAATATTTATGAGATTTCCTGTCATGGACAGAATCTTTGTCACAACAAGTTCAGGTGAATGCATTGCAAGCATCAATTTTGTAACCCCATGATGAAGATTATTTGGCTGCTAGTAAACCAGTTATGACAAATCTGTCAGAAATTTTCAGAGAGACTTCATAATGCATAATAAAATGCTAAGAGATCCACTGATAAGTTTTAGGTATGTATTGGGTATTTCTAAGGTATTGGTGTCAAATTTGAATGTTTTGTTTTCAAAATGAAACGAGTGCTCTGATTTGCAGAATGTTTGTTTTAAAAAAATATTTCTTATGGGGAATGTTATTTGTTTTTAGACAAACTGAACACGTTTAAGCATAATTATCCACTTTAAATAAATGGCATGGTCATTTCACCTTTTTTCAGTGTAGTGAGATAAAATAATATTTTTGTCAAAATTAGATTTTCTGAGGGCACTGGCTGCTCTGATTATAGTGTCCAGGCAACAGGACTGAAGAATAATTCATCAACAAGCCTGTTTTATTCAGGTGATCGTATAAACATGTATTTGTGAAATTCTAAGGACTATGTGTACTGTTGGGATGACCAGAGGAAGATGAGGAAATGAAGAACATGAGATTTCCTATAGAGCGAATTTTGAGCCAAAATTATACAAACAAATGCAGCATTTTGCAAACAAACACGATCTGCTTTGCAAAGGAACACTCGGCTCGCAAACAAACAGAAAGCAATTAGCAAATACAAAAGTCAGTTTGAGCGAAAACCCAGTGGTGTTAACAAATAAATGTAATGTGTTTTACAAATATAAATAAATGGACCCCGCATCATATTTCACAAATAAATACAGTCCATCCTACAAATTGCATTTAACCCTTGAACAAATACCAAATCTAGTGCATACAAATGCATACCTGTCTGTTACGGTTGCAAGAGACACGCCCTCTTATGAGATTCTCTCGACTTGATTTTCTCACAAATGAATTTTAGGCGGATTTTCTCACAAATGCATTTTAGGCGGATTTTCTCACAAATGAATTTTAGGCGGATTTTCTCACAAATGCATTTTAGGCGGATTTTCTCACAAAAGCAGTTGCGCAACTTCCTCTTCCAAGACAGCAGATGGCGCTATGGGTCAATTTACCTTAATCTCCTGGGGAAGCCCTGAAATGAGTGCTTAAGGCTACAACTGAGTGAGCTGACAAAAATGAGCGGTGAACAGGTGAGTTTCTGGCTTACTGTATCTATAATTGACCTTTTTTGAGGTAATTTTTCAGATTGTTAGTTACATATGTAGACAACAAGCCACATTAGCACTTCTCCACTATCTCTAGGCTACAGTCTATAGGGAATCAAGCTATGTCTAACCACAACCACGTTTAATTAATTATATTTATATAAAAAAAACATTGATTAATTATGAAAATGAACTATAAATAGTATGTCTACACGTAAATAGTCCATATCGTCTACTTAACAATATTTAATTTAATTAAAAGTAGTAATAATTTGGACAATGCATACATCACAGGCAAGTTAAGAAACAATTGTAGATTTTTTTTGTTCTATTCTTCATATTCAATGTTATATTACCAATAAAGCTGAATTCCAACGAACTATATAAATAAAATAAATAAATGAGTGAATTAATGGATTAAGATCCTTTTAAAATTAGAGAAGGGTTACATGTGCAGAGTGAAATGTATTTCTTTGAGTCCCCCACTTTTGTTTCATTTTCAGATTCTTAACAGGAAATAACACTCTTTCTAGTACACTACGGTCTTGTATTACAAATTACATTTTGTCTAAACTACTTACAAGTTTTCATTAATGTTTAGCATATTGCAATTCAAAATTGTTTTAGCAATGTTTTAATATTAATTTATCTTACCGTCGGTCTGTGTCTGTCCATTGAGCCCATCTCCCAGGTGGTTTCCACAATGCTGGAGAGACTTCGGTCTCGACTTATCCACATCCTCAGTCAGCAGCCTCTGGACCTAGACTACTTACAGTTTATATGCACCCAGGAGATAGTGTTGTGTAGTGCATTTTCTGAACAGACTTCTCTACCTGAGAGTATTATGGACGGTCTCACACACCTGTACAGATTAGTTACCCAGCACAAATCAAATCAAGTCCTGGAAGTGTTCGTTGAAGTCAGTCATGGAGCAGCTGGACGTCCACGCTTTCAAGTGTCCCAAGATTAACTTGTGCATCTTCTTCATCAAGGTCTCAAAGTTTCCTGGATTGCCAGTCTTCTCGGAGTGTCTAGGCGGACAGTTTATAGAAGAATAGCAGAGTTAAACATAACTGTTAGAGGGCTATACAGTACTTTATCTGATTCAGAACTTGATAACCTCATTGCAGAAATAAAAGAAGACATGTCACATGCAGGTTATCGGCTTGTTAAGGGGACTTTGCAAGCCAGGGGTCATCGTGTTCAGTGGGAGAGAGTGAAGGCCTCAATGCATCACGTTGACACCTTTGGGATCCTGTCCCGTTTGAACATGTTAGGGTGTGTTGTGCGCCGTAAATACTCTGTCACTGGACCGAAAGCACTAGTACACGTCGATACAAACCACAAACTGATCCGGTGAGTGTATGTATGTCTCTGTCTGTCTCTCTGTCTCTATCTATCTATCTATCCATCTATCTATGTTAGTTAAGTAGAATAAAAATATGCGTGTCTGTCTGTCTAATCTAAGCAATCCTGTCTATCTGTCTGTATCTATCAAGCAGTCTATCACAAACTTTTCATTGCAGGGTATGTTGTTGTCTAAAAGAAATGCTGAACTGTATAATGAGAGCTGTCTATTGAATATCTAGGTACAATATAGTCATCTTTGGTGGCATTGATGGATTTTCTAGAAAGGTAATAATAATATATTATAAAACATGTCAACACAAAGTCAGCTTAACCAAACCTTTTTCACTGATTTATATCCTGTTGATTTTTTTCTATAGATCATGTACCTAGGTGCAGCAAATAACAACCTGTCATCTACAGCCTTGGCCTTCTTCCAGCAGTCCGTTGAACATTATGGATTTCCCCTGAGCTATTTAAATAAACAAGTATTTGCAGCAACAGCCATTTATATAGTAAAATATATTTCAAATGGAACATTTTTAAAATGCAGTTTAAATGCAGAGGAAAACTCACATTTGTGTACTATATGAGTGTCTGTGTAGTTTTTTATTAACCCTTCTGATTCTAGCTGTAAAAGTATTGAGCTGAAATTCCAACTGTTACATTTAGAAATTTAGTTGGGTGTCTAAAAATCTCAATGCAGGATGTTAAAGGCTTCACCCACAAATTGTCATTTGGTCATTATTTACTCAACCTAATGTCATTCCAAACCTGTGTGACTTACTTTCATCTGTAAACAATATTTTGGTAACAAAATGGTTTAAGTTCCCATTGAGTTCCATTGTATGGGCCAAAAAGACAATGGAAGTCAATGGGAGCTGACACTGACATTCTTAAATATATCTTCTTTTGTATTCCACCGAAGAAAGACCATGTAATGACATGATGGTGAGTAAAAGATGACAAAATTTAAATTTTAGGTGAAGTATCCTTAATATAAGGCTTTAAGCCTTTTCTTATATGAAGCAACATAAAACAGAAGGGTTTGACAATAAAAATGTTGTAAATGCTGCATTTATTCACTAATCGTTTATTTATTGCTTAGCATGATCACTGTTTATTAATTCTTCTATAGAGTAAGAGGTGACCATGGCGTTGAGAATGTCGACATAGCACGCCTGATGTTCAGTGCACGGGGCACAGGAAGGTCCAGCTTTATAGCTGGAAAGAGCGTCCACAATCAGAGGCAGGTTATTTTTCTCTTCTCATCAAGTGCATGATATTCCCTTTTCGTGTTGCATTAGTTGTTTGTAGGATTTTGTTTGTCTGTAGGACACATTTGGTTTAAAGGTCCATTGCTTTTAGATGGGAAATGTATCACGTTTCTTGGCATTAGATTACAGTGTTAAAACACAGAATTAATAATTCTAATGAGACAACTAAAAGTGTCAGGGTTTTTTTTTTGTCCACAATTCCAATTGCTGTTAAATAAAAGTGGCACTATAAAACCTGTCCTGTTGATGATTATTTGCAATCGCTTTCTTAGAAACAAAGTAATGATGACTCTGCATAAATATGTATATGTTTGGAATGAGACTATCTTTATAAATACATTTAATTTTTTATAAAATATCACTCATACTTTTTCAGGATTGAGAGGCTGTGGAGAGACGTATGGTGTGCTGTAACTGCCATATATTACAGTGTGCTGCACTCACTGGAAGATGACGGGTTACTTGACCTATCTAACAACATGCATCTTTATAGCTGCCATTACGTGTTCCTGCCCAGACTACAAGCTAGTCTGGATATATTTCATGATGGTTGGGACAACCACCCAATTAGAACCAAGGGGAACATGACACCCAATCAGCTATGGGAGATGGGATACATTCAGCATCCGGTGGCAGAGCCAGAGCTTGAAAATACTGAGATAATGAAATGCAAAATGTCAACAAACAAATGAGAAATCTTAATTTTAATATTGATCAATTCCAGAGGTCTTCAGCCCCGCTCCTGGGGTCCCACTATCCTGGAGAGTTTAGCTCCAACCCTAATCAAACACACCTGAAGCAGCTAATCAAGCTCTTTAGGATCACTTGGGACTACAAGTCAAGTCAAGTCAAGTCACCTTTATTTATATAGCGCTTTTAACAATACAAATTGTGACAAAGCAACTGCACAATATCAAAATGGGAAAATAGTGTCAATAATGTAAAATGACAAGATTAAACACTCAATTTTCAGTTAAAGGCATTTCATTATTGAATTCAGTGATGGCATCGTCCAGCTCAGTTCAGTTCAAAAAGTTTCTGTTCAATCAAGTCGACGATATCGCTGGAAATGAAGTGTCCCCAACTAAGCAAGCCAGAGGCGACAGCGGCAAGGAACCAAAACTTCATCGGTGACAGAACGGAGAAAAAACCTTGGGAGAAACCAGGCTCAGTCAGGGGGCCATTTCTCCTCTGGCCAGACGACACAGCAGTTCAATTCCAACTGTTGCAAAGTCAGATTGGAGGGCTCAACTGGTTCCCGAGGTCTTGTCCTGATGGCTGTCTACACATGCAGGTGTGCTGAAGCAGGTTGGAAATAAACTTTGCAGGACAGTGCAGTACAGTAAACTTTGCAGGACAGTCCCCAGGAGCAGGGTTGAAGACCTCTGATCTATTCATATTTGAAGAAAAAGGAAAAACATTTTTTTTTTTTTTTTTAGATATATTTGTACCTGGTTTGTTTCATTCCTCTGAGCATTGCAACAACATCTGTTGAAGACAGAAATCTGACCTTGTCTAGGTGATGTTAGTCAAATATTTAGATAAGCTCCATTATATAAATTGCTGATATAAAGAAAGCATATAACATTATCCATGAAGTAATTAAATATAAATGATACATAAAACAATATTATAAAATTTTATAATTTCTGTTTCAGGAACTGTATCTTCAACAGCTTGACTGGGAGGATTGTGGCCTGCCTTATGACCCACAACATGGAGTCATTGTTCCTAGAGGTGAAAGCATGTTGAGCCCAGAAGAACTAGCCGGACTTCAATCAGCCATTGATCCCATGGGACCATCAATGTCATATGGCACTGATATTTATCTGGCAACCACTCACTATATCCAACACATACTGGGCAAACAGTGAAGAATTTTTTTTTTAACCTTGTTTGTATACGTTAAACTTTAAAGAAACAAAAAGGAAAGAAGACTGTGACTGCAGGCAAAACATACTCCAAACACTGACGTTACAGTATAAGAACAGCTTGTACAGTACATACTGTACAAAGAGTGAAGAACAGTTTTTTTATTGTTTTTAACCTTGTTTGTATACGTTAAACTTTAAAAAAAACAAAAAGAAAAGACTGTGACTGCATGCAAAATATACTCCAAACACTGAAGTTACAGTATATGAACAGCTTGTACAGGACATACTGTGCAAAGAGTGAAGAACAGTTTTGTTTTTCTTCTTTTCAAACTCTTTTGAACAGGTTAAACTAAGTAAACAACTTTAAAAGGAATGAAAAATCTCTGTGACTGCATGTCAAGATAAAAACTAAAAAAAGAGTATATGAACTTATGTATGCCACTCTACAAAAAAAAGAACAATTTTTTATTCTCTTCAAACTGTTTTATCCCCCTCCCCCTTAACTGGGATTGGATAAAATTAATAAACATGGATAATTTTGACAGTTACTAAAACAAGGCATACTACTGTGAAAGAATTGTAATTACACCAGCCCAAATCCTGTATCTACGGTATTGATGCAGGCAAGTGATTCTTTCTTGAATGCTGGGAAGTCGTGATATCGTGATGGAAGCCTTAGGGTCTCAAAGCATGTGGATGCCTTAGGTAGGTTACAGTGGGTTACCTCCAGTTTGAGTGAAGTAGTGGGAACTTCCCAGCCAACCCAGAACTTAATGAGGGCCTTCAGTTCAGTACTGGATGCTGTGAAAATGTAGACGCAAATCAAAACATGCGTGTATAAATATATGTGTGTGTGTGGGTGTGACAACTGCAAATAAAAAAATGATTTAATAATTTAATTATGAATTATAAATACAGTATATACAAATAATAACTGAATTGAAATTAATACTGTACCACTTTCAATGCACTGACGAAGGTAGCCAGCAACCCGACTCTTATCTTCCAAAGAGCATTCATCATCATCATCGTTTTTCACCATGGTAGGCCAGCTGATGCTGTTTATGACACTACAGATAAAAATGCCAAAATCAACAAACAAAAATTAAAGTAAAATGTAATCAATTACACGTACAGCAACAAGAATCACAGGAGATAGGCAAGCCAATTTGGAGCATTATTTGAGGGATATCTTATTCCAGTGGTTCTTAATCATGTTCCTGGGGACCCCCTGCTCTGCACATTTTGTATGTGTCCTTTATCTGACACACTCAGTTTAGTTCTTGGAGTCTATCCTAATGAGCTGACAGTGATCTCAATGAGCTGAAGATTCCCCTAGGAACAGGATTTAGAACCACTATCTTATTCCATTTAATTGAGATTCAAACTTCTCTGAGATTATTACCAAAATTACATACCACCGAGGTCAACACATCATTTTTCTCGCATGGAAAAATTACTGGAAGCACATCTGGACGTTGACGAAGTAGTGGCCACAGCATTGTCTCCTTCAGTCCTTTTCGAAGTTGCTTGATTTGCCTCATAGTTCGTCCAATAACCTAGTAAGAAAAAAAAGACATTTAAGAACATTACAGAAAGGGTCAAGAGTCAAAAATATTCAACAAGTGTTCAAATGCATACTACCGCATGATGTAGAAGCCTCTCATAAAGCCATCGTCGATTAGCACTGTTCACTGGAGGAAGGTCCCACGAGAAGCACAAATCATTGATGCTCTCCTTCTCATCAAGTGTTAGTTCAGAGTCCCCTTCAAGCTGAAAGTCACAAATTCATTCATATTTTTACTATTACATAAGATAATGTTCTTAATTATTCACATTTGATGCTTAAACAACTGTACCACAATAAATATCCAAATGCAGAATACATACCAGCATAATTTTCTGACGCAAATCAAAATCTGGACAATCTGACATCTGTACAACAGCTGTTTCAGCACTGCCACCAGAAATGACATGGACAACAGCAGGACTAAGTCCTGACAAGGGTGGGCTTCCATGTAGAAAGCAGTGACCGATCATTATACCAGCCATCAGAAACAGGTCACTATCCACCAGATGTGCAGATGAAGATGGTACAAGATGATTTGGCTCGCCATCAAAAAATCTTGTAATATGAGCATTTCCTGAAAAACAAGAAAACAAGGTATTTTGTGGTCAGACACTAAAGGAGACCAAATTTAAGCACTGTTGACTTGGACATTGACGAAGTGTGGGTATACCAAGGTTTAGGTGAAAACCACATTTCAGTTTCTGTGTACGGTTTACACCCTCTCCAATAGCAGGATCCCCTAGGAAAAAAAAAAGTATTGTAATTACTGTTCTTATGTGCTTCATGTAATCTATTCTCTCCACAAAATATCTTTAAAAAACTTGAGTAAAACACACCTTTAAGCCTAGTTTTCAGAGGACATGCCCAATTCACATTACATGCTTTGTAAAAAGCGATGAGAGAGGCTTCTTGGTCTGAGATGCTGCTTGTAAGGTCAACATGCAAGTACAGTGGTTTCTCAGATGCATGAACTTTAAGTACAGATTGCCTGTACAATTCAGCTGCCTGAATGGGGTTTGGTACAGTTTTCCAATCTACAAAAGAAACAATAGTGGTCTTAAAAGAGTCGGTGAAGGGTTTGTAAATAAGACCATTTGTACTGTATGATTTAAAGCATGAAATTTCAGATAAGGGTTGCCTGTTTAAGTTTGTGTATGGAAACATTAAAGATCAAAGAAAGAATGTAACATGCTACAAACCCTTCTCTTCATCTGTAAAATCAGGCAGTGATGCTGACGAAGTGCCTGATGGGCCAGGCTCTTCAGCGGTGTCAACATCCACTATGTCAACATCTGACGAATCCCAATCAGGACACTGACTAAAAGACAAAAGTAAGTAACATTTTGTAAACCAAAAATACATTGGAGAAAGCATGTTTTCCCAAAGATACCAGTTTTGCCATCCAATTACAGCTGCTTTGGAAATAACAATGATCAATAATGGTTGGATGTTAGCAAACTCTTTGTGTTCATGTACAAACCTTTCTCCACAAGCACTGGCATGAATTTCGATATAACCAGCAGGGTACATAACTTCACATATTGGGCACTTTTTACTTGTGGCAGATGGTCATCTTGGTCATTTCTATTGGTGGGATCACTTTTACTAGATTCAGGGGAAGCTTAAAAGAAAATTGGTCAAAGACTCAACAGACACACTCAAGCAAAATCATAATAAACATAGTTAAACTTAGTTTAAGTTTAACTAAACTAAGTAAATATTTTAAAATTTGTGTTAATCAACGTAAATATAATGATGTACAAAATGTGCTCATTAAGACGTACAGACATTCTGAGTACTTACTACCAAGCAATCACTTGTTTCTTCTTCTGCCTCCTTAACAGAAAAAACAAACTGTCAGCCCAGGAATTCAATTTAATGTAATTAAATCAAAGCACATATTTTCACAAAAACAAAATGATGCACGTTAAATGATTATTCCAAATAGTTAAAGTTAAATTGTTATTCCAACTTACTTGGTCACTGTCTGGCTTGCTACAGGACTCTACATGCAAAGCCAGAGCTTGTAATGGCAAAGTTTCACCACATTGCATTGTGATTTTGGCATTTTGCTGAACTCTGGGGCATCAAAAGGAAGCGGTGCAGTATCAATTTCATCCTGAAGTGGAATAATGAAAAGCATATGCCTTCCATTATTAGATGAGCTCTTAAGAAGCTTTGCTGTGTATCCCTCAGATTCTGGTGGGATCACCTTCAATTTTCTCTGGCCACTTCCACCTTCAATAAATGAATAAGATTTGGAATAATTTGTGCATTGTCTATGCTTTTTAATGCACTAAGCTATCAGTAGTAGTACTGGCTAACAAAAATCACACAAACAATGAAGATATATTAAGAAACACGAAGGACTTACAATAATTAAAGAAGGGATAATGGCTTATAACTACTGACCTGACCCCTTGTATAGGAGCCATCCACCCATTAAGTTCTCCATTTTAGGATACTCAACTGTAAGAGCTGCTGTAATCTATGTGATCTGCTAATCCTGGCAATTGGTTCACCTCATTAATATTTAGTGGGAAACCTGAACTTTTTTGTCTTTATGAGATAAAAGTCTGACTAAAAGACGTGCCCCTGGCCATTTTTGAGTGCCCGATATTGCTGCCCACATAATTTTTTGTTTAGTAGTATCAGTGTATGTTATTTATGAACATTAAATGTTTTATTACTTTGCTTGCTTATTTAGTTAGTTAGTTAGTTTTGTTATTTAATTTAATTTAATTTAATTTATGTATTTTTTTTTTTTTTTCTGTTATATCTTGAACAGCACTGTTTTATGTCACCATGAAAATAAACTTTTTACATCCTGGAGACTACTCTGTTGTACTGAGCTTTCCTGTCATTAGGAGGCACAAAAACAGCAGGATAAGGCAAAAGATATGGAAGAGCCTAGACCTGAAGATCAGTTTAAACCATAGAGCTAAGGTAAAGTTTCATCTGGGTAGACATAAAACCCACCCATATCAGAGTCAAATCATATCATGGCCACCATGCCACAGTCTCCCCCCATCACGCACACTGAATCTGTCTTGGGGCAGACAAGACTGGCATCCAGCATCATGGATCCACATCTGATGTCTGTATGAACGACAGGCAGGTCAAGGAAAAAAAGTCCCAATGCTTAGCCCGGCAGATTATTTTCAGGTAATCCTGTATGTGTATTTTCCATGGTACAGTTTCTCTTTTTTGGTAAACCTACCATGCCATTTCTTGTACACCAAGATTTGAGTGGGCTCCCAAATGAGACCCCAATATGTCAGTATTGATGTAATATCTCAATTCCCTCCTTAGGGAAATGAGAATTTCATACCTAACCACGATGATACAATGCCTTAATGATTCAGGCCTGCATCCACTTGATGGGCCTGGTTCTCCATCCCTCCCCTTTGACCGCCTCAACTCCTGCCAGGGGCGATTCTATGGGGTGGCACAGGGGGGGCATGGGAAAAGTCATGTGCCCCAACACATGTGGGATGACATAAAAAGGGCACTATTTAACACAAAAATTATTTCTAAAAATAATAATAATAAATAAAATAAACTCTAACTTAATCATCAATATTACACAAATAGTATATGTAATAGCCATATTATCATCTGATTAAAAGACAAAATCATTTAAATGTGAAGCTTGGACATTGCAAACGAAAATAAAAAATATAAGACTACCACTCAAAAACGTTTATTTTGTTCAATACAAACAGCGTTTACTATTCTACATCTTAAAATTCCAAGTGTCAGAACGCTAACATTATTAAAACCCCACATTTTAGCGTTTGCCACGTTACTGCAGACTATATTTGGGAAAGTGACTGTCTACTCTTTGAAACAACAGGAAGAAACGTAATATAATGATTTATATTTTAAGCAGTGCTATCGCGGCAACACAAGCACAAACTCTAAGGAGCTTTCAACATACATTTTCAGCTTTTCAACAGGCCTATAATTATGATTTAATTCTTACAATGAACAGAGATGTGGTCTGCAGCCTGTGAAATCGCGCTTGTTTGAGCTGTGAAATTGACAGCACTTTAATCCAATGGCATCGTAAATATACAGAAAATAATTGGCAGCGAACCAGACAGTGAGTAGGTGTGTTCTACTTCAAGCGGCGCTATGTATGACATGAGCGGCAGCGCGTGAGATTATATTTGAACGTGGGGGGGGAGGGGGACACAAGGTGGGGCCAAGCGTATTTTGAGGGGGGTCGGTGCCACCACGTGCCCCCCCTCTAGACACGCCCCTGCCTCTTGGACTTTTTGTTATTATGGTTTGGGCTGGGTGTTCTGTTAGGGTTCCAGGAGCTGCCCTTGAGGGGCGATATGTCAGATCAGTCTAAATTTTGCTTCATGTTCATGTTTCATGTATTTTATTGTCATGTGCTTCCCTTCCTTAAGTTTTTTTTTTTTCATTTGTTTCTTTGCTTGATGTGTCTTGTTTTTATTGATTTATTGTTTCACTGCTTTCAGGTGTTTCTTGCTGGGTCATTTGACTCCAAGAATGCTGCCTTGCTGATGAGAATATAGAACATTATTTAATGACTTTGGAATGCATCACTCAAGCACAAGATTGGGTGTTACATCTTCTACCTCTTTTATTTGGCAATGCGAGGGCAGATTATGTGGCCACGGATCCTGATTATTCCCTAAATTATGTCAAACAGGCTATCCTTGACAAGTTGAAAATGAGTTAAATTAGTGAAATCTTTGAGTATTTTTAAACTGTTGGCAAATGTTCTTACCAAAGGGCAAATTTTCATATTTTCTGAATATAAATGTTGAACTGAAACAATTATAAATACATAGGGGCCATTTTTTATGACCTTTCAGAAAATCCACTGCTTTTGACACCGTCAGGAAGTTTATTCACATATGCTTTACATTTTTAAATTTGCTTAACCTACAACCTCATATATGCATCAGTTCAAATGCTTTTGCATACGTGACAATAATTTAGATTTGTCACTCAACAGTTGTCACATTATATCACCAATAGATATTAGAACTGCACATATTATTTTCCACAATGCAATCTACCACACTGTTCATTCTGCAGTTGTAGTGGACATTTGTAACGTTTGGAAATGTGGAAACATGGATTTTTTTATTATTATTATTAAATTAATACTGTTGGATGGATTGTATTTAGAATGAAAGAATGTATTTGTACACTTTTTCTAAAAAGTGCTTAAAATTATTTAATATGAAGTACGGCATGGTTTTTGTTTTTTTTTTGAGGGGGGGGGGGGTATATAATTTCATATAAAGTTGTACAGTACGTGTTTATATACTGTACAGCTCCAAACAGTTTTTTGAGGATTCTATTTAAAGTATATAACACTATATGATTATTCAATGAAAAAACAGAGTTGTTATTAGTTCATGTGTTTCTACTGTACTATAGAATTCAGTAACAAACGGTTTTGTTGTTAGTATTTACTTTTAATATATTTTAACTTTAAATGTATAATTAGAAAATAATACAGTGTAAAAACATACAAAATAGCTGATCCACACCTCCCAAATCGATATGGATTACTTGGACACAAAGTCATTTTGAAAATGTGCTTTATTACATGTATAAAATAAATAAATAAATAAGGAAGCATGCTTATATCACATTTATTTAAAACTTTAAGTATTTCAATTACTCTTTTAATCTCAAAAAACTCAAAAAATGCAGACTGAACCCCAGAATAGATCTCTGTTCTCTGCTTTGCCTATGAGCTTCTTTAAAGTTATGGTAACATAAGAATCTAAACCACTAACACAGAGTTTAAGAGGTAATTATCTATACACAAAGACTAATGTCTAAGACCTACTAATGGTTTGGGTGTAATTCTGAATAGATGTTTGAAAGTATGTGGGAGTATTTTTCTGTGCTTGAAATATTATGATGTAAGATTTTGGTATGAAATAACTGAAGAGAATTCCATTTATACTGGATATCTGGGCAACTGCATTTAAAATGACAATGTATTTGCTTTTGATAGTGAGGTATGCTGTGAAATATGCAATCCAGGTCAGATAGTACAAAATGAGACTAAAAGTTATTGATTTGGCCTCATTGTAATTTTTCGGCAAATCTCTTCCCATGTAAGAAAACAAGACACACAGGAAACCAAGAAACCAACTTATAAACACGACTATGGTTAATGTTATAGTGTTCCCCATTTCACAAATGAGCATAATTTGGTCTTTAAAAGTCCATGAGTCAGGAATGAGCTTGACAGGATTGACAGTCATCCATATCACACAAGAAATTAAATGAACAAAAGAAGAAAAAGCAATGAAGAGCCACTGGCCATTGTGTTTTACCCAAAGGCTGTACACTTTAGGGAACTGAGCAGCCATTTTAAAAACACAAACAATTTGAAAAGATCGGACAGTCAAACAGGAAATACAGACAGTGAAGAAAAATGAAAATATGGCATTTCTCAGGAGGCAAAATACAGATGTGGGTTTTCCAAAGAAAAAGAATACACTTACGCTAGACAAAATCAAACTGATCAACATGAGGAAACACATGCTGCCACCAGCAGACTTCACCACTGGTGTGTCGTAATTGTAGGCAAAAAGGCAAAATACAGCAATTAGGAGAATAATCAGGAATAGAGTAGAGATCATGACAATGATGGAGGGGATTTCTGTGAACTGAGGATAGACAACAGAACGTGTCTTACATGTTGTGCTGCCCTCATCAGACCATTCCCTCTCTGCACATGGAAAACAGGTATAGGGGTCCCCTGAAAAAAAAACAAGTAAAATAATTTATATATAAAATAATAAATCTAAATGTTTAGTAGTTACATTTTGCTAAAAGCCATAATAAAAATAAATGAATGTGGGAAAATATTTTGCTTTCAAATCACACTTCAAAAGGCACCAATAACTCCAGTAAAGTATTATGGTGAAATAATACTGAAGAAGCTTAAAGGGATAGTCCTTTCAATTGACCTCCACTGTATGGACAAAAAATGGAAGTCAATAGAATGGTTACCCTCAATTTTTCAAAATATCTTCTGTTGTGTTCTGCTGAGATAGATAGATAGATAGATAGATAGATAGATAGATAGATAGATAGATAGATAGATAGATAGATAGATAGATAACCATACATACAGGTTTGAAATCACATGAGGTGAAGTAAAAAAAAAAAATCTTTTTAAATACCAAGATGTCTTGACCACCTCTTATGGTACTTACTAGAAAAATCTATATAGCTGTTACGTGGACATTTTTTACACGTAAAACAGCAACTATGAAAACCTTCCGGTTGCCTTGAATATCCCGCCTTACATTCAACAGAGCAGTTTGAGAAAGGAACCTTTAAGGGACAGAAAAATCTGTTATTTAACTTTTTTTTACACTTTCAAAACATATTTTACACATTTCTACAAACTAAGATCAGTGCTCTCAAACAATTAACACAGCCTGAAAATTGAACACAATATAATTTCCATAAACTGACTGTGAATTACAAAATACCAATTACATAATTACCTTAAACACACAAAATATTCTTAGATCCTGATTTCAAAACTGTCAACAGACAGCTAAATAAAACCACGTAGTCTTTATTCAAATGAAATCAAGTTTATATCTGCTGCATAAGTAGATAAAACTTAATAATGAATGGAAATTCTTTGTATTAGAAAAATGGTCAAACATTCACAGCCCAGAGAAACATTGGGTAAAAGAGTTATTAATCTCCTCGACAGCAACTGTCTCATTTACCATGATGATTAATTAATTGAATTGAATTGAATTGAATTGATTTAATTATTTATTTATTTGCTAAAGCAGAAGTCTTTTAATTGACTTTCATTTGGAGAAATGTATAAAATTGTAAAGCTAAATGTTTAGATGAAGGTTCAACAACAACATAAAAGACTTACAGAACCATTGTCATGCCAGGGCATGCGAGTGTTGTCGATGGTAAAAGTAATTTCTGGAAGTTTATCATACGTGCCCACCACCTTAAACTGTGGAGGGATTCACATCAGTGCGCCAGAGCACAACTGCATAACTGATAGTTGGATCATAATTATCATCGTATTTCACTTGACGGCCATTGAGTGGAAAATTCAACAACTTTATTTCTTCCAGAAGCTATTTTGTGTTACAAAAAAACAAAAAAAATTGTGTTTTTTTTTTAAATAATAATAATAATTTATAATAAATGTACAATAACATTAATAAAATTAATCTTACTTTTGTTTTATTTATTGATCTATTGTAAAAAATAATAAAAGCAATAACACTGTGTTTAATATGCAATGTCATTAAACAGATTAATTATTCAATTAATTAAAACATTGTTACTTCAATAATGTAATTAAAATAATAATTCAACTTGGCATGGATTCAAAGGAATTCACTTACCATGTATGGCTTAACTGTTATGTTTTTGGGGCATTCATTCGTGTCGCACTGCAGAACTTTATGTAACGCATGGGCTATGGTATATATGGCAGAATAGACAGCAAAGGAGTGTGTGGGACTCTCATTTATAATGTCCTCTGCAGTCATCAATGAGCAGTAATCACAATCTTGATTACATGTCTCATTCGTACTCTGGACTTCACTCACAGCTTTGTCATTATGGCCTGCATCAGCTGTTCCTTTGGCTTTATTGTAGACAAATTCATTAAACCCGGGTACTGACAACAGTCTCTCTGCAATGCCAATGATTGTGCCAATTTTCCTGATTCCTGGATCTCTTGGAAGCTGTTGATTCAAAGCCCATGCGGGACTTGCAATCCATACTTTGCCTTGGATATTGTTTGCTATGGCTGCTTTGATAATTTTGGTTGCATATTGTGTCAAAGCAAAAACTACAATGACATTGATGTTGAGCTTGTCAATCTTTTTAAGTGATAGACTGTAGTTTGCGTTTAGGCTCAGACCCTCTTGATAGGCCAAACAAATGCCAGTATTGTTTATATACTTGTTAAACAGCTTTAGTCCATCTGAACTGTAATCATCTTGGCTACCAAGAAAGGCAACCCAGTTCCATCCAAACCACCGTATGATGTTAATAATCATCTCTATCAGGTCTTTGTTGCTAGGGATTGTTCTTACAAAAGAAGGATAATGAAGTTTATTGCTTAGTGCATAGCTAGCAGCTCCATAATTCACCTTTGAAAGAGAAGAAAACACCCCAACTCATTAGCATTAGGTAGGAATTAAGTGTGTAAGTATTTTGTAAACTGTAAAAAGTAACAATTTACCATTGGTATAAGGTCCATTGTGATCAGTGGTGCAACGGTTATTGTTCTTGAGCTTCCAAATGGTCCTGTTAAAGCAATCACTTTAGGCTGATAGTTGTTGAGTTTTTCTTTAGGTCTTATTAAGCCATTATTTGAGATAAAACTTAAGACTGAATGGAAATTCCTTGTGTTAGAACAATGGTCAAAAATTTCATAGCCCAGAGAAACATTGGGCAAAAGAGTTGAGGAATTATTAATCTCCTCAACAGCAAACCTCATTACTTGTAATATTTTATAGCCAGATTTTGAGGTACTGTGCCTTAAAAACATAAGTGTGGAAGTTAATAGCATGTAATTGAAATGTGACTTTGAGGAAATTATACTTTGATTTAAATTACTGATAACCCTAGAACCCTAGATAAAAGATCCTTGCTTACCAGAAACATTCAGTGGTCTCCGGGGTGAGAACAGGTGTCACACGGTCAATTTCATGTAAAGCAAAAAGGCCACCCAATAAGTAATCTCCCTCCAATCTGAATTCAGATGTTGAACAAGACACTTTGAAAAAGAAACAATTAAAGCACAAAAGGAAAGTGTAAATGCTACTGAGAAGCATGGTTAAAGATGGACTGCTGGTCATGAAGCAGAAATGTATAGTGGCTAGCCGTTTGAGAGTAGTCAGGCTCATATTTTAAACTTAATTTTCTTAAAACACATTTAAATTTGCTTAAACCACCATTTTCAAACATGATACAAATGTCCATTTCCATGTCTAACACACAAAGTATATGTTAATCAGTTATTAAATAGAGCATTACACCACAAAGGGTCTCCTCATACAAAGCAAATTTTACAATTTTTTAAATCTACAAATCAAACTCTTGTAAAACAAGCTGTGACCAAGCTGTAGCAGGATTTTACAGTTGGATTATAATCACAAAGGTTTTCCAGTTTAGAGATAGTGACAAAATAATAAATAGATAATATTAACTAGATGAGTAAAGTTTGAGAACAAACTTTGAAGTTGGCTTAAAGAAAGCCTAGTCTGAAAACGCAGTTGTAAAAACTTTGTTTGAAAGTTTAGATAGATGTTACTAACATGTTGTCAGGGGCGGACTTACCCATTAGGCAAAGGTAGGCGACTGCCTTGGGCCCCCAAAAGCCAAGGGCCCCCTAAAATGCTTTTCATATACGAGATGCGCATTAAGCGCGGACACGCGAACGGTTGCGGTTTACGTGTTTATTACCACGACAACCGTCTGCGTGTCAGAGTTGAACGTGCTTCTTGTGTATCCTGCTTGTAGCAAATTCAAATAGTATGCACCTGACGCTGACTGCCGCGCGAGCGCAAGGTCTCTCTTTCCCAGCGCGCACACACACCTCTCTCTCTCTCTCTCTCTCTCTCTCTCTCTCTCTCTCTCTCTCTCTCTCTGCGTCTGCTCTGTACAGCGAGCGGCTGAAAGGAGCTGCGATTTCAGTTAAAACACAGATATGTTGCTTCTCTAATTTTACATGCAAGTATAGCCGAAATAACAGCACAGCTATTGTCTTTATCTTATGTGTAGCCTATTTAGCCAGGATTTTTGTGCTGATTAACATCTTGGAAGGGAGAGCTGGTTATGTCTTAATGGGTCGCGTTTCAGTCTCTATTTCATATTCATCCCATTGTCTGACAACAGAAACAGAAAAAATATACCAATGAAAACAGTTTTATTGAGAATTTAGCTGCATCAAAATACAGTACATGGCACAGAGCGGCAAACAAATGTAATAATAAATAATAAATGTACATTTTGCATGTTCAGATAAAGAGAAGTAATGGGAACCTGGTTCTTTGAAAAACATCTATGACCTATGAAACATGTCTACGCTTCATGCTCTATGTTAACTATGGTTTCACTAATAATACACATATTTAAGATTATTTTTATTTGTCACATACACAATTACATAGAGAGTATATAACCAGCAGTGAAATGTATTCTCTGCATTTAACCCATCCTAAGTGAACACACACCCGGAGCAGTGGGCAGCCATGTTACAGCGCCCGGGGAGCAGTTGGGGGTTTGGTGCCTTGCTCAAGGACACCTCAGTCGTGGTATTGAAGAAGGATACTCCCCCCACCAACAATCCCTGCCGGACCTGAGATTCGAACCCACAACCTTTCGCTTACAAGTTCGACTCGCTATCCATTAGGCCACGACTGCCCCTATTGCATAAAGCATCCATATTTGTCCATGCCCATGTTTATTAGAGTATTAAAAACTTGAAAAGTATTAATTTAAGGTACATTTAGAACAGATAAAAAAAAAATTTTACCTGATAAAGTACAGACTATATAATGAATGTGCATTTTCAATAATCCTGTCTGCAGTTTTTGTTCAGACCACTGCGAAAATCCACCCACATAAACCCGTTTTAAATAATATAATAATTTATACTTCTGACTCATCCCTTTTCTTAAAAAAAAAAATGGTTTAATGGTTCAATTGTGAGGTTTATCATTTTATACTTTTTTTTTTTTGTTAAAACTTGTATCTCAACGGTAAAACAATTGCTATTTCGTAGTCTACAACATTAAAGAATAAAAGTGTCTGCTAAATGAATAAATGTAAATGAAAGAATCCCATTATAACATGCAAAATGTAGAAACATTGGATACAATGGGGCACCATTGTGCAGCAGGAAGCATCACAACAAAAAAGAAACCTCAAGGTTGATCTAGGTAAATTTGTGCAAATGTATAGGGCCCCATTCCTATATTTGCCTGGGGCCCCCAATTCACTAAATCCGCCCCTGCATGTTGTTAACATATTTTTAATGTGATTTGCATGTTGTTAGCATGTTTCTAGCATGATTAGCATTATGCTAGAAACATGCTAGAAATCATGCTAAAACATGCCAGCATCATTTTTTATTTTTTTATTTGTCACACACGATTACAGGTGCATCTCAATAAATTAGAATGTCATGGAAAAGTTCATTTATTTCAGTAATTCAACTCAAATTGTGAAACTCGTGTATTAAATAAATTCAATGCACACAGACTGAAGTAGTTTAAGTCTTTGGTTCTTTTAATTGTGATGATTTAGGCTCACATTTAACAGAAAAACACCAATTCACTATCTCAACAAATTAGAATACTTCATAAGACCAATAAAAAAACATTTTTAGTGAATTGTTGGCCTTCTGGAAAGTATGTTCATTTACTGTATATGTACTCAATACTTGGTAGGGGCTCCTTTTGCTTTAATTACTGCCTCAATTCGGCGTGGCATGGAGGTGATCAGTTTGTGGCACTGCTGAGGTGGTATGGAAGCCCAGGTTTCTTTGTCAGTGGCCTTCAGCTCATCTGCATTGTTGGGTCTGTTGTCTCTCATCTTCCTCTTGACAATACCCCATAGATTCTCTATGGGGTTCAGGTCAGGCGAGTTTGCTGGCCAATCAAGCACAGTAACACCATGGTCATTGAACCAGCTTTTGGTACCTTTGGCAGTGTGGGCAGGTGCCAAGTCCTGCTGGAAAATGAAATCAGCATCTCCATAAAGCTTGTCAGCAGAAGGAAGCATGAAGTGCTCTACAATTTCCTGGTAGATGGCTGAGTTGACTGTGGACTTCAGAAAACACAGTGGACCAACACCAGCAGATGACATGGCAGCCCAAATCATCACTGACTGTGGAAACTTCACACTGGACTTCAAGCAACATGGATTCTGTGCCTCTCTAGTCTTCCTCCAGACTCTGGGACCTTGATTTCCAAATGAAATGCAAAATTTACTTTCATCTGAAAAGAGGACTTTGGACCACTGAGCAACAAAAAAACAAAACATTTTTCTCCACAGCCCAGGTAAGAAGCTTCTGACGTTGTCTCTGGTTCAGAAGTGGCTTGGTAGCCCTTTTCCTGAAGACGTCTGAGCGTGGTGACTCTTGATGCACTGACTCCAGCTTCAGTCCACTCCTTGTGAAGCTCTCCCAAGTGTTTGAATCAGCTTTGCTTGACAGTATTCTCAAGCTTGCAGTCATCCCTGTTACTTGTGCACCTTTTCCTACCCAAATTCTTCCTTCCAGTCAACTTTGCATTTAATATGCTTTGATACAGCACTCTGTAAACAGCCACACCTTTCAGTAATGACCTTCTGTGACTTACCCTCTTTGTGGAGGGCGTCAATGTTTGTCTTCTGGATCATTGCCGACTCAGCAGTCTTCCCCATTATTGTGGTTTCAAAGAACAAGAGTTACCCTGAATTTATACTGTATGGATGGTCAATAATTGGAACTCAAATGTAAATATTCTAATATTTTGAGATACTGATTTTTGACGTTCATGAGCTGTAAGCTCTAATCATCAAAATTAAAACAAAAAAAAACTTTTGAAATGTTTTACTTTACATGTAATGAATCTAAAATATATGAAAGTTTCACTTTTTGAAATAAGTTACAAGAAAAAATGAACTTTTTTCATGACATTCTAATTTATTGAGATGCACCTGTATATAGAGAGTATATAACCCGCAGTTAAATGTATTCTCTGCATTTAACCCATCCTAAGTGAACACACACCCGGAGCAGTGGGCAGCCATGTTACGGTGCCCGGGGAGCAATTGGGCGTTCGGTGCCTTGCTCAAGGACACCTCAGTCGTGGTATTGAAGGAGGAGAGAGCGCTGGTTATTCACTCCCCTCCAACAATCCCTGCCGGACCTGAGATTCGAACCCACAACCTTTGGATTACAAGTCCGACTCTCTAACCATTAGGCCACGACTTCCCCGTCATGCTAGAAATCATGCAAAAATATGCCCTGTTTTAGCACGATTTGCATTGCATGTTTTTTGCATGATTAGCTATTTGTTAGCATGTTTAACATGTTGTTAGCATGATTAGTATGTTTTAGCATGTTGTTAGCATGTTTCTAACATGATTTGCATGTTTTCAGCATGATTAGCATGTTGTTAGCATATGTCTAGCATGATTAGAATGTTGCTAACATGTTAATGTTTTAACTAGTGGTGTCAAAATTAGCGCATTAACGCAGGAGATTATTTTTTTCAGATTAACGTGTTAAAAATATTTAACGCAATTAATGCAGGGGCGGGGCTAGGGTTGGCCACCCCATTCACAACTGCTGCCTCTGTCTCTTTTTTCTTGAAAAGGATTGCGTTTATTTAGATGCAGAACGTCTTTATGACCAAATCAAACGGGAGACGTTTCAGACGCGCACTCTAACGTCGCCTCTGCACCAGGCGCGAGTCAAACGAGTGCAGAAAAGATACTGTGCTCGTAGCGCGCGCTCTTCAAATACACGCACAAAGGTGCCGGCGCGCGCTGTAGCCTGTATCATTTCATATCAAACGGCGAAAGAAGCTATGTGCATGCAATGTCCTAGTTATGCCGTCAGTTAAGGCATGAAGTTACCAAAAAGTCGATTAAAGCTGCCTTAAAACTGTGTGCATGCATGCCATATGTTATATACGCGTCACATTTAAGAACATGTCTCTGAAATGGTTTTAAAACTGTCCTTAGGCACCCCAGCACTGTCTCCCTCATCTAACACACCCGATTCAACTCGTCCGCTCATTAGTAGAGACTTTAAGACCTGAAGTGGGTCAGAAAAGGTCAAGAGAGTTGTGAGAAAATAAGATGCATGTCAGATCCACTTCACTTTCAGCAGCATTTAAAGAAATAGTAGGCAAATAAGCTAATAACCAGCTGCTGTGATGTCTATTAATCCAAGAACAAAAGAAAAAAGAGGAAATCAATAACTTTTATAGCTTTAAGGGGTTCATCTATATTTAATTTATAATTTAGTGTTGGTTACTATTCATTTTCTGTATATTTCTGCTGAAGGGCACAGGTAGCTAAATATGTCATTTATTGTAATGGGTTCATGTGAAGATTGTTTTAAGTTCACTTAAATTAGAAGTTAAGTCTAATAAGAGGAGATCACGTGACCCTTCGACTTCGATGCACCGCGTAGTCTTTCGCTCTGCTGACTTTGTCAAATATTTTGTTATCCTGTCAGTAAATTTCGAACCACTTTGCATCGGACTCATCATGAGTGCTTCAACAGTCAAAGGCGATCAGAAAAGAGAGATTGGGCAATCGCCAATAAAGAAAAAATTCAGGGATTCCACCATCTCCAGAGAGGATATCGACGTTGCTATTGCTAACGGTATCAAGTTCATATTTATTCTATATACTGTAATTGTCCCTTTGCTGGTAAGACTAACCCCCCTTTTTTCTTTCTTTTTTTTCTGGAGGGGACTAATGGAGAGTAGGTTTCATTACAATAATATTTTTGTTATGTGAGCCTTTTGGGAGGCACGTTTTGCGCTGAAGTGGATCGGTCACGGATCATCACAAATTTTTGTTGCTCAATCAGACCTATGTTCTCGGTAACGTGCGGCCTGAGTTGTTTTTTGTCTATAGTTGTTGGTCATCTCTGTCTGTTTTGCTTTTATTTTTTACAACAGATATTCATGCTTTTATTTACTTTACCTTGTTTCTAAGGGGATTTTTCATCTAGGTGGTTTGATATCTAGAACGCACACTAACGTTTACATGTCATTTACAGAATGGGAGTGCTTTTGCTTTTCTTCATTTATTGAATACAATTTCGGGATTATGAATATTTAATGTATACTCTAAATATTTTATTACTGAATGTGACTGGCTTAAATTCTGCTGTTAAACGAACCTGTGTGTTAAAACATTTACACTGTAAATCTATTTCTGGTGCCATGATATGTAACGCTGCATTATCGGGTATTTTTCTTCATGTGTTTTGGGAGTGTCCTGTTGTCATGGATCTATGGACGCATATAAACCTGGTTTTATCCTCCTCACTACGGACTAATTGCTTTGCTAATACCAGTGTGTGTCTTCTTGATGTTGATTCTGGTCTCTCTATAAGCTTAATACAAAGGAGAAGGCTGTTTGCTGGTTTTGCGGCTGCGAGGAGGACAATGATGCAGAACTGGTGTGCGCCGCACATGTGTGGAGAGGCATATTGGATTGCATATTATTATTACTTTATTTCTTTTTTTTTTTTTCTAACATATGTTATTATATAACTTTTTCCCTCCCTCTCTCTCTCCCCTTTGATTGGACCTTTGAAATATGGAGTATGTGTCTGTTGTTTAGTTTTGTTTGTTTTGAGTGGATGTTATGTTGTGATGTTGTGTGTGAAAAAATAAAAAAAATGTTGATAACAAAAAAGAAGTTAAGTCTAATAAATGTTAAAATTGATAGCTGTCAATTATACTGTAATACTGAATGGCTACAGTCAATGGTTAAATATTAAGGGGAATAAACAATTTTATAGAGACATTAGTATTGATATCAGTGATGCTCGCCTTCAATCATAAAAAAAGATGCCATTAAAGAAATATTAAAAATATATTTTCTTTATGTTGTTTGTACATTGTACATTTGAAGATTGAATGTGAAATTATAGCAATATAAAAGAATATTTAAAAACTTTAATGTTAGTTTTACCCTCGGATCACTTCCTCTTCACTCTTAACCTCAACATGATTCCTGACACAACACTTCACATGTCATCTTTCGACGTAACCTACGCTCACTCACCCTCCCGGCTATCTGCTATGGTTTCATCTACGCTTCCTCCCCCTAAGCAGTTATCATCTCTTGATGCTAACAGTGCTACTGATACTTTCTGTTCCACTCTTACATCTTGTTTAGACACTGTCTGCCCCTGCCTTCCAGGCCAGACCGTACCACTCCTTCTGTCCCTTGGCTGTCTCATGTTCTCCGCGAACATCGTTCTAAGCTCAGGGATGCAGAAATGGCTCTGCTTCGCATCGAGCCTAACAACGCCTTTCAGGCGTGACTTATTCATAATAGCACGGCTTGTTTGCTCTCTATATATACAAACCTTACTATGTGTACTGCATTAGGCTAACTGATTCTATTGTCCTCATTTATCCTCATGACTAAATGTAAATGTAAATTTCATCACATAAATAATTGTGGCAATAAGACATACTGATTTAAGATTAAACTGTTTTAAAAATATATATTCATAATTTTTAAAGGCTTTCTAATTTTAGCCAATCTTTGAGTATTATTAAACTGGTTGGCAAATGTTCTTACCAAAGGGCAAATGTTCTTATTGGCTAGAATATAATTGTTGACCTGAAACATTTATAAATTCATAGGGGCCATCTTTATACCATTTCAGAAAACCCACTGCTTTTGACACCGTCAGGAAGTTGATTCACATATGCTTTACATTTTTAAATTTGTTTAATGTGCAACCTCATATATGCATCAGTTCAAATGCTTTTGCATATGTGACAATAATTTAGATTTGTCACTCAACAGTTGTCACATTATATCACCAATAGATATTAGAACTGCACATATTATTTTCCACAATGCAATCTACCACACTGTTCGTTCTGCAGTTGTAGTGGCAAAGGTGGACATTTGTAGCGTTTGGAAATGTGGAAACAATGATATTTTTAAAAAAAATATTATTAATACTGATGGATGGATTGTATTTAGAATGAAAAAAACTTATTGGTATACTTCTCTAAAATACAGAGAAAGGGTATTTAATATGAAGTACAGCATGTATGTATGTAAAGGTATATGTGTACATATATATATATATATTGTAAATATAAAATTTTATGTAAAGTTGTACAGTACATATTTATATACTGTAAAACTGCAAACAGTTTTTTGAGTATTCCATTTAAAGTATATAACACTATATAACTCCTCAATGAAAAAACCTGATTTGTAATTAGTGCATGTGTTTCTACTATATTGTAGAATTCAGTAAAGAACGGTTTTGTTGTTAGAACTATGAAGTGAACTGAATTTTTCAGTAAAATATATAATGTGAGTTTGAATAGACAGTCATATGGCATCAAACATACAAAATAGCTGATCCACACCTCACAAATCTATATGGAATACTTGGACAATAAGTCATTTTAAAAATGTTCTTTATTACAAGTTTTAGAAAAAATGAAGCATGTTTATATCACAGTTAAATGTAAATGTTAGCATGTAAATATTTAAACCTTTATGTATATTTAAATCACCCTTTTATTCTCAAAAAGCACAGTTTCTTAATGCAGACTGAACCCCAGAATAGATCTCTGTTCTCTGCTTTGCCTATGAGCTTCTTTAAAATTGTGGTAACATAATAGCAAAGAATCTAAACCACTAACACAGAGTTTAAGAGGTAATTCTCTATACACAAAGACTAATGTCTAAGACCTACTAATGGTTTGGGTGTAATTCTGAATAGATGTTTGAAAGTATGCAGGAGTATTTTTCTGTGCTTGAAATATTATGATGTAAGATTTTGGTATGAAATAACGGAAGATAATTCCATTTATACTGGATATCTGGGCAACTGCATTTAAAGTTATCAGGTATTTGCTTTTGATAGTGAGGGATACTGTGAAATATGCAATCCAGGTCAGATAGAACAAAATGAGACTAAAAGTTATTGACTTAGCCTCATTGTAATTTTTGGCAGCTCTCTTCCCATGTAAGAAAACAGGAGACTCAGGAAGCCAAGAAACCAAATTATGAACACGACTATGGTTAAGGTTGTAGAGTTCCCCATTTCACAGATGAGTAGAAGTTGGTCTTTAGAAGTCTATGAGTCAGCAATGAGCTTGACAGGATTGACAGTCATCCATATCACACAAGAAATTAAATGAATGAAAGAAGAAAATGCAACAAAGACCCACTGGCCATTGTGTTTTACCCAAAGGCTGTACACTTTAGGGAACTGAGCAGCCATTTTAAAAACACAAACAATTTGAAAAGAACGGACAGTCAAACAGAAAAAACAGACAGTGAAGAAAAAAGCAAATATAGCATTTCTCAGGAGACAAAATACAGATGTGGGTTTTCCAAAGAAAAAGAATACACTTACGCTAGACAAAATCAAACTGATCAACATGAGGAAACACATGCTGCCACCAGCAGACTTCACCACTGGTGTGTCGTAATTGTAGGCAAAAAGGCAAAATACAGCAATTAGGAGAATAATCAGGAATAGAGTAGAGATCATGACAATGATGGAGGGGATTTCTGTGAACTGAGGATAGACAACAGAACGTGTCTTACATGTCGTGCTGCCCTCATCAGACCATTCCCTCTCTGCACATGGAAAACAGGTATAGGGGTCCCCTGAAAAACAGTCAAATAATATATTTAAATGTTTAGTAATTGTATTTTGCTAAAAGCCATAATAAAAAAAATAATTGATAAGAATGGAATGGATTGAATAAGCTTAAAGGGATAGTCCTTTCAATTGACCTGCAGACCTGCAGAAATTTGTGTTCTGCAGATAGATAGATAGATAGATAGATAGATAGATAGATAGATAGATACATACATACATACATACATACATAAATGTTTTAAATCACATGAGGTGAAGTAAATCAGATAGATATATTTTTTTCTTTCATCTTTTTAAATACCAAGATGTCTTGACCACCTCTTATGGTACTTACTAGAAAAATCTATATAGCTGTTACGTGGACATTTTTTACACATAAAACAGCAACTATGAAAACCTTCCGGTTGCCTTTAATATCCCGCCTTACATTCAACAGAGCAGTTTGAGAAAGGAACCTTTAAGGGACAGAAAAATGTGTTATTAAAGTTAACTTTTTTCACTGTTTTTAAAAACATATTTTACACATTTCTATAAACTAAGATCAGTGCCCTCAAACAAGTAACACAGCCTGAAAACTGAACACATTATAATTTCCATAAACTGACTGTGAATCACAAAATACCAATTACATAATTTAAAAACACAAAAAAAATATTAGATCCTGCAACTGTTAACAGACAGCTAAAATAATGCCCTTTAGTCTTTATTCAAATGGAATGAAATTGATATCTGTACCTTAATTAGAAAAAAAATACTTAATTGACCTTCGTTTGGAGAAATGTATATACAGGTGCATCTCAATAAATTAGAATGTCGTGGAAAAGTTAATTTATTTCAGTAATTCAACTCAAATTGTGAAACTCGTGTATTAAATAAATTCAATGCACACAGACTGAAGTAGTTTAAGTCTTTGGTTCTTTTAATTGTGATGATTTAGGCTCACATTTAACAAAAACCCACCAATTCACTATCTCAACAAATTAGAATACTTCATAAGACCAATAAAAAAAAAACATTTTTAGTGAATTGTTGGCCTTCTGGAAAGTATGTTCATTTACTGTATATGTACTCAATACTTGGTAGGGGCTCCTTTTGCTTTAATTACTGCCTCAATTCGGCGTGGCATGGAGGTGATCAGTTTGTGGCACTGCTGAGGTGGAATGGAAGCCCAGGTTTCTTTGACAGTGGCCTTCAGCTCATCTGCATTGTTGGGTCTGGTGTCTCTCATCTTCCTCTTGACAATACCCCATTGATTCTCTAGATTCTCTATGGGGTTCAGATCTGGTGAGTTTGCTGGCCGATCAAACACAGTAACACCATGGTCATTGAACCAGCTTTTGGTACCTTTGGCAGTGTGGGCAGGCGCCAAGTCCTGCTGGAAAATGAAATCAGCATCTCCATAAAGCTTGTCAGCAGAAGGAAGCATGAGGTGCTCTAAAATTTCCTGGTAGATGGCTGCGTTGACTGTGGACTCAGAAAACACAGTGGACCAACACCAGCAGATGACATGGCAGCCCAAATCATCACTGACTGTGGAAACTTCACACTGGACTTCAAGCAACATGGATTCTGTGCCTCTCCACTCTTCCTCCAGACTCTGGGACCTTGATTTCCAAATGAAATGCAAAATTTACTTTCATCTGAAAAGAGGACTTTGGACCACTGAGCAACAAAAAAACAAAACATTTTTCTCCACATCCCAGGTAAGATGCTTCTGACGTTGTCTCTGGTTCAGAAGTGGCTTTGTAGCCCATTTCCAGAAGACAACTGAGTGTGGTGACTCTTGATGCACTGACTCCAGCTTTAGTCCACTCCTTGTGAAGCTCTCACAAGTGTTTGAATCGGCTTTGCTTGACAGTATTCTCAAGCTTGCGGTCATCCCTGTTGCTTGTGCACCTTTTCCTACCCAAATTCTTCCTTCCAGTCAACTTTGCATTTAATATGCTTTGATACAGCACTCTGTAAACAGCCACACCTTTCAGTAATGACCTTCTGTGACTTACCCTCTTTGTGGAGGGTGTCAATGTTCATCTTCTGGATCATTGCCAAGTCAGCAGTGTTCCCCATTATTGTGGTTTCAAAGAACAAGCGATACCCAGAATTTATACTGTATGGATGGTCATTTATTGAAACTCAAATGTAAATAGTCTAATATTTTGAGATACTGATTTTGGACTTTCATTAGCTGTAAGCTATAATCCTCAATTAAAACAATTTTTTTTTAAATGTTTTACTTTACATGTAATGAATCTAAAATATATGAAAGTTTCACTTTTTGAAATAAGTTACAAGAAAAAATGAACTTTTTCACGACATTCTAATTTATTGAGATGCACCTGTATATATTACATTTACATTTAGTCATTTAGTAGATGCTTTTATCCAAAGCGACTTACAAATGAGGACAATGGAAGCAATCAAAATCAACAAAAGAGCAATGATATGCAAGTGCTATAAGTCTCAGTTAGCTTAATGCAGTACATGTAGCAAGGTGTTTTTTTTTTTTTAAAGAAAACAGATAGAATAGAAAAAGAATAGAGCAAGCTTGTGTTAGAGGCCTTTTTTGCTTTTGTTAATTGTATAATACATAAAAAGAAAACAAATAGATATAATACGAAAAGATTAGAAAAGCTTGTGTAATTTTTATTTTTTTATTTTTTTAAGAATAGAATTAGAATAGAGAGAGCTAGAGTTAGAGGGTCAAATAAAGATGGAAGAGATGTGCTTTTAGCTGAAACTTGAAGATGCTAAGGACTCAGCTGCTCGGATTGAGTTGGGCAAGTCATTCCACCAGGAGGGAACATTTAATTTATAAGTCTGTGAAAGTGATTTTGTGCCTCTTTGGGATGAACAATAAAGTGACGTTCACTGTTTATATTCACAGCCAACTCACCTCTGTCCAACGACAGTTTTCCGGCATCCCTCCTCCACCTCAATGCATCACTTTTAAACTGTTCTCATCCTATACGGGGGGGGGTTCTCTGGGTTTGGGCTTGTTACAAAGGTAGCCTGTTACAAAGGCGCCTTCTAGTGGCCATCGACGGATGCACCGGAAATGATCATGCACGTGAAATGTGCATGTGATAAGTAGTCACGCTCCACAAGAAGACGGTTCCAGAAGTCGCGATGCAGTGTTGGTGGTGATTATTAAGAACTGTGTGCGTCCATGGGAGAAAAGTGAGTTTTATATTATTCCTTACTTGTTTGAGATTATGTGTAGATTTAGAAATAATCAAGTAATTGGTCCATAAATTCACTCGAGAGAAATGACTTGAATCATGCCTTGAAATTAGCAAACGAAGAACGTCATTACAGAATGATTATGCACGCTGTTTGTGGGTGATTTGAGTGTTGTTCCTGTATTATTGAGACTGATAATTCATTATTTGTTCTGTACCAATTCACATGTAAAGAATATACCAAAATATACCAAGACTGTAACCCCAATGCTGCAACTACTATACCGTCTAATGTATGTCTGTGCTGCTGAAGAAAATTCAGTAAACTGTTCAAATTGATCCTGTCTCCTGTGCTACCTTCTGATCGTCATTCCAGGGCGTGAACTATAGCCTCATAAGCGCCTGCAGTCCTTTCTCTGAAACATTTCTGGTCCTTCGAGCCGGATCTCAGTGCTTACCTTGGTTAAGGATGGCTACTTCTAAAGACAAGAGTGAAGACCTTTCAGAATCTGTGCGGCCAAAATGGCAAATCCGACTGCCAACCATTTGTCAGAGGAGGGCAGTACAGAGAGTGATGGAACTGTTAAGAGGAGGCCATCAGTGGGTTCAGCATCTGCCAGGCCTGAAAGTCGGTATGCTGCAAGAGATGAGTGGGGAGCCTTTTATACTGAATTAGAGGATATTCAAGCTCAGCTTGGCCAAGACACCCAGCTCATAAGGAGTTTATGTGACTGAGTGCACCAGCATGTATTATCTAAATGCTGTGGGGCTTTGGAGGAAATATCACAAGCAGATACTGATACTGGCCCATTTCTGCAAGTCTCTTCACCTGCAACAAGGCAGCCACTTTCAAACCCTGCTCACTTATCCTCACCAGCCTCCTCCTCTGTGTCATCCCAGGCCTCGCCACTTCGGTTCCAAGTGTCAGCTGTGTCCTTGGACAAGTCCCATTCAGTTAAACCCCTAACACCTCAGATAATTCGAACTACAGTGCAGGTAAACCCACCTCCTCAGGAGGATGAGTTATGGCCTGATCCACCACCTCCTGTTTGTCATGATATTCCTTACAGAGCAAGAGAAGGGCATGAATTCCCAATCAGCTCTGCTATTTCCATCAGTCGTTTGAATCCAGTGCAACTAGCTGCAAAGAAATCAGTAGCACAGCCCTATTATGGACAAGATGATCCAGGGCTTGTGAACTCAGTCCAGAATCCTGCATCCATGCCTCCCAGATGGGATATCAGTCAAGTCAAGTCAAGTCACCTTTATTTATATAGCGCTTTTAACAATACAAATTGTGTCAAAGCAACTGCACAATATCAAAATGGGAAAATAGTGTCAATAATGTAAAATGACAAGATTAAACACTCAGTTTTCAGTTAAAGGCATTTCATTATTGAATTCAGTGATGGCATCGTCCAGCTCAGTTCAGTTCAGTTCAAAAAGTTTCTGTTCAATCAAGTCGACGATATTGCTGGAAATGAAGTATCCCCAACTAAGCAAGCCAGAGGCGACAGCGGCAAGGAACCAAAACTTCATCGGTGACAGAACGGAGAAAAAAACCTTGGGAGAAACCAGGCTCAGTCGGGGGGCCATTTCTCCTCTGGCCAGACGACATATCAGGCCTAATCCTGTGCCACAAGATATACAGGGCCAGTTCAGTCCACTATATCCTTCCCTCATTCACCCTCTAATCCAAGCTCCATATTCTTTACCTCACTCTGCACACTGGCTGGCTGCTCCTTCACCACATCAGCATCAATCCATGTATGCTCCTTAATCAGCACAACGAACTGAACCATGGCTTACATACCCTGAAATGCCATACAGTCAGCCGCAACCATCACCTTATGAGACCTTTCCCACATTGATGCAAGTTCAGGAGAAAGTCTATCTAAGCCCTAAACCACGAATCCCCATGTTAGTTCATCGAGACCCTGCAGAATTCGCCAGGCTGAAGATGTCATTGGAAAATTTACTGCCAGCAGATGCCATCGAGCTCTTTAAATACCAAATATTGGTGGACCATCTTAAATTAGAGGAAGCCTCCCTTATCGCTGACTCTGCCACCCCATACTCTGACACAATGGCAGCCTTAAACAAGAGGTTCTGTCAGCCACATAAGTTGGCCCTCAAAATAATTGCCCATGTCATGGATGCTCCTGACATCAAGCGGGGGGATCATGAGGCCTTTCAGCTGTTTGCACTGCAGATCAGAGCTCTTGTGGGGATGCTAGAAACCCTTGGTGTAGCGGGAGAAGTGGAGCTAAAATGTGGCTCCCATGTCGCCAGACTGCTTGGCAAACTACCTCCAGAGTTGCAGGCAGACTTTCGCAGACACCTATTTTTCAGTCTGATTCAGTGTACACATTACCTGAATTCTCTAAGTGGCTCCAGTACGAAGCATGGTGTCAGAGTCATACTGAACCGCTCAATAAAAGAAATCCCGAGAGCAGAGTGAAGCCAGTCCGACTAACCAGACCAGCCACTGTCCTCCATGTTGCCAAAGCTGTCTCCCAGATCAGAGGTGGAAAGTAACGAATTACATTTACTCGCGTTACTGTAATTGAGTAACTTTTTTGTGTACTTCTACTTTTTAAAGTAATTTTTAAAATCTGTAATTTTACTTTTACTTAAGTATATTTTTTTAGAAGTATTGTACTTCACTACATTTTAAAACACCTAAATTACTGAGTAAAAAAAAAAAATCGCTCCCTTGTAACTAATGCAGTAGATAATGGGCAGGAGAACAAACTGGCGCTAAAATCACAAGAAAGATGCAGACGGACAAGACAGGCGTTATGGTGCAGACCCAGCTGAAAATGAAACCCCATCGTATTCTGCTGAAGTTGAACAAGAAGGAAATGAAGTGAACCCCTGGCCATATTTATGCTCTATTATGCAGTGTAAGCTGTGTTTGCCTCGTGACCAAACTAGCAGCTTATAAAATCTCGACATCAACCCTTCGCCAGCATGTAGAGGTAAGGTCAGAGGCGTCATGCCCATTCAAAGTGAGGGGGCACGTACCTCAGATTTTTGAGCCAAGTGGATTTTAATGCAGCTTCCAAAAGACAAAAAAATAGCCGAATAATATTTTCTATATTTAATGCAATTACACAGGCGTGATTAGATCGTTCAATGCATCTATCATCAGCTGCTAAATTCAAATCTGTGTTTGCTGGCTGGCGCTGAGCCAGAGACAGACGCGTTTATAGCACTGCGCATTATAACCAATCACACACATGCTGTTGAGCTTATGAATGCAATGACCAATCAGAGGTGTTCAGATGAGTCATCGCTAAAATGTCGTGATTTCTTCTCTTGCTCCCTGACTGAATAACTCTTTCTGGCGAATTCTTTCGTTAGAAACAACAAAGTGCATATGTGTGTATGAATCTGTAAGTAAGATATTAATTTCACAGTGTAAATGGCTTCAGTGATTTTAATGGGTGTTTTTGAGAGTGCTTGAACTCTTGACTGTCAGTGAAAATGTTCTTTGATAATGTAAATGTTCTTTGATAATGTAAATGTTCTTTGCTCTCTTTCTGTACAATGAAAGTGTTATGATAAGTAGCCTAACTTACAATGTTTTTAATATTCACATTAAATATAAAGTCAGTCGTATTAAAAATAGGTCTATGTTATGGCATGACACCCATATCTGTTACTTAAGTAAACAGACAGGTTTTTATGCATAGACAATTGAGATTTTCATGATATAGTTAATGCTTTTGGGAATGTTTTGAATAACAACCCCCCGAAAATGTATATATTTATATAATTTCATATAGTAAATCAATATCACAGGAAGAGTGCCGTTTTTTCCTCAAAAAATCAGCATGATTACCTATAGATTTTTTTTACAACAGTTCAATAAACCAGAGGTGGTCAGTAACGAAGTAAAACTTCTTCGTTACTGTACTTAAGTAAATTTTTCAAGTATCTGTACTTTACTGGAGTAGTTTTATTTTGAGCAACTTTTACTTTTACTTCACTAAATTCCAAAGCATAAGATCGTACTTTTTACTTCACTACATTTCATAAAACATATCGTTACTCCTTATAATACATCACGTGCTCCGAGACGCAGAAGCGGTGTCTGATTCATGAACAAACTGATTCTTTTCAATGAACCTGTTAAATCGGTTCGCAAATCGCAACAAACGATTCATTCACGAATTGGAATGATCCGATTGCAGCTGTTCTCGAGTCGAAAACTCACTGATTCAAATGATCCGTTTAGAGCGAGTCTTCAGTGAAATGAACTCACAAGTAAAGAACCGGGAGATCATGTGAGCGTGAGCGCGCAACTGATGCTGCAAAAAGTAAGTTACTAATGTCGAATTTTAGGATTAATTATTGTAACGTTAACTGATAATCATATTTAGGTCAAAACTGTCAGTTGTTTGTGAACTAAATCTGCTGTAAAGGGTGATCTATTTAAGCCCTCTGAAATGCTTGAATGCAGACAGATCAATGTCAGTGTCTATGTTTTAGGTCAAAAAACAAAACATTAAAATAACACAGGTTAAATAAAATAACTCATGCACGTTCATATTCCCCGCTGCTGTAATGTTAGCAGTTTTATTAAAATACTACGCATTTAGCCCAATGTGACGTCTGTTTTATATTGTTTATCAACAGTATACATTTTTTTTTGTTTGGATCAACTAGCCGAGTAAGTTAGACAGATATGAATGTTTATTCATAACCATACTGAAAATAAGTAATTATTGTTAGCTGATGCTAACTGTCTAGCTAACAAGCTTGCTGGTGCTAAGTTGAGGAAATTTTTAAATATAAAGTCCAAATATTTTTATTCAACCACCTAGATAGATTACATCTGAGGTAAAAAGAAAGGATGTGATGTTCAGAACATAACTACAGTAATTATCAAAGTGGGAAGTGATGCCCTCTGGGGGCATTTGGCCAGGAGTGTTTTTACACCACAGACAAGGTTTGAGAAGAAAAAAAGCATTATGAAAATATAATTATATTTTCCTTAAAATGTTCTTCCTAACTTCAGGCCTTATTCTCATGTCATATTTAACTGTGACGTTCTGCAAAACAAGTTTTAAAACATTTTTTCTTACTGGTGAAAATTAGATGGTCAAATCTGTTCTCTCTCAGGTACATCACAGTGTAAGCTTCACAGTGAACATTACTACATCACTCTCATCAACATAGTCCAAATCAACAACAAAATATATATCTTGACTCCATATAGTGGTTATTTTGGGAAAATCCCAGGTATTTTGAACAGTAGGATTATAAAAATATGTGCTAATGTAAAATTAAATAAAGTAGTCTATATAAAATTGTAAAATAAATCTATCTATCAGTACTTTTTTACTTAAGTACATAAAAAAATCGAGTACTTTTGTACTTTCACTCGAGTAAAATTGAAAAAGCAGTACTTTTACTTTTACTGGAGTAATATTTAATTATACGTATCTGTACTTTTACTCAAGTACTTGATCTGTGTACTTTGTCCACCACTGCAATAAACAAGAAGTTAATTAAGAGACTTGCCTTTTAGACACCATATTCCATGTTTTTGCTCTATTTCGACAAAAATAATTCCAAACACAGTCACCACAGCACAGTTTTGCGTCTCTGAGCAATGATGGTGTTTCATTCCTGAATGAATCAACCGTTTAAATCAGAGGTCTTCAACCCTGCTCCTGGGGACCCATTGTCCTGCAAACTTTATTTCCAACCTGCTTCAGCACACCTGCATGTGTATTGTCAAGCAATCCTAAAGAGCTTGATTAGCTGCTTCAGGTGTGTTTGATCAGGGTTGGAGCTAAACTCTCCAGGATAGTGGGTCCCCAGGAGCAGGGTTGAAGACCTCTGGTTTAAATGATTCGGATCAATCGCAATGTATCACTTATTAAGAGTGACTTGCTGACACCTACTGGCGGTTTTAATTTCACATTTAAAGTATCTTTTTATTTTATTATTTTATCTTATTTTATTTATTATTTCTGTATTTGTAACTCCAGGTTAAAAACAACTAGTTTGAGATTTATAGGCCTATCCCAGGGGTGTCAAACTCAGTTCCTGGAGGGCCGCAGCCCTGCAGAGTTTAGTCCCAACCCTGCTCCAACACACATACCATGTAGTTTTCAAATAAGCCTAAATGATTAGATTAGCTGGATCAGATGTATAGGCATATATCTAAACTTGCAGGGCTGTGGCCCTCCAGGAACTGAGTTTGACACCCTTGACCTATCCCATTTTTGCCTCTCTCTCCCACTGTTAAAATGTAACAAAGTAATTTTTACTCTGAGTAAATTTTAAATGAGCTACTTTTTACTTTTACTTGAGTAGATTTTTAGACTGGTACTTTTACTTGTACTTAAGTAAAATTTCATTAATGTAATGGTACTTTTACTTGAGTAGAATATTTTCGTACTCTTTCCACCTCTGTCCCAGATAAAGTGCCCAGAACCAGGACCCAAAGCATCCACCTCAGGCAGGAAAATAGGTAAAGTGCAAACTTTTTATCCCTATTGTGAGAGCTCTGAACACTTCTTAAGTCATTGTGCAACTTTCCAAACTTTCACCACTGAGCCGATCCATAATTGGATCACAGAGAACAAGAGGTGTATGAAATGTGGTTGATTCCATGCTGTTACTGACTGCACTCTCAAGAAACCATGCAGCATTTGTCAAAATAAACACCTCCAGATCCTGCATGAAGTCAATGCCAAGGCAGGTAAAGAGGGAATATGCAGCCGCTGTTGGCACTGCTTACCTGAATCGACCCACAGACTGCAGCCGGGTATTGCTGAAAGTAGTGAAGGTTCATCTGCAGTATCGAGAACGAGCTCTGGAGACTTATGCTGTCTTCGATGACGGTTCAGAGAGGACTATACATCTTTGTGAGGCTGCAAATAAGCTTGGCCTGCGTGGCATTCCTGAGGAACTGGCACTGCGAACAATAAGGCAAGAAACCAAAGTTCTTCAGTCTCTTTCAGTGTTTCCCCTGCCTCACAGCCAAAACATCCATCCATCCATCCATCCATCATCAACCACTTATCCGAAGCCGGGTTGCGGGGGCAGCAGTCTCAGCAAGGAACTCCAGACTTCCCTCTTCCTCCAGCTCCTCCGAGGGAACCCCAAGGCGTTGCCAGGCAAGCTGAGAGACATAGTCCCTCCAGCGTGCCCTGGGTCTTCCCCGGGGCCTGCTACCAGTGGGAAAAGCCCGTAATACCTCCCCAGGTAGACGTCCAGGAGACATCTGGAACAGATGTCCGAGCCACCTCAACTGGTTCCTCTCGATGTGGAGGAGCAGTGGCTCTACTCCGAGCTCCTCCCGTGTGACAGAGCTCCTCACCCTATCTCTAAGGGTGCGCCCTGCCACCCTGCGAAGGAAGCTCATTTCGGCCGCTTGTATCCGAGATCTTGTCCTTTTGGTCATGACCCAAAGCTCATGACCATAGGTGAGAGTAGGAACGTAGATTGACCGGTAGATCGAGAGCTTCGCCTTTAGGCTCAGCTCCTTCTTTACCACAACAGACCGGTACATCGACCGCATTTCTGCTGCCACTGCACCAATCCGTCCGTCAATCTCACGCTCCATCCTTCCCTCACTCGTGAACAAGACCCCAAGATACTTAAACTCCTCCACCTGGGGCAAAAACTCTCCTCCAACCTGGAAAGGGCAAGCCACCCATTTCCGGTCGAGCACCATGGCCTCGGACTTGGAGGTGCTGATTTCATCCCCGCCGCGTCACAGATCACCCGGAACAGGTCTGACTTACTGCCGGCAATGCGAACCGAGCTCCTGCTTAGCCAAAACAGAATTACCATATTAGAGGCGCATTCAATGCTTAGAATCTGGGTTTAGCTGATCATTCCTACACACTTGCCATCTTACGGAAAAGGTACAAGTATCTCATACCCCTTTTCCACCAAGGCAGTTCCAGTGCTGGTTCAGAGCCAGAGCCTAGTTTCAAACCGGTTCTTTGTTTTTCGACACCCAAAGCACCAGCTCCGAACCAGGAAAAGCGGTTTGTAAGTAGCACCAAAACATTGCTGGGCTAGAAGGAAGAACCCCTTGCGTCATGGGCAGGGGGCGGGGTTACCGTGACCAACAAGACGAACAGAAACTTTGGACTGCCATATTTGAAATAGCAGCTAAACACGAACACGTTGGATTTGCTGTGTTTGGATGACGATGTAGGTTCGCAAAGCCATGAACATCAATATCAACGCAATGTTCGCCATTGTTGATAGTTTGTTTAGGCTTTTTCGGGATGGATCAGCGCTGCATGGACCGTTCGGTGCGAGGCAAAGGGGTGCTGCGGGAGCGACTGGAAAGCAGACGGCTCTATGCTTTTGGATCGCTCTCACGGTGCTTTAGTGTGTTGTGTGCCGATCGATCGATCGGTCTGCGTGGCGCTGATGCACTTCGAACAAGTCTGTTGTGTTTGGCGCTGCCGCGTCCGCGTTAGTGAAACGAAAAATGAAACGTATTCAGTGACGTAAGACCTGGCTGTGTTGGCTCTCTAGCCTGTGGAAAAGCAACCGGTTCTTAAAGGGCTCGCCAGTCGAACCAACTAAGAACCAGCAAGAGCACTGGCTCTGAACTAGCATCTGGTTCCTGCTGGTGGAAAGGGAGTATCAGAGGCTTGCCACTTGAACACTTTGATCGAGTTTCCCCTCTTCTTCTCATTGGAGCTGATCAGCCTC
This sequence comes from Schizothorax lantsangensis, assembly GCA_027422415.1. Lineage (NCBI taxonomy): Eukaryota > Metazoa > Chordata > Actinopteri > Cypriniformes > Cyprinidae > Schizothorax > Schizothorax lantsangensis. The sequence goes on from CM049851.1 coordinate 27,618,136, forward strand.
ATTTGATCACTCTAGTAGAACCAGTGTGTCTGGGACCACCAGGAGGACCAGCTGCCATACGGATGAGATTAGGGTGGACACTACAGGGCCCTGCTAGAGATTTACCTCAGCACTCTAGATCTCAGAACTGTTATCTGACCTCTGTAAACCCTGAAACGGTTGAACTTCTGAGAAATGTGGAGAAGTTATGGCAGGTGGATACCCTACCATTCAAATCAGAGAAACAGGCAACACGATCACGAGAAGATCAAGAGGCACTTCAACTGCTCAAAAGTAAAACCATCCGTGTTGAGCATAACAACGTCCAGCATTATGCGACACCTCTGTTACGGAAGAGAGGTACCACCCCTTACCATGCAACCAAAGATGCCGTCATGCCAAGCCTTCGAGGTATAGAGAAGCGGCTCGCTAAAGATAAGTACAAAGCCTCAGCATACTCCGCAGAAATGAGCAAGCTTGAACTGGCAGGCTCTGTACGCAAGCTGACCTCAGAGGAAGCTGCACAGAGCGAAGAGTCAAGGTTCTTTCCCCATCATCTGGTGGAACATAATGGGAAGAACCGCGTCGTATTTAATTGTTCCTACCAATTCCAGGGCCGCAATCTCAACAAATCCCTTCTTCCTGGTCCTACCTTTGGTCCATCACTTCTGGGGGTTCTGCTTCGGTTTCGCAAACATGCCATTGCAATAAGCGGAGATATAAAGGCTATGTTCCTCCAGGTCAGCATTCTGCCCGAGGACAAGCCCCTTGTGTGGCGAAATCTCTGCCGTGATGTGCCTCCTGTGGTTTATGAGTGGCAGATTCTGCCATTTGGTACCACATGTTCTCCTTGTTGCGCTACATATGCACTCCAGCGGCATGCCCATGGTCACAGCAAAGAAGGAGATGACGTCAGGATGTCAGTTGACAGGTGTTTCTACGTAGACAACTGTCTACAAAGCTTACCATCGAAAGCTGAAGCCAAATACTTACTTGACAAATTATGGTCCCTGTTGGCATCAGGTGGCTTTGAGATCCGCCAGTGGGCCAGCAATGCCCCCGACATCCTCAGCCATCTGCCTCAAGACGCTCGCTCAGACAATGCTGAACTGTGGCTCACCCAATGCTTGCACCCAATGCAAATAACTAAGCTGATATCCAAGAGTCTACCTTATGACTAAAATGGCTCTGCCCTACGGATACCATCGGCTATAAACATCGACTGGAAGACTATGGCCCAACAGCAATGCGTATGGTGTACCATACATTGGCCAGACAGTATGACCTTTTGGGATTAATATTGACATATACAACTCGTACTAAGGTGCTTGTACAATGACTCTGGGATAAACACAGAGTGTGTTTGAGAAGCTGCAGCAAGCCTGGAAGGAATGGGTGGCAGAACTGCCGGAATTAGCTTGTGTCACCTTACCTCGCTGCTATGTTCCGACAGGGCTATATTCCGAGCTCGGAGCCCTCCTTCAAGACAGCATGTCAAATATGCTTACTATTTGCTAAATCTTATTATATGTAAGTGCAAACTCGTGAATTATAATAAAAGACTCTGTGAAGTGTATCAAGCATTGCGTTAGTTCAGGCAGGCCATGTCAATCAAGCCTGCATCAGCTGTTCCTGACAAGTACCAATCCAGTTTTGATACCTATCACAGTGGTCTATTTAAATTCCCATTCATACAGCTGCTTTTTTGGCTGCACACCACATCTAACTCCCCTTCCATCCCCAACTCCACCTAGCTGGAACCTGTATTAAAATCTGATATCTGTTTAAGGTCGATTTCAGTTTTACAATAAATTACAATGTATTTTAACCTGTTTACAACTCATGTTAAATTGTGAATTGGAATATGTACAGTATGCATGATTACTGGATTACTGGAACAATCTACCAAACACTGTTCGGGAGGCAGACACACTTTGTCAGTTTAAATCTAGATTAAAGACCCATCTCTTTAACCTGGCGTACACATAACACACTAATACACTTCTAATATTCAAATCCGTTAAAGGATTGTTAGGCTGCATTAATTAGGTCAACCGGAACCGGGAACACTTCCCATAACACACAATGTACTTGTTACATCGTAAGAAGAGTGACATCTGCGCTAATATTAGTCTGTTTCTTTCTTATTCCGAGGTCACTGCAGTCACCAGATCAGATGGTGGATCAGCACCTAGAGACGACCTCTACAGCCCTGAACGTCAGCGGAGACCAGGATACCTAGATGAGCCCCAGAGACAGATCCCCAGTGAGGACCCCGTCACCTAGACAGCCATCGGGAAAAGACCACTGGAACCAGTTGAGCCCTTACAATCTGACTTTGCAGCAGTTGGAATTGAACTGCTGGGTCGTCTGGCCAGAGGAGAAATGGCCCCCCGACTGAGCCTGGTTTCTCCCAAGGTTTTTTTCTCCGTTCTGTCACCGATGGAGTTTTGGTTCCTTGCCGCTGTCGCCTCTGGCTTGCTTAGTTGGGGACACTTCATTTCCAGCAATATCGTCGACTTGATTGAACAGAAACTTTTTGAACTGAACTGAGCTGGACGATGCCATCAAGGAATTCAATAATGAAATGCCTTTAACTGAAAATTGAGTGTTTAATCTTGTCATTTTACATTATTGACTCACTGTTTTCCTATTTTGATATTGTGCAGTTGCCTTGACACAATTTGTATTGTTAAAAGCGCTATATAAATAAAGGTGACTTGACTTGACATGACTGGATCTGTTCTGTTACCCCAGGGGGGGTTGACTTGCTGCTCTCCCCGCTATATCCCACTAACTGTATCCATTATCATTACAATAAATATACATTTGACGAAAGTGGTCATGACTGAAAAATATAATACATGAGATTTTATGCAGCACCTGTCGAGATGAATACTGTGGTGTTACACATCATTGTTTTGAGCATAAATAACATGCTCTCCAGTGATGCTGAAAATCAGTAGTGAGAAAGAAAATTCATAGATTTCAAAGCAACTAGGAAAAAATCAGCAACACTGTTCGCTGTTCGCATTTACTTTACATTATTAAATTTGCTAAACCCAGTTCCTGTTAATGTTTTTATATATCCGAGATTCATCTGGATTTGTCATCCTATGACTGTCAAATTAACTACCACTGTCACTTCCTAACGCAGACTTCTAAGGAAATATATCAGTACTGTGAAGCACCTATGCTTTTTCTTTTTCTTTTCTTTTTTTTTGAGATCACTGGGAATCCCAGTTTGTGTAACAAATCTGAGGCTGAATTGGTTTACTAAAATTCAGGAAACACCAGACTTCGAGGCAGTAAGCAGTTCAAATAGGTAAATTCAAATAGGTATTTCAAATAGGTATTCAAATAGGCAAATTCAAATAGGTATTTCCTGAAACAGGTTAAATACTGGGATAATCAGGTGGGAAATATAAATGGATATTATAAGGACTAATGGATACTTCCTTTACCAGGAGCAGAGTGAAGATGGCAGGACAGGATATGAGGATCTGGGAGAGCACAGACCTCTTATGGACAGCTGGTAAGCAGAATGGGTGAATATCTGAATTTGGTTGCATGAACTGATTATAGAGATCATTAGAGTACAGGACAATATGCTGAAGAATAACAAAGGAGATTGCTGGAGTATCTAGGAACATTCCTGGAGAATCACAAAGGAGTTCACTGGAAAATCACAAGATTTAATAAAACAGGTATGAGTCTAGATACTCGAGGCCTGACAAAGAGAGTGTGTGAGGTGTGTGCTCTTATACTGGTCCTTATTTACAGTATGTGCTGACAAGAGACAGATGCAGGTAATTAAAACTTGGCTTATCAGTGGGTAGTGGTGATGAAAGAGCCTGTCATGACTGTGAGGAGCCTCCTCAAAGGTGCTGCACTGCGTGGAGCTGGTCTTTGAGGACTCTTATTCTTATTATTCTCTGGGTTCACTTGCTTGACTAAGGGGAAAGGTCAAATTTTTTTGAGACTCAGTTTTCTGCAAGATGCAGTCGGATGGCCCGTGTCGAGAGCTACATCTTGCGATCTCTGGTCTCAGCGTGGCTCTGATGATTGAGCACTACTCACTGCAGATGGTGGTGTGCCCAGACCCTCTCATACCCGTTTTCCACCAAGGCAGTTCCAGTACTGGTTCAGAGCCAGAGCCTAGTTTCAAACCGGTTCTTTGTTTTTCGACACCCAAAGCACCAGCTCCGAACCAGGAAAAGCGGTTCGTAAGTAGCACCAAAACATTGCTGGGCTAGAAGGAAGAACCGCTTGCGTCATGGGCTGAGGGCGGGGTTACCGTGACCAACAAGACGAACAGAAACTTTGGACTGCCATATTTGAAATAGCAGCTAAACATGAACACGTTGGATTTGCCGTGTTTGGATGACGATGTAGGTTCGCAAAGCCATGAACATCAATATCAACGCAACGTTCGCCATTGTTGATAGTTTGTTTAGGCTTTTTCGGGATGGATCGGCGCTGCGTGGACCGTTCGGTGCGAGGCATCGGGGTGCTGCGGGAGCGACTGGAAAGCAGACGGCTCTTTATGCTTTTGGATCGCTCTCGAGGTGCTTTAGTGTGTTGTGTGCCGATCGATCGGTCTGCGTGGCGCTGATGCACTTCGAACAAGTCTGTTGTGTTTGGCGCTGCCGCGGCCGCTCTAGTGAAACGAAACATGAAACGTATTCAGTGACGTAAGACCTGGCTCTGTATTGGCTCTCTAGCCTGTGGAAAAGCAACTGGTTCTTAAAGGGCTCGCCAGTCGAACCAACTAAGAACCGGCAAGAGCACTGGCTCTGAACTAGCATCTGGTTCCTGCTGGTGGAAAGGGGGTATCACTCTCCTGGAGCCAATGAATGCTGGATGCTACTTTAGATTGTTCCCCTGACCACAAGAAGAGAGGGTCAAATATGCACTGGAACTGTATGATGGAGGAAATTTTGGATGTACTTGACCCAGCCAAGTTCCAGGAGTTCTGGTGGCCATGGCAGAAGGTTTGGTCATACCCAGGGGGGTAAAGAAGACTTTCCAAACCTGGGTCTGAAACAATGTCTTTAGAGAGGCTGAAATGACAAAAGACATGAATGACTCGTTAACTCTGCAGTTTCCATTGCATTGTCCTTTGAGGGGAATTAAACGGCAAGCCTTGGATAATCTGTCGACGATTACAGGAATGCAGGTGGAAGACAACGGACCCATCAGACCATGGTAAGTCAGTGATAAAGCCCACTAATAAGAGTGAGCAGAGTCGATGTGGAACAGGCAGTGGTAAGAGTTTGCCAGATGGCAAATTATATGGTGTTTTGGAAGCAGCAAATTCCTAGAATCCCTGGCTGAATCTTCTGATGTCACAAGCTATGCCGGGCAACCAGAATCATCTTGCAACAGCGAGAGGCTCTGATTTGTCCCTAGGTGGCCAGTGCCCAAGGATGCATGCACTTACTTTATCAGAGATCAATTTGAAGTTGGAGTTCTGGGTACATAGGTATGGTTTGGTGCATACATCCAGGGACCACTGGACTGCACTGATAATTGACCTTCAAATTCTTGGTTTCTGGTGATAGATAATAGTTAAATCAAATCTAGTAAAGAATAAGGCCCACCTGGCTTGTCTTGGGTCTTGGGACTATGAGAAACTTTGCAAGTATATGTCAACTTGTTCTACTAACCCTAAACCTACCCTAACAGACTACTCTGAGTTAGTAGACATGTAGTTGCAAATTAATGAGAATTAGTTGACATGTAGTTACAAAGTTACTTATAGTTAGTAGAATGTCTAAAGTGGACTATCAAAATAAAGTGTAACCAAAATTCTTGAAGCGCCAGCAAAAGTTTGCAAAGCCCAGGAATTGCTGTATCTCCATAATGTTCGTAGGAGTGGGCCCGGATCATACAGCTTTGAACTTATCCTTTTCCATCTTGATACAGTTTTCACTGATGTAATAGTCAAATAACTGCAATGAATAATGACTGAAGGAGCATTTTTCTGTTTAGAGGAAAAGCTGTTATGTATTTTATTGAGGACCACTGAAATGCGGTGGTGATGTTCAACCATGCTCCAGAAGTACACCAGGATGTTATTAATGTATACCAGCATGACATGCTGAAGGTACTCCCAGATTACCTCAGTTATTAAACCCTGGAATATGAATGGGGCATTGACCATGCCATACAGCATAATGTAATATTCATAGTGGGTAGGTGGGACATGGGAAAGTGGATGCCGATATAGGATAGTCATTTCTTTGAAAGCCTGGTAATCAATGCAATGCCACAAACCTCTATCCTTCTTTTCCACGAAGACGATTTGAAGATTTGCCACAAAGAAGTTGATGAGCATATACAGCAGGGGAGTCAAACTCGGTTCAGATCAGGTGTGTTTAATTAGGGTTGGAGCTAAACTCTGCAGGGCTGCGGCCATCTAGGAAATGAGTTTGACACCCCTGATATAAAGCCTTGTTTTGGGGCCTCTTCTATGTACTCCTCTGTGGGTTTCTGTTCAAAGATAGAAATAGGACATATTTTGCCCCAGGGCACTGGCTCACCCAGAAGAAGGTCAATAGCACAGTCCCATGGTCAGTATGGTGGTATTTGGGTGGCTTGTCCAGGTGCAGAGGAGATTGCAATTTGGCACTTATCCATCTCAGTGCTGTGATTGACTGGTGACATCAGACAGGGGGGCACATGATGTATTCTCTTGTGGAACTTATTTGCGTAGTCCAAACACATAATTAGAAAAGTTTTACCAATTATTCACTTACCAAACCATCACCAGAATAGCTTTTGCATTCAACACAAAATAGAGACCAATCATGATGAAAAAGATTGAACTGTCATGCACGCATTCATCTGTCTGTTAACAGCTGAGTTTGTGTAAATTGTTGCACTACACATAGCCGTCACTGAGAATACGTACTTCTCTGTATAAGTTTAAAATGGATGTGTTGTAGTTTTAGGGCCCTATAATTACTGTGATGCAAAAAACGTGGACGGAATCGCAGAATCCAGTCATAAAAATAGAATTTACTGTATTACACAATGTCACGGAATTTGCCAAGAGTCAAGAGTAGGTCTGTAAATTTAAATCAAAACATGTCATGGACTATTATCTGTGAATATTAAGCTGCAAAAATACAATTTAAATATCAATATTGCATGTTCTACATGTCTCTGTGTTAATGAATGGTGCAGACGCGCGGTTTCGTTTACTACACACATACTGAAGTGCATGTGATGCTCACAGTGTTTTCAGCCTCTGCTGCCTCAGTATATGAGTACATGAACACATGAACATAATCTCTAGAGTTGCCATGAGTCACTTCATGAGCATTTTACCGTTTAAGTAAAACTACCATCATATCATATACAAACAGAAACCTAAAGGTCTTTACAGCTACCCTTCAAAATAAGTTTGGTTTAACTTGAAGAAACTGTGACAGAAATATTAGGCTACTTAATATAATGATATTACTACTACTAATAAACTAAAATTATTAAAACATTTTTTTAAAGGAATGCTATAGCAATACTATTCAGAATGGAGGCACAAATAGACTTGAAATAACTGAGATGTTTATCAGTATCCAAGTTGTGTAGTATAGATTTAATTTCCCAGGAATCCCATTCTTCATGATATGCTGCAGTCAACATTTACTGGAGTGTGTGGTGAAATTAAAAGACATGCGCGCCATGGGCTAATTTCTTAAGAGTTTGACCAAGGTATGGTACAGAAAAAAATTACAAGCATGTAATCACAGAAGGCTGCATTACTAATTGTAATATCCAATACAGATAGTCCATGAGTTAAAATCAGGTCCAGAGTATGGCCCTGTAGGTGCGTTAAGCCAGATAGCCAACCCATTGAATAATGTCAAATGACTCTATAAGGTTTAAAAATTTCATGGATAAGGTTTTGGATGCACAACAGACATGAATATTAAAATCCCCCAAAAGCAATATTTTATCATGAGCAGTAACAAGATCACCCACAAATACAGCAAATCTGTTAAGAAGTACCATGTCTTGTTTGGGAGGATGATACACCAAAGCAATAGTGACAAGGTTTGCTAGCAGTATTTGAGATAGTTCAAAACTGCTATACAGAACAGTAGGAAGAGATTGACAATATTTTTTAGTTTTTGTTTAAATGCTGTTTTTAATACTTCCAAAAAAGGGTCACCCTGTTAATAGGGGCTTTCGTACCGAGGAACTTTTTAAAAATTCCTAGAACTATTGGTGGAAGTACTCACTTTTTGGCATGTTTGCACCGTAGGAACTAGGAATGGTTTTAGTTCCAGGAACTCCATTTGGAGGAACTAATTTAGCTCCTACTTCAGAGTAGGGTCTAAAACAGTTCTATAGTAACTATCAGTGACGCAAGTGTAAGCTGGTTGGCCAAATGCATACGAAACACTGGCTACACAGCATTTCTTAAAAAAAAAAAGCCATGTAAAAATATATATCTGGCTAGTTCCTAGAACTACGCGGTGTAAAAGCCCCTAATTATTATAATCAACCCCAACTGTATAAAAGCAAATCTAAGCCAGTTTTCACATAATGTTGTAGCCGAATACATTTGTTCTCTGGTAGTGGACCCTTTGCAAAGTTTGCCATTATTGTTTCATATGTTTAGTATGAAATCTTTATTAAAATATAATAAATATAATTGGCTATAATAAATAACATGGAACAACTGGATAGATTAATATAATTTCTCCTGTAAACATGACTGAAATTAAATGTTTTCTATTACCTGCATCTTTTCCCGGGTGTATGTGGTCAAGTAGCCTATTGATGTGTCACTCAGGAGGTGAACTAATCAGACATGTTTCAGTCAGTTAACAAATCGGTCATATAGAATATCTTTTGGCTGCAATTTAGAATATGTTCAAAGATTGCGTGTGTATGGTTTCAAACAACTTAACTATTGAAAAAGAATGCTCCAACTGAATCAAGACAAAGTTAAACCTTAAATGGAATTTATCGAGGTAGGCTATTATATTATATTACGCTATTTTAGCCTATTAACCCATTAAATGCACACTATAGGCAGAGGTGCAACTGAAATATTTATTAAAATCAGAAATTCAGTTAGAAACCCATATTTTCTTTCAAAAAAAAAAATAATAATCCAGTTCCCAGCATTAAATGTTGAGAAGAAATTAAAATGCAATTTTTACATAAAGATAAAAGTACTGGATTGCACTGTTAAATGAGTGATAAATGTTTTTCAGTCTAAACATCTAATATTCCTATGCATTTTTCAGCAGCTAAAATGTTTAGACATCAAAACAGAACATAAACCGTGAAGACAAGATAAAGTAGCTTTTGTAACAGAACGGCTGTTGTTATTGTTAAAAAACAAAGCATCTTTCATTTAAGGGGGGAAATTCACCATGATGCATTCATTTAAAGGCTCGATGTCAGAAGAGTAGTATTTACATTCAAGTTTAACCTAAAATCAGTACTAGAAAAAGAACGCTTTCACCATGCCTGTCCTGGTAAGACGTATGAGATTTGAACTCATATCCTTCATTAAACAGTAGTGCAGTATTCACCCAGCACAAATCAGTCTTTACAGCAGGTGTCCTTTCCCACCGCTGGGAGGTTCAGAACGGCCACTAATGAGAGTCTGTGACAGTCTTTAGCTTGAGGGATTGTTGCTGTCAGCAGGCACATCATGTGATCAGGAACTACATCTCAGCAAGCTCTGCCTGCTTCTCATCCTCAGACTCCGGTTGGTTGTCATCATCACCGTTATAATTTGCCACATCATCCTCTAGATCTTGACCAGCACCTTGATTTTCATCTGTAAAAATAGAAAATCCTTTGTCATTTTATTGCATAGGACAAAAGCTTTATTACATAGGACAAATGGCTTTCTGTGACATGCTGTCAAGTATCACAAAAAAGAAATAAGAAAGTCAGCCCTGTTTGTAAAATAAATAAATAGTAGTTTAATTACATTACATCATGAATATTTCTGCATGATACTGAAGAGCACCTTTAATCCTGGAGAGCTGTTTTTCTATCTCGCCCTCATTGTCGTACATAATGGCATCTTCTTTCCCAATTGCTGCGTCTTCCTCTTTCCTGTCCTCGATTTTGGCATCTTCCTCTTTCACGTCTCCAATCCCCATGTCATCTTCATTTGGGTCTAAAATCCCTGGTTCATCCATTAGAGTATCTGTATGAAGACAGAGAAAATTAGTAATGAGTGTGTGTGTGTGTGTGCTTTGATGGCTGGATTTTCTCCATTACTCTACCTGCATCCTTTGAAGCCGGTGCTTTAACGTCCACCTCTGCTTCTGGAACTTCTTCCTTGGCTGGTTTGTTAAGAGTCTCATTCTTATTGGTTGGTTTGGAGGTGGGGATGGGTGAGTCTTGTAAAATTACAGCATCTTAGAAGAGCAGACAATGTTGTTAAAACACATGCTGAATTCCAACAATATTGTTCCTTTGTGTTTACTGTAGTAGTTGTGGACTTTGCTATTTGTCTTGCTATTCTCTTGATTATTAAAACTTTATAGTTACTGTCACTGATGTGAACAGCTTTAACGGGGCACATAATAAGAGTGACTGATATTATGGAAACCTAAAACCACATTTTCAAGGCTTTGCTTACAATGACAGACTATATACCCAAAGTCGAATGGGAGGCTGTGTGAAGTTTGGACTTTCTGGATGTGATTTGAGCCTCGAATGTGTTTACATTTTGTGTGACAAAACAATATGCAACTGTCCATGCAAATGAGCAAATTTCAAATTCATTATGACTGCCACCAGGGGGCCAATTGTATTTTAGCCAGAGGTTGCAAGTCATGATTTAATGAAGGTAGCGACAGATCATTTCTTCTGTACTGTGATTTACATCCAAGTGTAAGAGATTATCAGAAAACATGGAAAGGTTTAAGCATTAAATGATAAATGGATTTTGAGGTGTGAAGGTTGAACTGAAAAAAAAAGCCAGATAAACGTAAGCTTGCAGGGATGGGGTTTAAGGAAGACAAAATAACTGGAAAAGTTGCATTATGATATTTTGATTAATCTTTAAAATGTAAAAAACAAAAAAAAGAATAATAAAGAAAAACATATGCATGGATAAATCGTTCAAGATAAGATCAATAACATGCATTTTGAAAATGTGGTACTTGTGCTACAAGCATGAAAAATCATGTGTTTTTTCTTGTTTTTTTTTTTTGAGGAGAGCTTTGCTATTACTCTTCTGAGTGATCTGACTTGCATTGAATAAGGGACTCAAACCAATAATCAACCATCTAGAAACCACAAAGAAGCAGCTCATACCTTTCTCATCCTTTTCCACAACTAACTCATTGGTCTGGACGTGAGCATCCTTTTTAGACTGTGAATCCACATCTGGTTTGCCTAAAGTAATGTAAATAAAAAAACTAATAACTCCATAGGCATTTTTATAATAAATATATTTTTTCTAGTTATGCTCATGTAGAAATTGTGATTTAAAAAATCTTAATCCTATGAATAGTTCACCCAAAACGACAATTCAATCATCGTTTACTCAGTTGTGCCAAACTGGTATGGATTTCTTTCTTCTGTTGAACAAAAAATAAGTTATTTTGAAGATCATCTTTTGTGTTCAGCAGAAGAAAGAAACTAAGGCTGCATATAGTAAAAACAGTAATACTGTGTAATATTATTACAATTTAAAATAAATGTTTACTATTTACTTTATTTTAAAATGTAATTTGTTCCTGTGATCAAAGCTGAATCTTTAGCATCATTACTGCAGTCTTCAGTGTCACATGATCCTTCACAAATCATTCTAATATGCTGATTTGCTGCTCAGTTATTATTACTGATGCTCAATTATAAATAATGGTTCTTATTCAGCTTTGCATCACAGGAATAAATTACTTTTTTGAGGTGTGGAGGTTGCACTGAAATAAGGGCAGATGAACGCAAGCTTGCAGGGATGTTGTTTAAGCAGACAAAATAATTGAAAAAAATAAAACATGTGCATGTACAAATTGTTTGAGATAAGATCAATAACATGCGGTACTTGTGCTATAAGCATAAAAACCTAAAATCATGTGGTTTGTTGAGGAGAGCTTTGCTATTACTCTTCTGAGTGATCGGACTTGCATTGAATAAGGGACTCGAGCCAATGATCAACCATCTAGAAACCACAGAGAAGAGTTAAACAGGCAACGCATACCTTTCTCGTCCTTTTCCACAACTAACTCATTGGTTTGGATGTGAGCATCCTTTTTAGACTGTGAATCCACTTCTGGTTTGCCTTTTAGAGGTTCTGCCGCATTCTTATCTGAATGATTTGTAGCAGGAACATCAAACTTGGCTTTTGAAACTGAGACTTTCTGCATGGAACCATCAGCATTCTGTGAAGGCCAGAGATTGTGTCAGTGGAAAGGGGAAAAGAGACACCAAAAAGATAAGAATCACCATAAAAAGAGCCATTTTAGGCCATAGCTGTACCTGTGGAGCAACTTTTTCAGATGTTTTTTGCTTTTCCTGGTTGACAGCTGCGATTTTTGCATTGCATTCCTCTTTCATGGCCTCAATATGTTTGTTACACTGAGTCCTGCACAATCCCATCACACACAGCTATTATCATACTGATGAAGAAACGTAAATGTCTTTTGCATTGTAGATTAGAGCATTCAAAATAAACCCACATTTCACTGGTGGCTTTCTTACTGATTGTGTCCATGTTAGTTTGACAGGATCTCAGCTCGCTCTGCATTTTATTAACATCCTCCATTAATGATTTCATTCGATCTAGAAACAGAAAATCAACAGTAATGTGAAGGAAAGATGATATGCATTAAAGAACACATATAATAGGACAAATATGAGGTAGACACTTACACTTCATGTCTTGCACTGTTTTAGCACTGGAGGAAATGTTGAGCTTCAGATTCTCCTATGACAGAGAAAAGACTTTTAGAACTAAGCATATCCAATATGACATTTTTGGCCATCAAAACCTAGTGACCTGCCTACCTAAGGAGCAAATTTGGGTATAATAGCAGACGTGATTATATAGACAGCATTACCTACAGCAATACCTATGTAGAGAGCATTTTTGAGCATAACAGAATATCTGCCTATATAGTAGTGTTTCTATGTAGCGAGCATTTTTAGATATTAGAGCATATATGTCAACCTAGGCATTTATTGGCATCAATACCTAGTGATGTTCACATTACATTTCTGTTACATAACCCTATAGCACCATCTAGTGTCCCAATTTGAGCACAATGAAGAATCTGTTAATAGCAAATTTTGTAATAATATTAACACCAAAGGCTAGATGATTTTGTCTCTACAATTCTTTCACTGTGAAGTACTTTAATTCGGTTCCTGAAATACAGGGAGTGTCACATTGTTGCGTCAGATGTACGTCCCTTTGCTCACAGTTGATTAGTCCAGTTTTGGTTTGTGATCTCTTACCCAGAATAAAACCAGCTCCACAACAGGTTAGCCATGTAGCTTAAATTACTATGGTCATAAACACCGCTCAAACTAAACTTACCTGGGTAACCACTGAAACTGGCTTTGTGCAATAGGCCATTCATTTTACATTTCTAGAACCGGAAATGTCATGAAAACAAAACAAAAACTCATAACACCATAGGCATTTTATAATGAACATATACGTTTTTGTGGTTATGCTCAGGTAGAAATTGTGTGATTGAAAAATAGAATTTATTTCTTCTGTTGAACATAAAAAGATATTTTGAATATCTTCTTTTGTGTTCAGCAGAAGAAAGAAAGAAACCAAGGCTGCATGTATTTGATTAAAAATATTGTAAAAACAATAATCAGGCATGTGATCGGCTAGAGACAAAAAAGAAGGCCCAGCACTTTTTATTAAAAATATACATTTTAGCACAAATTTATTGATATATCTTATATTGTAATAATACATACTGTTGTCCTGTAAAAATAAAAGCAGCGTTTAATAATCATAACAATATAATATATTATAATAAAGTATTATAATTCATATAATAAATCATTAATTAATAACTAACATAAAATGTATTTAGGGTTGGGTATCGTTTTTTTTTTTTTCGATACCGGTGCCAAATCGATACTTTTAAAACGGTGCCGGTGCCTAAACCGATACTTGTTATATTTATATTTATATATATATATATATATATACACACACACACACACACACACACACACACACTGTAGATGGAACTAATGAAGCTCCAAGAAATCCCCAATATGGACAAAGGCATTGCTATTCCTGTAACTGAGTAAACAGAAGATATAAACGTTTTGAATGATAAAACAAATACATTAAACACTCGACTACGACAATATATAGTTTGTCTGTGTTATTCAAGCCATCTCTGGTATTTTCATAATAATTAAGTATATTTAAAATCCATTGCTAATCAATGCATTAGTAGCCTATGGAACATATTTTCTGCCTCATTCTGTGACAAGAAGCTATCAGATCACAAAAGGAAGCATTTAACTGGTGTTGTGGACTAAAAAGGTTATAATGTTCTATTTTGTTGGTTTAAACAGGTTTAAAAACACGAATACAAGAGAATTTTAGCTTTAGGCATTTTAATTAAAGCTAGGGCTGGGCGGTATATAGAGTTTGTACGATATATCGATATATTCTTTATAATCGATACGTTATTATGAAGCAATACAGTTAATATTGATATACAGTAGTTTGATACGAGCGCATCTGATAAAATATCTAGGGAGGACACAGACTGAACTGCGGAGAAAGTGCATAATACAATTTGTTCTAAACATGTGACAAGCTTTATATGAAGGGCTATAAAAAAACTCGTAAGATACAGTAGCCTATAGTTTATAGTTTCAGTTTAAAGCGGCTCGCGCTCTACCTGTCAGATGCTCTGACAGAAAGGCTGTGTGTGCCGCTGACAGAGATGCTTCTCGCGCTGTTTAATGTGTTTGCTGTTTTCCGTAATGCATAACTTACAATTCACAGGTATATTCTCCATCTGTAAATGTTAGAAAGCCATGGAAATATTTCCATTTTGCTGTCAGAAGTGCGTGAGCTTTTGCTTTGCGATTCTCTGCTAAACTTCACAGACTTCATTTAGAATGAGCGCCGCCGTGCGCGTGCGCGTCAAACAGACGGCGCGCAATGAAATAAGAGCGCAATAACTCTGACTAAAATATACATTTTGCTGAAATATTTGTAGTTGTAGCCTGTGATGCTTCTTACGTGCGTTTTGGAGAAACAAAGGACAAATATTTTAATAGATCGCTCAGGCATGGCACCGAAATGAGGCACCGAAATCTGCGTTCTGATTCGGTTCTAGTACATACCGGTTACATAGGTACCGGTGCCATATTGGTACCGGGTTTCGGTACCCAACCCTAAATGTATTACACATATGTAAACTATGGAACATAAAAGATTTTTTCATTCATTCAATGGAAGTCATTGGTAACCAAAACAGCTTTATTACCAACAGTCTTAAATACTTTCTTTTATGTTCCACAAAAGAAAGTAAGTCATTCAGGTTTGAGTAAATGATGACAATTAATTTTTTGGGGGTGAACTATCCCTTTAAAGATTTTTATTTTATTTTAGTTTTTACATGAAACAATACTCTAAATAAGAAACTAAACGCACTTCCAGCAGGTGGCGGTAACGGCTGATTCATTCAGGAATTCAGTAAACAGCTCTCTTTATGAATGGCCTTTTAATCATTGATTCTCCAGATTTGTTTAAAATGTGGATTCATTCAGAAACACTGCGGTGTTGCTCAGAGACAGTTCTGCTGTGGCTTTATAGGTAATATTTTTGTTGGCAAAACAGACAATAACGTCTTATTTACTGAACTGTTGTATAAAATCACATTTAAACTCATTATATTCAGGACAAACAGCACTGGTGTGATATTGCTTATCATGTGATATAAATATGAGACAAAAACTCATACAGGAGCATTTTTGCCCCAAAATCTTGAATTTTAGGACATAACTGCATTTATGGAGTTGTTGCCCTGCGTCATATTTGTCAACAGTCAACTGTATGAAATGTAAGATGACGTACAGATCTGAGGGCGGGGCCAGTGCGTTAACTGCGTAAAAATATTTTAATTGCGTTATTTTTCATAACTAATTAAGTTAATGCGTTAAACTGACAGCCCTAATTAAAACATTTTAATTATTCCAAACTTTTGAATTTTATTTATTATAATAAAATAATTATTATAATTTATTTATAATAATAAAAATAATTCATTTTTTAAATAATGACCAAGAACCGCATGATCAGTAGCTCTGAGTTTTCACCTGAACTGCTGTGAGTGAGTGTAAGATGAGTGTTTTCATACTTTTTCTTGTTTCCAGGTGTTGAGAGCGTTTTCCTGCTGTCTCTGGTGTGTTTCCTCCATTAACTCCAGCTGCTCGTTCTGTCTGCGCGTCTCCTCCTCAGCCTTCAGCTTGCTCTGCTGCTCTCGGTCTCTGTCTGCAGCCAGCTGCCTCATGCGGCTCTCCATCTCCAATATCCTACTCTGGAGAACAACAAAAAGCAAATTATAGTTAACAGCCACTCACTTCCCCACTTGCCACAGACTACATCTAATCACAGAGTGTCAAACCTGCAGCTCGATGTTTCTTGAGCTCGAGACCCAGTAGTTGAAGCCGAGCAGGAGGATGCAGGCGATGAGAGCCGCCACCAGCAAAGACGGAGAGCGACCGCCACGTCGAGCGTTCCCGAGAGCACCCATCATGCTCAGTCACAGTCCCACAAACACCTTAAAAACGGGTTTCTGAAAAAGAAAGAGCAAACTTTATATAGCGTATTTTACAGGCACATTTATAGCCACATAATACAGAAAATAACAACAAAGAAACATAAATGTAAAAAATTAAATGAAATAAGTGAGGAGAACAGACAGCTGTGTCTCAAAACCAAGTGCATGAGGCATTATAGTCGTCAAACTACATTTTTGGGGATTATAACATACCTGTCTATACGGATAGCATTTTTGGGCATTAAAACCTAGTGAGCTGCCTATCTAGATTGCATTGTTAGTCATCATAGCCTAGTGTCTAATATAGACAGCACTGTATTAAGCATATAAAACTCAATGGAGTTTTCAAGAATATACAGTTTTCATCAGCATCATAAAAGCAGTGAAACTGCTCATAACAGAGCATTGTTTTCATGCATAAGTTTGTTTCAGATCATTTCTGAATAGATCAAATCACATACTTACTGAAACAAGTTTGGTGACTGACTAATATATTTTGGGAAATTCAATCAAACTGCTGAGATGTCATTTCATGATAAAAGTGTGCTTCAATTCAAAATCAACATACATTTTATTTTTTTAAGCAAATAATATTTTACATATGATGCAAATGTATTGTTTATCACAGCACTGGTTTATAGCCAATTGGCAATTTTTTTGAATATAGCAACAATCTCAGAGTTTGTTGCTGAAATTATTATTCTTTAATTATCTCTCTTTTTTTTAAGTATTACATTTTAACTAAGTATTTAAATATCATCTTACTAAGACATTATTTAGGAGATACAGAATGACAAATTATATTATGTAGTCTACCATACTGCTATAAAGATCTCATTGACTTACATTACAATTTACATTTCATTTTCATCTTACTTTTTGCCCATTTAATCATTAGCAACTGCACAAAATTGCATATTTTGCTTAGTTTGAGCCTCTGAATAAAGTATTATTTCATCTTTGAATATGAGCTGCATACTATATACACAATTTACAAAAAATAAAAAGATGTATCAAATATAGCAAAGAAAAACACATACTGCTCTCTCTCTGCGTTTCTCTCTATATGTATATATATATATCTAATTTCCTCAAAGAACTTAAAAACGGAAACAAATATTTTTCCTATTGTTTATTTCTGGGTGTGCCATTAAAACCTGCAGATCGACTTACCAAACCACCTTAATTTACTCTGTCTGCACTTATTATTGACATCCCCACTAAACAAATACTCCAGAGAACAGCGAGTGTGCTTGTGCACAGGATGTAATGCAGGATCAGATGAGGATTTTATGTAGATCATATCAGTGTGATGTAGTAACAGTGATTGTGTTATTAATCATGTTCACTAGACTTTAACAGGAGGCAACACGTTACAACTGTACTGCTACTGTGCCTTTCAAATGGAATATATATATATATATATATAACGTTACTGTACGAACGATCAAAAGGAGTATAAGAAAATATGACAATAACACAATCAAGTCACACATGGTGTAAACCCATTTAAAATCTAAATCAATTTAGTATGAAACAGCTTTTGTTTTGGTAGCATGCTTGCTAATACAGCTAATGTTACTATTATCATATTGATACTATTATTATCATTATCACGTTCCTCTTTGCTTCAGATACATGTTATATATTAGTGTCAAAGTGTTCTTACCGGCGTTAAATGTAGCAGGTCTCGTCAGGAACAGAGATGAAGTATGGACATAGCGATATTCGACAGTCTTTCCGGGATGAAATCGCAATAAACTGCAGTTTTTGCATTGAACCACAACGCGCATGCGCACTTCGTTGGGATTTACTATTGTTCAGGAAACGCTGGCTTCATCGCCTAAAGTTGTTTTTGAGGTACTACAGGTGAATAGACGTTACACCCCCCCCCCCCCTTTCCTCAATGAATCTAATAAATATTATTGTGACTTTTTACCATTCGCATTTTAAATATGCAAGTGGTGACAGACATATCTCATAAATATAACATTTAGTGAAATTGTCAACTTGTCTATTCAAGGTTCAAGGTTCTTGTTTATTTGCAGTGGTGGTCAGTAACGAAGTAAAAGTAATCCGTTACTGTACTTAAGTAAATTTTTCAAGTATCTGTACTTTACTGGAGTAGTTTTATTTTGAGTAACTTTTACTTTTACTTCACTACATTCCAAAGGAGTAGTTTTATTTTGAGTAACTTTTACTTTTACTTCACTACATTCCAAAGATCGTACTTTTTACTTCACTACATTTCATAAAACATATCGTTACTCCTTATAATACATCACGTGCTCCGAGACGCAGAAGCGGTGTCTGATTCATGAACAAACTGATTATTTTCAATGAACCTGTTAAATCGGTTCGCAAATCACAACAAACGATTCATTCACGAATTGGAATGATCCGATTGCAGCTGTTCTCGAGTCGAAAACTCACTGATTCAAATGATCCGTTTAGAGCGAGTCTCCAGTGAACTGAACTCACAAGTAAAGAACCGGGAGATCTTGATGCTGCTAAGTTACCTAATGTCAATGGAATTATTGTAACTGAAAATCATATTTAGCTCAAAACTGTCAGTTGTTTGTGAACTAAATCTGCTGTAAAGGGTGATCTATTTAAGCCCACTGAAATGCTTGAATGCAGACAGATCAATGTCAGTGTCTATGTTTTAGGTCAAAAAACGAAACATTAAAATAACACAGATTAAATAAAATAACTCATGCACGTTCATATTCCCCGCTGCTGTAACGTTATCAGTTTTATTAAAATGCTACGCATTTAGCCCTATGTGATGTCTGTTTTTATATTGTTTATCAACAGTATATTTTTGTATATTGTTTAGATCATCTAGCCGAGTAGACAGATATGAATGTTTATTCATAACCATACTGAAAATAAGTAAATATTGTTAGCTGATGCTAACTGTCTAGCTAACAAGCTTGCTGGTGCTAAATTCTTGTTTATTTGGACATTTTTAGATGTAAAGTCCAAATATTTTTATTCAAGTAATTCCACCTAGATAGATTACATCTGAGGTAAAAAGAAAGGATGTGATGTTCAGAACATAACTACAGTAATTATCAAAGTGGGAAGTGATGCCCACTTTTACTTCACTACATTCCAAAGGCATGTTTTTACACCACAGACAAGGTTTGAGAAGAAAAAAAGCATTATGAAAATATAATTATATTTTCCTTAAAATGTTCTTCCTAACTTCAGGCCTTATTCTCATGTCATATATAACTGACGTTCTGCACAACAAGTTTTAAAACATTTTTTTTTACTGGTGTAAATTAGATGGTCAAAGCTGTTTTCTCTCAGGTACATCACAGTGTAAGCTTCACAGTGAACATTACTACTCACTCTCATCAACATAGTCCAAATCAACAACAAAATATATATCTTTAGTAGGCAGTAGGATTATAAAAATATGTGGTAATATAAAATTAAATAAAGTAGTCTATATAAAATTGGAAAATAAATCTATCAGTACTTTTTTACTTAAGTACATAAAAAATCTAGTACTTTTGTACTTCACTCGAGTAAAATTGAAAAAGCAGTACTTTTACTTTTACTGGAGTAATATTTTATTATACGTATCTGTACTTTTACTCAAGTACTTGATCTGTGTACTTTGTCCACCACTGTTTATTTGTCACATACACAATCATACAGGGTATAATCAGTAGTGAAATGTAGGTCAGGAAAAAACGAAACATCCGCTCAAAATAACACAGGACAGTGCAAAAAAATAAAATAAAAGATGATACATAACACAGGAGAGTATATATAAATATAGGTAGGAATAAGATAAAAAAATAAGTAAAAACAATAAAATAAAATAAGGAGTAAAATGTGCAATGGCCTAAAATGTGCTATACAGTCTACTGTGGATTTAATAAATATTAATATAACCAGGGATGTGCAAGAGGAATGTGCAAACAGGTTGTACCGGGTATGTACACATAGCAGCAATGCGGATGATGGAGAATAATGGGTGTTTTTTTTTTTTTTACAGTTAATTAAATTGAGTCCTGTAGACTCAATATATGGGCTTACTAAAACGATATTTGACATTTCCATCAGCTATATTTCGTTAATTTAACATGTCCATGCTATGGGTTCTCACAACGTAAAAGTCAAAATATCAAATCACGTTTTAGGCAACAAATATGGTATTATTTAAACTGCATTAATTAGTAAAATAGGTAAATATTTGAAATATGTTAAAACAGCTCCAAACTGACATTTATGAAGTTCATCCTTTCAGTTAAAATGACTACATGATATTTGTGTTGAAGACAGAAAACAGGAATTTGTGTATTTGGACTTTTGACTCAGTAAACCAGTTAATGAGACACAGAGCTTCCTTGATGAACTTGCCTCAGCCCTCAGTTCCTTCAGTGTCTAACCTTGTGTGTAATATGAAAGACAGTCTGGCCCTGCAAACCTAGAGTTATTAAAGGATGTGTGAACAAACCATACTGAAAAAAAGAAAAGAAAAAGATTTTCATCCTTGGGACTGGTGAAAGTGTTTGGTGTGGAAACACACCTCTCAATCATGTTAAGTGATGGTCTCTAGCCATTCATATGCTTCATTTCTTTTACTAGCTCTGACTATATGTTTTTTTATACTTGAAATGGCATTACTAAGAGTCTCTTACAGGGGTATATAATGTAACATTATTAAATTAGAAAGGATTAAAGGATTTTTACATTTTATTAAAAAACATTTGCAGCTTATTTCATTACAGTCCAGACATTACTTTTTTGAGAAACATATAAAAACAAACAGATGTACAGCTCTGGTCAGTTCCACCTCAGAATCGCTTCCTCGCATTTTCCTCCTTAAAAACAAAGAAATATCAATATTAGCATTACAGCTTAAAGTACAAAAAAGTAGTAGAAAACTCTTACATACATTTGAGTCAACAGTGGCAGTGTAACAGGGTTGTGCACACTGTAAAAATATTTTGGTAAATTTACGGTAAAAACATAGCAGCTTGCCACAAATTCACTGTAAAACATATGGTGACAATATTTCTAGTATTAGGGGATGGCATATTGGTGCCTGTATATATTTTTCTACTTATAACCATTAATTTAATTATGTGATGTAATCTTAATATACTGCTACTGCAAAGCTACTACCAAAATCTGCTTTTTAACCTAAAATGTACAGATAATCATGATAATACAGATGGTATATTACTACAGAAAGCCACATGAATCAAAGGTCATCGTAAGTGTCCTATCCATAAATGTGGCAAAAACTCAGATACTGACATTTCACATGGTCATAAACAGATGGCAAAACACCATCAGCGTGACACAAAAATAATGCAATAAATATTAAATGACAGAAAATGTAACAAAACAACAAACTGTACATTACTGATAAAAACAAGAAGAAACTAAATTATTTAAATATAAACAAACTCATGTTATGTATTTTTAATTTGCCTAGGAATGTCATTTTACTGTTTTTCCACCATAAGTTGTGCAATACATAGTTTTTACTTCCAGAAACCACTTATGTGACATTATAATTAATTGTACAGTAAAACTGCAATTACAAACAATTGCAATTTAAACCATTTACAGTTTTTTTTAACCATACGGAGTAAGGAAACGTTACAGTTGAACAGTGTAACAGGTTTTCCTAAAGCATTTTTACAGTCTTTTCCTGTAAAACAATTTGACTTTTTTTACAGTGCATAACTCAGAATTGAACAGAGAATGCTTCTTAAATTCCTATTCAGTTCCTCAATTTAACGTAGCAAAACTCTGCTTAATTTTAATTCAATTTTGAATTTAAGGATGTAGAATTTTAAAATGCCAACTACAAAATTGTGTTGAATTAAATGAAATAACCTTCATTTTATGGACAATCATTCCACAGAATACTGTAATTTACCCCAAAGGCTTGAGCCACATACCTATACTTATATATTTTTACTATATTTTTCTATATTTATATATCAGAAGATTCAATTTTTTATTTGATTATATGATTTCAATATTTAACTTTATAAGGGTATTTAAAATAATGTGATGGAAATTCTGCTGTCGGTTTTAGTTTATTTTTAATTATAAATATGTCTAAATAAAAGTCTATATAAAACATAAGTGAATGAAGTAGCAGTCATTCAAAATTAATAACATTTAGAATCAAATGTGAACAAATGAACTTTCAATGATTTAAGTAGTAAATCTTGTGATGGACTAATGAGATTCCCTATGTGGGTTTGTGCTATGATTTTTATTGAACTGCAATTCTGTGAATTCATATTCCTGTCACTGCAATTCAAAATCACGTTCGTGAATTAATCTGAATTCTGCACAACCCTGCTGTATAAACTTACATAATTCAGGTTCCCCAGACAAACATCAATTAGTCCATGTCTGGAAAACCTGGCAATAAGGTCTCAGGCAGCTCTGCAGCTTTGCTTTTACCTTCACAACATTGCCGAGCTCAGCCAGAGTTTGCTCATAGCGGGTCTCCATGCTTCTAAGAGCTTCTGGTTTCACAAAGTGCCTCTGTATGCCAGGACTGCCAGCATCTCTCACCATCTGCAAGAAACTCTTCTCCTGAAAGATAAACAAAGACTAAAGGTATTCAAGCACAATTCTGGTGACAATCAGCCATTAGAACATATGGTGCATCTCAACCAATCAGTCACTTAAAATGATTTCACAAATTAGTTTTTGCCCATAAATGTTAACTAAATAAAATTGACTAAATGCTAATTGACTGGAACATCTCGCACACACAAGTAAATCACAAATGCTGAATTTGCAATTCCAGTAATCCGACCTGCACTTCTAAAAGGAAGGTGAATGCCGACCCAGCCTTCCCTGCTCTCGCTGTTCTGCCCACCCTGCGAATGACAACACACATCAAATACACTGATGATGGATACAAACAACATAATACCCTTCTATTGTATTATGCTGACTTGCCTGTGAATGTATGCTCGGATGTATTGAGGAGCATCATAATTAATGACACATTTCACACCGTTGATATCAATGCCTCTGGCAGCAGCATCTGTGCTTATCAACCTGACATGAAAAAAATATCAACAATATTTCACCATTACATACACCATATATAGCCTTGCATGGTGTTATGATGGTAGGTAGTACATTAGTATAAATCTTGTTGGGTTTGGTTGTTCCTGAACACTCAGAGATACGTACAGTTGGATCTTCCCTTGTTCAAAGTCCTTCAGTGTTTTTTGTCGTTCACTTGGGTTTAGTTTAGAGGAAAACTCAGCCACTTCTACACCGCCGAACAGCTTCACGAGCAAATACAGTCTGAGAGACAGAAAAAAAACAAAAATACTGTAATAAATGGTTTGTCTTTGATTTGATACATTCTAGGCAAAAGATCAAAGCTAAAAGCAGAGTATATGCACATATTTGTTACTTCCTGTGTGCATTTTCCTTCTGTACACGCACTGCCTTGCTCTGTGCACTGTCTGTGCGGTTATTTTTCTTATGTGTGGATGACTTCACTTTGCATCCTTGTGAATTATTCATGATTATATAAAAATTCTATATCTAGGGCTCCACACTATAAAAATGACAAAGGAGCCAAAAAAGAACGACACATATTGGAGCCATATTAAGTCGCCAAATTACAGATTCACATTCAAAAGCACTTTCTTTCATGTTCATGTTTACAGGGTTGCCACAAAGTTTTTATAATCAAATGTAATGAACCTGCATAAATAAAATTAATACTTGATATCCATAATGCACCAGATTCACATTTCAAATCTTAAATATATCTTGTATAAAAGATTTGTTTACTAATCATTAAAACTTTAGTCTGCAAAAATACATATTTAAAGATATTTCTTGCACTTACAATTTTTCTCTAAATTAGTTCATGGAAGAATATTTCTCTTCTTGAGCGCCAGATCTGAAGGATCATGTGACACTGAAGACTGGAATAATGATACTGAAAATTCAGCTTTACGTCACAGGAATAAATTTAATTTTAGAAATACATATAAAATAAAACATTTTAAATTGTAATAATATTTAAAATATGTAAATATACTTAAAACAGTCATTTAAAGTACATATTTAACATTTAAATGATACTAATATTTCACAATATTATTGTTTATACAGTATTTTTCACATAAATGCAAAAATCTTACAGGCTCTAAACTTTTGAATGATAGTGTAAATATGGAAATCATGTTAAAAATGGCATATACTGCATGGCACATTTCAGAATAAGCAACAATACCCATCAACATATTAAACTAAACAATTAAATTAGTATAATGTAATATATTATATGCCATGCAGAGATATCCATGAACACTTTTAGCTAATGACAAACAAGTTGCAAAATTGATTCAAATGGATGGATTGAAAGAACTGATTTGTGAAAATTAATATTATAATAAAGAATTAATTTCCAGTAGTAGGTCACTACAGTTTAATTAATTGTTGCAGTTGTTTATTTTTTTTATTTGGCTGATTTAGTCATGGCCTGGAGCCCTGGATGTAAATATATACAGTAGCTCTTTATCTGCATCGTGCTGAAGATTAAAAATCCATCATTACCGGTGAGCTGCTTCTCTGGAGTTTGTGAAGCACAAAGCAGGACTGAACTTGAGCCGAAGCAGGAAGTGAAGGATGATGAGCGGTTTCTTGCTTAAGGTGCAGGGGACATAATACTCCTGCGTAAGACATTCCCATAGGTTAAAGATGTGCAAAGAAGATCTGTTACCAGTTTAGATCATATGGTGTTTGATTACAATGCTCAAGAAATGTTCAACTCACAGCGAGACCCTGAGGGAAGTTAAAAGTGTCCTGGCTTTGTGTGCTGGTCTCTGTACTTCTGTGTGTGGAACTGAAGAGTCGAGGCTGGTGCAGATCCAGCAGCTGCAGTTTCTCAGGGTTTTGGGTGAGTGTGGCGGAAAACAGCAACTTCTGCAGAGGAATCTGTGGCGGGGACAAACTGACACACAAACAGACAGACATAAACACTGAGCTGCTTGCTTTAGACTAGTAATGCAGTCACAGGTTCTTGTTTTGGGAGGTGAGAAAGACACTTTATCCAAGGTTACTCTAAAGTTTAAAGGTGGGCATAAATACCGTGGAACTGAGGGTCATTGGGTTGGCTGATATTCTGGGTGGAGTTGACCCTTGTGCTAAATAATGGATAAAGATGACAGCCTACCTTGCCACTGTGATCGGTCCAGGCAGGATTCTCCTGAAGACAGACGTCTGTGTGTCACCTGGGCTTCTGTACACTGCTTTAGTCACCTGAGTGAGCCATGACTGATGCATGCCGTCAATCATCCTGTCTGCCTCGTCAATAATCTACAACATACACATGGTATTGTAAAGCTGTCTTCCCACTTTCTATACAGAAAATAGAAACATGTACATCTGACTTTACTGCCATTTAATACCTGTGTCCATTTTAATCCTAAAGGAATAGTTCACTCAAAAATAAATAAATGAATCCATCATTAAGGCGTTTAACTTTAAACTGTTGATTCTGGGCAAAATATGAGTCCATAATGCATAATAATGCTTACTCCAATAAAAAATGTTGCACTTGATCTTTGCATATTTCTCTCCTGATTCAGACCAGATGACTTTTTTACTGGAGGAACCGATTTTATGGATAGAGGTATTTTAGCTTGAAACAATGGTTATAAGTTAATATATTAATGATGAATTTGTTTCTTACAAACACTTTTTGCTTCACAAAACAAAAAGTGAACTGTTTGGACTCTCATTCTGATGGCACCCATTCACTGCAGAGGATCTATTTTCAAATGTATTTAAATGAAGTCTATTCTGCTGACCAAGGCTGCATTTATTTGATCAAAAATACATTCAAAACAGTAATATTGTGAGAATATGACAACTTAATAATGAATTTCTATTGTAATATATATTAAAATGGAATTCAATCCTGTGATGCAAAGCTGAATTTGCAGCCATGAGATTCTTCAGTGTCACATGATCCTTCAGAAATCATTCTAATATGCTGATTTGCTGATTTTTGTGTAAACTGCAATTGGGTCATTCCGTGTCAAATCAACCAAATTTCAGAAACTTTCCTGGCAATTTTTTTTGATTTTGCTAATATTTTGAATATTTACTGAGTAATCCACTACGTTGTAGAGGGGGCAAAATGGCAATCTTCACCTGAGATTCAGAGCCAAATTACAGGGATGTAAAAATAATTTCAGAAAGATGGCAGCATCATAATGTTACTTTTACACAACCTTTTGCATTTGTGCCAATGGTAACGATTCAAAAATGGGGAAACAGTGATTTTCAAGTTTTTTCTCCAAAGTTTGCAGGCCTATAACTCAAGAAGCATTGAAGATACCTTAATGCCCTTTGAGATAGTGGGTCTTAGCAAACTTTCCTTTTGGCATCTTCATTTTTAAGGCCCTATATTGTCCAGTTCCAGTGATATTGGAATTTCAATATGGCTCCAGGAGTAAATTGTTAAATTGTACACATTTTCAGTGTTCAAAAACCAAATGTGGGTCACTTTGCAAAAATATGACACTTCTTTTCTTTTAAAGAGGAATGTCTGAAGACCTAAGGCCACAAAACCCCCATTTTGATTTACTAGGGTCAAAATATTAGGCATAAATATAACTGTGTCATTTTTGTTCTTTTTTATTTTGGTTCACAGTAGTTCACTGAAGACATTGTTACAGGTGTCAGTTTGATTTGTACTGATGCTCACCAGGAATCGTAGATGTTGTAGACTGAAGTTGCTGTTTTTGTTGATGTGATCCACCAGTCGGCCTGGTGTGGCCACGACAATATCAGCCAAACTGTGGCTAACACCTCCTCTACACAAAGACACAAGTAAGTTCCTACTATAGTCCATCAAGTTCACATACAATGTTATCCTATTTGTCCCATGAGTCTGCAAAATACTCACCTGATTTCAGAGAGCGCTGTTTGCTCTGCAGCAAATGATTTTTGGCCTGTGATCATCACCACCTTTAGACTGGTGCCCTCAGTGTATGTGCTAAACACCTTTGACACCTGTGGGTTTGAAATCAAGGATGAATGTTGAATGCTGATGGATATGTACATAATTGGACATGAAGGAAATTAACTGACAAATAATCAGTGATTAATAATCATTACCTGTTGTGCTAACTCCTTGGTAGGAAGAACAGCGAGCGCACGGACCTCACGCACCACACTCTTGGACAACGCCTGCATTAATAAACATGTCGTATACATATATTTTGTCTCATACTCAATGAGAAATGTTTTTGAGCAGCAAATCAGCATATTAGAATTATTTCTGAAAGATCATTTGAAACTAAAGACTGGAGTAATGGTGCTAAAAAATCAGCCTTTTATCCCAAGAATAAATTAAATTTTAAGTTATTTTAAATTGTCATATAATTTCACAATATTAATGTTTTACTGTATTTTTAATGCAGCCTTGATGAGCATAACAGACTTCATTCAAAACAGTGAAAGACATTTAAAAATCTAGAATCTAAAAATCATTAAAAACATTTAAAATCTAGAAAATTCCATGAGCTGGATTTAAATTTAAATAATCCAAATGAACTCCATAGCTCAATTTGTCAGAGCACATAACCACTAGACAGTAAGCATGAATGCAATTCACTGTTTGTGCATATACCTGTACAACAGGTATGACGAACGCCAATGTTTTTCCACTTCCTGTAGGTGCAGAAACACAGATGTCTCTGGGTCTGTAGCCACCTGGACCGAGCAGCAGCCCTGAGCTCACGCTCTCTAGGATGGCAGGGATGACCTCAGCTTGAACTGAAAACACAAACACAAATGATGCTTTGCAACCTTCATATGTTTTCCTGTAGCTCAAACAGAAGAGCATGACACTAGCAACGACAAAGCCATGGGTTCTTGATAAAATGTGAATGCAATCTAACATACTTTGGAAATAAACTGACTTAAACTTAAACTGACTTAAAACTGACTTCTTGTCAGTGCTGATGTACACCAGACTCTCCACTAATAGGGGTCAAGATTTGGTCCGTTAGGCCCCATTGTAAGTTGCCGTATAATCATATGTGACCCTGGACCACAAAACCAGTCATAAGGGTCAATTTTTTTAAATTGAGATTTATACATCGCCTGAAAGCTGAATAAATAAGCTTTCCATTGATGTATGGTTTGTTAGGATTGGCCGAGATACAACTATTTGGAAATCTGGAATCTGAGGGTGCAAAAAAAATCTAAATATTGAGAACATCACCTTTAAAGTTGTCCAAATTAAGTTCTTAGCAATGCATATTACTAATCAGAAATTAAGTTTTTATATATTTGTTGAAGGGAATTTCCAAAATAAGATCCTTATGATTTTTGGCATAAAAAAAACATCGATAATTTTGACCCATACAATGTATTGTTGGCTATTGCTACAAATATACCGTGCTACTTATGACTGGTTTTGTGCTCCAGGGTCACATATTACTGCTCTGTGTTTAATACAATGCCAATGAATTATCGCTCCCTTTTACCTGGAAAGAAGTTCTGTATCCCGTTGGTTTCTAATTTCTTCAGCAGTGTGGGGCAGATGCCTGGCACCTCACTCATGGGAATGAGGTTGTTCTTAATGTCTCTTTGAATGACGTCAGGCTGTGCCAACCATTGAGGCATTACTCTTTTAACCTGTAATTGTGCAAAAACATTTCTTTACAAGACACAACACTCGATACAGTTTAATTCAGAACTTGGAGATATTTTCCCAGCTACCTTTTGCACGGTCTTCTCTTCGAAGCCCCCCAGGATGTGGAAGGTGGTCTGGGAGGAGCCGTTTTCTGCCTTTGGCTCCTGACTGATCTGAGGGTCCACAGACTCTTCGGTCTTCTTACTTTCCTCTAGGCCACTTTCACTCGTTTCTGTGATTTCTACAGACTTCTCATTATCAGATTCTTTATCTCCTGAAATAAAAAATACATTTCTGTAAAAAAAAAAAAAAAAAAAAAAAAAAGCACCTTCCACAAAAACAGTAATGGAGGATAAAGCTTGAAACTCTTAATAAAGTATTTTGTTTTTCCTTCAAAAGAATGCTCAGTTAAAGAAGGTGATTAACTTTCAAAAAATGTTATTTGACCCTGATCTTTTTTTGATTTTTACAAATAAATGTTAAATAAACATCAAAATAACCCACAATAGGATTGGTGACAGGGTTGCAACTTTACTTGTGAACTATTTTTGTAAATGCTGATTTGTAGATATTATTAAATATATATTTTACATAGTTGTTTTTTTTTTTTTTATAATAACTCTGGTAACAGGGTTGAATGCTTGAGCTTGATAAATGCAGCAAAGACTAAAATTTAATGTAAAAACTGAGAAAGTGGAATAATATTACATTTGTCTTATTGTTATACCGCCAAAAAAATTTCACTTCTTGATTATTTCAATTTTTTTTTTTTTTTTTTAAATGTTACATTTCAACTGAGGAAAGTTAATGCCGTAACAGGGCAGCACAAAAATATTCAATATTCTACTTTTGACAATGTTATATGCCAAATTTTGAAATGTCATTTTAGTTTAACTTTTATTTTATTTATGCTTTTATTATTTAAAGAAATGTTATGGGATACAAACTTGTATCCTATTTGTTCTAAAACATGGCAAAATATTTTAAGCCCACCAAAATCATCAAGCTTGTCTAGATTACTTTAAAAACAAACAAACAGTAGTCAGGCAGCATTACCTGTATTCACGCTCTCGTTTTCAGTGGACAATGTTTTCACTTTTTTCTTCTTTTTAGCCGAACTGGCAACTTCATCAGTGAGATCAGTTTTTCTCTCATTTTCACTCTTCTTTGTTTTACGCTGCACTCCCTCCGTCTCTGGTTCTTCACGTTTTCTTTTCTTCTGTTCTTTATCACCCTGGTGGTCCTCATCTTCATCAGCTCTGTTTGAGATGCTCTGCTGTTCTCTGGCTTTGACCTGCTCCTGAAGTTTAGCCAGTAAAGCTCTGGAGCGAGACTCTCTGCTGGATTCACTGTCCTCCTCCTCCCCTAAATACCTGATCACAACGTGTAACACATCAATACACACGAGGTCAAATGGACACCATGTTAAGAAACAACACACATTTTTTAACCTGTAGATTTTAGCTTAAATTGAATGTATAAGTGAAACTGTATAAGTGCTTGTTTTTTCTTTTATGTATATTTGTCATTCTTCTTATGATATTGTTGCAGTTTACAGCAATGTGACATTAATTTGAAATATAATAACACATCAAGTTTCAAGTCGCATGTATAATAATTCTACAATAATTAGAAAAAGGTTTTAAAGTTAATTTAAGATGAAGCGTCCTATGCCAGACTATACAACCAAACAGAAGTGCGATGTAGTCTGCAATGAGAACGAGAGCCAATACTTATGATTAAACTGGTAAAAATAATTTACTATAGAAACAACTATGAAGATATGCAGCGAGCACTATATACTTTTGATGTAAAGTATACATACCTATTTATCATAAACAGTGCCATTATAGTGACTCCTGGCTCGTGTCAGCGCCACGTAGATCTTTATTTCAATCACTCAGTCATTAATTGTTATAATTGTATGAATCTAAGTATAGTCTTCAGAAAAGAAAATATAAACTGTACAGTGCACGGTTCAGTTGGCCATGTGGGCTCGTGAGTGCTGTTTTGCAGTCGCGCACTGATGACGTAGCGAACGTCCACAGAAATAATCGCTGGTACCGTAAAAGCAGAGAAGTGCGGTATAGACGTCGTTTTTAATTGGTCACGTATGTGTCAATGATTTCCCATTTTAAATCTTCGCTGGTTATCATTATTCATTAACCTAAAAACACTATTGTCACGTGGAACATGTCCCTTTCTCAGCGCTGACAGCGATAGACTCCGCCTGGAGGAAGAACCACTCTCCTGCCCAGAGACCGCCAGATGACAGTGTTTATTTCAGTTTCTTACACCTACACCTTTACAAACACAGAACTAACGTTAGACCAGAGAGCGTATTTATCATCAAAATAAGTGTCGCACTGCTGGAAAAATAAAATAAATAATAATCCAGGGCCTGCACAACTATTATAGTAGATCTAGTAGTTATTACTGAAGAATTATATGTAATATATACACTCCCGGGTAAACCGTTTTTTTTTTTTTTTTAGATGTCTCTCTTCTGCTCATCAAGGCTGCATATACAATGGTGGCCAAAATTATTAGAAAACTAATGTTTTCTCCAGCTAAAAAAATGGTTTTAAGTCAGTTATTTCTATGTTTTGCTGTAGTGTGTCAGTAGGAAATATCAGTTTACATTTCCAAACATTCATTTTGCCATTAATTGTAATAATCCAGTGAGATTTTTGTCTGACAACAGCCAGCGCTTCACACACAGATCTGATCTGATCATCATCAGTCTGTATTGAATGACATGAAGAAACTGAGACAGACTAAATCCAGAAGAACTGTGTCTCCAAGACGCTTCAAGAAACCTGCAAAGCTACCTGAGAAACTATGTGCACCGAGGGCAAAAGCTGCTTTAAACACAAAGGATGCTCACACCAAATGTTGATTTAATTTAGTTACTAGAAGTTAATTGATAAAGAAAATCTTTTTATGACATTATTTTTGCCAGCATCCTCATTTTACAGCATTTTTACACAAGTGCCTAAAACTTTTAACAGTTCTGTAGCTTTGCAGGTAGGTTTCTTGAAGCGTCTTGGAGACGTTGCCACAGTTCAGTTAATGGTAAAATGAATGTTTGGAAATGTAAACAGATATTTCCTACTGACACACTACAGCAAAAGATAGAAATAACTGACTTAAAACCATTTTTTAGCTGCTGAAAACAGTTCTAATCATTTTGGCCACCACTGTATTTGATATAAAATACAGTAAAAACATTGTGAAATATTACAGTATTACAGTTTAAAATAAAAAAATTCTATTTGAATATAGTTAAAAAATGATTAATTTGATGCAAAGATACATTTTCATCATTAGTCCAGTCTTCAGTGACACGCGATATTTCAGAAATCATTCTAATATGCTGATTTGCTCTATTAAGCAATACAACACAACGGCACCTTTTAAACAGGTTTCATTTATTAATACATACACATTCTACACCAGTGAGTGTTTTGCATAACTCAAGTACTTCAAAAGACAAGTGTTTCCAGATTCATTCAAAAGGCCACCAAACAATCATGGCTGTTGACATTACACATAAAAAATACGAACAATCCCCAATCTCAAACTCATATAAAACCTTTCCACAAACAGCAATGTGGATACACAACTAAAATTCACCCCTTGTAATAGAAACTTTATCTCATAACTCTTAGTGTCAGTGAAAAAGTGTGTGATGCACCTGCCTAATTCTTACAGGTGTACTGAAAACCTATGCAGCAAAAGAAACGTGTTTCATGGGATCGGACTGAATATGAGCATATCTGCATGTACATACATTGCAATTAATAACTGATTTAGTGTATATTGTGACAAGCAGAGATAACAGCGTCTTGGTACTAGAGCTGCCTGTGTTTAAACATAATAAAGGGAATGTGCAGTGTGTATTGATAACTAGAAATCAAATATTACACTGAACAGAATATAAGTCACATTCTATTACAGTCGTGTGCAATATAATCCAGCATCAATTGGATTTAATGTCCAGCTGTTTAATATGAGCTCAGCACTAATGTGCTTAAGGAAAAACATCATAAGATCGTTTTAAACACTGTATACTAGCGCTGCACTTTTATAAATATACCGTGCACTAGATTCGGTGTTGCTTGTACAATATTTAGAGCTTATATCTGCTTACTTTTCATTGGCTTTCATGCTAAACATGATTATCAGGAAAATACTCAATTGGAGCAAACTCTTGATGAGTCAAAATGAAAAAGGCCATTCAACATATGGATCATCTAAAAGGTTTTTGAAAAAATTGATTTTAAAACTGTCAGACAATGTCAAAATTGCAATACATTCAGGTTTTTGCAGACAATTTCTAGTGACATTTTTTAGTGAAGGCAAAGTTTGACAGTTGGATGCTTTCCACATTCAGCTGTGCAAATATAACAAATTCGTATAGCTATAATAATTAATCTGACAGGCATAACTTGTCCAGGACACATTTGACCCTAAAAAAAAAACCAATATATATTTCTTGAATGAAAATGAAGCTTATTTTAGGACCATTAAGATAAAAGATAAACGTAAAGTAATTAATTTGGAGGGAAACTTTTAATGAAAATGTTACAATTTGGTGCTTTTACATTTTTCTTTTACATTTGGAGTGAAATGTGACCTGGATATGAAGGTAAATAATTCATTTAAAATGTAAAGGTATTTTCACAGCCTAGTGAAATGTTGGCTGACACCTTTGTTTGTGTTTTGAGAAACAAAATCATCAACATATATTTTATCAATATTTAGACAATGTTTCCTGTTTTTTTGTTGTTGTTTTTTTGTAGATGTACGAATCTGCCAGATCTGAGTTATACAAAACTGTCTGGTATACCATGATAGTAGAAGTACCATCGGTAAACAGATGGCAAATAATACAAACATTTCATAATAGTGGAAATAATTTTTTAAGCTCATGCTCATAATAGAAAACATTCCAACCTTTTTGTAAAACAACACGCTAAATCAGGTTTCTGTGGACAGGGTACATACGCAGGACAGAAATGAAGCTTGACAGCATGAGAATGATCTGAGGTAGCAAAAGATGTCACACAATCAAACGCTGACCCAGAGATAGACAGCCAGAGGCCATAAATGTGCTTCATTCTTGAATAAATTACACTCAGTATACAGCATTTTATTATGTTAAGCTCAAATCTTTTAGGGGGCAAAAGTATTATGGTGCGGTTTCACAGACACCGTTCTCTCAGCGTTTATCATGGCAGCCCTTAAGGTGGAAGGGCGCTGAGACGAAGGGGTCAGTGGAAGTCCCATCAGACGTCAGACTGTGAACATGCTCAGGGTCTGTGTTCACAGGTCCTTCGTAGTGTCTGGAATACTTAGAAAGTTCCTGCGGTCGAAAGGGCAGAGGGGTCACTTGGCCGAGGATGCTCTGGTCAAGGGAAGAACCCGGATGGGGGTGTAAAAATCTCGGCTGGGCCACCGGATTGGTGTAAACCTTTCCAGAAGCTTCCTTCTTTCTACCAAAGGGCGCCTGGAGGAAAATATCAGGCTGTTGAGGCGGAGCTGGAAGACGAGGAAACGGCGCATTGGCGAACACATCCCCGTCGCCGTCTACGTCTTGTCCGATTTGAAACGGAGCTATGGAAAAGACGTCGACGCTTGCATCTGTATCTGCATGTTGGGCTTGTGACACCAGCTGTGGCGAGTGGTTCTGAGAAACCAGCGAGGACTGGTTTTCAACGGGTCCCTCGGATTGGGAAGACATCTGGAGGTTTCTGGAAGACGTGGGACTCTGGTCGTCATCGTCATCCGAGTCTTGAAGTAATGGTCTGGAGCCACTGCAGTCCAGACTTGGCGTTTCTTCACCGCTCACCTGTGACCTCCCCCCTTCTTTTTCTCCATCGTCTTCATCGCTGGAATGAAGGCAGTCCTCCTCCACAGAGTTCTCGAGGTCACCTCCCTCTAAATGTGATCCATGTCCATCACTCTTGCTTCTGGCTTCTGCAAAACAGAAAACCGTAAAAAAGCAAATTCATTGTTAGTGACATTTTTACCAATACGCTACAGTATGAATTAGTGCTGTCAAACGATTAATCGCATCCAAAATAAAAGTTCTTGTTTACATAATATATGTGTACACACTGTGTATATTTATTATGTATGCAGTATATAAATACAAACACATGCATGTATATATTTAAGAAAAATATGTTGTTTATATATTAAATATATTTATATATAATATAAAATAGAATATAAATATGTAAATATTTTCAAAATATATACTGTATGTGTTTATTTATATATACACATAATAAATATACACAGTACACATACATATATTATGTAAACAAAAACTTTTATTTTGGATGCGATTAATCGTTTGACAGCACTAGTATGAATTCAATAGCAGGAACAATCAATGATAGTGACCAAAACATTTCCAAAACTAAAAATTGTGTCATTCTATAAATCTACAGAATGAAAAAGAAAAAAAAAAGTGGGAATAATCGTCTATTGTTGCAGCCTGTATCAGGACAATTGTTGCAACATTACTGTGCTTCTTCTACAGGATGGTTCACCCAAAAATGTATATTCTGTCATCATTTACTCATCCGTATGACTTTCTTACTCCCGCTGAACACAAAAGGAGGAATTATGAATTCATTATGAATTGAATTTGAGTGTGTTTTTTCTGTAACAATTATAATAAATTTTAACTGGAGCATTCAAGCTTCAAAAAGGAAGCAAGTTTACTGAAGCTATACAGTCGCTGTGGATGCTATTTGACTGTTTAAGCCTAATTTAAGTCCCTTTTTATTCATATTTTTTCAATTGGCCAATCCAGTTCTCAAAAAATGGTCTGCATGAATCATTCACAAATCAGATCTGGTTCTTAAGTTCCTCTCCGTGACT
Source organism: Schizothorax lantsangensis (assembly GCA_027422415.1). Taxonomy (NCBI): domain Eukaryota; kingdom Metazoa; phylum Chordata; class Actinopteri; order Cypriniformes; family Cyprinidae; genus Schizothorax; species Schizothorax lantsangensis. Next base: position 27,654,460 of record CM049851.1, read on the forward strand.
CAAATCACAAATTAGGAACACATTGAGATGATTATTAAGTCTCTTCATCATAAGAAGCGATCATATGACTTTAGAATATAGTTATGAATCATTTTTATGGTGCTTCTGTGCTGTGAAGCTTGAAAGCTCCACACTCCATTCATTATAATTCAGTGAGGGAAAAAAAAAAAAAATAGAAAAAGTACATTACTCAAAATTTCTCCTTTTGTGTTCCACAACGTCAAAAAGGTTTGGAACAATATTATGGTAAGACACGATGACAGATTTTTATTTTTTTTGGCTGAACTATCCCTTAAAGGAACACTCCACTTTTTTTGGAAATAGGCTCAATTTCCAAGTCCCCTAGAGTTAAAAAGATGAGTTTTACCATTTTTGAATCCATTCAGCCGATCTCCGGGTCTGGCGGTAGCACTTTTAGCGTAGCTAGCATAGATCATTGAATCGGATTAGACCATTAGCATCTCGCTCAAAAATGACCAAAGTGTTTCGATATTTTTCCTATTTAAAACTTGACGCTTCTGTAGTTACATCATGTACTAAAACTGACGGAAAATGAAAAGTTGCGATTTTCTGCGTAATATCACTGCGCCTGCTGCACTCATGGTACGGCAGCAAAGTTCCTTGATTATTACGCCGGAATGAGAGTATAGTTCCTAGCCATATCAGCCTAGAAAATCACAACTTTTCATTTTCCGTCAGTCTTTGTACACGATGTAACTACAGAAGAAGCTTTAAATAGGAAAATTATCGAAACTCTTTGGTCATTTTTGATGACCAAATGCTAATGGTCTAATCCGATTCAATGATCTATGCTAAGCTAAGCTAAGCGATACCGCCAGACCCGGAGATCGGCTGAATGGATTCAAAAACGGTAAATCTCAACTGTTTAACTCTAGGGGAGGTGTAAAATGAGCCTATTTCCAAAAAAAGTGGAGTGTTCCTTTAAGATGAAGATCTGTATGTTTAAGATTATTTAAACAAGATAGTCCAACCAAAAAATAAAATAAAATAAATAAAGAGTCCATCATCTACTCGCCCTCATTTTCGTTTCAAACCTATGACTTTCTTTGGTGGAAGACAAAAGATAATTTTAAGAAAGTTGGCAACCAAACAGTTTTGGTGACCATTGACTTCCACTGAATGGAAAAAGGCATTTCTCAAAATGTTCCATAGATGAAAAAGTCATACAGGTTTGGAACATGAGAGTGAGTAAATGACAGAATTTTATTATTTTTGGGCAAACAAGTGAATAAAATTGGGAAAAGACAAATGATTAAGCATTCATTTACACAAGATGGCTACACAATGAAGCAATAGAGCAATACAGCACAAATAAAGCACATTCTACAACAGTATAATAAACCACAGAAATACAGTACTACTGACTAATACCACGAACAGTCAATGTCTATGACAGCTACCACTGACAAACACAAACCTTGTTTCCAAAAACGGTCACTATTAGCCCTTCAATAAACCAAACACATTTCTGAGAAATGTCAGAAGTCTAATGGTTCATAAACAAATACATTGACAGGAAGAGCTACTCCTTATTTTCCGAAGACTGTCAATTTCATAGGCAAGTTTTAATGTGATTAATATATTAATAATATGTAAATTGACAGCCCTACATTTGTCTTTTGTTGATGTGAATTTCTGAAAGTTGCGCTAGCAATAGAGAGCTGACCCTAATAAGCATTGAAAGCCATGGAAACAAGGAGGTTACAGAAAACACGATGACTGAATTGAGATCAGAGCTCAGGCGTGAGTCTTACCTTCAGGATGAAGGAAATGGTTGGCATTAAATTCAGGATTAATACAGCAGCACACTAAGATTTAGTTAAAACAGTACTGACATCCTAACACACTGCACAGATTATCTGTGTAAAATGTGCTTTTGTTTGCAAATATATACTCGATAGCACTCGAGGCAGGATCCAAAGTTTAGCAGAAACTGTGCAATATATGAGAAATGCCACTAAACCTAAAGCTTAAACACCTGTGCTACTGAATGTTTTGATTTGAAAAAGACCAACATATACAATGCAAAGCAAAACTCTATGAAGTGGCCTTAAAGAGAAAAATGAAATTTCTCTCATTTATACAACCTCATGAGTCATGTCTGATTTTCTTCTGTAGAACATGAAATTATATTTTAAGAAAAGTCTCTATTTTTGTCCATAAAAAGGAAGTCAACGGTCATTGCAACTGTTTGTCACAAACATTCTCCACAGGAAAAAAAATAAATCATACAGGTTTGGAATGACATGAAGGGGTAGAAATTAGAGGTCGACCGATTAATCGTTTTTGGCGATTAATCAGCACCGTTAGTTGATTGCCGCAACTATCGGTTATCGGCAAAAATCCATGCCGATAGTTTTCCGGTTCGCGTCAGTTGCTGAGAAGGGTCCGCTGGCATTATACAGTACGAGAGCGGCCTCTAGAGGCGGAAATCACTGACAGCACGTGTTGTTTATTTTGACACGTGACACTGCGCGCTGCACAGAGAAGGAGACTCCAGACTCGCATTTAAATACAGCCTACAGAAAATCCTGCCGCGGAACAGAGCGCCATTCACATAGTTTTCTATTAAATTACATTATATTTGTCCCAAATCGTTGTGAATGTACATAATGACTTTAACCTAGGCTATAAATTATGTATTGTGCATTTTTCAGCAAAGCCTTTGTCTTTCTGTGGCTCTAATAAAGTCTGTATGCTTCATATAGAGTGCTGTAATAGATCGCACTTTCTCTTTCCGCTTGCTCTGTTTTTTTATACACCAAACTTCAAACTCATTTATGCCACATTGTTCATTCTTAAAGCAAACTTATGTCCGTTTGGTGATTAAATAAACTGTTTTAGACCGCCACTTGAATTGAACGCAAAGCGTCTGGTGTGTGTGTGTGTGTGTGTGTGTGATACCTCTGAGTTCCAGACGCAGCGCTGCACTTTAGTCACCCGGTGTGTGACTTTTTTTAATTTTTTTATTAGATAATTATCAAGTGTTAAAAATAGAAGCAAATAAAGTGTGATACAATATCAATATGTATGTAATTGTAATGCTATGGCCTTGTGTAGATATTTAAAGATGGCCATCTTTAAGCATGACTGTTGAAATTAAATGGTAATACTTAACAATAAGAGTCCATTCGTAGCATTAATGAAAACTGTAGAAGTATTGTTCCTTGTTAGAGTGTTTTCATTTCAACATTCACTATTAGCTACTAGGCTACATTTTTTAATTTTAAAGTTTCTTCTTTTAACATTAGCAAACTATGAAATAACTTTAATGATCAATATAATAAATAATATTAATATTTTTTTTTATTCATTTACAAAGTATGGTTCAGTACTGTTTTTTTTAAATAGTAAAGCACTAGTTTTCTTTCAGTATCCATTTTAAAAACTATCGGTTGATTAATCTGTATCGGCCAGTGTGGTCCAACCTAGCTATCGGTATCGGTAAAATCCACTATCGGTCGACCTCTAGTAGAAATGACAGGATTTTCATTTATAGGGAATTATAAATATAGTCTTCATATTTTGAATGGATGCTGTTTATCAGAAGTCACATAAAACTATATTTTGATAAAAGCACTGTTTGAAAAATATTAAACTGGCGTGCTCATGTGAGCTAACTCTCAATCCCTCATTGAGCAATATGTTACAATAAATAATAAGGACAAAGTGCCTGTTACAATAAAAGTTAATTTGAATTACAACATGGGCACATTCATCCTTAAAGTTACAAAAGTTAAAAGGTGAAGAACAGAGAAAAGAGTGAAAAAGAATGGGGTTATTTCAGTAAACAAATGAACTCAGAATTAAGCTAATTAATAAAGCCCTCAGCACTCATTTAAATGAAAGGCAAAGCATCATCTATCCCAGCATGAACACATACTTGTGCATGATAAATTGAAAATCATTACCATTTTATTGCCCACCAGTCTCCTCCAAACTACCAACACTTTATTCACCGAAGTCATAATACAGGAGTCTATTAATATGTCCGTGAGCTGTTAGAAATCTGCAATATACACTAACCTTCAAAAGTTTATGCAGTCAGTAAGATTTGTGTTTGTTTTTAAAAAGATGTTTTAAAAAAAAGTCTCTTATGCTCACCAGGACTGCATTTATTTGATTAAAATACAATAAAAACAGTAATATTGTGAAATAGTATTGCAATTATAGAAATGTTTATAGAAATGTTCAATATTTAGAAATGTAATTTATTCGTGTGATGCAAAGCTGAATTTTCAGCATCATTACTCCAGTCTTCAGTGTCACATGATCCTTCAGAAATCATAATAATATGCTGATTTACTGCTCAAGACACATTTCTGATTATTATCAATATTGAAAACATTTGAAACGTTTGTTTCAAAAGACTTGGATAAAAAGTGACATTAAATGTCTTTACTGTCACTTTTGATCAATTTAATGCATCCCTGATGAATAAAAGTATTCATTTATAATTTGTTTTATTTTTTAATCAAACTGGCCCCAAATTCTGAGCTGTAGTGTAATGGAAGTTATACGAAAATTAAGTCACTGCATTTGAATGTGGTACATACAACACAGATTAGGACACAACTATCTGTTCCCATCTACACTTTTATTTAATATCCTTCTTTTCAGAATTTTCATTGTTGCATAAAAACAGAAAGAATTCGGCGCTCGATATGGAAAATTGGATAAAACCATGGCATTCCAGTATAGATGAGACTTTTTTTGATGTTGTTGTCATTATTTTCTCCTGACATGGGCTCTAATACACACTACAACACGAGACAGACGTCAGACTACTTCTACTTAATTGCCTACCGCTAAGTGCATATCTAAGAGTAACATGAGCACTACCGATTGCATAGGTCAGCCACATTAAAACAAGCAAAGGGAGGAAGAGGAAATAGAAAAAAAGAAATTAAGGATTTGATAACACAGAAAACTTTCAATCTCATGACAATTCATAACTATGGAATGGTGGCTAATTTGTATGAATTTGTTCAATCTCATTTGTACATTTTCGATCAATTTGCTTACGTCCCACTGATGGTTCGGTTTAGGGTGAACCCTCACGCTTATGATTTTTTGAAAAATTGCATGTTTACGACAGGTACAAATTACATCACAAAATCGGCAGCTCATAAAATAGTTATATTTTCTCATGAGATCGGGTAGTAATATTACAGAACAATGTTCTACCGATGCAACATTTGCACAAGCTTCAAACAAAACAATGACTCATAATAAAACAATGCTCTTAGCATTTAACAAAAAACATTAATGTATACTCTATAAGCAGTTACATCGCAAATAAATGATTCTGTTTTATTACAGCTTCCACACATCTAATTATGAAAATCCAAACATCATACAGTACATATAGTACAGAAAGACATATTTTCTTATGGGTTTATATTTGATATGTGATGGTAAATGTGTCTTTGCAGAGATTCGTCAAGAGTCGACATGTCAGACACCTGCTAACGTCAGCTTTATGATAGTGATAGACAGATATATAAAGGCAATATTTCACCATTTTGAATTTTAACTATACCCGCTCAGCCAATTAACAAAACAGTTCACTTGAAGGATGATACGCTATTTCTGTTGTCAGCTTTTTATTTTTGAGTGCATGTGGAGTAAAATAGGTGTTTAATTTCAGGAATTTACAATATTGTATGTTTAATTTTGTCATTAGATTGTATTATAGGATTATAGGTATTAATATCAGCATTATAAAGCCCTGCTTTCTAGAAATTTCATTTTGTCAATGAATTTCTATAGCACTTTTCCATAATATTTCAAATAATTTGTGATTACTAAAAATTAGTGCTGTCAAACAATTAATCGCATCCAAAATAAAAGTTTTTGTTTACATAATATATGAGTGTGTACTGTGTTTATTTATTATGTATATATAAATATACACATACAGTGTATATTTTGAAAATATTTACATCTATATACATATATATATATATATATATATATATATATATATATATATATATATATATATATATATATATATATATATATATATATATATATATAGTACATAAACATAAAATGTTCTTAAATATATACATGCATGTGTTTGTATCTATATATACATAATAAACATACACAGTACACACTCATATATTATGTAAACAAAAACTTTTATTTTGGATGCGATTAATCACGATTAATTGTTTGACAGCACTACTAAAAATGAATTCTTGTTTGGTTCAGATGAGAGCAAATGATCTTCAGGGGTGCGTTTCCCACAAAACAGAATTTGCAGATTTACTACCACAGTACGATGCATCGTTGGAGAAATTAACTAGCTAGTTGCAACCGTTTCCTAAAACAGTAATAACATGTTCGCACCTCTGTCGTTTGAACCACGTTTGTTCTACAGTACAGGACTGTCGTTAATGACCTCATGCACAGTAATAACTTCTGCTTATTAATTGATTCAATTAGTGTTGTTTTATTATAGTTCATTTACACAAAACAACAGAAAGCCAATCATTTTTTAATCACATTTACATGCAGTATCTAATTGGTGCACGCTTTATTCTAATATATGCTGCTATTCGGTTTCTCCACATTGTAATTTCTCAGAAATACCACCATAACGAACGTGGCACCTGAGGACTATTTGACTATTTTTGTTTCCTGCTTTGCTTAATTTGATGATTTATTCATGCTTCTAACCACAGGTCAAGAGCTGTAGTTGCAACTACAAAAATTTACAATGCAAAGAATATTCTTTGGAACTACAGTACGGTGCTTAAACTACTAACGATGCTTTTGGGAAACACACTCCAGTTGTGAACCAGATTGAACACAAAATAACTGATTCAATTGAACAAATCACTTACAAATCAGAATCACATTACACAAAACAGATGAAGTAGTAGTTAGACATAACTAGGAGAAATTATATTCATTGCTGCAATATACATGACTTTTCCAAGCCTGCAAAACACAACTTTAAAATCTGTATTGCCTGTTGAATAACACAGTTTGGTCGACAACTAGTTATTTTCCAGCAGTAACTCAAGAACGAATCATTGTTTTATTTGAATCTCTTATTTTTGGTAAACGTCACAAGTAGACGAGACCTCGGGAAGAGCAGTCCGTCATAGTCTCAGTCTAAACACAGTTAACTTAGAAAACTTACAAACACATATCTGTTTTAAATTGAAATCTTAAAGAGGTTAAGATTCAAAATAGAGGTTCGTATTCGAGGAGGTAATGGCTAAAAATAAATAATGCATTAAATACTGCCTACAGGCACAGCTCATGAGGTTTTGGAACAGCTTATATTTACATTTATCATTTCAAGCTTGATAGATGAAATGTCATTGAACACTGAATCTTTTCAAACTGCAGAACTCTGATAGTCACTATCTGTATATTCAAGTTTATCCAAAACAGCCTTCACATGACAGGCTCAGAGCAGAAACACAGGCAGAACGTGACAAGAAAATCCAACTGACAGAACTTTGTGCTCTCTAACATACAGATAAATATTCTTTATCATATTACATTTATCTGGAGAATAATACATTTGTACAGAATGAATGTACAAACTGAGAATCTGTACAATCACAGCCTAATTTACCCTCAATATGATGGATGTTTTCCTTTCATCTAGTGCATTTACCCTTTATGTGTCTTTACATAACTGGATTGAAATTAGAAATATTAAATGTATACTATGGGGTAGCACAGGGCACAATAATTGTCAGACATAGCAAAAAGCAAAGAAAAAAGAAGCATGGGGTATAAATGACCAAGTAAAAGAAGAAATGAATGAAGCAGAAGAGAGAGAATGACTGAAATAATAAATGATGGGATGAAAAATCACAGAGGAACGAACTGATGAATACAGCTGTGACAGATTCTAACAACTGCAAAGAAAAACACCTCGACAGGTGTTCATTTACAGCAGTTCATATGTTTGACTGGTGACAGGATCTAATAATGTGGGTGGGAAAATAACTTAAAGTAACTTTACGACTTTCAAGGACCAACACATACAAGTATGTGAACGCTAACACTTCTAGCTAGGCTCCATTTCTGTTTTAATGGCACAGGCATTTTAAGGTAGCTATCAGCTTTTTGAGTATTGTGTGGTTTGATACCAACAACACACCTAACAAAAGTTTGCAGTATCATTCAAAAGTTTGGGGTCAGTAAGATTATTATTATTATTTTTTAAAGTAATCAATACTTTTATTCAACAAGGATGCAATTAATTTATCAAAAGTGACAGTAAAGACATTTATGTAACATTTTTTTTTTTTCAAACAAATTGTTCTTTTGAACTTTCTATTCATCAAAGTAATCCTAAACAAATACAAATATTGATATTTTTTTTTAATCGCTGGGTTTGCTGTAGTTTATGTATAATTTGAAATTCCAAAGAATTTCTCATTTCTTTAAACAACAAATCTGACGTAAACGTGGTAACAACATGGTAATACCATGGTAACTTAAAAAAAAAAAGTTTACATCTTTGCACATTCACGTGTTGCTAAGATGTTATTAATCAAATGCAATATAGGTTTATTTGAAAGACATTAAATTATAAATTGATTTATGAGCTTAAATTCTACTGGGTCAAAACTGACTTATAAGGTATATGCTGATTTTGAATGCGTTGGGGGAGTTACTGTTTTCAATATTGATAACAATAAATCGGTTTCTTGAGCAGCAAACCAGCGTATTAAATAATTTCTGCAGGATCATTTGACCCTGAAGACTGGAGAAATGATGCTGAAAATTCAGCTTTACCATAATAATATTTCACAATATTGCTGTTTTTACTTTATTTTTATCAAAGAATGCAGCCTTGGTGAACATCAGAGACTTCTTTCGAAAACATTAAAATATCTTACCAGCCTCAAACTTTTGAACTGAAGTGTATTAAATCAAATCCTTTCCTGCATTACTTCTCATTGAATAGTCAGTTTTATTTTGAAACGCCACAAAGAATTTCATGTTGTCTTTAAAGAACGGTAATTATTTCAATTTTGAAGTTGACATAAATAATCACTGGTTGCCATGTTTTGACATCCTGAAGCATGAAGCATAAATCAATGATAGAGTGATGAGAATGTTTATGGATCAGCAGAAGAGAAACATACAGCAAATGTGAAAAGAATGTCAAAGGAAAATGTGCGCAAGGGTGGACAGGGTTTATGGGACTACTTCAGATTGAGGTTTTTAAGCTCTCTATATTTGTAAGAATTGCACGCTGCCCTCTCCCTGTCTCTCTATTCATCTGCCTCTCTCTTTTCCTCTACAAGTCGATGAGTTGGTCCACCAGCAGAAGGGAGCGTGCCAGCGAGGGCAGACTGGTCTCAGAACTGCCACTGTTGCTGCGCGAGTGACCACCTAGAACATGCCGGAAAGAGGAAAAGAGAAAGAGTGAGGGAGAGAGAGAGGAAAGGAGGTGAGAAACGAGAAGTGTGAGAAAGAATGAGGATGAAAAGATGTTGACGGAGGGTGAGTGAGGGATGAGGGGTGAGAAAAGAAAAGAGGAAAGAGAAAAAGCAAAAACCAGATGAATAGCAGGAAAGAGAAAGCATAAAATGCTAAAAGATAACAGAGCAGCATCAAAGTAAGGATTGTGTGTGGGAATAGAGGAATATTTTAAAGAGCATGGCAAGAAAGAAAAACAAAAGCCCCAAAAAGCTTGAAGTGTTAAAGGTAAATTATGTTCGCTGTAATGCTACTTTAAGGTCATAGGTCACATTTTAATTTAATATATTATTTTTGTTGTGCATGACTCCCACTTACTTGAATATTTTATGGATAAAAAGCCAAGTCGTATTTCAACCCAAAATCAAAAAGATATAAGCTATTATATTTTGCATGAAGAAATGTAAGAAATTCAAGCCAATTTTAGTTGTTTTTTGACAGTTAGGCGCATTTTCCCTCAAACTCATTACACTACTGTCAACAGTTTGGGGACAGTAAGATTTTTTTAATGTTTTTAAAATTCTTATTATTCTTAATTTTTTTTCAGGATTTTTGAGGAATAGAAAGCTAAACAGAACAGCATCACATCTGAAATCAAAACCTTCTGTAACATTTTAAATATATATATATTTATTTTTTTTACTGCCACTTTTGATCAATTGAATGTATCTTTGCTGATTAAAAGTATTAATTTATTTTAAAAAGAAAACTCTTATTGACCCCAAACTATACATACAATAACTATATAAATAAAAATATATTAATTCATGTGTAATTATTTTATCAGTATTTTTTAATGAGAATAACCACTGACAATAATGGGTAAAAAGATCACTACACCAAAAAAACAAAAAACACAATGCAAAACATAATTGCCTTTTTTTTTTCTTTTGATTTTGGGGTGAAATATGATCCAGACTGTTTTTCGTAAGACAGAGTGAAGCCAGTTTGTGATGCAGAAAAGTGTTTCCTATTCTGTTTCACTACTCCAATCCAGGTTTAATAACGTCTAACAGTACAAAACCACCTTCTGTTTGATAACAAGTTTGCAACCATACTTCTACACTTCGGGGTGAATTAGATGCACGTGCTGTCTTCCAGAAACTGTTGCTGTTATCTGAACTCCCTTACCTTGGCTGGAGCTTTTGGAGATAATCACTGGAATTGGGTCAAACTGGTTATCGGAGCTTTGGTCCCCAGTCTCAGAGGACTGGAAGCCTGAGAGAGCCTGGTGAGCTGGATCAGAGGCTGCAGGAAGAGGTTAGTGCCACAGCAGACCAGCAGAGAGAAAACAAAATAGAAAGAGATTAGGAAGAAAGTTTGAGAGAGGGGAAAAAGACAGTGATGAGTATAGATAAGCAAGAGCAGGTGGGTAATGTAAGTAACGTCCTAGATGAGCATCAAGAGACTTTCAGAAACATGGAGTGCTTCATTTGTCAAGGCTTATTCTGAGCACAGAGCACAAACCATCTTCACCATTTGACTCAGCATGTTGGCTAATTTCATTTATTTGCTCAAAATCTAAAACCATTTCTTGATTAAAACTGGTTTCTATTTCTGCAGCTGTGTTTTGAAACCCATTATGAAATCTCATTGGTCAAAAATCATGCTACGCTATCTGCACATTAAAACATTAAATGCTCTAATTTCTATGATGTTGCTGGTCAGGGGGTATTCCAGAAAGCAGGTTATGTGAAATGCCGGGTATGGTTAAGGGTAAGAAGCGGATTTACTCAGCTTTCAGTTCCAAAAACGAAGGTAACTTTAGGGTATGTAAGTACCCATCGCTCGCTCGCTCGCTCTATCTATAGTTGTATGATATTTTAATTATAACGCACTAATGTAAGTAATACATAAGGTAATATTGTATTATTCTAATATGGTTATTATTTTTTATTTTATTGGCATATATAATAGTTATCTATGTGTATAAATTATAAAACACTTATGACAATTATGGTAATACAACCCCAAACCAGAAAAAGTTGGGACAGTATGGAAAACGCAAATAAAAAAAAGTAGTGATTTCTAAATTTACTTTGACTTGTATTTCATTGCAGACAATATGAACACAAAATATTTCATGTTTTGTCTGGTCAACTTCATGTCATTTGTAAATATACATCCTTTCCTGTCATTCAGACCTGCAACACATTCCAAAAAAAGTTGGGACAGGAGCAATTTAGGGCTAGTAATGAGGTAAATTGGTTAAATAATGATGTGATTTGAAACAGTTGATGTCAACAGGTGATTGTAATTATGATTTGGTACAAAAGCAGCATCCAAGAAAGGTCTAGTCCTTTAGGAGCAAAGATGGGCCGAGGATCGCCAGTTTGCCAACAAATACGTGAGAAAATTATTGAAATGTTTAAAAACAATGTTCCTCAAAGAAAGATAGGAAGAGATTTGGATATTTCACCTTCAACAGTGCATAACATAATTAAAAGATTCAAGGAATCTGGAGGAATTTCAGTGCGTAAAGGACAAGGGCGCAAGCCTAAGCTGAACAACCGTGATCTCCGATCCCTCAGGCGGCACTGCATCAAGAATCGTCATTCATCTATAAGCGATATCACCACATGGGCTCAGGACTACTTTGGCAAACCTTTGTCAAGTACCACAATACGTAGTTACATCCACAAATGCCAGTTAAAACTGTACTGTGCCAAAAGGAAGCCCTATGTTAACAGTGTCCAGAAGCGCCGTCGACTTCTCTGGGCTCGGAGGCATCTGGGATGGACCATCACACAGTGGAAACGTGTACTGTGGTCAGATGAATCAGTATTTCAGGTATTTTTTGGGAGGAATGGACGCCGTGTGCTCCGGACCAAAGAAGAAAAGGATCATCCAGACTGTTACCAGCAACAAGTCCAAAAGCCAGGGTCTGTCATGGTATGGGGTTGTGTCAGTGCCCTTGGCAAATGTAACTTGCACTTCTGTGATGGCACCATTAATGCTGAAAAGTACATAGAGATTTTGGAGCACAATATGCTGCCTTCAAGAAGACATCTTTTCCAGGGACGTCCATGCATATTTCAACAAGACAATGCAAAACCACATTCTGCACACATTACAAAGTCCTGGCTGCGGAGGAAGAGGGTACGGGTACTTGACTGGCCTGCCTGCAGTCCCGACCTGTCTCCAATAGAGAATGTGTGGCGCATTTTGAAGCGCAAAATGCGACAACGAAGACCCCATACTGTTGCCCACCTTAAGACTTGTTTGCAAGAAGAATGGGACAAAATTACACCTGAAACACTTCATCACTTGGTGTCTTCAGTCCCTAAACGTCTTTTAAGTGTTGTGAAAAGGAATGGCAACATTACAAAGTGGTAAATGCTTTACTGTCCCAACTTTTTTTGGAATGTGTTGCAGGTCTGAATGACAGGAAAGGATGTATATTTACAAATGACATGAAGTTGACCAGACAAAACATGAAATATTTTGTGTTCATATTGTCTGCAATGAAATACAAGTCAAAGTAAATTTAGAAATCACTACTTACTTTTTTTATTTGCGTTTTCCATACTGTCCCAACTTTTTCTGATTTGGGGTTGTATTTATTGTATTATATATATTTATTATATTTTATTGTCATCTAACACATGGATCTGTATTTTCTATAATGATATTCTATAATAAAAATAAATATCTGATATGACTTATATAACTAGCATCAAACAAACAATACAATTCTTATTCTCAAGGATTAAAAGATTAAACGAAAAGAAAATTGATTGCACAACCACCAATTAGTTGGCAATATGCACTAACTATGCAAATGACCTTTGAACAGAAGAAGAAGAAACACTTCTTCTAAGTGTTTTCTAAGCGTTCTTAGCGAATATAATGGTGTGTTAAACATACTCTGAGTTGACTGAACCAGTATACCTCAAGTAAGCAAGGTTTGGGTTAATCAACCGAGAGTTCAGGGTAAACGTGACGGTAAGTTAACCCTGCTTTCTGGAATACACTCCAGTAAGCTTTTTGAATGGTTTCGAAAGAAGTCTATTTTTTTCATCAAAGCATTTATTTGATTAAAAAAATGCAGTAAAAACAGTAATACTGTAAAATATTACAATTTAAAAGAACTGTTTTCTATACAAATATAATTTTAAGATGTTTAAAAAATATTCATGTAATGCAAAGCTGAATTTTCAGCATCATTATTTCAGTCTTCAGTGTCACAGGATCCTTCAGAAATTACATTAATTAAGATTAAAAGTGTTGAAAACAGTTGTGCTGCTTGATATTTTCTTGTGGAAAAACCTTATAAATGTCTTTACTGTTACTTTTTATCAATTCAATGTACCATTGCTGGAAAGGGAAAAAATATTAAGATATTAAAAAATAAAGAAACCTGAGCTTAAACTTATGAATGGTAGAGTACTTAACATGCATTCTTGTGTTACTGTGGCAAAACATCTGTTCCATTAAACTGGATGTGTTCCGGAGTAGAGACAAAAAGTTGTAAATATCATTAAGAACAAATATACTTAACATTTTCTGTTGCTCAGTCATGACAGTAGTTGAACTGACCTTGGAAGAAGACTGTTTATAGAAGCTCTACGCATTTGGCAGAGACTTGTATCCAATGCAACTAGCATTGCATTCAATGTTTACACTGTATTAGTTCCCTGGAAATTAAACCTGTGACATTGATGTTTTTAGATGTTCTGATGTTCTGTTTAGAGCTGGAGTAAATGCCTCAGAATGATACAACAACACACAAATGTGTTTTGACACAATGTGTAAAATCAAACTTGCATAGCTATCAGTGTTATCCCCAGACGAGTGGATAAGCCAAATATACAACAACAACAAAACTCACAACCTATGGCTTGTTACATATACGACATGCAATGAGGTGAGTGTGCATCTGTTTCTTACCCTGGTGGAACTGCCCACTACTCAACGCAGTAGTAGTAAACTGGTCCATAGATGGTGTCGGGAGAGATGAGGGGGATGAGGCCAGTATTAGACCCCCAGTGGAGGGGTGGGAGAGAAGCGGCCCATCCAAAAGAGAATCCTGTCCAACCAAAGATTCTGGAGGACACAGGGCAAGCGTGAAGAATAGAGAATGACAGAGAACAGAAAGATGAGTTACAAGAGAAATAGAATATTAAGAATACAGAGAGTGCTGAACAAAAAGACATCCACAAAGTTCAGATGTGACAGATAAAAGGGAGTGCAAAGGAAACATGAAGAGAGAACGGTTGAGGAGAAAGTGGCAGTGAGAACTAAGAGAGAAGCTCTGCAGTAGAAGTGAATGAGGCCCACAACACTATACGAAAGTGTGATTTTACATGATGATGTGTTCTGAATGTGCCAAAACAAACAAATATCTGCTGTAGTCTTCATTCTTTTGGTCAGTATTGTCTTTCAGGTCAGCTACTGTCATAGTGGGGCAATAGTTTAGTAAAAAGACACTGCACACACTCCTAAAATGTTGGCATGTTTAGAGCAATACATCTACAAAATTTGTCCATTGTTTGTTTTCCATTTTCCATTTTGTGGATTCTGTTTTAAAGTTGAAAATAATAAAAAATGATGTCTAATCAATTGCATTCATAAACATTACCAATTCAATAATTTTAGTGCCCTATGATTTTTTTTTTCAATGTTCAATGTTATCCGTTGTATTTTTTTCTGGATATTGTGTTTTATGATTTAACACTGTAAATTAAATTTGAACATTTACTTTCATTTTTATAACACAAAGTGCTGCACAACAGAGGTTTAAAGTTTACATTAAAACATGGATATAACATTATGTGATATTCCTTAAAAACCTTAATTCCTTAAAAACAATGTTTTAATAACTGTATTATAAACTGTACTAGTACATTTTAGCATTAGTATAAATATATATATATATATATATATATGTGTGTGTGTGTGTGTGTGTGTGTGTGTGTGTGTGTGTGTGTGTTTTAAACTTTTATTTTGACAGGTTGTATTGAAGACTCTTGAGTGTGTATGTGATGATAGTTTTATCAAATGTCCTCATACAGTGCAACCATGAGTACTTGAGTATGTGTAGTAGACAAAACCGTGCCACTCATTCACACTGAGACACGCAGAACATGCAGACTTCATATCTGAATAGCAGTTATTGTGTGGTTTCATATTCACAGACACTAGTCCATATCACATGTGTACAGCCTTACTTATTTATTCATCCAACTTTTACCAAATTCCCATTATTCAGTAAAAAGAAAATGTAAGACTGCTGTATATTCCAGTCAAAAATAATGGCTACTAAATAAATGCTACCAAGTTTCAAAATAGTTTTTTGGGGCCACGACGATATCAGTAAAAATATCTAATTATGCATGCAAATGAAACAAATAACTACTAAGTAAAGCCAACTGGCCCACAATAAGATACACACTCAAAACAACCAATGCAGTTACGTGATACACACTGGGATGTAGTTAGCTGTTTGGTCACCAGGTGGCTCTACTGACAATATCAACAGACAAAATAACAGTCCAACTTGGATTGTGTGCATCAATTTCAGGAAAGGTGACACAGCACTTTGTGGCTTTTAAAGAAATAGTCTGTGGGTCATCACCCTAGTGTGACCAACAATGTGCCATGGTTCACTCTTTTTGCTGCCAACATAATTAAGTACTCATCATTCAACCAAACCCCCCACATGATCTCATCAACAAGCGATGACAAGTTATATCACTGCTAGGTGAGGTCATGTGCTTATTGTGCAGAACCTATCAGCTTGTTTTCATCAGTGGACAGACTTACTGCTGTTATTGAGTATCTTTTTTAAGAACACTATGGTGAATAAAGGACTTGCTGTATTTCCTGGCACATAGAAAATGCAGTAAATCTAGAGCAGGAAATGTGCCAAAGCAATCTCAATGAAATGATAACATGCTTATTCAGTGATCACAAACTTGTGATCTATCAAGCACCATGTGACAACGCATTCTGCTTCAGTAGTGGTCTGCACTAAAGTGCAATACTTAGAGTAAAGGGTTTGTTTAAAACCATAACCATTTACAGAAAACTTGTTTCATTCTAACAGCCATGCTACCTACGGAGGTTCATAACTGGCAGTAATTATGTCATTCAGAACACCGTGCAGATTTTCCCAGCCTAATGTCAGCAGATTCAGTGCTTCAGTGAGCCGCTGTATGATTAAGAATAGAATCACATTACAGAACTGCTGACCTGGTAGTGCAGCTGACCCAGGATCAGTCTGTAGAGGATCCAGACCAGGGATCAGAGAATCCATCCCAGCTGCAGAAATATAAAGAGAAAATGGGCAAATATGATGCTTTGTGTAGCAAAGGTACAGGTGAGAGAGATGGCCATGGTGACATCAATTCACACCATGCATGAAGTAGCACTCTCTAAACCAGATCTCTTAAATGTATACAGATGAAGACAAAGTTTACAACAACTATACAGGTGGAGAAATGAGACCGCGGTGAGGTTGTAAGTACAGGACAGACAAGAAGGAGTAGGCATTAAAAAGGACGATTAGGGACATCCAGGAGTTCCAGGTGTTACTCTGAGCTGAACTGAGAAAACAACCAACATTAAAAGACCAACGGAGACCAATGAAGGCCAATAACGCTATGTATCGGTTGTGGGGTTATAGCCAAAAAACAACAATAAAAATACAAGCCGCTGGTTACCATGACTACAGTCTGCAGGGCTGAAGGGGTCATTCAAGGGAAGGTCAGGGAGAATCAGGGAGGAAGAGGGCTCTGGAGACTTCAAACCCTCGATCAACTTCTCTACTCCATGAAAGAAGAGGAGACAGTGAGGAGAAGGAAAGAGAGGCGAGAAGGAGCGAGGAGGAAAAAAAGAGAAGAGGAGAGTGAGGTGAGAAAAAGCAGGAGTCAGTAAAGAGTGAAGAGAGAGGAGAGGAGACAGTGAGAAGAGAGAGGAGAGAGGGGGTGAGAGGAGTGAGGAGAGAGAGGAAACAGAGAGGAGAGGAGAGGAGAGGAGAGGAGGTGAGAGGAGAGGAGAGGAGAGGAGAGGAGAGAGGAGGAGAGAGAGGAGGAGAGGAGAGGAGAGGAGAGGAGAGGAGAGGAGAGGAGAGGAGAGGAGAGGAGAGGAGAGGAGAGGAGAGGAGAGGAGAGGAGAGGAGAGGAGAGTAAGGAATGATAAGGGAGAGGAGCGGAGGCAGTAAGGAAAGGAGAAGAGAAACCATAAGGACAAGAGGAGGACAGTGAGAGGCAGAGGAGAGTGAGCGAGGAGAGGAGAGGAAGTGAGGAAAAAGGAGTTAAGTAAAGTGTTGCTCATAAGGAAAATAGATATTTGTTAAGAGAGTTAGTATAAGCATTCACCATTCTGAATCCTGCAGGAATATAAGAGCACAAACTACTTTAACTGAACAACCCAAAATAAATAAATAAATAAATCCTTTAGAACAAACATGTCAGAAGGATAAAAGACAAAAGGAAAAGTGGAAGTTTTTCAGAATGGCGTATCACCATACTTCTTGCACTCTTCAGTATGCAGCATGTACTGTATATATTGCATAGTATGAGCATTTTGTATGTCTGGAATTGCCAAATGACCGACCTACCACATTTGCTAGAGCATGCAGTAACAACGGAACACTTGCACTTGAATTCTGAGGACCATAGGTGTAGCACACTACAGTTTGAAAGAAGCCTAATATTTGTGTTAGACAGGCAATCTTTATTTCACAGGCTCAGGGTTAGAACTTAAGCTGGAGGAGGACAAAGTACTCGACTACCAGACAGGCTATTAGTTAAACTGGCAAACGGTCAGAATGATGCAACTGTCACGGTTCCATTAAATCAGAAGCATGCGGATCAGTTGAGAATCGGACTTGTTACAGTGCTGGAGTTTTACTCACAGTATTTGTGATAGAAAGGAGGACTTTGGGATGAGGGTATGGGGAGAGGAAGGGGTACTCAGGTCACAGAACAGCAGAACGCTCGCTTTCCCCCTTTCACTAGGGCAGAGAATGAACCATCAACCTTTAAACATGAATGAAGTCAAGAAAGTTCTTCAAGTCTTAAAGTTCAACTGCTTCTGAATAAACAGACACAACTAGAGTGTTGTGAAAGGTTGCCAGGGCATAGCTACGCAGTTTCTCGGGTATTCTGAATAGTTTTTATCATATTGTTATGCAGTTTCTAGGGTGTCCTGGATGGTTCCTAAAATGTTCTGGTCTCAATTGGTCCCTAGATATGGCAACTAATTATGTCAGGAAAAGTGTGCGTGCCATAGATCACATGGAGCTAGAGTACACATGCATCCCACGGCTCTCAAAAGGTTTACCTGAGCCTTAAATTGACCCAGCATGATCTGGTGTGTCATCAGATTCAGAGAGGATTACCAGACTGTGGTAAGACCTCCAAGTGCTAATCCACTCTCTCTGTTTTCTGCTGAGAATCACCATGCATGCATCTCTTTTAGGCCGGGCATACACAGTACAATTTTCATACAATTTTGAGCCGAATTCTGACTCTTGCAACTCTTTTTTTGAGTTGAAGACTGAATTTCAGCTTTGCTGTGTGTGTTTTGATGTGCAGTGTATGGCAATCGGATGGTCGGATGAATTTCTTGCAAATTCTGATCACCCCCCATGAGGGGATCGCACATTTGAGGCGGCGCTACAAACTCACTGCCCTAAATTCAGTGTTTTTTCCCTCAATGCGCCTGCATGAAAACAGAAACAGAACCATGGCGACATATCGTGTGGTTTGGATCAAAGCGATGGAGGCTACACAGTTCCAGGTTCGGAGGGTCCACATGTTTATTTCGCACATTTAGTGTGAGCAGTCAAGACACAGCTCGACGATCCGACAGTATAGTGAGAGAACATAAATCCTGAGCTCTGGCTTGATGTTGCATGTGATTTACTCGCACAGTGAGAGATGGTATTTAACAAAAATGTTGCTGAAATTGCACTCTCTTCAAAGAGAGAATAACACTCCAAAGAACATAGCTGTACCATAATGTGCAGTATATTCAGTGTAGTAGAATATGCTGTTTATATGATTGCTTTCATCATGTGGCACTTTCCACAAATAGCATACAAAAAGAGGACCTGAAATTTATAAATAATGTATTTTCTAATGTTTATTTTCCCAAAAATGGCTGTTTTTACAATTTTTTTTATTTATCATGAACATTTGTTTAAATACATTTTGAGCGTAGGCACAAAAATCTCTCAGGTTTCATAAAAAATATCTTAATTTGTGTTAATTTTGACAGCAAATGTTGATTTAGTTTTAGTCAATCTTTTGACTAAAATGCCATTTAGTTTTAGTCATAGTTAAGTCATCTGAATTGTTTTTAGCTTTAGTCTAGTTTTAGTCGATTAAATATCATAAGATTTTAGTCGACTAAATCTACAGTAAATTTAGTTGGCTAAAATCTAATAGGGTTAGTTACAGTGTAATGCATTTATTAAACATTTCTCTAAAATTTCCAAACTCATAATATATGTTTGATATTAAGGTTTTATCGTGATATACACTGATTTAACTGCGGTGAACACACCATGCCTTTGTTAAAATTAAATAAAACCACTTCTAATAAACACTTTCTCCCTACTGTTTACGTTCACTTGAGACGTAATCGATTGTGTTTACGTGAGTACTCGTCAAAACGGACAATTCGACATCATTTTGTGTGTAACTCACCGTTCATGCGACGTGAAAGAGTACTCGTGTGCTCTGTGTGAGATGTGCTTTCTGTGTGTGTATGCTTGGGTGTCTGCACTCAGAAAACCAGTTCTCTTTGCGTCGTCAAATTTATCCATATGTCTGCTCTTCTCTTACTCCCACATATTGACATTTTATGAGACGTGCAGCAAGTGTATGTTAGCTTATGTAACGTTGGTGCATATGTACGCAACTACGCATCTAACCTCCTAACCACGCAGCAGATTCGTTCTGAATGAATCTCTTCCCAAATCGTCCCCCCCTAACATTTTCATCTCGTTTTTATTCATTGACGAAAGTGTCAATAGATTTCTGTCATAGTTTTTGTCATTCAAAACGAGTTTCAGTTTGTTATAGTCTCATTTTCGTCGGATGAAAAAAATGTTTTATGTCGAAAATTATTTGTCAACGAAATTAACACTAGTTTCAAAGATTAAAGATCCTAATTGAGATTGTAGATAGAGTGTCAATGGTCCATTTGAGAGATAGGTGGCGGTAATGCACTTATAAGTCTGCGATCCGCCATAAAGCAAGAAGAAGACGCGTCACGCACCGGCTGTTGTGTGAACGAGCTCAGGACAGTTGGACCGTGCGGCGGATCAGAGGTAAAAAAAACAATATAAATACTGTTCAGTTTCTTGCACAGACCGATCTTTTCGTGTCTTTAGACCTCAATGTATCGTCATGAGCCGCAGGGTTTAATTTGGTTTTGTCTGTGTATGTTTTTTTTTTTCTTTCTCAAAGCCATGAGTACCATTGACTGACAGACTGCAACGGTTTGAGTTAAAAATCTTCGTTTGTGCTCTACTGAAGAAACAAAATCACCTACATCTAGGATGCCCTTGGGGTAAGCAGATAAACATCAAATATTCATTTTTGGGAGAATTATCCCTTTAACAAAAGTGTGTTTGGAATGACATGAGGATAAGAATGATGACAGAATTTTCATCTTTGGGTGAACTATCCCTCAGAGGTTGCTAGACAGTTGCTTACTGACCCATGTCAAAAGAACCCAGCCCCAAATCTCTATGGCAGGGGTGTCCAATCCTGTTCCTGCAGGGCCACCATCCAGCAGAGTTTAGCTCCAGCCCTAGTTAAACACACTTCAACCAGCTCATCAAGGTCTTCAGGATCACTAGAAACTTCCAGACAGGTGTGTTGGAGCTAACTTCTGCAGAAAGGGGGCTCTCCAGGAGCAGGACACTCCTGCATTATGATGTTCTGGTCTCTGAATATGGTTCAGGCTCCTCCTTCCATATAAATCTAGGAGATTTTGATTTTGAAAGAGCACAGCTCTTCTCAACCTTTCATGTATCATTAATGTCAGTAGCATAACTGGCGCTAAAGGATGAGTTACTCACCAAAGTTTGTCTAAATCCCTAACCTTAGATTTGAGCAATACTAAAAAAGCCTCATCGAAAGAAGAATTTACAAATTACTGTGAAGAGTAATTATAAAAGGTCTCAATCACCCAATAACAGTCTTGATCAAAGTTTACCCTTTAACTGCATCTGATTACTGACACCAGAGTTTATCCACAATGTGTCCAAGAAAGCATGTGGAATTAGAGTGCCCTATCTGTCTTTATCTCTATAAATAGGGAGAGGAAAGGCTTATTGCAAGGCTGCCAGCAGGTGAGATGCACAAGTTATTTTATTTCTGGAAGGCTCGAGGAGGTCAAGTACATTAACTGCTTTTTAAAGTCACTGAAAAAGCCAGAGTGTTTGAAAGTCACGAATCAACATTCACAACCCATTTTACTTCTGGTATGTTTCTGGGTGAAACAGGATATTCAAGATAAAAATGCAGGGTGGGACGTGATCCATTGGGAATTATATGGATTGTGGAAAAACTGGCATTCCATTTCAGAGTTTGCAGTAAAATGTGAAGGACTATCCCCCTTTCTGAAAATCCACCGGCACCCATTGGTTGAAACTGTTCCAGGTTCAGTACAAGTTTACAACATTCATTGCTTTGAAAGTGGAAAAAAAGCTAATTGTGCATTGCGGTTGTGTCTTAAGCATTACCAGACTCCCAGCAAGCATTGGGAGAGACATAGAAAGAGATAGATAGAGAGATAAATAGACTGTACCTCCTCCCTGGAGAAAGCCTTTATTTGAAGACACAGACTGCAACCCAGAAATCAGATTTTCAGGGCAGGATCTCTCGGCTGTCTTAGCTGCAAAGATACACACACATACACAGTATATCTGTAGTCTTTCTGTAGAGGGTTGTTTGGGCAATTAAAAGAAATGCTGTGCTAAAAAGAACTTGGAAAACTTAATTTCATATATAAACATTGCTTTTACCATCCAGTTTGGCAAAATCCTTGTTGAGAAGCTCTTCCGCTGTGAGTTTAGAGAAATTGTCATCGCCAAAGGGGTTCCAGGATGCTGGGGCTCCAGCCGAGGGTCCCGAAGCCTCCCCTGACTGATAAACACTCTGCTGTGATGAACATGGAGAACCAGAGGGAGTGGTGCTAGCTGACCTACAGCAGAGAGAGGAAAATAGCAATGCTTCAAAAAGTTCCACTTTAGTATTCTCACATGACCTCAGCATGTTGCATGCTAGTGGTGTCGAGTTATCATCTTTGAAATATAAACTATTTGCATTTTCAATATGATTTTTGCATAAAACTCCAAGGCCGTGACACACTAAGCTTACAGTCGGCTGTTGGCCAAAGTCGGGCCCTCGTTGAGTGTCTTTCAGACCCATTTTCACAGTGTGTTACAAAACATTGGTACTAGTTGGACCACGATCGGAGGCTTTTTGGCCGATTGAGCATGTTGAATAGCCATTGGGCGGTCAGTAAGAGAGATCACTCAGACTGGCTGTTCAGCTTAGTGAACCAGTGCATAAGAAGAAAAAACGAAAGTGATGGAAGCAAGCAAATAATAAGTTACAGTGCAAACATAGAAGGTTCTTCTAATTTTACACCTTCAATTTATCTCACCATTCCAATGCGTGAATATTTTCATGAAGACATGGCTGTTTGGAATGTAGAAAGTGAAGACCAACTGATCAAGATTCATATTCAAAATGGTAAGCACCAACCCACCCAGTCCTAGTTTCTGTTTCCCATTTTGAAGGCAGAATATAAACTACTGCCACCTGCTGGTCTGGAGAGTTACAGTATTTTCTCTCATGCAGGTGCAAAACATACATGCTTTTTGGCTGTTGGCTAGTCTTTGCTAGTGTTCAAATGTGCAAATTTTTGACACAGGCGACAACACAGCTGGTTTTTGTCAACATTAAGTTATTTGATGTCGGCTTGGTGTGTCAAGCCTTAAACCTTTAGCAAACCAAAAATAATGAAGAAACCCTGCTGAAAGAATGAACAAATAAACAGCTTAAAACAGCCTTAGATGGTTTTCTAGTTTTAGTTGACTGCCAGTTTGGCGAGTCTGGGATGTTGGCTGGTCTTGGAAGGGGTTTTGGGCACTTTTCAGGAAACCCAGCTGAGCGCCAGGCTGGCATGCCAGCTAGACCACCTGAGACCTATTCAGCATAGAAGATCCAGATGTTAAAAACCGTGGCTTGAATTACTTCCAGTTGATTCGTCATACTGGAAATGAAGGTTTAAATCGAAGCACACTGCATTTAGCAGAATGTTATTCTGAACATCCAATTTCTACATATAGCAAGACCAAGAAAAAAAATTCTCATGATGTGACACTTTAAGTAGTCCCAATGTTGCCACTTTGCTACTCAGTTAGCTAGATGTAGTACCAATCTTACTCCAATACAATCTTTATTTTCATCTTTACTCAATGCTGGACAATGGTTAAAACTAAACTATAAATGATTGTATGTATTTCCTTGATTTACTTGGACTTGTTGAGGCTGGCCTCTGCAGCAGCAGCTTGAAGCAGTTGAGTGGACTTGCTCACAGGAACTCCAAATATGGTGCTGTGTGTGACATCGCTCAGAATTCGTCTGTGGCCTCCTTTTGGGGCGGTCTTGGGAGAAGAGGGTGGAGTCAAGGAGCCGACTTTATGCACCCCACGACTTCCGCCGACAGACTTTTACAGAAAGAAATGTATAAAGACAACATTAAAGACTGTGAAAACTGAAGGATATTTATTAGAGAACTTAATTTCTGATATACCAAATGATGCATTCTGTAGAAAAGAGGGTGCTCTTTGAAAGGTGAAAAAAAGAGAACTTCAGATGTACAAAAAAGACAAATCTGATATCTCAATGACTTGTTGAAAAAAGCTGATCTGTGAAATGAGAAAATATCTAAAAGGTTTGAAAGGTGAAATGTCTGTTGTCAGATGAATCAAGTCATTTCTATTCATTTTAATAGAAAAATCTCATGTCACTCCAAATCCGTAAAATCTTCTTTTTCATATATTTTCCTGGGTTCTTGTCTCCATACAATGGAAGTGATTATAGACCTCCTGCTGAGCTACAAAAATGACAAAAACACCATAAAGCCATAGGATTTTGGTGAAGAACAGACCGAAATGCAAGTCATTATTCATTGAAAATCACATCCTCTGTCATTGCCCTCAAATCCACTTTGTGCTGGTGCATAGCCAAACTTTGCACATTGAAACAAACAGCATTGTGCTGAAAGGATGTGAAACACCATACACTAATGTCATATATTTAAATACATGGATATAAAATTAAGCTTGGGCAGAGAATGTCATTTAAAAAATGTTGCATGTTTATCACACAAAGCTATCATATGACTTCTGAAACTGAAATATACTTTTACTTTATTGGCAGTGTGAACATTCAGCACAACTTATCCTTTTGTATTTTATGGAAGATCAACACAGATGATATGGCTTTGGAACAACATGAGGTTGTTAAAGATGTGTCATGACCAGGGTAGCAGCATATTTAATTTTTGACAGGAATGAAAACGAGGAATGAACACCTTTTTGGTTCAGATGACAAAACATATTTCTAAAACACTTTCAGTAGACAAAAAAAGTTTTCAAGTTGTGCATTTTGAAAATTACTGATCCTTTATGTCTATATATACGTATATCCACAGCCTCAAATTCATCCCTGTAAAATTAAATATGGCTATTAGATAGAACACCTCCACTTGTGTTGTACATGACACCTTGCCCTGCAGGCATAATATACAGTAGCGGTCAACACCTACTGATTTCATAACAGTGTTAATTCTTAGAAATGGAATAGAAATGGATAGTCATCATTTAATTTTCTTTTGTGGGTAAACTATCACTTTAACATGCAAGACAAGCCACCAAGGGGAGGATCAAGGCTTTAGGAAGCAAGGAAAATCACTCTAACAGAGCAGACACAGATGTTGGGAGGGTTACCCTCTGCTCTGGGTCCACTTCAGAGTCAGCGGATGGTGCTGAGGTGGTTTTAGGTGGCGGAAGGGTGGAGGCGTGTGATGCGGGGGGTGGAGGTGCCATAGCTTTGGTTTTAGGTTGGGCAGACATGGTCGCAGTGAGATCACCATCTATACTATTACTATGTGAAGACTCTGTAAGCGGGGCTGGGGCCGTTGCTTTGGTTTTGGTCTGTGTGGTTGCTGATAATGTTGTGAGGCGGTTGGTTTGAGGGTGGTGTATGGGTGGAGGGGGTGCCCTGTTCTTAGGTTTAGACTGTGTAGAAACAGGGGTGGAGGATGATGCAACCGTTTGTGCAGGTAAGACGGAGGTCTGCGTTGAGTGCTGCTGCTAAAATAGGAGGTAGGTGCAACAATTGACATCACAATAATGAAACCCATTATGAAAATTTCCATTTATAAATCCACATAGCATTTCCCAGATGATTTATTTTAAATCCACATGAAAAACCAATCACAACACATTTTACTTCCATAATGTGACATATTCAAGTAAAATAGAGTATTCATCTATCTGGATTTGATTGGATCATGAAAAGTGAGTGTTCAATGTCAGAATCAGACTTGAAATCTGAGTTTGCAGTGGATTAAGGAGGACTATCGTTCACAGTAAAGTGCCCCTATTATGGGTTATGAAAGGTTCATATTTTGGTTTTGGGAGTCCCCAACAACAGGTTGACATGCATGCAAGGTCAAAAAAACATTCATTTTCTTATAATATGCATTTATTTTACCTTATTTGCTCAACGACTCCCAAACGATTCACTCAATGATTCATTTTTCCAAACCCCTCCTTTGCGTGACGCTAATCTGGAGTGATTGGTCCGATTGGTCGATTTAATTTAAAACAGTGTTTGTGAGCTTTTGTGTACAGCCGTTATCGGGGAAACAGCTATTTTTAACGCTCCAAAAGCACACCTAGTGGCAAAGAATGAATTCACATTTTCATTCAGACCAAAGCAAAAATCAAGTTTTCCCAGGTCTGCGTGAGCAACAATTGGGCGGGCAATATGCTAATGTTTCATGTTGACGTCAACATGAAACGGCTTGGGATTCGTTTTAAAAACGACTCGTTTCAATGATTCAGAGTCGACTCTTTCTTTTGAGAGACAGTAACTTTATACACGGTGCACTTTTAGATGTAAAACTTTGCAGGATGTTTTCATTCACTTAGAGCTGTGTTACACACTGCATGAAAGGTCATTTTCAAAAATCCATAATAGGGGCACTTTAAGAAAGTAAATATGGTCACATCTAATTTCATGTTGACTCTAAATTCATTTTTTTTTTTTTTAAGTATTTCCAGAATGGTTCATGTAGCAGTTACCTGTTGTTGAGCAGTAAAGAAGGCTGTGTTTTGCTGCTGCACAAATAGTTGTGCATGTTGGGGTGTGGTCTGGGGCGGAGTGGCCTGCATTGGAGTGGGTGTGGCTTGTTGCTGAGCGACAGGAACCTGTGATTGGGAAACAGGCTGGGAAGCAATGTTAACACCTGTGAACCAATAGAAAAACAGAATAAAAACACAACATTAAAAAACAGGCCGCTAAAATCCCCACTCGCATACTTGCAAACCACGAGACAAGGAAGAGTCGTGAAACTAGTCCAATGACTACAGAGCCCTGCACATGACATGCGGGGGAAAAAAACCCTGAAATCATGGCCACAATTAAAAATTTGTTCAACTTAATTATTTGTAATTTATTCCCTTGTTTGAATTAAGTTAAATCATGGTCACATGGTCACGAGTCCGACTCTCTAACCATTAGGCCATGACTTCCCCTAACAACTAAGATGGATGTTATTTTCCTACTAGCTATTAGCTATTATTCTGCATTTTTCAGTAATTTTACACAGTAATTTAATCAATGAGCTACTGTAGGATCAACATATTTTGAATATGCACCATGGCCACATTTATTTAATCAAAAATACAGCAAAAACTAAGACTGAAATATTATTACAATTTAAAACTACTTTTTTATTTATTTGAATATATTTTTAAATGTAATTTATTCATGTGATGGCAAATCTTTTCTTCTTATTTAAAAACATCTCTTATATCAATGTTGAAAACTTTTTTCAGGATCTTTTGAATAGAAAAACAACTGTATTTGTTTAAAATGTATTTTTTTTGTAGCATTATAAATATCTTTAATGTCATTTTTGATCAAGTTAAATCCTTGATAAATAAAAGTATTAATTTCTTAATTACTGGCCCCAAACGTTTGAAATTGTGGTTAGGGTTTACATATTAACATTCATAACCATGCTGGAAAGCCCCACCCACAAAAATCAAACAGGTCCAAAATCCAGCTTCACATTGCTATATATTAAAAATATAGTATTTACATTTTCAGTGGTAAATTACTTGCTGAAAATGAAACATTTACATTTAATCATTTACACTAACACTTGTAGACATAGTGTTACTATCCTGACCCAGATAATCCGGTACTAAAACATTACAGGAGGATAACAATACACAGGGATATTCATTATCAATGAGACATGTAGGGCTTTAATTAGCATTGACTTCAGAAATAGGAAGTGAAATGACAGCTCGGTAGGATTGAGCGTGTCAGGGGCTCAATAGCTCAGACTCATTAGTGAGGTTTTAAAAGCTCTCTGTAATGACACACTGATTGAACCAGTGGGAATAGTAGAGCTGTGTGTGTCAGCCAAAGACACATGCCGGTCAATGCAATGTGTGAAGGGTCGTCAGGGGAGGAGAATAAAAGTGAAAAGAGAGAGTGAGCATGAAAGACTGAAGCCACACATATGAGGTGTTTGATTTTGGATGAAGGTGAATAAAGAACACTCACTGATTGGCTGGCCGGGTCCTGCAGGTGCACTGGCTCTTTTACGAGGGGTGAGGGCTGGTTGGATGGGCAGGATGCCTGCGATTGGTTGAGCTTGGCCAGCCTTGGGACGCTGCCGTGGTGCTATGGATGTCTCAGTCGCAGGGATTGGATCAGCGAGCCTGAATGACAAGAAAAGTTCAAGTCGAATCAGAACTACCACAATATAAAACACCATATGCATCCTAAAACAAAGCGACTTCAAACATCTGAGCCCACACAGATAAATGAGTCTCACCTGGCTTTGTTTTGACTCTTCTTGGCCACGGCTTCACTGGCTCTGATTGGCTCTGGGAGTTTTGCTGGAATGGGTGAATTCTAATGGAATAAGCGGAATATTATTACTATTTATTGTTATACTTGTGTACCGTTTTCATTGTGTTTGGGTTTTGTCTTCCTTGTTTTGCCTCTAGACCTACTTTCTCTGTCTGTTTAATTACTCCATTTGTTTAGTTAATTATCTAATTTGCTTCAGTGTATTTAAGGCCTTCAGTTCCTTGTCCAGTATCGTTTGTGCTTTGCTCACTGTTTCGTAGTCTTGCATTGTTATGTGGATTACCTTCTTTTGTTTTCTCTAATAAACCGTGTTTTATTTGAGCTGTGTGTGAACTCTTTTCATCTCACTTGGACTTAACGTTACAATTATATTATTACATGTTGTATTTGGTTGTCTTTAGTCAACATGAAACATCTGCAACCAACTGAAATAACATGTTTAAAATAAACGTTTTGAGGATTTCCGTTTTGAGTTCATTAAGAATTACAGTGAAATGTAAAAAATTAACTGTGTAAACAAATAAAATGAACTGAAAATAAAATGTTTAAAATTACTAGAATAAAAAAAAGTAAAAAGACAAAAAAAAAGAAAAGCACCAAACAAAATGAACTAAAATGAAAACGGAAAATATAGAAAATAAAAGTGAATCCATAACACTAATAAACACTGTAACAGTATATAAATACTACTAAAATAACACAATTAATTGTGCATGAAGAACAGTAATATGAAGAAATTAGATTTGTCATTTTTTATTTCAGGTGGACTTCAAAGTTTGTTTTTATAAGTTAATTAAATAAGTTATTTAATTAATTTAATTTAATTAATTAATTTAATAGAGTTGAGCATTGAGATAGTTTCATACCACATTTTTACTAGTGTCACATCCTATGAAATCATCATTCTTAAGTGCGTTCATTTCCATGAATGTGTAAAAATAAGTGAAGATGACATCTTCAACAACAAAAGATATGCATGTTGTTGGCACAAACACAAATGTGTAATGAAAGTACGTTATTAGCTATGATATTTATTTGTAGACACAGTCTGAGCCAAACATCCCTACGTCAGGGAAAACGGTTAAAGAAACATTGGAAGTTTTTACAGAGGTCATTCCTGTATTGAACTCTAAACTACATTTACGGGTGTCAATGTTAATATGTCTTTGATCATGACTCAATGCTTCCATTATGCTATCAATACTGCTCAGAGTGGGAGGGGCTACTGGATGTGTGCCAGCTGGCAGCCATGAGCGACAATCCACTTCCCGTGCTGTTACGTGCAAGCACTTACGATATATCTACTGAAAGGGATAGGCATGAATTAAACATAGATTAAGAAGTATGTGCTGCAATAAAGAATAAAAACCCTGTAGAGTGTGACAGGAAAACAGGAAGAGTAGATCAGGGCAAATGCAGATGGAAGCTTGTGTAGTTATAGCACAGGAAATAGCAAGAGAGATCTTTACAGTATGAATGAGCAGGTCTTACGTGGATATTCTGTACTGGGCACTCTTTCCGTGCCAGGTTAAAGGCGAAATATGACACCTGGTAGATATCTGGCCTTATGTCAGGGTCTGGCTCCAGCATGTAACCTGAGATGGGAAAAATTTAACAAATCAAAACATAAAGCGAATTTATTCAGCTTTCATAAATCTCAATTTCGAAAAATTGACCCTTATGACTGGTTTTCTGCTCCAGGGTCACGTGCAGGGGCACATTAATGCACGGGCTTAAAGGGGCTGAAGCCCGGGGCCTACACTGGAAAGGGGGCCCACTGGCTGCAGGGAAATTATATTTTTTGAATAATTATTTATATGGGAGTTTGCAGCAGTGACAATAGCATTCTGTAAACAAACTCACACACTCATTTTCAGCGATGCCCTGGTAGTAGTAGCATATATAGTGAATGGTTCAGTTTAGGTTCCCCCCACACAGTTTGTGTAGTTGGTATGTTCCACATGTTAAACCGATATACAGGTGCTGGTCATATAATTAGAATATCATCAAAAAGTTGATTTATTTCACTAATTCCATTCAAAAAGTGAAACTTGTATAATGTATACATTCATTCCACACAGACTGATATATTTCAAGTGTTTATTTCTTTTAATTTTGATGATTATAACTGACAACTAATGAAAACCCCAAATTCAGTATCTCAGAAAATTAGAATATTACTTAAGACCAATACAAAGAAATGATTTTTAGAAATCTTGGCCAACTGAAAAGTATGAACATGAAAAGTATGAGCATGTACAGCACTCAATACTTAGTTGGGGCTCCTTTTGCCTGAATTACTGCAGCAATGCGGCGTGGCATGGAGTCGATCAGTCTGTGGCACTGCTCAGGTGTTATGAGAGCCCAGGTTGCTCTGATAGTGGCCTTCAGCTCTTCTGCATTGTTGGGTCTGGCATATCGCATCTTCCTCTTCACAATACCCCATAGATTTTCTATGGGGTTAAGGTCAGGCGAGTTTGCTGGCCAATTAAGAACAGGGATACCATGGTCCTTAAACCAGGTACTGGTAGCTTTGGCACTGTGTGCAGGTGCCAAGTCCTGTTGGAAAATGAAATCTGCATCTCCATAAAGTTGGTCAGCAGCAGGAAGCATGAAGTGCTCTAAAACTTCCTGGTATACATCTGTGTTGACCTTGGACCTCAGAAAACACAGTGGACCAACACCAGCAGATGACATGGCACCCCAAACCATCACTGACTGTGGAAACTTTACACTGGACCTCAAGCAACGTGGATTCTGTGCCTCTCCTCTCTTCCTCCAGACTCTGGGACCCTGATTTCCAAAGGAAATGCAAAATTTACTTTCATCAGAGAACATTACTTTGGACCACTCAGCAGCAGTCCAGTCCTTTTTGTCTTTAGCCCAGGTGAGACGCTTCTGACGCTGTCTGTTGTTCAAGAGTGACTTGACACAAGGAATGCGACAGCTGAAACCCATGTCTTGCATACGTCTGTGCGTAGTGGTTCTTGAAGCACTGACTCCAGCTGCAGTCCACACTTTGTGAATCTCCCCCACATTTTTGAATGGGTTTTGTTTCACAATCCTCTCCAGGGTGCGGTTATCCCTATTGCTTGTACACTTTTTTCTACCACATCTTTTCCTTCCCTTCGCCTCTCTATTAATGTGCTTGGACACAGAGCTCTGTGAACAGCCAGCCTCTTTTGCAATGACCTTTTGTGTCTTGCCCTCCTTGTGCAAGGTGTCAATGGTCATCTTTTGGACAACTGTCAAGTCAGCAGTCTTCCCCATGATTGTGTAGCCTACAGAACTAGACTGAGAGACCATTTAAAGGCCTTTGCAGGTGTTTTGAGTTAATTAGCTGATTAGAGTGTGGCACCAGGTGTCTTCAATATTGAACCTTTTCACAATATTCTAATTTTCTGAGATACTGAATTTGGGGTTTTCATTAGTTGTCACTTATAATCATCAAAATTAAAAGAAATAAACACTTGAAATATATCAGTCTGTGTGGAATGAATGTATACATTATACAAGTTTCACTTTTTGAATGGAATTAGTGAAATAAATCAACTTTTTGATGATATTCTAATTATATGACCAGCACCTGTACTGTAAGCGGAACGCACAATCAATGCATTCGCTTATTTCGCTAGTAAAGTAACGTTAGGCCAGCACAAGAGTGTCTTTATGTTAACGTGCAGATTAACAAGAGAAACAACACTTCTGTTTGAAAGGAACTGGATCGGACAACTTTCTGTAACATCATACAGTGCCTGGATGTAATCTGTGTGTCTGTCAGATGAAGGTTTTAGATTAAGGTTCTGCTTCAAAGTCTCCATTTTAAATCCAGGGATGGAAAAATAGGAATCGTCCTATTGCTTAAATGTGAACTTTATATGGCTGTGATTTAATTAATTAAACGTGAGCACGGCATGTTTCAAAATAAAAACGCAGTTATGAATCACTAAACAATCCACATTTATGCCAACATGTCGTGATGTTTCGTTCTACTGATGATGAATAATGAATATTTTGTGTGATTTATGGTGTTTAAATCATACATGTAAACTCACATTTCAGCCAGGAAAGTTTTGATGGCATTTCCTTTTCATATTACCTCCGGATAAAGCCTGTAATAGTGTTATGTAACGGCTACATTCTGCTGTCCCTAAGCACCACCTTGTGGTAAAGAGGGAATTTGCATATTCACTTATACTCACATTTTACGCAGAACAGTGTTGTGAATGTTAACTAGCATATTAACAAGAAAAAAAAAAATCGAAATTTCGAAATGTATTAATTTCAAAATTGTCAGGAAGCTTAAAAAAAAAAAAAGGTTTTCTGGGGTAGAGGGGCCTACCATAATGCTGTAGCCCAGGGGCCTCTGGATATCTTAAGGCGCCCCTGGTCACGTGTATGTGTATATATATATATATATATATATATATATATATATATATATATATATATATATATCTCACACACACAAAACATTTAAATCTATGGTAATCTAAACAAACAGTGAAAAATAACTACTTTAATGTGTGAAAAATATTTTTCAAAAATGATGACTGTCCTTAGTTGTTCCACCAACAGTTTTGTCCCTAATAATGCTTTTATTAAAAATAAATTTACACACGTAAACAGAATATTTTTTGGAAAATATTTACAATCGAGCTGTATGTACCGTATTTTGAAAATACGGTAACACTTTTGATTAGGGGACACTATTAACTATTATTAACACTATTAAAGGTGCCATAGAATGGAAAACTGTGTTTACCTTGGCATAATTGAATAATAAGAGTTCTGTACATGGAAATGACATACAGTGAGCCTCAAACCCCATTGTTTCCTCCTTCTTATGTAAATCTTGTGCATGCAAAAAAACACTGAAAAAGAGGCGAATCCCAACATAACACCGACTGTGACAGTCGGGATCATTAATATTTACACCCCCAACATTTGCATAACGTATACCAGCCCATGCAGTGTTGCCAGATATTGCTATTAAAACAAACAAAAAACAATAAATAAATAAAAATAAACTGAAATTTTCAAATCTTTTGCAATTAAGATAAGATAAAGATATCGCTGACCCTAAACTGCTACATCCTACTTTATTACTTTCTAAAGTGTCAAAAAGAGTGAAAAGCAAGTCGCTTATATGCTGTGAAACAGCCATCCGCGGCAGCGCCCTCACAACTCTCTCTCAAGCCTCGTTCACTCCACCAGCGTCTCGAGAGCTCATGTTCACACGGACGCTAAACATTCTTGCATTATTCATGGCTCACCCTTCCAAATAAGATCTGTTTGCTGTGTGAATAAATGAGCGGACAGCATCAGAGCAGAGCTCAACATTATTATTCATGACCCTTCCAAATAAGGTAATAACAGACCATTTCATTCTAGGGACAAATCCTAGGGTTGTAATGGACATGTAAACCGTTTCTGGAGAATTTGTGCCCTTACCTAAGCCATATACCTTCTATGTAGATATCAGAGAACAATTTAAAATATTGTATAAATGCATTCTATGGCACCTTTAACTATTATTATATATTTAGTGATTTATTATATAATTAACTAGTTGCTTATTAGCATGCATATTACTAGCATATAGGCTGTTTATTAGTACTTGTAAAGCACATATGAATGCCTTATTCTGCATGACAGAAAAGCAATCATCAGCTGAACTTACGGATGAAACAGTGCATGTCGTGCGAGTAGCGGGAGTTGTCAGGGATGGTGAAGCTGCCGTCACAGATGGCCACCTGACTCTCTCCAAACGGCAATGTGAAATAACACAACTTATACAACAAGCAGCCCAAAGCCTGAGGACACAAATGAGCAAGAGTCATCAAACCTCCTTTGTGATGTTTCAAAATGATATGCATATTCACTAACAATCAACTACAGAGACAAAAGCTTTGGCTACTACTGAAATACACTGTTATTGTCTCTAACTGAATTATTCTCTACTAGTCTTCACCTCTTTGACTCACCCATATATCTGCTTTAGTAGTGATAACTTTGCCTCCATATAGATTCACCATTTCTGGGGCCCGGTATGAAAGAGTAGTGTACCTTAAAACACACACAGAGTATTAGATTCAATTGATATGAAAATGTAACACTGTGATGTATAATATAAAAAACAAACAGTGCTCACTTCTTGATTTCTTCTTCTACAGCTGCCACACCTTCTGTTTGTGGATTCTGGGAGCAGTTAATAGCACTGCCAAAATCACATAACACATAATGTCCTCTGTCATGCAGCAAGATGTTCTCCACCTAAAAGAGACACAAAGAGAGGACACACATTTGTAATACAGTAGGTTATGCCCTAGTTTCTGTAAAGCTGAACTGAAATAGTTTTCTAAACATCACAAATGAGCTCCAAGATGGGTAAAATTGTAAAAGGGTACAAACATAATAAGCAAAAAGTCATTTAAAGGAATAGTTCACTCAGTACATTTCAAAATATTGTAATTTGGGGCATTAAGACATGTCACACCAGGTTGGACTCAATGGCAACATCTTTTTGAAGCTTGACAAACACTGGTTTCTATGAAAGCCCGTATCCACCACTGAATAAAAAATTAAAAAAAGGTAATCGCTCATTTTTATCTCACAATTTTGACTTTATTCTTGCAATTGTGAGTTTATTTCTCACAATTCTAATGTTATTTCTCAGAATTGTGTGATAAAAAGATGCAGTTTTGTTTCTCACAACTGAGTTTTTATCTCACAACTCTGACTTTATAACTCGCAATTCTGACTTCTTTGCACTTGCAAATTTATACCTCCCAATTTTGACTTCTTTTCTCAGAATTCTGAGATATAAACTCACAATTGTGAGTTATAAGGTCCAATTCCGAAGAAAAGAAGACTATTTTCTTACAATTATGAGTTTATATCTCACAATTCTGACTTTATAAATCACAACTGCGTGTTCTAAAGTCAGAATTACAATATATAAACAAAAAATTCTGAGAAAAAAAGTCACAATTGCAAGACATAAACTCGAGAAACAGTCAGAATTGCAACTTTCTCAGAATTACGAGTTTAAATTAGCAATTCTGACTTTATTTCTCAGAATTGCAAATTTATATCACACAATTCTGACTTAACTCGTAATTGCAAGTTTATAAAAAGTCAAAAAGCAATTTTCTCTATTCAGTGGCGGAAACAGCCTTCCATAGGTTTCTGCATGCTTTAGTTGAATGGAAGAAAAAACTAAAACTTTGCAAAAAATCTTCTCCTTTTGTGCGTTTCAAAAATGAAAGTTATATAGGTTTGGAACAATATAGAAGTGACAATTATTATTATTTTTTTAGGGTTAACCATTTCTTAAAATAATAAAGTTCTGCAGAGTTCATACTTTAAGGTCCCGGTGGATGATGGGAGTTTTGCACTGATGTAGTCGAGCGACAGCTTCACATGTGTCACAGAAGATCTGCAGCACCTCCGGCTCACTGAATCCAGTCTGCAAACGCTGATTCATCAGGTTCACAACCTGCCCACCTGTGTTATTACACACAAACACTGCATAGTAGGTCAAGACCACCAAAACGAGTGGAAAAAGGCTCAGAATCTCAAATCACATACATCTTAAGAGAGGAACACATACTGACCTCGACAGAAGTCCATCAATATGAGAACTTCCCAAACATCTCCTGAACCTACTGCTGTGATGCTGGAGTCCATAAAACCAACAATGTTTTTGTTACCCACAAGGTCCCTCTGTTTAAGAAAACCAACACATTTAGATTTTACAATCTGTAAAAACTGAAAATATAACTGTTTTCAACATTTCAAGAAGAAATGTTTCTCCAGCACATTAGATTGATTTCTGAAAGATCATGTGACACTGAAGACTGGAGTAATGATTAAAATAAATTACATTTTACAATATATAAACAGTTATTTTAAATTGTAATGTTCACAAGTGGCTGTCTGGAATTGTTAATACTAAGTAACTATTGCATTCTCATTTATTAACTTAAGATTCAATGAAAAGCCTCCCAACTCACTCTTAATGTTAGTTTTAATGTTTAATCGATTTTTTGTATATCAGCTTTCTGTAGTGTACAAATAAGTACTTTGTATTTATTTTAAATCCGTGAAATGTGAAAGCACACTTAGTTTTCTGACCATTTTGCTAAAAGCTCAAGACAATGGGTCTTTGAGTCGACTAAGTCAATTCTAGTGTTTAAATGAAATAGCTTAGCTGTTCAATGTCCTTTCAAATCGACTCATTCATTCACAAATTTGAAATGCCCGTTAGCCGTCTATTTAGGAGTTCACTGTGAGCAGCTGCTCATTTTGAAACAGCAAGACACTTTGTGATGCTGAAACAGTGCTGACATTTTCCTCTTGTCCATTTAGTAGGGCTCACATCGAAGTACGCTGGATTTCCATTCTGAAATCAGTCCCAGAGGACACGAGTGACCTTTACCGGCACTGTACTGTTCTCAGCACTGTATTTGCAGCAGCACATGCAAACTGAGGAACGGGAGACCTCAAACCCTTTCAAGACCGCATGGCTCAGTTCTGCTATTAAGAGGAGCTTAATCAAATACAGGACAAATGATGCTGGGGAGAAAAAAACCTACAGAGAACATCCATTTGGATGCTTAAAAGAATGGTAGCCTACATCCAAAACGACACTGTAGTGACCATATCTGAAGCCAAGCAATACCTTTGTGTCAGCAACACACTGAAATTTAAGCCATTTTGTATGGGATGATAATGTAAAGCCAGTTGGTTTCTAATCAAAAAATAAGCTCTGTGGGGTTTTACAGAAATCTTCCCGTTTCATTTTCAATAAAACTGTATTTTGTGACCAAATATCATTGCCCTTTAAACTGAAAGATTAACTGTTGAAAACTAGGTAATTTAACGAGTGTATTGGTGACAACATGTATGAAGGACCAGCCAAAACAAGCATGAAACATGACCATAACCTAAACTCAAAAAGATGTTCAGCAGACGAGACTGACAGGATTTTGGTATTTATAATAAGTAAATGCTTGTTTTTTTTGTATTTGGAAAACCACTGAAAAAAAGGTTTGTGTATGTACAGTATATGTATATACCTGTAGAAAAAAATAGAAAATAGAATAGAAATATAGAATATACAGAATAGAAATTGTTTGTAACAATATACACAGTCAAATGTTTGGGGTCAATGCATTTTTATTAATTCATTATTATTTTAATTTTTTTAAGAAATTAATTTAAGCAATGATATGTTAAATTGATAAAAAAATATAAAATATTAAAAAGACATTGTTACAAAAGATTTCTTCTTTTAACTTTTGATTCATTAAAGAATCATGAAAAAGTATAACAGGTTCCAAAACAATATTAAGCAGGACAACTGTTTCCAATATTAATAATAACTCAGCATATTACAATGATTTCTGAAGGATCATGTGACACTGATGACTGGCGTACCTTTGATCACAGGAATAAACTACATTTTAAAGTATATGAAAATAGAAAAACATTATTATTTTAAATTGTAATAATATTACACAGTATTACTGTTTTTGATCAAATAAATGCAAAATGGCAAATCTTGCATAGTCCCTCCTGAAAAAAAAAGTTCAAAGCTAGTTTGTGAATTTGTTCAGCAGACAAATCTAATTTAATTTTTGTTCATGGCCCATACTTGCTTGGTCTATATACCTCCTGAACACAACGTCGTGCCTGCATGAAATTTGGTAGCCATCATTTTGAGGATACCAAATAGGGAGCAGTATAACTAAAATATAATTTTATTAAAATTCATTAATTTAGATATCTGTTCTCTGCCAAATTTGGAGTTTGTGGTCAGTTTCTCCCCTTTTCTCAAAGTGCTTGGGCCCTGATAACTGCTGCTTGTGGCGATATCTAATAATTAGCATTTATTCATTTGGCAGACATTTTTAGCCAAAGCCACTTACTCAGGGTTTATTGTATCAGTTTGTGTACTCCCTGTAAATCTAAAACACCATTTTTAGTATCATGCTTTACCAGTTGACAAAAAAAATAAAGAACTGTGTATAAGGGAATGTCTCACCATAATCTGAATTTCCCTATTGCATACTTGAAGGTCATGTTCATTGTTGACATACATTCTCTTCAGCGCACAACGGACGCCCTGATGAGTCCTCACCAGAAACACGATAGCAAAACCACCTGTGGATAGAAAAGCAACAGCCTGAAAATCTTTAAACACAGGACAGTCGAGCTACTGAGAGCTCACATGCAGAGAAAGCCAAATCGATCTCATTTGTGATTCAACAAATGTAACACAGTATCACAAGGAACACAGACAAGCTTTGTCCAGGGAAATAAGGAGGTACTGGACACTGGTTCCCTTGTGCTATCAGACCAACCGCCAGTGGACACACAGTATATAATCATATTATTGATAGGTTAACCTCATTTTAATATTGTTACATCTAACAGTAAGAGTGAGCACAAGAACTCACAAAAACCCTTTGGCTGTGGAAATGCAACTCTCTGTCCAAATGAAAATTCATTGGTGCCTGATGATGCATTACAATAACTACTGCTCATACTTGGGGTTAGTAGTTTAAACAAATCTCTAACTCCAAGTATTAAAGTTCAACAAATAAGTCATATAAGACTATTTGTGCTAGGAATGATACCTCAGATCATGTAGACTTTGGAGAAGTTTGATTCTGTTTCAGTTTCTCTTGCATACTTCACTTCACTGTTGTCTCGTTGTTTAATGAGAATATAATAAGAATTTATTATTATTATTTTATATATGTGTGCGCGCTCTGTCAAACAATTAATCGCATCCAAAATAAAAGTTTTTGTTTACAGAATATATGTGTACTGTGTAAATGTATGATGTATATATATTGTATATTTAAGAAAAATATGTTATGTTTATATATTAAATATATTTATATATAATATAAATTATATGAATATAAATATATACATATACATATATACACACACACACACACACACACATATAGGCAGTCGTGGTCAGAATTATTGGCACCAAATGATCAAAGAAGGCCCTGAAAATAAACCTGCATTATTAATCCTTTTGATCTTTTTTTTATTTTTATTTTTATCACGAAAATCTAACCTTTCATTGAACTAAAACAATTGAAAATGGGGGGAAATATCATTATGAAATAAATGTTTCTCTCAAATACACGTTGGACACAATTATTGGTACCCCTAGAAATTCTTATGAGTAAAATATCTCTGAAGTATATTCCCATTCATATTTACAGTTTTGAGCACTCCAGGGGGATTATGAACATGAAATTATCCAGCCATGGCTTCCTGTTTCACAGAAATATAAATAGGAGGGAAAACAAAGCCCAAATTCCCTTAATCATCCATCACAATGAGAAAAACCAAAGAATATATTTCTGATGTGCAGCAAAAGATAATTGAGCTAGAGCAGTGACAATTCCCATTTCCACCATCAGGGCAATAATTAAGAATTTCCAATCAACAGAAAATGTTATGAATCTGCCTGGAAGAGAACGTGTGTCTATATCGTCCTAATGCACGGTGAGGAGGAAGTTTGAGTGGCCAAAGACTCTTCAAGGACCACAGCTGGAGAATTGTAGAGAAAGGTTGTGTTTCGGGGTCAGAAAACCTTAAAAAAAAAAAACAGCACCTACATCACCACATGTTGTTCGGGAGGGTTTCAAGAAAAATTCTCCTCACTCATCCAAAAACAATCTTCAGCATATTCAGTTATCAGACACGACTGGAACTTCAAATGAGACTGGCTTCTATGGTCAGATGAAACTAATAGATGAGCTTTTTAGCAGCAAACACTCAAGATGGGTTTGGTGAACACAGGGATAAAAAGTACCCCATGTGTACAATGAAATATACTGCTGTATTTTTAATGTTGTGGGCCTATATTTCTGTTGGAGGTCCTGGACATCTTGTTTAGACACATGGCATCATGGATTCTATCAAATACAAACAGATAAAAAATCAACAAGTGACTGACTCTGTTAGAAATCTTATAACGGGTCATGTTTGGATCTTCCAACCAGACAATAATCGAAACACAAACCTCAAAAACAACACAAAAATGGGTCACTGGGCACAAAACCAAGCTTCTGCTATGGCCATTCCAGTCCTCTGACCTGAACCCTGTAGAAAATGAGTGAGGTGAACTGAAGAGAAGAAGCACCGTCATGGAGCTGTGAATCTGAAGGATCTGGAGAGATTCTGGATGAAGGAATGGTCTCTGATCTCTTGTCAGGTGTTCTCTAACCTCATCAGGCATTATAGGAGAACATTTAGAGCTGTTAAACTGGCAAATGGAGGTTTCAAAAAGTATTGAATAAAAGGGTGCCGTTAATTGTGGCCAATGTGTATTAGAGAAAAACATTTATTTCATAATGATATTTCCTCCCATTTCAAATTCTTATTCTCCAATGAAAGGTTAGATTTTTGTGATGTTTTTAAATAAAAGCTCAAAAGGATTAACAATGCAGATTCATTTTCACAGCCGCCTTTGATCATATTTACCAAGGGTGCCAATAATTCTGACCACGACTGTAAAATAAATATATATATATATATATATATACACACACACACATACATACTGTATATCTGTGTTCATCCATCTGTCTTCAAAGTTACTGTATGATGAATGTATCCTCTCACATCTGCCTCATACAATTAGTTTTTGCAGTCATGCTTTTCAGAAATTGTGTTGGTGTACTTTGTTTTAACTAGCATGAGAACTAGGATTTCCTACCTTGTAGAGAAATGTGACAGATAAAACATATTAAACAATTCAACACAAACTGCAACTAAAACCTGAGATCTTGTTTTAACTCATGGCAAAACGTTTTCCCAAATACATTTTGCATGTATTTTTAGCTGTGCATGGAGTCGTGCAGACACTGAATTTGAATATTATGAATATTTTGGAAACAATGACTGACTTTGTGAGGTTTCTCATAAACCCACCCCCAGCAGATTAGATCAATGCTGCTGTCAAGACCAAGAGTTTCACCTTCATTTTCATCTTCATAAGAATGAATAGACTATCTGTAAACTAAGGTTGAACTGGTTTGTCTGCTGCTTGTCTGGCCACAGGCTAATCAATCAAGTAAAATTAAACCTAGATTAGCAACACAACAACAGACCATAACATTGCTACAACAACACTTAACATCTGACACCAAAGATACAATGTGGCAGCAAATCCAGGAATCTCACTTTCCAGACCGTCACAACGTAAAGTTACGCTGACACAGCAAATGTTAGGACATCGGATTACACAGCTGTTCGATGGAACGAAACATTATGAGGTTAAACAAAGAGTACAAATAAAAACCTATAAGAGTAGAACCACAAAAACAAAACAAGAGTAGAACCACATTGATTACCTACACATTATTCAATTGGGCTTTCAATTAAAAAAAACAAACAATAAAATGACTATTTACTATTATTTTAAGGTAAATGAGAGGTGATGGAGGGAGGGACATAAAAATGCAGAAGTTCTGCTTTTAATTCAAATGGATGTTTTATATCATTATATAGGCTATATATGTATTTTTTAAAAATTGTAAAAGTGCATAAATGAAAAAAGTTAACAAATGTATATTTTTTTCAAATATAATTAGTTTAGAATTAATTTTAAAATAATATAAGAAAAACACTTTTTGTGTTATGCACACTACCGATTTTTATACAGATTTTTTATTTTTTTTATGAAAATATTTGTGCGGGCCACTGATATCTTTTACGGACAGTTTTAAGAGAGCTCACACAGCTTCATTTAAACCTACTGCCAAAAGCTGATTAAATCAAATGCTACATGAAATTGTTTATGCACACATACAGCACCGCACACACTCTGACCATGAGTCAGACTCAGACCAACAGATAAACACACATGCAAACACACGGAAAATGGCAATTACTTCAAAAACAACAAACCACGCCTGTGCCCTTGCAGCGACACACGCACGCACACACACACGCACGTGCACACGTGCACACACACACACACACACACACACACACAGTGCCCTCAGATGAGGTGTGGTGTCGCTGTAAGTAAACTGAGAATGTGATTATGTAAGGGTCTATAAATATCACCCCACTATCTTGTTTACAATGCCGCTTAGGAAGAATCTATAAGAGGCAGGACTGAGAAGCTTACTGTACTCAAAACTACAGCATCTTAAAGGAATACTTCACGTTAGATGCTTAAACATCA
Source organism: Schizothorax lantsangensis (assembly GCA_027422415.1). Taxonomy (NCBI): domain Eukaryota; kingdom Metazoa; phylum Chordata; class Actinopteri; order Cypriniformes; family Cyprinidae; genus Schizothorax; species Schizothorax lantsangensis. The sequence goes on from CM049851.1 coordinate 27,697,336, forward strand.
CACATGTTGGCATGAGATAGCAAATTAATATCCAATCTTTCAACTTCTGCCATGCCGAGCTAAATGCGGCCTAACATACATGTTTTTATACATTTTTATAAAGTCAGGTATTATTTTGCTCTTGTAAATATATGTAAACACCTGTTATGTGAAATAGCTTATTCAGGACAGTACTAAATAAGAAACAACAAGATAGTTAAAAACATTTTGCATGTTCTGCAAGGGGTATGTAAACTTATGAGCAGAACTGTATGTAATTAATACAAACAACAAAATAATTACAAAAAAGAAAACTACTCTATTCTCATAATTTATTTCTTTTTTACTTTTTTAAGGACTACTTGGAAAAGCAATGTTTCCTTAATTGAGAAACACTTGAATGCAATAGTCTACCGTTTCAATTTTACTCATTTAAATAAAGGTGTGGAGTGTGTTTATATTCGTTTTTGCCAACATTGTATTATGCATTGTATGAATGCAATTCATAAATACAATAACTTCAACAAACCCTGTGATTAGCATGTTACAATTCTGGATTAAAAATCCATATGGATATTTTTGGAGGGCATAAAATGGATGTCCTGAAAATGGTCTAGAAGAATAAAATACAAAAACATGTACTGTATTGTTGTTGTTTTTTTTGAAAAAGTATATATTTTGTTGACATATTTGGAGTTGTGACTTCCAAAAGAGTTGATATTTGAATTAATAACACATTATATTTGTAAAAAAAGAAAAAAAAAGATGTGTACACACTCATGTATTCAGCATGTCAAGAAAAAGTTATTCTAAAAGTGATATTACATTAAAACGTTATAATTAAATTATAATTTAATTATAAATTATAATTAATTTTAATTATAATTTTCTCTCTTTTGCCCCATGCACCATTGAACTCTGACCCTCTGATTTCACTGGTTTGCACTCTATCTACCATGTGCCTTATGCTACTTTATTTTATTATTATTTTTAAAAAAAATTTACATGTCCTAATTTGTATATTTGTAATAGTTGCATTTTATGTGTATGGGTATATGTATACGTGTATATATATATATATATATATATATATATATTTGATTTGTACTTATCTGTATTTTTGTGGTCTACTGTTAGTGTTTAGTGTTATCTGTATGCACCAAGGGTCTGAGAGTAACGCAATTTCAATTCTCTGTATGTATGTACGGTACATGTGGCAGAACTGACAATAAAGCAGACATTGACTTTGACGAAATTATAATGTTTCTTGAAAGAGGTATAAAAGTTTTCAAAACCATATGAAATCAACATGAATACATAGTACATCCACAGTTATTATTAACACATAAAAATACATTAATCCACCTATGAATGTAGTCCCACCTCTAAAAGATGAGAATTTTACAGCTTAAGTGTGTTTTATTGTGCCACCTCTGAAACAACTTTACTCTTGGCTGAACCTCAACAAGCTCATCCTCTGTCATGTGGAAACCGCTTTATTGTCCCAGTCGATTCCTATTGGATAAAATCTAAATGAACCAGTGCTGTCCTCAATCTAGAGACAGAGGCCATCAAAAAGTGGAGAAACCAGCCCATTTCTTTGGCTTGATGTTTCTGTGTCACCTCCATTGTGATGTGAACCCTGTGTCCCAGCATGCACTACTCCAGTTTCTTCACTGAGTGTCTCGCATGTCATTTCTCTATTGTACCGAGATACAAAGATAAAATTACAGCTATGTTTCCAATACTCAAGGGCAAATGATGAAATTGTTGAACAATGCTTGGAGACAGTTCTCTCTGCTGATTTAAGACCAGTGCTGCTGTCTCTGACAGTAATATGGATATGATTTTAAGGGCTCAATCATCCTCATTTACTCACCCTCAAACCTGTATGACTTTCTTTCTTCAGTGGAACACAAAGAAAGTTTAAATGTTGAAGGATTTAACAAAATTACACTGGAGGGGACACACCACATCATAAGCCTGAAAGTGGCCAATACAATGTATGACGCTATATTTCAAGTCTTCCAAAACCATATAATAGCTTTTGTGAGAAACAGAACAAAATATAAGTCATTATTCATTGAAAACTTACTTTGTGCATTCACGAGAGAAGTATAGTTTATAATTAGTCCATCCATTTCTACAAGTCTGACACATTCAGTCCATTTTGCAAACTAGTTGTGAACAAGACAAATGGCCATTGTCACACTGAAAGGGTAACCAGCCAAAAATAACACGATGAAGACACTGCCTTATCTCACGTGACATAATGAATGAGCTCAATGAAAACACAATGAGCTAAAATGGGTAAACAATTCAAATATTTGCAGAGAGAGGCAGTGAAATCCCCCTATATTTGGAAAAAGGACAGTGTATAGGCCTTAAAAAATGAAGATATCAAAAGTAAAAGTTTGTTAAGATCCAGAATGTCATAGAATATTGAGATGTCTTTAGTAATTCTTGAGTTACAAACTTTGGAAAAAGAATATTTTGGCACTCAATGTTCTATAATTTTTATTTATTTATTTATTTTGGATAGGGAAACGAGATATATTTTCCCTCAACACAAGAAAAAAAGTATCAGCTATACGCAAAGTGACCCACATTTGGTTTTTGATAATGTGTACAATTTAACTTTACTCAAGGAGCCACACTGAGATCTCTAGAACTGAAACTTACAGGGCATAAAAATGTAGAATCCAAAAAAAAACATCTAAAAATTATATTCAGATTTTTTATTTTTATTGAGTTAAAGGCATGCTTTGAAAATTGAAGAGGAAAACATGAAAAGTGAATTTTTGAACTGTCACCAGTGGCATGTACTGCAACAATGATTGCTTAAATCAATATATTTCACTAAAAAATTTAAAAAAAAAAAAAAAAACACACACACACACAACAATGCTGCCATCTTTTTCCAAGTTATTTCCCCCCTCATGTAATTTGGCTCTAAATCTCAGGTGGAAATTGTGGATTAAAAATGAAATAATATAAATATAAATCTTTGTCCGCAGCATTTAATATTTAATCACAAATTTAATATATTTTGGCTTTCATCTCTGCAGAAAGACCCAATACCTGATTTTGCAATGTTTTATTCTTGCAATGTTAATTCTTTTCACATCAAATTTTTTGAGGAGACATTGCCTCTCTTGCCTCCTCAGAGAGAAAACACCCCCGACTTTAATTAATGGGCGTAAACCAAACTGCAACAGAAGCGATACAAACATACACACACACACAAACATAAAAACACACACAGTGACTCAGGACTGTGCTAAATTTGAACATCTTTATTGGAGAGGAGGTATCGTTTCCTTTCACCCTCCGTCTCTCATTTCCTGTCGTCTCTCTGGTGTGTGTTAGAAATCTCCTCGCAGGAGGTTGAAGCAGGCAGAGCTGGAAGCATATAACTATGACTCATCCATTCAGCATCGACTCACACTCACACACACACACACACCAAAACACTGTAGACCTGCCTGTGAGGAATCAACCAGCCATTATAAAAACATTGAGATTCCATTTCCATTATATCTGTCTAATATGCACTGCATTCTCAGGTTGCTATGGGGGTGCTGTATGTCTTTATCGTTAACTGTCTTCTTCAATGAAACGGGTAGAAATTTATTTTTTTATAAAAATATATGACGATTCAAGTCAGTTGAGATGGTAAATGAATCACGAAACAATTGGGGGTGGAGGTTTATATGAATGCATCGCTGAGGGAAACTGACTGTCTTTAGAAGAGTTTAGATGGTATTTTCTTTTCATCTTGCCTCTGTATAATGCATATTAAATAGTGTTTATAAGCACCTCGGTAACCAAGAAAATGCTGTATCGCTGCTGTATGCTGTATAAGCGCCACCTGCTGTCAGAGAGTGAATGTGCGTTCTCATGCAGCCCGTCTGCTGTTTGTTTCGTTCATATTTTATATAATATAGTTTCACAAATCCAAAGTCAGACCATTCTGTTTTCACTTTAAATTTTGGAATTATACAAATCAAATTTAAATCAAAAGTGTTCATGCTGCATGTGTGAAGCATCTTTGTTTAAATTGTGATTAAAATGCAGTGGTCGCCTATAATTTTAAATGGAAAGAGCACAGGCAAAACCTTAATTTGTTTATATGCAGAGATCTCTTTTATTTGTATTATTTATTTATTTGATTTTCATTTCGTCTTAAAATTTAAATTTAGTTTTGTTATTTATACAATTTCTCAAAGAAATGTGCAGCATTTTTTTGTCAGGAATAATAAAAGGACACCTTTTCATTTATCTTTTGTCTTAAATCTCATTTTGTTCAAAAAATCGTGAGAAAATCGTATTGTGAAATTAGTATCGTGAATTGTATCGCATCATGAGTTGAGTGAGTCGTTACATCCCCAATTGTAATATTTCTCTGTAAAAAATAAAAAGCATTTTAAGAAAAACATCGCTCCCGGCGCATGGTCTAAAAGGGTTATCCCTATTCTCTTAATGAGTAATGGGTGTGTTTTTGGGCATAACGTGCAATAAACCAATCAGAGTCTCATCTCCCATTCCCTTTAAGAGCAAGTTGCGTGGTGGATTCGCTATTTAAACGGTGGACGCGTCTCCAGAGAGCAAACGGATCTGCTCATGCGCGAGCAAATAGGTAGCCTAATTCTGATACACGCAATGACTATCCATTATGACATTTTTATATTTATGTAGCCTACACAATAATATTATTTTACACTTTAATCCTTTAATTTTTAATATTTGGCATGTTTGTGTGCTGCGTCCCTGTGTGTAATGAGCAAAATGAACGCGCGTTGTGGACCCGTTGTGGACCCACCCAGAGGCGCATTTTCTACTAACGCGCTCTTTAAATAACAAAAAAAATATTGCGCCATTGACTTTAGACCAGGTTTGAGTTGGTCTATGGCACAGTCTATTTACAGTTCCTCAAAATAGCAATGCGCCAACAATGTGCCTGAACACACCTCTTTTTTTAGACCAGCACGCCCATGGGTGCACAAATGGGTGCAAATGCATTTGCTATTTAAACAACACGGCACAGGACGGGAAAATGAGAACTGCGTCGGGCTGAAACTAGCAAAAACACTTGCGCCACGCCTTGGGCCGGGTGTATGATAGGGGCCCATGTGTGAACCAGACCTTCTCAAAAATACTGGTAAATCAGTTCTGATTAAATTTTATTATAAGAAAAAGAAATCAGCACAACACTTAAAGGTTGTGTGTGAACAGCATGCATGGTGCATTTACTGGTAAAGTCAATCTGTAAGTTTCATGATAATTTAAATGTGTGAAAGGGGCTATTGATTCATCCAATGAATTATTCCTTTAATAAAGACTAAACATGACTAAGCCTAAACTAAACTAAACTAAAGCCAACCGAACCCACTGACACAACACAGCACACACTGAGGATGACAGCTGAAGGCCGACAGATGGCGGCCATTAGAAACATTAATGAATAAATCAGTTGCTGAGCATCTATTATTCACACACATACACACACACACATGGTCCCATTCAACTTTCAGAATGAGGCAAAGATGCTCTCTTAGGGCAGTCTGATGTCTACTCAATGACAAAAACATCAACGATCACCCCTGAAGCTCAAGACACTGAAAGTACACACTTCTTGCTTAGGAAAGCTTTGGGACATTTGGTGCATTCAAGATTGCATTTATGAGTTTGGAAATTGTAATTATGATATCAGGAGCATTCAAATCATTTTGTTTGGAGCACGATGGCGATGTACCTTTTCTGCATCAAACTCTACTTCTATAAAATCATGAATAGAAGGAATGTGCATCAAGTTTGCTTTCGATTTCTTTTTAATGATTTTATTGAATTTAAAAAAAGCTGCTGTAAACCGAATTATACATATTCAATCGTAACCGTGCAATACAATGGCATTTTGCCAGAATTTTAAGGTTTAAAGGGGGCGTGACCAAAAAAGGTTTGAAAACCACAGCACTAATGTTAATTCTGAACGCTATTTAGGACAGATAGTATGCAAACTGGGATGCAGCAAATTTAAACAGCTACAAATTCTATAAACAAATAGAATTGACTGACCTCATGATGTTTAATTAAGCAGTGTCTAGTCAGTTTTGAAAATAAATGTATATTTGGCCTATTTGTTATAATTTTAATTGTAATTTAACTTCTAATGTAATGTAAAGTAACTTGAGGCAGTCTGATCAAATAATGAAAAGAAAACTGATATGGCCTCTGGTTTGTCCTTCTCAGTTGTTCATCTCAAACGGAAGATCAGATGCTATGTGCAATGCACAAAGTGTTGTGTAATTTTGCATATTGGGCATAATTCTTTATAGTAGGTTGAATACTAAGGGAACATTCCCTGCACATGTGAATGTCCTCTTTAGTGGTGTGGCATGCATGTATCAAATAACCTCTTTACATTTAGGCCATAAACATTCCTAAGGCCACAAAAATACAATTCCATCTAGCAACTGTCTCGGATCGAGCCCAGAGGTTATGGGTGACACTCACAGCTGATGACATTCGGTCGTCCTGTTTAAATTAAGATCTGCCTGCAGTAGAGATCATGTAACACATGAGGCATGCGCAGGAGATGAGCACAACCTCTCAGTTTTATGTAATTAATTGAGCCAGGCCTTAATTTCAGTGTCTTCAGTGTGTTAATCCAATTTACTTCAATCCGCTTGTAGTTCATAGACACTTAACCGCTGAGCTTCCCATAATGAAGCTGTTGAAGTCCAGCATCATCACAGAGTTTACTGCAGCTTTGTGGGTAATGAGCCTAAAATGAGCCTACAGTCGAATCTGTTGACTGGACAATTAACTCATAAATTGTTATATTAAGCTCATTTGCATTTTTAGTTTTTAGTTCATTCTCAGTAGTCAGTTTTGACTGTGAGGGTGTGTGATGATGCAAAATCTTTTTTTGGGGGGTCGACCATCTATTTTTAAGATGAAAGCAGGTTTTGACAGCGCCACAGAGTCAATGTTTACAATTAACATTGTAATTGACTATTCGACATACTCTCATGGAAATTCATAAATGTTTTATGTTTCAGTGAATTGGTGGCTAAATAGTATGTATATATACCGTACATACTATGTCATTCATACGTTTTCGTATCATCTGCTTACGCCCCACTAATTGTTAGGTTTAGGTTGGACTTACATGAGTGTTTAAGGGATGCATTGATGTATCGGCCAATTAGGGGTGACCCCGAATAGTCGATGATTCGATGCTTCGATAGGAGGAGCCTGATTCGACTCCCAATCTCACAGCCGAATATTCGCGGGGTGTTATGATCATACCATTTTGGCTATATGGGGTGCTCAATGTCTGATTTCACATAGAACTACCGGTTTTCTCCGAATAAGTTAATATACACGCTATTATGATAATGCTGTAAATAAGAATCTGAAAAGAAAGAAGCTTTAAATAAAGATTTTATCGTGCGTGAATAAATCCAACCACCCCTATAGATGTAAGTTTCACTTTCCATGCGTGACGGACAGAGGAGCATCTTGGCGGCAGGGATTTAAATCTTTAATAAGACTCAAACTGACACAGGCAGAGTGAAAGACTGGATTTTTTCAATCAGGTAGGGTACACGTGATTTCAAAACATTTCAGCCGGTTTATATATATTGTGAATATATTATTTATCTCGTATAAGATGCATTTGGTTGAGTTACGCTGCAGTAAAGTGCTTCATTGTAGTACTAATTATCTCTTCAGCATGCAGCGCGAGCAGGACAAACAACAATGCAGAATATTTATGACTACGACTGGGACTGTCATATACACATAACATTATAATGAGAACACCATTATGATAAAACGCTGTGAAATGTTAGAGTTATTTGCTGTGTTGTTGCGTGAAGAACACGTCCACAAAAGGAGTTCATTCAGAGCCGCACAGACACGTTCACTTCTGCATTCGGGGCGTTTTGTGCAGATAGCCTATAAAGGCCAATTCACACCGCACAGACAAACGCCAACAAACTCCAACAAACTAGTCTGTTGGAGTTTGTTGGATCAGTGTGTTACCCCTGTTGGCGTTGGTTGGCATTGGTTGGAGTTGGTTTTCACCCGACTGAACATGCTTATAGATATAGAGTTGGTCGGTGTCTGTTGGTGCAGTGTGAACATGACAGTTATTTTTCATAAGATTCTAAATCCAACAGCCAACTTGAGCCAACTAGTTTGTTGGAGTTTGTTGGCGTTTGTCTGTGCGGTGTGACTTGGCCTTTAGTCGTAATATTAACGTTATGTTGTATAAATAACGAAGTGTATTCTATATGAGATAAATGAGTTAAATCCCATTGATTAAAAACCTGCTATATATATCAAATGCTTAATTCTACTGGTCATCTTCAGCGCGCGCAGCTCAAAACAGAAATGCAGAACATTAATAACTATGTCATATACATAACGCTATAATGAGAGCACTATTGTAAAAAAAATTAGTGCAATTCTTAGGGTTTCGCTGATGTTTAATGTTAACTATCTTTTAATCAAAACATAAAACATTATTTACCCCGTTTGTATCTGCGAGGCGTCCATTAGGCTATCTTCCGTGTGTGTTAACGTCAGTATTTATAACTGTCTGACTTGACTCGTGATAATGTATTTTGACCACGCCCCCGAACATATGATTCGACTATCGGCATGATTCGAAAATCCCGATTCGACCATGAAAATCCTTAGTCGGGGACACCCCTACAGCCAATAATCAGCATCAGCCGATAAGTAGAACCAAAATATCGGTATCTTTATCTGCAAATGTCACTCTAAATGATCGGATATCGGTATCACCACCGAAATGTGTATCAGTGCATCCCTAGTAGTGTTGTCAAAGATATCGATTTTTCAGTACATATCAATACTGAAATAGTTTAAATACTCAGTGTATCAATACTTCTTCTGAACTTTTGTGCCCTCTCTTCTTTTCAACAGCGGATTCATGCCAAGAAATTGCCACATATGCTAAATGTTATTCTCTAGTGTTTTACCTTTAATGTAAAAAATATACGTCATTGTCATGTTCTAGCCTAGTTATATTTATCTTTCAATAAAAATCTAAAATGTTACGCCTTTAATATTATGGCAGTTTTTCCTCATGGTATCAAAAATGGTATCGAATATCACTAGTTTTAGAAGATAGAAATTCCAGTTTCATGACAACTACTTTGTTTGTTTTTTATTTTATATATATATATATATATATATATATATAAAATCTTACATTTTCATACAAAGCACATAGTATGAATTTATACTAAAGTGCCAACTCATAAAATTGTTTTCTCATCTATCCAGAAGCTGGGAATACCTTTCTGAGGAGGTTAACAGTTAGTTTGACTGTTGACCTGTTCATAAATAGTTACCTGAATAAGAAATTTGAGTTTGGCCAAACATTTGTGTCTGCATTTGCCTGGAATGTGCGTGCGCATGCATGTGTGTGTGTGTGTGTGTGTTCGTTGGAACCTCAAAAATTTTCCTTTCAGTTTTTAGCGAGTGAAAGGTGACAGCCTGACTGAGTCAGTGATGTAATGGTTTAACAGCGTTGAGATAAAGCTCGAAGGCCTCATGACTAGGCTGAAGTCAAACATTCAGTGAACTGTGCTTCAAGGTCAAAGCCTCTAGACCTTGACAGTTTTTCCTTGACAAAATCTGGCTTAGACAGCATAACCGGCCACTGTACTAAGGCAGCACAGGGTTGCCATTCTTCATTCAGAAGAGCACTTGAAATAATCAATGTTCAACTGTTGTGAGCCAGCCTAAACAACTCGTGGAATTCAAATGCTGAGGGAATACATTTGTAAATACAGAGACAATAACTATCCACGTCCTTTGCTGAACATCGCTGAGTCCGGACTGAAACAGTGCATTTTCGGGCTTTAGACAGCTTGTAAAGGTGGCCCACTGCCATGAGCACAGGGTTGGATGCTATTCAACAGTGTTGTGTTAGAAACTCCTCTGGAACAAATTCTGAAATACCATTTTCAAATCTATTAAATGTTTTTAGAAACTAAATTTGTCCACAAAAAAAAAAAAAGTTTCTAGAAGTTTTTTTTAAAAAAAAATCTAGGTTTAAGTTCCAAGAGACATTCTTTTGTTTTTACTTTGACTTTATATGATTTTCACACAAAAAAAAAAACGTTTCAATTTAATAAGTAAAAATGTCATGTGGTGTTGCTACATCTTGAATACATGCGAGTTATCTTAATTATTATTAAATATTTTTATGTATTGAGTTCTATATTTAAATATATATTTTCAAGGTAAAAGGTACTACTTTGTTAAACAAATATCGTAAAAAGTTGAGAACTCACCACATGACATTTGACGTTATTTTCATTTTACTGAATTAACCTTGCCTATAGTGAAGTCATATCTCATAATTTTATCATTATTTTTGCCCGTAAAAACAAACTCAACCAAAATTTTCACACTATTCGAAAAAACATTGTAAAATAACCCATACGAATTAAGTGGTTTAATTAAAGTCTTCTGAAGAAATATGATTGCTTTATATGCTTTTAACATCAATCAACACAAAAACGCAACAAATATGGTAAACAGAAGCTCAACTGTGCTTGCTTGATGAGAACAAACCTCACTTGGTCAAACATGATGAGAGAATATTAAAAAAAATCTTCATTTGTGTTCTGAATATAAATATCTTATGGGTTTGAACAACTTGAGGGCGAGTAAATGACAAATCTCATTTTTGCGTGAACTATCCCTTTAAAAGATGTCTCTAAACGTCCATGAAAAGCTTGAAACGTACTCAAAATATGTTTGACTGGAATAGCAGAGGAATGAAAGAAAATCAAAAGCAGATTTTAAAAAGCCCTGTTTTGTTGAGACGTACAAAAGTACCAGTTCAAATTTCATGAGAAGTAGATCAAGTCAACATGGTCATAAAGTGCAAGTATCTACGGAAATCACAATGCATTGCTCTCCACAGTCAACAGCTATGTTTCCAACAGAAACATATTATACGGCAAAATATAAAAATATCATGTCATACTTACATATCAGACTTTCCCTATAACATAAAAAACATCCCGTGAGACACAGTGACTCCAAATGTGCTTACAGGCAATAAAGACTTGTGTAATGCATTCAGAACTCTCTCTGCACGGAGGTCATCACATGCACACATGACAGCCGCTTTACTCTCTCAGCTTTGATAACATCGTCTGACTTTACATTGTGAGCCGTAACGCTAAGATGTAGCTTCAAATTTATCTCACGCCATAACCAGTTTTGAGTTCCCGATACCCTGATTAAGAGCGTATTAGGACTCCTCTGCTGACATCTCAGTGCATCAGCGGGGGAATGACTCCAAATCTGCTCAAGAGACTTAAAGCTGACGACTCAAGTAATGCATCCTGTGCATTCAGAACTTTCCACATGCTCAGCTCCAGAACCACAATGAGCTGCACGTACCTTACAGGAAACCCTGGGAAACACACGCTTTTAAAGGAATTACTGTTGTCATATGCTCACATTTATGTCATTCTACCTGTATGACTTACTTTAGTCTGTAGAATATGAAATTAGGTATCATGTAGAATGTTTACAATGCTCTTTTCCATACTACAAAAGCACAAAAATGATCTAAAATGGCTGAATAATAATAATAATAATAATTAGTGCTGTAAAACGATTATTCACGATTAATCGCATTCAAAATAAAAGTTTTTGTTTACATAATATGTGTGTGTACTGTGTATATTTATTATGTATATATAAATAAACACACACACATACAGTATATATTTCAAAAGTATGTATTATGTACATGTATGTATATTTTTATATTCATATAATTTATATTATATGTAAATATATTTAAAATATAAACAACTTATTTTTCTTAAATATACGTGCATGTGTGTGTATTTATATATACATAATAAATATACAACAGTACACACACATATATTATGCAAACAAAACTTTTATTTTGAATGTGATTAATCGTTAGACAGCACTAATAATAATAATAATAATAATAATAATAAGTGAAAAATGAGTCTGGGCCTAATATTTTTTAATTCCATTGCAGAAATTGGGTTTGGAATAACATTAAAGTGAGTATTATGAAAGTTATTATGGAACTTTTATATTTTGTGATCTCTTGCTTTCATGATCAAAAGACATAAATATGGCTTATAAAAGAAAATAATCAATACAGTTTGGCATGATGTCAAACCTGTTGTTGACAGGTTAGGCTTAGTGCAAGATCTTCAATGAAGAATGATTTAAATTTTAAACGGTTCCTCACTAAAATTAACATGATTTCAGAACATTTGTAAAACATATTCACGAGTCATTTGATTTACTTTAATGTTACTTTTCTGGCTGCATGTGTCACTTGTGGAGCTTGACATCTCTAGTCTCCATCCACTTTCACTATGTGTGGAAAAGAGCAGCTTTGACATTCTGCTAAACATCTCCTTTTGACTTCCACAGAAGAAACTAGGCCATACAGGCTCGTAGCACCATGAGGGTAGGTAAATGATCACCGAATGTAATTCTGGTGTTAATAATGAAAGTAAAGCTCCTCCTGAGGCAGCTCGCCTCACTCCTGCAGTCAGCAAATATTCAGATGACGCATGAGTGAGAGGAGTGACGCCAGAGGCTCAGAGTCAACAAGGCATCATTATTTATTTATTTATTGTATTAGTCATAGACCATAAAAGCATCCCAAGCACAAATATTTAATTTGCTGTTTGAACGCATAAAGTCGCTTACCCTCCGCCACAGTCTCCTCCACGGTCACTTGATATCGTCCGATGGAGAAAACGCGTCCGATAAACGCGCCGGACACCGCGCCGCCCCCCGCAGCGGCTCCAGACGCGGGTCCAGAGCTCACCATCTCCCGACGGGTATCGAAGAACTTCTTCATTGTCCAACCAGCAACACTTTAATACTCATTAAATCATGAAAAACCTCCCGGCTCTCGCGTGCGCGTCGCTCTCCAGCCGGTGGGATGCGCAAAATACAGAAAAGCGCGACAATCTCTCAATATAATACAGTCCAGATGGAGACTCCGAGCTCAGCGGACCTTCATCACAATATCAAGTGTTATATAGATGCAAAACAACTCATAAGAAGAAAGAGTACTATATCAGAGCGGCAGGATGAGTCACCATTGACATATCTGAATAATTATAACAGCAGCTTTTCATAAGAGAGGAGATGAGTGGGAAAGCAGCTTTATCCGGGAATCCTCCTGCCACGCTGTCTTTAATCGTGCACTGCGATTACCGGGAGCACAGCCTTCAGGAGTCAGGGTATATTCTGGCAAACTGTTTACCAATCAAGTTTCGCAATCGGCAAAGCAAAGTGTGGCACACGCCACCTACCAACACGCGATGGGTAACTCGCAAAGCACAATGTTCAGTCGTGTTTTCCTAGCACGAGACCATAGAAAGGAATTTAAAGTACGAGGTTTGCGAATTAAGAGGCGGGGCAACAGTTAAACAATTTCAAAGTTAAAGTTCATGCAAAAAAATATTAATAGACAAGTTTCAGTCAAATATTTATGGTTTATAGCTAAATCCAGTGTTAAAGAGTGCAAACAATCATATTTGGAACATTAGAATATATTAATATGCACGGTCACTTCCACGTATTCATTCCAGGGCTAAACACCCGGTGCTGCGCCTCGAGCTATTAATCTTTACCTGGAGATGTAAATAATAATTTTCAGCTTTAAATAGAGTTTTCCTCCCGTTGTTATGTAACAAATGTGTATTTTCTCCGTTTCCAGTAAGGATCAGATGACGGGACGATCATGTTTCAGAATTATAATGAAGCCAGAGAGTGGATATAGCAAGAAAAATGGGATTAGGAAACATGCATTCCTACAGTCCCGTGAAGTTGCGCCCCCCCCCCACCGCAAAACGTCGCCAAAACAGTCTCAATCGTTTGTGCTTTGTTTGTGCTGGTTTGTGCAGGTAAAAGTTTTGTTTGAGCTGCTTCGGTTTTTAAAATATTAGACACTGAATTATAGGCGATGACGTCACCAGCCCTCCACATGCTCCAAATTCACCCAAAATAATTTTCTTTGTTTGTGCTTCATTTGTGCTGGTTTGTACAGGTGTCCTGACATTTTATCCTACCCGTCAGATTTTCCTACCGGGGCTTACTGCGCATGAGCATGTCCTTTTTCTCATGCTGAACAATATTTAATGCATCTGCATTACTGTAAGGGGTAGGTTTAGGGTTGGGGTAGGTGTAGACGTTAATAAAACTGACTTTTTTAAAGATTTTTTCCTAGTCTAGTCGCACGTTTATATTTAAATGATTAATATAATAAACCCTCCTTTAATATATAGGAATTTAGGCGTAGCCTATTCCATGCTCAAGCGCGCGCATAAAGCTTGCCAAAGCACCGCCAAAAAAGTATTGATTATGAATGCGTCGGGGAAAAGAAGACATTGTAATTATTTATTACTAAACTAGTGCTTTCTCAGTCAGTGTCGGCTGCAAATATGAAGTTGTCAAAAGCCGACGCTGATAACCATCTCCACAGTAGGCTAATTATGTGCCTTTAATAGAGAAATGCACCTTTCATATGGACCACATAATACATTTCAAGATTTCTATAGATTTATTTATTGTGTCTGTGAGCCGGTTCATTGTTGTGACGCGCTCCATTCACGGAGACTGCATGAGACTACAAAAAGCACATCCAAAAATGACAGAGTAGACCTATTTTAAGTGCAAGAGATTGCACGTGCGCCTCCATATCATACAGTTAGCGCTATAATACTCCCACACTCCTCATAAACACTTGAAATGCGCCTATATAGCGATTTTATTATTCATATATAAAAAAATAATAATATCCTGTTTTGGTCATATTTACTATTAATAGCCCAGCTCCCATCAATGATCTAGCACAGAGATATAGTTCTAAACTGAACATGCAGGAGAAGCATTAGCCTGCTTCTAATTTGGCCAAAGAAAACTTGTTAAAATAAAATAAAAATTCTAGATTAATTTGTGCATTTTTCAAATGTTTACTAAAGGTGCAAAAGTCATAAACAAAAAAAACTAAAAAATCAACATGTTACTTTTTTCAGGCAGCATTTTGTGTGTAAGTTTCTAATTTCAAATTTGGTTTTCAGGAGGGCATTTAAAAATACAACAATCGTTTTTCTTTTCCATTTTTTTAGTCATGGTTAAAAAAAGGAAAAAGGAATGAACGCAAAAGTATAGGCCAGTATGCTATTGCATGTTTTATTTGTGCGCAGAAACGAAAAAAGGGCATATCATATCATGTATATCAAGTCTTTATTTTATTTATTCATTTATTTTTGTTATTTTTTTGTTTTGGTTTTGTAAATACATAATGAAATAGGCCTAAATCGTTTTTTTCCCCGTTTAATAAGCCTAATTGAACGAATACGGCTACTAACAATTAAGTGACTGCAACTATTTCATGTGATTTGGTTTATCATTTGAATTTGACCTTATTGACTTCAACTGTATTGTTAAAAGAGACAGTAAGTAAAAACAAAAATAGCCTACTACTGGCTACAAACCAGCACAAACGAAGCACAAACAGATGAGACTATTGGGCTAAATTTGGAGCATGCGGGGGACTGAGTGACCACAGAATGATCATTAAATATTATGGTTTAATATCTAAAAAACCAAAGCAGCACAAACGACAATTTTTACAGCACAAACGGGAGCACAAACGATTGAGACTATTTTGGCAACGTTTTGCGTTGGGTGGGGGGCCAACTTCATGGGACTGTACAGGCAGCTCGCAAAATCGCTAGCCCGACGTCCCGGGGCTATTGTGTTTTCCAGTCGGGCTACCAAAATATATCACTGCCCTGCCCGACGGGCTACCTTAAATACAGAGCAGGGAGTTTTTAAGGCCTTAAGAAGTTTTAAATACGTTAAATGGTATAAGAAAAGTCTTAATTGTAATTTCAAGAGGTCTTACAGTTGGGGGTGGAAAGGCAAGAATCACGATAAGGCTGGATTAAACTTCAAAAGACAATTATGTCCAGCGCTGCACATTTTAAAGTCAAAACACTGCACGGATGTCTTTATGTGAATGCATTTCTGAAGGGAACCGCCACAGTGTCCTCAGAAACGTGTCGTTGGCATTTTCATTTAATCTTGCTTCTAAAACGCGTCTGATAAAACAGTGTTTATGAGCCTGGTGCTGCTTTGTTTACACCGCCCGTTACCGGGGGAACGCTCTTAAAGCGGCCCACCTCGTGGCCAGAGAATGAATTTTAATTTCTCAAAAAGCCTATCTTATGTTTAAATCGACCCATGTTTTTACGCAGCAAACACAGAGTTGTAAATGTGAAAGAAGTTAATGTGCCTTCTAAAAATCTAAACAATTGTAGACAGTAATATTTATGTTTTAAATTAATATAATAATTCATATGTTTGACATCCCTTTTCATAAAAATACTCATTTAAAGGCTGAAATACCTTTTTATAAGATTTTTGTTTTTGTGAAAATTCACAGGGAAACAAATTCATACGTCCTAGGACGTAACACCTGTATCTGAATTGTAAATCGTGTCATTTTATGGCTTAATATGTTACCATAGATATTGTTCAACCCCACTCATACGGTGTTCATTTTACTTGTGCAGCTCAATCATAAATTGCCTTACAGTTGATTTTTAAAAATTCTGCAGATACCCTGTAAATAGTACAATAAAACTCTTTCCTTGATATTCGTTGATATTTGTGTATTGAAAATGTTTTTGATTGACATTTATGGTCTTTTTTTATTTGGGCTAGTTAAATTAATTGTCGGGCTACCAAAATCTGAATAGTACCTGCCCGAAGGGCTACCAGGGATTTTGAGATTTTGCGAGCCCTGTATGTTTCCTGATCTAATCCCATTTTTCTTGCTATATCCACTCTCTGGCTTCATTATAATTCTGAAACATGATCGTCCCGTCATCTGATCCTTACTGGAAACGGAGAAAATACACATTTGTTACATAACAACGGGAGGAAAACTCTATTTAAAGCTGAAAATTATTATTTACATCTCCAGGTAAAGATTAATAGCTCGAGGCGCAGCACCGGGTGTTTAGCCCTGGAATGAATACGTGGAAGTGACCGTGCATATTAATATATTCTAATGTTCCAAATATGATTGTTTGCACTCTTTAACACTGCAGATTTTGCTATAAACCATAAATATTTGACTGAAACTTGTCTATTAATATTTTTTTGCATGAACTTTAACTTTGAAATTGTTTAACTGTTGCCCCGCCTCTTAATTCGCAAACCTCGTACTTTAAACTCTTTCTATGGTCTCGTGCTAGGAAAACACGACTGAACATTGTGCTTTGCGAGTTACCCATCGCGTGTTGGTAGGTGGCGTGTGCCACACTTTGCTTTGCCGATTGCGAAACTTGATTGGTAAACAGTTTGCCAGAATATACCCTGACCTTCAGGAGTCGCTCGCTCCTCTCCGTTTGCTCATTCAATCTTCACAGCTGATCCCCAGGAATAGACGCTTGCTCGAAACCCGGAAGTGCAACGGATACGCAGGGAAACAGCCGGTTCGACGGGGTTTTCCTGGAGAAAAGTGAGTGATAGCGCTCGCTCATTGCCGGCTGACGGGGTTAAGTTCGGAGAGCAGCCATGCACCGGTTGAGAAGAGGAGTAGGTTAACGTTAAAGCGCGCGTGAGCACGGACTCGGTCGTGACGCTCCGGTAGTTGTAGTTCCACGGTACGCGGTGACGTCAGCGGGGACGTTTCCGATAACAGCCACTAGGCTTGATAATACGCCGCAAAATATAACATCAACTCAAATTTTAACATTTGTGACCCTGGAGCGCAAAACCAGTCATAAGTAGCACGGGTATATTTGTAGCAATAGCCATTACACTGCATGGGTCACAATTGTCGATTTTTATTTTACGCTAAAAATCATTAGGATATGTTTCCGTGAAGATATTTTGTAAATTTCCTACCGTAAATATATCAAAACTTAATTTTTGATCAGTAATATGCATTGCTAAGAACTTCATTTCAACAACTTTAAAGGCGATTTTCTCGATTTTTTTGCACCCTCAGATTCCAGATTTCCATATAGTTGTATCTCAGCCAAATAATGTCCTATCATAACCCTTATGACTGGTTTTGTGGTCCAGGGTCACATATATCAAATTTGAAATATAATGACTTAATTGTCGTAAAATGTATGAGAAATGCATATAATAATGGAATAAAAGTATTATTTACATGCATTTTCCAGAACGACACGATGACTGTGACATTGCTGCCCCCTACAGGACAATATCTTTCTCTGCAACACCACAAAACAAACTCTGGAAGTGCACTAAACAATTGCGTAGAAAGAGTTTTCATTCAGAAATTGATAATGCATTTCACAAACAATTACAAAGAAACAAGAATTTACCAACTGAATTAAACATGACATTTTGAAGTAGAAAAAAACTTACATTTCTTGTTAAAAAGGTACTCTGATAATATTTATTTCCTACAAAAAAAAAGTACTAAAAAACACTTTTTTAACAGTGTTATTACAAGTACAAGTGAGGACGTGTTTTATATTACATCCACTTATTTATTCCTATATTTTTATATACTTATATATGTTAACTCATTTGCTGTTATGCCAAACATTTGACAGAAAGTTTTTAGCTTTAAAAATGTTTATCACTTGCTACTCAGTCAGCTGTGTGCTTGTGTGATGGACTCTTTAAATATATCATAGCCGACACATCTTATCCCACGCTCCCTTACTGTTCAGAATAAAGAGAACACTAGTTCTGAGAAAAGCTCAAGCATCATGTTTGCAGATGCCAGCTGGTTTGATGCTTTGCTATCTAATGCAATGACATTCTGGCATTTCTTAAGTGGAAATGTCCTTTTGAAGCTTCTGTACCATATTTGCAAATGTAAAATGATGTAAGATGGTGTTTATCTCAGCACTACAAAAGCTAATAGTTCTTCTCAGTGCATTACAAATTAATATTTGTATGCACCATTACATTTGACCTTATCTTCATTTCTGACTAACCCAAACATTGTTTTCTGTTGAATTATGGTTACATTTTATTTTTGAAGGTCTCCTTGTTACAGTATAATTATACAATTAATTCTGAGTAATATTATGTATTTATTATAGGGTTAGGGTTTGGTTTAGCTACATGTACTTATGCATAATTTACTGTTTAACAAGGACATTGTTAAAAAATCATTATCGATACAACTCAATTCATTTATTAATTAAATGTAATTAAACAATAAAAAAGTAATGAGCAGTGAAGGGACAGCCTTTTAATAGCATTTGGAGTGAAAAATTTACACTTAGTTATTAAAATCATCTTGTTTTCTCTTAACCAGCAGCACAAGAAAACCTAAAACATGCAATGTCTTTAATCAGGAATTAACAAATCTAATATTTTGTTTAGATGAAGATTCATTTAATACAGTAAAAATGCCATTGTCCAAAAAAATAAAAAATAAAATGTTAACCATAAAAAAAAACTATACATTAATATATATGTCTCCCCCTCCAAAAAAAAAAAAAAACACTTTAATAGGAAAATGTATCTCATCTCCAAGGATTATTGAAGTTATTTCCATTTGCCTTTTAAAAAAAAAAAATCTATACTAGTAGTTATGGCCCAGCACAAAAAAAACAACCTTCAACCCTCTCCATCCATTTGTAATAGTTAAAGCACTCAACTTTATGTTTCCTCTGTAAAAGAAAAAAGAGAGAAAGTTTTTACTGGGAATGCTTAAACGATAAAAACATACAGCCAATATTTTTGTATCATACTATTTTAATGGAATGCACGCTTGCTTTAAAAAACCTGATGTACAAGGTGAGGGGGTTTAAACTACTGAAGAATAACTTACAAACAGCACTAATGGATGTGATTAAGGTGGGCAACTATGTACAAAAATTAAATACAATGCTACAGCACATTAAGAGAATTACAAATGTTCATAAAAGACAAATATTAACATGTGGCAAGATGGAACTCCACTAACTCTCTCGTCTCATGGAAGCGTCTTACGTTCATCTGAATACTCAATCTAATGATATTAACTATGAAGGACACCAAATGTACCACGGTATGAATACTAAACGCTCTCTCTCATCATGGGGGTCATAAAATGATGAAATGTGGCTTTTTCCCCATCAATATTAATTATACAAATGACAACTCTTCCCACTTTTTTATATTATAGTCCCATGTTCGTAAATAATCATGTAGTCCACTTCTCACCCTCATTTAATTCCAAACCAATAAGATGTTTCCACTAGTGAAACACGAATGAGATTATATTCATGCTGCTATTTTCCATAACATTAAAACTATAGAAAAGAGCAGCACGTGCATTCCGCTAAATATCATCATCTTTTGTTTTCCACTGAAAAAAAGCCATATTGACTGAAAATGACACGAAGGTGAGTAAATGATTGAAAAATTAGCATTTCCAAGTCAACTACCATCTTAAAATCTATACTGGAGAAGACGGTCTATCAAATCCTCTAGGTTTGAAGAAGAATGGGGACCACGGAGAAAATAAGAAGTCAAATCTCATACTTAGTTGTCCAAATATATTACAATTTGCCAGTGTAAAAGCTCTCAACAGCATTTCTCAAAGGCTCAAACCCCAAACGCTTAAAGGCAGCATTAGTCTCAATGTCACTTAAAAGTTTCAACAGGCTTGGCTTTTCCTTACTCAGAAAAAGAAAGAAAGCAAAAGAGAAAAAAAAAACCTCAACCCCCTTTACGCACCATTCTTCATCAATAACTTTAATTTCAGGAAGGGGAATTTTAACTAGCAACGGTTTTCCCTGTGTCTTCCTTGCCTCTGTAAGTCCTCTTCCCATGTGTGAAGGGCAGGTATCTATACTTGACCATGTGCTGCAGAGGAAACACAAACAATGTCAAAGAACTTCAGGTTCAGTGCAAATTAAACTCTATTTTTAGATCGCTCAGCTTTGTGAACTAAAATAGCTGGTAAAGAAAAGCCGAACCTTGATCTGCCGTTTCATGGTGATGCAGAACAGCATGATGAAATACATTACGAGGATGGGCCAGAACACCGGCACGTTGAAGGCTTCGAAGAATGTGCAAATCATAGCGACGACGATGCCTTTCGTCGCTGAATGCCTGAAACATCAACCAAAAACAACGCACACAGAAATCAACGCACTCGGAAGGACCATACAACACATTTATGTAATGTGAACATCAAAGAAACAGAGAAAATAACTAAAGAAATCCAGGAGTCTTTGAAAACACAATCCAATAAAGCTATTTACAATAGCATTACCACTGAATTTGCTGACAAGTCCTGCTGCTTAGCTGATCAGTGTTGGACTTTTATTTCGACTGAACTGAGGCTAGGGCTGCATTATAATGGGTAAACGCTTAATCACCATTATTTCATTTATCATTATCAATTATTGCACTCTCACAAATCAAGAGAATATCTACCTCAACCATGAAAGCATAGAGGCTTGTTACCAGTGCTAAACAACACAAATGCCAAATAAAAATGAAATGTTTTCAGGACAAATAACTTTATTTTTGAAAATTATTTCAGTAACGATTGTGTCAAATAAATATTAGATTTACTGTGGCAATATTGTACGTGTTAATAAAATTTTAGATCACAGATCAGCTGTATATCATCACCTGCTCTTTAAATAACTCATATTTCTTCCTACATAATGTGTTTTCCATTGATTTGATTTTCTGGATTCAGTTTTAATGGCTGAATTCAATTTTAATAATAAGATAGATGTCTAATCAATTGAATTAAAAAACTTTAACAATTTAATAAATTCATATTTTAATTTCATTTTTAAAATTAACAATAATAGTGCCCTGTTTTATTGTTTTATAAATTCTGTTTTATGACGAATTCCATTTTATGAATACAAATTATATCAAAGTAGTGGTAATGGATGCAAAAAATAATAATAATAATCTTTTAAAATGTATTCAAATTAAATGTGAAGAATTACTTTAATTTTTGGGCAAAAAAATAAATAAAAAGCTGCTTAAATGAACGAAAATGTATGATATTGTGTGATAGTCCCTATAAAAACACCAATGTTTTAATTTATTCATCCAATGTTTGCCAAATTCTATTACATTCTGCATTGTACAGTAAATCCATTTCCATGACTGTATTCTGTGGTTCCGTCCATGTTTTTCACAGAGTGAAAATCAAAGCATTTGTAATTTCTGCTCGTCACTGGATCAAACTGATCCACTCATTATCTAAAGAAAACTGAACTCATTCCATGGGTTCTTAAAGGGACAGTTTACACAAACTAACATTTGGTCATCATTTACTTACCCTTGTGTTCTTCCCCACCTGTACACATGTATTTCTTCTGTTAAATACCAAGATGTTTTGAATAACGTGGAAACAAACAGTTGCTGGTAGCCACTGAAAAAAATACTAAGAAAGTCATTGGCTACCAGCAACTGTTTGTGTTTAGCAGAAGAAAGAAAACAACTCGAGGGTGTGTAAACTTTCATTTTCGGGTGAACTATTCATTTAAACTCCATAATGTGACAACTCACCAGAATTTGAACTCTGGCAACCTCCGGATGAACGGCCGGAACTCTTCATTCTGTTTTGTGGGTAGTTCTGGACCCTCATCTAGAGAAGGGAGACATCAATTAGGAAAAAAAAAAATCCACAATGCAAATGTCAGTGATGACAGTAAGATTGTTTTAAATCCTGGTTCTACCTGGATCATCAAGCAATGAGGGATCCACTTTAGGTGAGAGGAAAGCAATGAAGAGGTTTAGGTGGTAGATCCCAAGAGCATATGTGATTATGTACCACCCCTAATAAAAGACAAGTGTTTCATTACATTTGATTCACATTTTATAATAAAAATCCACAAGTTCTTATGAGTCTACAACAGCATGAACTGTACCCATACTGTCAAAGCAGATGCATTCTGTGAATGTTCCTAAACAGATGTAAAGCATGGTGGTTTTACCTGTAGTATATATACTCTGATCATATATATGGCCGTTAGAGTAAGAGTGGCTGCCCATCGGACTGATGAGAACGGTGTTGACTTGTCCAACCATGACTGATAAATCTGCATTTTAAAGAGAAATAGTAGTTCTGATTATCCAAAACACTGACTTGCAATCTTAAAATCACTCGAATAGTCATTTCCAAGAGCCAGACCTGCCCGAGCCGTTTAAAGAAGTTTCCGATCGCTGATGGTTTCCCATGGATGGATTCACCGGCACTGTCTCCTTCTGGCATTCTGTCTGTGAATTCAGAGCAACGTACTGAGTGTTCAGGGAAAATGCTGTTTTTATATTTACAGTTAAATCACAATGCAAAACACTGCTACCTATCTACCCTGATATATAACACAATATAAATCTGATCATTGAGCTCACTGTCTGCACAAATCTCTATTCAAAACTGCATGCAAATCATTCTGCTATCCAGGAGTAGAATTATCCAATCGCATCCCGCTGTCGTGTACTTAAGCATGTGTTTCTGTATATTATAACGTGTAATGGTGTTGAACAGCTACACCACCCTACTTTATGTTTCTAAAAGTGTTTTAAGCTCAAACCATGGAGAATTATAACTGATGCTTTCTTTCTACACCGTAGCAAACTTAGACTATTTGGAGCCTCAATTTAAAAAAATGTGATGTGAAAAAGCTCTGATTTAATGTATCATCTTTATTTCCTAAATGTTCCTAGTAAACAAGTGTAATGAAGGCAGTGTTTTGAAGCAACCCTTTGTCAAAAATCCTAAAGGAGAGTGTAAATCCTTTATTTATACATTTCTATAATCCTTCATACACTTCATATGCACCCCTAAGGGATCATATAAAACCTGTGTAATAATAAGATCTTACTGGAAAATTTGACATTCGTTCAGCATATTTAAATGTTTTTTCTTCTTCACTGCCCTATTAGATTGTGTGTTTACTATGTCTCTTCTGGATGTTTAAACAGAATCAAATAACTTTTGAAAACAATTGTTTTAGTAAATATTTAGAAAATAAGTTGCAGCAATATTGTGTGTGATTTACTATCTTTAAACTGAATTTTAATGTCTGTAGGATTGTTTCAAGAATTGCCAACAGAAATCCAGTACACATTCTTTAAGGTTTGTTTCTTCTTCTTTGGATCAGCTGATTTGCTCTGTACTCTCAGTGAATGACACTTCACAGGCGGGGTTATGGGTGGTGGTAAATTATATTTTGGGTTTAAAATCCAAACACGTTTGTTGACTAAATAATCTACCCTCTTGCAGTTCTGTGACATGTTGTCCATTTCCGTCAATGATAAAATACGACTGATTAAGGAGTGCGTTTAAAGAGATTGATTTCCTGTGGTCGTAAACCAGGGGAAGCCTCCGCGTGCTAACTAACCTGCTCATGTAACCTGAGGCAAAGTCCAACGAACAAGAGGTTGTTCGAGTATAATAATCATCCTAAATTAAGATTACCTTCAATAAAACGGCACATAAACTGAATGAAGAACCGGTTTGGTGTCTCCGCAAAAGACTGAAGCCTCAAAGCAGCTCATCAGCCTCATTCCCTCGTCTTTCACACACTTCTATGTACCAACATATTTTATTTATGTCAAAAAAACTAGTGATTTTAGGGCAGAACCTGCCATTCTCGGTTCAGATACGTGTCTATTTCCTGACATTTACACCAAACAGGACAGTGCATGCAAATGAACAGTAGCTTTAGTTCCAGTACACAGCTATTCTCAGTCTGTTCTCATTAATCAAATCACAACAGACACTTACCTCAACGTTTATTTCATTAACTCTCTAATAACGTAACTAGAAAGCTAATAGTCAGACCTCGTAAGCTAATTTGCTATTTAGCATCGGTGGTTAGCCGCAGCTGAGTGATTCCTTTAAGGCGTAAAGCATGCTGGTTACTGTAGTTTTTAAATCAGGTATTCTCCGTTGATACACAACACGGACGACTACGTGTAAACTACACTTCCCATCCTCCCACACGAAACAATTTGCCTCAAGCGGAAACACACGGGTTGTAGTTTTTGCATGTGAATGTGTAATCGAAACTGAACCTGGGAGACACCGAGAAGAAACTACAAAGACCAGCAGACACGCAGAAAAGTGGACAACTCACTTCCGGGGAAATCCGAACGCAGGCGTTTGAGGGGTAAACTTTGCTAGCACTACCTTTTACTGCATCTTACAAAAAAATATAATTTTACAATCGTTAAGCCACCGGAGGACGATACAATTAGACGGACAGTTAACACACTCGAGGAGTCGTGGTGCCTGTGAGAGGTTCAGAATAGGAGTAGGATTAGAGGAATTGTGCTTCTCTTACCCGGTTGTGCCGCTGTGTCACTCTCGCGCTGCTGCTCTGTGAACACGTCAGTGCTTCTGTTAACCGCAGCAGATCAGATCAGACCACACCAGCCGCGCGCGGAGTACATCGCTCCCTGTGCTGGTCCTCCGGACTTACTTCTGTTCACACAAATCCATATGTGCTGGAAATACACTCAAGATGTAGATGAGTTTGTTTCTTAATGGGAAAGGCGCATTATTGTGCCATCTCAAAGAGGCAGTTTACATGAACTGTTCCCTCCTGGTGGAATGTTCTGCCCAACTCGATCCGAGCACTCTATTCTATTTCTATAGAATATATACTTGCTTCCTTTTTATTTATTGTTTAAAAAAAACCTCTAGCGTTCTCTATTATTTTTCATATATATATATATATAACATTGCTACATTTACTGTTAGACTTAACTGTTTACTGTTATTACTTTTTGTTAATTGTATAATAAATAAAAAATACAAATCTTTTTTTAAAGAAATCAAGCAGTTAGTAAATGAATAGAGTGCAAGTCTAAAAGGGGCAAGTTTTTTTTTTTTTTAAGAATATAATTAGAGAGTGTTAGAGTTAGAGGGTCAAATAAAGATGGAAGAGATGTGTTTTTAGCCGTTTCTTGAAGATGTCTCAGGATTCAGCTGCTCAGATTGAGTTGAGCAGGTCATTCCACCAGGAGAGAACAGTTAATGAAAAAGTCTGTGAAAGTGATTTTGTGCCTCTTTGGGATGAACAATAAAGTGACGTTCACTTGCAGAACACAAGCTTCTAGAGGCACATAAGTCTGAAGTACTGAATTTAGGTGAAGGAGTGCAGAGCCAGAGGTGGTTCTGTAGGCAAACATTTATGCTTTGAATTTTATGCGAGCAGCTATTGGTAGCCAGTGCAAATTTATAAACAGAGGTGTGACATGCATTCTTTTCAGCTCATTAAAAATGAATCTTGCTGCCGCGTTATGGATTAATTGTAAGGGTTTGATAGAACTGGCTGAAGACCTGCCAAGAGAGCATTGCAATAGTCAAGTCTGGACA
This sequence comes from Schizothorax lantsangensis, assembly GCA_027422415.1. NCBI lineage: Eukaryota > Metazoa > Chordata > Actinopteri > Cypriniformes > Cyprinidae > Schizothorax > Schizothorax lantsangensis. The sequence continues at coordinate 27,723,746 of CM049851.1, forward strand.
GAACAAGAGCTTGAACAAGGAGTTGTGAATCATGTTCTGAAAGAAAGGGCCTGATCTTTAACTGTTTACTACACATAACTTCTAATGTTTACTGCACATAACAAACCAGTTTGTGATAAAAAAGGAGCCTGAACTGTTATATTAGTATTATAACTGTAATTCTTCATTCAGAACTGGCAAAAGTCCTGAACAATAAGTAATAATGTGTTGTCTCAACTTGATCCTAAATAGGTGTAGTCTCAGGTGCGTTCAAGTCAGTCGGATACATCGTATTTACATGAACCCATGAACGCCACCACAAAGTCGTTATTACGGTGGGAAACTCGAAATTTTCTTTAAGCCCCGAGTTTCCGAGTGTGGGCGTGTCATGAAAAAACGTGTCGGATGCATGGCGCACAAAGACTAAAGATATGCAGCGTGGAAAGTTGTTGAAATGAATAAAAAAAATAAAAAATTGTAATGTACAATAAAACTTATAAGTTACACACACAAAATATTATATTATTGTATAATTATAATAGAATATATAATTATTCAGTTTACATCACCTTCATAAATTAAATAAAAACAGAAAAAATAAAACACACGATGCACATTCTTCATTCATCATTTTATAGTGTAGAGTTAAAAAAATCATTGAATTTTATGTAGAAAAGTTAAATCATCTTGTTCCGACCAAAGTGACTGAACGCACCCGACGTCGTAATAACGACTTGTCTATCGTAAGTACGAACGTCCGAGGAGGACTTGAGTAGATCCGCCTCAGACGTCCGCCCGGGACCGTTGGCTAAACGTCTGTGCATATGGCACACTTATCGGAAACACTTCAGGAGTTCGAAGTCGTTCGGATTGGTTAGATTATACGTTCCGGGAGACCTGGTGTCGTGTTCTTTAAAGGGGTGGTTGACTGTTTTTTTTCTAGGCTTGATTGTGTTTAGGGGTGCATTAGCTGTGTTCATGCTTGTTTTTTTTAAAAACCATTATTTTTCACATAATTTACCTTTATTCCACACCTCTCTGTCCCTTCTCTGACAAACGCCTGATTTATTTCCTGGTTTTAGAAGCTCCTCCTTCAAAATACACGATGGGCTGAGATTGGTTAGCGGCTCGTGTTTGTGATTGGCAAACCGCCTCTACTGCACGTGAGTCCCGCTCCTCTCCTCACGAGCGTCCGGTTATTGTAAACAGGGCGTTGTCTATAATGCTTAAATTTGAGCCCGATAACCCAGAGGATATTAGTGAAGAGGATCGCAGAACCTGGAAGCACGGCTTTTGGTATGTTTGGTTGTTGTTGTCAACTTTTAAATACGTATGTGTGCTACTGCTTCTGTTAGCTTTTATATACGGTTTTATCCTGAAGTTTAATACAGCACAGCTCAGCGTGTCATATAATGCTTCTCATTGCTGTGTGAAAATAAGTGTATAATTGAAACTTTTGTTGGAGCTGATCTGACGATCCAAATGAGAGAGAGAGAGAGAGAGAGAGAGAGAGATGCGAGCAGGGCGACAGAGTAACAGTATTAAGAACGCTGCTTTAATGATTTTGAAACTTGTGAATCATTAGAATCGTTAGAAGACAGAATCCGATTCATATGAATAGATTTTTACTGCATCCCTAGTTTTCTCTTCCTCTTCTCTAAAGCAGCGCAGCATGGCCTGCCCCCTTTGCTGCGTGTTCCCGGGGGCGGGGTTTACTGGGTCTGTGACGTTCAGACCCAGGAAGTAACCGTTGTAGTCCCTTACCTGTCGTTTTTGTAGGCATTAAACTGCCAGAATTTTAAAAGATGATATCTCCGTTTGATTGAACTTTCAGCGCCGCAACTCTGAATATTGTTTATGCAAAACAACATTACACACTAACTAATGTTAAAAAAGTGAAATCGCAATCAACCACCCCTTTAACGTTCCGCCTGGAAACAAAGATGCCGTCACGCCAAACCCTCTCACGAAAGAAGAAAGCCGTCGTGTTTACAAATGTGAGGACGAGCGCTTATCAGGATCAACTAAACGCTGGATTTTCGAAAGTATGTGAAATATTTAAAGTTCTCGGCATAGAATCTTTAAAATACATCCTAGAGGTTCACACACCGGTCTGGTATTGTGGTGACATTTCCACGCCCCGAAACGTGACGCTGAACAAAACGAACTGTGATTGGTTGTTTGACATGTCGCTCAAACGGCCTCATGGGCGGGCCTTGGCCAATAAATGCTGCCATCTATTCCAGACCTTCAGCCGTCAGTCTACGCGAGACTAAAATAGGTGTAACTTATGTGACATCTGAAATAACATGTTCAGAATGACTGAAATCCAACAGAGACCAAACAACAGACACATTCTCATTATGTTACTGGTCTTGTATTAAAACAGCCTCATTTTGCACACTTTAGTATTTATTTGAAAAAGAAATCACTTTACATCATTCAAACGTGGCAATATAAAAAAGAAACGGCGTTACAGCTCTTTAATGAAAACACAAGATAACTCTTAAAAACATTTCTAAAATCTGTAGTTGTCAAAATGACACAGCATGACATAATACTGACTGATATTAACTGTGAATATAACATAGTTTACAATATCCTAAAGCCATAAAGTGCTTTGATCTATATGATGGTATTTCACATCACAGCCGATTGAAAACAGCAGATTTTCCTCGATTAACCTCCTGGACCCAGACTGAAATGTGCTGTTCTTATCACATGAACAACAAGGAGTTATATGGGTAACACTAGTTATTTACAAATGCATTCGCTTGTTAAATAAAGGTGACAAATGTACCTCTGACTATACATACAATCCACCAAATCATTAATGTTCAAGACGGCCCTTAGTTCAGTTTCATACACAGACTTTATGGGTGTAAGAAATATCAATACATTTCTTATATACCACAGAAGACACTGTTCCTGGATGACGGCTCTGTCTGAAACACTTTCCTGCTTTCCTCTAGTGTTCACCTTAACAAGATTTGGAAAACAAGACCAAAATAATTGTGTTGGGTCTGCTGAACAAAAGTACTTCAAACTTTGTCATCGTCTTAGTCCTAGCAATATTAAAAGTGATATTAAAGTGGAGTTTGGGTTTTAAATAGTACATAGTTTTTGTTATTTTGTGTTGCAGAGGTGAAACTCACAAAATTATATCCAGGTATATCCTCTTTTCAGCCCCAAAATAAAAAAAGAAATAAAATAATATTTTGATTAAAGACCAATTTAATTTTTTTTTTTTTTTGAACAATTTAGCACATTTATTCCAAAATTCTTATTTGCTGTGCTTTAATTTTTTAAATACATTTAATACATTTCCTTTATTTAAATGCATTTACGTTCTCATAAAATACAATCATAATGTAAAAATCATAATGTATATATGCAAAATGTCACCTTAATACCTTGGCTGAGCCATAATTTTACTATTACATAAAAACATTTAAAACAAACTAACAAGACAGTGATTACATATGCTAAAGGAAAAATAGACATTATATCAGTACAGCATGATAAATAAAACCTTGTCCTGCAAGGCTAATACCACAAAACTTTACAATTCTGACAACCCTTATGATGATCCAGTGTCTCCGTCAATAACATAATACTCAACACATAATTCATAAAAAAATACAAATGAAAAACAAATACAGTGTAAAGCGCCACTTTATAAAAAATAATAATGCTAATAATTAAAAAAAATTAAATTCACTTTTATGGTGTTGTTTTCATCGATATTATTGTAAAACCTTGATGAAAAATTAACTAATTATAGGTATAATTATAATGAGAAAATAATTCAAATACAGAGTGCCTTTTGATCTAGTTGTACACGTCTGGCTTCCATAAACCTGCCTTTTTCAAAATAAGTAAATATAAAGTATGATTTTGTGGGTCAAGCATCCACTTGATCTACGGGCATTGATTCACACGTAATTCAATACATGATTGCACAATTATTATTTACACCAAGCCGAAATAAAAAAGGCAATGTTCTGAAATCATTTTCATAACTACGCCCTAATAATATCATTCGTTTTAGCTAATGGATCATTTTTTGTGTGATGTGATATTAGCATAAGGCCACAAATGACAATCAATCAAATAAAATGATTCATTTGAACCCTGGTCTTCATAAAAGCTTCTTTTTTTTTTACTCCTCAAATCCCTTGTTGTCAAATATGGAAGTGCTACTATCTGGAAATGCAAACTGTCCTCTGCAGGTTAAAGAAATCAATACAGGACGATGCATGGAAAGCGTTGGATCCTCAGTCCTTCTCAGCGAAGGTCACTTTCTGCGAACTCCTCTTTAATGGAGTGCTTGTGTATCCTGCAGTCGGGCATGTCAAAGCCGAAGTCGGCCCACTCCTCCGCTCCCGTGGGGGCGCCGCGGTTGGGGATGGTGATGGTGTGCCGCACTCTGAAGTGCACGGCCTCCATGACGCGCTGCCGCTGCAGCTCTCCTCCGCCGCCGATGGCCATGGTGGCCATGTTACTGCTGGAGCGGATGAGCTGCTGGCCGTAATCGTGGCCCTGCTTCATGTCCTGCAGGCCCCTCCAGATCGCCATCCGGAACTGCTCAGGGATCTTCAGAGCCCCAAGGTCCTGAGGAACACAAGAGAGCGTCTTACAGTGAAGGCCACACTACTGTTTCATGGTAGAATAAAATGGCCTTTGTGAATCATACTAGGATAACAATACCAGTCATTTTTGACCTCGTGGGGACATTTCATTGGTCCCCAACTTATAAATCATACAGTTTTTTTGAAAAAAAAAAATCAGGAAAAGTTTTGTGTAAAGGGGTTGGGTTTAGGGTAAGGAGATAGAAAATACAGTTTGTACAGTAAAAAAACATTACGCCTATGGAATGAACCCATAAAACATGGAAACTAGTGTGTGTTTCTATAGACATAATTACCAAGTTTAAATGAGTATTTTTATATTTTACCATAATTTGTAATTCAATTATGTTGTATGCAATGCTTCATGGGATTGTAGTTCATTTCCTTCACTAAAACCATTAAGCACAGTCTTGTACATTTGTCGTTTTTTAATTTCAAATACTTTTTATTTTCAAATTTAGATTTTTGCTTCAAATCAAAGTTTGTAATGTTGTTATTCTCCTCGTAACTGGTTGGTTTAGTTCATAGCCAGTGATGGGTAGATTACTTACAAACTCTAGTCTATTTACAAATGACAAGATTTAGTAAAATGATCTGAATTACACATATTAATGCAGACTTTTTTTGGATTACTTTTAGATTACATTTGACCTAATTCATTTATTACAGACTTGAATGGGATTATTGTGTACCATATTGATAAAAAAAATTATAATAATTCTTTATCAACATCATGAAATGCATTAAACATTACATTACAGTAGGGTTTGCCAAAATGTATATAAGTGGTAGGTTAATTTAGAAGGGAAAATTTAAAAGAAAAAAAAAACATTAAGGACAATCAATAAATGTTGAATAATTTACTGCCATTGTGTGAATAATATGTAAGCATGTAATCCATTATAAGTAACTGTAATCTGATTATTAGCATTTTAAAATGTAATATAATTAGTGCTGTCAAACGATTAATCGTGATTAATCGCATTCAAAATAAACGTTTTTGTTTACATAATATGTGTGTACTGTATATATTTATTATGTATATAAAAATACAAACACATACAATATATATTTTGAAAATATTTACATGTATATATTTATATTCATATAATTTATATTATACATAAATATATTTAATGTATAAACATAACATATTTTTCTTAAATACAGTGGGTACGGAAAGTATTCAGACCCCCTTAAATTTTTCACTCTTTGTTATATTGCAGCCATTTGTATCATTTAAGTTCATTTTTTTCCTCATTAATGTACACACAGCACCCCATTTACAGAAAAACACAGAATTGTTGATTTTTGCAGATATTAAAAAAGAAAAACATAATGGTCCTAAATATTTGCTGTGACACATATATTTAACTCAGTACACACAGATGGTTCTATATATTTTGTAAATTAGGAAAGCAAAAACTTTTATTTTTGGATGCGATTAAGGCACAGATCACGATTAATCATTCCATAATCCTTAAATGACGGAACTAAATATAAGAAGAGCCTTAATTACTGTGGCTGAGCTCCAGTACGGGAGATTAATCAACCATTGCAGCCCTGGGGGCTTTAAGAGTCCCGACACATGAAAAGCCTTAGTTTGCTAAAAAACACCTGAAGGACTAATCCAGGCTACATGTAATCAGTTACTACCCAGCACTGTTCACAGCTTCTAACTTTTAGTGACTTTTTAAAAATCCCTACAGGACAAAATGAATGGAGAACATGATAAAACATGAATGAAAGAGCGTATTGACTGAATTGTTGGTTTACCTCCATGGAAAGAGTCTGAAGGTGGTAGACACTCTGGAGTCCCTGTGATGTGAAGTAGTCGATGCAGTTTTGGCAGCCCAGGCTGGTTAAGAAACTGTTCAGAGAGAAAAGGAATCCCACTATGACCAAGCGGCTGCGTCCTGTGAATTACATATTCACCCATGGAGAACATAACAAGCCAAGCACCACGGCATTGCATCTGCACAGGGATTATTATCAGGTACTGACGGAATGATCATGTGAGTGTATTCAGGCAACAGAATACTTGATTAAAATAAAGCATCTGTATTGGAATCATAATTATGATTAAATCAGTGATGATACAAATACCAGTTTAAAAAATGATGAAACGTTGGGCTAGAAGTGAATGCGATATACACTAGCATTCAAAAGTTTGGTGAGATTTTTTTCCTCGCATTCTCACTAAGACTGCATTTATTTGATCAAAAATCTATATATATATTTTTTGAATACATAAATATATTTTAAAATGTAATTCATTCTTGTGATGCAAAGCTGAATTTTGAGCATCATTACTCCAGTCCATATAGTTCTTATTTCAATGACTGAAAACAGTTGTGCTGTTTAATATTGTGGAAACCTTGAATCCTTTTTACAGGAATCTTTGCTGGTTAAAAAGTTCAAAAGAACAGATTTTATTTGAATTTTTTTATTTATTTTTTTTGTCACATTTTTATCATTAATACATATTTGCTGTATATAATACTTTCTTAAAAAGTTTTACTGACCCCAAACTTTTGAACAGTAGTGTAGTTAAATGAAAAGCTGCATGCAAATGTTTGTGTATTTAATATTTCATAATGTGCATATGATTTCATTTTACAAATAAAAATGCAATCACAACATGCAACTACATTAATGATGCATAACAAGTTTTTCATTGCATTGATCTTTTTATTATAAATATTTCACCAATAAAAAAGATTTGCTTGATACAATCAAAACAGAAGATGTTGTAAATATAAAGCCGACAGAGTTATTTTAAAGATAGAGCAACTGAGACACACAGAACCACAAGTATGTGTAGAAACGTATGCATCGTTTTAAACAAAACATGGATTCAGAAACATTGGTTGCTTTGTCATAATTATAGATGCCGACTTTTAATTTCACCCTGATACATTAAGTATTAAATGTAGAGGGAACATTGATATTAATAATCAAATTTGTGACAATGGAGTCTGTAAAACATTGCAATGTGCATGGAACATGACACATCTAGTTTAAAAATAAATATCACTCAAGGTGCCAATATATAAGACTTATGACTGACAAAGTAGCACAGATGACAATTAACTGGGTAACTAATGTAAACAGATAACTGGGTGAAGGTACATCTCAAAAAACCTGTCTAGAACATGTTATACAGTGTCATATGTTTCAATCCAAAAGTGATTGTATTTTGCTGAAAGCAACTATATATTTTTAGCACCATTAAGATTTTTTTTAGTTGACATTTGAATTATTATACCAATTCTCATATCTGTAATAAAAATAAAAAGATACGTTATTTAAATTGTACAAGTATTTGTTGTTCTGTCTTTAATTTATGCTTATTTAATAAATAAAAAAATACTGAAAAATAACTACTGTAGCAAGAAAATAACTTTTTTATTTAATAAAAAAATACTTAATATTTTTAATATTATAAAAAAATAATCAAAATATTATAAAATTCCGTATTATTAAGAATAATGAGAATTAAAAAAAATGCCATATCTATGACAGTAATGTGTATCTATGGGATATATTAGCTTAATTGTCATGAAAATAATGTTACAGTGCAAAAAAAAAAAACCTTAAATGGTGCTTAAATCCAATCAAGCAAAATATAATTTCTAATATTTTTGATTTTGGGGTGTCCCAGACATGTTTTTTTTGCTAGATTCACCCAAATGATGAAACTGCACAGGCCATTAATCACCTCTCCACCCCCTCCAGCCCGATGTGATAAATGACTGCATGTGATCAGTAATGTGTATAATTATATTCATATGTAAACACAAAAAGTGCTTAACATTTGAATATGTATATTAAATGAAAAAGGCTTACATGTTTTTCACACTAAAGTGTGATTTGAAAATGTTTCTCTGACCAGCAGAGAAATATTTAGAAAGTTCTTACTCTTATGTACAAATAATTACTACGTCTGAAAAAGAAACCAAAAGCCTCTTTAAAAGCAAAGGTTTCATTACAATCGAAATCCTCTTTTGTGTATTAGCACAAGAGAAAAAGCATCAAGATCCTGTAGCTCAATGATTAACCATGTAAAGACAAATGTGACCCTGGAGCACAAAACCAATCATAAGTAGCACGGGTATATTTGTAGCAATAGCCAACAATACATTGTATGGGTCAAAATTATTGATTTTTCTTTTATGCCAAAAATCATTAGGATATTAAGTAAAGATCATGTTCCATGAAGATACTTTGTAACTTACCTACCGTAAACATATCAAAACTTATTTTTTGATTAGTAATATGCATTGCTAAGAACATTTGGACAGATTTGAAGGCGATTTTCTCAATAATTAGATTTTTTTGCACCCTCAGATTCCAGATTTTTTAAAATCTCAATTTCAAAACAATTGACCCTTATGATTGGTTTTGTGCTCCAGGGTCACAAATGATTAAGAGAAGGAGAAACTGAGATACATCTAAATTTTGAATGATTAAAGGTTTATCTCTGTAAAATAAGACAACCTGAAGCCACTGTTGATAAGATACATCAGGCTGATTTCAGTCACACTGTTGTAAAAATAAATTGCTAATAAAATGATAAAAAGCAGCTGTAGATCATGTGTGTGTGTGTGTGTGTGTGTCAGGTTGGTGCTACTGCAGGGTGAAGTACCTGACGAGGCTGGGGTCGGGGTTGTAAGGTGGGGGAGGGGTACAGTGAGAGGTGGACACTAGAGACTGAGATGCATGAGCTCCATTCACATCGCCGTTCGACTGCATGTGGTGTCCACCCAGCATGTTCGTACCTGCAGCGACAAACCCACGAGAACCAGTCAACACACACAAATCAACAGATGAAGGTCACATGGGATTTAGCAAGTAAATATGGGCCATTGTCTGGGAGATGTAATTGTTAGAGTTTTTATTCAGCTTTTTATTCAGTGAAAGCAAAGCAAATCAAACAGGTGCTCTTGTGAAAAAGAAGTGCGCTTAATTGTATTGAATGTGCACTTTTAGTGTACTTCAAATCTTAATAGTATAGTTTTAAAAAGGTGTATTTGCAGATAATATAATATTACTGAAATAAAATGACACTTAAGTGTACTTAAAGAGAGACACTTTCATGTTTCTTAGCACACTTAAGTACACTTTTAAAAAGTGCACTTTGTCAAATTAGAGGTTTTACTTTAAAGCACATTTTAAATCAATATTTTAATAATCTTTTGTCATGCTTTAAAGAAGTACACTTACATGTACACATGCAAAGTACAACCCGAATTCCGGAAATGTTGGGATGTTTTTTTCATTTGAATAAATTGAAAACTAAAAGAATTACAAATCACATGAGCCAATATTTTATTCGCAATAGAACATCGATAACATAACAAATGTTTAAACTGATAATTTTTTTGCACAAAATGAGCTCATTTCAAATTTGATGCCTGCTACAGGTCTCAAAATACAATATATTGCCAAAAGTATTGGGTCGCCCCCTTCTAATGAACAGGTTTGACTACTTTAGTAATTTCTATGAGTACAAATCTTAATGTTAAAGCATATAATGATATTCTAGGAAATTGTGTGCTTCTAATATTATAGCAACAGTTTGGACAGGACTCTTTTCTATTCTAACATGACAATGCCTCTGTGTATAAGACAAGGTTCAAAAAGAAAATGATTGATTCAGTCAGTGTGGACTAAAACAAAACATTGGTGTTTGGTGATGAGTTTTTGGCTCAAGGTCTGCATTTACAGTCACACCAGAGGTGTTAAACTGGGATTAGGACTTGGTTTTATGCAGACCAGTCAAGTTCTTCCACACTGACTGAATCAATCATTTTATTTTTGAACCTTGTCTTATACACAGAGGCATTGTCATGTTAGAATAGAAAAGAGTACTGTCCAAACTGTTGCTATAATATTAGAAGCACACAATTTCCTAGAATATCATTATATGCTTTAACATTAAGATTTGTACTCATAGAAATTACTAAAGTAGTCAAACCTGTTCATTAGAAGGGGGCGACCCAATACTTTTGGCAATATAGTGTAGTTGGGACGGGGGCATGTTTACCATGGTGTAGCATCTCCTCTTCTTTTCAAAACAGTTTGAAGACGTCTGGGCATCGAGGTTATGAGTTTCTGGAGTTTTGGTGTTGGAATTTGGTCCCATTCTTGCCTGATATAGGTTTCCAGCTGCTGAAGAGTTCGTGGTCATCTTTGATGTATTTTTCGTTTAATGATGCGCCAAATGTTCTCTATAGGTGAAAGATCTGGACTGCAGGCAGGCCAATTCAGCACCCGGACTCTTCTACTACGAAGCCATGCTGTTGTAATAGCTGCAGTATGTGGTTTTGCATTGTCCTGCTGAAATAGACATCGTCTGGAGGGGAGCATAGGTAGGCCCATACCATATGCGCTCGCTTATGCACCCCCATACCATCAGAGATGCTGGCTTTTGAACTGAACGCTGATAACACGCTGGAAGGTCTCCCTCCTCTTTAGCCCGGAGGACACGGCGTCCATGATTTACAACAAGAATGTCAAATTTGGACTCGTCTGACCATAGAACACTTTTCCACTTTGAAACAGTCCATTTTAAATGAGTCTTGTCCCACAGGACAGGACGGCGCTTCTGGACCATGTTCACATATGGCTTCCTTTTTGCATGATAGAGCTTTAGTTGGCATCTGCAGATGGCACAGCGGATTGTGTTTACCAACAGTGGTTTCTGGAAGTATTCCTGGGCCCATTTAGTAATGTCAATGACAGAATCATGCCGATGAGTGATGCAGTGTCGTCTGAGGGCCCGAAGACCACGGGCATCCAACAAAGGTCTTCGGTCTTGTCCCTTACGCACAGAAATTTCTCCAGTTTCTCTGAATCTTTTGATGATGTTATGCACTGTAGATGATTTGCAAAGCCTTTGCAATTTGATGTTGAGGAATGTTGTTTTTAAAGTATTCCACAATCTTTTTACGCCCTCTTTCACAGATTGGAGAGCCTCTGCCCATCTTTACTTCTGAGAGACTCTGCCTCTCTAAGACATCCCTTTTATGTTACAGACCTGATGTCAGTTAACTTAATTAGTTGCTAGATGTTCTCCCAGCTGAATCTTTTCAAAATTTCTTGCTTTTTCAGCCGTTTGTTGCCCCCGTGCCAACTATTTTGAGACCTGTAGCAGGCATCAAATTTGAAATGAGCTCATTTTGTGCATAAAATTGTAAAATTTCTCCATTTAAACATTTGTTATGTTCTCTATGTTCTATTGTGAATAAAATATTGGCTCATGTGATTTGAAAGTCTTTTAGCATTCATTTTATTCAAATTTTAAAAACGTCCCAACATTTCCGGAATTCGGGTTGCATTAATAACCAGTAATTAGGAGTTTATTGGGCCAAAAATCATAGTCACTAGTTAGTTAATAGTGAGAATTGGACCTTAAAATTAAGTGTGACCATTTAAACTATAATATATTTTCATTTCATTGCAATTAATAAGCAATTAAGTGTCTGAAAACATTACATTCAGTGTGTGTGTGTGTGTGTGTGTGTGTGTGTGTGTGTGTGTGTGTGTGTGTGAGAGAGAGAGAGAGAGAAAGAGACAAATGATGCAAACTCAAATTTCATGAGCAATAAATTTAGCTGGAAAATGCCCCTAATTTACAACCCATTTGGCAATTTTGTCAACAAGGTAATTGTATGAAATGTACGGTTTATATAAAGGCACTGAAATGTTGTGTAGGCTCTTACCCATATGTGACATGGACACAGAGGGTCCTGCGCTCTGCTGAGTCTGCTGTGTCACGAGCTGATTCACTGAGGGAAGCTTGCTGATGGGCCCTTGGATCCTATTCATGTTATTGAGTGTGCCATATGAAGACGGAGAGGCAACATGACTCCTGTAAATCACATGAGAGGAATATAATTAATGTACAGCACTCAATGTGGAAGACTGAAGAACTAGATTCTAAAGAAAGAGCTGAAAGAGGTCATATCATGAACAACTGAAAATATCCTCCTCTTGTGAAAAAACAACAACTTATATGTACTGTTATTGCAGATATACTTTAACATTTACATTGCAATGCCCCCTCCTAATTTTACCAATCTATTTACTGAGATTAAGCTGGCTTTTATGATATTTATGAGTTCTGACAGTTATGAAATTACAGTGAACATTGACTATGTGGTCCATTTGTACTTATCAAGACCTGTATTCAGTAACTTGGCAGGTGTGATACGTTGGGGAAAGTTACTTTTAAAAGTAATGCATTACAATATTGCGTTACTCCATAAAAAAGTTACTAACTGTGTTACTTTTTATGGAAACTTTTTATTTTTTCAGGATTCCTTGATTAATCAAAAAGTTTAAAACAACATAATTTATTTGAAATATAAATCTTTTGTAACATTATACATGTTTAACTCTCACTTTTGATAAATTCAATGCATCCTTGCAAAATAAAAGTGTTACTTCTTTTAAAAAAAAAAAGCTTAAATTTCCTGACTCTGAACTTTTACAGTAGTGTATGATGCCTATATAAAGACTCACTGTCTCTGTAGGAGCTGCTGTTGTTGTTGTCTGTATGAATCCACAAAATGTTGTGGTACATACTCCACAAGTTCCAAACTGTCCTTTATCTTCATCAGGATATCAAAGTTTTCCCGGCCTCGCACCTTCAAAACAATCCAAAAATATTAACTTATATTTAAAAAAAAAAAACATTAAAAGAAATCAAACTGCATGCTTCCACACTCACTGGTATGTAATACATCTCCTCTTCTCCATGTCGCCTCTTCTTGATGTTGATGGAAGGGCATGTAATGTTGGCTGGAGTCTGTTTGAAATCTGTGAGATCAGAAACAGAAGCTCCAGTTATAACCACAGATAACATAACTAAGATATCAACTGTCAGATTAGAAACGTATATTGAATATGATATGAAGAATGAAGTGCTTGTGGAAATACATTGATGGCTCACTTCGTTTATTGGCATTTCCATTTTTGGCCACGCTCTCATTTAGAGCCTGTTGCTCCCTGAAATGATCCTCGTCTGCTTTGCGGTCTCGACCGGGACAGGCGCAAATCCGGCCCTCAAACGAACGCCTGCCGAGAACCTGTCCGCTGAGCAAAAACATGCTAGAGTTCAGCTTTAACTTCAAGCATAACCAAACTATGTGAATAGTTTGCATGTTGTTGTCATGCAGTTCACAATTAAAAGAATACATTTCAATGCTCAATTATAAGTATGCTTTTGTTTACTTTTGTTCTGTTCTGAAGCAAAACCAATTAAAGGGATAGTTCACCCAAAATTAAAATGCTGTCATCATTTGCTCACCCAGTGGATCCAAACTGATTTGAGTTTCTTTCTTCTGTTTCTGGTCCCCTTTGACTTCCATAGTAAAAAAAAAATTCCATTCTATGGAAGTCAGTTGTGACTAGCAACTGTTTAGTTACCCACATTCTTCACAATATCTTATTTTGTGTTCAGAAGAAAGAAACTCATACCGGTCTGAAACAACAGGGTGAGTAAGTCATGACAGAATTGAACTTTCCCTTTAAGAACCACTCTTTTGGAAGCAGAGAAATATTTCAGTGTATTTTTTGCTGTAGAAAACTTAAGTGTGTATGAAAAAAAGTAATGGTGTTCACTCACTCTCGTGTCTCCAGCGTGATGATGATGAGGATGGGTCTGCGGTTCATTCCACCGACACAACTGCTGTTGCACATGAAATTATACAGAATGGTTGTGAACTCAGTCCCCACCTTGACAAATAGATGAAAAAAGAGAGAGACATAATCAGTTTCCAGAAGCATTATATTATATTGTAAATAGAGGATATAGTATTCTGTTCAGGGAAAATATTTGCATTGAGAAGTCAAATTCACTTTAATAAATTCATTTAGATTTATTCAGAAACACCGGTTCCTGGGAAGAAAATGGTAACACTTAACAAGGTTACATTTGTTAACAATACGTAACTACTATAAATAATTAATGTTAATGTTACATTTGCTAACATTATGTAACTATATTAGTTAACAAACTAACAAAGAAAATGAGTTCTAAAGCATGTATTAATTTACATTAATTACAAAAATCATGAATGTAGTTAATGTTAAATGCAACATTTAATAATACAATTAAAAATAATTAAAAGTTGTATCTATTAATATTATTTAACGGATCTGAGCTAATATGAACTAACAATGAACCATTGTATTTTTATTAACTAACGTTGACAAAAATCATTAAATACTGCAACAAATGAATTGCTCATTGTTAATTAATGATGTAACTAATTAAAATTTAATAAAACATTGACTAATGAGACCTTTTTGTTTTGTTTAACCATTTCATTGAATAAATTATTAAAAAGAAACAGTTCCAAAAAGCAATGTATTTATTGATTGAACATCAGCACTTACAGTATGTAAGAAATATACACCTCTAGGTGGCGCCAACCATTTGATATTCAACACAAAACAAAGCAAAGGAATAACTACAGGTATTGTAACTGAGAATAATCTCAGAACATGTTTAGCATCCTGAACTGAATGATCACTGCATGCCATCAAACAATATGTATACTTGTGCACTTATGCATATGGATCTGCAAGAATTCACAATATGTTTGTGTGCTGTCGTGCCGCAACATTATACAAATATACAAAGTGTATGTAAAATAAACAGCACTAGAACATGTTACATGAAGCATACGAGTGAAGAACAATATGGATTTTATTAAATAAATCAATAAATCAATATTAACATTATTATATAGTAGTTACATGCAATGATTGAACTAACCTGTGGAGCCTCATACGGAACGAGAGCGCTCTGTCGGCCGGTCACAGGATCATCCACATACTGACTCAGATTATTACCCTCCACCCGGATCAAGTGACTGGCAGGAGCTGTCTGACCTGGACAGAGTCAGCAGGACAAGAAACATTATGAAATAGAAGTGGAAGGACAACGGGAATATTTCCTTTTGTGGCATATGAAAGCGACCAAGTGTGAATGTGTGAGTCAGCTTTATTTTCAGTTCAAAACCTCACAAAACAATTTAGTTATAGAATAATAGATGTATAGGAATCAAGACCAGGCATTCAATATCTCGTTTCAGAAAACAAGACAACCTTTGTTTACATTTTTACTTTAACACTTGAAAGTTTAGTAAATTAAATATGAGTGAATGAGCTGAAGACAAATGACTTAAAAAAAGACTATCCATCATAGTGTTTTGGATTTTCAGGATGTCAATAACCAATTTACAAAGCAATACCAACATTTAGAAGGAAACCTAGTCTGATTTTAGTAGGCAGTTGTTTTTAGTCAAATTATGGTGGTTAGCTGTATTTTGTTCAAATTCATGTCTTATATTGAAACAGACTGTTTATATTATAGCAGTCCACTAGTTCTGAAATGTGTTCTATATTTGTGCATAACATGTTCAGATCCTAGAACAGATAGTTGTATCTGTAACAGCTGGTTTCACAAGTTATACAATTTATCAGAGTACACTTTATGTTTGATTTTTTCCTATATGATCTAAATGACTTTTGTTCATGTAACCTCATGTTATCAGGTTAGTTTATTAATATTAATTCATATTTTTGAGTTTAGAAAAAATAAAAACAGTTAAAGAAAATGTCACAACATCAATCACATTTTATTTAGTGGTGTGTGTTTCAAAAAAGAGTTTGAGCTGCTGTTTAAATGTTCTGGGAAAGAATTTTGGTCAATAATTATTCAAAAGTCAACAAATTGAAACAACAAATGTCTAAACAAATTGTTGATTTTTTAGTTATAGATGCTAATATATAAAGTATCATATATAAAGTATTCATATGTAAATGTAAATGTCTTTTTACCACCAACACGAACAGTCAACAGAACAAATGGTTGCATTTATGAATATAAAAGAATTAATCTTTTCATACTTTCATTGAAGTCCCGTCCGAGTTCATGGTTAGGACACCGTTTGACCACCTCTGTGACGTGTTCGGCTTTCTTGTAGATGGGCATGGCTCGTATCACGCTGCCGTTTGGGGGCGAGGAAGCCAGTTTGATCTGAATCGGACAGGTCTTGGCGATCTGACAGTACAGCTTCTTGAGCAACGGAGAGTACTGCAGAAAAAATAATAATAGTAATTACAAAAAAACCTGAAATAAACATTTGAAACACTGCTTACGGTGAAACCAAGATTTAAAAAAGGCATATTTTTTTCTGAAAAACACTTTGGTCCTGGGTCTGTCATGGAAATATGTTGGCCTTTTATAACAATAAATGGCCACACATGTTAAAAATATGATTCTTTATAGATGAAGACAAGTCATCTGATTATAAATGAAGACATCATCTGATGAGGTCTTTCTCTCTTTCTCTCTCTCTCACACACACACACACACACACACACACACACTCATAAGCATGTCAGAGCTTGTCTAAAACTATAAAGACATCCCAAATATTCCCTCAAAAACCAAATGTACAAGCCTGCTTTGTGCAGACTTGTATTAATGTGATTCAGATTTTATGAAAGGGAGATTGTATGCCAGGTGCTGCAACAGAATAAATATCATGAACACTGTTTGCTGAATGCCACTGATGTTGCAATCACACTTTATACAATCATA
Organism: Schizothorax lantsangensis; assembly: GCA_027422415.1. NCBI lineage: Eukaryota > Metazoa > Chordata > Actinopteri > Cypriniformes > Cyprinidae > Schizothorax > Schizothorax lantsangensis. The sequence goes on from CM049851.1 coordinate 27,740,978, forward strand.
AGTGTTTCCCATAAAGCTACATTATATAGTTATACAGACTTAAATAGTACAAGTGACATCTGATCTAATCAGAATAGAATAAAATTCAGTGTCAGAATTAAACAAACCTAACTGTAAAACCAAAATAGCTGACTGAACCTAAGGCTGATGATACAAGGTGCAACTTTTTTGAGCAATGTTGCTTGGGCACTTTTCCATTGAGAATGGGTAACAAATTATGGTAACAAAATGGCCCTGTGTTGGAAGCCCATTGACGGCAACATTGCTCAAAAAGTTGCCCCGTGTATCATCAGCCTAAAAAAACTGGGATTATTTATTAAAGATTAAATTAGGCTGTTTATAATCGACTTTAATTGTTTTTCCTGTTTGACTAAATCTATTTTGTTTTGGAGAAGCAAATAAGAAATATTTTAGAAATAATTATTAAGTATATATTTTCATGAAGTAATAAAAAGTCAAACATAACACAAAAGATAAAATCAATGTCAACAAATAGTTTCAGGTAAAACGTGACAAAAATAAACAACTTTTAAAAAATTTAGAGCAATATAAATTACTAACTTTTTCAATATATAATATGATGCTAAAGAAACATGAAATTAGCGTCATTATATTTAAGATATAGTACTGCCTACAAAGTCCAGTTCAGTTCAGATCTGACGATTTCACATGGTGGATGATAAATTTATAATCTCATAATATAACAGTTAATATCATAATATATTACAATATTATTTGAAGGATGTGAGTCATATTTAGAGAAGACTATCACGGAGACTATGACTCAACCACCCAGAACACCCTAGCAAACACATAGCAACACTATGATAAACGCATAGCATAATTTGTGTTGAGTTATCATTACGAATCTTTCATCATTCATCTGTATTCATCTTTGTTTACAATTTCCAGAAAAAAATCTACAAAAACCCCTCAAAGTGATTTCCCTGCTAATCTCATAAATCTACAGTAAAAGTAGTGTAATAGTCTTTTTTCTCTGTGTATAACTGCAGTTATTTTACTAATGTAAGAACATCAGCACAACTTCCACTCACACTTTCACTGAGAGACTATGCAAATGAGTAACATAAACACACATACACACACACACAGAGGAGAGAGCAGCATACATGACTGGGTGCAGATGTGTGAGCAGCACAGGCAGACGTCTCAACTCGCCCATCTGACACTCACACCCTCATTCACATCATCCTGACACTGTTTCACACTCAATCCATCTACTCCTGGAATACTTATGTAGCTGAATTTCAGCTGAAATTCTCATTTGGTTGAAAGAATTTAAACTGATTCAAAAATGGCTTGAAAGATAAGGACATTAATGTGTTGACACCACACAGGAACATGAAGAGCTCCATTAGTGATGCTCCTACACTCAAGGCTCCAAAAGAGGGCTTTAACAACGATGCCACAGAAGAACTCATTTAAGCTCCCCAAAGATCCTTTTAGTGACCAGTTCTTAAAAGAACCATTATTTTAGTGTGAAGAACATTTTAAAGGGGTCATATGATGCGATTTCAAGTTTGCCTTTCTCTTTGGAGTGTTACAAGCTGTTCATGCATAGATAAGATCCCTGAAGTTCAAAGACTAAAGTCTCAAAACCAAAGAGATATTCTTTATAAAAGTTAAGACTCGACCACGCCCCCCTAAAACGGCTCATTTAAACACGCCCCCACATGTCTACGTCACGATGTGGGAAGATTTGCAAAACACCGCCCAAATGTATACGCAAAGAAAGGGGACGTGATTTTTATTCTCACTGTAGTGTTGTTGCTGCCGCCGGCGCCATGTCCTGGAGAAGCTGTGTTTCATTGTGAAAGCGAAAGTACTTTGTTTGGGCTTCCAAAGAGGACACAACTAGAAATCAGTGGTTAAGTTGTATTCACAACACTGTTCCAGAACAGTTCAACCCAAAGAGTGTGTGCAGCGCATTTTCCGTGTCACGCTTGAGGTATTTCAGAAAGGTGGGGCATTGAGGAGCAACAATAATGTACAGTATGTGGAAAATAATGTGGTTTTTTTTTACCTTAAACCGCATAAACACATTGCATTACACCAAATACACAAAATAATGTTCTTTTAGCAACTTCATATGACCCCTTTAATATTTAGAACCCTTTTCCAATATAAAGAACATTTTGTGCAATGGAAAGGTTCCTGGGATTCTAAAGGTTCTTCATAGAACCTTAAATGCCATAGAGAACTTTAACGGTGTAACAATAAAGATTCTTCCATAGATTCTTACGTTGTAGTACATCTTAGGTTTAACAAAGAACAAGAACCGTTTTTGCTGCATGGGTTTGAGTGGAGTTACATTACAGGTTGTCCAGATCAAGGCTTAAATAACTTATCTGGAGAATAAATAGTTATTGGCTTAAAAGTTTCTCTTACACTAAAAATAAAGGTTCCAAAAGGGTGTTTTTACAGCAATGCCATGCAAGAACCATTTTTGGGTTTCCAAAGAACCTTTCAGCGAACAGTTCTTAAAATAACCATTTTTTTCTTAGTGTGAAGATTTGAATATTTAGAAGAACCTTTTTTCCAAAATAAAGAGTATTTTGTGCAATGGAAGAGTTCCATGGATGCTAAAGGTTCTTCATGAAACCTTAAATGCCATAAATAACTTTTTTTTTTTTAAGGGTGTAACAATAAAGACTGTTCCATAGATTCTTACTTCGTAGCACACCTTAGGCTTAATAAAGAGCACACTTTTTATCAAGAATGGGTTTTGCTGCAGGGTTTGAGTGGCCAATCATTCTTGAAGTTACTTTACAGGTTCTCCAGATCAAGGTTTTGATTTATTTATTCTTTAAATAACTAGAGAATAAATAGTTATTGACATAAATCTTACACTAAAATAAAGGTTCCAAAAGGGTGTACAGCAATGTCATGGAAGAACCATTCTGGGTTCCCAAAAGAACCATTCAGTGAACAGTTCTTAAAAGAACCATTGTTTCTTATTGCGAAGAACATTTTTATAGTCAGAATAGACTTTTTTTCCTCTATTAAGAACTTTTTGTGCAGTGGAAAGATTTCATGGATGTTAAAGTTTCTTCACGAAACCACAAATACCAACAAAGAACCATTTTTAAGCGTGTGTGGCATCAGATGGTCAGAACCAACCCTTTCTGATTTTAATTGGAGCCTTCATTTTTGTAAGTCTTTAACCTGAAGCATTTTGCAGTAATCCATTAAAAGACAAAAGCTCTACACACTAGAGAAAACTCTGACATGGACAGGAATTCTTGAGGGCTCAAATCAAGCGGGAACCCAGTGAACTGGACTATCAAAAGCTGGACCTACATGTGTGAAAATCTGTGAAATAATATGTAATTCAATATAATAATTTTTAAACAAAGCCCTCTGCATTGCAAGCATGCAAAACAAAGCAGGAAACAAGCATTTGGTTTGTAGACAGCTTGCTTGATTATACTGGCAGCGCTGCAGCGCTCGCCTGCAGTGTAGACACAGTGTAAGTGTTGTAAGGTGGAATAAGATGATGGGCTGGAGGAAGGTGAGCATTGGAAAGGCGCACGTTCGGGCAGGCTCGGCGGCCTGAGTGATAATGACGAGTCTGACAGCCTGATGAACATGTTTCAGCATGCCACCCGCAAATTCAGCCAACTCCCCATCTCCGTCAATAAATTCACAAATGTGCTGCCTATGCTAACGGCTGTGAAATTGCAGCCAGCATCACATACACTACCTCTCCATTGTTCCTCCCAAGACACGCTGCGAGAAACAGTTGCATGCTACAAATAAAGAAAAAAAATCCTTAAAAATTAAATAGTAATAAAGACTTAATCATTTTAATACTTAAAGTACAGGATGAAGAAAAAACATATTGCAGTTAGTAATAGAATATTTAGAATTATCATAGACAGTTCAAATGAACAAAGAGGATTTTTTTCCCCCTCAGAGGTTGTTCTTTTAGGAGCCACAATGAGTTTTCACCAAAAATAAAAATTATTTCATAATTTATTCACTCTCATGCCATTCCTGTATGAATTTGTTTTGTGGAACACAAAAGAAGATATTTTGAAAAATGTCCAATGCCCAAAGTGTTGTTTTGGACCCCATTTAATTTCATTGTACAGAAAAAAAAAACAGTTTAAATATTCTTCAGATTTATTTTTTTAATTGTTCTTGGAATATTTCTGCGAGAAAAGGGAAATATATCTTTTAAAAAAATAACCTTGTATAGTTTTTCTCCACATTATATCAAAACTAATATTTTGTATTTTTACAGCACATTAATTTATTCTCAAGTTTTTCAGATTCACTTAAAGTCTGAGCTCAGAGTACAGAACTGATTTCCATATTTTTGGAGAATCATATTTTGGAGTTGGTTGCTGTTTGCTGACATGTGGAAACAAGTATTCTTTACAGGGAGGGGCAGATCTTTTTTTTCTTTAAAACAATTCAAATATTCAACTTTAGAACCCAAAGAAACATTTCTTTCAAAACTGTAATCTAATGGGAAAACCATTTTCCTTTTGCATGTTTCAGTTTAATTTCAGATCTTTAAATTCAGAAACTGAATAATTGACTAGACATTTTTGAGCAACATTAGAGGTTAAAATTAAATTAAAAAGTTTTGGTTAAAATTGCATAAGGAAAAGTTCAAGCAAAAAATATATTATGGATGATGCGACTGATAAATTTTGCAGAATGTCCAAGATGCCGTCCCTATCATAATCCACTTTCACTGTATGGAAAAAAAAAGTTCAGACAATCTGCATTTTTTTTTTTTTTTTTTTTGTGTGTGTGTGTGTGTTCTATGCAAGAAAGCATGTCATGATGTTTTGAATAGCATGAAACTGATTGCATGATTTTTCATTTTTGGTGAACTATCACTTTAGGTTCATAGCAACCAAGTCAAAACCAAACTAGAACAATTACGGAGGGGCCAATCAATTTTATATTTAAAAATGAACAAATTTTGCATGCAGTCTGTGTGCCTGCACATTTGTATGAAATCTCAGCAAATGTGTGTGTTTTGTCATTTTGAGAGGAAGGATGCGCTGGCTTCGGGCTGTGTTTAGACCCGCTCGCCGACTATGAGGGTAAAAGCTAAGAAGAGCACCTTCAAATACTCCAGAAGCAAAGACGTGCTCAGACTTGCCCTACTTATATGCCAACCATGAAAAAAAGTGTTGGGGTCTTTATTGGAAAAGCTGAGGTGTCAGAACTCATTTTCATCCCTTATGACAACTCCTGCTTTAAGCCTATAATGTGCATTTGAGAGCGAGCTTTTAAACAGTTATCCCTAACACACAATTTGTTTTTATGATTCACTCGGTGATATCATACCATAATTAGGGCCTAAAAAGACAGAAGCAAAGGCCCAGGCAGAAACAGACATGATTCAGGAAGATAGCAGAAAATGACTATCAGCGATGAAAAAATCCCCACCTTTAGGAGCTCGCACAAGGTCATCAGACACACAGCTGAATGAACGGAAGGACTTCAGAACCAAGGACAGAGACGTGGACTCTGAACTCTACACTGATACACTGCTCGGTTTTGAGCATTACTGCCGACGATCTTAAATAAAAGCAGAGAATGATAAGAAGGAAAGTGTTTGAATGAAAAAAAAAAATCTGTTATCAATTATTCACCCTCAAACTGTTCCAAACCTCCTGTTAAATTTCTTTCTTCCATTCAACACAAAAGTAGTTATTTTGTAGAATGTTTTGCCTTCCTCCTGAAAATGAATGGTAATGAGATAAAACAAATATGATATGGTTTCATAAATGAAATGTTCTGATATCTTCTGAAACCATATGATCTCTGAGTGATGCAATGACTAAAATTGAAATTATTATTTCTTAAAAATCTTCCCCTCCAACGTCAAACCTGGTGTAACATGTCTTGATGTGCCAATTCTGAATATGCACAAATGCAAATGAGATTTAAGGGCTGCTACCAATATGAATGTGTTCATGAAATAAAGATTAAAACTTCCAGTCTCTTCTGAAGCTATATTGTATGGCTTCAGAAGATTTGAAATATAGTGCACAAGTAGTATGGACTATATTCATTCATTCATTCATTTATTCCACGGTCCCCATCAGTGTTGTTATTTTTACTAAAGTAAAACTAAAATTAAAAGTATTAAAAATATTTTCATAAATCTGAAATAAAATGAAATATAAACATAACAGACACAACTTACATTTAAAAATCTTAAATGAAAATTATAACTAAATAAAAAGTATTATAAAATAAATAAAACCTAAAGAAAAATATTTTTAAAAGAGCAAAAAAAATAAAAGTTGACAATTAATAAAACTTGAAGAAAAAAAAAACAGAAACTGAAAATAATAATAATAATAATAATGATGATAATAAAAAAAAGCTAATTCAAAATATGAATAAATACTATTTCAGTATAGCAATAACTCTAAAATCAGTTGTATGGAAAAGAGCAGTTAAGACATTCTGCAAAGCATCTTCTTTTGTGTTCTACTGAAGAAAGAACATGTGAACGAACATGAAGATGAGTAAATGATGACAAAATGTTTTGGATTAACTATTTCATCATATTTGGGTGAAATATTCCTTTAAACAGGGACTTCAGCTAAATTTCCAGCGTGCATGTCACTCATATACTCCTTTACGCAGGTTGTGTTATGGTCATGTGAAATGACATGCGGTTTATTAAAACAATTAATACAAGCATAATTATTCGCAAACATCAAAGCCAGAAGGATTCATAGGAGTGAGGAAACATTACCACGACAATACTAACACAGGCGATTGTGCAACACAGAATTTACGAATGGTTCATCCATGAGGTTGGCTGAGAGGAATGTTCTTTCAGGTAACGGTGAGAAGCCCACTGCGGATCAAGTAGATTACAGTCAAAATGCCCCCATGCCTCTCCCAAAGCATCCCGAGGCAACACAAACCCAAGAGCATCATGCTTTAACTCTTCAGTTCGCCACACAATGACTCACTTACCACTTACACAGTAATCCCAGATATCCTCAGCCTGCAAGCCTTTGTATCACGCCTGGAAATTCCCTGAATTAGAGGTTACATTGACATTCCACATAACTTCACAATAATCCCGAGCCATTTCTCCCTTTCTCCGTTTCTTTTGGAGGATAAAGTAAACAATTTAATGGTCTTTAGAGTGGGCGGCAGAGTGAAAACGAAAGCTTTCACAAAAAAACGAGCAGGCAAGCAGCTTCTTGTCGTCCTGTGATGGACATTTGCATCTAGTAGATGTTCTGAAGTTACAAAAAAGGCGTGAAATCTATGACATTCTTTAAATGAATCTATGTACAGTACATTTAAGAACAGGTGTGGCTTTTTTTCTTTTTTTTAAAGATCAGATGTAACTTTTTTTTTTCTATTCCAGGAAAACAGATCAAAAATATTGATGAGTCATCTTGCATTTATGATCTTAAAGATATTTCTGTCCAATCAAATGCAAGAGAATCTTCCTCCCATAATGCCACCTTTGGAAATGTTACTTTATATAGAAGAACCAATAATAATTTCTGAATCTACTTTGAAATCTGCCTTCAATTTGTATATGGGGTGAAGACACCAAGGACCAGATTTACTAAACAGGGCAAATTAGCACGAGAGCGCAATTCCAAAACAGCACCGATGGGCGTGGAAATTTCTGCAGGTGATTTACTGATAATGAGCAAATTAAAGAACACAGAAAGAAACACCTCATTTACATATTGACCAATGCAATATACCAAGCGCAGCGCAAATTGAATGCAGAGCTGATGTCCATCAGGTGTGGATGATCTACTTACAACACGGGTGCAAAATAGTTTAAGACATGCTTTTTTTGGGGACGTTAAATAATGGCGCAAATACCAGTAATTTGACGAGCGCAAATGTTAGTAAATTGCATTGCATGATTCATTTTAATACTCTCCTCCCATAAATGTTGTGTCTGAAAGGGAAACACCTACAAATGCATATTCAAAAAGTTCAGTCAAAAATAACTGTCCATGCATTTTCAGTGCTAATTCTTCACTGCGTGTCTTTAGTAAATCCTGAAAGTACTATTTTAACGCCAAAATACTCTTTGTGTTAACGCAAGCTGTTAGTAAATCTGGCCCCAACACTCTTAAAAATAAAAGTGGTTTATTGGCAATGATGGCTCCATGAAGAACCTTTAACATCCATGGAGCCTTTCCATTGCACAAAAGGTTCTTTATAAAACAGTTCTTTAGATTGTTAAAATGTTCTCTAAGAAAAGTGGTTCTTTTAAGAACTGTTTATTGAAAGGTTCTTTGGGGAACCAAAACAAATGGTTCTCCTTTGGCATAACTACAACCAACCCCCCACCTTTAATTTTAAGAGTGGATGGCAACAAGATGTAAATTTGATTAAAGTATAAATAACAAATTTGAAATTACTAGTTGAAAATGTAAACTTTATAGTGTTTACTTATAAGCTTTGACAAAAAAAATTGTAATTCTAATAATAATTTTTAGTACCACCTCCAACTAAAACAATCTCAACATAACTGCTTTAGACATACTTTTCAGTTTTTATGAATATGTTTAAAGTAATGTCCACTCACATTATATGAAGACTCAGCATATATCAGTACTCTAAACCAGAGGTCCCCAACCACCCACTACCGGCCCCGGGCCGTGGAAGAATTGCTACCGGGTCACAAGAACGTTCTGGGAAAATGTGTAGCCTATAGATATGATCATATGACACTCTGTTATTTATTGCACGTTAATGATTGTTCTAATTATTCTGTATTTCCGTTGTATGCGATTGATATGGAGTAGCAATTTGATGATTTCATGTTAAATTAGTATATGATAGATTGCTCTGATCTGTCATAGTCTATATTAGGAGTTAAACGGAGCGTTGATCTGTGATTTGTACAGACCAGACCCCGCTGTCCGGCACGCATGTTATTTTGAGATTAATTTGCCAATTTACACTTTCAACAATTTTAAACAAGAAGAAGAAAAGAAAGAGAACTCAATTCGTTACACAGCCAAAGCGCGCACAAGCATAGAGATGTGTTTTTCAGACAGCGCGGAAATACAGAGTTGATTCCTCTTTCGTGTCTCCCTGCATTTAAGATAGGCTACACATAAAATTGTCAAAAACCCTTCACGGTGCTTTAAATATATATTTTTTCTTGTTTCTTGCTTATCTGAAAAATCATCCAATCTGTGACTCAAAAACCTATATATATACATTTATCCCCTCCACCCCCCCCCCCCCCCCCCCCCCCCAAACTCTAAACTATTGTTTTTATCATGCAGCATGATGCCTCATGGAGGCCCACAAGCTGCTGTCACATGATCAGCTGAATAGTACTTTCTTAATCTCGATAACCCTCCTGTTATTGGATTCTTGGGGTTGTGGAATGAATAAATCATGGGACAATGAGATATTTCCACAATGGCATATTGGTAACCTACTTTGTTTGCTGCATCAGCACTAGTAAGTGTCACTATAAAACCCAAGACTTCTATCATATCAGCCACTGCAAAATAAACAAAAATACGTCCCCTTTAAAGTGCACTTTGTTTATGTTGCACTACAGCAGTCATCTTGGATTTACTGACAACTAGTGGCATGGAGCATCATTTTCATGCAGAATCATGAAAAAGTCTTCAGAGATGGATGCCATTGCAGAAGTGATATTTTGAATATTTGTATGTGCAAATTTTCAAAATTCTTCAAATTCTTCGCATACTTCACCCAAAAATTAAACTGGCATTACGTATGATTTACTCACTCTCATGTTGTTTTCAAACCTGCATTTCTTTCTTTTTTCTGCAGAACACAAACGATTTAAAAAAAATTAAGAATGTTGGTTCCATGCCATGGACAAAAAAATAAAAATATAAAAAATAAGACAGTAATAATAAAAAAAAAAAAAACATATTTTATGTACCACAGAAGAAAGAAAGTTAAACAGGTTTAGAATGGGTTAGGGTTAAGAAAATAATGTGATTTCTAAACATTAATTCTAGTCTTCATTGACTGAAGTAATGTCATATATAAACAAATATAACACAGTAAAGCAAAATATTTTTTAATCAGAAATGCTGACATTAATATTTTGATTCATCCACACTTAGAGTCGAAAGCTCAAAATCCTGAAAACTTATGATGGTTAGTTAAACCTAGACCAATCCGAAATTTTGATCCACTATGCAAGGAATATTCCCACAGAGTTCCACATGCATGAAGATTTAATATAGAGAAAACAAGATAGTATGTAACAGTCTCATTATATCTATGGCGCTAGCTGAAGTGCCAAACACACTCAAATGTAGTGCCTGCTTCTCTTATCCTAAAACGTAAACAGCAATCAGTGCTGCAAACTCCACTTATGCCCATTTTAAAAGCTTATCCTGCTGTTATTGTTGCTCACAGAGGCCTGGTCTTTGAGAATGGAGTGGAACGTGGCGCGTCAGAGGTGACAGTCTTCACAGGCCGACACTGAGTGATGGCCATAGCACTCACCTTCCTGGGGCCGCTATCACCTTACACGTCCGCAGAAAGTCAGAGACCAAGCCTCACGCTTGACTTCATCCAACAAACAGCCTAAGAGCCGCCGACACAGGAAAGAGCCCCATCTCCTGTTTCAGAGGGTCATCTTCATGACAGACTGATGTAGCACCTTTCCTCATGGTGACACTGGACTTTGGGGAAAACACTAGGTGTGTTTACATGGAGCATTGTAATCGGTTTAAAAGTCCAATCCGAATGAAAATGCTCCATATAAACACCTCAATCAGAATAAAAATGCCCAAACCGAATGAAATTGTAATCAGTTTAAAAGTTCAATCCGAATGAAAATACTCCATATAAACCCATCAATCAGAATAAAAATGCCCAAACCGAATTAAATTGTAATCGGTTTGAGAGGGGTGGGATAAACCTTTCTATAAACCGAACAAAATTAAAATTCTTCCATGTAAACGCGTTAAACCGATTACTTTGCATCTACGTCATCACGTCAAGAGGTCGGGTCGTCAGAACGTGAACGTGATGTCGGCAACGCAGTACATTCTGTGATTTGTGGACACCGGTAGTGAAGGTATAAAGTTAAATTCTTAATTATACAGTTAAAAACACATTAGAATGGAGAACGCTTGCTGTGTTATGAACTATCTGCTGTCATGTCCGGAGTGGAGTGAAAAACGGATCTGAAATGAAGCGCAATTTTCTGCTTTTCAGCTTAGAAACAACACAACGATGACAATGAAAGTTTAGCTCAATGAAAATAAACAACTTGACCAAAATTTGCCTTTGTCATTTGTATTTATATATATTACAGATTCATAATTTCCGATCTGCTTGAATTTATACGTGCTCATGCCATGAATATTGTACGAAAACACGTTTGTTATGTGTGATATAGCTCATTGCGATCACTCCCTGTGTTCATAAAGCAACGCTCCTTTGATTCATTGTTCAGCAACTCTTGGTAAGAAATCGTGTATTTGTTTCATTTAAGTACAGTAAAACTTTGTAGTATCAGAGTACAATTAATTTCAGAGCTGCATTACAGAGGGCCGTATGATTTCTATGATCGCGTTCTGGCCATATGACTGAGCGCTCGAATGAACGCAAGGGATTCAAATATTAACCGTTTATCTAGTGCAAGCAGCTATTAAAAATATTAACGTAAATATGGGCGTTTTTTCCTCTAGTGACTTATTTTTGTTGTCACTGTAGGGTATTAGCGTATCCTAAAATGGAAAGCACAGGCACATGTAAACAACATATCGGATTAGATAACGTCTCATGTAAACAGTCCACCGAATCTTTCAATCGGAATGATTTTAATCGGAATGACAAAAAAGATGTAAATGTGGCTAGTGACTGCTCTGGTTTCAAGCTCCTCTGCTTGACATTACTGTGATTCTTTTCCTGCGTGGATGCACTTTGTTTAAGAAAACCCTTATGAGTACTATCTCTCATATACAGATCTGAACTAACCCATAACTTAAGGTTAATAATTCTGTAAGCAACCACCAAGCAATGCACTAGCAACCACTCAGAAGACCCTAGCAACTGCACATCTACATGCTAAAAACACTTAAAACACCTTACTGCTATATTATATACCATAACAATGCCATATTATTAAGGCGTACAAGGACAATTTCTCAACAACATTAAACCATTTAGGAAATTCACCTCCCAAGTTTCATTACCTTAAAATTCAAGACGAATCATGTGCAAATGGTAACAAAACAGATTATTGTGCAAGATTTTTATTGCTTTGATCTCCAACAAATTCTAAAATCCAAAGCAAACATGTAAACAAGCAAACATTAGATGCACTAAAGAATTTAAACTTGACGATTCTGTCATTTTAAGGGTTTACTAAGGAATTTCAAACTTTATAACGTTTTTGATAAGACAAACTAAACTGATGCTAAATATAAAGGTTTTGCACTTTTTGAATTATTGTAGCTCAAAGACAGCGCTGAGAACAGTCTGTGGCAGTTTACTTTTAAAACTACAATCATAAAAGTGCATGGAATTAGACTGAGACTGAGAAATAATAAATAAATAAACAAAGCTGAAAAATAACATACCTTATTCGTTTAACATCAAGTTTTAATTTACATGTATGTTGAAGAGAAGGAATATATTTCAGATGCTGTTAATTGTCATCATTTTTTTAAATTAGCCTAATTTTTCATTTTCACAATTTTCAACAATAGTTTATTTTGAAGTTCATAAAATTCCTAAAAACTTAAAAAGTCCATAAAACTTTTCAATCTAAATGAGGTCATAAAACTGCTAATATAATAATTATAAAAAAAAAAAATACATACTAAGATAGACAATGCGGTTCAAAGGTTTGGGGTCAGTAAGTTTTTTCTTAAGAAATTAATACTTTTATTCAGCAAGGATGCTTTAACTACATCAAAAGTGACAGTGAAGACTTTTCCATTCTTTATTTATTTTTTTAAATATACATATAAATGTATTAAATATATTGTTTCACCAAAGAATCTTAAGAGAAAATAAAATCACAGTTTCCACAAAATATTAGAATGATTTCTGAAGGATCATGTGACACTGGAGACTGGAGTAATGATGCTGAAAATTCAGTTTTACCATCACATGAATACATTTCTAGTTTAATATATTTTAAAATGTAAAGAGTTATTTTAAATTGTGATAATATTTCACAATATTACTGTATTTTTACTCATATAAATGCAGCCTCTGACCGTGAACATAATAATTTTTTTTCAAAAACTTTTACAGACTCCAGACTTTTTAACAGTAGTGTAGGTTATATGGAGAACAGCATGTCACACCACAGGACACTGCTTGAAATTTCATTTCAACTACGATGTTTAGAAACACATTGAAAAAGAGGAACAAAGCGGGAACGCCGCCAAAATGAGAGTCTAGAAAATGAGCCGCCAAAAACAGACAGTGAAGAAAGGGCAAACAAGCAACTGAAGAAGAGTAAAACTTATGCCTGCACATTGCAAGCAAAACCATCAGTGAGTGTGGGAAAAGAACTGTGTGTATACGGGTTCACGAGCAGCTCACGTGATACGGTTGCACCACAACCGAGACGCCGTACTCACCGTCCAGGTGGCTGACTTGGCGGTGCTCGACTGCTGGAAGGTGACCTCGAAGTTGTGCGGCCCGGGGTAGTCAGTGTTGGAGGGGATGGCCGGGGCTGGAGACATGGCCTCGAAGGTCGAGTTTGGCTGGGAGTAGGGTGACGGCGTTGGCACGTTGGAGGTGGTCTCTGAGCTGTAGGGACTGGTAGACGCTGCTCTGTTCCCCAAACCTTGTTCCATACTGCTGCTCAGTAGGCTGTACTGAGACTGAGAGGAAAGGCAGAAAGAGAAGGAGAGTGAGACAGGTAAAGAATGGGAGGGAGACAGGTGAAGGAGGGAGGGAGAAAGTTGACTTTGAGGGAAAGAGGGAGGAGATAAGACTCCATCCACTCCACTTCTAGAGCTCCAGTTACACCGCGTCGGGACGTACGAGAGGGAGTCGAGCCTCCGGGCGAAGGGTAGGTTGTAAAACACAACCGTAATCTGTCCAATGTCTAATTGCATGCCATTCTCTTCTCTAACTTACAAACACAAAACTCACAGATCATGCCCACCACTCATAAATTATGAAGTTTTGTGCTAGAAGTACAGCTCGACAGATGTGTTAAAAGTAAAGCTCAGCTGGACAAAGACATAATGACATGATAACATTAGCTAATTTGATAACAAACCATGTATTTTCATGATTTTGACGAGTTCAAAGTCCTCAAACATAGACATTTTCTTTGTTGTGTTTTATTTATTTCATATTTCCATGTATTCTGAATATTTATAGCATAGTTTAGAAATGTTAGCATCACTATCATTCATACTTTGTTTTTTTAATCGTCCCATATATTTGTATGGAAGCCCGTTTCCATTTAAGAAATTTTTGACTTTTTATCTCGCAATTCTGACTTTTTTCTTTTTAAATTGCTTATTATAAAGTCAGAATTGCGAAATTATATCTCGCAATTCTGACTTCATGACTTGCTATTGGAAGTTTATGTATTGTAATTTTCACTTTATTTCATATAATTGCCCATTTTATCTCACAAAAGTACGCAATTCTGAGAACAAAATCAAAACTGCAAGTTTATATCACACAATTTTGAGTTCTGACTTTATAACCTGCAATTGAATGTATATATCTCAAAATTCTGACTTTCTTCTCTGAATTAAAAAAAGTGACAATTAACTTTTTTGTTTTTTATTCAGTGGCAGAAATGGGCTTTTATACATTTGCATGGACATAAATGAATCACAGTTTGTTGAACAGAGGTGGGTTATTACTTTTCCAGAGTTATCAGACTTACGATTTTTATTTACAAAATGTAGAAAAATCTCAGACTTGGAAGCCAGAGTCATATCTAAAAACCACAATATCAGAGAGACTTTGGCTGTGATCTTTCATCTTGGGGCAGTGAGAAACCACCAAACATCCACCTAGAACACCTTAGCAACATCCAAGCCAGCACAACACTAACAATACAGAAGCTTTTACAGAAATCAAATGTCATTTACTTTACACTCTTATTATATAAAAATGATCACCAAAACCTCAAAAAATAAAAGCAAATAAATCAGAAATACTAACATTATCACTTGATTCATGCAGACATGTTTTGATATAATAACTCAAAGTTCAGGAAAAAAAGCATGATGGGTAATGATTCCCACAAAACCTGTGGACCAATCAGATCCCTGTGAAATGAGATAGCCAAACTGCAACACAAGTCAAGCAAAGAGAAAATTTTACCTTCTTTTTCACATAGTACATTGTCCAAACTGACAGAATCACATGTCCTCGGCTGTCAAACGACACACTGATGAACCCACAGAAACCAAAGTGAGTAAAACACTCATCTCACAAAGTCTGCTCAACCTGAGACGTTACCACCTGTTCTCGCTCTCTATGAACTGTCCTCTGTGGAGTCCTGATCCTCGTGGACACGGGTGGAGTCCAGAGGGACGGAGGTCAGAAACCACACATTGTCCTAATTATGGCATATCGGCAGTCAGACAACACCTGCACAAGTATATACTTGCCGGAAGACACTTTCTCAAGACCCTGCCTGCGTGAATAACACCATTCAAGCAAGCACAGCAGAAAAGAGAGCTATAGATGAAGCAAAGGGTTGAAAGGTAGACAGATGAGTTTTTCAAAAAGCAATTAACTGAAAACTAGAAAACTAGAACCACGGGGTACTTCCTACAAAATTCAACACAGAAATGCTGCTAAGAGTTGCTAAGTTTTTTTATAAGTGATTATCTACTGGCCCAAGTCAAAAGTCTAACACAAATCTCTATATCTCTACTTCAGTGTAAATTTATGGGAATTTTCCATCTGTTTTATCATGCACCAGGAGAAAACTGCAAATCTGACCACTACAAGCCACATCTCTCCTCAGCAAGCTGCAAGATTTGAAGAATCATTCATGCTAATAGTGATACTTGCATTGTATCAGTATAATCTAGGCCTATATCCTCATAATAGATTTCTGAAATTAGTCAATGCCTCACATAGGGTGCTTTCCATAAATGATCTTAAGATGAGCAAGATAATGTGAGAAACGCCGTTTCAGAGTCTACCACACACACACACACACACACACACACTCAGGTGTGCCTCATCAGTAAGTCTAAACATGCTCTATGACAAGTTGAAACAGAACAGAAGCATTGTTGTGTGTGTGTGTGTGTGTGAGAGTGAGTGAGTGAGTGAGTGTGTGTGTGTGTGTGTGTGTGTGTGTGACAGAGAAAGAGAGACAGAGAGAGTGTGTATGTGTGTTGTGTGAACGTGTGTCTGTGTGAATAAATGATTCACCATTTCATTTTTGCACATACATGCTTGCTCTCGCTCTCTCTCTCTTACTCTCTCTCTCTCTCTCTCTGTCTATCTGTATATAATGAATGAATTCTCCTTTAAACTAACATCCATATCATGAAGAAATGTCAATATGCTTTCACTATACCTGACAACCACACTGACATTCATTCAAACCAGATTCAACTATATAATGAAGGCAGATTTTAAAAGTTGGGCAACTTGGGGCAAATTGTCATATGCATTTTAAAAGTTATAAATGCATACATTATACAGTAAATGTTTTTGCTTTTACTTTTTTTATATATTTACTAGTTTGTTTGTTTTTTTGTGATTTATTAATATTTTTTTGCTGTATAGCCTGTAATAAGGTGTTTAATGGCAGGTTTATTGTGACAACTTACCCCATATAGTGTTAAAACGTTCAACGAACTACTGTATGTGACCACAAGTCTTTATACAGTATATTATATATAATATATTTCAAAGTATATCTGATAGATTTTGCCATAACATAGTAAGCAGTATGCAGATGTGTCAGTGAGCTGTACTAACATGAAAAAACAGCACCCTCTGCTGCAAACTGAAAGCACTGACATTATCACATCTATTTAAAACTGCTCTGTTGAATCCTGATAATAACCTAATGAACTTAAGTAGATGTTCTGGACTTTGTTAACAGGTGTGAGATGACTGAAATAAACTGCAAAATATAAAATGCTGCATGTTGCAATATTTCTGTCATCCCTCTAAATGAATCAAAACAAAACCACAGTTGTGCACAGAAAGAAACATCAACAGGTGTCCGTCTTAAAGATATACTGCAGCTATAGCATTAAAACAGCTGAAGGTTTCCTATCAAGCAGCATCACATGTTTCATCCCACATTAATAACACATGAAGATGTTTTAAATTATTTTTTTGTTCATATAAAAGCCATTTTCAAGGATCATTCAAAATTATGTTTTTAAGCATTTATAAGCACAGCTGTGCAATTTATAATAGTTGTATAAAAGTTGTATATTACAATCAATTATAATCAAATTATTATTTGCAAATCAATTACAGATAAACCTAGAATTGAGGACCTAGTAAAAAACAGACTGGTATTTTAACAGATGTGTCATAGAAGATCCATTTATAAATGCAATTTAATATAATGGTTAATAAGAAATAAAATAAATAATAAAAAATAAAATAAAATAAAATAAAATAAAATAAAATAAAATAAAATAAAATAAAATAAAATAAAATAAAATAAGCCAGGCAAAATGAATCTGGAAGACAGCGAGCAAAGAAAGATTATTGCTCCTGAAAAATCAATGGAATCGTTCAGAAACTGCTCACCTACCGTGCTGTAGTAATGAGGCAGGTCACCGATACACAGCATTGTAGCGATCCCGCTAGGCAGGCAAAAGACAGGGGAGATTCTCCCACTGGTCTGGTCATGTGACCTCACCCAAAACACAGGTGAGTTCTGCAATTCTCAGTTCTTCACGTCTCACGTCTTCACTTTAGACGCTCCGAGAGAAACTAACTTGACACAAGAACTCCAGGAAAGGTAACGCACTCTGAGTCGCTTTTTCTGATTTTCCGCCAGTTCTCTTTGCCCTGTCAGCTTCTAGATGCAGCCAACAACAAATCTTTGGCCCTCCCACTTTTTGGCCTCATGACTATTCATTAAGTAAAAAAGCAGGCCCAGACTTGCCCACTTGTCTTTTAGACTATACCACTTTTTCTCAAGGGGATGTTAGATTGTGAATTATTTTTATATATATTTATTATTTTTAAAATTACCTACACTTTTCACTGCTAGAAAAACAACAAAAAAAAGATTTCAAACTGCTTGGAGCAATTTCCCATAAGAGCCAAGTGAAAAACAAGCATCTGAAAATCAATACATTCTTGAAAATGCTTGTCCAAGTCTAAAGTGAACAACCAAAACATCTCAATATAGAGAAGAAAAATCCATACAACCCTAGAACAGATCATTTACAGAATTCTGGAACTATTGATATAGACACAGCAAAGCAGCGCACATTTTAAATTAATTTTACAACACCTGTCAAAAACATGTTTGGGTCATATTTCACCCCAAAATAAAAATAAATAAATAAATAATAATAATAATGAAAATATATTAGGACAGGCTATATTATATTATATTATATTATATTATATTATATATATGCTATTTAAGGACAATTATTTGTTTTGTTTGTTTGTTTGTTTGTCTTGCATTACAGCAATATTTAAGCACATTTCCACAATTCTCATTAAATTAAAAATGAAATGCATTAAAAAATTCTAAATGTAACAAAATCATTATTGCATATCATTACTATATTATCAATTGTATTTTATATACAGGTATATATATATTAGTGCTGTCAAATGATTAATCGCATCCAAAATCAAAGTTTTTGTTTACATAGTATATGTGTGTACACTCTGTATATTTATTATGTGTGTATATATATATATATATATATATATATACACACATGCAGCATATATTTAGAAAATATCTACATGTATTTACATGTATATATTTATATTAAAAAAATTATATTATATATAAATATATTTAATATATAAATGAAACATATTTTTCTTAAATATATACATGCATGTATGTGTATTTATATATACATAATAAATATACACAGTACACACACATATACTATGTAAAAAAACTTTGATTTTGGATGCGATTAATCATTTGACAGCACTAATATATATATATATTTACACACACACACACAGCACTTTAATTTATGTTGCTTACATTTTTTTTATCACTCAGTAAAACAAAAAAAAACTATATTACAGTAATAGGAATCAAATAATGGAAATGACAAAAAAGAGATAATTTTCAGATGAATTATGATAATGAGAATAGAGGGAAAATGTGCTTAAATGTCTTATCCTAATGGCTCTAAAATAGGCTGCCTTTTTAATGCAAAATATAATTTCTTATTTATTTCTTTAGATTTTGGGGTTAGATGTGACCTCTTGAGATTCTGTGTGTCCATCTATCCATCCCTGTCTCCTGCTCTGTTTCCCGGCGTGTGCGCCCCAGATGGGAGGCAGGAGCAGGTGTCATGTTCCGGGCTTGGCTTTTCTCTCTAATTAAAGCATCACAACCTCCCACTACAGCCTCCACTCAAACACCCCGGCCTGCTGCAGAGCCCGGAGGGAGGGACAAAACAGCACAGGAGAGGGAAACTAGGGACTGAGGAGGGAATCCTGATGGATAAGGAGGGAAAACCAACAGAGGTCAGTAGTACAGGGTGTCTTTTTTTATTATTATTGGATGGGAGGTTGGCATGATGTTGCTATGAAATTAAAGGGAAAGGTCATCCAAAAAACGAAAATTCTGTCATAATTTACTCATCTTCAAGTTGTTCCAAGCCTGTATGAGTTTCTTTATTCTGTAGAAGAAGATATTTTGAAGAATGTTGGTAGTATTTTATTATTTTTTTTTTTTTTTTTTGGGGGGGGGGGGGGCCATCAACTGTTTCGCTACCCACATTTTTCAAAATATCCTCTTTTGTGGAAGAAAGAAACGCATACAGGTTTGAGACAACTTGTGGATGAGTAAATAATGACAGAATGAACTATGCCTTTAATTAATATTCATTATATGTGCAAAACTGCAAACAAGCTAAAAGGTTATTAAAATGAGTACAAATCCAAAAATAAATTATTATGAGTTACAGCAGCAAAGATAAACTCCTTCCATAAAGATTTGATTGGAAAAAAAAGGTTGTCAGCTACCCATATGTAAAGCTAAATTATGAGTAAAATACAATAGACAAATATAAATAAACCATATGCACTCTTAAAAATACAGGTGCTTCACGATGCCATATAGAGGAAGCTTTTTTGTCTAAATGGTTC
Source organism: Schizothorax lantsangensis (assembly GCA_027422415.1). Classification (NCBI taxonomy): domain Eukaryota; kingdom Metazoa; phylum Chordata; class Actinopteri; order Cypriniformes; family Cyprinidae; genus Schizothorax; species Schizothorax lantsangensis. Next base: position 27,761,267 of record CM049851.1, read on the forward strand.
CATAAAGAACCTTTAACATCTGAAGAAGCTTTCTGTTTCACAAAAGGTTCTTTGTGGCGAAAGTAAGTGCTTCAGATTATAAAAAGGTAAGAAAGAGATGGTTCTTTGAAGAACCTTTGACTGAATGGTTCTTTGTGGAACCAAAAATGGTTCTTCTATGGCATCTCTGTAAAGAACCGTTTAAACACCTTTATTTTTAAGAGTGTAAAGGTCATTGCACACTGATTCCGAAATTTTCACACGTTGAAAAATAAATACGAACTCACGTTCGAACTCAAACTCAGCCTCTTAACATCATCATGACTTCACTTACTAATCACTCACAATCAGTAATATATTCACACTCATTATTCTCTACCTCATACTGACAGTGTTATTTGCACACAACACTTTCTGTGTCTTGATATCTTGATATCTTATCTTATTTTTTATATTTATTCTTTTTGTGATTGCTGCTCATGTCAACCATGTTCAACCTGTTTGCACATTCCTCTCTCGTACAGTTATCTTAATATTTAATTCTACAGCATACTGTCATGCACATTCTTTTATATATATTTTATATTCTGTGCTTTATATCTTATTTTTTATTCATTTTATTTTATGCATACTTCCCTTGTGTTGTATTATACAATATTTGCACTGTCCATGGAGCGGACCCGACTCACATTTCACTGCTGGTTATACAATCTCTGTATAGTCGTGTATGTGACAAAAAACTTGAACTTGAACTTGAACTTGAACTTGAACGTTGTGTCAATCACGTTTACCCACTGCCTCCGAAACTTTCATCTGTCATAAATTTTTTTGGATCAGGCTCGATTTTCTGCATTTTCGCATCCGTAACAAGCATTTTGATAGGAAAGGATGACGAATATGACGATGATATTTTTTTTTTTTACATTGTATCATTGTACATTGTTTTACAATCACTTCTCCTTGACTGTAACGGCTGGTTTTACTGAGAATGTATTAGATGTTTGTAAATCTGCACACGGTGAATTCTCCACTGGCTTCTTACCATGACGTTGTCGTTCATGTCTCTCATGTCTCTCATGTGGTAGACGTCCATGCAGACTTCAGCGCGGTTGCTGGGCAGGCTGCTGGAAGCCACCCTGTCCCCCGAGTGTCCTGCCTGAGGAAGCTCAAAATATGTGCTGTCTGGCTCGCTGTAATAACACAGAGAGAAGGTACGTGAATCACAAACGGATATAAGGTCATGTAAAAGCGTTCCCATGTGTCTGATTTTTTTGTACTGCAGTTCACAAAAACAAACTGCAGTTTATCTTGAAATTGTGCAAATTAATTGTTACTAATATATCAACGTAAACTGTATTATGTAAATGCATGCAAATGAACTCACAGGGTACTCCACAAGTTTTCAAAGGTTGTACCCTCATCAGCGGTGGACGACTGGGACATCTTGGATGTTGGACAATCCACCGCAGGGCAGATCACACTGAAAATCACATGACAAACAAGAGTTACCAGAGGTACATGCATAAAGCAAAAGCAACCTTTAAAACAGTGAAATGACCCGCTGCAGTTCAGTGCATTCAACTGCAAACCAACAACCATAAAGCATTTCTGCAGTTCTTACGTTGAATAGATATTTCTACCTGATTTATCCCAAATAAAGTCGTTTTGGATGTATAAATTAATGTATTTAGGTTGATTCAGCTGTATTACATTATATTTTTGACTGGAATAAAACCAGTTAATTTAGCTGTCACCATTTTTAGGTTACCTTTTTTTTTTTCAGTGTGCCACATGGACTTCTTTACATCTTGTGTGAGTTTTTTTTTTTTTTTTACAGTTTCATAGTTAAAAAAAAAACATGAGGGTGAATTTAAGGGTGAATTATTCCTTTGGAAAATATTTTGAATCTATTTTATTTTTTAAATCAAACTGAGCTGAATACTCTAAAAAGAGATTAATGAAAATTACATTTGAAATTAATTAATTAATTTTTATTTATTCAATTTAAAAAAAAATGAATCCTCCAAATGACATATAATACCAACATAATGATTCTACATTTTAATCATTGTTGTTATTCAGTAATGGACCCAGCAATTTTATAACAGACACTGATTCTGAAGAAGAGGTATTCATGCTCTGTGAAATAACTCTTTCTGAACTGCACCGCTGTTTAAAGACTGAACACACACAGGATTCGATCTGAAAGTCATCTCCACCCTGCTGCCCAACGCATCTTCTGAAGTTTGAATCCCAGCAGATTTTGAGGCTGGATGCACAGATTCAGAATAAAGATGCCAGGCTCGACGTGTCCGAACCTGCCTGGCACTGCCCCACTGTGACAGCTACAGACCACATACTTCCTCCATCATATTACTCACAGGAAATGAGGGCTATAAAAGACTATCCTGACCACACAAGAACAAGTCAACACAGAAAGTGAGTCTGCTGCGGCTGTGGATCATCCAACTATAACATACTTTAAAACATCCGATAAAAAATTAGACAATGTCATAAACAATCATAGAACTGAGTTCAGATGTGAACGCAGGTTATGTCATTTAGTAGTAATTTATTAACATTGGTCATGATTTTATGTCATTTGAATGTAAGAAAAAAAACATTACTTTTTTTAAAAAGAAAAAGCAACATAAATTACTCAAATACCCACATCTTAATATATTATTACTGAATAAAAAAACATCAATACAATCATACTGTGAATGATATTTAAAGATGCTATACCAAGCTTGTTTAATTTTACTCATACTTGTGCAATGAGATCAATTTGAAGAAAATAAACCCCCCAGTACTATTTTTTATTACACTGTTGCTTCCACAGTGTGACAAATATATCCTATAACTTATCCTATAACATTTGAATTGAATGTAAATTAAGTAGGCTATATCTAAAATAATGCACTCATCTTATATATATAAAAAATGTTGGTAATATTTCTACCCTTCATTATTTTATTTTTTTATTCAATTCAATTTCTGTATGGGCTTGACTAAAAAATACCCTGAACATTCACAAAGTTTTTGTCCAGGAAAAAAAATATATTGTAAAGAAAGTAAGATTAGTTCATTAAACACGTTTTGATGTTAATCATGCCACCAACAAAAATGAACTTGGCAATTTTACGAACATGGATAGGCTACTTCAGCAAAATCTCAATAGGAAAACAATTGTGAAGCAGAAAAAAATGTAAAAGATAACTTAATAAGTTTCATACATTTATAAACTATATATACGTAACATTTATTTTAAAAAATAGGCTAGTCTTTTCTTGAGAAAACTGTTCAGCCTTTCGGTTAAAAGCTGCCATCTCGGAATAGCGGATTTATCTTCACGTTTACAAAAAATAAGATGATATTATAACTGTAATTTGGAGAAAATAATTAACAAAAATAATTTTAATTTTAGAAACGTTTAAAATCAACATTCTGCTAGTAAATGCACACTTATTTCCTTCGCCATGACAACTATCCGGTCTCCCCTTAAATTAAAATGAAATAGATAGGTCTAAATTTGCTCATTTAAAACAAATAAAATAATAATAATAATAAATAAAAAAAGAAAAAGAAAACGTTTTCTCCTGTAAGTGCCTTCAGGCAGAACTCTGTTGCGCAGCGCGTGGCGTGGCGTCTGTTCCCTCGGTAACACCGCGCGCTAAAGACCTTCCTCTGAAAGGTGCAAGATAACTGATATTGTACGAAGACAAAACTGACTGAACATTTGAAAGGACTAATCTATGATCACATTTTTAACACACCTCACTAAATCATATTTTGCTCCTAAATGCTTCTTTGGCCTATGGCCTATATCTTATTATTATAAAATAATATTTATTCACTTTCCGTATAAGCCTAATTCTAGATGTAGGCCTAACCTTAGCCTTTAACAACAATCAACAAATGACAGTTCTCATTAGAAAAGCTAAATTAAAATTGACTGGAAAGAAAGAAAGAAAGAAAGAAAGAAAGAAAGAAAGAAAGAAAGAAAGAAAGAAAGAAAAAAAAAAAGTCGCTTAATAAATCATTTCAATCTGGGAATAGCTAGAAGCTGAATTAACTGAACTCAGGAATAGGGCAGGGTTTCGTTTACATCACTTAAACTCAAGTCCGAGCTCTAGTTTTATGAACGAGGCATCGTCGTGTTTACTAATGTTGACCTGTATTCCCGTGGTAGCTGCCACCTTGAGAGAGTTAAAGCTCTGGCAGCAATTATACACACACAACAGGGATTCAAGCGGAGAATTGAATTATCACTTGACAAAGGCCTTGCATTTATATCTAATGAAGCTGTATCTTACCGACGCTCACGGCGAACAGATACCAAACTGACCAGCCATAGACCTGTGAATGCGTCATGGACGAAAAGCGCTGTATTATTCCTCTGTAACGTTTAACTTCAGCCCGGGTTTCGATATATAGCCTATGTTAAAACAGACGAGCCCAAAAAGATTGGGAAATTAAAAAATAGTATTCATACAGACTACAAACTCTTTCGGGCGAGCATAACTTCATTCAGCGCAGTAAACTAATACAGCACCCTTGACAACCAATCACACACATCTCCTGCATTCATTTACCCTCTGCACTGCTGCAATGACAATTATTAAATCGGATTTAAAAAGTAATTTACAATAGCCTATAATAGCATTTATAATATAAGATTTTGTCATTTTAATTTAGTTTATATTTTCTTTACTGTTAGGCTATAGGCTATGGCTATTATATATTATTAGGACATAAGATTTAATAATTCTGTAACAATAATATGACAATATATAATTAAATAGCCTAAAACATAATCTAATAAAATATAATATAATAGGCTACATTACACTGGATAAAGAAATAGAAACTGATATCAAGTAGGCTGGAGCTTAAATAATTATGTAGCTAGCTACTTGTGAAAAGTAAAATAAATAAATAAATAAATAAAACAGAAAAATAAATACAGAAAAAAGCGCTCTCTTCAGAAGTTCGTCTTTCTTATCAAGCATAGGTTTAGTCTACTGTACATGTTGACAGAAAATTATCATAGTGAACTCTGACCACTGCATCACCTTTGTGGGACACTGGTCGATTTCCCTACTGATAGACAAACAAAAACTAACTACATTAAATCGCTATGGTACACTTAGTTGTGCTTTAGGTGCTCAGTTAAAAATAACTAAATTACTACCTTGAAAAAATAAAGAAATCGATCAGTAGGGTGAGTTAAATATATATATTTTTACATTATTAATGAATTTGAATACAACTAGCCTAAGTTAGCCTACTTAACTAATACTATTCTATTCTATAATAATACGCAATTGTAGTGAATGATTAAAGCATGAGGAGATCTTGCTTGCGTTCACTTAAAGTGGGTGGGTTTAATGCTTACCTTCAGCAATGTAAGCACTAGATATTATTCCCATAAACTCTAATTTTTTACCGTGACAAATATAGTAAATAATTCAAACAAGCCATAAACACTATATTTATATTACATTTACTTACCAAACAAGTTATATTCCTGGCTTGCAACAACCTATGGCGATGTTCTCTGGATCCCAAAATCAGTTTCTTTGACCTGCAGCTGACCCTACAGCCTTGTCATGGAGCAAACGAGCTGCGAATTAAGCCATTGAACAACAAAACGCACCTTGAATCTCTCCTTAGTTAAAAAGCCGGATGCGAGAGAGGCAGATGAGGCTGATTATGCAGGTATAGGGTAATAGTCTGGCGGAGTGTGAGTGCACTGGCTGTGGAGGGTTGGGTTGGGGAATTGTTGGGGGACGGGAGGAGGCGTTAGCCGCCGTTTGGGCGCACGCGAGCGGGAAACACTAATCCCATATGAAGAGCTCGATGAAATCTGATTAAAGCTTGACATTTACATTCTCACTTTATTATTAGGCCTATATGCGTAAATTTGTATATGCGTAAGATGTGACAGTCTAATTCGACTGTAGAAAGACTAGAACTGTCCCTATAACAAAATCGTAGACATCGATTTAATTCACCTGCCTCTCCTGACAGCATAAACACGTTTTTGCATTTGCTTTGAAATGCATACACGGGAATAATAAAGTCACAAAATTTAGAAAAGTCATAAAATTACTCGGCCTGAGCTTAGTAAATATATTTATTGTAAAACCATAGCCTACTAGAAAATAGACGATGAAACAACATTTCCCACAATTCCGTAGCGCGGCGCTGATTGGCCGTCAGCATGACACAATGACGCTCTCGTACACGTCACTTCCGAAACAGTGAGCGATTCGGTTAGAGATCGTTTGATTGAGAGTCGATTCTTAGGAGTGTCTTTTTGTTTTATCCTGCAAATGTCTTAATAGTTGACCAAAAACCTCTTCGGATCAGTGCTTACGATACTCAGAAAGGTAAATTGTTATAATGTATACAACTAGTCTTCTGTTAACGCAGACATTAGACGTGTTTGTAACTTTAGTAACGTTAAGCGCACTGATACGGAGCCGTTAACGTTTCCTAAGCCTGATAATAGACGATTTATGGATTATTTTTGTCGTTTCTAAAATCGTATTATTTTAAAAAGTAGTCGTAATATTCGCTATGGTAGCAAATTCTGGATTTGACAAACTCGAAAAGTGCTTTGAGGGATAGATTTAACACAGTTTATCTACCTGGGTGAATCTCACCTGTTATTAAGAATAGGCCATATGTCCCGGGCATGGATCATTACTTACTTTGAGCATTACTTAAGTATTTGTAAGTGTTAATATTTGCAATACATTTAATTTAATGTAAATCTGATGAGAATCACAAATGACAATTGCAAATAATGTTTAAGTAAAATGTATTTAAATGTTCCTTAAATGGGCTTTATTTAACAAATGTATTTATTTTACTTTCTGAAAAATATATCTTTTGATTTTTTTGGTGAAGTATTCTTTGAATAGGTTTCGACTGTGTTTGTGTCTCTCTGACGCAACATCTTTTTTAGTATTTTACTGTCAGAATTTCAAAGGATGCATCAACACAGTAACTATAAAATATATATATATATATGATTACTGTTGTTTCCAGTAGCATGAATTTCTCCGAGGTCTTCAAGCAGTCCAATCAATTGTGCAAAGTTTCTCCAGATGGGAAATATTTGGTAAGATGCTTTTCTTACAGCTATCAACATTATCATATGACAAATCAAATTATGGTTAGAATTGCATACTTCCAAACTGATGTTAATCTTTCTTATTAATTACCACATTTAATTTGGGCTTGTAGGCCACCTGTGTTCAGTACCGCCTGGTGGTCCGTGATTTCAACACCCTTCAGATCGTGCACCTGTACACATGCCTGGACCAGGTGATGCACATGGAGTGGTCCTCTGACTCCCTCTTCATCCTTTGTGCCATGTACAAAAGAGGACTACTGCAGGTATGACAAGCTGCCCATTGTATTTATTGATGCGCTTTTATCTGATTTCATTCTGACTATTTTTAGCCTTTACTGCAGAATGTCTTAAAAAAAAGCTATAAAAGCACATCCATACGTCTTCTCAACAAGACACATGATCTGAGGTGTCACATCTTTGCTTGTCACTTTTTCAGCAATTGAATAAAATCTCCTGTCTAATTAAATCAGCTTACCTTTGTAAGGGAAGAAAGCGCCAGTCTTTCATGTTGAGCCATTCAACAGGGCGACAGGATTCAGATATGTTTGTTACTGAAGTGACTTTGTGTTTCTCTGTTTTTTCGCTCTCTCAGGTGTGGTCTCTAGAGCAGCCGGACTGGCATTGTAAGATAGATGAGGGTTCGATTGGACTAGTCTCGTCACGCTGGAGTCCTGACGGGCGACACATACTCAACACCACTGAGTTCAATGTAAGTATGGCGGTAGGAGGAGTCGGTTTTGCACCGTGTCAACTGTTGCTGCCCATAAATAAAGACCTGAAAATAACAGACAGTCCATGCACAGGACTGATTCATTCAATGGGGTCACAATCAGAAAAGAGAGTTTAAACACTGCTCTTCTGAAAATGACTTCTTATGATCATGTTAATACACAAAACATGAGACATAAAGTACAAAAAAAAAAAAATTGGACTAATAGTACTATCTGCAAAATATGATGGTGCTTTTTTTTTGTTTCATGTACATGAATGAAAAATGACACTACATGTCATTTTCATTGTACACTACCTTTCAAACGTTTGGGGTCGGTACGAATTTTGTAATATTTTTGAAAAGTTTTTTCTGCTCACCAAGGCTGCATTTATTTGATCATAAATGCAGGATTTTTAAATAAACTATTTAATTTTCTGGTGAGGCATACACTTCAACAAACTTGAGGTCCAATAAGGGAAACAACAGTGCAGTACATTTAAATGTAAAGAAATAATTGGAAATAAAATAATGTAAAAGATGTCAAAAAATATTAAAAGGGTAGTTAAAATATTAAAAGTCAAATAAAATAATAAAAGTCAAAATATCCCAGTGATTACACAATGAAGACATATAGAACAATAGATTAATAAATAACGGCAAATGTTACATATTGTGAAATATAATTTCAATTAAAAAAAAAATTATATTGTAAGATATTATAAAATGTTATTTATTCCTGTGACGCAAAGCTGAATTTTCAGCATCATTCAGTGTCACATGATCCTTCAGAAATTATTCTAATATGCTGATTTGCTGCTCAAAAAACATTTCTGATTATTATTACAGTTGTGCTGTTTTCTGTACGGAAACTTTAATGCATCTTTTCTTGATCCAGTTAATGCATCCTTGCTGAATAGAAGTAGTTCTTTCAAAAAAGATTTCTTTTTGAAAAAAAAAAATCTTAATGACCCCAAACTTTTAAATGGTAGTCTATTATGAAATCTTGATGTTACTGTCCTCCTCTCTCTCCTTCTCTCTGTCTGGATTACACTTGGGCCGAGTGCCACCGTAGTCTGTCGCCTGAACTTGATTCCAAGAATTACTGACAGGTGTTGAGATGCTGGACAGCTGTGTGTGTGTGTGTGTGTGTGTGTGTGTGTGTGCGTGTGCGCACTTGGAGTTAAGTGACCGTCTGTCTGGAATTCTTGCTCTTTGTCTAGAGTGTCTGAGGCTGAATGACGGACGGCTGGACATTTGTCTGTTGTCTTCCATCTGACGTCTCTGTTACAGGCTTCCATAAATGAACAGTACACTATCTGTTTTAATAACACATCCGCTATTATGAATGGTCCTTTATAAAGCCGCTTATGGTACATGATGTGTTTGAAAATTAGACTGACTCCATTCACAGGCCATTCAAGTCAGCTTGCTCCTCTAGGGTGCCACCTAGAGGATACCAACTGAACAGTATAAAGGTGGCAGGCACATACAGTCGTGGTCAGTATTTTTGCCACCCTTGGTAAATATGATCATAGAAGGCTGTGAAAATGAATCTGCATTAAGATTAAATTGATCTTTTATTTAAAAAATTCACAAAAATCTAAACATTCATTGGAGAATAAAAATTAAAAATGGGAGGAAATATCATTATGAAATAAATGTTTTTCTCTAATACACATTGGCCACAATTAACGGCACCCTTTTATTCAGTACTTTTTGAAACCTCCATTTGCCAGTTTAACAGCTCTAAATGTTCTCCTATAATGCCTGATGAGGTTAGAGAACACCTGACAAGAGATCAGAGACCATTCCTTCATCCAGAATCTCTCCAGATCCTTCAGATTCACAGCTCCATGACGGTGCTTCTTCTCTTCAGTTCACCTCACTCATTTTCTACAGGGTTCAGGTCAGAGGACTGGAATGGCCATAGCAGAAGCTTGGTTTTGTGCCCAGTGACCCATTTTTGTGTCGTTTTTTAGGTTTGTGTTTGGATTATTTTCCAGTTGGAAGATCCAAACATGGCCCATTATAAGATTTCTAACAGAGTCAGTCACTTGTTGATTTTTTAATCTGTTGGTATTTGATAGAATCCATGATGCCATGTGTCTAAACAAGATGTCCAGGACCTCCAACAGAAATATAGGCCCACAACATCAAAAATACAGCAGTATATTTCATTGTACACATGGGGTACTTTTTATCCATGTGTTCACCAAACCCATCTTGAGTGTTTGCTGCTAAAAAGCTCATTTTTTTAGTTTCATCTGACCATAGAAGCCAGTCCCATTTGAAGTTCCAGTCGTGTCTGATATCTGAATATGCTGGAGATTGTTTTTGGATGAGTGAGGAGAATTTTTCTTGAAACCCTCCCGAACAACATGTGGTGATGTAGGTGCTGTTTTTTTTTTTTTAAGGTTTTCTGACCCCGAAACACAACCTTTCTCTACAATTCTCCAGCTGTGTTCCTTGAAGAGTCTTTGGCCACTCAAACTTTCCTCCTAACCATGCATTAGGACGATATAGACACACGTCCTCTTCCAGGCAGATTCATAACATTTTCTGTTGATTGGAAATTCTTAATTATTGCCCTGATGGTGGAAATGGGAATTTTCACTGCTCTAGCTCTTTTCTTAAAGCCACTTCACTAATTTGTGAAGCTCAATTATCTTTTGCTGCACATCAGAAATATATTCTTTGGTTTTACATTTACATTTATGCATTTAGCAGACGCTTTTATCCAAAGCGACTTACATTGCATTCAAGTTACAGTTTTACATTTTATCAGCTCTTGCTTTCCCTGGGAATCGAACCCATGATCTTGGCGTTGCTAGCGCCATGCTCTACCATTTGAGCTACAGGAAAGCTTTTCTTTTTCTCATTTTCCTCAGAAACCTCAGAAAGGTTTTTCTCATTGTGATGGATGATTAAGGGAATTTGGGCTTTGTTTTCCTTCCTATTTATATTTCTGTGAAACAGGAAGCCATGGCTGGATAATTTCATGTTCATAATCACCCTGGAGTGCTCAACTGTAAATATGAATGGGAATATACTTCAGAGATATTTAACTCATAAGAAATTCAATAATTGTCCAACGTGTATTTGAGAAAAACATTTATTTCATAATGAGATTTTCCCCCATTTTCAATTGTTTTAGTTCAATGAAAGGTTAGATTATTATTATTATTATTATTATTATTATTATTTTGTTATAAAAGATCAAAAGGATTAATAATGTAGGTTTATTTTCAGAGCCTTCTTTGATCATATTTACCAAGGGTGCCAATAATTCTGACAACGACTGTATATTAGACATCTGATACTGTATGTGTTTGCATCAGCAAACTTTGTGAGCTGTGTTGTTCATCGTGGCAGACCAGTTTATTGAATACTGAGTAGGTGTCGACGTGAGAAGCACAATGACATATGATCGGCATATTTACTTGTGTTTGCACTGCAGGTACGATAAGTGTTCTATTCAACTGCCTTGTGTACATATAAGAACACAGTAGTCTTGGCTAAAGGTCAAGAAAAGCTCAATTTAGCATTTTACAGTCCATTGATGCCTGGACGATACAGACTAGAACAGCAGATAAACAACTGTTTAAACTTTTTACTTTGTACTGCTCATGTACTTGATGTTGGGCATATTCTCACTATATTTTTTATACTAGTTTTAATAATGTGTCCCCACAACGCATTTGATTAGACATTTTATTTCTTATGTGATGGATTAACCAGAAGTAAGATCAGGCAATATTTTTAACATGTCTTCTACTCATTATAACCAACTTATTTAATTACTTAATAGATAACAAATGTTTAGACTGAGAAATTTTACAATTTTATGCACAAAATGAGCTTACTTCAAATTTGACTCCTGCTACGGGTCTCAAAACAGTTGGGACGGGGGCATGTTTACCATGGTGTAGCATCTCCTCTTCTTTTCAAAACAGTTTGAAGATGTCTGGGCATCGAGGTTATGAGCTTCTGGAGTTTTGGTGTTGGAATTTGGTCCCATTCTTGCCTGATATAGGTTTCCAGCTTCTGAAGAGTTTGTGGTCATCTTTGACGTATTTTTAGTTTAATGATGCGCCAAATGTTCTCTATAGGTGAAAGATCTGGACTGCAGGCAGGCCAATTCAGCACCCGGACTCTTCTAATACTGCTGAAATGCACATCGTCTGGAGGAGAGCATATGTTGCTCTAAAACCTTTTATATACCTTTCAGCATTCATAGTGCCTTCCAAAACATGCAAGCTGCCCATACCATATGTGCTTATGCACCCCCATACCATCATAGATGCAGGTTTTTAACTGAACGCTGATAACACGTTGGAAGGTCTCCCTCCTCTTTAGTCCGGAGGAGACAGCGTCCGTGATTTCCAACAAGAATGTCAAATTTGGACTCGTCTGACCATAGAACACTTTTCCACTTTGAAACAGTCCATTTTAAGTAATCCTTGGCCCACAGGACACGACGACGCTTCTGGACAATGTTCACATATGGCTTCCTTTTTGCATGATAGAGCTTTAGTTGGCATCTGCAGATGGCACAGCAGATTGCGTTTACCGACGGTGGTTTCTGGAAGTATTCCTTGGCCCATTTAGTAATGTCAATGACAGAATCATGCCGATGAGTGATGCAGTGTCGTCTGAAGGCCCGAAGACCACGGGCATCCAACAAAGGTCTTCGGTCTTGTCCCTTACGCACAGAGATTTCTCCAGTTTCTCTGAATCTTTTGATGATGTTATGCACTGTAGATGATGAGATTTGCAAAGCCTTTGGAATTTGATGTTGAGGAACGTTGTTTTTAAAGTATTCCACAATCTTTGTACGCACTTTCACAGATTGGAGAGCCTCTGCCCATCTTTACTTCTGAGAGACTCTGCCTCTCTAAGACATCCCTTTTATTAGACCTGATGTCAGTTAAGTTAATTAGTTGCTAGATGTTCTCCCAGCTGAATCTTTTCAAAATTTCTTGCTTTTTCAGCCCTTTGTTGCCCCCGTTGCAACTTTTTTGAGACCTGTAGCAGGCATCAAATTCAAAATTATTTGATAATTTAAACATTTGTTATGTTATCTATGTTCTATCGTGAATAAAATATTGGCTCATGTGATTTGAAAGTCTTTTAGTTTTAATTTTATTCAACTTTAAAAAACGTCCCTACATTTCCAGAATTCGGGTAGTAAAAGTTATTTTTTGACCAGTCAGCTTTGTCAGGTATAGTGGGTATATTCTGGCACTTAAACCTGTTTGTACACCACAGACCTGTGTTTCACTGTTGACCACCTGAAGGTGCAGATTGAGTTCGTATAGTTAAATTAAATGGATATTTCCATTAAAAAAATAATTTATTTTTCCTCACAGTTGAGAATCACCGTCTGGTCCCTGTGCACAAAATCTGTATCCTACATCAAGTATCCTAAAGCCTGCCAGAAAGGTGAGTGAATGCGAGTCAGATGTATAACTAGTTGTATAAATGTTTGTGAGAGAGGAGATGTAAGGACAGGGTCACAGAAACATGAATCATGTGGGTTAGGGTATTTACCTGTAATATAAGTCTCGTCCCTGGGTGTCTAGCCAAATGTGAGCTCTCACAGACAGCTGGTAAACGGCACATAGTCCTCATAACCCCCTGTCAGCATGAGGAGAACGTACACTCCAGAAGACATTAAGTTCATATAATGCATGACTGCCATAGATTCTCAGTTTCTGGCCAGCACCGTGTGGATTCAGCTATCTGTCTCCACTGTCGCTCGAAGATTGAGCTGTAACCTTCAGATCAGCTGATGGAAAACTCCTGTTGAAAGGTGCTTCTGTCCTAGCATCGTGTTGTCCGTCTAACAGAGTGAATTATGAACATTTTAGTCATTTATTTTTTGCAGCCATGGGTTAAAGTTATGGAGCACAGTTCTATTCATAACATAATTGACATTTGTCCAGTGTTGGGGAAGATACTTCGACACTGTAGCTCATTATTTAAAGTAGTTCAACAGTAGTCAAGCTACTTTTTGAAAAAAGGAGTTTGTTACACCACAGGCTACTACAACAATTAACTACACTTAAGCTACTTAAAAGAGCAATGTTAAATATGTACACTACAGCATTATTATAGTTAACAAAAAAACAAAAAAAATTGTTACTTAAAATAGATCAATTTAATTAATTATAACACATTTAATGCAATATTTCTCATTTTTTAGTTTAACTTGATGTACTAAAATAACTAAAACTGATAAAAATTAATAATAAAAAAGTAATGCCAATAAAAAAAAACTAACTAATAAAAATGGCAAAACCACAACAAAATCCCTAAAACTGTAACTAAAACACAATGAAAATGGAAAATATTAAAATAAAATTAATTCAAACTATTAATATAAAACTATAGTAGTATCTATAATAGAACCAAAGCTATAATAGGACTAATAATACTAATAATACAAATAACACTGGTATATTTTTTTTTTCTCTTATGCTTTTATTTCTCTTATGAATTAATTTGATCGAAAATAGGATCCTTTGCATTTATTTTAAAATAGAAACTGATTATAACGTCAAATGTATTTACTGTCGCTTTTGATCAATTTATTTCATCCTTGCTGAATAAAAGTGTTAATTTATTTATATATATATATATATATAATCTTACTAAACCAAAACTGTTGAATCAGCTGTCAAATGATCTAATTATTTGCAGTACAGGTAACCGGAAACATGCTTTAGTGTGATGCTCCATCCATGTCACTAAGTGTCAGTGTGAATCCAAGGTGACTGCTATATCAGCCAGCATGCTTATATAAATATAATGCCTACATATATAGCGTATGCCTAACATTTATAGCGTATGTTTGACTATTTATGCTTCAAATATACAAATGTGTTTCAGGTGTGGACTTCACTGCAGACGGCCGTTATATGGCTCTGGCCGAGAGACGGGAGTGTAAAGACTACATCAGTGTGTTTGTGTGTGATGACTGGCATCTTCTTGGAGTGAGTGCAGCTATCAAAGCTAGTATGTTCTACAGTTCTCTCCCCCCAAAATTTCCTGTCTTTTGTCTTCATCAGTAAAACTGGCAAAATATCATTGAATCAGATGAAGATACATGACTTGATTATCAAATACTTGTATTAAATGTTTGGTAACTACATTAGTTAACATGAACTAACAATGAACAATACTTTTACAGCACTTGTTAATCCTAACTAATATTCTTTGACATTTTACTAAAACATTTCTAAGAAAAAAGTTGTAGCTGTTAACATTAGTTGAATAAAGAATAGAAAAATATTTTGCTCATTGTTACTTCATTAGTTAATACCGAAGCTAAAGTTAACAAATTAGACTTTATTGGAAAGTGTTACCAAACATACTTGTAATGTTTTAAAGAACAACCCTTTGTTTGGTGCACAATTTATAAAAATATTTAATTCTTCTTCTTCTTGTTCTTCTTCTTCCACATTTTGTAAATAACCTTTTTTTGGTATCAGTATGTACTTATTTTTAAGGTAAATACTGAGATTTGTTTATATATATACTGTGTATATATATATATATATATATATATATATATATATATATATATAGTACAACAAATATTACTAAATGTTACAGATTTACAGATAAATTGAAATTATTATCAGAATAAGAAATTAAATGTTAACAATATTTTTCAAATCTTTGGATTTTGGGTTGCATGTTTTTTGATCGGAAAGAGTGGAAAGTGGTCATGAAAAATTAAGATATGACATTTTGGCTGGCATTTATAAGTGAACTTCCATTTTTCTTTCATTTTGTCTAGCATTTTGAGAGCGAGACTCAGGATCTGGCGGGGCTGGAGTGGTCTCCTAACGGGTGTGTGCTTGCGGTGTGGGACAGCTGTCTCGAGGTAAGGTGCTCTGTCTTAACTTAAAGAAAATCACTGCTTATGGTCACAAAATACTACTTTTACAGCTGGATTTTGGTCATTGACCAAAGATTAGATGGTTTTGCCATCAAATGGTCTGAACGGTTCATTCTCAGTTTGTCTGATGCAGCAACAGGGGTTTGAATGTCTCTTATCATTGATCAATAGAATTGAATTTTTATCATGAAAGCCGTTTTAGTTTAATAAACTTATGAAGTATTAACTAATCAGATTAACTCTGTTTCTCTCCTCAGTATAAAATTCTATTCTATTCGCTGGATGGTCGCCTGTTGTCCTTCTACAGTGCGTATGAGTGGTCTCTAGGCATAAAGTCTGTCGCCTGGAGCCCCAGCAGCCAGTTCCTGGCCGTTGGCAGCTACGATGAGAAGGTAGGGAATCTCTTCAAGAAACAGATGGAAAATATCAGTTTCAAACAATATAATCTGTTTAAAAGAGACTTTTAATGTGCTTTCCATCAGGTTCGGATCCTGAATCAGATCACCTGGAAGAAAATCACAGAATTCGAGCATCCAGCCACCATCATAAACACTAAAGCTGTAGGTGTTTTGCTCCTGAGTGCCTCCTCCACAATCTCCTCCTTCTGGAGTCTGGAGGAAGAAACTCTCAACTTTACTTTAATCTGCACTGTTGTAACGAAATCCACTACTTTACCTCTATATTTGTTGAATATGCACTTTTTTTTAAAACTGTTGGTTTATGTATGCATGTAGACTGATGTCTTTGGATGGTTCTGAACATTTTTAAGATGGCATGTGTAGTTAAAAAAAAAAAAAAAAAAGCAAGGGTCTTTTTCTTCGGTTACATGCCTATGTTTTTTCCTTTACACAGAAATTATGATTACAGGGACAGGGTTATCCTTTAATAGAGACTTTTAACCTCAAAACACTTTTACCAATGTGCATGATTTGTAAACTAATTAATTTTGTAGTTTGCATCACATAGCCATCTCCATATGTATGGCTTTTCTGATGTAGTAAACTTGCTTGTTAGCGCATCTGATACAGCAGTAGTCTGAATTGCACTTGCGATGAAGAGTGTTTAGTTACAAGTCTAGTAAAACACAAGCCACAATAAAAGCTCAGTTATAAAAACATTAACCTTTTAGCATCACTCAGAGGGCATTTCATCTCCAAACGGCCACAATACGTATGACTAACGATGGAATAAAATGTTGCTAGATTGTTTGTTTCAGATAAAACAAAACACACTTTTTTTCTGCCACTTACCGGACATTTCACTTTGAAAGTATTTTGAAACATGCCAGAAGCAACGTACTATCATTTTGCATATATGTTGCTATAGACATGTTTTTCCAGTAAGCCTGGGTTGCACAAACTGGACCTTTGTGGAAATATTCATTTTGCATGTTTATAAATGAAATACTTTAGGTTGCATACTCTAACACCGTTTGTGTTTTCTAGGTGGTGTTTAAGGAAGTGGAGAAAAGACCTGTTGTGGGCAGTGAGGATCTTTCTATTCATCAGCTGACTATGGATAATTCACTCTTTAGCACACAGAGCAAGTGTAAGTTTCATTAATCTGGGTAGGATTCATTTTTGATAGGTAAACTATGTTTATAATGTGAGGAGGGTGTCTATTATGTGTGCTGGCACTAATATTACCTGCTATGCAGACAGCATTGTTTCAGTGGAGTCCGTAGATTTAACATGGTGGCAGGTCATTAAGAATGATGAGTAACTATTTCTATTGCTGGACTGTTGACAGCGGTCTGCAGATGCCGCTACATAAATCTCACCAGCATCATGGTAATGGAGATCTCATGTTACAATGAGCCCTAAACTACACAGAAAGTGGTTATATGAAAGAAAACCAGATTTATTGAAACTTAAGCTGAAAAAAAACTTGAGCGCCTTAACATTTGACCACATATTACATGTAGTTGACAGATCAACACCAGTTCAGCAACTTGGTTATATGCTAAGGTTATCTGCAATTTGACCGCTCATTTGTGTACCAACATAGTTGACTGGTGATTAATGCACAATCACCATTTTAGATTGACTAAGTGTAATGCTGCGTAAGATTTCCATTCAAACTGAACGCATAAATCTAGGCTATGCGCTGCCAATTTCACAGCAAAATGCAAAAATATAAAAACTATATAAATAAAATGCAATGCTACTATTACAATTATTAATTATTTTATTTTTTATAGTTATATTTAAGGGGTCACACTATTTGCAGTGTGAGCACCAAACCAAATCTCCAGGTGCTCTCATTAGAACCAGACTGAAATTCCTGCATGGAGACATTTTAAAGGTACAGTACAAAAAATAGCCTTTTTTGGGTGGTGAATTTCATGAAAACATCCAGGCTATATTCCACCCAAAATCAAAAGGAAAAAAAGGCATCTCATTACTATAATTATTAACAGCACATATTTTATTTTATAGTAAATACAGTTATGTGTTTTTTAATAATTTAATAATAATAATAATAATAATTTTGAAGTTCCACTCAGCATTAATGCAGTACAACAAAAACAACTAAACTTTTATTAGTGGCATTTATAAAAGCATTTATAAGTGAACTTTAAGGTAAAAAATGAAATGCTACAAATGTGCACTATATGGTTTAGCATTAATGCACATCATTTGTTAGCTTACAGAATATACTGTTAATCACAATATCTTGATTTCCAGGCTGGAGAGCTGTGTTGGGTTACAGGGCAAGGTGTTGAAATGGTTGCTTGCGGGGTGCCACAGGGCTCAATTCTTGCCCCAGTTTTATTTTCTATATTTATGCTACTGATGGGTGCTATCTTTGAGAAATATTGTGTGTCCTTCCACCTGTACTCGGATGATACTCTTTATTTTCCCTTGCAGCATAAAAGTAAAGAATTTTTAGGACCTCTGTTGGATTGTCTAAATGAATTACAAATATGGTTAAAGAAGCAGAATCTTTTAGAGTTAAATGAGAACAAAACCAAAATCAGTTTGTTTGGTTTAAAGTCATATGAAGACTGTGCCCTTCATTTCAGTCATCTCTCTCTTCCTACTTTACACCCTGTGCTAAAAATCTTGGTGTTCTTTTTGATTGCAACCTGGGTTTTGAGAAACAAATTACTGCAGTGGTCAAATTAAATTTCTTCCACTTACGGCGTTTATCGAAAATCAAATCTTATACTTTCTGTAAAGCAGTTTGAACAGATTATTCACTTGTTTGTTTTATCTCGTTTAGATTACTGTAATTCTCTATACTATGGTATAAGTCAGTCCTCTATAATGCGTTTACATATGGTCCAAAATGCTCCTGCAAAGATGCTGACAGGCAGACAGAGGTCCGATCACATCTCGCCCATTCTTATTTTCCTAAATTGGTTACCAGTCAAATTTAGAATTGTTTTTAAAATGTTAACTTTTGTTTTTAAATCTCTTCATAATCAAGCACTATCATATCTCTCTGAGGCAATCTCTATTCATAAACCAAATGGGTCGCTAAGATCCAGTAATCTTGGTCTCCTCTCTGTTCCTAGATTGAGGTTCCATTGCAGAGGTGATCGAGCCTTCGCTGTTGCTGGTCCTAGTCTATGGAACAAATTACCAGCTTCTATTAGAGCTGCGCCCTTTTTGCCAATATTTAAATACCTGCTTAAAAAACATATTTTGTCAATAGCTTTTATCTAGCCATGTCAATTGTATTGTTATATTGTGTATTGCTGTTTTGTGGTTTCTAATTTTTTGTTTTTAGTTGTATTGCACAGCATTTGGATCAACCAGTAGTTGTGTGAAAGTGCTTTATAAAGAAAGAAAGCAAGAAAGAAAGATAAGCTTAAGTCCATAAATAGGTGGTGAAATACATTTAAATTGTGAAAACTGTGCTTAACATTTTAATCAGATAGACTTGCCTGGTTTCAGATGAGATCACACAACTGCCTGCCCAGGTCCCAGTAATCAAGCCCGATCCAGACCGAGCCAACCCGAAAATCGGCATCTCTGCTCTGGCTTTCAGTGCTGATAATCGCTTCCTTGCTACAAAGAATGGTGAGGCAATCATGAACCCTGAATGTGAATTTCCATAACTTGCATAACTAGATACAGATTTTAAAGATTTCATAGATCACAGATCAAGAGCAGTTTCTAGCAAGTGAAATATTTTAGAGATGAGAGTAACTGCAAACATTTATATTCGGTTAAGACTAGATACTGCAGGTGAATATGGTATATTTATACATCACTATAATTTCCCCAGTCGATTAATCACTGTATATTAAGAAAGAAGTTTTATGAAATGATTTTGCTAAATATGCAAATGAGCCATTATCTAATTAAATATGCACTCATTTGCATTCATTTCCAGAACAGAAATCAGAACATTTGATTAAAGCTTGTTTCATTTTGTTGACACATTAAAGGTTTTTACAGAGATTTTGTATCTCTATAACTGCATAAATCAGAAAATACTGTAACACCCACAAATTTTAATTTGAACAAACCTGTCTGTTTTCTTTCCAGTAGTGTGAAAGAACCAGTAATGGAAGCAAAATAGCCCAAAATATCAAAATTGACCTGTGCCTGCCTGTAGTGCTAATTTCCATTGCTTGTTAAGATTTGATTGTTTTTCATGACTTTTCTAGCCCCAGAAATCACAATGTTAAAATTCACAAAAACGTTTTCAATGACTATGAAACAACTCCACCTAGCTGTGTATTTCATCTCAGTCTTCATGCCTTTTGTTCCATTTGGCAACAGTATCCATTATGAGAAGCATTACATTCTGCTAATGCCAGCCTGGATGGGGTTTTCAGAGCCATTTGGTGCCCTTGCTTCCTAGGAAATTCCCTTGCATTAAACAGACTTCATTCTGCCTATTCAGACATCCTGACAACTGTGGCTCATAGGCTCGTGTTTGTGAGGGTGTTGTTACTGGTTTCCACTGACGCTGTGTCTAACGTCTGTCAGATAACATGCCTCAGAGCCTGTGGGTGTGGGACATGCAGAGACTTAGCCTGCTGGCCGTCCTGGAGCAGACGGCTCCTGTGCGCTGCTTTGTCTGGGACCCACACAGACCTCGACTGGCTCTCTGCACCGGAAACACCAAAGTTTATCTGTGGTCACCAGCTGGCTGCGTGTCTGTGAATGTACCAGTTGAAGGTATGGATCCAGTTTCACCACAGTGCATGCCTCGGCATTACATTCAAACAAGCTTTTACTCCGCTGCTTGAACAGCACATACAGATCTGTGTTATAATAAAGCAGTAAGCGGCTGTGTGTTACTGGTCAAAATGAATTGTGTGCCACCTGCTTGTTGTGGATAAATTTTCCTGCTATGAATATAATTTAGTTGGTCATGAAGCTGTTAAAAATATTTTTCGTTTTTCTTTGCTTTTCTTTTCTTTTCTTTTTCCTGTTATTCCTAGAATATTAGTGACAAGCACAGAACATTATGACACTTGCAGCATTCTTGGTGAAACTGCATCTTTCAAACAAACCATCATGAATTTGAATCTTATTTTCACGCAGGAAAAAAAAATCTAGATTAAGTAAAGTCATTTTGTTTGTATAGCTCTTTTCATTTGCATTCTTTGCATTTAGCAAATTAGAGCTGAGTGACAATATAGTTTACATTTTGTGATGATACAAGCAATCAAAGAGCAAATTTGAGATATGCTATATATTTATATTGCCCAAAGCCTAACCTAACCTATATGTATGCAAATAACATTGGATATACTTATATATTCCACTCTATATAAAGAGCTTGGCAATAATAAAAAAAATTTTTTTTTGACTAAATTAAAAAAAAAGATCAAGCAGATGAGATGTGCTATATAGTAAACAGGGCCGTTGCTAGTGGGGTGAAAGGTGATGACAATTCTAGGGGCCCCCACCGCCCAGGGGGCCCCACAAAATCTAGGAATTATAGTATATAGGCCCATGTTCTGTGAATAATTCTAATTTTATTAGTTGTATAACTGCGATATTATGAAAACCACAAAAAAGCATGCAATTTGTTTCCATGCTTGTATATTGTACAGTATATGATGTGTGTGTGGGGGGGGGGCCCACATCAATATTTTTTCAGGGGGCCCCCAATCCTCTAGCTACGACCCTGATAGTAAATATCACTTTGAGTGTACTTTATGTATGTAAATACTTGTAGTATAATCAACAATCAGTTATTAATTTAATTCAAGTTATTAACACTTGAGGTGAAACACGCAAATTACATATAGGCAGATGTTGCCCATTAACCATGGTTAAATTACTGTAATGTATGACCTCTTGTTGCTTTATAAAATGACAGCCAAGGCAGTATGATGAAAAAAGGTAATTGAATTTATTCATAATTACAGTAATACTTTCCAGTAACGCACAACACATCACTACCATATCAGTTACTTACAGGGTTCCCACGCTACTTGAAAGTACTTGAATTTCAGACATATGGATTCAAGGACTGGAAAGTACTTGAAAACAAACATAGGTGCTTGAATTAAATTTTAAATACATTTTATGGCGCTCTTTCAAAATTCGTCCTATATGTGCTGTCAAAGACAGAACGAAACGGCACTAATGATTGGGGTGGAGATGGGGTAGCATGGAAAAAAACTTGTGTGTTGATGCGCAGCCTAGAGCCCTGCGCGGGACAGTTTTCTTACGCCCGCTCCCGCTGAGTTTCTGACCATTACCACCCACTCCCACAACGTGTGTGTGTGTCCCGCTCCTGCAAACATTCTAATATTGTAGGCTATATAATTTATGTGCTGTCAATATGCGGGGTATTGAAATCACATTTGAATGAGCGCTCGCTGTTCACTTTCGATTTCGTGATCACGCGCACTCGGTGTAAAGTGAGTGCACATTAGGCACGTTGGTATTCGTATATTTTTTTCCAAGCACATTTTACCAATTCCAAACCACATCAATCTTAATAACTACTATTAATTTTGTATTTATTCATTTATAAGGAATATACAATTGTCCATGAAGACTGGAAGTGGAAAAACTCCTTATATTCAGGTGTGCAGAATTATTAGGCACGTTTTCTTTTACAGATGAAATGAGCCAAAAAAGAGATTTAACTCGGACTGAAAAGTCAACGAATTATTAAATCACCATGAGAAATATTCAAAACTAATGCAATACAGAAATTGCAAAGTTAAGGCATGACCTTTGGTCAGAGAAATGCTCACTGGGTCAGCAGGGTTAGATAAAAACAGGTGGAGAAGAAAAGACGCATGTTAACTGCAAAAGAATTAAGAATTAATGTGAAGAATTAGATGTAAAACCATCAGGAACTATTTAGTCTCCAGTTCCACCATTTTCCAGAACTGCAACCTTCCTGGAGTCTCCAGAATTACAAGGTGTCAGGTTCTCAGAGACATTGCTTGGGTAAAAAATCCTAAAAAAAAAATGACCCTCACTTAATAAGAATAACATGCTGAAGACTAATTTTTATAGGCTTTATGGACAGATACGTTGAAAGTGATTCTTGAAGGACCAGCACCACATCCTCTTGTACCACTGTTTGAAGAATATATCTTCCAGAATCTAGCAGCAAGTACAGAGTGTTCAGGATAGGAGATGGACTAAAAATGAATTCTCAAAACTTACTGCAGCATGGAGCTAAGGAGAAAATGTAGAACTTGAAAAATTGGAAAAACAGCTTGGTGAAAAGTCTTTACAGTTTAAAAGCAAATAGAAAGTCCTATAATTTTTTTTTTTTTTTTTTTGCAAATTTGCACATGTACAAGTTTTAAAATGTTCATGAAATATTTTTAAAAAATATTGAAGTTTTGAGCAGCTGCATGTTTGAGCACCTGCATTCCTCAAGGTCAAAGATGAAAAAATGGGATTTACAATAGAAAGTGTTTTACAAAATTTTGACGAGTTTATTAACGAGTAGTGTCTCTATTGAGAGAATGTGCACATTTTTAATGTTAACAGGTTTTACTGTTATTACATTTAATCACTGTTTATTCATTTAAAAATTGAGAAACTACAGCAAACACCAGTTTGATGCATATTTTATCAATATTTTTGAAATTGTATTTGAATATTACCAGTACTGACTTCAATGGATTTCATTAAATTTCTTTGAACACGACTGCTCAAAATGGTCTAAATTTATGAAACCTACACATTCAAAACATTATTACTCTGAAAGTTTTAACATTTCACTTACACTTAACATTTACATTAAGTACTGTAAGGTCTTTCATGACACTACGTATGCCGGGGTGTGAATTTGATAGGTGCTTGATATAAAATAAATGGTGCTTTAAAAAGTCCTTGAATCTGGTGTTCATGAAAGAGTGGGAACCCTGTACTTACTAATATTACAGATTTCTTTCTTTAATGTTATCAGTCGATATGGTATATTTAATCAATTATTATACATGCTCATTTGCCATATTTTTAGAATTTGATTTTTAGATTTAGATGATATATGATTCCTATTAAAGTTAATCAATAAAAAACACTAATTTATCACTTTTAAATGTATCAAATCTTGAAATGAATATCCATTTCTGTGATGTCAACATTTATTTGTAGCATTTCAAATGATTTTTTTGTTTTTTTTACTATTTTTAGTATAAATAGTCTATTTTATACATTTTTATTATCTGTCATTTAGCATTATACCTAATTATCAGTTTTTCGTATTGGGCTGAATTTTTATATATCAGTGCATCCAGGATCAACTCTTCCAGTTCATTAGTCTCACTGAAGGCTGATTACTGTTATCAAGCAAGATAATGACATAAAATCATTCTATAAGGAAATTATTTTTGTATTACTATATAATTTCATTGATGTGCAGTCACAGGTTTGATTTTAGCCTTTTTCACAACTTCAGGTCATATATAGTTGTTTTGTTTACCTAACCAGATTTAGGTAATGCATTTCCCTCTAAACAATACAGGAAGCTGCTTGAATAAAAGGAAGTTGTGTGGAGACATCTAACTTCTTTTTCTGTTTCCTCGCAGGCAGTTTTCAGGTGCAGTCTCTGTTTTGGCACTGCAGTGGCAGCTCACTCGTCCTGCTCTCAAAAGAGCACATCTGCCTGTGTTACATGGAAGCAGAGGAGGAGAACTAAACCAAAGCTCTTCATCACACTCCTCAGAGCCTGTTTCTACAATACAGGAGCAGCTTCTGCAATCCTACAGAATATAAACTGCTCCCGCATGAGAGACTCGTGGAAGAAATCTGCTCTGCCACTCGAGACAAACACTGTGGCTGCAAATATACCTCAGCATTTTTTTCTAACTTTTTCATCTACACACAAACTGATGATTTTCAATAGCGCACATGCTGTAAAGAGTAAAATGGTCTGTGAGGGAATAAAATGTGGTTTGTGTTCTCAAGCAGAGCACTAGCTAGCACAGATATTTAGCATACATGTGATTCTCCAGCACCAGCCTAGTGCAAATGAACTGATGCTGAGACTCGCATCTGCTTCTTATGGCCTTACACAAGCTAAATAGCTGTTTGGAGGACCAAATATATCATACAAACATCACATTTATGTCACTTTAGATTTGCTGTGATTTTGTAGCTGTATGTTTTTTTTTTTTTTAGATTAATGTGAATTACAATGTCTGTTGTATTTCATTGTTTTTCCTTAATGTTTAAGGTTCAAAAACTAGATTTATTTTTATAAATTTAGAGATATTTGTAATAAAGTTTTCTACATTTGTTTCCCTTAAGTTTTTTTTTTTCTTTCTAAGAGATTATGGTGAATCTCATAACAAAAATGATCACTGTAATAGACTACTAAAGAAATAAATTAGTGCTGTCAAACCATTAATCACATCTAAAATAAAAGTTGTTTACATAATATACATGTTTATATTTAAGAAAAAATGTTTATATATTAAATATTTATATATAATATACATGTAAATATTTTCTAAATATACTGTATGTGTGTATTTATATATACTAAAACCGTACACATACATATTACGTAAACAAAAACTTATTTTGGATGCGATTAATCGCGATTAATCATTTGACAGCACTAAAATAAATACTACAATTAATACAAATACTACTAAGATTTATGAATATTTAGATTTAATTTAAGATTGTTTTACATCCAATTAATGAATTTGTGTGCTTAATCCCACAATGTAAAAAATATTGCAAAAAAATTCTGTCAAATTTTGTGATATTCAACCTTGAATAAATTTTGTAAAAATAAGACGCATAACAATTGAAAAGTGTTAAAATAACCATCATTTTACTTAAAGCATGATGTTTATATTACATAAATCAGTGTGATGGCATTCAGACAACAATTTTTAAAGATGATTTTTATAATTCAATTTAAACAGAAACCTGGAAGAGTTCAGATTTAGGCTTGATTTGGGTGATAGACAGTATTTTACCATAATAACAGATGAATAGATATGCAAATAATTTTCACTTGAAAAAACAATTACATGTGTTTTTGAGCAGAGGAAAATGTGCTTACATTTTCTTTTTGGTGAATTGAGGCTATGGCTAACAAATTATACACCCAACAAGTTGCAGGCATAATCATCATGCACAACTTTACATTACATTTAAAAGCAAAAATATATATAGAAAAAAACACTATGATGCCTGTGTTTAAAAAAAAACAGTCCGGACAATTTCAACAAGCTTACAATAAGCATAGCGCAAAAAAACTAAACAACAACAACAAAAAAACCTGGCCAACAAAAGTGCATATGCATTAAAATACTTCCAAATCTCAGAACCCGTAATCACTCAACAGCAGCAACCTTCAAGGTCAGAACATCCCGCCGTGTCATGCATCCTTAAACAGTTCATTTAAAGCCAATCTGTTGACAACGTCACCTGAGGAATTAACAGTATCAAACACACTATTTGCCTTGATTAAAAAGAAAAGCTAAACTTCATTTGAACTTTCTGTAACTTAGGCAGGACTTAAAAATAAGGCATAAATCATGGATAAGCACACAAACATAAAGCACATGTAACAGTAGTACACTACAGCAGCCACAAGCAGACCTGAAATTCATTTTGAAATATGAACGGAGTGTGAAAATACATGTCAGGCAGGTGCTTCCTGTGGACACACTTGAGAATACATGTCCTCGGTCAATCATACTGCGTTTTTTTGGTGTGTTACCTAAGCCAGTGTTATATCTAAAGATAATTCTATCGATACTGTTTGTTCTGCATTACAACATTTATTTCACACATTGATAATTGCAATTTGACAAGTTTAGAATTGAGCTTTATTTTCTTTATGCAAAAGTGTTACATTTTGCAAAGACAGCAGAGAAGATGGAATTGAATATGAATTTAAAGGACTCGTGGGTCTAGATCTAAATAAATCTAAAATTATTAGAGATATCATATGTCAGCAATACCAAAGTACTAAAGCAAAATCGTAATTATTATCTTCAGTAACAGTCCAAATTAACTTTATTCAGTGAGTTTCAACCCCTATAAAAGCTCTGCAGTAAAGAGTAAAATGAATACATTTTATATAATGTAAGCCTTAGTTGACATTTGTTAGTAATGCTGTTCAGAAGGCATGCAGTTTTTGAAACCTTTTTATCCACATTGGACCTCATTCATGAAACAAACCGAACAAATTTTCATGCAAATCATTTGTTATATATAGATTATATATATATATATATATATATATATATGGTGGGTGTCATTTGTTAACATTAGTTACATAACTAACATCAAACAATGCAATGCATTTATTACAACTTTTGTTTTTAAATACATTCATTCAACACAAAATTTGTTCACAAACATTTGTTCTGGTTGTGTTTCATGAACGAAGTACAATTTTACAATCTCCAAACGAAAAAGTTGTTGAAATTGGTAAATATTTTCAAATGCATGTTACAGATTGTATTGTGAATAATTCCTCTGAGAATACGTTGTTGTTTATTATTATTATTTTTTACCTTGTATTGTTTAATCAAAATGTCATAAGCGAATCTACCATTGAGACAGCAGACGTATGCAGGACTTCTCGATCATCTAGTGCACTTTAACCCGTCCCTGCAAACACCCACACCTCCAAATACAATCAACAAACCATGCATAGAACCAAATTCAAGCCCTACATTTATTTTTATTTTTCGTTAATACGTTACACTCAGATATACGTCAAAATACCGATGAAAAGATCTGGCCTGATTTTCATCGTGACTTTACCGGAAATCGGAAATGTTTTGAATGCAACTAGATTGATTAACATTACATTTTATACAAAAATTATTTCCTTAAGTAGCGACTAGGTTATGTTTCTTTATTAACTATACAAACATTAAATGCATTTCATGGGATTCAGTGCATCTTGAACATGTATTTTTGTTTAGATCTAGCAGACAAAGCTCCCCATTTCAGGACTGTCCAGCCTATTCTTTAGCTGTTTGATGTTGACATGGTAAAATGGAAGCTTTTAAAAAAATGTTTTTATCTCATTAAAGCTCTGTTGCTACAGCCATACACAAACGAATGTCTACGGTCGTTGCGATGCTTCTTGTGCATTTATTTATTTAGTTATTTATTTGTTTGCTTGTTTGAGCATCCTGCCATGAGTATTGAGTTAAGTTTTTGCATTCAGGTTACAAAACAGTTCAACTTTAAAAAACGCATCTCGAAACTCCTGTGTTTTGTTCCATAGAGGCCGTTCACACAGTATGCATTTTTCCGTTCCAGTGCACTACTTTTCTATTGTTTTTTTCTACGTAAACACGCTAGACAGACGTGTATGATCGTTGCCCTCGCGAATCACGTCTTTTGCAGTGTCTCTCACATGAGCTCCACTCTTTTAAGACGCCGTGTCAATAATTTAAACTTTAACATGCAGCGCAGCTCATCAATGAAAGCTCCAAAGAGTGGACCAATCAGAAGACACTGGAGGCGGAGCAAGCGTTGCAAGCTTTTGTTTACAGTAGCAAGCTGGCGTGTTATATTTGATGGTAACATGGCAGAGGAGGCATTCAGCACTGCACTTTATTAAAAACCGTTCCTGAGCGCTGCGTCTCGCGTTGTTAGATGCATTCTGTGTGAACGGCCCCTAAGAAAGTCAGCAGAGCAGGGTCAGGTGAACCCTAAACCATCTGAAAAGAGCTTCCTTAAGTCATTCAGTCAACCTACAAACTAGTCGACAGCCACAATTTTTGTTAAAAATATTCAATGGTCAATAAAGCATGCCAGTAACACAAACAAACTGCTTCTTCAAACCATTCAACCACATTAGAAAGGCTTTTTGTTTTACTACACGTGAATAGAGGAAGAGGGCTTCATCCAGGCACATCCTGTTGCAGTGACCACGTCTCACTGCCTGGCACATTTCACACGCTATCCAAACAACAAAACAAGTCACATGTACTGGACTCACATACTCAAGTGTAGCAGTATCACTCAAAAACAGCACTTGACTGGCGGATGAGAGAGATGGAGGGAGAATTCAGGAGTTAAAAGCCGATTTTTCCCCTTGTCATGGCGTAGCCCAGTTTGGCTTCGTTGTTGATGAAGGACATGATGCCCAGGTAAGTCTCGATCAGGAGCGGCCGCTCCAGTATCAGCACGCCATTGGCTCGTCCCGGGATGGGGAAGTCTTTATGAGCTTTTTTCACAGCCTGGACGAGCTGCGTCTTGAAATTCTCAAGCTTCAACGGAGAACAGAATGACATTTGTATTTGTCTTCCTATGTATATAGCAAAATATGAATAGCAGACTGAATGATTTTATCCATGATTTTCTTGTCTGAGATCGAGATGTCTTTTAGGGCAGAACCTGAAGTCTTGGATTGCTTATTTGACAGTCAAGCACTGCTCAATTTTTTGTTTTGAGAATTGTGAAAGTTATTTAAGGATTTCATCTTGTTTTTTTAGCATTTTGTTGAAAGCTTTTAAAATTGTTTTTTGTATTAAGTAGTGTTGTCATGATAATGGAATTTCTGAATTTGATACAATACCTTAAAATATATAGATTTTGATATTTTTTTCTAAATATGCCATATTAAAAGCATAAAATTTGAACAGTAAGAGTAGTTAATTGAATTTTGACCTTATACAAAGTATTGTCTTATCAATCAAGATTCCTCAGGCCTGCTACCTCTGAGTTAGATAATAATAATACAAGATAGAAATATTACTATTGTAATATAACTGATATTTTATTAATATATTTTATTAATTTAATATATTCATTTTTACTTTACAATGGTATATTTACAATACTTATGAATTTCTTCTCTTGCAAAAGTTAAACTCTTAAGCTTTTATTTTGGAGGAAAACTGAAAAGAAGCTTCGAATCCACAAAAATGATGGAAATTATGTGAATGTGAAAAAGTGTAACTGGCAGCCTAAACTCACAGCACATGTTTGTTTCACTTTCTGTAAACCAAGCCGATCTGAGACGCAACAAACACCAGATCATAAACTGCTTGTGTGCACATTAATTTATCTATTTATTTATTTATTTTATTTAATCATGGAAAATACACATTAATAATGCATAAAATCAATATAAAATGTTAGCCAAGATGGCAAATTTTCATCTGATGTCCCTGGTTGATGTAAAAAGTAAAAAGATTTAAATAGACAAATACAATACCTTAACACAAATATTCCCAATTTTGATTTGAGAACAACCACATTTTTTACATTTCTAGAAAACACAGTGTCGCACTTCACTCTGAAACACATAGTGCAACAAACTATATTGCTATGTGTGTCAGAGAGAAGAGAAAGCAGGAATGCAGCTGGTATCCATACCGCAGAAGATGAGTAAAAATCAATCTGAATCAAACACTAGGAAACACACTCACCTGGCAGAGGGAGGCCACCTTTTCATCGGCGTGTGCCATGGGGTGTTCGGTGAAGGTGGCGTAGGGTATGTCAGTGGACCAGGGGTTCCAGCGATTTATGAACGAAGGTCTTGGTCGCTTATCCCACTGGACACGGATCCCGGTTCCCTCTCTCCTTCACACACACAAACACACACAGTATAAAACTGCCTAGACCTCATAATGTCTGTTATATAATGAACAAATTAACATGTTTGGGTTATTAACAAAGTGTGGAGAAAACTATTAGACATTTGTCATGAAATGACATATAATTACAATGTCACATCAACAGAATGAAGAGTCTTACTTGTTGAGGGATTTTGGGGGGAACTCAAACTCGCCGATTGAGATCGTGTCCACAGCGCTCAGAGAAATTCTGATGACCTGCTGACACTGGAGGTTTATGAAATCATATTTGCACACCAACAAAGACCTGTAACAAACCAGCAGCTCATTCAGAACCGGATTCCTGATACTAATGTATTAAACAATTCTCAATGATGATTTACTTTCTTACCTCTCAGTTATAAGTACCAGTCTCTCTTTTTCATTGTTCCAGAGATCAATTCTGTGATTAAATATAAAGAGCACATGAATCTGTCTGAACAGACATCTGTCAAATTCTGCTGCATAGCGGTATAGTGAAGTTATCAGATCTTAATATCATAGTTCTTTGATGTATATTACTGACAGATACTATATTCACATGGTATTTACATTTATAAGTTTCAAAAGGATATCATGGTTCTCTCATAGTAAATGTAAAAAAACAGTATTTCCCAAAAGCCAGTACCATGGTATGTTTTTGTGTAAAGGTTGCAATCAAGATCCACGTAAGGCCCTTCAGTTTGTTTAAAAATGCATGCGATGAAAGTAAAAATGATATTGTGCTATAAAAGTGTGGCAATAGACTCACTCTGCTAGCAGCCACACGCTAAGAACCTCTCCATCTTCTGAAGGCAAGGCAACCGAGCGGATATCATTGACCGCCTGCTCGATGGTTCCTGGCTGAGACCAGAACAAAAAGAGCAGCTTATTTAGGCCTAGATGTTTGAAACTACAGCAAATGGATGTCTAAATAAATAAAAAAAATAGATACAACTTATGTCTACTGTGTAGTTAAAATCCTTATAAGCCAGTGGTTCTCAACTTTTTGACTCCAAGGTTTCCATTGTCCCCCAAAAAAATATTCGGAGGCCCCATGACTTGTCCAGGTGTTTGTGATTTACAGGATAAGCATCAAATGATTTTTTAAAACATTTTATATTCACAATTACTTTATGGTAAAATATTTTGGCATAACTAGAAAAACGTATATTCAAAACATGTATAAAATTTCCCATGAAATGATAAGATTGTATTAATTTATAACCTTTTCAGGTCAAGAAAACACCTTTATAGTTAGGATCCCTCATATATTGTATTAAGTCTTTCCAAGACACTGGGAATCCTGGTTCTTTGAAGGGAAAAAAAATTGTTGAGGTGAATTAAAATGAGAAATTTCCTGATTTTGCTGCTTGTTTTGTCTTATTATAAATATTTTTAAGTCATCTTGAGGGCCCCTTAGAAGTTTGCTGAGGCCCCCAGGTTGAGAACCACAGCTATATTTCACATACACAGATGACAACAGCTCAAGATCAAACACAAAAGCATGATACCACACTTCTCCCACTGTTTATAACGTATGCCACTGCATGGGTCTCATTCACCAATCAGACATACAGAGACGGGGGGTGAAAACTTTTTGAATTTGAAGATCAAGGTAAATTGTACTTAATTTGTCTTTCGGGAAACATGCAAGTATCTTCTGTTGCTTCCGAAGGGCAGTACTAAAAGGAAAAAAAATTATATTTCAACAAAATAAGAAAAATTTGGACATCTTCATCCTGTTCAAAAGTTTTCACCCCCGGCTCTTAATGCATCATGTTTTCTTCTGGAGCATCAGTGAATGTTTGTTTGAACCTTTTTTAATAGTTGTGTTTGAGTCCCTCAATTGTCCTCGGTGTGAAAAAATGGATCTCAAAATCATACAGTCACTGCTGGAATGGGTTCAAATATACAAAATATGCTGGAAAACTGAAGAATCTGCAGGAGCTGGAGGATTTTTCTGAAGAACAGTGCTCAGTTTAACTGTTCAGAACAAACAAGGGACTCATGAACAACCAACACAAAACAAGTCGTGGATCATCCAGGTAACCACACACAGTATTAAGAACCAAGGGTTCACAAACTTTTGAAGGGGGTTATTTTAATACTTTCAGGAATTTTTTTTTTGTCTTGTGGACAGTATTAAATAAAAAATAGCATGGATTTTGTATGATCACTCTTATTTTGTTAAAATTATTCACATTTTCACAGATTCTGCAAGGGGTTCCCAAACTTACGGATGCCACTGTATACAGATTTGAGTGTATAATCTGTGTACAAACATGCAGAAATCATGATGCATTAAAATGTATTCTAAATGTATGATACACTTATAAGAGAAAATAACAAAATAATAATATACTGTAACTTTTTTTAAAATATGCACCAAAAATACAAAATAATTTGAATCTGTGTCAAATGTTTATCACTGCATACTATTTTAAAACTGTAGGCAGAAGTACATAGAGCAAGCTACATATTACCAGTATATTAGAATTGCATTCTGAACATGCCTGATACTGTCCTTGCCTCTTTTTGGTAAAAACAATAAACTTTATGTCACATTAATCAGTGTTTCCTAATTCTAGTTAGGTGTTTCAGAATTAATGTTACAACATGTATTGCTTTCTGACAGCATTTCATTCCAGCTAAAGGGCACAAATCAATGGCCGTGTCCTAACACCTGGTGAGCACCCTATGTAGAAAGCATTTTCAGGCAACACAAGCATTCACATAGGATCCATTCTTGCGTGTCAACTTAAAAAAAATCAATTAAACGTTAACGTCTCTTGATCCATGTCACTGCGCTCATTCTATGAACGCGATCAGCGCGCCTATGATGATCATCCGTGCTGTCTAGGTAGGCAGCTTCTTAGGTTTTGACATACAACCCCATCTAGTCAACACACTAAGATGCAAACAATTTTACACATATTACAACCTTGACTACCGAGTCCGGACGTGTTGTAGCAAATACTGGGTTACTTTCTCACCCTAAAGACGAAATAATCCTTGACTTTGGCTCGCATGGTTGGGTTGTGGACATGGAAAGGCGCGAGGGTCTGTAGCGGAGTGCAGCAGGCCACCGAAACTCCAGATCGGGCCAAATCCAGCTCATCGTCACAGTCCTCCGGGTGTAAGACAGCCGCACCCGGGCTCTCAGGGTCTACGCTGTCATTCAGCTGCAGCATTTCACTAAAGCGTCGAGAACGAGCCGGAAATATCTGTAAAAAGTGACTGCGCTCAGTTCTAGCAGCGCTGTGTTGCGCAGGGGAACGCCCACCTGCTCCACGGACGATTTAAAGGGACCCGTTCTGTTTATGAGTTACATTCGGATTTTTAAAGGAACAGTTCAGCCAAAAATGCTGGATGGGACAGGGGGAAACATTAATTATGTCTCGTTGAAATAGCGGCAGAGCTGGGTAGCAACTGATTACATGCAATCTAGATTACGTGATCAGATTACAAAAATTTTTTTTATTATTATTTTTTTTTTACATTTATAACGCATTTATGTGTGACCTGTGCTGGCAAAATGAGTCACAATGAGCACAAAAAAAAAAAAACTTTAAAATGATGTATGATTTTTTTGAATCGGACGAAAAATGACTGAGCTACACCTGTTTGATGTTGATGAAGACAGCAAATGAACCTCTGAGAAAAATCAAGTTCCTTTCTTAATATTAATTACTATATTAATAATCACAATATAGCCATTTTTTATTTTATATTTGTTATTAAAAATAAGAACAGATGCAAAAAAACAACAACAACAGTTGAACAAATATAAGAAAGAAACAAATGGGCCTAGTGCAGAGAAGTGAGCAGAGAAAAAGGTACTCCTCTCAGAAAACATACAAATAAAGATAATTTTAGATCTTTAATTACTGTCTGGAGCATTGGGCCTGCTAGACACGTGGGCTTAATGAACACATTTGTGTAAAAACCTTAAATCCAACCAAAATCGACATTTTTCACTGTTTTGTCTGTAGTTCAAAATTAGCCTGTGCGCATTCACACTCATTTTGCCAGTACTGGTCATATTTATTTATTATGCATTTATTATGAATTTATCATGCATTTTTTATGGACTACATGATTACATATTCAAACAATGACAGTAAATCATTCTTGATTTATTGATTCTCTTCTTATTTGCCATATACATTTGCAGTCAGTGCTCTTAATTGGGGTGAACAAGCATCTCTCAAGTAATTAGAACATGTATGAAATAAATAATTATGCAAGTTGTATAGCTATGATGTATAATGATGTATGAAACATTATTCCGTCATCATATCCAGTGACCTTCAGAAACTGTTGATCATGGAAGACTGGACACATTTTTTTTCAAACCTGAAAGACTTTGGGATATGTCATTGTTGTTTTCATGTTTATTAATGTTTATAATTAAACTTTTTTGACATTAAATATTTACTTGAAATATTGAGAAAGTTAATATTTCAATAATTTAATAACACGTTTACAGTTCAGTGTTGCTTAATGGTCACAATGGCATGCAGGTAAACAAATTAAATATTTTTTAGTGTTTAATTGTTTAAATAATTTATTTTAAATTTTTTATTATTTAATTAATTAGCTTTTTATCAACTCACAAACCTGCTGCAGTTCTTACATTAAGCCCAGTTTGGGAAACCCTGGTGTAATGTAATGTTTAATGCATTGTATGATGTTGATATAAAAAGGGAGTATTTTTTTCCCTTTGCTTTTTTTATATCAGTATTGTTATTGATAAGTTTAAAACAAGTTAGATAAAAAGAAATCTAATAGTAATCTAAAAAAGTATAGAAGACCTTACCTAAAATGAGTAAGCTTGATTACATTACTAACTACAGTTTTCATCATGCAGTCTGTAATCAGTAATGGATTACAATTTGTGAGTAATCTACCCAGCTCTGAATAACAGTTAGTGTGAGTGTCATGATAGTTGGTCCTTTGCTAAGTCATAAACATACAGCGAGGCCAGTGTAGTACAATTCCTGAAGGAACTACTCTTACGACTCTTTTTAATGAATCAAAAACATTTACTTTAGCTCCAACAGACCTTGCAGGTTATTGAAATTAACATGGATGAAAATGAGGCTCTGAATATGCGTTCAGTGGATTGTACTGTTGTTTAACAACAGTCTGTTTTTTCAGCTGACGTCTTTCCAAAAATAAATGAATAAATTAAAAAAAATCAGTTGACAAAACTCCATAAAACAGTTTTGAAAGTTGTAAGTGGTGAAAATTACGATCTAGAACCTATAAAGTTAGCACGCTTCAAGTACAATAAAGTTATTAAAATCAGTCCAGTGTATATAGCTCTGCAATGCATTAAGAAAGAACTGCCCAAATACAGTGTGTTCCCTATAGTTTATTTATTTAGTTTTACAGTCTCAAGTTAACAAATAACTTTGGAAGCATGACAACATTTGTCATTTGTTAACATGTGCTGGATAATAGGAAATGCAGCAATTGTATAACAGGTGTAACTGTGGAGTATTTGTAAAAGCAAATAATTCTTTGGAATGATAAGGGGGCTCTTTAATAAAGTTTAAAATGTATCAGAGATAAATGGCAGATCACTGTATCTGCATGCGCTCTATTCAAGGTCCATTCTGCTAGAATATTGTATGTGTAAGTTAATGGCAACCTTCTTATGACAAAGACTTAATCCAAACTGCTTTTGTAGATTTGATGTTACAGATTTCGTTACTGAATTGTCTGAATAAAATAGATTTATAAAATATAGAATTTTTTTTGTTAGGATGGAGAATCACTACAGGGACGTTGAGCTGTATTTGAAAGTCTGTTTGTAACAGCTTTCACAGAGAAACACAGATCCCCACTTGTCACATATAAATTATATAAATGGTATATTCTGTTTTCTCTCAAGCATAAGGTAGTGTAGTTAATGATGACATTCATGATATTTTATTAGCATTAATGTGTAGTGAGCTAAGATTTGCTGGAGGTAATGTGAGAAATAAACAGGTTGTGGTTCGAGAGCTCGTACAGCTTTGCGCCTCCCTCTTTTATGGTTGTTTGATTGTTGTAAAGTCTTTAGACTGTTCCAGTCAAGTCCATTTACTCATGAGAGGAATACAAACCACATTCAGAGAGTAAAACTCAGTAAGTATCATAATTAATGAAATGATTTCCTTCTGTTTACAAAGCTGATTCTCAGGTTTTTTGGTCATACATTTGATTCAGTTGAAAGACACTTGGAATGTACAAGAAATAAATCAAACCAATGTAGGTATATTTATAAAAGTTTATATCTAAAACATATAAGAAGATCATTATTGCCTACTCTTTAAAAACAGAATTCTGGAAACAGAAAGTGTTTTGCATATTTTAATACGATAAATGTGAAAAGACTTCACAAGGCCTGGTATGGCTTGGATCACATGTTATAAGGATTTAGTGATTCATTTTATTATTACTGTGTACTTTAGTAAAGTGGTGCAGATAGAGAAAATAGAGAATATCCTGAAGATTCTGTTTTCAGTGAAAAGTACTTGACTCACCCACTAGCAACCAGCAGCAAAACAACCTGATGTTATTACCCCGTTACCCCGTATTACCCCTAGCTATAAAATCCCTATCAGTAAGAACAAGGAACCAAACGGTCAGGAATACCGTAAAAACTGTAAAACCTTTGCTCAGACTCAATTTATTTTAAATCAAATCTTACTGTAGCTGTTCAGTTATGTTATGACTGATTCAGTTGTATTAATTTAGTATTAATTTACATTTATTTAGCAGATGCTTTCACCCAGATGCATATCATGCATATTTTACAATAAAAAGCCTTGACATTTGCAGCACACAATGTCAAATTTAAATACAACCTAGTATTCAAGAGCAAGAAATGAAATTCAAAAGAAAAAATATATATATGAAGTTATTATACGAAGCATTTATTGCAGAAGGACTGTGTTTTCAGCCTTTTCCTTAAAGTTGTGATGGTCTCAGTAGACTGGGTGGAGGTTGGCAGCTTGTCCAAGAAAAGAAAGGGTGCAGTTTCTGGAATGCAACTTTGTCCTTTATTGTGAAAAAAAAACCTAGGCATTACTCACTCACTATAAATGGTGCAATGGAACATACATACATACAATTGGTCATCAAGCTTCCTTGCTTCCTTGCCTTTAGTGTTGTAGAACCCAAGTGAACGGTAATGTTGTGGTCAACTGACAGGTTGGCAGCAGTCCATTAGATCTGGTCTGGAATGAATTTGATCTGTAAGTGTGAAGATATTTGCTATATACAAATATCTTTGTATGACAAAGAAATGTTTAACAGATTGATTTCTCAAGTGACAGAAAAAAAAGTGCAATTTTAACAGGTATCCAGTGTATTGATGTCATGACCTCCAGAAAGAGAAAGAATAACTTTTTGAGACTGATCCAGGAGAAGAGACTGCTTTCCAATGGGCCTACTTAAAGTATGTACTCTTTTAGTAATGAAAAAGTACACACTTTTGAGTGTGTAGTAGAAGAAGCAAGCTTTGGGACACACTTGCATCGGGGCGCCGTAAGGGGGTGGGAGGTTAGGATGATTCTAAGGGCCCGACGATGGAGGGGGGCCCCCCGAGGGGGAAACGCGATTTCTACCGAGGGGAACACGATCGAGCTTTCTATCGAGGGGATCCGGGCCCGGGCTGATTGGGGGCCCGCCGAGGGGACCTTTTAATTAAAACGAACGTATTCTTAATTCATGGCCACAATAAATATGCTGTATAACTTTTGCTTTGGCACAAGTAATAGATTAATCAGACCAAAGACTGCTCATTTAATATAACCAAAATGAATTATACCTCACGTAACACCGTCTAAATAAGAATCAGCGGCTAATTCCTGAAGGACTGTGGTAGAACTGCATCATTTTCTAAAACTACGTGCAAGTGCTGCATTGCCATGGTCAAATAAAATAATAGTTAATAATAATAAATAAAAAAAAACTCTGTGAGGTTGGTAGCTGTCTAGTTGAAAAGACTGTATCACAACTGTATTACAGTCTTAGTGACACCTGCACCGTTTTAATTCTCTTTCTTTCATTTTAATTCACTTTTATCAAAAGATTATCGAAAGTAGCCATTCTTTCCATTGGGAATACACAAAGCCATAAATTAAATACCAAGGATATCGTAGATGAATTTGCCGAAAGAAAGGCCCAGACAATTTCATTAAATGAAATTAATTACAACTAAAATGTGAGTAGTTTCTTTCTTTCTTTCATTCTTTCTGAAGACTGTGGTGGTTAACTTTATTTCTGAAAATAATAAAACAATGTTGGCAAAGTTATACTGTTGGTGTCTCTGAGGTAAATGTTATATTACGACTGTTATGACTTCACAAAACAGCTATTTTATTGATGATTTTCAAAACATTAACACTAACTGTTCGATTACATGAGACATTCGTTTTATTAAATTGTTCTGATTTTTTAACATCTGATATTCATTCATGTTTATTTCGTGCTGTAGAAAAGAGTAAAAGTTGATTGATTTACATATGCTGCTTGAACTGAGGCGAATACAGTTGATCTCAAGCTAAACTCCAGGACCGATGTGAGGAACTCTGCTGTATGTTCTGTAGAGTTCACATATTATCCTCTGCAGTATGAGCAAATTGATATAAATACCAATTTGTTCAAAGAATTGAAGAACGAACCAGTGTGACATGTTGATTTCAAACAAAATCAGGCAGTTGTTCATTTGAAGTTTATTTTGGGAGTTCAAAAAATCTGGAATGACCCACTTTGTGCATGTAAACACTGTCACTGTAATGTGTGTTTAAAGATAAGGAGGGATAAGTCAAAATAAATTTGAATGGTAAATGAAATTAAACTGAAATATTTTCCTCTAATTCAGAGAGAATTTCCTGAAACTAGCTGCATGTCAATGAAAAGTGATGATTCTATGCACCATTCTATGAATCACTATAAAGATTTCTAGTAGTGACAATGACGAAAAGAGTGTTTACCTCAGAGCTTTGAAAGTTTGTGCATAATGGAATACTGTTTTACTGCTTCTGTGTTTTAGTCTAAATCAGAAAGAATCTCATGAACCCAGCTGTGTTTCCATGGAAAGCAACCAGTCAAAAGATGATGTAATCTACATTAGTTCAGGAGACTCTTCTGCTGATCTGAGGTGAGGACAGTTTCATGGTGTATTGGTTCTCAAAGTGTCATTTTGATTTGATAGGGTCTTTAAAATGCATTTACTGCAATGTGTAAATATACATACATGTGCATCTCAGTAAATTAGAATGTCGAGGAAAAGTTCATTTATTTCAGTAATTCAACTCAAATTGTGAAACTCGTGTATTAAATAAATTCAATGCACACAGATTGAAGTAGTTTAAGTCTTTGGTTCTTTTAATTGTGATGATTTAGGCTCACATTTAACAAAAACCCACCAATTCACTATCTCAACAAATTAGAATACTTCATAAGACCAATAAAAAAAAACTTTTTTAGTGAATTGTTGGCCTTCTGGAAAGTATGTTCATTTACTGTATATGTACTCAATACTTGGTAGGGGCTCCTTTTGCTTTAATTACTGCCTCAATTCGGCGTGGCATGGAGGTGATCAGTTTGTGGCACTGCTGAGGTGGTATGGAAGCCCAGGTTTCTTTGAAAGTGGTCTTCAGCTCATCTGCATTGTTGGGTCTGGTGTCTCTCATCTTCCTCTTGACAATACCCCATAGATTCTCTATGGGGTTCAGGTCAGGAGAGTTTGCTGGCCAATCAAGCACAGTAACACCATGGTCATTGAACCAGCTTTTGGTACCTTTGGCAGTGTGGGCAGGTGCCAAGTCCTGCTGGAAAATGAAATCAGCATCTCCATAAAGCTTGTCAGCAGAAGGAAGCATGAAGTGCTCTAAAATTTCCTGGTAGATGGCTGCGTTGACTGTGGACTTCAGAAAACACAGTGGACCAACACCAGCAGATGACATGGCACCCCAAATCATCACTGACTGTGGAAACTTCACACTGGACTTCAAGCAACATGGATTCTGTGCCTCTCCACTCTTCCTCCAGACTCTGGGACCTTGTTTCCTAATGAAATGCAAAATTTACTTTCATCTGAAAAGAGGACTTTGGACCACTGAGTTCTTTTTCTCCACAGCCCAGGTAAGACGCTCCTGACGTCTCTGGTTCAGAAGTGGCTTGGTGACGTCTGAGCGTGGTGACTCTTGATGCACTGACTCCAGCTTCAGTCCACTCCTTGTGAAGCTCTCACAAGTGTTTGAATCAGCTCTGCTTGAC
The DNA here is from genome assembly GCA_027422415.1 of Schizothorax lantsangensis. Classification (NCBI taxonomy): domain Eukaryota; kingdom Metazoa; phylum Chordata; class Actinopteri; order Cypriniformes; family Cyprinidae; genus Schizothorax; species Schizothorax lantsangensis. Next base: position 27,802,269 of record CM049851.1, read on the forward strand.
AGTATTCTCAAGCTTGCAGTCATCCCTGTTGCTTGTGCACCTTTTCCTACCCAAATTCTTCCTTCCAGTCAACTTTGCATTTAATATGCTTTGATACAGCACTCTGTAAACAGCCACACCTTTCAGTAATGACCTTCTGTGACTTACCCTCTTTGTGGAGGGCGTCAATGTTTGTCTTCTGGATCATTGCCAAGTCAGCAGTCTTCCCCATTATTGTGGTTTCAAAGAACAAGAGTTACCCTGAATTTATACTGTATGGATGGTCATTTATTGAAACTCAAATGTAAATATTCTAATATTTTGAGATACTGATTTTTGACTTTCATGAGCTGTAAGCTCTAATCATCAAAATTAAAACAAAACAAAAACTTTTGAAATGTTTTACTTTACATGCAATGAATCTAAAATATATGAAAGTTTCACTTTTTGAAATAACTTACAAGAAAAAAATGAACTTTTTCACGACATTCTAATTTATTGAGATGCACCTGTATTTGTAAAATGTGCAGGCACCAGTGAGCTTTCAAGGACAATTTCTGTTCACTGCTGTACTCCTGCCCCCACAAGCTTCATTTTGAATATGACCATTTCCACAGAACTTTGCTCCATGTCCACGTTTACAATGATTTTGTTCTCACCAACTTCATTGTATGCCTTTATAGGCATTTTATATATTTTTAGAAATGCACAATAAACAGTGATGAGTTGGCAGTTGAGAATCTGCAGCATATTTTACAGTTAATTTCAAATTTATTCTGGGACATAGTTTGAATTTTGAGAAGCATTTAGTAACTTCCTTGTTTACACTATTTAGAAATATGTACATTTATCTATGGTATGGTTGTTGTGTGCTTAAGAAAATACTTTCTATATTTTACCAGGAAACTCAGTGTGGAGGAAGAGAATGAAATCATGAGCAAAATCAAGTTACCATACATTACATTGCCCAAAGTCCTTTTCTTTCCAGTAGTCAGATATTAAACATCCTGAAGAAGGTCCCAATGTGGACTGAACTCACAACCCATGATAAACAAGACCAGGATCTCAGCTAATACTAGTCACTCATGTAAGAAATATAAAGACTTCATCTTGAGTCAGAACAACAAAGACTGAAGAGGCAGACCATAACAAATGATCTGGGCCCATATTCATGAAAAATCTTAGTGCTAAGAGTTGCTCCTAGTAACAAAATTCTAAGAAAATTCTTAGAAATGTGGGTGTTTCCTCTTAAATTTAAAGAAAAGATCCTAGTAAAGATAAAAGTAATTCAGAAAGCATCTTAACCCTTAAAAGAGGTCTTAAGGTCCGAAATTGTTAGGAGTACGGACGAGGACTTTTAAGAGGCTTAAGAGTTTCTTTAGCAGTGGAGAAAATGGATGAAACATGAAGAGGGAGGAGAAATGTGTTGCACACAATGCATGACAGTGAGTTAATAAGACGCTACACATTAGATCGTGCAGGGATCATGTTTGTGACAGATCTTATTAAAGACATGTTAACATCCCTGACACTGCGCAGAAATGCCATAGCACCAGAAATGGACGTAATCACTACATTAACTACATTAACATATTTGGCAACTGGAAAAATGCAACTATGCAGCAGCGATGATTTGGGTCTGTTACAGCACTTTCAGAACCTTATTGTGATGCTGTTCATTTCCTATAAAATACGTTAAGTATGACAGCATGGTAAATAAAAAATAAAGAATATAATGTGTGTGTGTGTGTGTGCGCGAGAGAGAGAGAGAGAGAGAGTACGGTAAAACAGGAAAAATTACGCTTGTAATTTCAAAGTGAAGGCTTATAATAAACCCTACTCTTAAAAGCGCTCTTACTTCCTTCTTGGACAACCAACCAATCACAGTCTTCAAAAGACTGTGTCATAGCTAGCAACGGGGTCAGCCCCGCCTCGTCACTAAGATAAAAGTTTTTGTCTTTTCCTCGCTCAGAGTTGCTCTCAGATTGGTCCTGAATCACTTTTAAGCTAAGACTCCTAGCTAGAAATTTTTAAGCTAAATTAGGAGCTCTCTGAGAGGATTCTTAGAATCTTTATGAATACGGGCCCTGATGTTGAGAGACTCTGGATCTTAGCAAGAGAAAAAATCTGAATGATGTTGATTTAAAGGCAATATAATAATAAAGAAAAGGAAGAAAGAGCTTGATTATGAGAAATTTTGGACAAGCATTTACCCAGAAACAGTGTATGCCAAAGAGCAACATAATTTGTGTTCTTTGCTTGTGTACTTACAATGACAACAGTGAGTCTTATTTTATTGAAATTTTGTAGAATATGTTGAGTTAAATTTTACAAAATGCAACTTTAACATACTTAACATGTAAGATGAGTAGTAGAGTACAAGTTTTTTTTCTTTTCTTTTCTTTCAGCAAAGTCTAAGACAGATTTTTAACTGCAGTCTGCAGATCACACCTAAGTGGAATAAGAACTATATATAGACAAAAAAGCCACCCTTAGCCAATTAATCAAACGTTGGGCTTGTAAGTCTGCAATATAGTGTAATAGCATCATATGACACCATTCATTTGTTTATGATTTATTACAATGCATAAAATGGTATTTTAGTAGCAGGTTATGTTCAATAAGTATTTGATGAATGAATTGAGAAGGCCAATTTTAATTCACTGTATTTATTAATATTCTTGTCGAATGTTGCCCTCTAAACAATGTACATATTGAAAACTACACAAAGTCTAAATGTGAGTATACTCTAAACATCATATGCAAAAAGTGCAATATATAAACGCATTTTCACTTCATCAAAAGAAAATAACAGACCGAAACAGCAAAAACAGACCTATTTCAAGCAATGTAGAATTTTAAAGCACTAGAATTTTATAATGATTATTGTATAGAATTTGTTTTAAAAAGTTGTTGTTGTTGTTGTTTAATTTACAGACAATTAGCATAAATAAAATATTATTATGAGCTGTGGTTAAATATCTTTTCAGCACAATAAACAGCAGAAGAAAACTCTCAAAGCACCACACAACACACACAACACTGACCGCTCATCCAAGAGATTAAACTTTCAGTTTTTCACTGTTACAGCATTCGGTTCTGATCACCCTACTGGAGTTTATACAGCAAGCTGCTGGATGTACATTATCACTTACTTGACTACTGTAAAGTGAACTCACTGAAAGGCTCCAAGTAATAATAATGAAATTCATTATTGATTATCTTCATCGTTGATTTTAAAGGTTTTATTGACATTTAAATTTTATTAAGTTCACAAAAAAAGAGTTTAAACCAGTTAATTCAAATGAAATAAATGAATATACAGTATCAATGGATTCCACTTGTTTGTTAAACTCTGAATCACTTAAGACTACAATTTTACAAGACCCATAAGACTACAATTTTACTCTGAGCAGCTTTATGCATAAGACCCCAGATGCTGCTTCAGTGATTTTCTGCTTTTACAGTTTAACTGGTAAAATCCTTAGATAGTTAAGTTCATCAAGATTACAGAAAAATGGAAAGATGACGTCAGTGAAGGTGGTTGTGAATGTATGTAGATGTGTGTTAGTTACAGGTTCAGAGAATGATACTGTTCCTCCATCATAGTCCAGATCAACTCTCACACACTCAAGCTCCTGTTTAACAGGAAAACCAGGCCCAAGCAGTCTGTACGGATCATACTGCACACACCAGACATCAGTCTTAAAGAAACCAGGTCCCTTCCTTTGGTTTGATTTTGTAGTTACTCCAAGACTCCAGCATTCGCTCTCATTAACCTCCACTTCCCAGAAGTGCATTCCTGAGTTAAAACCCTTTGAACCAAGAACACACTCACACATGTCAAATCTCTCTTGATTATCAGGAAGCGGTTGTTTATCCCAGATGTATCTCACACTGGTCAGATCATTAGACAGGACGAGACGAGGATGAGCTGTGTTTGGATCCAGAGTCATAGGAGCTGATGAGACAAAATCAATAGGTGCTTTTATTCTGATGCTCATATAATGATCAAGAATGAACCATACACAAATTATTAATAATTATGACACTCTTCCTATTGATCAAGTCCATCTGAAATTTTCCTCTGATGAGCAGTGTTGTTATAGTAAATAATGTGCTTGAGAAATTTCAGATTTGCATCTCATGTCAACTGATACTGACAAATACAATCATTTTAACTTAACTGTAGAGATCTGATGTATCACAGTAACATCTCAGTTACTTGTGTAACCCTCGTTCCCTAAAGGAGGGAACGGAGACATCATGTCAGTGATTGACGAATTGGGAATTTGCCAGAGAGACTAATCTACTTCGAGTATAAACTAAATGAGCCAATGCACATTAGCATGCGATATTTGCATCTGACTGCCATGCCCTGCAGCATGGGTATAAATAGGCAGCAGATGCAACACATACTCGAGTCGGTGACCCAACCATTCAGCGGTGGTACAGCAACTGTGGTGACGGGACGTGACGTATCCATTCCCTGAGATGTTCCCTTTCAGTTGGTCACTTTCAATGTCACATCAGTGACTGATGAATTGGGAATCCCTACCAAAGCAGCACTGATGCTGCCCCTTCCAGTTCCCTGCATAATGATCCCTCGATGCCTATTAAGGCAGAAAATGGGACAGTGCTTACACAGAGAAGGTCGATCACTGCTGTTCCTTTACAACCCACTCAGTGAGACTTGGATAACACTGGGAAAGTGTGCCCTTCCCACTGGAAAGGAACACTGCGGAATCCAGATCCTCCACAGGGAGGTTCTAAGTTCTAAATTCACACATATGGACTAACCCTGTAGGGCCTTACTGCATATGAAAGTCTTTGGGGTGGCTCAGACCTAGTTAGGGAGGAGGCTACACCTTTGCAAAAGACACAGGCTTAGAAGCTATACCGTGGAAGAATACACATATGGGATCCACTCAGGGTCACTACATATGGGCACCCAGCCTACCACCAGTCTTCAGGAATACAGCGAATAAAGGCCTGGCGCTGGATGCTCCGCCATGTCTGGCTGCTGAAGGTAATGGAGGAACTCAACAGGGTCTGCCCAACCAGCAACTCTCTGGAGCAAAATAAGCACATACTATGATGCAGCAAGCCGACACTAAGCCGGCCTCTCTGTGTTTCTACCTGTTTAAGGTGAGAACACAGGAGGATACTGGCTCAACATGAAGGCTATTGAATTTAGCAAACGTGTTGGGTGTTGCCCAGCCTGCAGCTCTACCACCATATGTCAGGGAGGTGCCACGTGCCAGCACCCAGGAGGAAGCAATATTTCTGGTAGAGTGAGCTCGCAACCTGAGTGGGCAGGGCACGCCTTGAGCTTGGTAAGCCAAGGCGATGGCATCCACTATCCAGTGGGCCATCCTCTGCTTGGAGACAGCCTGCGCCTTCTGCTGGCCTCCATAACAGACAAAGAGCTGTTCTGAGGTCCTGAAGCTTTGTCTTCGTTCCATGTACAGTTGCAGAGCGTGGACAGAGCAAAGCAAAGCTAGGGCTGGGTCTGCCTCCTCCAGGGGCAGCACTTGCAGGTTCACCACCTGGTTCCTGAAGGGAGTGGTAGGAACCTTATGTGTGGTAGGTGGTAGGTTGTTCCTCATGAGGAAGCTGAAGAGTTTTGATGTTAGCCAATCTGTTTTGGAAATGGTATATAAAAGTCATGTTGAGAGTATTTTACAATTTAATATTACAGCTTGGTATGGTAATTTAGGAGTTAGGAGTAAAAACAAGTTGCAATGGATAGTAAGAATGGCAGGGAAAATAATAGGTCGCCAACAAGTGCAGCTTGAGGAACTGTACTTGTTGGCAACATATAGGAAAGCATCAAGAGTTGTATCTGATTTTACACACCCACTTCACTCTGAATTTGTAATGCTCCCATGTGGATGAAGGTAGAGGTTCCCCAAATATCTTAGGACGGTTTATAAGCATTCCTTTGTACCAGTGGCAGTTAGAATGTCAAATGAAAGGTAGGTAACTCTTTGTGGAAGTTTTATATTTTTTTGCGTTATGTGTGTTCTTTTGCATTATGTGTGTAATTGTGTTGTATGCGAAGCCAAAGACAAATTTCCACAGTGGTGGACAATAAAGTTTAAACTAACTAACTAACTAACTAACTAACTAACTGACTTAAGCATGTAGCCGGGCCGAGGTCTTAAAATTACATGGGAGTCAGCTGGTCCCCTACCCTACTGATAAAGGCCAAAGCAACCAGTAGCAATGTTTTCATAGCAAGAATCTTTAGTTCTACTGACTGCAAAGGCTCGAATGGGACATTCTGAAGTGCTCTAAGCACCAGAGCCAAATCCCAAGAGGGTATGGAGGGAAGGCGAGGAGGATTTAACCTTCCCACCCGCCTGAGGAACCTGACGACCATTTCGTGCTTCCCTACCACCTTAGCTCCTATGGGGCGTAATAAGCAGACATTACAGCAGCATATACTTTGTGGGTGGAGGGAGCCTTTGCTCCAACCAATGCTGCAGGAAGGAACGCACGGCTCTGATCGAGCACCTTCGGGGCTCGTAGACGGTGCTCATGCCGAAGTGATGGTATCCGCTGGGGTAGCGCAAGATATAAGCATTGCCAGCCTTTACTGAGGTGAGCTGGATGCCCCTGAACTTGGGGGGACGCTGGACGAAATGAATGGCATAGTCTGATGGTCTGAAGGAGCCAGCGAGATGGGCTGGGAAGTGCTAGCCAGGCTCTCAGAGACCGTGAAAGCAGGACCAAAGGAACCACAGACATACCCGCAGTGGGGCAGCGAGGTGGATTGCAGGGCAGAGGGTGCGTAAGAAAACTTGGTTGCGATCTCGAACCACCCACTGCTGCCTGCTGGCAATAGAGGAGGATGAGAGTGGTATGGTTCTGCACCGTCCACTGTTCTCCGTGTCCTCTTGGGAACCAGAGATAGAGAAAAGTGCTCTTTATGTGAATATTTGGGTACCTCTGGCTGTAGGGGCCCACGGTGGAACAAAAACAGAATGAAACAAATTATTCTCCAACTGGTCCTCCTCCGGGGGAGGGAGTGGTGTGGTCACCATCTCCCGAAGAGCTGTCCTCTCCATCTCTGGTTCGCCCGTCTCAGGGCCTCTTACCTTTCCGCTTGCCGCCAGGCTTGGCGGGGGCCTGGACCCCTGTGTACCCCTTGGTTTCCCCACCTTGGAGGGTAGTGAGTAGAGGGTAGAGATACTGGGCCTGTTTAGTAAAAGGTGCCATCCACAACCTAGTAAGCTCCTCATGCATCTCTGGGAAGAATCGGGGGTGCGCCAAAGGATACGGCTGGTATACTACAATTAGAAGGCCCACCACATTCCCCGGGCAACTCCACTGGCCACAGAGCGCGTGAGGGGCCCTGGGAGGTTGGTTTCTCGGAGGGGAAGACCTCACCGTAACCCTCAGACCACCCAGGCTACAACCCAAAGTAGTCCTCCCCGGCTTTTACCAGGAATAGAACTAGATCGAGGCAGAGGCAAGGGGACTCCACCTCTTTTGAAGTACCGGGGTCTCGATCGCAACTCCGAGATGGTCATCTTCCCGCAGTGGGTACATGACTCATCCACGAACACCACCTCAGCATGCTTGATGCCCAGACATGCGAGGCAGCGTTCTTGACCATCCGCCGGTGCCAGGTAATGACCCCTGCATCAATTCCAGTGTGTGTGTAACAGCGCAGATTGTCTCCAGACTTACTCTTTTGGACAGAGTTCAGCATCTTCTTCCAGACTCTGTATGGCAGGTTGCCCAAATAACGTGGCACGTGAATCAAAACTCCAGAAGGCATCTGTTGATCCGGCTGTGAGATCTGGACTCTGGAAGAACATTCAGGAGTCAGAACTGCAGTGGCTTTGGCTTCAGAAGCAGAGAAAACAGAGACATCAGCAGATCACTCACCTTTCCATCGTGACTGGAAACTTCTGCAGAACAAACACACAATTTATCATCAACAATTCCATCAATCATCAATGAATCAATCAAAGAATGATCTGAAATCAGACCTTTAGAAAGCAGACGTCATTGGCATTCATTGTCTCCTCCAAATCTTTGATAGTGTGTGAAAGAGCTGAGATGTGTCTGTTCATGTCCTCCAGCTTCTCCTTCATTTTCTGCTTCTTCTGCTCTTCTTCCTCCCTCAGTGCAATGATCGTAGCTGCTTCTTCATCTCTGAGAAACTGACGAAGCTTCTTAAACTGTCCTTTAATCTGATGCTCTGTGTATTCAGCTTGAGACTGAAATCAAATCACATTCAATTAATCTCAAAGATGAAACTTATTCTGGAGCAGCAGGAAGAGTGAGTTGCTAAATGTTAGTTAATTTAACTTTCTGAAGTAGTACTGTAATAGATGCTCTGCATCTGTAGGATGATAATACACATGATTTTCATCAGTTTCTCTTAACAAAATGACAGCTTTAAATGTATTTTTAATACATTAATATGCAGTAAAATTTGGAAGTATAGCAACTGAACTTTTAAAATATGGCAGCCATGTCTGAATAAATGTACAGTGCCCTCCAAAAGTATTGGAACAGTAAAGACAAAATTGCTCTGTTGGCTGTGGAGTCAAGACATTTACAAATATGATTAAAAGTTGAATATGAGACAAAACTACAGAATTGTCACATTTTATTATTGGGTGATTCAACACGTAGATGTTTTACCAGCTATGAAGATCAGCACTTTTAGAGTTTCATCCCACTATCTGATGTGAGCATAAGTATTGGAACAGTTGCCTCACAGGTCTTTCTAAGTGATCAGCTGTGTCCTGTTGCATTAATTCTTCAGATATTAAAAGCAGGGAATGTGTCGTATCAGTTATATCCATTACTTCTGTATTCTGAATCTTGCATTCGATGATGACACACACAAACCAGGATGAAGATTAGGGAGCTGACTTTGAGAGAAAAGCAAGCAATTTGGATGCTAAAAGAAAAGAGGAAGTCAATTAGAGCTATAGCAAAAACAAAGGGCATAGAGAAATCAAGAGTTTGGAACCACCAGCGACACCAGCAACCAACAACGACCTGATCGGCTGAGAAAACAACAGTAGTTGATAACAGACAAATCATAAAAGCTGTGAAAATTAACCCTAAAAGACGTGTGTCACGAATCCTGTCCATGCAATTCCGTTCACTCACCACCAGAGGTCACTCGTTCACCACATTGACTCTTACACCACATTACTGTTGCCATTCACCATCGAACTGCATTTCCCATCATCCACTGCACTGACACAGCTGTTCGCACTGATCACGCTCACAAAATGAGAACTCTCACACAATGACTTATCACCCAATCACACACGCTTTATAAGCCTTGGACTTCCTCTTGCTCTCGGCCGAGTATTGTATGCGCATATCAAAGTTGCCCTAGCTGATAGCTACTCTACGGAGCCCACTCAGTTGTTAGTCTTTCCTTGATAGTTTTCCTGTGTTTTGATTCTTGCCCGTGTTTTCCTGGATTTACCCTTAGCCTAGCCAACTTTGGACTCTGTTTGATAACACCTCGTTTGGATTATTGCTTGTGTACAAAACTGGATTATCTCTCTGCCTTGCCCTATTGGATATTGTTCGCCGATCGTCAATGACCCAAAACGCTTGCCCTAAGGATTATAAGGGCAAAGAAATCTCTGCCTTGTCTGTGTTATATTGAACCTGAATTTGCCAGCTGAAGAGGAGAGTAAAGGCAGAAACGACCCTGCCTGTGTTTAAAGGCTGACCATGTTTCAAAGGATAACAAAGCCTGGTGATGTCATATGGATCCGCACAGACTCGCGTCTCGTTTACCCCGTTACTAATAATAGCTTTTAATCTTTTATATCTGCCTTAAGTTCAACTGTCCCAATACTTATGCTCACATCAATGAGTGGGATGAACTCTAAAAAGTGCTGTTCTTTTTATTTGGTAAAACATGTATGTGTTGAAACGGCTAATAATAAAATGTGACATTCTGTAGTTTTGTCTCATATTCATCTTTTAATCATATTTGCAAATGTCTTGACTCTACAGCCAACAGAGCAATTTTGTCTTTACTGTTCCAATACTTATGGAGGGCACTGTATTTTGCATATTTTCCATACTAAATTTGAAGAAAATATTATATGCGCACATCCAGAAATTTTAGGCAGATACTCGATCAAATGAAGCACTTCACTATAAGTAAACAAAAATTGGCACACTGCCACTGCTGCTCCCAAAGATCAATTTATTAAAATAAACACAATGTTTTGACCCTAAGGTCTACGTTTTTTTTGCCTGATGAAGACCATAGGGTTGAAACATTGTGTTTACTTTAATAAACTGATCTTTGGGAGCAGCAGTGGCGGTGTCGATTTTTGTTTACTTATATTTTCCATATTAAACAGACCTTATAGAATTATGGACTGATGGTACTTGAGATATTATTGGTGAATCAGTGTTTTACACTTAAAACTTGGTAAACAAAAATCTGGGTTTTCTTGCTTTACCTTTCACATTGCTTGTACTTCACACGGGTTTATCAATTAATCCTGTGTATTCATATGCTGACGTTTCACATCGTTCATTCCTAAACCCTGGGTTAACATCCTTATTTGTGGTGTCAGCATCACCGATTGGACAAATGCAGCATGTGACCGTTTAAAGGCTAAAGGCTCTAGCAGGGTCAAAACCACCATAGGCATTGAGGAGGACAAGTTCCCCCTAATAGTCAAATGGCCAGATTGTCACAATATTGGTATTCTTGATGCTGCTCTCCTGCACTCCATTACGCGCCACCCTGTTTGTTTGTTAGGATGACCAAACATTTTAAAAGTTAAATTTTTAGACTTGTCAATGTCTAAAAAAACAGTTCACAGAATCTCTTGGATTACAATTTGCAACTAGACGGATGTCCTGTTACTTCCTCTACAGTCAAAAATCTGGGTGTTATATTAGACAGCAACTTGTCTTTTGAAAATCATATTTCCAATGTTACAAAAACAGCATTCTTCCATCTTAGAAACATTGCCAAGCTACGGAACATGTTACCTGTTTCTGATGCAGAAAAGCTAGTTCATGCATTCATGACCTCTAGACTGGACTATTGTAATGCACTGCTAGGTGGTTGTCCTGCATCTTCAATAAACAAGCTACAGATAGTACAAAATGCAGCGGCTAGAGTCCTTACCAGGTCAAGAAAATATGATCATATTACCACAATTTTACAGTCTCTTCACTGGCTACCTATTAAGTTCTGTATCAGTTACAAAATATTATTACTTACCTATAAGGCCCTAAATGGTTTAGCTCCTGCGTACCTAACTAGTCTTCTATCACGCTACAATCCATCACGCTCCCTAAGGTCCCAAAACTCTGGACTCTTGGTAGTACCTAGAATAGCAAAGTCCACTAAAGGAGGTAGAGCTTTTTCATATTTGGCTCCTAAACTCTGAAATAGCCTTCCTGATAACGTTCGGGGTTCAGACACACTCTCCCTGTTTAAATCTAGATTAAAGACACATCTCTTTAGCCAAGCATTCATATAATGCATTCATGTAATGCATCTCATAATCTTGTACTGCAGTTATATCTGATCAAACGCACATTTATTATTCTTTAGCTTTCGTTGAGCAAATAATTTTTGCTTGGATGGAATAACAACTACGCTAATTATGTCTCTATTTGTTTCTCTGTTTCTGCCGTAACTAGGAATTACACAAGCTTCAGTCTGGATCCAACCCTTAAATGATCTGAGATGACCGAACACCTGAGAAGAGATGATGCCAACCCCTCAGAGGACCTCAGAGGATGCCAACCCTCAGACAACATACAGAATTACCAAATTTTGCCATAAGTTAAATATATTAAGTTTCTACAGTATATAAATATATTGTAGAAACTTAATTTCCTGTAAAGCAGCTTTGCAACGATTGGCGCTATACAACATCGTAAAAGGCACTATACAAATAAACTTGAATTGAATTGAATTGAATGTCAACATGTTTAAGTTGGCCAAATCAAAGAAGGCGGGCATTACTGTTCACAGAAGACGAGTGTGAATACCAACTTTCTGCTTTAGTTTAGTTAGATGCTTTAGTTTTAAGTTTTAACTGTGAAAGAGAGCATGGTAAGAAGCTAAACAGTAAATATCTGAATTTTTGATAGAAATGTTAAATGAGAAATTTCTGATTCATGTAATTCATAACTGAATGTGACGAGACAAGAAACTATCTACATACAAATAAGAGTGAATGCATGCATATTTTAAAACTATGTACAAATTGTTTAAATGCATTATTTCACAACTGCAATAAAAAAAAAATGTGAACAACTTAAGTGTGGTCCAGGTACACACTATGTTTTGAGGACCAAGTATCCCCACAAAGTAATACCAGTCATTTTTACGGAGACCCACACATGGCATGCAGGGGAAAAAAGTAAATCATGTGCATGATTTAGTTCCTTAATTTTAAGTCAACTGTGGATTTAATACAATAATTTGTGACCTCGTTTTGAGTAAATCATATGTATACAGGAAATAATTAATAATTAGTTCAATTTCCATGTCCGCATTCTTATAAACCGATGCAGATTTCTCTCACTTAAAATGATTTCATGCAACACTGCAAGGCCTTTGATAATGTCTCTATAACTCATTCCCAACTCAAAATAAAACCCAATTAAAGTGTCTCTGTCCAACAGGTTTACGAGAATGTGGACAGGAAGTAGAACAAATTATTTAGTGCACACAATTGACCTTTAAAACGAGGGAACAAATTAGTAAATTGTGCTCACAATTTACTTTTATTCCTGCATGCCATGTGCAGGGATCCATAATTGTTGACCTTGTGGAAAACAGCTTATAAACAATACTATAAGATGTTGTAGAAAGTTTTCATAGAGAGTTGTGTTTAGGGGTAGGGTTATTAGGGTTAGGGGACATAATATACAGTTTGTACAGTATAAAAACCATTCCAACCCATCTATGGAAAGTCCATGTAAGACATGGAAAGCCAACAAATGTAAATTTGTCTGACAAATCAAATTGTTCTAATCAATATTTAGTCATGTAATGTGTCATTAGAATCAATCCTCACCTTGATATGTTGAACTGTTTTCTCAAACTCTCTTTTAATGTTTTCTTTCTGTTTAAGATTTGCTTGTAAGGACTTCAGTGCCGTATTGAGCTCCTCCTAGAATTTAAAGTGAAAATCTAGACACCCGAGATTTCTGTAATATGATAACTTATACTTAAGCTTATCCTCATGCAGTATGTAAACAATATGTAAACCTGTCTTACCTTATATGATGGAACAACTTCACTGATGGGTCTGAACGTTTGATTGGCATATTTTTGTGTATCTCTGCACACTGAACAGGCAGGCTGGTTGTCCTCCAGACAGACGAGCTTGAGTTTCTCACCGTGTAAACTGCAGATCTCCTCAGACCCTGCTGAATGCCTCTCATTTCTTTCCTTCAGGAATGACTTGCACAAGGGTTTTAACACAAGATTACTGGAAGGATTTTTTGAGGATGTTCTCCCACAGACAGGACACTCCCGAGTTTCCTTGGTTCTCCACAACTGTTGAAGACAATCTTTACAGACATTGTGACTACATGATAAAAGAACAGGAGCCTTAAATATTTCATGACAAACAGGGCAAGAAAGTTCTTCTACAGTTAGTGAATCCATTTTCACTGTTTGAGCTCTAGCAATCGAAACTTTAGAGAGGAAAAATAAATAACCACAGCTGTGGTCTTTGCACTTGAGCACTTGTCTATCTAGAGTATATGACGTATTTCCTGTATTTGGCCCAAATATGCACAAGTGGGCATGAAGACTGCAAGAGTGTAGACCTTTTCATTAGGGTAAATGCAGGTAAAGTGGGCCACTTTTTTGTTAAATGTGTAATTTAGATACTAGATCTTGTCTTTTCTTTATTAAGTTGGCTTGAAAAAGTCAGCTTATTGATCTGCTATTTAAGCTTCTGCTTCTTCTTCTTCTTCTTCCGAGCCAAAATTTAGTCAGCATCTCCTCCTAGAGCTTTAAAGCTATAACCACCAAACTCGGGTCAGACCTTCAGACTGTTCTGAAGTTAGTTGCTTTGACTTTTATAACTGATCCGACTTATGGTTTTCATTAAACAGATGATCAAATCTACAAAAAGTTGCATACACTTTCACTGAGGGGCTCAAAATTTTTGTACAGCAAGGGTGCCTATAGGATGTGTCTCAATATACTCCCTAGTTCAGAAGTCAGGGCACTGATCAGGGAGTCGGCCATTTTAAGGGCTGTCTCAATCGCAAAAACCTTCCAGTGCCTGAAAAAAATTAAAATAAAATAATAGAACAATGCACCGCCAAAAAACAACAACCTGAAATTATGCCACATTTATGAAGCATGAAACATAAACCACACGAGCCAACTCAATAAATATAATGATAGAAGATTTGAAAAGACGAACCATTTTTTAGCATATTTCATCATAAACACACATTGCTAGACAGGTAGTGAACTCATCAAGTTTACATTGAGAATAAATATTCGGAATGTTGCAAGCACACGTAACAGAATAATGTGGTTAAAAAGAATAACTGTTGTTGCCTGTTGTTGATTAATTCCAGTGGTGACATTCTACAATGTTGTCTGTTGACATTGTACGTAGTCATGTCACCAGAAACTGAGTAATTACTATCAGTGATCAGATTCGTGTTCACGATACTGATTCACAAGCTTGGGAGTTAGGGAGCTGATTGAGTGTTTACAACCCTTATAGAGTGTTTAAGGTGTCTATCACTAGCAAAGCTTAATGACTATCCTAGACAACATGTTAAATCATGCTAGCGAAATACTAAAACATGCAAACAACATGCTAATAACATAATAAAAATGCTAAAAACATGCTAGAAACATGCTAATCATGCTACCAACATGCTAACAACATGCTACTCCTGCTAGAAACATGCTACCAACATGTTAATAACATGCAAATCATTCTAGAAACAGGCTAACAACATGCTATCATTCTATGAACATTCTAATCATGCTAAAACATGTTAGCAAAATGTAATCATGTGAACAATGTGCTAAATCATGTTAGCAATGTGTTAAATCGTGTTAGCAACATCAAAATCTGTCTAATATCTATCTAAACTTTCAAACATAAAGATTTTAAATCTGCTTCAAACTTTCAGGCTAGGCTTTCTCAAGCCAACTTCAAAGTTTGTTCACAAACTTTACTCATCTACCCTGATAGCACACGTACATCACAGATACGTCTATTATTTGACGTCCGCATTTACATCTGAAAGACGTAGTTTGCTCATCTGCAATACGTCTAAAGGACGTTTCCTATCAGATGTCAAATAGATGTTTATTAGATGTCTTTAAGATGTTTTTGATTTAGAATGTATGTAAAACTGTCATCTGAAAGTACTTGTTTGTACACAGCAGATGCTTTCAAGATCAAGCAATCTTTAACAGACATCTTGCAGACATACGTGTGCTATCTGGGTAGTTACATTTGTTAACGTTAAGGTCCAGCTATAATTTTTCAATTTGAATACAGTTTATATAATGTGTTATTTCCAATTACCAATAAACATTCTGAGTTCATGTACTCCAGACAAATTTATTTTCAGGTAAAGTGGACCATCCCTGATTTATCAAAAATTACCCTTTATCTTAATAAAAAAAACACATGATTTATTAACACATATTATTAAACATATTCAAAAACATATTTAACAAACCCAGACACATATAGCCTATGCTTTGAGTAAAATGCATCAGTTAATTCAGTAACACTTTACAATAAGGTTCATTAGTTAACTACACAGTTAACATGAACTAATAATGAACTGCACTTATACTGTCAAGGTGCACACACGAGGGAGGAACAGGAACACGCAGACGAGGACATAAACTCAAATAATAGTCTTTAATGTAGACATCAAGGTAGGACAAAGCAAGACAAGGCAGGACTTGGGGACAGGATACACCGGGGAAGTAACGAGTAGACCAGACGAAATCAAACTGAACAGACAGGACTATAAATACACAGGTAAATCATAGATAATTAGACAAACAGGGCTGGACAAGGATTAACTCATAATGACACTTAACGAGGACAGGAAACAAACCAAATATGGACACAACACACGACAGAGGACTGACATTACTCCCCCCTCCCGAAAGGCTCGTCCCGAGCCTTAACAGTTCCATCGGGGAGGGAGGGGGGGTGGGCGCTCTGGAGGCCCCTCAGGACAAATACGGACAAGAACACAGGACGGGGACCTCCAGAGCAGAACAGACAGACAAGGACCATGGCGGAGCTGGGAGCTCAGGAGGCCATGGCGGTGCAGGGAGCTCAGGAGGCCATGGTGGGGCTGGGAGCTCTGGAGGCCATGGCGGAGCTGGGAGCTCTGGAGGCCATGGCGGAGCTGGGAGCTCTGGAGGCCATGGCAGATGGTCTTCGGGGGCCTTGGCCTCGGTCCTCTCGGCCCGGCCCCTACAGCCGGAACTCTTATACCCCCCCCCCAAATTTCCCTGGGGAATTTAGGGGGTATCAGGAGCCCTCCGGGGCTAAACACACAACATGACAGTACAAAACACGACAGGAACGCCCTCCAGGGCCAGACAGACAGGACAGGACAGCCCACAGGAACCAGAAGCCCTCCTGGGCTGGCTAGGAGGCTGAGGCTTCCTCTGGGCATGACCAGGAGTCAGAGGCCCTCACAGGGTCCCTCAGCGATCGCCTCCATATCGACGACAGGGGGGCAGGCGGCTGGAATGGCCTTCGCGGCCACAAAACAAGGAGCCGCCTGCCCCAGACGAGTCTCCATGTACATGACAAGACCGGACAAGACAAGGTAAATTAAAATGTTCCTGTGGGCACAACAAGACAGACACACGGCACTCCTGGCCGTGACATGTGGACTATATCCACGGGGCTAGGGATAGCGGCGGCCAGCGGGCATGAGTCAGCGCCAATCCGGTGGGCTTGAGTCAGCGGCAATCCGGCGGGCATGAGTCAGCGGCGATCCGGCGGGCTTGAGTCAGCGGCGGGCCGGCGGGCATTGAGTCAGAGACGGGCCGGCGGGCATTGAGTCAGCGGCGATCCGGTGGCGTGATCTCCCGCGAATGGCGCGCCTGGGGGAGCGGCAACCCGGGAACTAGGCAACCAGCCGGCGGGCTTAGGAGAGCCACCGCCGGTGGCGGATATCTCCCGTGATCGGCGGGCATGAGGGCTCGCGGCCAGTGGACTCGCGGCACTCGCGGCGATCCCGCCGAACTCCCACGCCATCCTGCAGTGGGCTTTGGCGGGAGGACGAGTGGCGACTTCCTTGCCACGGGACAGACAAACAGGAACAAATAAAAACTTTCAAAAAACAAACAAAACAAAACGAGGTGAAGGGGCGCCGCTTACGGTTAGGTCTGGTCTTCTGTCACGGTGCACACACGAGGGAGGAACAGGAACACGCAGACGAGGACATAAACTCAAATAATAGTCTTTAATGTAGACATCAAGGTAGGACAAAGCAAGACAAGGCAGGACTTGGGGACAGGATACACCGGGAGTAACGAGTAGACCAGACAAAATCAAACTGAACAGACAGGACTATAAATACACAGGTAAATCATAGATAATTAGACAAACAGGGCTGGACAAGGATTAACTCATAATGACACTTAACGAGGACAGGAAACAAACCAAATATGAACACAAGAGGTGGGAACACATGACACACACACGACAGAGGACTGACATATACAGCGTTTATTAATCTTTGTTAATGTTAATTTCAACATTTACTAATACATTATTAAAATCTTGTTAACATTAGTTAATGCACTGTGAACTAACATGAACTAACAATGAACATCTGTATTTTTATTAACTAACGTTAGCGAAGATTAGTAAATACAGTAACAAATGTATTGCTCATGGTTAGTTCATGTTAGTTAATACATTAACTAATGTTTAACTAATGAACCTTATTGTAAAGTGTTACCGTTAATTCAATTCATGTGTAAAATCCAAAAAACGGATGTGTGAACATGTTATGTTAACTTTAAATTTGATAAAATCTGATTATCAGAATATTCAGAAATCAGAATATGCAACACATGCAACAATACATAGGCTAACAAAAACTGAATAGGAGGAACATATAACATATAACATGATAACCATACATAAAACATATTTGTTTTAGTCTATGTTTTCTAAACACTTTAAAAGAACTTTAATTGTGTCTATATTTTAAAGCTCCATATTCTGCATCTACATTTTGCTCCTCTCATCCTTTCTTCACTCCACAGATTGAACATGTCTTGCCTTCCTTTCTATTCTCTATTTCCTTTCTTCCATCTCTGCCATCAATTTCCTGACTGCACACTCAAATTCGGTATTCTAAAAAAGTAGATTTAACATGCCAACTAAACCATTGAATGTCAATTTCTTTAATGAATCTGAGTATACTTACTAAAGGTTAAAGGTCACCCAAATCTGAAAGCACCTGAATCCCACTGGCCTACTTTATGTAACACATTCAGCCAAAATGGAAAACAACTCTTTTTTAAAGACTTTTTTTTAAATTATTTATTTATTCATTCATTCATTCATTAATTTTTGCATTTTATCCCCTGTTAACTGCAGTAACAAACAAAACAGGAACTGTCACAATAATATTTGTTTACAATTAATGAGCAACCTTGTAAGTTAGAAATAAAAATCTTATGTCAAAGGGTTTTCTACCTTTCACCATGAGACATTTGACCTGTGGCCACACCCACCAATGTATTTAATACTTTACACTTTTATAAACTTACACATTTATACACTTATATTGCACTTAATAAACTTACATATTTCTGTTTAGTAGTCCCTATGTATGAATTTAATTGTGGTGTTTCTAATTAAATGACAAAAAGCAGTTGAAAATGTTTTACAAAATACAAACTCATAGAAATAATATAATTTCTAATTAATTAAATTTAACACTGCAAAGGTTTCCTTGATATCTTGCAATTTTCGGGCACATGATCGCAATGATGAATAATGTGACATGCTTAGCCTCAAATGCCGCTGCAAAGCACTATTAGACATAGCCTTCTGTGGGATTTGATGCATTTAGAGAACTGAACTTTGGCATTTTTAAGAGCTGAGACAGTCGTGTACATGCACTTCCTGCCACATATGTGCGCTTTCAAGTGGCTAAGACCGCAAATGTGGGTATTGGGACAGGCTCACAGAGTCAGTATGACAGAAAAGAGAAATAATAATTCTTCAGTCTAACCAGTGCTCACTCTTCTATTGTGGCCTTTGATCTTGAAATTATGATGAATAAAATGCAGTTCATATCTGTTGCTTTTGGTGAAGTGAACTCTGTTAAATTTGTATATAGTGCAGAAATTGAAGATCATATATTCGTTTTGCAAAGATGTGGCCAAGTGTAAATGGAACAGTTATATCAAATCGGACAGCAATTTGATCAGCAAAAATTTATAAAGTGACAAGTAGAGGTCTTCACGGGTCCAAAAATTCATACCCGAACCCGAAGAGACCCGTAAATATGCTGCACGGAACCGACCCGGAACCATATTTTATTTGAAAGTGGGACCCGAACCCGTGCAGACCCGAGAAATGCCTTAAATGTACTACCCGGACCCGACGCGGACCCGACCATTATTCGAAAGTTGGACCCGAACCCGGCTGGGAAGGGACAGACCCGACTGCACCCGTCCCGATCGGCACATATTGCACAGCAAACTGCTATTTTGCTTTTTTTATTTTTTTTACTTTTTACTTTTAAACAACATATGCATAAGCAAGAAGTCAAACAGAAGTGGCGGATACACATAGCAGATCTTAATACATAATACATGGTAAAGTATTAGATTATGCCATACAAATTTTAAGACATGTTTTCACTTCTTAATTCTAATAATTGAATTCAATCAGTCATAAAATATTTTACAGAAAAACATAAAGGAGGGATTTGCTGCTGGTTCCTTTGAGATGTTTATATATATATATATATAGTGCCTTGCAAAATTATTCATACCCCTTTATTTTTTTCACATTTTGTTGTTGCAGCCTTATGTTAAACTGCTTTAAATTACTTTTTTCCCCACATCAATTTACACTCCATACACCATAATGACAAAGCAAAAAAACAGATTTGTGACAACCTTTCACATTTATTAAAAATAAAACACTGAAATAAGTACATTGCATAAGTATTCGTACCCTTAACTCAGTACTTAGTTGAAGCACCTTTACAGACTCAAGTCTTTTTGGGTATGATGTGACAAGCTTTGCACATCTGCATTTGGCAGTTATCTGCCATTCTTCACCTCTCAAGCTCTGTCAGCTTGGATGGGGCCTGGCAGACATTTTCAGGTTTCTCCAGAAATATTTGATTGCGTTCAATCCAAGGCTCTGGCTGGGCCACTCAAGGACATTCACAGAGTTGTCTATAAGCCACTCTTGCTGTTTGCTTAGGGTCATTGTCCTTTTGGAAGGTGAACCTTCTGCCCAGTCTGAGGTTCTGAATGCTCTGGACTAGGTTTTCATTAAGGCTATCTCTATATTTTGGTGCATTGACCTTTCCTTCTACTCTGACGAGTCCATCAGTCCCTGCCGCTGAAAAACAGCCCCACAGCATGAGGCTGCTACCAGCACACTTTACTTTTGGGATGGTACTCTGCAGGTGATGAGCAGTGCTTGGTTTCCTTCAAACATGATGCTTGGAATTGATGGTCATCAGACCAGAGAATCTTGTTTCTCACAGTCTGAGGGTCCTTTAAGTGCTTTTTTTGCACATTCCACGTGGGTTTTCATGTGTCTTCACTGAGGAGAGGATTGAGTTTGGCCACACTGCCATAAAGACCGGATTGGTGGAGTGTTGCAGTGATGTTTGTCCTTCTGTAAGTTTCTTCCATCTGCATACATGATCATGGAGCTCAACTAGAGTGACCATCAGCTTCTTGGTCACCAGTATAACAAAGCCCCTTCTCCATCAATTGCTCAGTTTGGCCAGGAGACAAGCTCTAGGAAGAACACTTTGAAAGGAACACTTTGAACACTTTGAAAACACATCAGATCTCAATGGGGAAAAAGATCATGCTGGATATCTATACTGATACGGACTTGGTAATGTGTTAGGAATGAAAGGATGCCACATCGTTTGATGGAAATGAAAATGATCAACCTACAGAGGGCTGAATTCAAAGACACCCCAAAAATCAAAGTGAAAAAATGATGCAGCAGGCTAGTCCATTTTGCTGAAATTTCATTGCAACATCTCAAAATGGTACCCCCACGGGCTTGTATGCATGCCTGACAACATCGGGGCATGCTCCTATTTAGACGACAGATGGTGTCCTGGGGTATTTCCTCCCAGATCTGAACCAGGGCATCACTGAGCTCCTGGACAGTCTGGGGTGCAACCTGGCGCCATCGGATGGACCGAAACATAATGTCCCAGAGTTGTTCTATTGGATTTAGGTCAGGCGAGTGTGGAGAACATTCAATGGTATCAATTCCTTCATCCTCCAGAAACTGCCTGCATACTCTCGCCACATGAGGCCGGGCATTGCCGTGCACCAGGAGGAACCCAGGACCCACTGCACCAGTGTAGGTTCTGACAATGGGTCCAAGGGTTTCATCCAGATACCTAATGGCACTCAGGGTGCCATTGTCTAGCCTGTAGAGGTCTGTGCATCTCTCCATGGATATGCCTCCCCAGACCAACTGACCCACCACCAAACCGGTCATGCTGAACGATGTTACAGGCAGCATAACATTCTCCACGGCTTCTCCAGACCCTTTCACGTCTGTCACATGTGCTCAGGGTGAACCTGCTCTCATCTGTGAAAAGCACAGGGCACCAGTGGCGGACCTGCCAATTCTGGTGTGCAATGGCAAATGCCAATCGAGTTTCACGGTGCCGGGCAGTGAGCACAGGGCCCACTAGAGGATGTCGGGCCCTCAGGCCACCCTCATGAAGTCTGTTTCTGATTGTTTGTCACTGCAAAGGTTTCCTTGATATCTTGCAATTTTCGGGCACATGATCGCAATGATGAATAATGTGACATGCTTAGCCTCAAATGCCGCTGCAACGCACTATTAGACATAGCCTTCTGTGGAATTTGATGCATTTAGAGAACTGAACTTTGGCATTTTTAAGAGCTGAGACAGTCGTGTACATGCACTTCCTGCCACATATGTGCGCTTTCAAGTGGCTAAGACCGCAAATGTGGGTATTGGGACAGGCTCACAGAGTCAGTATGACAGAAAAGAGAAATAATAATTCTTCAGTCTAACCAGTGCTCACTCTTTTATTGTGGCCTTTGATCTTGAAATTATGATGAATAAAATGCAGTTCATATCTGTTGCTTTTGGTGAAGTGAACTCTGTTAAATTTGTATATAGTGCAGAAATTGAAGATCATATATTCGTTTTGCAAAGATGTGGCCAAGTGTAAATGGAACAGTTATATCAAATCGGACAGCAATTTGATCAGCAAAAATTTATAAAGTGACAAGTAGAGGTCTTCACGGGTCCAAAAATTCATACCCGAACCCGAAGAGACCCGTAAATATGCTGCACGGAACCGACCCGGAACCGTATTTTATTTGAAAGTGGGACCCGAACCCGTGCAGACCCGAGAAATGCCTTAAATGTACTACCCGGACCCGACGCGGACCCGACCATTATTCGAAAGTTGGACCCGAACCCGGCTGGGAAGAGACAGACCCGACTGCACCCGTCCCGATTGGCACATATTGCACAGCAAACTGCTATTAAGTCAATAACAAGTTGCGAAAAAAAAAAAACTTTTTGCTTTAACTACTGTTAGTAGCCCTCTCCCTGACTGCAATGCATACAATCCTCCTTGTCAATACATTTCCATCCATCTTAAGCTGCGTTCACACTATCAGCGACACTCAGCGACAAAGCGACACGATCCCATTCATTTCAATGGAGAGCTGGCGATTTCCGGCCACACGAGCGACAGCGACTGTTGGTGACCGGATGGGGTGTGTCCAGCGACGCGACAAAGTTCAGAATCCTTCAACTTTATGCAAATGAAGAGCGACTTTCGGGAGCGACAGCCAATAGGAAAGAAGACGGTTGAGCTCACATGATCGTTCTCCTCTCAGCAATAGATAAACATACCCAATGGAAGAAAAGTAGGCTCTGTTTCTCATTCATTTTTGTTTGTATGTCCGTATTTAATTTATATTAATATCATATTTAGTCTTTTGCCTCCAAAATGTTTGTATTTAGCGGCAAGAAACCTGATTCGCTGTCTAGGCAACCAGTAGTGAGAAACGCCCACTAGCGACCTCATCACCAGCCCCTGGCGACATAAGTCGCTGCTAGTGTGAATGCAGCTTTAGGCTGTTCCTCTCTCTTGCCCTCTGAAACAGCCTTCTTAATCCACTCATTATTCCAGTTTCAAAAGTCTACTTGCTGTCACGGAAACGGATGACTAATGCAACTTTTTTTTCTTGTTTTTTTTTCATCTCGAAACTTCGACGGTTACGTTTACCCTTTTGAACTAACAATACTTTTTGTTGGTTGTAATAAAGACTCCGAGCAATTTGTTTTTAGCAAAAAACGCACAGAATTAGAAGTTCGTTACACTCTACTGCGTGCGTGTTCAATAACATGTGCGTCTCTTCTTCAGTTTTGTTTCAGCTTTTTTTTTCACATCACTCATGCAGGAGTCCATGATCACCGTCCGCTTGCAGTACTACATTAAAGGGAGAGTTCACCCAAAAATGAAAATTCTGTCATCATTTACTCACCCTCAAGTAGTTCCAAACCTGTATGAATTTCTTTGTTCTGCCTAACACAAAGGAAGATATTTTGAAGAAAGTTTGTAACCAGGCTGTTTTGGGGCACCATTGACTTCCATAGTAGGAAAAAAAATACTATGTAAGTCAATGGTGCCCCAGATCTGCTCTGTTTCCCATATTCTTCAGAATATTTTCTTCAGAATATTTGGGGTTTTGAATTGAAGATGTTGATAATTTCGTCGTAATTCAAAAATTCAGTCAGAAAAGATGAGTAGGGAAAAAATGTCAGTGGCCTCCACCTGTAAAACCATTCCTGTTTTGGGGGTCGTCTCATTGGCTACGTTTACATGCAACCAAATAATCCGTTTGTAATTGGATTGACGGCTCAATCGGACTGAAAAGCCTTCATGTAAACACCTTAATCGATCCGATTGAGCTCGATCGGAATGAAATTTCGATCTGATTGAATAGGGTGGTTTATTTCTTTTCTAATACGATTGAGAGTGCATGTAAACACTTGATCGGATTGAAAACCGAAACTGAAAGGACTGTGCATGTGCAATGACACAGAAATAGCTTAATGACGTATGACGCGCGGAACGAGCGGTTCTTCCTTTTGAATAAAGTGTTGTATAAATGCGTGTCCTGTCCTTATAAAACTCTCCTTTCACTCTGCAACTGTAAAGTGGAGCAGGACAACCTCCCACCAGCCCTTGTTTCGGATTCTCATCCACAGGCAAACCGTTTTGGGCGCGGCACGGCACAGCGGTTTATATGTATATTTATCCAGACATGGATAAATATTAATTCTGCTGTTAAAAACAAATAAAGAAACCGTGTAGGAGAGTGGTTATTATGTGCAAACAGTGAGAAACTCTATATTTGTGCAGTGTGCACATGTAAAAAATAATCAATTCCGATTTAAAGCTTGTGACATATAAACGCGCACATCAACCCAATCACTTTATTTAGCATGTAAACATCACATTCAGATTCATCAATTGGAATGAATTCAGTCAGATTTAACCAAAAATTGTGCATGTAAACATAGCCATTGTTGCCCATTTAGTGCACCTGTTGTTAATTTAATTAACACCAAAGCAGCTGAAACTGATTAAGAACCCCCTCTGCTACTTAACAGACCAGGGGTGCGTTTCCCAAAAGCATCGTTAGCTAACTATGGTCGTAATTTCCATTGAACTCTATTGGTAACGACGGAACTTGCGACCATAGTTGCTTTTGGGAAACGCACTCCTGATCAATATCCCAGGAGTTTAATTGACTTGATGCTATAGTCTGATTAAAAAGTGTTCCTTTAATTTTTTGAGCAGTGTATATATAAGAGAGATAAATGACTTTCAGGCAACAACTTTCAGGCAACACACTACTGTACTAATCCTACACTCTAAAAAAAATGATGGCCTATTTTTTTACCGAACTGCTGAGTTGAGTTGTTTTTTCCAGCGCTGGGTAGTTTTTGTGTTACCCAGCCGTTGGGTTAGTGGCTGGGTCAGTCTCACTGACAGCTGAAACTCTTCATCCCTCCCCCTCCCTCCGACAAAACAACCCAGCGCGGGGTTACTTTAACCTACCTGTTGAGTTACAGTCAGAGCGCTGGCTTTTTGCATCCTCTTCAGGAGAGAGCGGTTCTCAGCAGTACCACCTAATTGGTGCACTTCTTCAGTGAAATAAAGCATCTGTTTAGACCTAACTCTGACTGTCACTAATGGTCTAAACAGAATGATAACCTTTGTTCTGCCTTCTCTCGAGATATTATGTAAACAAAGTCATGCCCATGACTCTGGAGGCAGAACTCCCGCACATATAAAAGCGGGTTTTTACTTCTGGCTCTTTCTCTTTTCCTTTCTCACCTTAGAGACGTGGTATGGGTAAGAACCAATTAAATTTCACCACTCAGTTCATCACCCAGGTTGTGTCCCTGTGAATTGTGGTGTTTTTCTGTATGAATAATTGCAGTTTGGTTGAATATACTATCACTGAATTATTGTTAATCTGAGGTTAGTTCTAATATACTAGCAGTTCAAATTTGGGATTATTTCTGTTCTTTTTTTAAGAGTGTCTATCCGTGAGTTATTGAATGCACTTCATTACAAAATTTTGTTGAGTATTGTAATAATTTCTTGTACCCTATATCACTGTTGGCAGTTGTTGAGGTTTGACATAGGCCTGCTAAGTATGTTCGCATATTGGTGTGGGTCTTTTGCTTTGTGTAGGGCTTGATATATTTCACTGCTGTTCACAGTCAGTGCATTGTGTGTGGCTTTACCTGCCCGGGCCAAAGGGTATTATGGTTTCTCAGTGCTGCAGGTTTTGTCACTCAGCAATGGACACTTGTGATGGGCATAGGGAATGCCCTTCATGCTTGGGGGTTGCTCATTTGAAAGAGGATGTGGATAATCTCTGTGCTGCCGCTTGTGACCTGCCTAGAGATGAACGACTTCACCATGCTAATAGAATAAGCAATTCTGTACCTGAGCATGGTAGGGAGAGGGAATGTTCATAAGCGTCCATGCAAGCACTCACGTGAACGTCATTACTCCACATGCAAGCCGTGAGATTGTGGTTGATGCAACTTAACGGCCAACGCCATCTCTGCCAGCAGAAGGTGGAAACAAGGACACTCAACTGCAGACCCTAGAGGCTATTCAGAGTTTATCACAGAGAATGGTTCAATTTGAAGCTCGTCGGTCCTCCTCACCATCTCTACTTCCAGTTAAGGAAGGCGTTCCAACGATCGGGCAACAGAAGGCACGAAAGATGATATATTATCTCTTCTTGCTACCCACTCTCTTTTTGATGATGCACAGCAGTTGGGAGAAGGGAGCCAATGTGAGGAAACTTATTCTGATTGGCCATGAAGGAGGAGCTTCCTTCAAATACACCTCAGCCAAGATTGTTGGCTTGCAGTCTCCATTGCCTGATCCAGCTCCTGTTGGGGGTGTATGGGAAGGCATATCGCAGACAAATTTTACACCTTGCATTCCAGTGGCAGATGATTATACTTCTATGTTAAGATCAGTGTGGAAGAAACTGTGTCAAAAGCCTCAATTTAATGAAGGCTGTAGACGGTTGGCCAATGCCCGTTACTCACCAGAAACATGCATCCAGTAAAACAAGCAACGCATGGATAGCTGGATGGACTGCCTTAGGTCCCATCTGTGCTTCCGCTAACCCTCAATGTCCCAGGAAGAAATGTGCTAAAACTGACCATCTGATCTCATGATCCTTTAATGCTGCTGCACATGCAGCTCATACAGGCAATGCTTTGGCTATACTGCTAGCAGCTGTATGGAAAACAATAAGCACCGATGACCAAGATTCTAAGAACCTTATGATTTGGCTTTGGCTGCTCACTGTCAATTGACACATGATGTGGGAGAGGCAATGTCTTTGGCTATTTTATGTTGTAGACAAATATGGCTGTCACAAACCGCTTTGCCAGATGCCATATGAGGTGAACTAATGAATTTGCCAGTGGTCTTTCATTCAGACTCTCAAGAGGTGTTGGATAGGACTGAGCGCTCTATCACAATGAGAGAAACTGTTCAGCCAGCCTGTCACAAACATTCCCCAGACAGAAATTTAGGGAATCCCAGAGGATGCAACAACCTGCTTGGTCTAGGCACATGAGTAGTGATCCAGCTGTTTTTCAGGGGCAGGGCTTTCAGGTCCAAAGGTCAAAACCTGCTTTCTCCCGAACTGCATAAGTTGGGAGAAAGTAGTCTTTGACCCATGTCTTCTATCCACCATAACTCAAGGTAGGTTTATTTGTCACATACACAATCATACAGAGTACAATCAGTAGTGAAATGCAGGGGAATTGAATGCAGTAGTGAAATGCACTGTCAAAACTGACAGTGGTGTAAAGAGTACCTGAAAACCAGGGGCGTTTCCTCCGAGGAGGCAAGCGAGGCAGTGCCTCCTCAAAAAACTGGATGAGAAAATAATCGATATTACAAACATAAATCGCAAATATTACTAAATATGGCTCTAAAAGTATAAAAGTCACTCGTTTTTTTATAAAGTAACGCTGTCAAACAGCGACACCCGCAGGTAAAGTTACAGTGGAGGCTTGCCTCCCTTCAGTCTATAGACTTAAAGCAGAGACCCTAAAGCATGCGGTGGCTTTTCTGGAGGCTCGTTGAAATTAATGGGGGAAAGTCACGTGAGAGGAGGCAATGCCTCCATCGCCCTATAATTGGATATGATTGGTTATGATTGGATGTGATTGGTTCCTGCGATAAATCCCGCCTCTTGTTTTCGTGCCAGCTCTCGGTCTGAATGAAGGAAATGATGGCATTATTGACTAATTATAAATTAAGTAAACAACTCTCCTGCTTAGATATCACTGCTTTGTGTCACGTCAAAATAAAACTTAAAATGGCCTGAAAACGTGATGACTGTCAGTTTTGAGTGAGCATTCAGTGTGATGAAATGAAATATATCTTCATGTCTGTGGCAGTGTTTACATTGCTTTTATGACGATAATGACCCAAAAATAAGTTGACTATTAAAAAGAAAAGCTGAACATCAGTTCACAAATAAAAAATATTGGTAACATTTTACAATAAGGTGTCATTTAATATATCATGAACAAACAATTAACATTTATTACAGTATTTAGCCTGTTAATCTTTGTTTACATTAGTTAATACAAATACAGTTCATTGTTAGTTCACAGTGCATAAACTAATGTTAACAAACACAACTTTTGATTTTAATAATGCATTAGTAAATGCTTAAATTCATATTAACTAAGATTAATAAATGCTGTAGAAGTAGGCTATTGTTTATTCTTAGTTCATGTTAACTAAAGTAGTTAACTAACGTTAACTAATGAAACCTTATTTTTTCCAGAATATTGTTCAAATTGTTACTGCCTTTAGTTATTATTTTGGAATAAATATAAAAATGCATAAAAGACTGTGAAATGTATAATTAGTATTAAAAAATTAAATTAAATAAAAAATAATATTAATAAAATACAAAACATAATTATATTTGTTCTCTTTTTTATGTAATATTTATTTACCCAGGAAAATGTGACAACATTAAGTGTAACACGCACACACACACACACGTATATAAAACTGCCTCCTCATTTTAAAACACCACCACACGCCACTGCTGAAAACCATACTTGAGTAAAAGTACAGACACCTTAGTGTAAATTAAACCTGATTTTAAAAGTTTGCATTTTCAGGCCCCCAAAATGCCGCTGTCATGTAATTGAACAGCCAAAGCGCATAACATTTTTATATTTTTAATGAAAACGGTGTCATGTAAACATATTGGGTGAATATTATATATTTGTAATTCAACCAATATATGCACTAGATGGCACTAATACTTCACATTCTCTATTTAACCAAGTAAACAAAAGATTTACGCTACATGTGTTAACACAAGTTTTACAAATGTGTATATGTGTGTATGTATATATATATATATATATATATATATATATATATATATATATATTTTTTGTTTGTTTGTTTGTTTGTTTTTTGCATAAAATCAGTTTATTCCTAATTCTTCATTGTATCAAATGTTCATGCAAAGTGTCATTGTACGTAGAAATATTGTGGGAAAAATACAATAAACTCTGACACTGTAATATCTCTTACTTTGAGGAACTCAGAGACAATGAAAAGAGGATTCAAGTGCAGGTCAAATTAATAAAGTAAAAAAAAAAAAAAAAACAACAACACGCGATTCAGAAACCCATGGGAACAGAACTGAATAATCCTCAACAACTCAACCAAGGAAGGAAAAGACCTGACAATGATCACAGCAAACACAAGGGCTTAAGTACACATGGGATAACAAAACTAACTAGACATAGATGCTGCTGATCAGGCAAAACGAGGGAGAACCAAACAACTACAAAACAGAGACAAGAAACAGGAAACCTAGGCTAAAACAAAAGTTTAGCCTGACAGAGAACATGTAACATCATGTGGTCTCAGCCATACAGTGTGTTTAACCCAGACCCAAAATCATTTTCACTCCATTAGTCAGATATCAAACATCCTGAAGATGGTCCCAATGTGAATTGAACTCACAAAGCATGATAAACAAGACAAGGATCTGAACCGACACCAGTCACTCATGTAAGATATATAAGGACTTCATCTTGAGTCAGAACAAAAAAGACTGAAGATCTGACAGACAGACCAACATAACAAATGATCTGATGCTGAGAGAGCAAGTCAGAATAATTTTGATTTATAGACAATATAATAATAAAGAAAAGGAAGAAAGAGCTTGGTTATAAGAAAGTGGATAAGTGTCTTCACTCCGTGAGAGGGTGTAAAAAGGGCAACATAACTTTGTTCCTTGCTCATGTACTTACGATGACAACAGTAAATTGTACAATGGGAAATTTTGTAGAATATGTTGAGTTAAATTTGACAAAATTCAGACTTTAACATACTAAATATGTAAGATGGCACAAGTTACATATACAGTACATTTTAATTTATTCATCGGCAGGATCAAATGATGCTTCAGTGATTTTATGTTTTTACAGTTTAACTGGTAAAATCCTCAGACACTTAACTTCATCAAGATTACAGAAAAATGGAAAGATGACGTCAGTGAAGGTGGTTGTGAATGTATGTAGATGTGTGTTAGTTACAGGATCAGAGAATGATACTGTTCCTCCGTCATAGTCCAGATCAACTCTCACACACTCAAGCTCCTGTTTAATAGGAAAACCAGACCCAAGCAGTCTGTACGGATCATACTTCACACACCAGACATTAGAGTTACAGAAACCACGTCCCTTCCTTTGGTTTGATTCTGTAGTTACTCCAAGACTCCAGCATTCGCTCTCATTAACCTCCACTTCCCAGAAGTGCATTCCTGAGTTAAAACCCTCTGAACCAAGAACACACTCACAGATGTCAAATCTCTCTGGATTATCAGGAAGCGGTTGATCGTCCCAGATGTATTTCACACGGGTCAGATCATTAGACATGATGAGACGTGGATGTGCTGTGCTTGGATCCAGAATCACAGGAGCTGATGAGACAAAATCAACAGGTGCTTTTATTCTGATGCTCATATAATGATCAAGAGTGAACCATACACAGATTATTATGAATTATGTCACTCGAACTCATCAGACATTTTCCTCTGATCACTGTGCTAAAATCAATGCTAAAATCTGTCAGTCTCCCCCCATGCATCATTTCCAGTGTATGTAACAGCACAGATCGTCTCCAGACTTACACTTTTGGACAGAGTTCATCATCTTCTTCCAGACTCTGTATGGCAGGTTACCCAAGTAACGTGGCACATGAATCAAATCTCCAGAAGGCATCTGTGGATCCGGCAGTAGGATCTGGACTCTGGAAGAACATTCAGGAGTCAGAACTGCAGTGGCTTTGGCTTCAGAAGCAGAGAAAACAGAGACACCAGCAGATCACTCACCTTTCCATCGTGACTGGAAACTTCTGCAGAACAAACACACAATTTATCATTAACAACTTTATCAATCAATCAATCAATCAATCAATCAATCCATGATCTGAAGTCAGACCTTTAGAAAGCAGACGTCATTGGCTTTCATTGTCTCCTCCAAATCTTTGATAGTGTGTGAAAGAGCTGAGATGTGTCTGTTCATGTCCTCCAGCTTCTCCTTCATCTTCTGCTTCTTCTGCTCTTCTTCCTCCCTCAGTGCAATGATCGTAGCTGCTTCTTCATCTCTGAGAAACTGACGAAGCTTCTTAAACTGTTCTTTAATCTGATGCTCTGTGTATTCAGCTTGAGACTGAAATCAAATCACATTAACTTCATCTCAAATATGCAACTTATTCTGGAGCAGCATGAAGAGTGAGTTGCTAAATGTGGGTTAGTTAACTACAACTTTAACTTTCTTAAGTAGTACTGTAGTAGATGCTCTGTGTCTGTAGGTTGATAATACACATGAATCTCTTCAATGTCTCTTCTCAAAATTACAGTTTTAAATGTATTTTTAATACATTCATATGCAATATAATTTGAATGCATAGCACATAATCTTTTGAAAATGTGGCAGCCATGTCTGAATGAAAATGCATATTTTCCATATTAAACAGACCTTTGAGAATTATAGACCTATGGTACTTGAGACATTATTGACCAATCAGTGTTTCTGTGAAACCTCTAGAGCTTTTTATACTTGAACTTGGTAAACAAAATTGTGGGTTTTCTTGTTTTTCGATGTTTCACATTGCTCATACTTTACCCAGTTTATTAATTAATGCGGTGATGCAAACTTCTCAACTTTATCAAATTTAGAAAAAACAAAAACTAAATTTATCATTCATGTAATCCATAACTGAATGTGAGGAGACAAGAAACTTTCATAATATTATAGATACAAAAGAGTGAATGGATGTATATTTTAAAATTATTTACAAATTGTAAAAATGCAGACAGTTTTCTGTGAGGGTTGTGTTTATGGGTATTAGGGTCGGGGGCAGAATATACAGTTTGTACAGTATAAACATTATGTCTATGGAAAGTTCCTAAGACACTGAAAACCAACGTGTGTGTGTGTATTACATTTACATTTAGTAATTTAGCAGATGCTTTTATCCAAAGCGACTTACAAATGAGGACAATAGAAGCAATGAAAACCAACAAAAGAGCAATAAAAAGCACGTGCTATGACTAGTCTCGGTTAGCCTAACGCACAGGGCCGCTGCTGACCAAATGTGTGCCCTAAGCAGAATTGTATTGTTGTCCCCCCTCCGTCAAATATTATGGAAGTAAATAAAAATCATCTACTATAGGGGTCAAAATAGAACTTTAATAAAATATAAAAGTAAATAAATAAATAAATTGTAAATTAAATTATATTATTTACAAATTACAATTGTAGCTCTAAACAGTTACCTATATGGCTACAATTTTATTACTACAGTTGTCTGATTGATTTTATAGTCTCAACTCTCAAGCATTCAGAGATCTCGCAAAAGAGAATTAAGCAGTTTTACTACGATAAAACCATGGCTAATTTTTGTAAGGGTTTTGATGTCCACATGTTTTTGTTGAAGAAATTATAGAGGCTGTAGCATTTCTATCGCAAAGGTGGCCAAAAAATTTAAGATTAAGTGGATATTTGAATTAGCCTAAAGGTTTGGTCAATATTAACCAAGGACTTGATCGTCCTGTAAGTGTAACTTGACGCAAACCTGTTTCTGAGCTCTACAGACAGTTCTTTTGACCTCAGGGCTTGGTTTTTGCTCTGATATGCATTATCAGTTGTTGGACCTTTTATTAAGACGTGTGTGCCTTTCCAAATCATACCCATTCAATTGAATTTGCCACAGGTTACCTTCACTCAAAGTCTAGTAACACCTACAAACAATATGAATTCTCCTGAGCTAAATTTCAACTGTCCCAGATAAGGGTATGAGTACTTATGCAATGTTTTTTTTTTTTGCTTTACCATTATAGTGTATGGAGTGTAGATTGATGTGGAAAAAAGTAATTTAAAGCAGTTTAACATAAGGCAGCAACATAAAATGTGAAAAAAATGAAGGCGTATGAATACATTCGCAAGGCACTATATGTGTATATATATATATATATATATATATAATCCTAATACTTCTTTGTAAACTATTAGGCCTATTTGAAGTAACAAAACCATGGATCATTTGTGGTTAGCATGGCTAACAGGAACCATGATTTTTGGTTTTATTTGTGTTAAAACCATGGCTAATTTTCGTAAGGGAACATGGAAACTCAGAATATTAGATGCGTTGATGGGAGTTAAATTATTACTGACATTAAAACACGTTATTAACGTCAACAACCAAAAAAGTTTCACAGGATTATGAATGTACCTGAAAGTGATGCACGGGCTTCATCTTTTTTTTCTCTTCTTGGCGCCGGATTGCTGATGTGTTTCCACGGGTATAGTTGTCCATCAATTATGATCATTTGCATTCAGCCGCAAACATAAGGTGCGAGCGGTCGTGGATGCGGGAATGGAACGTTCACCATAAAATTCATTTTTTAATAATGATATATATATGTTCATGTTTATATTTTTATTTATGTATATGTTAACTTTAATATTAATATAGAAAGAAAGGTTTTTTTTGAGCAACTAGGATGGTGCCCTGGGAGTAGGTGCCCTACGCAAACTGTGTACTCTGTGTATAGGGAGTGGCGGTACTGCTAATGCAGTACACGTAGCAAGGTTTTATATATATATATATATATATATACACACACACACACACACACACACACACACACACATACAATTAAAACAAAACAAGTACATAGAATAGAAAAAGAAGCAAGAAGAAAAGAGAAAGCTAGTGTTAGAGGCTGTTTTGTTGTTAAAGAAAAAAAGCAGTTAGAAAACGAATAGAGTGCATGTGTTAGAGGGTCAAGTGTTTTTTTAAATATAAAACTAATAAAAAAAATTAAAAAAAATTGAATAGAGAGTGCTAGAGTCAAAAATGTTTTTTCAAAAATGTTGTTACAATGTTACAGTCATTAAAGGAACATGTAATTATGTCAAAAATTAAGCTGTTCTAATCAATATTTATTCATTTAAATATGTATGTCAGAAGACTCAATCCTCACCTTGATAAGTTGAACTGTTTTCTCGAACTCTCTTTTAAGGTTTTCTCCATGTTTAAGTCTCTCTTGTAAGGACTTCAGTGCTGTATTGAGCAGCTCCTCCTAGAATATAAAAGTGAAAATCAAGACTCTCAAGGTTTCTGTAATATGATAACTAATACATAAGCTTATCCTCATATGTAAACCTGTCTTACCTTATATGCTGGAACAACTTCACTGATGGGTCTGAATGTTTGATTGGCATATTTCTGTGTATCTCTGCACACTGAACACGCAGGCTGGTTGTTCTCCAGACAGACGAGCTTGAGTTTCTCACCGTGTAAACTGCAGATCTCCTCAGATCCTGCTGAATGCCTCTCATTTATCTCCTTCAGGAATGACTTGCACAAGGTTTTTAACACAAGATTACTGGAAGGATTTTTTGAGGATGTTCTCCCACAGACAGGACACTCCCGAGTTTCCTTGGTTCTCCACAACTGTTGAAGACAATCTTTACAGACATTGTGACTACATGATAAAAGAACAGGAGCCTTAAATATTTCATGACAAACAGGGCAAGAAAGTTCTTCTACAGTTAGTGAATCCATTTTCACTGTTTGAGCTCTAGCAATCGAAACTTTAGAAAAGAAAAATAACCACGATAATCACAAAGATCTGTTGTCTGTTTCGAGCCAAACTTCTCAAAAATCCTTAAAGTTGTTATCGTTGCTCTTCATTGATCACTGATTCTTTTTGCTTTTGTCAAGAAGGAAGTAATAACCACACCTGTGGTCTCAGCACTTGAGCACTTGTCTACCTTCAGTAAATGACGTATTTCCTGTATATGCCCAAATATGGACAAGTTGGCTTTAAGACCACAATAGTGTAGAACTTTTCATTAGGGTAAATGCAAAGTGGGCCACTTTTTGTGAAACGTGTAATTTACATACCTAAATGTTTTCTTTTCTTTTTATTTTAGTTAACTTTAAGGTCCTGCTTTAATATTTAATTTTGATTACCATTCATATGATATGTTATTTGGAAGGTGTATACCAATAAACATTCTGAGATCATGTACTCCAGACAAATTTCTTTCCAGGTAGGTATGCCTTGGTGGGGTAAAGTGGGTCATCCCTTATTTATCAAAAATTATCCTGTATCTTCATTAAAATACAAACAAACAAAAAAAAACATGATTTATTAACACATGACCAAGCAAACATGTTCAACAACATATTTAAACATATAGCCTATGCTTTGAGTAAAATTAATAATTTAACTCAATTTATGTGTAGAATTCAAAATAACTGATAGAACATGTTGTGTTCACATTGAATTTGGTACAATCTGAATAGAAATCAAAATATTGATAAAAATGAATTCATCCAACTCATGCAACATATTAAAAATGTGACTATAACAAATGCAACAACAAATCAAATAGTCTAACAAAAACTGAAAAAGAGTTAGAATGGCAACCAGCCTTTTTTTCTGTCTATGTTCTCTTAACACATTAAAATAACTTTAATTGTGTCCATATTTTAAAGCTCCATATTCTGTATCTACATTTTGCTCCTCTCATCCTTTCTTCACTCCACAGATTGAACATGCCTTGCCTTGCCTTCTTTTCTATTCTTTTCTTTCTTCCATCTCTGACTTGAATGTCCTTTTATGACACAATTTAATTGTGGTTCTTCTAATTAACTGATAAAAAGCAATTGCAAATGTTTTGCAAAATACACACTCATCTCTATACCAATAAAGTGTGCAACACTTTACTTTTACACAAAAAAATTTGGGCATATGATTGCATTAGGGATTTCTTGAACATGATGAATAATTGGACATGCTTAGCCTCAAATAACGTTCCAAAGCGCTATTAGACATGGTGTGGATTTCGTGTGCATTTAGAGAACTGAACTTTGGCATTTTTAAGAGATGCACTTCCTGCCATGTGCACGCTCTCAAGTGGCTAAGACCGCAAATGTGGGTATTGGGACAGGCTCACAGAGTCAGTATGACAGAAAAGAGAAATAATAATTGTCAGTCTCACTTGTGCTTACTCTTCTATTGTGGCCTTTGATCTTGAAATTATGATGAATAAAATGCAGTTCATATTTGTTGCTTTCGGTGACGTGAACTCTGAATTTGCATATAGCACAGGAATCAAAGATTATATTTGTATTCATTTTGAGGAGACACATTTATGTGACTAGTGTAAATGGAACAGTTTTAACACATTGGATAGCAATCTGGTCAGCAAAAATGCATAAAGTGACAAGTGTAAATAGGCCCTATATGTACTCCAGAAAATCCCTTGCTTAGAAATTTCAATTCAAATACTGTATAGCCATGCCACATCAAGCCAGATAAAATAATAATAATAATAATAATATAATAGATAAGATAAGATAACCTTACCTTGAATGAGTGATGTCTGTTCTAAACAAGTCATAGTCATTGTCTGGGTTTTGAATTAAATATGTTGATCATTTCGTCATAATACAAATTTTCTGTTGGTATAGATGGCTGTTTAGCCGATTTTATTATAAACATTCAGGTGCTGGAGAACGTCTCTCTCTCTTGCAGACCTTCTCAGATTTGTTCTTGTTCTTATTTATTTATATAGCACAGTTTAATACAACACTAAGTTGCCCAAAGTGCTTCACAATACAACTATAAAATACCTAAATCAAACATAGTCACCAATAAAAAATACATAAATCACAATCAACATAGACACAATTTAAAATAACATAAACCTGCATCACAAGTGCTCCTCATTAGTCTTCAAAAGATGTGCTTTTAACATAGCTTTGAATACTGGTAGTGAATTGACCGATCTAATAGTGTGAGGGAGGTCATTCCACAGTTTAGGACCGGCTCGTGAAAGGGCTCTGTCTCCCCTGTGTTTGTATTTTGTCCTAGTAACACAAAGAGGTGTACGCTGTTTTCGTTCAAATCAAAGCGTAAATAAACGTAGAAAGCGTATCCGTGTGGTGCGGCTGACACAGAACAGCATACACTATTTGCGTTCAGCGGATATTCTCCAAAATGGCGCTACGGTGACGAGGAGGAGACAAATTGTTGAATAAAGTCATAATTTTTGTTTTCTTTGCATACAAAAATTATTCTCGTTGCTTCATAAAATTCAGATTGAACCACTGATGGCAGATGGACTATTTTGACGATGTCTTGCATACTTTTCTGGGCCTTGACAGTGTTATTTACTTGGCAGTCAATGGGACAGTCACAAGCCTCCCGGTTTTCATCCAAAATATCTTAAATTGTGTTCCGAAGACAAACAAAGCTTTTACGGGTTTGGAAAGACATGGGGGTAAATGATTAATGACAAAATTTTCATTTTGGTGTGGAGTAACCCTTTAAGTGTTGTTATATGGCCGAAAAGCTAAGTATCATGTGTTTTGTTCAGGAGACCAAGTGCTTGTGCTCTAAGTTAGGCTCAAAATTAAGTCAGAAAGTTGGTGAGTGTAACTTTCAAGTTAAGACTCCAGATCGTAAACGGAAAACCTGCATGTGCCATGTTAATTTCTTAAAAGTCTTACTTTGACCATAATCAATCAGTGTTCAAGGAGGTCAAGGCTGTGTTGAATTCTCCATCTATTGAGACAGAAGGAAGTGTTTGCTGTCACTGAAATTGCACCGATTGCCAAATTCTGAAATTCTGGCTAATTTTGATTCTCATTTGTCCTTTCAACCTGCTCCAATATTATTCAGTTAATTTGTTAGCATCTGGCCTTGTTTTCTGATGTTCCATCTTGTACCAATGTGCTAGAACATGACATTGATGTGGGTCAGGCTTAGAGTCCTGCCTGTTTTTGTCACGGTGCACACAGCATGGAGGAACAAGGACATGCAGACGAGGACGTAAACTCAAATAATAGTATTTAATAAGGACATCAGGGCTAGACATGGCAGGACAAGGCAAGGCTGACAGACAGGAAACACCGGGCGTAACAAGTAGACCAGACGAAATCTAACTCAAAAGACAGGAACTAAATACACAGGGTAATTAACACATAATCACATAAACACAGCTGGACAAGAATTAACTAATGATCACACTTAACAAGGACAGGAATCAAACCAAATATGGACACAAGAGGCAGGAACACATGACACACACAACAGAACCATGACAGTTTTAGAGTTCTCCTTTTTTATATTTTAGACATCCATCAATTAAAAGAAACTATGAGAAGTTGATGATGGTAAAACAAATACAGAAATACATTTTATCCTACTCACGCACACACACGGGTGCATACAGGTTTCCAGAAGATTCACATGCAATGGAGAACATAAAGAGAAAAATCGCCAATGGTGAACTTAAAACTGAAAAAACACTAGAAGAAAGACAAACTTCTGGGCAGCTTTTCAAGTAGTGACAACCTTAAATGATGAGCCAATTTTGAGCATGGAGGATGTAGTGGAGCAGAAGCAAATAAATGAGGGTGAGTGATTTCCTCGTCAAACCAACATTACTACAACTACATTGAAATTACAAATCGTGTCTAAATGTGTGAATTTCTGTTGTATGAACATAAGGCCATTTGAAACAGTAGCAGAGAATGGTTTCATTGAGGTAGCACAAGAGCTAATAAATGTAGACGCAACCCACGGCCGTCTGTCAGCTACAAGTTTATTCCCTGACCCCACCACAATCTCCTGAAAGTGCAAAGAAATGGTGACTGCTAAGAGAGGGGACGTGGTTGAAGAGATCAAGAGGGTCATGTCGTAAATAAATGTGGGCATGACAACTGACATGTAGACAGATGATCACCGTAAGATAAGCTACATGTCAATCACATGTCACTATGTCACACTACAGAGCAGGGCACTCACCACAACAAGGAGACAATATCTGAAAAGAGTTGCAGCAGCAATTAGTCTCAGTCCTTGGCTTTGATGCATCAGTTATGAATAATGTTGTCAAGACCAGTACAACACTGTCCTCCGGCATGATTTGAACCCAGATGAGCTTGCAGAAACAGTCCCAGAAATGGCAGAGACCCTTCAAGCAGCCAAGGCCAATATCTAAAGCAATCTGGTCTGACCAACAAGTTGTCAAAAACTGTCAAACAAATGGCAGAAACCAGATACAGCACCGTATCCCTCACCCTGGAGTTAAGTGAATCAGTCTATTCTGAGTTACAGGCGATACTTAAGAGCCTAGGCGAGAGCCAGTGACTACACGATGTGTCCCCAGATGTGCTGACCTTCCTGGTGCAATTTCTGTGCCTGTGCTACAATGCACAAAGGGAGTAGGAGGGGGATAAATACCCAAAACTGAACCTTGTCATGCCCTGGCTACACAAACTGAAACGCCATTGCCAGCCAGATGTGTCAGACACTCCTTCCCAAGAAATTATCCACCAACGATGTGAAGGACTTGATGTGAAGGACTTACTTAAGTAGTTGATGGGATGGGCTGGGATTGTCTGCTGCCAAGTGAGTGGCAAAGGCTAACTGCACTCAGAGATCTGCTCCTCCCCTTTGCTGATCACACCCAGATGCTCCAGAGTGACACTGGTTATGCCTGCCCTCCTGGACCTGAGAGCCCACCTATCTGAGTTTCCCCATGCCCAAGGTTCTAGCCACAAGGACATAACTTCTCCAGCACAAAATCTGTAGGCAAACCTAGACCAGTGCTTTAGCTGCTTCAATGATCCCAGTGATTCAAAGTTCTCACCCCTCGCTATTGCTGCATGCTTCCTCGATCTGACAATCTCAGCTGATGCACTCATTGAAGATGATGACGAACACATCCAGGAGCTACCGAGTAGAGCAGAACATTACATTGCTCAAATGGTGTCCCCTGTAATACAGGAGGAGGCTGTTGAAAATAAGGGAGGAGAGGAGAGATTTGAGGAACAAGAACCACAAGCAAAGTGACCCAGATTTAGATTTCTAACAAAAGTAAGTGCAAACCGGCCATCTAGACCTAGCCACGCAAAGCTTTGTGTCAGACAGGAAATTCAAAAATTCAAGGAGCAGCTGTCACAGCCCATTAACGAAGCCTTGGCTTTTGGGCTGTACATGGATCTACCTATCAACATCTAAAACCTCTGGCCCAAGACCTTCTTGCTGTACCCGCATCTCAGGCATTTGCTGAGAGAGTTTTCAGTGTCGCAGGTGACCTGAGTCAAGGATGTCGGAATCGAGCGCTTTTCTTAAAATGAATCGCAGTCAGTAGCCTGCCAAAAGGCTCAAGGTTGTTACTACTACTGATAACCTAATATGTCTGTTGTTTGCTTTAAAATGTCACGATGTTAGGATATGTTTATTTTGTAGGCATTTATGCACTTTCAACATTTTTTATTTTTACGTAGCAAAATAATTTAAAGTGTTAAAATAATAGGTTTATGAACATTTATAAGTTGCTCCTTTGCACTACATGAAGTTATTACCCTCTGCTGCCAATCAAAAGACTTTACTGACACATTGTTGATCAATGCAGTGTATATAAAGGATTAACAAACTAAAATTGTCCATAAATGTAGTTACTGGAATAAATCCTTCTTGTGTACAAGTCCAAATACAAAGTTATTTAGTATACCTTACAAGTCAAGTTGTAAGCCTGTAATTTTTGTTTAAGATTTCAAATGTTATTTTGCTCCCAAATATACACCCTTAACTTATTATACAGTAAATACTGTTCTGGAATTGAAGAATAGTTATAAATATTGTTCTCTTGAATGCATTGACAGATAAAGGTATGTTAGGAATATATGTTCAGCTGCTTTTGAACATCTGTGTGTTTATTGCACATTTTTTTGAAGTTTCAGAAAATAATTTCTGTTCCCCTTCAGGAACTAGAGCTGCGTCGAGACGCTATGGGAACGCCTTCAGCATGACCACGCTCTGAATCACATGTGTAATCAGTCCAATGGGAGGGCAAGACATCACGGGCGGGTGACGTAATCGACCAGGAAGCTTAAAAGCACGTGCGGTGGAACCGGCGTCAGCTTTTTGTCATTAAGCAACCGCTACTCTGTGTGTGTCTGTCGTTCTCTGTTGTGAGTCTTATTTAGTGTTGTCTGTCCTATACACAAGCACTCTATAAGCACTTGGAAAAAAACGAGAGCGGATTGCACTACAGGCTGTGTGTTCCTCCCTGCAAACGCATTTCTGCTGGGGATACACACAGTCTGTGTGCGGTCTGTTTGGGAGCGAAGCACGCAGAGTCGGCTCTCGAGGGAGCCTACTGCCCACATTGCGAGCGTCTCCTGCTGCGTGCACTATGCTCCCGGAGGGCTCTCTTTGCCGAGGGAGCCCTCACTAGCGTTCCCCGCGGTGCTGGTCCCGCTGCCGTCGAGGCGGAGCAGCGGCTGCATTCATGGGGTTTGCAGGTGGATCTGGTGGAGGAAATGGAGACGGGCGAGTCCGTATCTCCTTCCTCACCTGCCAGATCCAGCGGCCGCTCTCAGGGATCGGAAGCCCGCGCTGCGGTTCTCCCCCCCTTTGAGTGAGAGCCCGCTGTGGCATTACGTCATTTTCGGTTCATTATATGAATCTTCTCACATCAGACCGTGTTTACTTGTCAGTGGAACCAAAGGAACCAAAACTCCACTCGGTGACAGAACGGAGAAAAAAACCTTGGGAGAAACCAGGCTCAGTCGGGGGGCCATTTCTCCTCTGGCCAGACGACACAGCAGTTCAATTCCAACTGCTGCAAAGTCAGATTGGAGGGCTCAACTGGTTCCCGAGGTCTTGTCCTGATGGCTGTCTAGGTGACGGGGTCCTCACTGGGGGTCTGTCTCTGGGGCTCATCTAGGTGTCCTGGTCTCCGCTGACGTTCAGGGCTGTAGAGGTCGTCTCTAGGTGCTGATCCACCATCTGATCTGGTGACTGCAGTGACCTCGGAATAAGAAAGAAACAGACTAATATTAGCGTAGATGTCAATCTTTTTACGATGTAACAAGTGCATCATATGTTATGGGAAGTGTTCCCGGTTCCGGTTGATCTAATTAATGCAGCCTAACAATCCTTTAACGGATTTGAATAATAGAAGTGTATTAGTGTGTTATGTGTACGCCAGGTTAAAGAGATGGGTCTTTAATCTAGATTTAAACTGACAGAGTGTGTCTGCCTCCCGAACAGTGTTTGGTAGATTGTTCCAGAGTTTGGGCGCTAAAATAGGAAAAATATCTGCCGCCCGCAGTTGATTTTGATATTCTAGGTATTATCAAATGGCCAGAGTTTTGAGAACGCAGCGGACGTGAAGGACTATATGTGTGTGTGTGTGTGTGTCAATGAAAGCAGCACATTAAGAACGGTAATTAAATGGCTCTAATGCACACCAGTATTCAGACAGACTATGCTGTGTGTGTATTGTAGGAGTGACGTGATGATGTAAAGGTGTAGTAGTGGTGTACCATTTCTTACAGGAATATTTTCAACCCTATCCCTTCAAGGACCAAGTGGAAAGGGTAGGTGTA
This sequence comes from Schizothorax lantsangensis, assembly GCA_027422415.1. Lineage (NCBI taxonomy): Eukaryota > Metazoa > Chordata > Actinopteri > Cypriniformes > Cyprinidae > Schizothorax > Schizothorax lantsangensis. Next base: position 27,845,079 of record CM049851.1, read on the forward strand.
GGTGAAGGGGTATAAAATAGAATTGGGCCTTTGATGTTGAGAGGCAGACCAAGCCTGTCGTCTGTTTAAAGAGGGAAGCCTTACATTATTTCCTTCAACTTCTGCACAAGGAAAACACCGTGGTTGGGGAAGGGCCATTGAATGTCTGATCTTCTTTTTTGGCTTGCCTGTGGACAGGCGGCGCTAATGATGTTCGACTTCGCCAGTCGGAGATCACTAAAAATAATGTTAAAGAGGTGTGTGAACTTGCAAGTACAATGTCAGACATTGTAATATGCTCATTGTAATATGCTCCCTGCTTACAGGGGTGATGAGATTCAGACATGTTCACAAGTCTCTGAGGTCCAAGTCCAAGTCAAGTCTCAAGTCTCTGAGGTCAAGTCTAAGTCAAGTCTCAAGTCTTTAAAGCGGAGTCCAAGTCAAGTCTTAAGTCTTTGAGGTGGAGTCCAAGTCACGTCTCAAGTCTTTGTTCTATTTATTAGCAACAGTTCTTTCAGCTAGTTATTGAGGCTAAATCAGTTTTGAAATACTGATTTTCTCAACAAAAAAAAAAGTTAACAAAATTTAAGACAAAGAAATGAAAAGGTGTCCATTTATTAATGGTCAGATAAAATGCTGCACATTTCTTTGTAAAATTTAAATATGTCAAACAAAACTAAATTTTAAAACAAACCCCAATTAATCAAATGAATTACACAAATGAAAAATCTCATATAAACAAACTAAGGCTTTGTCTGTGCTCTTTTTCAATTTAAAATGAGAGGCAACCACTGTATTTTAAACAACACAATCCAAACAAAGAGGCTGCATACATCCAGCATAGGGATGTCAATTTTCGATCATTTTCATAATCGATCGTCGATTAATCGTTGACATCCCTAATATTGAGCAGTTTTTCATCTAAATTGGATTGTATAATTTCGAAAACAAAATGGTCTGACTTTAGTTTTGTGAAACTATTCTACAGAAAACATCTGTACGAAACAAACCAGCAGACAGAGAAGACAGGCTGAATTAATGCAGATTCACTCTCTGCCAGCAGATGGTGCTTGAACATCAATTAAACATCGTTTCCTTGGTTGCCGCTGTAAACAAAGCAGAGCTGCGGTTATGAACACTACTTTAATATGCATTACACGGAGGCAAGATGAAAAGAAAATACCATTTAAACTTTTTTTAAGACAGCCAGTTTCCCTCAGAGATACATTCATATAAACTCCTATACCAAATGACTTGCATTTTTTACGAGTCTCACGAGTCACGAGTCCAAGTCAAGTCTCGAGTCAGCTGTTTACATGTCCAAGTCAAGTCCCAAGTCTTTATTTATGCGACTTAAGTGCGACACGAGTCCAAGTCGCAGACTCGAGTTTCCATCTCTGATGAGATTCATAGCAGACTGTCGTCACTCAATGGCTGGATGTCTAAGTGGTGCCCGCAAAACAACATAGGTTTTATAGACAATTGGACGAGTTTTGGGGGCAGACCTGACCTGTTGAAAAGAGATGGTCTACATCCCTCCTGGGGTGGTGCCGCTCTTCTCTCTAGAAATATGGCACATAGTCTTAGAGTTCATACTTGACTAACTGGGGCTCAGGTCAGGAAGCAGACAGACTGGCTAAACCGACCGTCTGCTAGCCACCTCACGTCACAGTAGTGATGTCCGGTTCGCGAACGAATCGTTCGATTTAACCGGATCTTCTTAGTGAACCGGTCGAACCAGTTGGAAACGGTTCACGTCTCCAGTAAGCACTAATCCACAAATTACTTAAATTATTCACTTTTTTTTAACGTGCCTGACACTCCCTCTGTCTCGAAATAAACCAATATCCCGGAGTTATTAATTTACTCAAACTGTACACTGAGTGAACTGCTGTGAAGAGAGAACTGATGATGAACAGGAGCAGAGCAGCATGCGTGCACTGCAGCCGGGTAACGAACGAACACGACCACTGCTTGAGCGGTTCTCGTTCTCGAGTCAAGAACCGGTTGCAGCGGTTTTCGGATCACCAGTACACTGAACCGAGAACCGTTTCTTTCGGACACGTCCGATTTGAGAACCGAAGAGCTGATGACACTGCGTATGCGTGTAATTTTTCAAGCGGACGAAAAGCATGTTATCCAAGTATTTTGTAAGACTTCAGAAAGTGTGATAATATAAAACATATTTTATTTTATTTTTTGAAAAAAGATGAATGTATCTAATCTGTGTACTTTGTTCAGTTGAAGATTCTGTTAGGTTATAGGACAAAGGGGTTTGTCAGGGATGTTGGACCATAATTAAGACTATGTTTAGTAGGAATAAGGGATGATTTATGAAATACCTGTGTTGTAATTATAGTTAATGATGACACATTCACAAATTGAGTTTGTATGAAATAGAACTGATGATGAACACGAGCAGAGCAGCTGATACACTGAACGCGCATGCAGTCAGTGTGCCGGTTAGAGCGGTTCTCGTTCTCGAGTCAAGAATCGGTTGCAGCGGTTTTCGGATCACCAATACACTGAACCGAGAACTGTTTCATTCGAACACGTCCGATTTGAGAACCGATGAGCTGATGATACTGCGCATGCGTGATTCAGCGAACAGTGATTGCTATGACTGACACAGCACATCTGAACCAAACTAGTTATTTTGGACAACTGATTCATATGCTATGGCGCGGGTAAACCGACGACTTGAATGAGGGTGAAACGTAAGTTTATTTAATAACAAATAAATTGCAATGGATTATGTATAGTAAATGGATTATGGTTTATGTGCTGATGACAACTAATTTATTCACTTTATATCTTCAAGACTTAAATCCTTGTATGCACATAACATGAAGTTATGATTACTGACTTTATATATTTGAATGTGTATTTTCATCCCGGCCCGGGATGATATCATTACATCATCGCAAATGACGTCATTACGTTAGGGCGTAAAAGAACCGATGATCCGGTTTTTTGAACCGGTTCATTGAAACGAACTGTCCGAAAGAACCGGTTCGCAGAAAAGAACCAGACTTCCCATCACTACGTCACAGAAGTCAGTTAATTCTCAGCACATAACAGACTCCTTCACCTAGATATCACACTATAGAACACACTGTGTCTGTTCCCCGAACTAGAAAATACAGAAAACGTCAAAACCAATTTATGAGTAACCATTTAATTGATGTTCAACAAATAAAAAATGTTTACAATACACAGAAACAATTGATAAAACTTGGCTTACTGAATATCAGGTCCCTTTCTACAAAAGAGCTTTTTGTAAATGATTTGATTAATAATCATAACCTAGATTTGCTCTGTTTGACAGAAACATGGCTAAAACCAGATGAATACATTATTTTAAACGAGTCTACCCCCCAAGATTACTGTTACAAAAATGAGCCGCATCCAAAAGGCAAAGGGGGAGGTGTTGCTACAATTTATAACAATATTCTCAGTATTTCTTAGAAGACAGGCTTTAAGTATAACTCCTTTGAAGTAATGGTGCTTCATATAACATTATCTAGAGAAAAAAGTATTAATGATAAATCCCCCGTGACGTTTGTACTGGCTACTGTATACAGGCCACCAGGGCACCATACAGACTTTATTAAAGAATTTGCTGATTTTCTATCAGAGTTAGTGCTGGCTGCAGATAAAGTCCTGATTGTGGGTGATTTTAATATCCACGTTGATAATGAAAAAGATGCATTAGGATCAGCATTCATAGACATTCTGAACTCTATTGGGGTTAGACAACACGTTTCAGGACCTACTCATAGTCGAAATCATACTCTAGATTTAATACTGTCACATGGAATTGATGTTAATGGTGTTGAAATTCTGCAGCAAAGCGATGATATATCAGATCATTATCTAGTCTTGTGTAAACTCCATATAGTTAAAGCTGTAAATTCATCTCCTTCTTACAAATATGATAGAACCATCACTTCTACCACAAAAGACTGCTTTGTAAGTAATCTTCCTGATTTATCTCAATTCCTCAGCATATCCAACAGCTCAGAACAACTTGATGTAACAGAAACTAAGGACTCTCTCTTTTCTAGCACTTTAGATACAGATGCTGCTTTACGCTTAAGGAAGATTAAGGAAAAGTGTCCAACACCGTGGTATAATGAGCACACTCCTGCCCTAATGAGAGCAGCCCGGAAAATGGAGCGCCTGAGGAATTACAGTTATAGAAAAAAAAAGCATATTGACCATATGTATATCCAGCAGAGGCCAATAGTACGGTGGACTAGAAGTGCAAAACAAATCACGATTCAGAAAACAAAATAACAAATTACAAACGCAAATGCAAATATAAAAAACAAAATAACAATTAAGAAAACACAACAACAATTCCGAAAACATTATAACAAGTCAGAAAACACAATGACAAATTTGAAAACAAAATAACAAGTCAGAAAACACAATGACAAATCCGAAAACAAAACAACAAGTCAGAAAACACAACGACAAATCAGACAAACCGGAAGAGGTAGGTATAGTTTGAGACAGCGCCATTGGTTTGGGAATAGATTACTCACTGCTGACTGGACGAGACATCTGTCAATCAAGGTACAGGAAGAACCAGAAGAAGCACAGCAGAGTGAACTGAAGCATCAGCTCCAGTGGTGCAGATGGTAAATCATGAGTCATGTCGTTTTGATGCGATCGACCAGTGGTTCGATCCCACCTTTGGCCGATCTTTTTTTTTTTCTCCCTTCTCAAATCTCATATCGCATCGTAAAGCCATTTATTTTCAATAAAAATGAAGGAAATAATCAAAAAGTTGAAAATAAAGTATCGGGTAGGGTTTTACACTATGTTAAAATAGCAGGAAGTTCAGCTATGTATACTAACGTTACTTGTTGCAAATAGTGGCAATTATCTGCACTTCAGTATTGTAGTACATTATAAAACAGTATGCAATAATGAGGTATTGAGTGTAAATTATAATTTTAATTCAAATTATTAAATGGATGCCGCCTTATTGGTACAATATAAAGCCCTCTCTGCACCTACCCTAGCCCTACCAGATACTTTATTTTCAACTTTTTGATTATTTCCTTCATTTTTATTGAAAATAAATGCCTTTACGATGCGATATGAGATTTGAAAAGGGAGAGAAAAAAAAAAGTTCAGCCAATCGGCCAAAGGTGGGATCGAACCACTGGTCGATCGCGTCAAAAAGACATGACTCGTGATTTACCATCTGCACCACTCACTCTGCTGTGCTTCTTCTGGTTCTTCCTGTACCTTGATTGACAGATGTCTCGTCCAGTCAGCAGTGAGTAATCTATTCCCAAACCAATGGCGCTGTCTCAAACTATACCTACCTCTCCCGGTTTGTCTGATTTGTCGTTGTGTTTTCTGACTTATTTTGTTTTTGGATTTGTCATTGTGTTTTCTGACTTGTTATAATGTTTTTGGGATTGTTGTTGTGTTTTCTGAATTGTTATTTTGTTTTTTATATTTGCATTTGTGTTTGTAATTTGTTATTTTGTTTTCAGAATTGTGATTTGTTTTGCACTTCTAGGCCACCGTACTATAGAGATCCATTCATTTTTCTGAAAGTGGGCAACTGCTCCTCTCACAACTTTTCTGATATATATATATATATATATATATTATTTTATTTTTTTCGTGAATATATCTTTAAACATTATAAAATACATTAAAATCAGTATTTTTCTCAAAGGTTAGAATTTGTTGTTGTTGTTTGGGATATTTTGAAGTGTCTGCTTTTGAAATTGTCACATAAATTTGCAGAAATGCCACACAAGCTCTCACTAAAAGACTTGATTGCATTCACATATTATTTCAATCTAAAAAGTAAAATACTTTTTTTTTTTTTTTTTTTATGTGTGTGCTTGTTTTTTAATGTGTGAGTATTTATTTCAGTTTTGCTAATACTATTCCTATACACAGGGCCGGATGTATGCACAGGCATTCTAGGCACGTGCCTATGCTCGCTCTTCCAGGGGGGCCCAAACACAATGAAGATATGTAATATTTTTTTGTTATACTATGGGCTATCTACAAGAGTACAATAACCAAAACACCAGAAGACATTGAGCAAATAAATATAACAAACAATAGGGTAAAAAAATGACAAACTATTTCCATGTTTTCCACCTTTTTTATGTACAGAAATCACACTTTCTTTCTCCAGTTCTCTCTCACAGACGCACACACACAGACACGCACACACGCGGAGACCTGGACAGAAACTTGTCATCGCTGCCCCGCGAATTTATCAGTAAAATAGTTTCACAGCTAAAAAGCTACATGACATTTCTCAGTAGCGAGGTTCTTGAAGCAGTTCAACTTAAAGATTCGCTATTAGTAGAGAGATGCTGAACACTGCTGAGAGACATGCACGCGCTTAATCTCTCTCTCTCTCATAACTATGTTAAACTGCATTAATAACTGCATTAGCCTGCATATCAATGGCCCAAGCCTCTGTTATTAGCTCTAAAATGACGTTTTGAAATTTGCAATGTAAGGTTTATGAGGTGCGCAAGAAATTAGTTCAACACACTCGAGATTTCAGGACAGAAACATGACAAATGTCTTAAAATAATTCATCTGAACAATGTCTTGAGGTGTGGATGTGACAACAGGCCGTCAAAATTATTAGAGAAATAATGCACCCCCGAAGTGGTAATGTGGCCACAACGCTGCCTATTAATGGAACGGTCTTTCTCCATTCTCAAACAAATTAAGACATTCGATTTTTATTGACTGAACAAAAGCGCTTATTGCATAGAAAACACTGTAACGGTTTCCACTGATTACGAAATATTTTTGTTTGCTGGGGTGGTAATATTATATAGGCCTGTTAATAATGAAGGGGGGCCCACATTTTTTTTTTGCCTATGTCACGATAACAGGTAAATCCGGCCCTGACTGCACACAAAGTACAGTCCTCCTTGCCTCCGTCCACTCCAGACAATAAATTAACATCAACTTGTTCTATTTCAGTCACAAAATAATACATGGTCGCTAACGTTAATTTAATGCACTCACCAGTCACCGGAATCAGCAGCACCCATCCTGTCGCCCTCTCCTCTCCTGCATCGTTCAATAGAGTGTTAGCTAGCTAACAGATCGAAAGGTCCATCAAACTGGTTATTGTTATAAAATGTGTACTGCTCAAAAACTCCCCCTCTTGATAGAGGAAAAAATGTCTGTACGTCCGCCGAGCAGGGATTCAAACAGGGAAAATGGCGGATTGACATATTACTTACAGCACTGGTCATCAGAACAAAAACTTCATTTGAATCCATTCGCACATTCAAATATGGATACAAATAGAATATACTTACATTTTTATAGTAATGCAATCAAACTTAAATAACTTTAGTACATTAAACTGTTTAAGTAGCCTAGATATGAAATCTGGGGTAACAATTACATTTACCAAGGAATTTCGGAGTGAAATTTTATTTTATTTCCCCCCTTTTTTTTCTTCAGTTGTAAGCTGCTTTGAGAAACGGGATCACATCACCATAAAGCAACACGTTATCGGGAATCAAACCAAAACGTTTATTATAAGAAAAAAAAAATCTAAATAAATTACTTCATAGATCATTTATGAACATGAACAATTTATAAAAGTCTAACACTTTTGATTTATTATTATGCAAATACAGCACTTATATATAAAGAAATACAGTTCAAACACGAAATCGCCAAATCAATGGAATATACGGATTACATAGTAGGCTATATATGTAAGCAATAAGGTACTCGAGGCCGTGCTGTATCGTGAATAAATCACGGCTGAAGGACGTTGTTAGGCACGACGCGAAGCTGAGTGCCTGCAACCCCTTCAGCGGTGATTTATTCACTATACAGCAAGGCCTCGAGTACCTTATTGCTTTTATACAACGGTTACCACACAATAAAAAATACTAAAACCCTAAATTTATGAATTGAAATGCTACTTTTTTGAAGCAAGTTCGTTAAATGCTGTACCTTCCGCTAAAAAATAGTTCCTGACAGCAACAGTAAACAGCAGAGAATGTTCCGAGGATGCCTCATCTAATGGAGCTTAAATAAAAACAGAGAATATGAGCTCTTATCATCCGCTGTCATTTATTTTTTTAACACCATATATGATATTTTCTCACACACATACATCTGCTTATCTCTCAGCATGAGAAAACGTCTGTTTTCCGTCTTTTAGTTTTAAAACAGACCGATTCGCGGCACAGCGCGAGTTTGCAAGCGTCATTACAGTGTAAACTGATGGACATACAGAATCATACCTGAAACAGAAAACTAATAAATTCAGTAATATTCCCTCCTCACCTCGGAAACTGAAGTCTTTCACACAGACGCGCGCCGCACACACATCAACACATCTCCACATGGGAAGCTTTATTTAGACGGGAAGGGCGGGGTCTCAAAATTAAAGATGAAAGATGCAACATAACGCCAGCAGGGGTCACTCATACTTCATTAAATAAATAGCAAACAGTTAATTCTGCCGAAATACATAATACATTAAACAGTTTTGATGCTATTGTTTATGTCGCTAAGGGTGTTGCTCAGTGATACACAGAACAGTTGGGTGAAGCGGTCATAGCCCTGCTGTATGGTGAATAAAACACAGCTGCTGACCAATCAGAATCGAGGAATGGAACTAACCGTTTTATAAAAAATCTTACACGATTAGATGAAAAATCAAGGTTAGGCTAATAAATGCATAACCATTCAAGAAATGTGTTGAAATGAGATGAAATAGAAATACGCCATATCACCATGCAAACACCACTAAAACTTTCTTTTAAATCGTTATTATTTAAGCATTCACATTTGTGAGACAAAGTACTAACTTACGTACTTAACTCAGACCGATTGTGAACATCGAGCTCCATGTTTCACCTCAAAAATTGTAATCGTTTCAAAGCTTTTGAAAGAAGGAGCGTGTAAGATACAGATACGATTATAAACACACATTTTATGTTAAAACAATAGCAGTTAAGTTTTGCATGTATCTGCGCTGTACCTGCTTCATGCCGCTGCATTGGAACGTTCGGGGGAAAAAATCATAAAAAGGTTGTCATGACAACACAGAATCTTGAGTCTTTGTGACGTCAGCTCGAGCGGCCCGTATAAAAGCCAGTGGAACTGTGCTAGACTTGTGACGTAGTTCAGCTGGTTACTGGTGTAAATCAACCGATTTGTGCTACAATTTCACTACTTTTGTAGTTGAATAACCGCTCGAACTGTGTTTATATCACTTGATTTGTAGAATTTCAATCAACCTGTGCAAATTCAGTTCACAAATGTTTTGCAAATAACATTAGAGATCCAGAACAATGGAACTGTGCATGTCTCGCAATTGCAGAGCAGAGCAAGAAGCTGCTGCATGTGTGGCACCTGTTCCAGAGAAGGCCAAGAAGATACGGAGGTTCTTGAAACGGGTTTTTACTTGTAAATCTAAGGAGACCTCCAACAGAGCTGAACAGGGCCAGTGCAGAGATGCTGCTGCAGGTGTCTCACCAGGGCTTGAAGAGAACCCAGGCCCAGTAAAAAAGAAAAATAAGTTTAAGAGGTTCTGTAAATGGGCTTTTTCGCATAAATCTAAGAAAACCACCACCGGAGCCCAACAGAACAACATAGAGCCTCAGAGATACTCTGAAGGTGAAGCTGAACAGATCAGGGACACAGAGAGCACTTCCATGTACAGCAGCTGTTTGTCTTCCCTCAGTGCCATGCAGGAGGGTAAAGAAGACATTCCTGGAGCTGTCCAGAACAGTGACACGTCAGTGTGCAGCTGTGTATCATCCCTCACAGCTGTGCATGGTGTTAATGAGGACATTCCCTGTGAAGAGCTAAAGGTCACCAGCTCTCACAACTTAAGCCCTGTGCCGTCTGTGAGCGAGGAGCAGAGCACCGTTTCGTCATCGGACAACATTTTCTGGGAGATGGAGACAGAAAAGATCCATTTAGATATAACGGGAAAGACAGGTCAGTTTACTGACACAAGCCCCACATGACTCATTAGATGTGCAAAATGTAGGCCTACCTCAGTTTTAGCATATTCTTCTGGACATTGTGCCACATTCAGTAATAATTTTGTATTTGTACACACAGAAGAACTCCTCAAGAAAAATGTCCATCTAATTCACACCATGAGCATACACGCGTCAATTTGTTCTTGACCTCATTCTAATGTTAATGTATTTGGTTTATTCTAAATGAGTGACTGTGTGCCTGAGGTTAATCATTTGCATAAAAAAATCCAAACTATCTCCATATAAGGGAATCCTGCACAACTTTTCATTTACAGCCTTTCATCACTCTGCAGTAAGGTCCTCGAGAAAAAAAACGTAACAATGATCATAAAGGTTTTCACGAACAAATCTGAACATGCTTTCTTGTTCTAATGAAAATGTGGACTGAGGATCAAGGATTTATTTTGGTTGTGTGAGGCACCACAATAATCTGTCCATTATAAAGCAGTCTTTAATTAGAAATTTTGATGGTTTATGTTGTAAATTTACCATGTACTTTCCCCCCCCCCTAACAGATGACATCTTCCAGCATTATAAAACTGGTTTAATGCTGGGTCATGGATCATTTGGAGAAGTCTTTGAAGGGATCCGTTTGTCCGATTCAAAAAAGGTTTGTTTCTTTACTTGCAAACACAATGATTTGTATTCTCTTGGAATGTACATTCATGAAAAATGCATCAAGGTTATTTTATCTCTGCACAGATAATTGTACCCCATTATCACAAAAAAAAATATATAATACAATTTGTTTCTCTTTGTGAACAGGTGGCACTCAAAGTTGTGGAGAAAAAGGAAAACATGCGAAAAATCAAGACTGTACGTATATGCTGCTTCTGTCCTTGTATTTGCTTTCTCACTCTCAGATACTGTTTCCGATTTTGTTTAATTTACTATTCCTCAAACCTAATTACATGAATGCAGGAAATAATTCTGAAATAAATCTCCTCTCTCTCCTGCAGGATCGATTCTCCAAAGCCTTGCCAGCAGAGATCGCTACGATGATTCTTATAAACAAAGGCCCTAGACTTCCTCAAATAATACAGCTGCTGGACTGGTATGAGACACCAGAAGAATACATACTGGTCTTAGAGCGGCCCACACCATGTGAAGACATGCAGCAGTTTCTAATGCGACACAATGACCGCATCAGGGAATCGTCAGCACGAGTTGTGATGCAGCAGGTTGTCATTGCTGCAATAATATGCAGCCAAAGGGGCATCTTCCACAGAGACATCAAGCTGGAAAACCTGCTCATTAACAAAAACACCTTGCAGGTCAAATTAATAGACTTCGGCTGTGGTACACGCTTGAAGAGGTCTGCCTATTCGGCATTCAGTGGAACGAAAGTTTACGCTCCCCCTGAGATCCGTACTGGAAGCTACCACGCTAAGCCTACAACAGTGTACTCTTTAGGCATTCTGTTGTACAGGATGGTGTGTGGGAAGTTCCCAGGCCATCAGCTCCAGAAGATCTTTGACAGGACCTGGTACACAGAAGAACTTTCTAAAGGTGAGAGAATGTGGACAGATTATACAGGAACTTTTCTTACTGCTTAAAATAATGTAATCGGTTGTTACAGCAAGTATGAAGTTTACCGTAATAATCCGATGTCTCTCTCTTCTTTCTACACAGAATGCATAGATCTGATCTGTTCCTGCATGGAAAGAGATCCAGACAAGCGGATTGGTTTGGAAAAGGTCCTCTGTCATGACTGGTTCCAGGCACTGATCCTGAACGTAAAAAAAACAGAAGAAGCCAAGAGAGTAGATAAGGTAGAAAATGATATAAAATGCATGTATAAGTCATGAGTTGTACAAAAAAAAGTGTATATAGCACAACTTGTGCACAACTTACTTATTTTTAAAATATATATATATGCAATTATATATTTATATAGAATTAACTATTATATAGTTCCAAGCAGCAACTACTGGTCCAAGCACAGCTTACACCCACTTTGCAAAAGGAGCAAAATATTTATATATATATATATATTGTTTAAAAATATTTATAATTATATGCAAATATGTATTTATTTATAATTAACTATTATATAGCTCCAAGGTGCAATTAGAGGTTCAAGCACAGCTTACATGCACATTGCAAAAGGAGCAAAAAATATTTATAATTATAATAAATTATTTCTTTATAATTAACTATAGAACAGAATATAACAATATTTTAAATAAAAAATAAAAAAATATATATAATCATTAGTGATGTGTCATGCTTCTGGGAATGTCCTTTTACTGTTTTTCACTGTAAATTATATTGCAATTCATTGTTTTCTACTTGCATTTAGTTTAATAATTAAACATTTACAATTTATACCCCTCTACTGTATCAGGGGTATTCAGTGGAGGTCTGGACAATATATATATATATATATATATATATATATATATATATACACATTTTCATGTGGACAGCAGTAGTAAAAATCCTAAACAGTCAAAACAGTCATCAGTTAAGTCCAATTGGATATGATTATTAAAAGCTGATTAAATGGTTTATCAGACTATTGATATTTTTACAATCAGATAGCCTACTTATGTATATAGAACATTGAAGGACTTGTAAATGAGAAGAAAAACAAACTGTATGGGGTTTCAGAGTTGTGCTCTTACAATACATTTTTGAAAATGTAAATCCATGTGGACCACTTTTAAGTTTTCGTTAAAATAATAATACAACAACAAAGTATGTACTCAACAAATCAATCCAGTTCCGGCTCCAAGATTGTGTTGTTGGGGGTGTTGTGTAGAAAGCTGTGCCAAACCACAGGTCAGTCATCTAGAACTGTTTAGATACAGCACAGCTTTCATAAAGACAGGACAAGGAAGGGGTTTTGCTAGGGTTAGAAACAAAGAAAAATTGTTAAATGCATTAATAACTTCAATATCCTTCATTTATTGCACTATATTGAATTTTCCCTTAAAATATACATTTACAAGGTCATATTGCAGTGTGCACAGTAATTCAAAACTTAGAATTTAACAGGTTATCAATTTGGCTCACATCTTTGTTATTACCGAATAAAGGGTTTATTGAAGCCTGCAGTCCCACCTACTGGTCAAAACAGGTATTGTTCAACAGTAACCATAATCCACCTTATTTTTTCCCATTTGTACATTTTATAGGTCTGGCTTCCGTCTCATCAGCTTCCAGTTACCGTATGTTTAGCTGTACAGAACAGCTCGTTTTGCTGCTTGATATTGCAAATTGGTGTCTTACCATATTATTTTAACGTATTTTCTTAATTATGAACACATTGGTTTGTAGTGCAAATGCAAACAGTTTTACCGTTTACTGCACGTTGTTCTTCTCGTTATTTCCATACAGCGGCTAATGAACCGGTGTTATGGATCAACTGGGGATCGTGTTAACTGGGGATGTGCGCGTGCACGCAAGTATGTTTACCTGGATTTCCAGCAGATGTTAGACGACGACAGATTCGTCACTGCGATATTCCACTGGTCATAGATTAAAAAACGTGTTTCATCAGTTGTATACATTGGCATCATGCATAATAAAGCGTTTTGATTCCGCGGTGTCCGTACCTGCGTATGTCACGCGGTTTAGGGCAGTTTACCATGCTCTGATGTCACGCTCACAAACCACGCCCACGTTAACATGGGACATGTGTTTCAATGGATGATCAAACTCTACAACGAACTTAAGTACAATGTAAGTATTTTATTTTCAATATCACTGTACATCGTGTTTGTAGTGTGCTGTCATGTGTTCTATTTAACAGATATAAAAATTTAAATGACTGGTAGGCTACCTAAAGCAAACATTGCAAAGTGTTTTTATTGACAAGTCTGTTCATTGATCTGTAGTTTACTATTGTTCCTAATCAAATTATTTATTTTCTGAGTGATTACACACACACACACACACACACACACACATATATATACAGTATATATATATGTATGAAGAAAAAAAAAGTTAAAAAAAGTTTGTGTGGTTTTACTCTGCTGATTTTATTATCTGAGATCTCGTGTACAGTCAGCTCTGGTGCCTCTGTTTCCTCTTCCCTGGACATTAAGTTTCATCATGGATTTATGATTGATCTGAAATCAACATTTTGCATTGGCTTAGAACTCTGTATTCTGTATTCAGTTTCTTATAATCTATAATCAATTGAATTAACTTAATTTTATATATGCTTAATAGTGTGTCTGTATTGTACTGTACATTATGCTCAGTTAGGTGCTTGAATATAAAAGTTGTGAATCTGTTGTCTTTCATTGAACACTTTGTCTAAAGTAAATTCTAAGTTCATGACTCCTGCTTTTCATTTTACATATAGGCCTACTGGTCTCTTGAGACAATACTTGTGTTTCCGACCGTAGAAAACATATGAGCAGTGCAGGATTCAAAGCCAAACTCTTTAATACTGTATGTGTGATGAACACAGGAAGGCATTTTTCCACAATTTGTATGAGCAATATTTCACATGTATGGCATGTTTACATTTTTAAGGTGACAAAGTGATTGACAGGTGTTTATTAAAAGTGAACCATGCTGTAGGATCTTTCTTACTGACTCGTAGCTTCTTTTTCTAGTGTCCATACGGTCTTTTTTATGAAAGTCCTGTGACAATCACTCAGCAGCCACAACTTTTTCATGACTGACATAGGCAGAGCATGATACTGTGATGATGAATAATTACATATATGGCTAATATTGCAAAAGACAGTATACATCACTAACCTCATAATCATTTGGCATCTTACACGAATATGATACCTCTCTCCCAAACGTTAATTAGAATAGGAAAACCTTCAATATTTACTTTATTGCATACTTCTTGAACTAAAAATATGACACAAAAGTCTGTCAGTTTCATAAATAATGAGTGTGGGCCTCTTTATATATATATATATATATATATATATAAAACTTTGAATTATGCCAGTTATCTTCATTTCAGTGGATTCAGCCTTTGTGAAGATTTTAGATGACCCTAACACCTGTGAAGAGATAACAACCCCTGCAAAAAACTTATGATCTCAACTCTAAATCAACATGCAAAACTGCAAAATTATACTTATATTGTAATCATTATGATCACAATATGTAAATCATTGCCTAAAGATATTTGTGCTTTACTGAATGATGTTAACTACCCAGATCCAGCCCGTTTCCAGTCCAGATGGTGAATCAGCACCAAGAGAAGACCACAACATCTCTGAATGTCAGTGGAGACCGTGTCAACTAGATGTGCCCTACAGACAGATCCCCTGCAAAGACCTCTTCACCTCGACAGCCATCCATCAGCACAACTGAACTGAGCTCACTGAATCAATGATGAACTGACTTTAACTGAGAAACTGACTGTTTACTATTGTCCTCATTTTAGAGCTGCTTTACAGCTGCATTGAACTTTGTTTGCATT
This sequence comes from Schizothorax lantsangensis, assembly GCA_027422415.1. Classification (NCBI taxonomy): domain Eukaryota; kingdom Metazoa; phylum Chordata; class Actinopteri; order Cypriniformes; family Cyprinidae; genus Schizothorax; species Schizothorax lantsangensis. The sequence continues at coordinate 27,860,499 of CM049851.1, forward strand.
ATTGACACATTATTTCAGTATTTAACACTGTGAAGCTCCTTTGACACAATCTGTATTGTATAGTCCCTATGCCCTACTCCCTTCGAAGGGCAGAGCCCTTTGAAGTGAGTTCTTTGAAGGGTGTAGGGCATTACAGGCTTGTATAAGCGTTTGGAACTCCTTGGTGAAGGGAATGACTGACCAGATGTTACCTTCACAACGCTTCGTGTGCGTGCAGCATTCAGCGCTCCAACAGTTGTTGCAAATAAATATTTCTTATTATTATTATTTTATTCAAATACTGTTTAATTGTGTCTTATTTACTATTAAACTTTTTAAATTAAACTTGCTTACAATACAGTCTAAAATAATATTTATTTGTAATATTTTGTATTACATGAAAATAAAGACAAATTTAATTGGCTTATTCTACTTACGTTTGTATGTAAAGTCAAAATAAACCGCAACTTTGCTTTAAAATGCATCGCAGGATCTCCTAAGTGAAGATCACATGATCATAAACGGAAATCACTTCCGTGAAGTGACCATGGCATGTTCCCTTCGCTAACGGACTTCTGGAAGGGCCCTTCGTGAAGGGATTCAGGCAGGGGCGAGGCCAGAAATGTTTAAGTGGGTGGCCCGACATAAAACCGGGTGGGCAAGGTCAGGTGTATGTAAGAAAACTGCATAATTGCCAACAGAAAATACAGCACAAATGTTCAATGCACAACACTTCTAAAGCATTAATTAACATTAATTTTAATTTCAACATTTACTAATAATTATTAAAATTTACATTTATCTGTTAACATTCGTACCTGATCTAACAAAAAGTTATAGCCTATTTTTATTAACTAGGCTAACCTTAAAAAAAGATTAATTAATACTGTAACAATTGTATTACTTGTTAATGTTAGTTAATGCATTACCTAACGTAAGTTTATTGTAAAGCATTAGTCTGAGAGACGGAGCTTCGCAGATGATCTTATAATCAGGATCTCTGTCAGTTCAGTCAAAGGAGAGTAAACGAATACCGCAGAAATGTGCAGCTGCAGTTCTGCAGTTTGTTGTGGAGAAGAGTATGTAGCACAACGTTTATGTGTTTCTTTCTACAAAGGACGCATCTATTTAGCGGTTTAAACACTGTACCATTGCTAATATGATGCTTTAAACACGCTCATAAGTTTCTAATCTAAATCCATCACCTGGTGGTCTGGTTTCATTTGTAGGCGGCACGGATTCAGTGCTAAGACTTAAGTTTCATTTGGGATATTCAATATTTTTAAAGACTGATTGAGGTTTGTTTCACTATTTTCAAATTCAACATTATTTTCAAACGTGCGCATTTTACTATGTTCTTACCTCATAAACATAAATGTGGGTGGGACTAACTGAATCGTCACTGACGAATCATCATTTTGGTATGCTATGCACCTATTAAGAAGGAAAATTAATAAACTGCCTGTAATTGACCATAAAAACTCATGTTAAATATATTTTAAAGTAAATATATGAAGTTATAGGGAAACTAACGTTTATTATTATTATCGTTTAATAAATAGCCTATCATTCATTTGGAAAAGTACCAACTTCTCATTGGGTGGGCCACGGCTGAAAGTGGGTGGGCCTATAGCTTTGCCACTGGATTCAGGTGTTCACTTTCGTTTGGAACGTCCCTACAAATGGCGTCCCCTTCCCGAAGTGCCCTTCAAGGGCGCAAAAAAGCCGTTTGAAATTTGCCCTTTGGCACAAGTCTCTGAAAACTGACTGTTAAGTGTTTCTATGGCAACTGGAACAGCTGCAGTGACACAGTATGACTTTTCCAATCGGCGATTGGCTCTTTAATTTAGAAGGCGGGACTTAATGACTCTTATGTTTCAATCAGGTTACATATGATTATTAATTAACTCTTTTTTTCCCCATCAGGTTACATATTTGATCACTCAAACCCCTTTATCTAAAAGTCTCTACTTAATTGTTAGTCTCACATATCTGCCATATGTGGAGGTTTGTGGGGAATATGCACCAGAAATAGTAAACCATCCGGGTAGGGATCCTCATTTCAACATACAAAGATTTGGGACACACTAATTGCAATTTTGAATACTATTTAGTACAGAACCAGGATGCACTGTTTGATATCAAATTGGTGCTGAACTTAAATGGTTGCTAATTTACGAAGAACCTGAATGTGGGCTAATTAACTCCTCTCCTAATTAACATTAAAACATATAGTTTAATGTGTTCAACCTATTGAATGATAAATCATAGAATGGAATAAGAAATGTCCACAATGTGATGTCTGTTTTTTGACTGGTTAATTTAATGAACAAACAACATTTACAATAAAAGCATGTGGAGCTAAGAACCATGTTCACCCGTACCTGTTCAATACAACCTCAAGGCTCCTACGGGATAAGAAACACTTGAGGGAGGTGATGCTGACAATCCTCAGTCTGGAGGACTGTCTTCATTCCAGTGATGAAGACGATGACAAAGATGGAGTAAGGTCTTCTACTTACTCCATCACACCTATACAAACCATCTTCGAGAAATGTTCTGTTATCTGGACCTCCAGCATCTCAAGACTATAAAAACATTTCACTCATACAACTTTTACAATGTTTGTGCACTTTTGTAATCATTGGAAATAACCTTTTTTTTTTTACAACCAGCACTTTTACATATTGGCATCAAATAAATGTTTTGAATGCTCTAGGTCAGTTTTTGTGTGTGTATACCACTGATCTACAGTCATGGCCAAAATTATCAGCACCCTTGGTAAATATGATCAAAGAAGGTTGTGAAAATTAATCTGCATTAATCCTTTTGATCTTTTATTAAAAAAAATCACAAAAATCTAACCTTTCATTGGATAATAAGAATTTAAAATGGGGGGAAATATCATTATGAAATAAATGTTTTTCGCAAATACACATTGGACACAATTATTGGCACCCCTAGAAATTCTTATGAGTAAAATATCTCTGAAGTATATTCCCATTCATATTTACAGTTTTGAGCACTCCAGGGGGATTATGAACATGAAATTATCCAGCCATGGATAATGGCTGACCATTCCTGGATAAAGGAAAACAAAGCCCAAATTCCCTTAATCATCCATCACAATGAGAAAAACCAAAGAATATATTTCTGATGTGCAGCAAAAGATAATTGAGCTTCACAAATTAGTGAAGTGGCTTTAAGAAAAGCGCTAGAGCAGTGAAAATTCCCATTTCCACAATCAGGACAATAATTAATAATTTCTAATCAACATAAAATGTTATGAATCTGCCTGGAAGAGGACGTGTGTCTATATCGTCCTAATGCACGGTGAGGAGGAGAGTTTGAGTGGCTAAAGACTCTTCAAGGACCACAGCTGGAGAATTGCAGAAAATAGTTGAGTCTCGGGGTAAGAAAACCTTAAAAAAAAATGTCAAAACAGCACCTAAATCGCCACATGTTGTTCGGGAGGGTTTCAAGAAAAATTCTCCTCACTCATCCAAAAACAATCTTCAGCATATTCAGTTATCAGACACGACTGGAACTTCAAATGGGACTGGCTTCTATGGTCAGAAGAAACTAAAAAATTAAGATTTTTAGCAGCAAACACTCAAGATGGGTTTGGTGAACACGGGGATAAAAAGTACCCCATGTGTACAATGAAATATACTGCTGTATTTTTGATGTTGTGGGCCTATATTTCTGCTGGAGGTCCTGGACATCTTGTTTAGATACATGGCATCATGGATTCTAGCAAATACCAACAGATAAAAAATCAACAAGTGACTGACTCTGTTAGAAATCTTATAATGGGTCATGTTTGGATCTTCCAACCGTACAATAATCGAAACACAAACCTCAAAAACAACACAAAAATGGGTCACTGAGCACAAAACCAAGCTTCTGCTATGGCCATTCCTGTCCTCTGACCTGAACCCTGTAGAAAATGAGTGAGGTGAACTGAAGAGAAGAAGCACCGTCATGGAGCTGTGAATCTGAAGGATCTGGAGAGATTCTGGATGAAGGAATGGTCTCTGAGCTCTTATCAGGTGTTCTCTAACCTCATCAGGCATTATAGGAGAACATTTAGAGCTGTTAAACTGGCAAATGGAGGTTTCAAAAATATATTTTTTTAATAAAAGATCAAAAGGATTAACAATGCAGATTAATTTTCACAGCCTTCTTTGATCATATTTACCAAGGGTGCTGATATTTTTGGCCATGACTGTATATATAATGACTATTATAGATCAGTGGTGTATACCACGCAGTCCAGGGTTTGAAGTAATGATGAAGTAATTTTCAATTGAAATAATGATAAAGGTACATATTCCCATGGAACTTTAAACATCACTTTTTTTTTTTTTTTAAATTAGCTTTTGGTTGGTCTTAGCTGGTCTCCCGGCCTGGTCTGTTGGCTGGTTTTAGAGGGGTTTTGGGCACTGTCAGCTGCTCATTCTGGGAGACCAACTGGCCGACCATCTAAAACCAGTGGAACAGCAGTCTGGTAAGGCTACAAGGCCAGTTTGTTGTGCAATGCAACTCAATGCAGCCTGTGACTAGGGAAGCCCAGTGGTTTATTTTCTCATGAACATTGCTAGCAGAAAGATTGTGAATACAAACATTCACCAACTACCATGGTGTCTGAGTAGACTCTTGTAATAAAATCATCAGCTGGATGACAATCTAATGAAGTCCAAGACATTCCACATTTATTTTCTTTTAAACACGGTGGGACATTAATCAGAGACAAGCGATTATCATCTAACAGTTGTGGTCTGAAACTGTCATTATAACAATGACATGCTGTTTCACCTTCTATAGTCCATGTGATTAAGTAAACAGTAAACAAACTTGAATCTGTGATGTTCAATGCTGATTTTTCAAATAAATACATACAATATCCCCTCTTCCCAGCTGTTTTAACAAGGGTCAGAATGACAGATTAATTTAGCTGATTTTCATCCTTGTATCTGATTTGTTTGACCTCATAATCAAAATTGTCTGACTTCTCCACTCATTTATCCCCAATCCACGCCTTACATTGTTTTTTTTTAATTATCTGTTACACTCAGATGTTCATCACAATACAGAAGAAAATCCCTGTCGCTACTTCCATTTCATTACGATTTTATATGATTTTTTTTCTTCATTCACATAAAATCAGTGTTTAGGAGCTGCATATTTGATTTGGTTTCCATTAAGATTTTATTATTGTGCTTGTTTATATGCTAGAATAATAAAGGTCTTGTTTGAATCCTTCATAATTATTGATATTTTATCAGTAATTTGTACATGACTGGGCACCTTTAAATAGTCTTCATATTTTAACCTTAACAACTTACATAACCCTCGACAGAAATCAGATAATGTTCATAATTAAATTCACACAGAAATAATGGAAAACATGTCTTAAATACACCGGTACGTCTCCAGAGCCTGAGAGGACATCCAGAGATAGAGCCATATTTAATGTTTCTGCATACTGGATTAGGCTTCAAGAGAGAGAAACATCATCCTGTTGAAATAACAAATAAAGGGTGAATATGCATAGTTATGGTAGAAAAATATGTGTTATGCTTTCTTTGTGAAAAATTGTGGATTTCAAAACATATCAAGGGATATGAATGGAAAGGATTTACTATTTTACATTATTTCATGGCATTTAGCGCTCATATTTTACACTTGTTGAATTTACTCCATCCAGTGCATCGGTTTACTTATTTGCCCTCAGTATGAGTCCAAAATATAGACAAATAAACAGAGCACAGGCATAAGGATTGACGCCAATAGTGTCCGACGTGTGAAATGTAGCTCGTTTTTAATAATGTAGCTCGTTACTCGTGCTCTCTTTGGGAAACGATCTTACTCATTTGAGTTGCCTTTTTAACCCCAAAACATGTCATTTATTTTGCCCACTAATAAAACAAATACTTTAAGCAATGTATCTTTAGCATGTTACACACTAATGACAAATTTACACTGCAAAGGTGGCACAGAAGTGCTTCTGAAGTGGCATTTAGGTGTCTTTACACAGACTGTTTAATGCTGCTCAGAGGTGGCATAAACGCATTTCCACAGCGATTACAACTGCATGCTTTGACACTAGAGCTGTAATTGCAGGGCATTGTAGTGTTACACATTTTTTTTAAGCAGGCACAGATCAGCCTTAACCTGGCAGAGTAAAGATGCCTTAGAGACATATTTTAAGGCAACTCATATGATGTACTCATTTCACATCACTAAGGAGCAATACAGGTTTTACTGTATGACCCCAGATTAAGTAAATCTTTAAAAATCAATGTGAATAAATGTCACAATAACAGAACTTTGTTAATTTAATAAAAACAGCAGAATTCAAACGAATGCAAAAATCAATCAGATCACTCCAACATGGGAAGAAATCAAACAATGCAGAATCTTCACATTAACAACAAGTAAATAATAAATGGAAAAAATAGCTTTTTCTGTGAGCTTGTGTAAATGTTGCCAGAGATCTAACGGAGTACAGCTCAGGGTGTATGATATCAGTGCATAAGCAGCAGTGATATGAATTACACATCAGACCATGTCAAACTGTATTTGCCTAATTTAAAAATTCCAAGAGTGATACATGTTTAATAAGCAAGTAGTGCCCTCTCAACTGTCCCAACTCATTTTGTGCTCTAAACAGTGAACCGACACGATTCATTCAGTTGATTAAATGTCAGTCACACACACTTATGTCCTTTCATATATCAACACCTAAACCTGTTTAGACTTTGTGAATCTTAGGAAAAAATGTCTGCACGGGGACATTTATATTTATAAAAAGAAATATTTTGCACATGAAATGAAGCCTTTTTGTAATTCTGAAGCGTTTTGTGAAATTGTTTTGTAATTCCTATTATTGTCAGTTGTGATTCTTATTAGTTGCTCAGTGCTGTATATCTTTTGTTGCATTAGAGTAAAAAATACTGTAATACAATGATTTTCAGCACAGTATAAGCATAACAATTGTAATAATAATAATTATTTCTAATACATTTCAATTTCTAATACAATACATTTTATTGTAAAGGTTTAATTGTCATGAAAATAATCCTAATGGCCTTTAAAAAGGCTTCATTTTAATGCAAAATGTAATTTTCTTCTTGTGATTTTGTGGCAAAACAAACTTGTTCTTGTTAGGTTTTGTGAGGTTTATTCAAATCTGCCTACCTTATGTTTGAAGTTTATGTTAACTGCTATCAAAAATGTCACCAAAACCATCATCAGTATTGACATTACCCTACTGACATAAATGACTGTATGGTGGATGAATGTGATCAGTGACAAAAAACAAAAATGGATGTATTTGGGTTCAAAGTGAAATTCAACTTTCACCTCACCAAACCAACAAGATATTCAAACTTAAAAAAGCACATTTAGATGAAACATGAAGACCCCAGATTGTAAACAAACAAAAAAGACTTTGCAGAAAACAAATTTCAGAGAAACAAAACCCCTTAAACCAACTTGGAAGAAGAAAGACTTGAAGGCACCAGTGAGAAGTTTACACACAAATTTCAGATCAAATAAAACTCAATCCCATCAAAAAAACTGAATTAAACACTCTAGACAGATTTTCTTGAGCTGTAAAACTACATATAAAAGATGGGAAAGTCTGCTGAAAGTCACAAGATAAATTACATTAAAAAAACTGTCCTTCAAACATAATTAGCAAATGGTTATTCTGCAAAGCGGAATAGCATTTCATATAAAACTAAATAAATATTTTTTCTTACGTTTTTGGACACAAATCAGTTCTAATTGTGTCAGATTGCGAGGCAAAAAATAAAATAAAACGGCGCTTTCTGAATAGTGTCTTTAGAGCACTGGTGCTTTCAGTTCATCAAGAGGTTCATAGAGAGAGAACACCCAAACTGAAGATTGCAGACAGCTATTTCCAGCAAGCCCGACCCTCCAATTACAGCAGTTTGATGGGTTACCCAAACCAATTATTGTAAATTAGTTTCCAGAGGTAAAAATATCTTGCAAGGCAGAATTTGAGAGTTGCGCAGAATGAGAGCAAGAAGAAAAAGGGAGAGGAGATTCACACACACAGCACAGTTCCCACCCCCAAAAACGGCGTGTCTTCAAGTGTCTTCGGCTATACCTTGCTCCTGAAGAGCGGCTTGGCTCCAGGCCCACAGTACTCATTGTAGATGAGTTTGAAGAGGAAGAGGTGGAAAAGCGTGATGAGGGACGCCACGCTGAACCAGAAGAGGAAGGGCAGGCCTGGGTACTGCTTGGCCATGTGGTCCTCGTGAGCCAAGATGGCCTTGACGTGCATGGTGTGTCTCAGGTCTTGCAGGTGAGTGAGATCAGTGGAGATGTACAGCAGAGGCGTGATGGGCTGGGTCACCATCACCGGAAACGTGTGGCCTCGCAGCTCCGAGGTCAGCTCCACGGGCTCGTTCATGCAGCCGGCCTCGCAGGCGTACAGCTTCACGGGTTTCTCCTGAGGCTTGACGGACACGTGCAGGAAGGGCTTGCCCTCGGTGTCCTGCAGCACGGCCAGGTTGATAAGGTCTTTATTGTAATGGATGCCCCTCAAAGAGTAGCTGTTGTGAAGAACATCCGGGTCGGCTTGGAACTGAAGGTGGTTTTCGGTGAACTGCAGACCGCCGAAACTCAGCACCATGCCTTGCATCATACCGTGAGTGCCTGCCGCCACGAGGACCTTGCATCCTCTCTTCTGAAAGGTCAGGTTCCAGAGATTCACCAGCTGCAGGATCTGAGCCACGTTGGTCAGGCGCTCCGGCCACAGGTTCTCGGCGTGCATGGTGGCGTGGCCGCTGAAGCAGTGGTCGGCGTAGTTCAGACTGGACTCCAGGCGTTCGTGCTCTTCTGCGGTCAGACTCTGATCAAGGAGGGGCGCTGTGGAGGTCGACAGAATGTAGTATAGCGTGTTGTTGACTGTGCGACTGGACGGAGTATGGGCGTCTGTGATCTTTCTGATTTCCACACCTGTAAAGCAGAAAAAACAAACAAACTATGAAACATTTCCTTTTAGGTTCTTATAGCAAGTGAACACATGAATAGAAACCTTAAAGGAGTCATATCATACTTACTTTTTCCCTGAAGTACACCAACATTTTTTTTTTAATATATATTTGTGCAAAAAATAGTCATTCTTTATATTTATTATATACTAGTGCTGTCAAACGATTGATCGCGATTAATCACATCCAAAATAAAAGCTTTTGTTTACATTAATATATGTATGTGTACTGTTTATTTATTATGTTTATATAAATACACACACATACAGTATATATTTAGTAAATATTTACATGTATATACATTTATATTATTATATATAAATATATTTAATATATATACCATATTTTTTTTTAAATATATACTTGCATGTGTTTGTATTTATATATACATAATAAATATACACAGTACACACATATTTTATGTAAAAAAAAAAACTTTTATTTTGGATTTATCGTTTGAGCACTATTATTTACTTATTTATTCATTTTTGGCAACATTTTTAGAATTAAACCATTTTTTTTCTGCACTACTTATAAGTCTTCTTATTTCTAAAATACAGAGGTGTAAAACATACTCAAATATTACTCTTAAGTGAAAGTACAGAAACAGTGAATTTTTTTTACTCAATTAAAAGTATCTTCTTGGCCAAAGCAATATCTTGTACTTAAGTATATATATATATATATATATACACACAAAATAAAAAAAACAACAGACTTGTTTAATCATATTGAATCATCTTCTCAATGCAAAATGTTTTGTCAGACATATGTATATGACTCTTCTACTTCAGATGAACACAAAGACTTTTAGAAGGAATAATCCATCTGTATGGATATAATGCAAGTGTACAGGACATCTCAAGATGACACCTTAAAAACTATACAAATGAACACAATGGTAACCCATACAACTCCTGTTAACGAATCAGTATCTTCTGAAGCGAAACGATGGGCGTGTGTAAGGAAAATACTTCAGGGTGAGTAAATGTTGTGCATTGAGCCAATATACTACACAGACAGTTAATGGCTATATCCAAACAAACAAAAATAATCAATAGACTTTTATGGGAAAAGCATCTTTGCTACCTCAATATGCTTTCTCAGATTTAATGTTGAAATTTTGAAGCCAGAATTTTCCTGATGTCGGCACTGATCTCGTGGTTAGTGTGGCGACATATAGCCTTGCTAGCGCAACTGTGCTCACGGCGACCCGAGTTCAATTCCCGTCTCGAGGTCCTTTGGTGATCCCAACCCCCTCTCTTCACCCAATGCTTTCCTGTCTGCTCTCGACTGTCCAAAAAAGCCCATAAATATAACTTTAAAAAAATAACTTAAAAAAATGATATTTTGCTGATTACACCTGAAGTTACAACTGAAGATGAACCTTGTGTTTGATAGAGGTCGACCGATTCATCGGTTTTGCCGATTAATCGGCACCGATAGTTGATTTGCAGAACAATCGGTTATCGGCAAAAATCCATGCCGATAGTTTTCGGTGTTTTTTTTTTTTTTTTTCGTGTTGCGTCTGTTGCTGGAGTGGTTGAGAATGGTCTGCTATCATTATACAGTATGAGAGCGGCCTCTAGAGTCGGAAATCACTGACAGCACATGTTGTTTGTTTTGGCATGTGACACTGCGCGCTGCACAGAGCGGGAAACTTCAAACGCGCATTTAAATACAGCCGACAGAAAATCCTGCCGCGGAACAGAGCGCCATTCACATAGTTTCCCATTAAATAACATTATAGCCTATTTGTCCCAAATCATTGTTAATGTACATAATGACTTCGCCCTAGGCTATAAATTATGTATTGTGCATTTTTCAGCAAAACGTTTGTCTTTCCGTGGCTCTAATACAGTCTGTATGCTTCATATAGAGAGCTGTAATACAGATCGCGCTTTCTCTTTCCGTTTGCTCTGTTATTTAAACACCGAACTTCAAACTCATTTATGACACATAATTCATTCTTGAAGCAAACTTATGTCCGTTTGGTGATTAAATAAACAGTTTTAGACCGCTGCTTAAATTGAACGTGACGCGTCTGGTGTGTGTGTGTGTGTGTGTGTGATACCCGTGACTTCTCCAAGACGCAGCGCTGTGCTTTTGCACAGTGTGTCACTCACTTGCATATTTGTTTATATTTTAATTAGATAATCATGCAGTGTTCTAAAATAGCAGCAAGTAAAGAGTGCACATACAATATCAATAACCTGTGCATGTAATTTTAATATGGCCTTTTGTAGGTATTTCAAGATGGCCATCTTTAAGCATGACTGTTGAAATGAAATGGTAATACTTAATAAGAGTCCATTTGTAACATTAACGAAAGCTGTAGAAGTATTGTTCCTTGTTAGAGTGTGTTCATTTCATTTCAACATTTACTAATAGGCTTCATTTTTAAATTTTAAAGTTTCTTCTTTTAACATTAGTAAACTATGAAATAACTTTAATAATCAATATAGTAATAAATATTAATACTAAATTTTTATTCATTTATAAAGTATAGTTCAGTACTGTTACTGTTTGTTTTTTAAATAGTAAAGCTCTATTTAGTTTTCATTCAGTATCTATTTTAAAAACTATCGGTTGATTAATCGGTATCGGCCAGTGTGGTCCAACCTAGCTATCGGTAAAATCCACTATCGGTCGACCTCTAGTGTTTGATGCATGAAGACAAACATCATTGGTTCTTGCACGTCATTTTGCACGACAAAATAAAAATGCAAAAAGTTTTCAAGTTGAAATAAAATTGTTAATTGAGTAAAAAGTAAGTACTGTTTTTTTTTTCTTCAGAAATGTAATCAAGTGAAAATACAATGGTCAGTTTAAATTGCACGAGTAAAGTACAAATCCCCCCAAATAATACTCAAGTACAGTAATACAGTAAAATCATTATTTAGAAAAAATTCGAAACATATTTTACACCCCTGCTAACATGTGAAATGAGTAACAGCACAGACACTTGGACTGCAGGTTTGCTTATATTAATTGCACTGTCCAATGCAACTCGTATATGTGCAACTGAAAAATATGCACAAAGCATTAAATCATTATACTATAGGTGTTAACTCTGTGTTTTTCTAACAACCAAATAGTAAACTGAATTAAAACTAACTTTTCTCTTTGCTTTTACACTGTCTCTGGCCTTGTAAATGGACTCTGACCTCTTTTTGAAGACTTGAAGGCACAAGTGAAATGTTTACACACACATTTCAGATCAAATCCTCATGAACTAAACATTATTTTAATACATCCCAAAAACGGTCATTAAAGTAAAACAAACAGTGCAAAGTGGTAGTATTTTTTCCAGATTTGTCTTGACATGTAAGCTGTCCCTGACCTTGTACAGTAAGTTCACTCAAATCTCATTTTGATTAAAGTTGCTGTGCAAGGTCGCCTGTCCTACTTGTTTTTGACAAAACTAAAAAGAAATAAAGAATGCCAAAAGAGAATTGTAGAAGAGATGTAGAATGAGACAAAAAACTTTGCTTTGTCAGTAAAGGACTCTTTGTAAACTGGGATTCTTTTCTTGTCTGTACTGTTAGCTGTGTCCTACACATCTTCCTACAACCAATCAGGTGTTTTTGATGGGTGCGTGCGTGTTTATTTGTCTGAAAGTTATAACTAGGAAATATATTTGGAATAATGCAAATCTCATAACTGAAGTGAACCTACTTTCGTATTATTATGTGCGTATTATGCGCACATAAAGTGAATTGCATCAAAGGGCATTCACATGGACAGAAAAAAAAATCAGCTCACATATTTGTGCAAGTATGAAGAGCGCTTACTCGTTTACTGTTGCATTTGAGCGACAGGACAAAATGAAGCTCACTGAAGCTCAACCAATCAGATTTGCATCTCAGATCTCATCAGTTTTTCATAACTTGTTTCTAATCAGCAGCGTTTACTGTCAAAGGCCAATCTGAGACAGGCTGAGATTTTTCTCCTATAAAGAACCTTTAACATCCATGGAATCTTTCAGTAGCACAAAAGGTTCTATACAGTGAAAAAAATGTTTTTTAGATGTTTAAAATGTACTTCACACAGAAAAAAAAAGGATTATTTTAAGAACTGTTACTGAAAGGTTCTTTGGGGAACCCAAAATGGTTCTTCTACGGCATCACTGCAAAAACCTCCTTTTGGAGTGCAGTAGAGAAGCCCATTTACATGACACACAATACTCATATTTGGCTAGTGGCAGTTTCTAAATGGTGAGTGGCAGTTTCTAGTTTCATACCCCTGGTTTCACAGACAAGGGTTATGACTCACTAGTCCCAGAGTAAAATGCATTTCTGAGCTGTTTCAACTGAAAGAAATTTGCACTGACTGGTCTTAAAATATATCAGTGCCATTGTTTTGTCTCAAGATGCAGACCAGTAATGTTTTTTTTTTTCTAAGGTACGTTTATAAAAAACTACTTAAATGTCCTAATTGAACTATGGCTTAATCCTGGTTTAATCTAAGCCCTGTCTGTGAAATCAGGAGGCAGTTGCATAAACTTAGCCTCTATTAAGACAGTGTCTATAAGAACTAATTTTACCAGCTAGCAGTTAACTAAGTGGTAATCAGTCTTATATTTTGGATTCATTAGACTAACCTAATTTTATGTAACTGAATTTTTAAAATTTTGACCATTCTTACTCTTAAAGAAAAAAATGAGATTACTAACTTTTAAGATTTGTCTAAAACCTTTTATGCAATTGGCCTTATATAAGCAACATTTTTAATACTTCTTTCTCTTTCCTTTTTTTCCCAGGGGGAAATGTACTCTTTGTTTTCATAACACACTGAACACTTCTAAGATTAAGGACAATTTGATATGTCTTGATATGACCCCTAAGATTTATTAAATGGATAGCTCAGCCAAAAATAAAAATTCCAAACCTGTATAAGCTTCTCTCTTCTGTTGAACACAAAAGGAGATATTTTGAAGAATGTTGGTAGCCAAACAGTAGCTGGTAGCCATTGACTTTCATAGTATGGGAAAAAAAAAACACTAATACCGTGGCAGTCAATGGCTACCAGCAACTGTTTGGTTACCACCAACATTTTTCAAAATATCTACTTTTGTGTTCAACAGAAGAAAGAAAGTTATACAGGTTTGGAACAATATGAGGTTGGGTAAATGACTTTTTTTTTTTTTTTAGTCTGAGCTATCCCTTTAATTCAGAACTGTACAAAGTAAATTTTTTGAGGTCCATACAATGACCCTGAAATATACTGATATTTTTTTTTTTTAAAGTGAATAACACTTATGTCGGACTGTGCTTAATCAACTTGCCAGATATGAAGAGATCCACCCATGCTTGCTGGTGCTCTTGCATTAATTCTTCCACATTGGCTCTGAGGACATCCACCATCTCTCTCTTGACTCCTTCTCTCAGTTTGCCGAGGGTCTCGTCCAGTTTCCCGCCCTCGGTGGGCTCTGAGGTGTGAATCACGCTCACCAGGTTTTCTAAGTATTCAGATTTGGCAGAAACCTGGATCTTGGTGCCCAGCATCTTTGTGCCCACCACCACCAACACGGTGTCCTTCTTTTCCGTGAGCACCCGGCCCGAGGAGAGCACAAACTCCTTTTCCTCCATCTTCTCCACGGTGCTCCTAAACGACAGAGACTCAATCGAAACCAGGTCAATCGAAACCTGGCGGTCTGTGGGGTTCGATACGTGAATCCTCTGAAGATAAACATTGGGTCGGCTGCGATGCGCAACAAATTCCTCTCGTATGATGACACAGTCGCGAGAAGACTGAGAAGCAGCTGTCAGGATGCACCTGGTGGAAAAAACAGAGCCTTTTCTGTACCACAGCATCATTCCCCGGGCTTCCAAGCGCGTTGCCGGGATCTGCAACCTCACTACTGGCCCATAGTCTGTTTGGTGAACCGGTGCAGATCCAGGCTGTGAAGATGAAGCTACCCAGAGTTTGTTAGAGTCCACATCCACCAGAAAATGTCCATTACCTACCACAAATGGTACTGTTTCTTTGGTCTGGGGGGTGAGTACCACTCCCTCCCCTCGGTCCACCAACGACACCCACCTGTTAAGGTCAGTCTGCAAACAAACCCCCGCCGCTCCTCCAGACTCCCTGGACATGCTCAGAGCCTTCAGGAGCCCATCTGAGCTCAAGTACCAGTAGAAGATGAGGAAGAGCAGTAACCCAACCAAGACACGGCGGGCCCAGCTGCTGGAGAGCAAACCAGGCAGCCCCTTTAATCTCTGCTGAAGCCACATGATCTGCCTTTTGCTCCAAATGCTCTTTGACGGACTGAACATAAACGACTGCTGTTTTCCTCAGTCACTATAGGGCATCAGTGACTTCCTGACAGCAGTAAAAGCTGGGAGTGGCAAACAGCTCTGACAAGCATGGTAGTATTAACTTATCAAGCTTAACTTGAAGAGCAACACGCGCGAAAAACGGTTGAAGAAATTTCTTCTATCACGGAGTTGTGGAAAACCCTACTTCCTCATTAAAGAGACAAACACTTTTCCGTGCCAAAACAACTCCAAACATTTGTTAAACGAACCACTTGTATCTGCAAAGAGTTGGCATTTATTGCAGTGCTGTAGTTGCTGGTATCAGGCTAGTCAGCTGACTAACGTTAGTCAAAACATTTCTGCTCACCCATTTCGCGTTTACTTTGTCGCCTCGAAGCAATGTTTGCGTCGCGTAATCGCGCGTTTCTGCTAGAGTTTAGTTATGTCGACGTCGTTTGTTTGTTTATTTGCTGTGTGTACATGTCACCTCTCAGCCAACTGACATCTAGCAGGCTGCCGTAAAAACACCGGAAGTGTCGAAGTCCAAGACCTGTCGTAGTGCAAGCTAAACTAAGCGCTGTTCTAGGATCAGCCCTTAGCAGCACGTCTAACTTCATTGTAACATATTAATGGGAGACAAAACTGATCCTGGACCAGTATGTAAGACTGACCTGGCAAGTTTGAAACGGCTTTACGGCACCTAGCGATGACTGCTGCCTTGCTGTTTTTAGAGATGCGTGTGTGTGTGTGTGTTTGTGTGTGAAAAATTGTATCTGAAAAAAAAGAGAGAACAAAATTAAGTGTTCAGTATTTACTTATGTTGTATAACCTATTTGTAACGTGCACAAACAAATTATAAACATGCTGCATGATTTTTTAGATAGGCCTACCAATACTTGTGTAACTTTTCTAAATTATGGTTATCGATTTTTTTGTGACATTTGATAAATACACTTAATTTATTCAAATTATTTGTGAATGCTTATAATATAATTCTTATAATAAGAACTTCCCTGAGCTAAGAAGAAGAGATTCTCTGCAATTGCAACCTTATTGTATTGCATATTGTACAAATATTGTTGACCCTATTGTAAATTGTAAATGTGGTAATGGATTTATTATTATTAGCTAATCTGGCATAATTGTTTTCCTATTTATTATGATTGAAATTCATATTTCAGATTTCAACTGCATGTTATAAATGTTCATAATTAAAAGGTTCATAATATGCCAGGTTGGCACAAGTTGTCACATTTTTTTTTTATTAGGACAAGTTCTCATGTTTGAAATGTTATACATTTATACTAATTAAAATGTAATCATATTAATATTCAAGTATTGTGTTTTAAATGATGTTTGCGGATTTTTTTTTTTTTACTTTTGCTGAAAAGCCTATAATATTTGTCTAATTTCAAGTTCCTTTGTGACAGCTTACATAGGATGATAAAAAGTGTTCAACAAAATGCATCTTGCTTGTTTTTAAGACAAAACTTTAACCTTACCATGATAAATATTAACTGAAGTAATTATTATGATCTATTTTTAGTATTATTATTTATTTCCCCCCAGATATTTTTAAACACAAATTAAGATATTTTTAAACACAAAATGTATGTCAAAGACAGACATAGTTGTCACACATATTGATTCATTTCTCAGAGTAAGTTTTGTCATATAAACACACACACTGTGGGCTCCTTCTCTAGTGTGTGGTCAGGGATCTTCTATAGGAGGGGTGGGGAAAGACAGAAGTGGGCAGGCTTGTGTTTGTTCGAGAATGTACAACTAACTTTCTCTCGAGGAAAGGCCTTATTTCACCAGTCGCTGTTTCACTGTGGAGGTCTGAAGAATAGCGGGTCAGAAAATGAGAGGAGTCCTGATAGTTCTCGCGTGTTTGTTTGCGTCCTTTTCTCCGCTTGACTGTAATCAGCAGGGCTTGATCCCCGAGGGTAAGGCTATGATCTCAGTCTTAGATAAACACACCGCTTCTGTACACGATAACCTAACTCACTACTGCAGTTTCAGCAGGATTGATTGTAAGGGGTCGTTGCAAACCTGACATGCTAACGTTAGGTGAAGTTAGCCAGACTCACCGCTGACGTGGACCCCTTCACACAGATAAGCTCGCGCGGATCTCTTACGATAATCAACCATGGTTTTATTGTAGTAAAAGTGTAGTAACCATGTTTTTTTTTTTTTTGGCGTGTTGATTACCAGTTGTATAACCACAGTTTTACTACAAATACCATGGTTGAACTATGGCTAGTGTAGCAAAACCATTGTTAATGTGTAGTTACCATGTTTTTTTTGTTTAATTTGTAGTAAAACCATGGTGATAAATTACAGCAAATTACACTAAAACAATGCAAAAAGTTCTCAAATTTCTCAAACTGTAAATAAGTGCAACAAAAATGCGAAATGACATTGTACCTAACGTTACACGCTCGTGTTCTCCTATGCAGATATCTTTTAAGTAACCTGGAATAGACTGCGCTGCAAGAAAAAAAATCATACATTTTACATATGAAAGATCAGCTAAATAAGTATCACTTTTGCAGCAGAATTATCTTTCTTGCTCCTGGTTTAGTGTATATTCCAGCTGTGCCTTGAGTTCCTGTCTGGTCCTCAGGAGAGAGCAGTGGATGGGATATATACCCATTAGGATGTGCTCGTCCAGCACGTAGACAGAGGAGCTGGAGGTTTGAGGAGCACTTCTGTGTGTTATTCACACTGATTTGTGTTTTCTCTGTCTCAGGAGATCTTCTAGTGCTGACTGTGGCCACGCAGGAGACCGATGGCTTCAGACGCTTCTTGAGATCCGCAAAACACTTCAATTACACCTTCAAGGTGAAGCACTTTATCAGTTACTGTTATAAAATAGTCATTAATAAAAATAATTTGGTAATGGTCGGTTAAACATTGAGCTTGTTAATAAAGTGCAAGGTTTTCTATCTGTACAGCACAAAATCTCATCTAAACACTTTTGATTAATCGTTTAATTTTATCATCTCATCTGAATATCAACATTTGTGAGATTTAGTCAAAACAGGAAAATTTCTCTGGAAAATAGTCATATGTGACATTGTTTTTTTTGTGTGTATGTGTGTCTATTTGTTAATGAGGGATTTGTGGACACATTAATGTGTTAGATTTGTGCAGTAAAAGTTATAATTTTTATTTTGAAGTAAACAGATAAAATTAGACCCTTGAGGTAAGATGGGCCCCTAGAACTGGCACAGAAGGACCCAAGTGGCATGTTGGTAGTGTTATTATTTTTAATACTTTTTGTAATTAATGGGGTAATGGGGTTATAGGCTAAATAATTAAAACCATTCAGTTTAGTGTTGCTTTCATGACTAATCTTCAATTATAATGTGGGCAATTAAATATGTAATTATTCATATGCCTGTATATATGTCATAGCATAAATTTACCTTTCAGATTAATCTTTTTTACTTGGCTTTTGCTCCGTCTGTCATCAGTTATTCAATTATTCAACTAAATTGTCAAAATACAATTTTAAATAGAATTGTAGATTTAGTATTTTAATTTCCTGTAATAACACCTTAGTTGATGCATCATCATCCTGTATACTAAATACTATACCAAAAATATAATTCTCATCATTGCTATAAATCATATTTAAATCATAAAGCATAAATCATTACTACTGTACCTGAAATGTATTCTGATGTATATAAATATATTGTATGTCATTTTCATTATTCTATTAATCTAGTATCGTCCTGTCACATACAGCAGATATTACCATGTATGCTTACAATCCAAAAACTAGGCTTACTTTTCGCAACAAAAAATGTATTTCTTATGTTTTTTTTTCTTAAATATGACCTTGACATTTTTGTTAGAAGCACCCTATATAACACAGTTCACAGTCTATAATCTGCAGACATTCCTCTGCTGTTTTTTAGGTTCTCGGAAGCGGTGAAACATGGAAAGGTGGAGATTACATGTCTCCTCCAGGTGGAGGGCAGAAAGTGCGTCTGCTGAAGTCTGCTCTGGAGGACATACAGGAGGAGAACAAAGTCATTCTTTTTGTGGATAGGTAGTTATGTCCATCATAATTATACCTGTAATATGCTGATTTGTCTGTACTGTCTCAGCAATCAGTGTTGATCATTGACAGTAACGATTGTTTATGCTTGGGCTTTCCACAGCTATGACGTGATCTTTTCTTCTGGTCCGAAAGAGCTGCTGAAGAAGTTTCAGCAGGCCAAACACAGAGTTGTGTTTTCTGCCGAGACGCTCATCTGGCCAGACCGTCACCTGGAAGACAAGCATCCTCATGTCAGGGAAGGGAAGAGGTTCCTTGGGGCAGGAGGCATGTATTCCTCTCTTGTTCTGTTCCTGTTACTCAAGAACTTTAGATGTACTCATAGCTCTGTTAGCTCAATTTAGTGTAGTTTTGAATTCATGAATCATTATTTACACAAATGTCACAATGATACGTGATATGATATGAGTTATTGGTGTATTCAAGTTCTCCTGGGACGTTCATTTAGTAGCTGGAAACTAATACATAATGAATACACAACGTTAAATCTCCTATAGTTGGCACAAGATGTCAATGTCCTTTTCTACAAACAAATACAGCAATATTTTTTTATTCTACTTCTGCAAAATGATGAATGAAGAATGTGCATCAGTGAGTTTTTATGTTTTTATTCAATGTATGAAGGTGTGTAACCTGATCTATTATATATTTTATCAGAATTGTGCAATACTATAATATTTTGTATATGCAGTTTTCATTTAAACAAAATTACAGTCAATACACAAAGCTACAACCAACTCAGAAACTGGAGCTCAAAGAAAATAAAGAGTTTCCCACTCATAATTATGACATGACATCATAATTATGGTGTTGATGTGCGTTCAACTCATAAATACAATCTTTCCAACATGACTTGAATGCATCATATATTTCACCACAAAATCAAAAGAGCAAATAAATACATTTTATATTATTTAAATACAAAGAGGCTCTTTTTAGGACCATTAAGATCACGTTTTATTATTGTTATACAACAGTAAAAAAAAAAGTCCCGTCCAGTATACTATTAAAATGTCTTTGAAAAATCATTACAATTCAAACTACATATATACAATTATACTTTACTTTTCTGATTACAGTAGGTGCTATAATTGGGTTTTTGTTTATTTCAAAGCCCTAAATTCAGCGATAATGAAATTATTAGTTTAAAGGTCGTTGCACACTGAAATTTTTGCACATTAAAAAATAAATACGACCTCACGTTGTGTCAATCACGTTTACACACTGCCTCCGAAACTTTCGTCTGTCATAAAAACTTCGGATCAGGTTCGATTTTCTGCGTTTTCACATCCGTAGCAAGCATTTTGATAGGAAAGGATGACGAATACGAAAAAAAAAAAACGCACATGAAAATTTCGGACCTTAACAGTGAATGAATGCTTAGGTTTTGGAGGCAATGGTGCATGGAACAGAAGGGATGCAAATCATTGCATGTAATAATATCTTGTATCACCAACTAAATCTCTTTTAACCTTGTATATTCTAGTCTTTGTAGAGAGTTAACTTTACCCAAGAAAGAACTGCTTTACTAAGACGTTTGAGGCTTCTTTCTTTTTTAATTTCCTTTCTCACAATCTCTCAGAATCTTCCAGAAACACTCATACTTATAGAGTGATGTCAGAGACTAACAGATGTGAAATAATCCGAACATACTTTACTGTCTTTATTGCCATCTGTGGTCTCTCTGAAAATCCGCTCTCTTCCTTCTTTTCATGACTAATAATTAAAAGATAAGTTTAAATCATCCAATTACACATCTAAACCAGATAATCATAGGTTTTGTGTCTATTTATAGGCTTTCTCCATTGTAACGCTAGATCTTTTGTTTTTTTCTAGGCTTCATTGGCTATGCACCTAACCTTAAAAAGATGCTTTCGGACTGGTCAGGAGCAGATAGTGACAGTGACCAACTCTATTTCACCAAGATCTATATCAACCCGGAGAAAAGAGTGAGTGTCTGAGTATAGCGTGGTCTCCTAAAACTTTATTGCTCCGGTTTAAGATATTTATGCTTGTTTTCAGAATGCACATTTAAGTTCACAGTTTCAGTAATGACACATATTAAATGTGTTTATGCTGCTTTTGATGTTTTCTTCCCTGTCATTTCCTCTTTAGAAGTCTATAAATTTAACTCTGGACAACAAGTGCAGATTGTTCCAGAATCTTCACGGAGCTCTTGGTAAGTGTATCATTTTGTGTCCTTACAGCCTGCTTTAGAAATACAGCTGTTAGAAGATTTAATTGGAGAACAGCTCTAACATAAACTCTATTTAAACTTTAAGAAGGCTTCTGCAAAATTCTCACTACCATCAGCTCTCTGAAGAAAAACATCCTTTTTTTATGGTCTCCAAAGTGCAGCGTCAGTAGAGTTCTTGCTCTCTGATACCTGCTGGGAAGTTTCCTCTTTCTGTAGCCTTTCAGTTTAATGAGGAATGGCTAATGCAATGCTTTGCTGAGGGTCTCAAATGCTGATTGGTTTCATGTGGACTGGAGCTGTTATTTGAGTTTAAAGCTGTGCTCTGCTCGGCTGGCAGCTGTAGTTTTGACTCACTGCCAGATTGTGGGAGGAGAGTGACTTTCCCAGTTGCCTGTAATGGCATTTGTGGCTGGAATATGAATGAGCTGACTGTGAGATGTGCCTGTGCACACGTACACCATCGCAGCTGGACACTACAGCCCAGGTGTGCCACACTGCAGCTGGAGTTGGGGTCCAAGGAAACACTGTTTATTTTGTTATTATAGCACATAAATATTTAGATATGCTGCCATTTGTAAGAGATTAATAACTATAAAGTAAACAAGGTTTTGTAGACTACTAGTTCATATAAGTTCTCATTGTGTGGTTGAGTAATTCAGTTTAAAATGTCTGTTTAAATTGACCTGAGCAACTATAGCCACATTTTAACCTTGAGATTCACTTTGAAATGTATGACAAAATTGGCTTTTTCCTGGTCTGAAAGTGTATTTCGATGAAACTACACTTTATTTTAGGCTGTGTTGTTACAGTGTAATCATGCTGTACATTTAAGTACAGAGTGATAATAATTGACAGCACATACTTATTAAAGGGTTAAGGTCATTGTACACTGAGTCTGAAACTTTTTGCACGTTAAAAAATAAATACGACCTCACGTTGTGTCAATCACGTTTACACACTGCCTCCGAAACTTTCGTCCATCATAAAAAAATTCGGATCAGGTTCGATTTTCTGCGTTTTCGCATCCGTAGCATGCATTTGGATAGAAAAGGATGAGAAATACGAAAAAATGGAAAAACGCATGCGAAAATTTCGGACTCAGTGTGCAATGACCTTTAGGGTTAAGATTAGGGTTTTGAGTTATCATGCAATAATTTACTGTTATTGCATCAGTAAGTACAAGTAATGTGATACAAGGACACTGTACAATAAAGTGATACAAACACTTAAAATGCATTGCATATTAACGTGCCCCTATTATGGGTTATGAAAGGTTCATATTTTGGTTTTGGGAGTCCCCAACAACAGGAGGCGCGTTTCCATTACCCTTCAAATTGCGCAAATTAAAATTGCGAATTGAAAATACGCCTAATGAAAACACGTCGATTTCGCAAAAACTCCCATATATCGCAAAAAAGTTTTTACGCTCACACAAGGTGGTTTTTCAGGCAATTCGAAAAAGGAATATTTTGCAAAACTGCAATGGAAATGTTTTTTCCGCATTTACAGGTCACATGGCGTATGTAAAAAGTCAGATAATCATTCTTCAATGTACTATAACCTCCAAGAAACACTTCATACGTGGTCGCTCTCGAATATAAGGGGCTTTCCCTGCCATTAATGCTTAGACAATTTACACTGCACATGTCTGTGGTGCAGTGTGGCTCTGATACGGCCACTGAAGCTGACTGCGGCCACTCTAGTCAATGCATGTTTATTCCAGCCACGCCACGCATGTTTCTGAAGTGGCACTCCGTGCTGCTTCTGTAAAGATACACACTTACGCCTCCTTTGAATAAATATATCCAAAATCCGTCAAATCTCACCAAAATCCGTTGCCATGACTTATCGCGAGAGGCAAAAGGTTACGTTTTAGTCGCGTAACATTGGTTTATGGAAACACCGTCATTTCGAAATACTTTTTTATCGACATTTATAAAATATCGCCAAAGTTTTGCGCAAATCTGTAATGGAAACGCGCCTAGGTTGACATGCATGCAAGGTCAGAAAACACTTTCATTGTCTTATAATATGCATTTATTTTTACCTTACTTGCTCAACGATTCATTTTTCCAAACCCCTCCTTTGCGTGACGCTAATCTGCGGTGATTGGTCGATTGGTCTCAGTT
Source organism: Schizothorax lantsangensis (assembly GCA_027422415.1). Classification (NCBI taxonomy): domain Eukaryota; kingdom Metazoa; phylum Chordata; class Actinopteri; order Cypriniformes; family Cyprinidae; genus Schizothorax; species Schizothorax lantsangensis. The sequence continues at coordinate 27,884,168 of CM049851.1, forward strand.
TCATTTAATCATGTCTGTAATGCCTGATAAAGCAGCGTTTGTGAGCGCAGTGCAACCGCTCTAAAAGCAGCACCTAGTGGCAAAGAATGAATTTGCATTTTCATTCAGACCAAGAAAGACCAACAAGTGGGCGGGCAATATGCTAATAGAATTCATTTTAAAAACGACTTGTTTCAATGATTCAGAGTCAGCTCTTTCTTTTGAGAGACAATAACTTTATACACGGTGCACTTTCAGATTTAAAACTTTGCAGGATGTTTTCATTCACTTAGAGCTGTGTTACACACTGCATGAAAGATAATTTTCAAAAATCCATAATAGGGGCACTTTAAAGTGCACGATAAATAAAGTTATTGTCTCTCAAAAAAAAAGAGTCAACTCGCAAACGCCTAAATCTTATTCTGTTACGGCTGTACGTCACGAAGTAACACATTTGCATAATGTCCGCCCATGGGCTGTCATTCGCGCTGTACGCGGTAGACCAATCACAAAGGACTGCGCCATCTGACCAATCACAGCAGCGAGGGCTCAAGGAAAGGAGGGGCTTAGAGAGACTGATTCTTCGAACTGCTTCGCACGAGTCGAGTCGTTAGGAATCATTTAGAAATTCTGAGGTACGGCTGTAAATTACGAAGCTATTTTTTGAGAAAACTAAAGTGTTTTTTGACCGTGGATGCTTGTAAACCTGTTTTAGGACACTCATAAAACAATATTAGCAACCTTAAAAATGGCAAAATAGGGGCACTTTAATATTGATGCAGTAACTTTTAGTAAGAAAGCAAGAAGAAGAACATTAAAAAACATTAGTGTGAATTTTGCTGCTACAGTATGAATGCCTCATTCATCCTCAGTTAATATCACATCCATTGGAATTCATTTCCTGGTTCTTCATCATCTGAAAAGTTCACTGTTTCAGCTTCAGAAGGCTGTTTAAAAAGCTTCCTTTCTCGTTCTAGATCAGAGGTATTCATTACAGATACCCAAGAGAGATTCTTTCAAACATTTATGGAGGAAATCCTTTATAAGTGGGCCAGTGGATACTTATGGCCATTTAACTGACCATGTAACTACACAATGATTCAAGCAGAACTCAATTGCAGAACTGAACGGTTATGTGGAATTTTAATCAGAATGTTAATGCTAATCATTTTTTAATTACATGAACAGATGAGGTGGTGCTGAAGTTTGAAGATGGACGTGTGCGAGCCAGAAATGTGCTTTATGACACGCTGCCTGTTATTATCCATGGCAACGGACCCACCAAAGTAAATCCATTTACTGTTATGATCCAAATAACTGTAATGTAAAAGCAAGATCTTTTCTATAGCTTTCTGTCTTCTTCAGTTTAATCATTTTCATGACATGCTGTTTCTTTCAGCTTCAGATAAACTACCTAGGGAACTATATCCCAAATCTGTGGACATTTGAGACTGGCTGCACAATTTGTAAGGAGAATCTGCGAACGCTTTCTGGACTCCAGGTGGGCCTTACGTTTATTAGTATAACCATCAATTTTTTTTACTATCGTTAAATTAATCCTGAAAACCATTTATAAAGGAATTTTTGTGTTTAGATATTTTGTTTAGATTGAATAGCTTTATATAAAACAACTTTAGTCAAATCACGTTTTACAGCGCTCCACACACGACATGAAGGGAGAAAAAAACAAGATAATGTGGCCACAAATTAAGAATTAGCTCTTATGACTTGTTAATTAGTTCCCTTGTTTTAGGTAAATCAAACAAAACAGTGCAACACGAGTAAGGTTGTTCATCAAAAACGAAGGAAAGATTTAATAAAACAAGGCCACAAATTAATAAGTTGTGTGAACAAATTCTTATTTCATGGCCATAATATCTATATTTTTTACTCTGCATGTTATGCGAGGGGCTCCGTACAATTTCATGATTAAATATTCTTATAAAAAATAGATATCACAAATAAATCAAGTAAATTAATAAAAGTCTAATAGCTGCACATTTTCACTGTTTAAGTCATAAGCATTCATAGACACTTCTATAAGCAGCTAAAACATATACATTTCAACTGAAATGAAGCTTTAGCTGAATAATTGTTTGGTTTATGAATTGTTTGTCTTTTTTTGTCTGCAGGAGAGTGAATATCCTGGGGTGGTCATTGGGATCTTCATCCAGCAGCCCACACCCTTTGTCACGGCGTTCTTTGAGCGCTTACTTAACCTCAAATACCCCAAAAACCGGCTCCAATTATTCATCTATAATCAGGTAAAATATTATGTTCAAATTTATAATCGTAACTCTATGCATTTTTTAACAGTTAATCAGTAACACTTTACAATAGCTATGTTTCCATTCAAAGTTACAAATTAAACTTATGTGCAAAATTGGAATATCGCATAAAAAAAATTGCGAATAAAAGCACCGCTTCCATCCAGTGAGTTGAAGTGCTAAATATCACAAAGAAAAATTAACATTGCTGCAGTAGGAGAAGGCACTGTATATAATAATTTTTGTATACAATAAATTACGAGCTTCAGAGCGTGCAGACGAAACGCGGTCATGCTATCTTATATTCAGAGTCTGCTGTTTAGGAACGCAGTTCGCAGAGTTAATTATAACGAAGCACTTTGACGAGACTTTGCTCATTTCAGATGCTGTGCACTGAGATCGGTCCGTTGGTTGGTCCAACTATGCTGTCCCATCGCAAAGTCACATGTCTTTTTTGATGCGCATTAAGGAATTTATTTGCTAAAAGTGTTTCCATCGTAGTTTATGCGCATATTTTCTTGCTGGATAAGAAATTAATCTTACTTAGTTGAGTGCATAAGTTTTATTCCGTCCAGCATTTTTTTTTTTTTATGCAATATCCCAAAATGTGCATAAACATAGGTGGATGGAAACATAGCTACTGAGCTACTAACAATGAACAATACTTGTACAGAATTTATTAATACTAGTCTATATTAATTTCAACATTTACTAGTACATTCTTAAACTCAACAGTTGTATTTGTTAACATTAGACAATTTACTGTGAACTAAAATGAATAAACAATTAACATTTATATTGTTACTAACATTAACAAAGATGAATACATGCTTTAAAATTCGTTGTTGTTAGTTCATGTTAACTAATGCATTTACAAACGTTAACAAATGGGACTTTATTGTACTAAATGTGTTCACAAATAAGCTCTTAAAACGACGATAGTCCTGACTGGAGTTTATTTTTAAAGGCATAATAAGGTAATTATATATAAAATGAACATTAAATGTAACTTAAGAGTTATGTGAATCAGAACACGTGAATAAGATCGGTATCAGGAAACTGATACGACTGTCCTGTCCTGTTATTGTGCCTGTTGAGTATCATATGATATTCTTTTCATAAGTTGAGTCTTTATTGTTAAAGGCGTATCAGATCAGATTGAATGTCATTAAACAGCAGTTTTTCACATGAACCTTTTGTATATTAATGAATCAGGTTGCATACGTTGTGCAGTATTGTCATTCTTCATAGATGTTTTGTTATGTTCAATACATATAATGAGGGACAATACTTTGGATTTATATCTTTTGCAGGAACCACACCACGAACCCCACATACGCGCATTTCTAGAGTATCACGAGTCTGAATACCAGGGTGTGAAGCTGATTGGACCAGAGGAGGATATAGACCCTGTGACCTCACGTAATATTGGCTTGTAAGTGGGCTTTTCAATATTTTTTTTTAGAGTAAATTTTTATTCTTTAATGACCATATCAAACAGCATAGAGTTTATCATTGCACAAATGGCTTCTCTGTGCTTTGAATATTCCATTGATCTCTTTTTTTCTATTTCTATTTCTGCAGCGATATGTGTCGGGACAACATTGACTGTGAATACTTCTTCAGCGTAGACGTGGATGTGGTTTTAAAGAATGAAGACACACTTAGAATCCTTATTGAGCTCAATAAGTAAGTGAATAAATAACACTTGAAGTATAGAATGAACTTGACAAATGAAGGCAAGTATGTTTTCTTTGGGTTACACTTTATTTTAAGGTGTCCTTGTTACAGTGTAATTGTACATTTAAGTACTGAGTAACATTAATTAACTACATGTACTTACTATATGATTAGGGTTAGGATTAGGGTTTGGTTTAGGGTTACTTGCATGCAATTATGCAGAATTATTTGTTATTACATTAGTAAGAACGTGTAATGTGTAACAAAGGACACCTTAAAATAAAGTGTTACCTTTCTTTGTTGAGTTCATGTCCTCTATTGAAATATAGTAATGTAACTGGTGGCCTTAAAGGAATATTACAGATATTTAACAAGTAAAGCTGTATGGACAGCATGCACTAATACTACACGTACAGTAATGCACTTAAAATAGAAACCTGTGGGTCAAATTATGGAGGATTTAAAAGCAGAAATGTGAATGTGTTTTATTACTTGGCTTACATGAATTATACTATTTTCTAATGAATTTTCAGCATCATTACTCCAGTCTTCAGTGTCACTCAATCCTCAGAAATCATTCTAATATGCTGATTTGATGCTCAATTCTTATTTTGGTAAACATTACTTATTAGTATTATTGTTGAAAACTGTTTTTGTTGATTAATATTTTTGCGTGAACTGTGAAAGACTACCATTCAAAAGTTTGGGGTAAGTAAGGTTTTAAAAAAATAAATGAATACTTTTACTCAGCAAGGATGCATTAAATTAATCAAAAGTGTCATTTAAGATATTTATAAAACTACAAAAGATTTCTGTTTTGAATAAATGTTGTCCTTTTCAGCTTTCATCAAAGAATCATGAAAAAAAAATTTCAGCAAAATCTGTTTTCAGCATTGATAATAATAAGATATTTTATAAATAACTGAGCACCAGTAATAATTGATTACATTTGAGCATTAAAATCAGCACATTTATATGATTTCTGAAGGATGGTGTGACACTGAAGGCTGGAGTTTCCTGATATTTATATTTCTGATACTGATTTTTTTTTTTTTACATGTTCGGATTCACATAACTCTCAATTTAATGTTAATTTTATATATAATTACCTCATTATGCCTTTAAAGCCATTGTTATTTTTTTGCTAATGATTTGATTGTAATCATTTTTGTTTTTCATAGGACTTTCATTGCACCAATGATGACCAAACCCGGGCGTCTGTGGACAAACTTCTGGGGCGCTCTCAGTGCAGACGGGTACTACGCCAGATCAGAGGATTACGTGGACATAGTTCAAGGAAACCGTGTGTAAGTTGCTGTTTAGTTCATTTCAATTGTTCTGTGATATGATTGAGAATCCACAGAGATACACTACCAGTCAAAAGTTAACAAACAGTAAGATTTTGAATGTTTTTTTTTAAAGAATTCTCTTCTGCTCACCAAGCCTGCATTTATTTGATGCAAAAACAGGAATATTGTGAAATATGTTTACTATTTAAAATAACTGATTTTTATTTGAATATTTTTTTAAATGTAATTTATTCCTGTGAGTCAAAGCTGAATTTTCAGCATCATTACTCCAGTCTTCAGTGTCACATGATCCTTCAGAAATCATTATAATATGCTGATTTGCTGTTCAAGAAACATTTTTATTATTATTATTATTATTATTATCAATATTTAAAACAGTTGAGTAATTTTTTTCAGGATTCTTTGATGAATAGAAAGATCCAAAGATCAGCGTTTATCTGAAATAAAAAGCTTTTGCTATATATATATATATATATATTTTTTTTTTTTTTTTTTTTTCGTTTTTTTTTGGGGGGGGGGGGATTATAGAAATCAATACTTTTATTTAGCATGGATGCTTTAAATTGATTAATTAAATTGATGATAAACACATTTATAATGTTACAAAGATTTCTATTTCAGATAAATGCTGTTCTTCTGAACTTTCTATTCATTAAAGAAACATGAAAAAAATCTACTCAGCTGTTTTCAACATCATAATAATAATAATAATAATAAATAATAAATGTTGTTTTTTTGAGCAGCAAATCAGAATATTAGAATGATTTCTGAAGGATCATGTGACTGGAGTAATGATGCTAAAAATTCAGCTTTGAAATCACAGGCATAAATTACATTTTAAAAGTTTTTTTAAATAGTAAAAATATTTAAAAATGTTAATGTTTTTGCTGTTCTTTGAATCAAATAAATGCAGGCTTGGTGAGCAGAAGAGAATTCTGAAAAATTCAGAAAAAAAACATTAAAAATCCTACTGTTCAAAAACTTTTGACTGTTAGTATAGTTTTGATGGACGGAGGTCTAGTATGATGAGTATATTTCACTGCTCAAAAACATGAAGCAGTCTTTGAAATTCATCAAACCGGGGCGAATGGCAAACGTGACGTTCTCTGGTGCCTCCACAGGGGTTTGTGGAATGTGCCATACGTCTCTCACATATTCCTGATAAAAGCCGATGCATTGAGGACTGACCTCAAAGATCCTGACCTGTTTGAATCCGCAACGCTAGATCCGGATATGGCCTTCTGCTCCAAAGTTCGAAACAAGGTCAGACATTAATTTACTTTAGCAAGCTTTTAAAAGCGACTAAGTGCATAATATGTTTTATCTTGTTTGTTCCCTGGGAATCCAACCCACAACTTTTTGCGCTGCTAACACAATGCTCTACCACTGAGCCACAGGAACACAGACATTAAACTCAAGAAATAAATAAGATGTCTTACATCTTATAAGTATATATTGCTGATTGATATCTATAAATTTCGTTCCAAGGGTGTCTTCATGTTCGTAACAAATATGCACACTTACGGTCGAGTTTTATCGACTGAAAATTACCAGACAAACCACTTGCACAATGATCTCTGGCAGATCTTTGAAAATCCTGTGGTAAGATAAAATCACAACAACATTTAATTGAATATTATACAAGACATTCTTGCTTTAATGCTAGTTTACTGTTGTTTTTGCCTTATTGTTCTTTATTTTTTTCCCTGGAACAGGAATGGGAGGAAAGATACATTCATGAGAATTATTCCAAAGTTTTGAAAGATGATTTCATAGAAATGGTGAGTTTTCAAACAAGGCATACGATCAGAGGCGTCATGCATGTGCCCACTCAGATTTTTGAGCCCAGTCGATTTTGAATGCAGCTTCCAAAAGACAAAAAATAGCCGATTAATATTTTCTATATTTAATACAATCACACCGGCATTCAATACGTCATATCATCAGCTGCTAAATTCAAATCTGTGTTCGCTGGCTGACGCTGAGCCAGATATAGATGCGTTTTTACAGCACTGCGCATTATAACCAATCACACACGATGCTGTTGAGCTTATGAATGCCGTGACCAATCAGAGGCGTTCAGATGAGTCATCGCTAAAACGCTGGTGTTTTGTTCACTTGCTCTCTGATGAATTCTCTCATCAGAAACAACATAGTGCAGATGTGCGTACGAATGTAAGTAAGATGTTCATTTCACAGTGTAAACAGCTTCAGTGAATATAATGGGAGCTTTTGAGAGCGCTTGTAAATGTTCTTTGCTTTTTTTCTGTACAGTGAAAGTGTTATAATTAGTAAATTACAATGTTTTTAGTAAATTCACATTAAATACAAAGTCAGTCGTATTAAAAATGTTTTATGGCATGACACCCATATCTGGTACTTAAGTAAAAAGACGTGTTTTTATGTGTAGTTAATAGATTACAGTATTAGGCTACTTTGCCCATCGGCCATTATAGATCAACTAATATAATCTATAAACTAAAAGTGCAAAATGCATTTACTTACACATATTTGAGAATCAAGATATTTCATGATATAGTTAACACGTTTGGGAATATTTTGAATAAAAAGGGAAAATAAATAAATAAAACATAAGCCTATATCAGTTATACGTGTCTTTGCTGCTGTGTGTCACATGACAAGCATGACAAGTCCATAGCACCCCACCCCCCGCTTCACTCGTGCCCCCACAAAAATATTGAGGGCATGACGCCCCTGCATACGATAATAGCAGCATTTTCTGAACATTATAGTTTTTAATATTACACACTGGATAAGATTATTGTCCTGTCTTTGAGAATATAAGACTAGCTTTCAAAAGCTTGAGGTCAGCAATTTTTAAAGAAATTCAGCAAAGATGCATTCAATTTATCAAAAGTGACAGTAAATACTTTTATAGTGTTACAAAAGATTTTTACTTCAAATTTGCACTTTCTATTAATCAAATCACCATTGTTTACACACAAATATTGAGTAGCATAACTGTTTTCAACATTGATAATAATCATAAATGTTTCTTGAGCAGCAAATCAGCATATTATAATGATTTCTGAAGATCATGTGACACTGAAGACTGGAGTAATGATGCTGAAAATTCAGCTTTGATCACAGGAAGAAATTAAAGTTTAAAATATGTTCAGACTGAAAACAGTTATTTAAAATTGTAATAATGTTTCACAATATTGCTCTATTTTACTGTATTTCTAAAAAAAAGGTGAGCATCAGGAACAAAATCAAAATCATACTGACCCCAAACTTGTGTCCAGTCTTTTGTAAAGTCATTCTACTGTATTTAAGTTGTTTGTAATTCTCTGTGTAGCCGTGCCCTGATGTGTACTGGTTCCCTGTGTTCACTGACCTGGCCTGCAAACATCTCATTGAAGAGATGGAACATTTTGGCCAGTGGTCAGGAGGCAGAAATGTGGTATGTTGTTGTTTTCCTGTATCATCCCCATGCTATTTACCTTACTTTATGATTTACTTGAGCATGATTATGATTTATTTTGCTTTTAGGACAATAGGATCCAAGGTGGATATGAAAATGTCCCAACTATTGATATCCACATGAATCAGGTGGGCTATGAAAAAGAATGGCAAAAGTTCCTTTTGGATTATGCAGCGCCAGTCACTGAGAAAATGTATCCAGGATACTTCACAAGGGTAAGACTTACTTTATTCTCCTGAAGAAGTAATTATATTTGTCTCGAAATGCACTTTTCACAATTTCAGAAACAATTTTGCTTAGTATTTTGATAGCATTATAGAATTTTTGTTGTGCAGAACACACACTGGCTAGCTTTATTAAGGAACACTCCACTTTTTTTGGAAATAGGCTCATTTTAACTCCCCTATTAAAAAGAAACCGTTTTTGAATCCATTCAGATCTCTGTTCACACTTTTATCTGTTTTACTGCCATTTGGTCACAAAAATGACCAAAGAGTCATATTTTTCATAAAGCTTGACTCCTGTAGTTACATTGTAACCAAAATGAAAAGTTGTGATTTTCTAGAGAAACTCTTTTCCGGCGTATTAGGAACTGGCCATTAGCAGGCACAATAATACGCAGTGTAAAGTAGTCCAGATATCATAGTGGCTGGGGACTACTTTCAGGCGCTGCGTCATATCACTGTTGCACAGATCAGCAGCAAAGTTTGATTATTACGATTATAATGTAATAAATGTAATTTATTCTTTTAAAGCGTTTTTTTTAGTCATTACTCCAGTCTTCAGTGTCATGCTGAAATCATCTAATATTCTGTTTATTATTTCTTATGTAAATAATTCTTATTATTATTAATGTTGAAAACAGTTTTTGTCTTAATATGTTTGAGGAAACTGTAATACTGCAGGGGGTAAGTAAGATTTCTTAAAATAATAATAATACTTTTATTCAGTTGCATGAATTAATTCATTGAAAGATACTAAAGGCATTTATAATGTTACAAAAGATTAATATTTCAAATAAATGTTGTTCCATTCATCAAAGTCAAATCCTGAACAAAATATAAATGGTTTCCACAAAAATATTAAGAGCAAAATGAACAATAATAATAAGAACCTTATTAATAATTGAGTATCAATAATAATTGATAAAACTAAGACCATATTAGAATGATTTCAAGGATCATGTGACACTGACGGAGTAATGATGCTGAAAATTCTTTGATCACAGGAATAAATTACTTTCATATTCTAGAAAACAGTTATTTTAAATTGTCAATATAAAATATTACTGCTTACTGTATTTTTGATCTAAATGCAGCCTTGGTGAGCAGAAGACACTTTCAAAAAACTTTTTAAAAACCTTAATTTTATTAACTTTTGACTTGTAGTGTAGAAATGAGACATTCCTGACCGGGTGATGTTTGCATGTCAACATGAAACAGAGTTCACAATCTGTTTTACTGCCATACATGTCACATATTTCCAGTGTAACCAGATATTTGAGAAACTCTTTTATTAGTGGCCATTATAATATGTACCAGAGTGGAGGTGTTTCTTTGGGCTTTTACGTGTGAATGCTGCATCTGTGTGTTTGTCTCCTGCAGGCTCAGTTTGAGCTGGCGTTTGTAGTCAGATATAAACCTGATGAACAACCTGCACTAAGACCACATCACGACGCCTCTACTTTCACTATCAATATAGCGCTCAATCAAGTGGGGATCGACTATCAGGTCAGTGAAAACATGGTTATGATGCTTGGCTCTGCTATACACAGTTTTCATTTTGTTAAATGCTTGTTTGTTAAGTTAAACGACTCTGTCTTATTTAAAGTGAATTTTTATATTGTTCTAATTGAAAATCTTGTTTTCCTGGTTGCCATGAATCATGGTAACTGATTTGTTACTGTTTTGTTCAGTTGTCCAAAAGCAAATAACACTGGACAATTTTGCTTAGTATTTTGATAGCATTATAGTATTTTTGTTGTGCAGAACACACACTGGCTAGCTTTACTAAGTGTAGAAACTATTGTGGGTTTTATAAATTTTTTTAAACATTGACTGACAAAATTAACATTGAATTTAGTTTTCTTCTAAACTTGAATTATTCGCTTTTGGTTGATTTAATTATTTCAAATGTTGAAATACATGAAACTGTAGTTTCTAGCATGCTTTGCATAGGACGTAATGGGGTAAAATAGTTAAACATTTTTGAAGTTTTGTTTGTTTGTTAGAGCAGGGATCATCAAACTTGATCCTGGAGGGCCTGTGTCCTGCAGAGTTTAGCTCCAACTTGCCTCAACACACCTGCCTGGAAGTTTCAAGTATACCTGTTAAGAGCTTGATTAGCTGCTTCAGGTGTGTTTGATTAGGGTTGGAGCTAAACTCTGCAGGACACCCCCAGGACCGAACTTGGTGACCTCTGTGTTAGAGCATAATGAGAAAAAAATGGATAGTTTTACTTAGTGCTGTCAAAACGATTAATCGCGATTAATCACATCCAAAATAAAAGATTTGTTTACATAATATATGTGTGTGTACTGTGTATATTTATTATGTATATATACATACACACACACACATGCACGTATATATTTTTAAAATATTTACATGCATTTACATGCATATATTTATATCATTTATATTATATATAAATATATTTAATATATAAACATAACATATTCATCTTAAATATATACGTGCATGTGTGTGAATTTATATATACATAATAAATATACACAGTACACACACATATATAATGTAAACAAAAACTTTTATTTTTGATGCAATTAATCGTGATTGATCATTTGACAGCACTAGTTTAATGTTATGTTTGGATTTAGAGCCAGGATTTAATCTTATAATTCAATGATGTGACAGAATATATACACTCCCCTCCAAAAGTACTGGAACAGTGAGGCCAATTCCTTTATTTTTGCTGTAGACTGAAAACATTTGGGTTTGACATCAAAAGATGAATATGAGACGAGAGATTAACATTTCAGCTTTTATTTCCAGGTATTTTCATCTGGATCTGATAAACAACTTAGAAGATAGCACCTTTTGTTTGAACCCACCCATTTTTCATGTTACCAAAAGTATTGGAACATGTGACTGACAGGTGTGTTTTGTTGCCCTGGTGTGTCCTATTAATTGATTATTCAAACAATAAATAGCACTGAATGTCTGCGCTCAGTTTCAGATCCGTGCAGACTGCATTTATAGTTAGTTAGACGTGTAACCAACATGAAAACCAGAGAGGTGTCTATGGGTGAAAAACTAGCAATTGTGAAGCTGAGAGAAGATGAAAAATCAATCAAACCATTGCACAAACACTGGCAATAGCAAGTACAACCATTTGGAATCTCCTGAGGAAGAAAGAAACCACTGGTGTACTAAGTAACACACCTCGAACGGGTAGATCAAGGAAAACATCAACAGTTGACGACAGAAACATTGTGACAGCTGTAAAGAAAGACCCTAAAACAACTGTTAGTGACATCAGCATCAACCTCCAGAGGGCAGGAGTGAAGGTATCACAATCTACTGTTCGCAGAAGACTTCATGAACAAAAGTACAGAGGGTACACCAGAAGATGCAAACCACTCATTAGCAAGAAGAATAGGAGACAAGCCTCACAAATTCTGGGACAAGGTTTTATGGACTGATTTTATGGATCAAAGTAATGGAAAGGCTAAAGTTTGGAGAAAAAAGGATCTGCTCATGATCCCAAACATACAAGCTCATCTGAAACACAGTGGAGGTAATGTAATGGCTTGGGCTTTTATCGCTTCTTCTGGGACAGGCTCATTAATCTTCATTAATGATGTAACACATGACGGCAGCAGCTAAATTAACTCAGAAGTCAACAGAAATACTTTGTCTGACAATTTACAGAAAGATGCAACCAAACTGATTGGGAGATCCTTCATCATGCAGCAAGATAATGACCCAAAACATAGTGCCAAAACAACAAAGGAGTTCATCAGGGCAAAAAGTGGAATGTTTTAGACTGGCCAAGTCAATCTCCACACTTAAACCCTATAGTGCATGCCTTTTACCTGCTAAAGAAGAGACTGAAGGGAGATGGCGGCGCGTTCAGACGCAGCGGCTGCTCCGGGTCCCAAAGACGGTGCTTTTATGTCTTTTAATGTCGTCTGTTCGTCTCCAAATATTGTCGATTTACCGCCAATTCATAAGGCATTCTCTCAAGAACACATCTATGATCGCCAAAGCCTTTTGGATATCGGCAACGCGAACTCTCGCCGGCAGCTGCTGAGAAGCTACAAGGCCTTTGTTTACTGCTGGAGCCGGACATCGAGACCGCGGCCTCGCCTACTGACGCCACCCGCACAAGGCGGCGTCGCAAGCGGTGTGAGAGAGGACGGAAGCGCAGTAAGCGCGGAGGTATACAAGCTAGGCTAAGGGCTAACCCCACAAGACCGGCTCTTCCAACACTCATGCTCTCAAACGTTCACTCTCTGGAAAACAAACTGGACTTAATTCAACTCAGTCGGTCTACACAGCATGAGGCAAGGGATTGTTGTGTGTTTGTTTTCACTGAAACATTCCACCGTGCCATTCAGTTGAACAGGCTAACGCTAAGGACGAGACACAGCACTTTCTGGTAAGACTTCGTGATGTATATCAACAAAGAATGTAACAATGCTGCGGTATTATCAAAACACTGCATCACTGGTGGTGATTATGTTTGTGAAGTGTCCATCAGTTCACGGCCATTGTTATTGTCAGTTTACGTTCCACCGTGTGCAACAAACGCGCTTCGTGAACTGTATAGCCCATCAGACAACAAACAAATAACCCCGGCTTTTTCATCATAGCCGGTGACTTCAACCACGCAAACTTAAAGACAGTTTTGCCAAAGTTCTACCTACATGTGAACTTTGCAACAAGGGGAAACAATACACTGGACTTTGTTTACACAACAGAAAAGAACGCGTACAAGGCTGTTCCCCGCCCCCACCTCGGGTACTCAGACCACATCTCTGTTATTCTAATCCCAGCATATAGACCACTTCTGAAACTCGCCAAACCGGTTCAAAAACTCATCACAATTTGGCCAGAGAATGCTACCTCAACACTACAGGACTGCTTTCAGTGCACAGACTGGAACATGTTTAAAGAGGCGGCCACCTACAACAACCACACAGACCTGCAGGAGTACACTGAAACTGTGACTGCTTACATCAAAAAGTGCATTGATGATGTGACAGTCACCAAGACCATCACCACACGTGCAAACCAAAAGTCGTGGATGACAGCAGAGGTTCGTGGGCTGCTAAAGACCAGAGATGAAGCATTCAGATCAGGAGATAAAGCAGCCCTCAAAACAGCAAGAGCCAATCTGTCCTGTGGCATCAAAAATGCAAAACGGTCATATGCTCAAAAAATCAACAATCACTTCACAGACAGCAGAGACACACAGAGCCTGTGGCAAGCCATTCAGACCATCACTGACTACAAGCCCCCGCCACAGGCCTGTGATGACACATCCCTCCCCGATGCACTCAACCATTTTTACTCACGGTTTGAAATGCAGAACGACACACCTGCACAAAAACTGCCCACGCCTCCCAATGACCAGGCGCTCTATCTGTCTCCAGCCGACGTAAGGAAGACCCTATCTAGGATTAACCCACGCAAGGCTGCGGGTCCTGACAACATACCTGGCCGTGTACTGAAAGACTGTGCTGCACAGCTGATGGATGTCCTAACAGATATCTTCAACACCTCGCTGAGCCAGGCAGTCGTCCCCACATGTCTCAAATCCACAACAATCATACCGGTACCAAAGAAATCACCTGTGTCCTGTCTAAACGACTACCGTCCAATAGCACTGACTCCAATCATGATGAAGTGCTTTGAGAGGTTAGTCATGCACAAAATCAAAACCAGCCTCCCCAACACACTCGATCCGCTCCAGTTTGCATACCGTCCAAACCGCTCTACGGACGATGCAATTTCCTCCACCCTCCACCTTGCTCTTACCCACCTAGAAAATAAAGACTCCTATGTTAGAATGCTGTTCATTGACTTCAGCTCGGCATTCAACACAATAATCCCACAACAGCTCATAAATAAACTAAACCTGCTGGGCCTTAACAATTCCCTCTTTAATTGGATCCTGGACTTTCTAACCGGAAGACCTCAGTCAGTCCGTGTCGGCCACAACACCTCGAGCACTACCACACTGAGCACAGGTGCCCCACAAGGCTGTGTGCTCAGCCCGCTGCTCTTCACACTGCTGACCCACGACTGCACTGCCAAGTTCAGCTCCAACCATATCATCAAGTTCGCTGATGACACAACAGTGGTAGGTCTCATCAGCAACAACGATGAAACGCACTACAGAGAGGAAGTGGCACAGCTGGCTGAATGGTGTGGCACTAACAATCTGTCCCTCAATCTGGGGAAGACAAAGGAGGTTGTGTTGGACTTCAGGAGGAGGAACTCCATTGACCACCCCCCACTGACCATCGACAGCTCGACTGTGGAGAGAGTCAGCAGCACTAAATTCCTGGGGGTGCACATCACAGAGGATCTCACCTGGACCACCAACACCATGTCACTCTCCAAGAAGGGACAACAGCGCCTACACTTTCTCCGCCGGCTAAAAAGAACAAGTCTCCCTCCACCCATCCTCACCACATTCTACAGGGGCACCATTGAGAGTGTGCTGACCAGCTGCATCACTGTCTGGTACGGGAACTGCAGTGCTGCTGACCGCAAGACCCTCCAGCGGACAGTGAACACAGCTGCAAAGATTATCGGTGCCCCTCTTCCATCCATCCTGGACATTTTCCTTGCACGATGCTCCAGCAAAACCAACAGCATCGTGAAGGACCCCACCCATCCCTCCTACAGTCTCTTCCAGCTCCTGCCATCAGGAAGACGGTACCGAAGCATCAGAGCCCGCTCCGCCAGACTGCTCAACAGCTTTTTCCCCCAGGCTGTGAGAGCCCTGAACTCAAATCACCCCGCTCCCCCTCTGAAACCCCATGCAAACCCCAACCTCCTGAAACATGGACCATCCCCCCCGCCCCTCTCCAAACACCCCCCAACCTTACCACACCAAAGAAAAAAAAGAAAAAAACTGTATGAAACTTTCTTGTGCAATTCAATGTGTGCTTCACACAGGTGAGTGGGCCTGTACAAACCGCCTGTAGTAACACACTCTCCTCTATGTGCATTAGACACTTTTCACACACCGCTGACTCAGACTCAGCAATATATGTATGTTTTACATGCTCATGCACTACAAATTAGGGCTGCACAATTAATCGAATTTCTAATCGCGATTACGATTATGGATGCCACGATTACGTAATCGTTCAAAGCCGCGATTACAAAAATAAATAAACAATTAAAAATGCCCACTTGCATTATTCTGTGTGCTTAAGAGATGTTTGCAGCGCGGGGTTTAACAAACTCAAACACACTGGATAAAATACATTTTGTCTAACTGATAGTCGTTGTCACTCTGTTGTGCATGATAGATGTGTTAAACGTCAAAAGCGGAACAAAATAGCGGAACGTTTGAACTGCGCGCCACACTGACCTTTTATCCGCTCGCCTCAAAAGAGAACAGCACAGCGCGAGCTTAGAGCGAATGCGTTTATTACAGTGACCCGCGATCACGTGCTAAACAACGCTGTGAAATCCAGTAAGAAGCACTCGAGTTCAGCGCAGAGTTCTCCAGTACAAATGACGTCTCTTTCATTTAAACTAGTTTAAAGCCAAATAAATCAGAGCTGTTATTCTCATCAACACTGATACAGAAACAGTGTAACAATGATCCAGTTAGAAGACGTTTCAATCCACAAATCACCCACATTTACCATAGTTTTACTGTAGTAACACTAATGGTAACAATGGTACGGTGGCTGAAAAGTAGGATATTCATATTGAGTATTATTATATTATTAATATACTAAATATGTTAAAGGAGTAATGGAATATTATTATTACATTATTTTGTTAATTATTCTATCAGTTGATGTGGATTGGTAATTGACTGAATGTCTTTAGGCTACTGTTTTTCAATGCAAACATAACACCATAGAAACCATATAGTTAGGTTACTTTTTTACCATGGTAATGGGGTGCTGTACTTTTGGTTATGTATAAAAGATGAGGATGTTACAGTTTTCACAATGCTGTCAAATGTACATCTGCATCCCAACTCAAGCTCCTGCTCTGAACTCAAGCTCCTGTTCTAATGTGCATTTCTAAGAGACTAAACTTGTAATATTACATGTTCAGTGCTACCAAATCAGGTGCTGGTGCCACTGCTCTCCAATGTCTGGAGTCCTGATAATATAAATTGTACTGTAAAATGTTCTGTTTAATTGTAAATGAAATATATAGCTTTAGTAAACCACTTTTAGTTTTAGTATAACACATTATTATACCATGCATAATTTTACCTTTTTTGTTTAAAGAAGAAACCAAACCAATGTATAGTTGACATTTGAGGCTCAATGCTATAGAAAAGCAATAAAAGTGCAGGAAGAGTGTTTTCAGCCTTTTTTAAATATATATTTTATACAAAAATATGGTATGCAGCTTCAAACAATGGCATAAATCTGTTGAAAATAATCGTTATTAATAATCGCAATTACAATCTCAAGGAAATAATCAACAATTATGATTTTTGTCATAATCGTGCAGCCCTACTACAAATCATCCTGCACTGTTCCCCAGCCAGCTGCTTGACTCACAATGTTTCTCTCTGCACATGTACAGTATTTATGTGAAGCATTCGTATAGTTTGTATATTCTTTTAATTTTTAATTTTTAGTTTTAGTTTGTATAGGGTAAACATTTATATATAGTAAACTTATTGTCAAAATTTGTCAGTAGGTTAGTTGTGTATAGGTTTATAGTGTTTTACTTCATTGTTGTATGTCTGTATTTATGTAGCACCGTGGTCCTGTGAGGCACGACATTTCGTTCCACTGTATGTCCCCACATGTAGCGGAATGACAATAAAGCTCAACTTGAACTTGATTTAACCCCCCAAAACTGAAAAAGGCTGCGGTGAAAGCCAGGAAAAGCATCACAAAAGAAGAATGCAAAAGTTTGGTGATGTCAATGGGTCACAGGCTTGATGCAGTTATTGAAAGCAAAGGATTTGCAACTAAATATTAAGTATTTTTCACTTTAATCTATGTTAATTCTGTCTGTTCCAATACTTTTGCTCACATGAAAAATGGGTGGGTTCAAACAAAAGGTGTTATCTTCTAAGTTGTTTATCAGATCCAGATATGAATACCTGGAAATAAAAGCTGAAATGCTGATCTCTTGTCTCATATTCATCTTTTGATGTCAAACCCAAATGTTTTCAGTTTACAGCAAAAATAAAGGAATTGGCCTCACTGTTCCAATACTTTTGGAGGGGAGTGTATATATATATATGTATAAATTGGCTCAAAAATTAGTCCAATTGGCTCAAAAAAATGTTAGTATTTTTTTTAATTTGGCCAAAGTATAATTTTTCAGTGTAGTTTAATGCAATTAATTATTATTATTAGTAGTAGTTGTAGTAGTAGTAGTAGTAGTATACATAACCTAATCTACAGTAATATAAATATATGGTTTCTTCATATCTTGAATTTAAGGCATGCAAACTATTGGTTGGTTAAATGTTCATGTTGTAACACAGCAGCATGTCTTGACCTGCAGCTCTTCTGAAAGTGTGAGATGTGAGATACAGAAAGCGTCTCTGGCCTGGGAAGGCCTTTAAGTCTATTCTTTTTGGATGTAAATTATTATAATACATTTTTCCTTTGCATCCCAATTCTCTCCTTTTTATGGAAGCTCGTTTCTGCCACTGAATAAAACAAATAGAAAGGTAATTGCAACTTTTTACCTCACAATTGACCATTTTTCTCAGAATTGCGAGATGTAAACTCACACCTGTGAGTTATAAAGTCAGAATTGCATGTTAAAGTTGCAATTGCATGTTATAAATTCAGAATCGACATAATCTCACAATTATGAGAAAAAGTCAATATTGCGAGATAAGAAATGTTTATATATCACAATTCTGACTAACAAGCAATTACGAGAAAAAATTAAGAAATGCGAGTTTATATTCTGCAATTCTGACTTTAAAAGTTGCAGTTTTGAGTTTATATCTTGGAATTCTGTGAAAAAAAAAAATTGTAAATCGAAATTATGAGGAAAAAAATCTGAATTATAAGATTAAATGTCACCTTTTTTACTTTACATTCAGTGTTGGAAATGGGCTTCCATACCTTTTTCATGCTTGTAAAGTGAAACATTTCCCTTGAAATATGTGTCTGCTATTGTGAAGCGGTTTGTATTAACGATCAGTGACTTTCTGTTCAGGGTGGTGGATGCCGGTTCTTGAGGTACAACTGCTCCGTTGTAGCTCACAGGAGGGGCTGGGCGCTCTTGCACCCCGGACGCCTCACTCACTACCACGAGGGTCTGCCCACCGTAGAGGGGGTCCGATACATCGTTGTCTCATTTGTGGACCCTTGAACTACTTTTGATTGGAAACTTGGATTTGGTTTGAATTCAGAAGACTCTAGAATAATCAAATCATGTTGACACAGTGCCTTACATTGTGAATATGCCAGTGTATATATATATTTCCATGTTTTTTGTTACGTAAAGGCATCTTTTGATAACGATCGATGAATTTCGAAAGCAGTTTGACAGATCACTATGCAATATGTGACTTCTATGCAGTGACATTTTACTCATTTATTTATTGTCATGTATTGAAGGGGTCATTCCATACAGATGACGTGGATTTTGATCATGTATCTGTCCTTGCTTTGACATTCACAGGTTTATTGAGTTGTTTTCTTGGTTGATGCCCCTCAAGCAATTGGTGCTGCTGTTTGAAAACAGTCTGACAACTGGTTTGTTTTCTTTCTGCATAATGTTGCTTGTTTAGAGATTTATGTTCTTGTCTAGTTATGGATCAGTCATGTCATGAATTTTAAAAGAAAACAATAAAGAAGAGAAAAAAATTGTTATGGTTAAATGGTATATAATTGTTATAAAAAAAATGAAAGTCCTGTCCATTTTTAACCTGTATGATTTTCACAAAAGAAGCAATAGTACTTGTGTTGTGTCTGCAATTTGACTGCTTTTTTTTAAATTTATCATCTCAAAATATGTTTTAGCTCTGTTATGAAACTGAATCCTCCCCATAATCCATACATTTTATGATTTAGAAAATAAATAAATAAAGTAGCATAACAATGTGTTCGAGCTTCTGGCAAAAAGTCAGGCCTTGGTACCCTGAAAGTTTCATTGGTCAAGTATGCGTCTAAATTAGGATTTTTTTTTTGTTTGTTTTATTTGCAGTCTTTAATTTAAATAAAATAACTCCTGACGTTTCCACGTTAATCTTTAATATATTTCGAAATGTTATTTTAGAAAATGTAAACCTATATGTACGTAGTCACGTGTTACCTGTGACTTTTCTCTTCACGGTTGGTTAAATTACTAAAAAATATTAATATCAATTTTAAATATGAATATTGAAGAATGTATGAGGTGATTTATGTTTGTATGTCATGTACAAATCCCTGGCTTTAACACACAATAGATTTCACTGAGTAAAAACCGTTGCGAAGCGCCCCCGCGAGGAAGCAAAATATTATTGTCAAACAAAAACCGTCGCACTTAGATTACGTAAAAGCCAACGTTAGTAGCTATATGCTAAGATAATGGCGACCAAATAATAGCTGAGCTGTCAGACAGACAAGGAATACATTGTTGAAATCGCGTATTTGTGTTAAACGTCAAGCTAAAAACACATCATATTGCTGTGGAAAACGTACATCAGCTTTTTGACTAACTTACATGGTTATTTAGCAACACTGCTTTCACGCGCACGTTTGATGGTTAACAGTCTGATGAACAGTGCGTGAACGTTTATTTCGTTGTTATTACGGATCTTGTTTCGGTTTCACTCCGCCTGCAGTGTCTTCGTTAACAGCGGTCTTCGGAGAAAGCTCTTCCAGAAGAGGATTTTGGGGTTTATTACGAGGACATCGCAGGATCAACATGCTTGAGGACTGTTTTAAGATATAATCACTCCGCCCTTGCTGGTAAAAACATATTTGATTATAAAGTATACAACAACGAATATTAAAAATCTATTGCTGTGCATGTTAGGTTTATAATTTCACCGTATCTCCTTCAGTTTCTTAGCAATATTTGAACGTTTTCAACGTTTGATAAGTGAAAGGTGATAGTAGGATTACATCAGTCTGTCTGATCCAGTTTATATATATATATAACAAAATATATATTTATATTATAAAGATATCACATGTCTCTATGGGTGATATCTATCAGCTCGTCTCTATAGGCGCGTTCGACTTGAAGCAGCGCTGCGCAGAATGATCACCGTATGACATCAAAGTACCGCGAGAACGATTCGAATGCATAGGATCCGACTGCTTTCTTGTCGCTCTCGCGGTATTTGATGTCATACGGTTAGCATTCTGCGCAGCGCTGCTTCAAGTCGAACGCGCCTTTTAAACAGCAAGAGAGAGTCAAGGGGCGTGGCCCGCCTTTTTAACCAATCAGAATCGCGCCTCCCCTGTCCATCATTTTGCGCTTTCGCTATTGTTCACATGGGATTGGCTAGCATGTCTTAGAGGGCGGGATTTTGTAGTGAGGGCGTGTGGATGATGCTAGAAAAATGACTGAAATATAATTTATATTGGATATTATTATATTTTATTATACTGTACTGTATATACTATACTATATATTATTATTATATATTTTATGTTTTACGTATTCAGGCTTGTTGAATGTAAAATTCAGTCACGTGATTACGGCATTGGGTCTAGTAGTACAGAGGCGTGGATTGGAGCCGAACGGTGCCGCTGCTGTCAGTGACATTGAAAGTACTCTTCACTGGAGCTGTGACTCGGATAGCAGTCTGTCTGATCCTGTTAAATCTGAGCTAAAGACACCAAAGGTGCTGCTGGTGTTTGTCTCGGGATCTTTCACTCGTTTAACCCGGTGGAGGAGAGGACGCCTCGCTGCTGCTGCTGTCAATGACATTGGTCTCGTGGAAGTCGTGACTCTGATATTAGTGTGTGTTATGGGTTATAAAATGATGATTGCATTTGATCAAGACTCTGCTTTGAGTTGACCGCGATCAGTGTATGTGATCAGTCACTGAAAAAGCAAATGCTGGGCAGCTGATTGGGCTTATTTGATCTTCACTATTTTATATAACCTCCCACACACATTGTCAGGTAAGACTGTGTTGTTTTATCAGTAACCTGTGTTTTTATTTCTGTTTAAACAGTGGTTTAACTGCTGAAACGTGTGTGTGTGTGTGTTTCAAAACCTTTTGATAACGTTCAGCTAAGCAGATCTCCAAATCAGATCACCATTACCAGCAATATACCCAAAGTATGTTGTATAATTCATAGACATTGTGTGAACGTTTTAGAATTTTAGTGTAAGTGTGCACTAGTAAGAATGCTTGCATACTATTAAAGGGAGTGTATGGGAGTGTTTCCTCTGCTTATCAAGAGCCTGATAAAGGACATACTTGTGTGGCATACAGAGATCTTAACAGACCGCACCTGTAGTAGCTATGGTGGTTTGGCAGAAACTGTTGTTACCATGGTACAATTTTTTTTATGGTGCAATTATTTATAGGGAACACCCTTTGTTGACTTTGGTGGCCTAGTTGTAATTCAGGCAAATGCTTTTATATGCACTTGCATATCGCACATTTTTAATCTCCAAGTAGTTGGCATGAAATTACATATATGTATATATTTAACATTCAGAAGCAATAGTACCAACCTGGTAATGCACAGGCAGAATGCTGTTTTCTACACACAGCAGACGAGGTCCAGATTATTGGCATATGGCAGAGGGTTTCGCTGATGGTAAGTTATCAGGTTAAGTCAACCTCTGTTGTCTGGTTACCTTATTTTAAGTGCAGACAGACATCTGGACGCATTATTGACGTTACATTTGTCCTTTTAGTCTGTGTAGTGAAGGTGACTTTCCAGAGCGCATGAACGCTTGATCTTGCACGTATCTTACCAACTGCAGCTCCAGACTCTTTAATATGACACCACTCATATGTTCAGAAGAACCCTGACATTAACAGAGAGGTTATGCTCATGAACTGATGGCCAAATTTGACTTGGTTTGAAGTAGTGATGTGGGTCTCAAGATCTTTAGTTTTTTGAATACATGAAGGCCTGACTCAAGTGAGGTTTTCTTGTACGCTTGTTTTCTTGTTTTTATTGAATCATTACAGTAATATTGTCACAATTTCTAGTCCTGTGTCATTTTCTCGATCGTGTGCATCCTCAAATATGCAAACAAATAGTTTTGAAAGTTGCTGAAATCTCACAAATGCAGTTTTTAATAATTTAAAACATTCCAAATGATCCTGAATGAAGTTTTACTGTGAGGTTGTATAAGCTCCTGCATCCATGAATAAAGAGAGAATTATATTAGTGACTGACTGATATATAACCAATGCAGGTATATCAGACAAATATTTAGCATTTTTGAATTATCGGCATTGATCGATACATTTTCTGTAGTCAGAGTCAGAAGCTGGACTTTTATTTTGACAATGCCGAGAACAGGTGCATGCAACTTTAAATCACTGATTTTAAAGTTTGTTGTGCCATATAACCATTTTCCAACCATGTCATAATATATTCATATCATATTTACTGTTTACTGTATGCAAAGTTAGCAGTAAATCTTTATTTGAGAAAAGATGATTCCCAGTGCACACAAATTTATCAGAGTGCACTGGCTATGTCCTTTTAGCTCATGTTTTTAACAATTTCTTTACTTGTGAAAAATACCCTAATAGGATCGATTTGATTACAGAACCAAGAAGTTAATTTTGTAATCAACTTATTAAATTATTTATTTATAACTATTATAGTATATATTATTAATAATAAATATAAGCTTTATTGTAGAGATAGTCATGTATGTGTTATTTAATTTCTTTAAACAGTGTAATATCCATATTGGTTATTAATAATATATTCTTAAAGATGTCAGTTCAGTGTCCTCAAGCAGACAGACTAAAGTGTGATTGTCCAGTAATGTTTTCAAGGCGGGTGTTAATGAATGGTCAGATAGGGAAATGGTTTAAATTGATTGTTCATAACTATCGAATGAATTGCAATAATGTCAAAGTTCAGTAAGAGAAGGCAATTCCCTTTTGGCTAACACAAACTCTTCTAGAAACTGTGGTAAGCACAATTTGATGTGTTGTTGACACTCGGCTCTTTTGGGCGACACAGCATTTCCCATCACCACATGGGACTTAACAATAGCTCTGAGCATTCCAGTCTGACGACAACAAAGCTGAATGTTTGTTTTCTTCTTCTTCTTCAGAGCAGTTCTCAGGGTGTGTTGTGTTTGTGTTTAAGACAGGGTTTGCAAGTGTTTGTGTTGTGTGTTTCA
This sequence comes from Schizothorax lantsangensis, assembly GCA_027422415.1. Classification (NCBI taxonomy): domain Eukaryota; kingdom Metazoa; phylum Chordata; class Actinopteri; order Cypriniformes; family Cyprinidae; genus Schizothorax; species Schizothorax lantsangensis. The sequence goes on from CM049851.1 coordinate 27,908,334, forward strand.
TTTGCAGAACATGTCTTGTAAATGTCTTATCCCTTTGTTTCACCTCTTAACAAGAGTAAACAGCTATAATTTGTGAACTTTAAATCCTGCAGCTCCTAACAAGGAAACTTGTTACTTGGGGCTTTAATGTCATTGTTGATTTGATTCCAAGTGAAACTGAATGCAGCCAGCACATGATTGGAGATTAGTTGTCCTTAAATGCTGTCATTTAGATTTTGAAATGCACATGATCCATTTTTTTACTTAACCTGTTAACATGCAAGGACGCGGGCGCACTATCTTTGTTTGCTCTTTGTTTGCAGATTTTGTTTTATTGCCAAACTATATATCATTTTGTCCCGATGTCTTAGAGAGCAGGGTACACATCAAAACATGATATACATACCATATTCATCCTGAAGCTGATGTATATGATATCGCACTGTTGTAGTAAATAACATGCTTAAAATTTGCTGCAATTAAATTAGATATTTATTTGACATATTTACTAAATTAGAAGCAATCAAAAAAATAAATCACTATTAATAATTTGAACTGAAGAGATATTCAAACACTAGCTGAATGCTGATGGTATATGAGAAAGCATTACTTTCTTTGTTTAACAGTTCCGTGTAATAGTTTATTACACAGCACTGTTTAAAAGACTGTAAACTAATGAAGACTGGGAAGACACTAATGAAGAATGAGAACACAATCGCAGCCATTTTGTAAAGTGTAAAAACCACTCTGATCAACCTAGCAACACCTTGGTAACTACTCAAAACTGCTTTGTGATTGTGAGCCTTTTTTGTCGACTAATCTCCATCTTTATTTTCTAGTGAGATGTCTCTGGTTTTCCCGCGACCCAATACCAGTGTTATCGGCAAGAAGGACAAGCGACTCATGGCTGAGGTGAACGCCTCCCCGCTCAAACACTTCGTCACCGCCAAGAAGAAGATCAACGGCATCTTTGAACAGCTTGGTGCCTACATCAAAGAGAGTTCAGCCTTTCTAGAAGGTGTCTGCTTTCATTTCTCCTGGCTATTCGTTTGTTCCACTCCTTGTCTCAGGAGCTCAAAGCACACTGCTGCGTGCTGTTCATCTGTCAAGCTGATAAGAGAAACCTGGTTGATTGTGACTAGCATAGCTCAGATAGCAAAGACAGGTTACGTAATAGACAGGGAGACGGCTGAAGGCTCAGGGAAAAGCATGGCTTAGTCAGCGTATCGTGTGTAAGGATTTTTTCTATGAACATCTCAGGTTTTCTTTAGGCATGGTCTTACAAATTTACCCTGGCAGCTCATAAGCTCATAGCATTTTACTTAAAGGATTTTGGTCTCATGTTAGGTTTAATTGAGGTCAGTCACATTTTAGCAAAAATTGCCAAAGCTTACTGAGTTTACACTGAAAACCAGTTCTGTCTCTGTACAGCATTTGTACTTCAATGCTGAATGATACCTCAAATTGTTGAGGAGAGGTTTATAATTACTTTTCTTAGTGATTTATCATTGAGTTATTACTTCACAGGCAATAAAACTGTAAAATATACCATATTTACATTTAAATATTTACATAATATTTACATTGAGAAAGGAACTGGAGACATATTGAGAGACCAGGGGCTGGAATCACAAAAATCCTCTAAAGCGTCTTTCTTAAGATACATTCTAAGAAGTTCTTAAGAATGGTCCAAATTGCAGTTTTTGACAAATCCTTTAGATAGATGCACCGATACAAAATTTCTCAGCCGATACTGATAACCAGTTATTCAGAATGATATCTGCCGATACAGATAACCGATAGTTTAGTTTTCTTAAGGAAAAAAATCTCCCCCAACTAATGTTGTAAACTATAAAATAAATGCATCGTTAAGTGATACAGTTGTACTGTATCTTTCAGCATACCTTCTGATGTTCATTTGTGTTTATTTTGTGCTATAACTTGTATTAAAGCGGAAGAGACCAGTGTTGCTGCTTGAACTGAAGCTGCTACAGCGATCTGTAACGCAAAACGGAATTTATTGTTTGTATTTTGTAATAAAATGTACAGGATTTGAAAGCTGAGACTTTGTTTCTTATTGGAAGTAACAAAGTACAAAGGTCTTTGCGATTATTGGGAGGTGCGTTGCAATTTTAGTCAAGTTGGAGGTTATTCTAACTTTAAGAGTGTTTACATAAATATAAAATAGCAGTTGAGAAGAAGTTTACTCTCAACAGTGTTTTGTGAATATCATAGAGACTTGAATGTTGGCTCTTTTGATTTGGACCATTAACCAACCACCTAGCATTCACCCAAAACACCTTAGCAACTGAATAGCAATGCCCTGATAACCACAAAGATTGATGTAATCTTGGTAGTGACCTTTTATTTTGAACATCAAGGCATTTTGAAGTTGCAAATGTTGAAGTACTTAAATCAAGTGTAGTTTAACTGGTCTCTTTTGTTGACAGAAACCTACAGCAATGAGGAACTGGATCCTGTCACTACAGAGGAGCAGGTGGCGGAGGTGCGAGGATACCTGTCCAAAGTGGCAGGGATCGGGGAGGTCCTGTCCCGCAGACACATGAAGGTGGTCTTCTTTGGCAGGTACAGTGTTTGATGGCATCAACGCAAAGTTTGTTCATTGTCTTCAGTTTTTATGTGAATGCTAGGCATTCAGTCGCTTGCCATAAATTTGAAGTATAATTTGTGATTAAGTCACACCATTTGTGTTAACAGGACAAGTAACGGGAAGAGCTCTGTCATTAATGCCATGCTCTGGGACAAAGTGCTGCCGTCTGGAATCGGACACACCACCAACTGCTTCCTACGAGTGGAAGGCACCGATGGCAATGAAGCTTTCCTGCTCACCGAGGGATCGGATGAAAAAAAGAGTGTTAAAGTAAATGCTCTCTACCTGCTTAATTGTCAAAAAGGCATTCCTAAGTGATCTTGGATGCCTCTTTCTTTTGTTTGAGTGTTTGGGTGTGTCTGACATGTTGAGTCAGATAAGATCCATGCTGTGGGATTGGGAGTGGAAATTGGCCTCTTGTGTAACTCGGTGCATCTCTCTATAGCAACCATAAATGAGCTTTGCACACCGTAGGTGCTAAAGAGGGTGTGTAATCTCTTTAGTCTGACATGAGAGGAGACACCCTGTAGAGCTGCACTTGTTCAGGAACACCGACCAAAACTGTGGCCATGTGAGCTTGGCTGCTCTTTTCCAAAACCTCGTGAGCTGTCTTTAAAGGCAGGATGTCAAGGCATCATATGTACACTTCTGATTTGAAGGCTGGTCATAAATTCTAAGGCAGCATCTTGGGCTGGGTATCGAGTTCGATACTTTTTAGGCACCAACCAAATTGCCTCGATACCATCAAGTATCGAAAAATGTCTTGTTGTTCGGTACCAAATTTCAGAGGTATTTAAGTTTATGAGAACCCACTCAAAATGTTGGAGTTTTTGTTTAAAATATGTAAATAATGTTGATATTTTTAGCTATATTGCCCAGCCAACATTCTAACGTTAAACTCTCTAATAAAGCGAGTTAAATCTCTCGTTCAGAGCGCTGTATGGGTTTACTACAGCTTACTAGGTTTTGGAACAGAGCTCCTGTAGATTGAACTGTGTATGTAACAGTTAGTTAAATAATGTAAATTAGAGCAGTGTGTGTGAAGAATTGGCTTTAGAAACAATATTTACACTTTAAACTAGATTTTTCTATAACGTATCGATTCTGAATGCAGTTTCAATGCTAATTTTCTAGAGTACAGTTACTGTGCTGTCACACTCTTTTAATGATATTAGTAAAAAACCAGCAAAAATAATAAAATGTTATTACTCCACAAATTAAATATTAAAAAAAAATTAAATTAATATTATGAGATCTTTTAAAGCAATATTAGTAAATGTTGTTCAAACATTGTTCCATGTACATAATTCATAAACATGTAGATGACCCACTATCAGCAAATACTGATACTGTCATTGATATATATAGTGCAACATTTTTTGTTCATACAGTTTGTTCAAATTGGAAAATAATGAGCAGATAATGTCAATGACAAGTAATAAGGCAAAAAGTTTTGTTGTCTATTTGCCTGTGCTAAATGAACCTCTCTGGATCTTGCCTGACTGTACATGAGCTCCCGTCTATAATTACACACACATGAGTCAGGGGCTTTTTCCTATCAGCTGTCACAAGGTCACACGTTTTTGTCATTTAGGACTTGTCTCGTGACCTCTCCTCTGCATTGATATATTACAGGGCTGAGGAAACATGTACATGCACACTTAAGAGCACATTGTCTGCTGTAGAGGAATGCTGGGAATGAGCATATAACTGTGTGTGTGTGCATAAAAAAGACACAATAACAGTTTTTTTTTTTATGTTTTATTTATTTTAACTCTTGCATCTAGACATTTAGAACTGAGATTACTGAAAAAAAGCATGACATATAGATGATTTTTTTATTATTATTAGAGCTGTTCAAATGATTAATCGCATCCAAAATAAAAAAATTTGTTTACATAATATATGTGTGCGTACTGTGTATATTTATTATGTATATATAAATACACACACATACAGTATATATTTTGAAAATATTTGCATGTATTTACATGCATATAAATCACTTAAATATATACATGCATGTTTGTGTATTTATATATACATAATAAATATACACAGTACACTCACATATATTATGTGAACAAAAACTTTTATTTTCAATGTGATTAATCGTTTGACAGCACTAATTATTCATCAGAAATGTTGGCTATTCTTTTCAGCTCTAGATCTCACCATGAGAAACACTCTGTCTCAGTGATTGGTCAGTTTTTGTATTTATTCAGTATTTGGTAAGCATCATGAGAATGCCTGGTGTCCTGTTGTGACGTCTGGGATTTGTCTGCAGTTCTATCTGACTTCTGATGACTTGCATACACACAGAACAATGGTCAGCAGCTAAATATAGCCCACAGGCAGTGTGAACAGAGCAGCTGGCTGATAGACGCTTGTGAACGTGTGTGCACTCATCAGGATGTGGAACGCAGCCGTTCTCTTAATGCTTTTCCCAGCGTCTCTCTCTGTCTGAAAGAGGCCATTTCCATCCGCCCTGACTGCATGTACTCTCCATGATGACATAAACAAATGCACTCCGTTCCTAAGAGTGGACCAAAGGTCATACGGTTTCCTCTGCCAAGTCTTGTAGTTTTATTACTGATCCTTTACTCTCTGGTGTGTGCTTGCAATCATGGATATATAGGTTTCCAGCAGTTCACTTTTTAGATGGAAAATCTCACACCTACAGGTTTGCAAATTTGTAAGATTTGTAGCAACTCAAATACAAGCATTGATAGGCTAGAATAGTACCTTTAAAACTAGAGGTGGTTTGTACATGAGCTGTTTTTATTTCCTTATCTCCTTCCATGGAAACGGAGTCAGTCTACTTCTGCATACATCAGATATCATAGCTGAATGAAAAGACTGTTTTAATTTTGTGAAGCAGGTAGATACATCACGTCAGGGGTTCCCAAACTTTTTTGTCAGCCGAAACCCTTAGACAAAATATTTATTTAAAGAGATTTTAAGTTAATATTTCAATAATTTAACGACACTTTCACATGATCACGGTTCCCTGATGGCAGTTAATGGTCACACTGCATGCAAGTAAACAAAAACAAAAAAATGTTTGCAATGAAAACAATCAAAATAAAGCTATTTAAATTGTTTTAATTTTACAGTTATTTATATATAGCCTAGGGCTGCATGACACAGTGTTGTGAATTATTTGTCTTGTATTGCAATTTGAACTACAATATGACTTTGTAGTTGTAATACAGATTACATTCACACTAGTAATAATAATAATAACAATAGTTATTATATTTCTAACTCTAATTATAAAAAGGAAAATCACTCCTTTAATTTCAGGTAATCTACTTTTAAAACGGTCCTGTTAAAAGTACTTGGTAATGCTAATGTTTGTGTGCTTATTGGCAGACGGTGAACCAGTTGGCCCATGCCTTACATCAGGATGAGGATTTGGACGCAGGCAGTCTGGTGTGTGTCATGTGGCCGAAAGCGAAGTGTGCGCTGCTGCGTGATGACCTGGTGTTTGTGGACAGGTAAACACACACACTCGTGCTGTCTGGCTGTGAGGCCGGAGACATGTTGACCGCACTATTAGGAAATATTCACTGTCCTTTAACACTGCATTCAACACACTGTCTGTTTTAATTTACAGATCTATAAATTCTGCACATATTAAAATATGTTTGCATGCATTTCCTGCTTATTTGTATTATTTTATTTACATATTATATTATGATATTTTGCTTGCTAGATGCTGTTTTTAATGTTAAGATGACCAGTGCAATGGCATTATAAGCTTACTGCATTAAATGACCAATTTACTGCATTAGAAGTCGTATTAGGAATATTTTTTTTTTGGAAACTTATGAAATCTTCCTTTTCAAGCCCTGGCATCGATGTCACAACAGAGTTGGACAGCTGGATCGACAAATTCTGCCTTGATGCTGACGTTTTTGTGCTGGTGGCCAATTCAGAGTCCACTTTAATGCAAACAGTGAGTTTAATATGAACTTCAGTTTGTGAAAAAGGGCTGATGGACTGGAGCTTTATGCAGTTTTTGTATATATTACAGCATTATGGACAGATAAATTGCAGTAGTATTTGCACTCATTTCTTTAAAGTCAAAGTTTGTGTATAAATCTTTTGATTATCTTTTATTTTTCTCCAGTCCTTGTGAGGTTTCACTCATTTTAGAGTGCACGGTTGTCATGTGACCTCAGTGGTGTCAGCTTATTAAAACATGTCTCCCCTCTGCCCTCTTAAAGGAAAAGTCATTCTTTCACAAAGTCAACGAGCGCCTCTCCAGCCCCAATATCTTCATCCTGAACAACCGCTGGGACGCCTCCGCCAATGAGCCCGAGTACATGGAAGAGGTGTGACTTACATGACACAACAAACAACACACTTACTAGGAGTCTCACCACCCTGAGATGCATTTTAAACCATTAACATCCCTGATAGTTAAACCTAATACTGTAAGCATGTTTTTTTTTCACATAATTCGGGATGAGGTGAAACTTTAAGAATTGTTTTAGTCTGATTTACAAATAAAGTCAAGTAAACAAATTGGAGTAACACTTTAGTAAAGGGACCAATTCTCACTATTAACTATTTTTTTTATTAGCATGCATATTCATACCTGCAAACTAGTCGCTTTTCCGCGAAATTCGCCGTTTTGAATCAAAATATGTCACTTATGTCAATCGTCTAGATCCGAAGAGTTTTTTTTTTTTGGGGGGGGGGGGGTCTGGGCGGAGAGAGAGAGAGAGAAAGTGCAAGCTCGTAGACAGGAGTGTGTTCGACCAAAGTCCCTTTCTCGGTTCGACTTGAAGCAGCAATGAGCAGAACGATCGCTGTATGACATCAAAGCACCGCGAGAGCTACAGAGAGCAGATGGCTCCACACTTCGAAATTCGAATCACTCTCGCGGTACTTTGATGTCATCAAGTACGGAGCCGGTCCGTTTTGACGGCACACTTACGCTCACATCCGCATGTAAACATGTCGTCGGTGTAGAAGTTCTTCATTGTGAGTGAAGCAGACACAAAGTTCACAATTTGTAATACAATATTGACTGTTTTTGCTCAAGTTCGCTGACGAAGTTTCAATCAAAACCACAGCAGAACTGTTTTGTGTCTCCGAGTAACACAGCGGTGTTTCGTTACTGAATGAACCCACGTTTTTGAACGAATCAAGTGAGTCAATGATTCAGTAACCCATTCATAAAGACAGTAGTCACTTGCCTCGTTTTTGAATGAATCAGCCGTTTGAATGAATGAATAATGACTCGCTCATTAAAACAGTCATTTACCGACATCTACTGGTGGTTTGGTTTTATATTTAAAAGTATTGCATTTTCCCCAACATTTTTAACTTGTACGTTCAAAAATATTTAAAACATTAATCTTATAAAATTATTTATGCATTTTAAATTTTGTGGTGTGAATGCATTTATGGCACCTCAGCTTCATCAAACAGTCTGTGTAAATACATCTAATGCCACTTCAGATGCAGCTTCTGTTTCCTCTGCAGTGAAAAGATGTTTGTTGATAGTATGCACACTCTAATGTGAACATTAAAATTTGCAAAAAATAAATTACTCCACTGCTCACAAAGAGAAGTGCGAACACCGATGACAAGAGTTGCACTGTCCAAAAAGTTTGTGGTATAAATGTTTTGTTTTTTTACTTGAAGCATATGCTGTCTTTTTCCTTTATTTTGTTGTCAGAGTGCACCAGAATTGTTAATTTACATGTTAAATTCTCAAAAAATTCTGCATGAGCAAAGTTTAGATCCCTTTATCCTGCCTCATACCTGAACCTAAATATAAGCAGCAATTAGGCTTTTGAGGCAAAAGTAGTTAGTTAATGGCGAGAATTGGTTCCTTAGTTAACGTGTGACCAAATTGGACCTTTTAGTAACCTTTTTGAAACCAGGTTGAATGATGCATGGTGTTTTTGCACTGTTATAATGTAACGTGTGTTTGTCAGGTGAGACGGCAGCACATGGACCGCTGCACTAGTTTTTTAGTGGATGAGCTGAGGGTGGTGGATCGCGCTCAGGCCAGTGACCGGATCTTCTTCGTCTCCGCTAAAGAAGCTCTTCAGGCGCGTGTCCAGAAAGCCCAGGGAATGCCTGAAGCAGGTAGATACATTTACATCAGGGGTTCACAAACCCCTCAGATGTAAAATATTTACATAATAGTGTCTGTGATTTTAACTTAATATTTCAATATGTTAACAACACATACTCATGTTCATGGGTTTCTGATGATGGTCACATGCAAGTAAACAGATAAAGGGCCAGATTTACTAAACAGGGCAAATTAGCGTTTGAGCGGAGGGGAAAATTTTGCGTGTGATTTATTTACAATGTGCACATTAAAGAACACAGACGCAGCCAGTTCATTTCCATAGTGATCAGCGCAATCTATCAAGAGCAGTGCAAATTACCGCCTGCTTTAAGACATGCTTTTTTGGGGCGTTAAATAATGGCAAAAAATACCAGTAATTTGACGAGCGCAAATGTTAGTAAATCACGTTGCGTGAATTTGAATACTCTCCTCCCCTAACTGTTGCTTCTGAAAGGGAAACTCCTACAAATGCATATTCAATAAGGTCAGGCGCAAAAATAACTGTCCACGCCTTTTTTAGTGCTAATTCTTCACTGTTCGTCTTTAGTAAATCCTGACAGTACTGTTTTAACGCCAAAAGACGGTCTGCGCTGGCGCAAGCTGTTAGTCAATCTGGCTCAAAATGTATTTTTTATTTAGTATTTTATTTTAATTGTTTATTTTTTTAAATGATCATTTGCCAGACCAAAAAATGTTACAGTATTTCACTTTGTATCTGGACTTTTAAGTTGACCCAGACCTCTTTGTAGTTGGTGTGTGCCAGTCTACATTACATTCACACTGATGTTTTTAGGAACCCAATTAATTTTTATAATGATAGTTATTGTTATTATTCTAATACTAACAATATAATAATATTACTATTTTTATTTTTAACTTCAACTATATAAAAAATAATGTTGTAAATGAAAATTTTATTGTAAACTAAAAAACTGAATATTGTGGTAATATTTAAAAATTATTTTTTTTTTGAATATTATGATAAGAATATTTTTAAATAAGTATTTGTAAAAAAAAATACTTTCAATTGTTTACTTTTCAAAACCTTTTCAAAAAGCTTTTCACATTTCAAACTCAAGCTTTCATTATGGTGGAATATTGGAGGAATGCTGTAAACTTTTGTCCACAAAAATGTTGAAAATTATGTAAATGTGGAAATAAAGTGATTCTAGTGTACATTGCATTCCCAAATGCATGTTAAATTCAGTACATGCAGAGATGAAGTTTAGAGGAGTCCACAGCTTCACTCTGAAACACGCAGCACAACAGACTGTGGGCTTAATTAAATGGCAGTATTTGATTTGATAATTTTACTAATATTCAAGATTCAAGATTTGTATTTGTCACATACACAATTATATAGAGAATATCTAACCAGCAGTGAAATGTAAGTCAGGTCCGCTCCATGGACAGTGCAAATATTATAGAATACAAACACAGAGGAAATATACATAAAATGAAATAAGTAAAGTATAAGATATAAAGAACAAAATATAAAAAAATGTGCATGACAGTATACTGTAGACTTAAATATTAAGATAAGCAGGAATGTACAAGAGAGGAATGTGCAAACAGGTTGTACATGGTTGTCATGTAGCAGCAATACCAAAAAATAAATAAAAATAACACAGAAAGTGCTGTGTGCAAATGACACTGTCAGTGTGAGGTAGAGAATAATGAATATCTTACTGATTGTTAAGTGATTATTAAGTGGAGTCATGTTGATGTTAAGAGGCTGAGTTTGAGTTTAGGAGCCTGATGGCCTGGGGGAAGAAACTCCTCCTAAGTCTCTCAGTTTTTGCCATCAGGCAACGGAAGCACTTACCAGATGGCAGCAGAGTGAAAAGACAGTTACTAGGGTGGTTCGAGACCTTGATGATTTTGACAGCTCTGCTTCTGCAGCGTTTGAGGTAGATGTCCTGCAGAGAGGGAAGAGCAGACCCTGAGATGCGCTCAGCTAAGCGCACAACTCTCTGCAAGGCTTTGCAGTCTTGACTGGAGCTGTTTCCATACCACACTGAGATGCACTGAGTCAATACACTTTCTATGGTCCCTGAATAGAAAGTTTTCAGGATTGTTGGTGAGACCCTGAATTTCCTCAGCTGTCGCAGATGGTACAGTCTTTGCCTGGCTTTCTTAACCTGTGTTTGAATGTGTGTAGTCCAAGTCAGGTCCTCGGAGATGTTTACACCAAGGTACTTGAAGCTGCTCACCCTCTCCACAGGGGTCCCACTGATCATAAGAGGAGTGTAGGGCCGCAGGTGTCTCTTCCTGAAGTCCACAATCAGCTCTTTAGTTTTGCTCACGTTCAGAGAGAGACAGTTGATGTATGATGTAAGTCTCTCTACCTCATCCAAGTATGCGGTCTCATCATTGTTGGAAATGAGGCCCAGAACCACAGTATCATCAGCAATTTTGATAATAGAAGTGGAGCTGTGAGAGGACACGCAGTCATGTGTGTAGAGAGAGTAGAGCAGGGGACTCAGGACACAACCCTGCGGGGCTCCTACGTTCAGGGTGATGGAGTTTGAGGTGAACTGGCCTACTTTCGCCACTTGAGGTCTGCCGGTGAGGAAGTCTTGAATCCTGTCACAGAGTGAAGAGTTTAGGCCGAGGTCTGTAAGTTTAGAAGCTAGCTTGATGGGGACTATAGTGTTGAAAGCTGAGCTATAGTCAATGAATAGCAGCCTTGCATAGTTCCCATTGCTGCTGTCAATGTGTGTGAGGGAGGAGTGCAATATGTGAGAGATGGCATCGTCAGTAGATCTATTTGGGCGATAGGCAAACTGAAGAGGGTCCAAAGTAACAGGGATGGAGGAGCAAATTAGGTTCTTTACAAGTCTCTCAAAAACCTTCATGACTATTGATGTGAGGGCCACTGGACGATAGTCATTCAGGCAAGAGGGTTTATTGTTCTTAGGCACAGGGATGATGACAGATTTTTTAAAGGAGGTGGGAACCTCCTTTAAAAAATATTAAAAGAATATGCAAGTTATATCGCAATAATTTTTTCTTATTAATTTCTTATTTACTGATTTTAATATTAAAGTATATTTAATTATTAGTTTTTCATTAACTCACAAACACTCTGCAGTTCCCTCACAAAACCATTTGGGAAACCCTGTATTACAGCATCATCTTAAGTCAAATATTCTTTCAAATGGTAATGTGAACATTGTGAAATTTAGTTTGTTAAACATCAAACTCCTATTTTTGAAAGAGCAAGAAAAATCCTCTTTTCCCTGATATGACGCTTGTAATGAGGTTGTTTTTGGATTTCAGGTGGTGCTCTGGCTGAAGGCTTTCAAGCGAGAATGTTTGAGTTCCAGAACTTTGAAAGACGGTTTGAGGTGAGTGTTGAGGGCTTTGAGACTGTCATTGGTTGAAATATGTCTGTCTGACTCTCATATACGTGTGTCCTTGCAGGAGTGCATCTCACAGTCAGCAGTGAAGACTAAGTTCGAGCAGCACACGATGAGAGCCAAGCAGATTTCTGAAGCTCTGCGTCTGATAATGGACTCTGTGCACATTGCAGCTCAAGAGCAGAGGTGAGCACAAAGACGCCTGCTTTTCTTAGCGGTAATCCATCACACTGATCACTGATCCACAGGTGACATTGGAATTAACTTAGAGCCTGACTGTGCTGTTACAGTCTGAGGAGGAGATAGAAATGCTAGAGTCAAATGTTGGAATTTGGGATAATATCTACAACGTATTTCAATTTTGCTGGCGATATAAGATTAACAGTGTAATTGTGCGTGATTTTCTGGAGCTTAAAGACATCCTGTTAGACTGGTTTTGTGATCCTTCCTTGTCTCGCAGTCCACAACTACCAGATTGTTAAGACAAATATATTTCGATAGCAACTCTAATTTAAAATTTTGTAGCGAAAACAATGTTTGAGTTAAGTTCAGTTCATTTTTTCATTTGAAATATCTTTTCAAATCAACTAAGTGAATAATTTAAATCAAAGGAAATTTTATATGTATATAATTATATAGATTTTTATGACTATATACACTGATATAGTTGTGCATACAAATAAGTAAAATATTTTGCATTAAAAGCACTGCTGTTCAAAAGTTGGAATTATTTATTTATTTTATTTATTTTTTCACCAAGGCTGCATTTGTTTGTTCGAAATACAGTTAAAACAGTAATTATTACATTATTAATAATAATAATTAGTAGTAGTATTACAATTTGAATTCATTGTTTTAGATTTTAATATATATGAAAAAAAAATCTGTGGCAAAGCTGAACTTTCAGCAGCCATTACTCCAGTCTTCAGTGTCACATTCTTCAGCCATATTTGTACCATATTTGTAAACTGTCAAATATTTTAGTCCATTAGTCCAAATATTTTAATCCATTGTGTTTTCAGTATGTATAAGGATGCCCAACATGGCTGCACTAAACCAAGTGACCTTCAAAATAGTGTTTAGCTTCTTCTTGCATCACACACGGTTAGGACACAGTGATTAGGAATCATATTAAGCTAACAGTCTTAGATCAGCTTTATTAAACAGAATCTGGATTCTTATATTTGAAGGATAGCCGACTGTTCATAGACTGAAATGAATATTTAGAATGATGTTTTTTGTGTTGTTCAGGATTCATTGTTTAGAGATGAAAGAGGAGAGGGAGGACAGGCTGGAGTTCATTGATAAACAGCTGGATCTGCTCACTCTGGACTGCAAGAGCAAAATCAAGAAGATCACAGAGGAGGTGGAGAAACAGGTGAGGCTCCATTTACTGCTCACTTGTTTTGTCTGTCTGTTTCAGTATGATATACGTTAACACCTAAGCATACTTTGGCTTTTAGTCGTGTCGCAAAAATCAGGTTGGTGCCATTTTATCTGGACTAAAGCACATACATGACATTTTAAAAGAAGAATTATTTTAATTTGACTGAAATTGAACATTCATAGTTTATGTAAACATTCATAATGTCACACTTTTTTGTCTAATGTTGTATATTAAAGTATATATTTTAAGAGATTTCCTTTGTCTAGTTGTTTATAGATGTGTTTTTCTTTTACAAGTTTATTTTTCCTTTGAAATGGGTAAAAATGCGGATAATGTTTTTAAGACTACTGGATAAAGATACCATTTTTTCTCTCTTGGTCTTTTTTATATGTTTGTTAGGTCTTTTATCTTTTTGTTTTAGTTATTTTAAGTTTTAAATGTAAACGTAAATGAATAATGTCACACTTTCAAGGCATTACTTCATGGTAATGTGTATTCTAGAAAACCTGATTATTGAAACAAATAGGGATGTTAAGTCTTTAGTGACTTTAAGTCTCAAACACTATGAAACGCTCTCTTATGAGTGTGTTTCCATGTTTCATCCTGTCCGTCTGTATGTATAGGTGTCTAACGCTATGGCAGAGGAGATCCGGAGACTGGCTGTGCTAGTGGACGACTTCCGCTTGGACTTTCATCCTTCACAAGTAGTGCTGAAAGTATACAAGAACGTGAGTTGGACTTGAATTGGTCTTCCTCCAATCACCTGCCACTGTTGTTTAATGTTTAGTGTCAACATGCAACTCTCCACAAAGGAAAGTCCCCAGCTGCCCAGTAACATCATGTGATCTGACTATGCCCTTGTCCTTGATCTTGTTAACTTTCAGTTTTACACAGGGCTGTATCAAGATTAAACCAATTAATATATTTTAGTTTATATATATATATATATATCATACACAAAGATTTTTAATGTTTTTTGTGCTCACCTAGCCTGCATTTATTTGATCCAAAATACAGCAAAAACAGTACAATTTTAAAATATTTTTACTATTTAAAATAACTGTTTTCTATTTGAATATATTTTAAAATATAATTTATTCCTGTGATTTCAAAGCTGTATTTTCAGCATCATTACTCCAGTCTTCAGTGTCACATGATCCTTCAGAAATCATTCTAATATGCTGATTTGCTGCTCAAAAAACATTTATTATTATTATTATTATTATTGTTGAAAATAGCTAAGTAGAAATTTTTCAGGTTTCTTAGATGAATAGAAAGTTCAGAAGAACAGCATTTATCTGAAATAGAAATATTTTGTAACATTATTAAATGTTTATCATCACTTTTGATCAATTTAAAGCATCCTTGCTAAATAAAAGTATTTCTATAATTTCTTTACCAAAAAAAAAATTATACTGAATCTAAGCTTTTGAATGGTATAGTGTATAACGTTACAAAAGCTTTTTATTTAAGATAAATGCTGATCTTTGGATCTTTCTATTCATCAAAGAATCCTGAAAAAAATTAAATCAGCATATTAGCAGCAAATCAGTATATTAGAAGGATTTCTGAAGGATCATGTGACACTGAAGACTGGAGTAATGATGCAGAACATTTAGCTTTGATTATTATTATTTAAATGCATTAAATTAATTTAACAGTATTTAATCATAGGTTAATGTGTAATCTTTGGAAGCGGTAATACATGAAAGAATAAATATCTTTTGTGTCATGTTATAATGATGTTGAATGGTTGATTTCAGGAGCTCCACAAGCACATAGAGGACGGTCTCGGCAGGAATATGTCTGAGAGATGCTCCAGTGCGATAACTGCAGAGCTGCAAACCACACAGACTGAAATGATAGGTCAGTATCTCTCTCATACGCTGAGTTTTCATACAGCTCACACCAGTAAGAGCAGCAGGTTAAAGAGACGCTTCTGATCGTTCCAGAGGGCCTGAAGCCCCTGCTGCCCATCGGGATTCGAGAGCAGGTGGATAAGATGGTGCCCAGACAGTGCTTCGCCCTCAGCTACGACCTCAACTGTGACAAACTCTGCAGCGACTTCCAGGAAGACATCGGCTTCCACTTCTCTCTGGGCTGGACCATGCTGGTCAACCGCTTCCTGGGTCCCAAAAACACACGCCGCGCTCTCATGGGCTACAATGACCAGGTAGCGCATGTCACTTGAGGACTTTTATTTATAAGACCAATGTTCTGCAGAGTTTAGCTCAAACTTAGAAGATTCTAGTAATCCTGAAGACCTTGATTACCTTGTTTCAGGTGAGTGTGATTGGGTTTGGAGCTAAACTCTGCAGTGGCCCTCCAGAAGCAGGATGGGACACCCCTGATCTAAAGCGTCTTTAGGGCTCTATGAAATCTGATTGATTTTTTCTTAAATTGATTTCTTCGGTTTACATTTTTCTGGAATCCGTTTTAATGGTTAAATTAAATTTTAGTAAACAAAAAGCATGTCTAATGAATTGAAATTATGTACATAAACAATTTAACAACTATTTATTAAACATTTTAATTAAAATGTAATAACAATTTTAAATGTATTATTTATTTAAATATAATAATTTAATAATAACAGCAATTTATTACAATATTTTTAAGGGCTAATAAAATAACATTTTCTTTAATCTTCAATTAGTTTTTCTTTTCCTTGTTTTCTGTTTTAATTCTGTTTTAATGGTTTATACAATTTTATTAATGAAAAGGCATGGCTAATTAATTGAATTCATAAAACTTTACACATTTAATAATTTATTAAAATTTTCCCAATAATATGGCACTGAGATTTTTTTCTTTTCAGAAATTGTTTTTTTCTGCATTTAATACAAAACATTAAGCATAAAACATTAACAATTAAATTAACCTTTTAAAGTTTTATCAAAATTCATTTTATTTTTTGGCGAACATAGTGCTTTACATGGGCCATTAAAACATGGAAGAAAAAAAACTTATATTCCTTAAAATATAATCAACAAACAATTAAATGTGAATTAGTATTGATTCTAGAATTAAAAAAAAAATTCTAAGTCGTGAAAAAAAACGCAATAGATAAGTAAAACGATTTTCCCCACTCATATATATTTCTGTCACGCTTGAAGTTCAAGAAAGTCCTTGTATAGTGAGACTGCAGACGCTGAAACAGCATGAGCTTGACTGATCACGTGTGTATTAGCTGACACTGTGACACTCACACAGACACTAGTCCATGTCTCCATTTGAATAAGTGTACAGCCCTGCTTGTGATTTATTCATCCAGAATTTGCCAGATTCTGTGACGTTCCACTTTATACTGTAAATTTATATTTTTTGACTGGTTTCCACGATTCCGTCTGTGTTTTCCACGTCGTGGAGATGATAGGGCCCTGCTTCCTGTGTTGGGTCTTAACTGATCAAATGTGTGTTTTGTGTTGTCAGGTTCCCAGGCCTCTGGCCATCACTCCGGTCAGCACCAGTATGCCTCCTTTCCCTCAAGGATCTTTGACCCAGGAAGAGCTTATGGTTTCCATGGTAACAGGATTGGCATCACTAACCTCTCGGACATCAATGGGCATTATAGTCGTTGGCGGAGTGGTAAGAACATAGCATATGTGACTCTGGACCACAAAACCAGTTATAAGGGTCAATTTTTTTAAATTGAGATTTTGAGAAGCTGAATAAATAAGCTTTCCATTGAAAAAGTGAAAATGACGTGACATACGGCGAAGTATGGTGACCCATACTCGGAATTCGTGCTCTGCATTTAACCCATCCAAAGTGCACACACACACACACACACACACACACAGCAGTGAACACACACACCGTGAACACACCCGGAGCAGTGGGCAGCCATTTATGCTGCGGCGCCCGGGGAGCAGTTGGGGGTTCGGTGCCTTGCTCAAGAGCACCTCAGTCGTGGTATTGAGGGTGGAGAGAGAGCACTGTACATTCACTCCCCCCACCTACAATTCCTGCCGGCCCGAGACTCGAACTCACAACCTTTGGGTTATGAGTCCGACTCTCTAACCATTAGGCCGATATAGACGATATTTGTCCGAGATACAACTATTTGAAAATCTGCAATCTGAGGGTGCAAAGAAATCTACATATTGAGAAAATCGCCTTTAAAGTCCTTAATAATGCATATTACTAATCAAAAATTAAGTTTTGATATATTTACGGTGGGAAATTTACAAAATATCTTCATGGAACATGATCTTTACTTGATATCCTACTGATTTTTGGCATAAAAGAATGCCTGGTTTTATGACTGGTTTTGTGCTCCAGGGTCACATATATCTCTAATGCACCAAAATGCATATGTGCCTATATGTTTTCCACACCTGTCTTCATTTACTCACCGTCATGTCATCTCCTGGTCTAAGGACTTCAGTCATCATAACTGTGGGAATATCAAACGGAATGTAAGCGTTGTGATTGTGTTTGTGTCTCAGATCTGGAAGGCAGTGGGCTGGAGGCTCATCGCTCTGTCTGTGGGTCTCTATGGGCTGCTGTATGTGTATGAGAGACTCACCTGGACCACAAGGGCCAAAGAGAGAGCTTTTAAAAGACAGTTTGTGGACTACGCCTGTGAGAAGCTACAGCTCATCGTCAGCTACACGGGATCCAACTGCAGCCATCAGGTTCAGCAGTAAGTCTGAGTCTCTCTGCCTGTGCTTGAACTGTAGCAAAGTCAGGCCGAATCCTACACGACTCTGTTTTAGAAGTCGTGTATCTCAAGTTGTCAAATCAAGGTCTTTCTCTTTATTTGGTGCCATCAAACGGTTTTCAGGAACAACACTAAAGCTGAATATTCCCATACTGAGATTAATAAATGCTTTACAAATATTTTTAATCATTAGTTCATATTAACTAATGAAGTTAACTACACTGTAATGTTACTGGATTCTTGGATGAACAGAAAGTTCAAAAGAACAGTATTTATTTGAGATAGAAATCTTTTGTAATATTATAAAAGTCTTTACTGTTACTTTTGGTCAATTTAATGTGTTTTTTTGGGTAAAGGTACTAATTTCTTTTGAGAAAAAAATAAATAAATAAAAAACTGACCCCAAACCTTTGACTGGTAATGTATATCCATCAAACAAACAAATCACATCATGTAAGGTAGTTTGACATCATACGAAGCCTCTTCATCCAGTATAATCCAGATTGTAGGTTGTTTGATAGAACTAGAGTTAATCTGGACTTTAATGCAAATGTTGTTGTCATTCAGACTTTATATCAGCACTGTGGCATGAACACCACTGATGCCCTCTAGTGGAACAATGACATATCTGAAGTGTATGTTATGAGAGATTTGATTTGTGTAATTGTGTTTTTCACACGTTGTTTTCTTCTCAATCACTGTTTGTTTGTGACAGGGAGCTGGCCAGCACCTTCTCTCAGCTCTGTCAGCAGGTGGACGTGACCAGACAGCAGCTGGAGGATCAAATTAGGGATTTGAACAGCAAGATCGAACAGTTGGACGGCCTGCAGAGTAAAGCCAAGCTGCTCAGGTGCGAGTCTGTGATATCACATATGACTGTTTGATTGTGCGTTTGCTGTTTAGTTACAGTCTGTTTATATGTAGTCTTGTTCAGGAATAGTACACTGTGACAATATATACACAACAGTTTAAAGCTTTGGGGTCAGTAAAATCTTTTAATTTTTTGTAAAAATTAAAAAAGAAATTAATACTTTTATTCAGAGAGGATGCATTAAATAGTTCAAAAGTGACAGTAAAGACATTTATAATGTTACAAAGATTTCTATTTCAAATAAATGCTGTTCTTTTGAACTTTATATTTATCAAAAAAATCATGAAAATCTGGAGTAATGATGCTGAAAATTCAGCTTTGTTATAACGAATAAATTACATTTTAAAATATATTAAATTAAAGTTAAATTAAAGTTTTTGAATAAATTAATGCAGCTTTGGTCAACATAAAAGACTTCTTTCGAAAACATTTAAAGTCTTACAAACCCCAATTTTTTTAAATGTAAATGGACAAAAAAATTGGATTTTTTTTTTCTTTCTTGCAATCAGAACCATTTCAGCTAAACAGAAATAAAAGAATGCAAAATTCTAGTTAAAATTATCAAGACATGTTTTAAAAACAGGTATTACTGGAATGATATCTAAACATTTAATCAATATATACTTGCATCTATGTTTTTTAGTTTCAAAATAAATCATTGAACTGATTTGCAGAAATTCTTCTTTTTTTTTTTTTGTTTGCCTCTGTGGTTCAAATTAGAGACGCAATTTAAATATCTCACAAGTTATAACGCAAGTTAGCAGGGGTAAAACTAGTTCACTGGCCTTTGCAAAGCTTATTGGCCAAAAATAAAAAGCACATTATTAGTGTTATTCACAGTGTTTGTTAATTTTATTTTGTTAACTGAAAGTTGCCAAATATTAAAAATGCTAACTACATGTTCTCCGGTTCCTACAGGAATAAAGCCGGCTGGCTGGACAGTGAACTCAACATGTTTACCCAGCAGTACCTTCAACAGGGTCGATAGAGATCCATCTGAACACTACGAGCTCCACACTGCTGCACTTATAATATCTACTGCAGATAATCGAACACCTAGCCATGCTTTCAGCCATTTATTTGAGCTTACCAAATATTGCTCATCACATAAAAAAAAATTTTTTTTCTATCAGTATTTTGTTTGTTTTTTTGCATATGAGACTACAGTGTCGTGGCACTCTGAAGAGAGCTTTCTTTAGTTTTGTACACTTTGTTTCTTTTGTATTAAATACAAGGTAATTATTTATTCTTGAGTTAAGAGGTCATGTGCTTGGCCTCTGTGTAGATTGTGTTATATAGATTCCCAGAGAGATTTGTTAGTATGTCACAGCAAGTTGCAAACAGTGAGATGTCTTCTAAATGGGCTCTCACATGCCTTGCAATGAATCTGACTGCGTGCATCAGCTTAATGTGGGATTTCTTCTTTGGTCTTTGTCACAGATGTGACGTTACGTAAGCGTACCGCAGCGTCTCCATTCCACTCAGTGTGTGAGTCGATCTGAGCAAATCTAAATAATTACATTTTTGTCACCCTGTTCCCAAAATCTTGATCTGGCGACATTAAAAATCGAATTGTTTTGAATGAAATCAGCAATATATTCTAGTGCCTCTTCATCCCCCCCCCCCCCATACCTGCACTGTTTTACTACTAATCATTTGTTTAGTTTCAACATAGGACAAATGAACATTAATATGCTATAATTTATGTATGAATTGGATAGGAAAAGCAGATTTATGTAAACCTGGATGCCAGTTACGCATATAATTTCAGATGTGGATGAAATAAACGTATAATGCAATGTAATCAGACTGTAAATGTGTGTGATGCATTACTAACCTGTTAGTTCCTGCATATGTATGATCTAGTGTATGCTAACCTGTTTCGTTTGGATTATGACGTGTGCCAAGTGTTCAAGAACGTCAGCGGGAGAAGCTCTTGTGATGTGCACTTTATATTTTGCTGCTTTTTTTTGCATTTGTCTCCAGAAGATCCATTAGAAAGAGAAAGGTACAGTGACCTGTCAACAGTAATGTATAGATGAGCATGCAGACCGTTGTAATTTATTGTCGTTCACTATTACTGAAATGAAATAATAAAGTGACACTGATGAAAAGTGAATGATAGTTTGATTTGTCTCTGTAAAGGCTAAGATAAATGTCAGTTTTTTGTTCTAAAATGACGCTTACAAAGCATGAGTTGCCGTTTCATTCTTTTAATAGGCACATGCACACACAAAATTAGATTATATTCACAAATGTATAAATAAATTGGCAAACATGCTAATGAATTTGGCTGAAAATAGCACCTCTCAAGCAATTAGACCATTTATGAAACAAATAAATACACAAGTTACTAAACACTCTTCATCATATCCAGAGTGACCTACAGTAACTTGATTCTGGAAGTCTGGACACAAATATTTCAAACCTGGAAGACCTTACGTGTGATGTCTTTGTTTTCATGGGTTTTTTTTGTTTGTTTTCTTTGTCAGCCAAACACCTTAAAATTAAATATTTACTTCAGATATTTATATTTCAAATAATTTAACACATTCGCATGTGTTTAGTTCTTTGTTGTCAGTTAATGGTCATATTGATACGCAGGTAAACAAATCAAATATTTATATTTTTAGTGTTGAAGTTTTAAAATTATTTTTATCTTTTTATCAACTCACTATTAATTCTCTATCAACTCTCTAATGTAATGCTTAATGCATTTTCTGATGTTAATATCAAAAAATGGATTATATTTCCTTTCTTATCTTTTTTTTAATATGGTATGTTTAATGGTAAGTTTAAAACAAGTTTGATAAAGTAATCTAGTTTTTCTAGTTATGCTTTACTCTTTGGCTAGACCTACTTTAGATATCTTTGTGTGATCTCAATCAATTCTTTAGAAATTCCTCTTCTGAAAAATAAAAAACAAACAATCATTGAACTCATGGAGTCTTTAAGTGTGGGAACTCTTTAAAGTGTTTTCATAATTCTTTAACTTTCTTTGAAATAAAAGACTCACACATCTTGTTTATTTTTTCCAATGAAATCACACTTTCTCCCCTGATTTCACTACTGATTATACCCTGTATGATTGTGTATGTGACAAATAATAAAGAACCTTGAACCTGTAATGTGCAAAAGAGAAATCTGGTCAAAACGATTACTGCTCACTAAACTTGTTTTGTTAGCTTTAATCTGTTCAGCAAGCTCTCTGAAACTATATCACATAACCACATGCTTGCATCTGAAAAAATCATGAAAACATGTTGTGACATGATTTCTGACATGATGCTTGTGATAGTATCTCTGATGTCTCTTAATAAATAAGTAAATAAAGTTGGGCTGTTGTACATTTATGAATATTTTGAGATTACTGAGTGTGCCCCCCCCCCACCCCACCCCTAGTGGGTTTGCTATTGGCTGTTGATGCATATTATGAAATTAAGATCCATGATCATGTATTATGATAATGGTACAATGACTTTACTTTCTGACAGGCACAATACATTTTAATGTACTTAATTAAAG
The DNA here is from genome assembly GCA_027422415.1 of Schizothorax lantsangensis. Taxonomy (NCBI): domain Eukaryota; kingdom Metazoa; phylum Chordata; class Actinopteri; order Cypriniformes; family Cyprinidae; genus Schizothorax; species Schizothorax lantsangensis. The sequence continues at coordinate 27,930,835 of CM049851.1, forward strand.
GAAACTAATTAAAGGTCCTTTAAGTTGGACATTAATATGCCAAGGCTGAAAGTTTCAATTTGTTGTATAATTAATCAAATTATTTTGGAGACTTCGGCAATTTAAACACATTTTGGAGAAGGAAAAAAAAAAGGTTATTTTTAATATTTAGGGTACTCAAAGTGTCTCTGTTGGGCAGAGGTCATTTAGTTCCTTTGAAAAGTATAAAGAACAATTTTTACACACTTTATTAGTTTTTAAACATGTTCGACACAGAAGTGTATTGGTGAGTAAAGCCAAAGTTTGGAGCAGCTGTCCATCCATACGACCCAGAACAGCCGTTATAAGAGCATGTTCAAGCCCTAATTATTATCTGAGCCATTACATGAAAAACCTCCATTTATAACCCTGATGTTTCAGTTTTCAAACAGTAATTAAGGCCTTAATGAACAGAGCTCTGCTGCCCCCACCTCACATCCCTGAGCTCATTTGCATGTTAATTATCATTAGCGTCACGGGGGGAAAGGGCCCATAACAGCTAAATTAGCAGCTCAATCATGTTTTTGGCTACTCAGAGTGTCACTGAAGCACAACAGGCCATAATATCAGTCCCTCTCAGTCTAAAACCATCTTGTGCTCCTTTCATCTTAGTTTTAGAGTCTTTCTGAAAAGGACAAACTTTAAATGAGCGTAGATTGAAAAGCTGTTTTCACACCGGACCACTCAAAGTGTGGGGTTTTACTGTGAAAACTTTTGAAAAGCTCCATTTTAAAGTCAGATTTTTTTCTTCTTTCACAAATCGCAATAGTCTTTACTAGCTATAGGCTACAACTAGCCTACTACTACAACTACTACTTCTGCTACTACTAACACTAATAATAACATATTCAAACGCATCTGAAAATGGCTATAATAAAAGAGACTTTACTGAAGTGTTATGTCAAATCAAGAGTTGAGAGGTGAATTTGCTCATGTTAATGACTCTGAACTGTTTTATCAAAAGAGGGCGACAAAGCATCACATTTCACATTAAAAGAGCTCACGGTGCAAACCCAGCAGAATGAAATCTTTCGGAGGAAATCCCGTTTTACCAATCAGGGACATGTGCAATGCTAATATGCTTATTAAAATGACTTATTTATTTGTTTATTTAAACAAGTGTACTGAATAAATCTTCAAAAATGGGGTCATTTGAGGGTATTTGTTTGTAGATCACAGTAGACGATTGTTTCAATGCAGTTCTGTGTAATACATTTCAAGTTTAGACACTACTGTTCTTTTTTTTTATTATGTAAATTTGGTCATAAGAATTTTACCCCCCCCCCCCCCCCAATCACCTCAATCTATCAAATTAATCCTATCATTTTACAGATTAAGGTGTGACCACTTTAGTCATTCAATTAATAATACAGTGGACATTTGTGACCCTGGACCACAAGACCAATCACAAGGGTCAATTTTTCGAAATTGAGATTTATACATCAGCTGAATAAATAAGCTTTCCATTGATGTATGGTTTGTTAGGATAGGACAACTATTTGAAAATCTGGAATCTGAGGGTGCAAAAAAATCTAAATATTGAGAAAATCGCATTTAAATCTGTCCAAATGAAGTTCTTAGCAATGCATATTACTAATCAGAAATTAAGTTTTTATATATTTATAGTAGGAAATTTACTAAAATATCTTCCTGGAACATGATCTTTACTTAATATCTAATGATTTTTGGCATTAAAGATCAATTTTGACCCATACAATGTATTTTTGGCTATTGCTACAAATATACCCCAGCGACTCAAGACCATGGTCACATTTGTGTTCAAATTGAATCTTATAAAAAAATTTATAAAAAAACTCATTTTTCCCCTCATGGGTTTAGGTTAACAATAAAAGACAGGAAATTGGGAATAATTCTGTTGAAGAATAAACAAAAATGTATTTAATGACTCTGAATGTCATTTTTAATGTTAGACTCATGGATCCAATAAAAAGAAAAAAACATTTGTTGGTCATATTTTGAGCCTGTGTAAAGAAATGAATTGGGGCGTTTTTTACAATGATAACAAGACTCCTATATTCTAACATTATAACACTGTTCATATTTACCATACCAATAGATGCAGCACCTTTTTCATGCATCTTTTTCTCAGATTGTGTCTTCAATAGGTAGGCTAATTGATTAGAAAGTCATTTTAGAAACTGGACATCCACACCTGAGACCCTTATAATGACCCAACATACGACAAAGGTTTTGGAAAATGGATAAGTGTTGAATGTGTGGATGTATTTTAGAAGATATGATTTGAATGCACTCTTTTATATAATAAGCACACAGAGTGAGAGCGGAGCTGCAGAGCTCATGTTCAGACTCCTGTAGCACAGATGATCATTCATGATGGGAGATAATACGTCTGTAAATCACAAGCCTGATCTATGCATATTTCATACATCCAGTCATCTTGTGACTGATATAATACAAGATACTCTTGATTTGCTCTGGTTAAAGGTACAAGCCATTGAGCTGCCTTTTTACCTACATTGCAATACCACTAATAAACCACCAGATATAGACATTAAACTGCATTTCTACAGCAGTTATTGACATCTGACCAATAGATTTCTGCCCAAGTGAAAAAGAAGTGCACTTAATTGTATTGAAAGTGCACTTCTAATGTACTTTAACTCCTAAAAGCTTTTAAAAACTGATCATAAAATATTACTGAAATGAAAGTCCATTTAAGTATACTTAAAGGGATAGTTCACCCAAAAATGAAAATTCTGTCATCATTTACTCACCCTCAAGTAGTTCCAAACCTGTATGAATGTCTTTGTTCTGCTGAACACAAAGGAAGATATTCTGAAGAAAGTTTGTAACCAGGCTGTTTTGGGGCACCATTGACTTCCATAGTAGGAACAAAAATACTATGGAAGTCAAAGGTGCCCCAGAACTGCTCTGTTTCCCACATTCTTCAGAATATCTTCCTTTGTGTTCAGCAGAACAAAGAAATTCATACAGGTTTGGAACTACTTGAGGGTGAGTAAATGATGACAGAATTTTCATTTTTGGGTGAACTATCCCTTTAAAGACAATTTCATGACAGTTTCTTAACATACTTAAGTGCACTTTTAAATTGTACACTTGGTATTAATATCAAGTTAACAGTTTTACCTTAAAATATATTTGAAATCATTAAATTTGAATAATTTTGCCATGCTTTAAAGAAGTTAACACTTATTTTTAAACACTTATTTTGATGTGCTTAAGTACAAAATGGGTCAACAAAGCATTCAAATGTTCAACTAATTATGTTTAATATAAATTTAAACTATAATAATTTTCGTTTAATTACAAATAAAATGTCCACAAACATTTAGTTCATGCTTAACTATATTCTTTTAAAGTAATGTATTTATATAATAATATACTTCCACACTATGGAAGTCAATGGCTACCAGCAACTGTTTGGTTATCAACATTCTTTGGAACAACGTGGCGAGTAAATGATGACAGCATTTTCATCTTTGGATGAACAATATTGAATCTTAGTCTTAAAAAAAATGCATGTAGTGCTGTGCCATAAAGATAACAGTAAATAAAATAAATATTGATCTACTAAAATCATTGTTAATATATCATAACTATCATAATTCCCCAAACACTTTCGGTTGTCTTATCTCTGATTGTTATGCAAAGCTTTAGTGCTGTATATTCATGCTGAATGTAAAACCCTAAGGGTGGTCTCATCATTGCAGGTTTATGAACCCATCTTCACACCTAACGGCCTAATTAAGTGGGACTGATATTAAATGGGTGTAATTTAGTCCAGGGCTGAGCCAAATCTACGACCGCTGTGGATCATCAGTGTGGCTGTTGATGCTGCTCACCAAAGTCCTGCTCCGTTCTGGATTCCTCTGGACGGATGAATAGATGGAGGACAGGGAAATTTGATTTGGAATAAGAGCATGTCTTTCTGGAGCGAGATGTGCGTACACAGCTGTGTAAATAACAGAGTTTATCCTGCATCACCTGCAAGCAATGAAAGCAGCGCTTCAGCATTCTGCTCAGAGAAGATCCGATGCAGCCCGAGTGAGCCAGAGCTAAATAACACACAGATGAATGCCATCTAACACATTCCAATAATTATTCACAATAATAATCAATAAAACCTTCTGTTTGTACTTCTTAAGCAATATTAAACAATATTAATAAGCATTAATAGTGTTTACTAAAGTAACCATCACAATTTTTTCTGATTTTCATGGATGAAGCAATGGATGACACAAGAGCACACTAGCCATGACATATCAATGTTCTCATGCATAAATCATGCACAGCATAAATATACTGTTCAAAAGTTTCAGGGTCAGTAAGAATTTTTAATGCTTTTTATTCAGCAAGGATGCATTAAAATCTACTGTTTATATATATATTTTAATATTTACTCTTTTGAACCACCTAATCGTCAAAGAAAAAAAGCATCGCAGGTTCCACAAAAGGTGAGTTTCATGAGCAGCAGATCAGAATATAGAATGATTTCTGAAGATCATGTGACACTGAAGACTGGAGTAATGATGCTGAAAATACAGCTGTGCATCACAGGAATACATTACATTTTACAATATATTCACATAGAAAATAGTTATTTTAAATTGTAAAAAATATTAGTGTTTTTACTGTATTTTGAATCAAATAAATGCAGCCTTGATGCGCATAAGAGACTTCTTTCAAACATGTGAAAAATACTAACCCCAAATTTATGGTATACAGTATATCCACTGTATTATATCATTTTTCTAAAACATTTTCCTGTTATCATGTATTGCATTTTTGATCATTTATACATTATTACTTCTTTCAAATTATTTTCTTCCTTTGTAGCTACTTTTATATAGTTTAAAAAGAGCTAGAATATGATTCTATTTGATTTATAATAATAACGTTTTCTCAGTTTCACCCCTTAGTAACAACCCTGAAAACTTACTCTGACTTGACTTTTTAGAGAGAATATATTGCAAAACAACTGTAGGGAGTTTATTTATGCAAAATTATAAAACAATAAGGGGTACTGTAGTACACCCCAAAATTAAAATTTTGTCTCCATTTTGCCCTCATGTTCCAAACCTGTATGAATTTCTGGTAACACTTTAGAATAGGGAACACTTATTAACTATTAACTACAACTTTTCCCTCAATAAACTCCTAATTTGCTGATTATTAATAGTTAGTAAGGTAGTTGTTAAGTTTAGGTATTGGGTAGGATTAGGGATTTAGAATAAGTTCATATAGAAAAAGGCATAATAAATGGCTAATATTCTAGTAATATGCATGCTAATTAGCAACTAGTTAAGAGACCCTAAAATAAAGTGTTACCGATTTCTTTCTTCTGTTGAACACAAAAGAAGATATTCTGAAGAATGTTGGAAACCAAACACTTGCTGGTAGCCATTGACTTCCACAATATGGAAGTCAATGGCTACCGGCGACTGTTTCATTTTTGGGTGAACTTTCCTTTCAATTTGACCAAACTCCTGCAAAACAGAGCATTACTTTTAAAAAGTATTTAATCGATTTCTAAATCAGCCATTAAAATGAACAAAGTTGGACTGCATATAATAGAATTATTCCCCCTCCATTATTTAGCTTACAGCCAAAACTGTGGTTATGATTATATCTGTCTGTGGTGTCAAGACGCTTCGGAGGGTTTTATCCAATGATATCAGTTCCCACAGAAATATTTCCCATCACACAAGCTTTTACAACGAGTGCGGGTGGATCGTTACTGTCTGAGGTTTTATATTTCCATGAACCCGATGTGTGTGTAATAGCCCTCGTTTTCTTGTTTCGTTCCGTTTTATACGCTAGCCGTGTTCTTTAAGAGCTTTAGCTAACAGTGCTTGGCTTGGCTTGCTGAAATGTCCCTCTTTGATCTCACATCTTGGCTATCGTTTAAGCGCAGCCTGGTCATTGCGGTTTGATTTTACAGCCGCAACCCGGTGCAGACAGACTAATGTCTATTAAAACCGTGCCACTGAAGATAAGCATGCGGACTGATAGAATAGAAGCCGCTGCAGCGCAGTGATTGGTCAATGACAGGACGCACTATTAAAGCCAAACATGCCAGCCGGAGCCGCGCTGATGTCATATATGAGCTGAGGCTGGCACCGAGGGACAATATGCTCTTTATACATGCTGCTGCGCTCCAAGGCAGAAACATTGTTCGGTAATAAAACATTCAGGAATCAAAAGCACATGCTCCGAAGTGTAGGACACGCTTTACATCGCATTGCGGAGCTGTTGCGCGACTGGGGACCGCGGGCTCCCGAGTCATGCCACGCTGGTGTTGGACATTGCACGTTTTCATTTGTATCAGGAAGCTGAAATGAAGACCAGACTCGCTGTGAGACGGGCTGCAGGGCTTTATGGAGATCCCAGGCGCTGTGGAACAGATCGCTTTGACTTGACTGTTTTGACAGCTTCACAATTTGCTGCGTTTTGTTAACTACCGTTAACACAAAACAGAGTTTTTTTCTCTCCTAATGCTGACTATTGCACAGTAAAAAGTATAGTCTTATAGACCTTGTGAAAAGGAGGTGCACTTGAGCATTAGTAAACTTTGAAAATAATATATTTATAAACTAAATGTAATGTTTTCGGACACTTAGGGCCTAACTGCATGTTGAAATTTAAATGAAAATAGATTATAGTTTAAATTGATATTAAATGCAATAGGTGAAGTTAAGAGTGATTTTTACCCACTTAAGTAGAATTTAAGTACATATTTATGCATAATTTCATAATGAAAAAAGTGTAGGCTACTGTCCTGACAAGCATTGTTGCAGAATAAAATATAGGCTGCTTTAATGTAATTTGTAATTTGTAGTCATGTGTTTGTTATGATAAAGTTGTAATTCAGTGCATTTAAAATGTATACCGACATTAAATATAATATTGAATAACACACTTCAGATAAAATGATAATTAAGTACTTTACATGTATTTTAGTAACTATGTTTGTCAACATTATTAAACATAATGATTTAAAAGTTTTAATTGGATTTAATTACAAAGTACAGTTTAATTTAATTAACAGTCATGATTTGTAATTAATATTATTTCATGTATTATAGACACAATTTATTTTATTTACATTAATGACATTTGCATTTTATTTATTTATTTGTATTTATTTATTTAATTATTTATTTACAGTATTTCTGGATTTCATGTGCATGTTTAGTATTTCTGGATAGCATGTTTAGTGCACTGCATGCATATTTGCGAAAGTTTCCAATTGGACATATTCACCTCACTTCTGTTTGCACAGATACAACATTCAGCCTTTGCAGCACTTGTTTGTTTATAGTATTTTTCATGCATTGGATGCATATTTGCACAACATGCAAAGAAGCATTTGAAATGTTTGTTTTCTTAACGAGATGCAGGAGGCAAAGAGGTGACCAAGTGCATCTGTGTCTCCTGCCAGCTGTTGCTCCGCAGCCAATGCATTTTATCCCTCTCCGATAGCCTCGTCGTTAAACAGCCTGGAAAAAAAGCCCAGAACTTAGAGAAGGGTTTCAGAATGAATATATTTTACTGCTTTTATTTAAAGATGCCTCTAAATGCAGGCGTAATTTCCCCACTCATAAGTTTACACGATGTGGAATTGCATGCTTTCTCAAAAGTGGCTGGCTTTCAAGACACACAATTAAAGCGCTCCGCAGTGGGAGGCAGGGGCCCCTCGTTAAAAACAGAGCTAGCGCGCGCCTGTTAGCCATGCATGGAGATACAGTCAAACAGGTAACACAATTTTACATCGCTCGCCCCGAGCCATGCCTGAACCCCTGACCTCTGGGCCGCCCAGCCGTGTTTGGGTTTCTAAGCAACCGCCGCACATTTGTATTAAGTTACGAATAATCAGGTTTTCCTTTCCTGAAGCCACTGCTCTGACATGGCTGACGCTGGGCTTCACAGGAAGAGTTTACAGAGTTTGACTCTTCAGACATAAAAAATATTCAGTTGCTGTGTGGATAGCAAAGCTGTACGTAACGAATAGTATTATCTGTATTCAGAGAATAGAATTTGCAAAGCTTTCCAAAGGAGAAGCAAAAGGAAAAGGAGGAGTTTGTGATGCTTCTCTTTTGATTTTCAGATGTAGAAATAAGTGTTTCACAATTCTCACTATTACGTAGTTGCTTATTAAAGTGCATATTACTAGCATATGGGCTGTTTATTAGTACTTAAAAAGCACATATTGATGTCTTATTCTGCATGAACATATTTTAGATCCCTAATCCTATGCCATACCTAAACTCAACAACTACTGAATATTAATAAACAGCAAATTAGGAGGAGGCAAAAGTTGTAGGTAATAGCTATTTAACAGTGAGAATTGGTCTCCAAACTAAAGTGTGACCAAAACAGGGAAGAATGTGAAGCCAAAGCTGTTAATATGTTAGTGTACAACAGTATGAACCTTGAAGTTTATAATGAATTTTGAAGTAATTTATTTGGCAGGATGCTAAGGTACATGCAAACACAAACATTACAAGTCTGTGTATAACGTATATCAACAATCTTTTACACGTACCATCTACATATGTGACATTTTAGCCAATTAAAATCACTAACAGAGGCTCAACTTTATCTGTAAATCCAGGTTTATGAAGCTGAAGCCTCCATGTACACTGAGAGAAAAAAGTACTAGAAACTAGAAACTGAACCAACCTATATACTGTACAGTACATCAATTTTATTAACAAAACATTTTTTTAATGGGTTAAACTGGGTAGAAATAGCTCTTTATAGGTAATAACTTCTGGTTGCCACTTTTTACAGTGTAGAATAAATATATCATATATTTAAGAAATGAAAAATCTAATTGGTTGAGCAGGAGATATCCTTAAAGGGTTACTCCACCCCAAAATGATAATTTTGTCATTAATCACTTACCCCCATGTCGTTCCAAACCCGTAAAAGCTTCATTCTTCTTCGGAACACAATTTAAGATATTTTGGATGAAAACCGGGAGATTTGTGACTGTCCCATTGACTGCCAAGTAAATTAACACTGTCAAGGCCCAGAAAAGTATGAAAGACATCGTCAAAACAGTCCATCTGCCATCAGTGGATAACGCTTCATAACATTTGCCAATATAGTCGCTTGATAGAACTATAGTCAAAGTTCATACATAGGCTATATATATATATATATATATATATATATATATATATATATATATATTGTATATATGAAGAGTTTATTTGCAAAAACAGATAACTCCATTTTATAAATTTTTCAAAAATCATGTTTTTTGTTATGTTATTTTATCATGTTTTTATTGTGTTTTATTGTGTTAGTTAGCTGTTTTTTTGGTTATTTTTTAAACTAGTCAAAATAACCCAACTGCAGTTTGATTGAGATTAATTGGAATGCACAATGAAAAAACATGATTTCTGAGAATTGTTAAAAAAATTGTTATCTGTTTTTGCAAATGAACTCTTCATATATATATATATATATATATCATATATGAATGATTATAGACCAGACTATGTGGCACTTTATGAGTAGAGATTCTCTTCCTGCTAGGAAATTGAGATATTTTAATTTGCCCTCTCCAGTGTGATCATTCAGAAGAACTGAAATTGTTAACACTGCTGGAGGTGAAAAATGTGACCTTTCAGTAAAATCAGTTTTTCCTCAGAAAATGTATGTCACATTAAAAATCCAGATTACCTTTGATGCATTAATGGATCAAATGTGACAGAAAGTTGTTTATTGAACTGTAATTTATATAGTAGGATGCATTTTGCAATATTTTGTGCATATGGACGTTTTATTTATCATTTATAGGAACATTGCGGTTATTGTTGTATGTTCACCTTCAGAGGCCCCAGGTTTCTTTTGTACAGTATAAACAATAAAAGATTTGTTCTTACTTTTGTGGGTTGATTAAGAGTATCAGATGTTTTGACATCACAAAACCTGTTCCAAAGCCTACTGAAATTCCTGATCTTCAGTCACATTTTGGCCAAATACATGGGCAGCACTGCATGTATGGTTTGAGGAGAAGTCAATCCCTGAACACATTGCGACAAGCGCAGTGTTTGTGTCTACCTATTTAACCCGGTATTTAGATATGCAATGAATTTTTCTGCATGTAAAGTATTATGTTGTTAGCTTAGCGATATGCTAACAGAGTGGTTCTCAGCTGTCCTGCTGCCCCGCCACATTTTATATCACACCCGACTATTTAACACATCTGATTTGGCCCCGAGCTGAAATATTTGACTCAGATATGAAAGATATTAAAAACATGCATTGCTGGGAAACTCCAAGACCACAATTAAGGACCATTGGGTTATTGGAATTAATTAACTCTCTCTTTGTCAGTGTTTTTAAAAGTTGCCAGCCATCGCCAGCATTTTTGATCATTATGATGAAAACTTCATGCCCCACAGATTATTTTGTTGTATGGATATCTGAACATGCATTATGTCAAAAGAAAAACTAGCTCCATGCATTTTTAATCAGCACATTTTTTTTGAGCAAAAAGCTAAGAAAATCTTATTTTTGTAAAAGACTACTTCTGGATCGGATTCAGAATGCTGATCGAAACATAGATGGAGTAAATTGCTTCCATTAACACCCCCAAATCATACACCTCTTCCTGAGTCGACATTTTATTCAGTAACATTTTGATTTGATCTATTATTATATAGTTTTGATTTATATGCTGGTTAAGGTTTGATGATGGTGTTATTTAACATATAAATCTGCTTATATTCTGCATACATACTATCACTTGTTTCTGCTTCTTCTTTGCCCGTGTTCTGAGCTGGAGATTCTGTACTCTTTCATAAGATGTGTAATAGCGCCCCCTACCGTATAACAGTGAAAACACAGAAAGCCAGAAAATTCTGTCAATGGTGGGGAAGTTGAGCCTATCTAGAGTGAAATTCCAATTTGGTCACCTATGAACTTCCAATAGGATGCTGTTCAGTTGGGAAGTTCTTTTTTTTTTGTGTTTAGTTTTTTCAACTGGAAGATAAAAAAAAACCCTACACAGATTTATTTGATTATGGGCCATGAACGTCCATCATTGAGCAGAAGTTCAATAAAAAAAGAAAAAAAAATCACGTTGATGTCTCTCTTCCAGAAGTGGACTATTGGAATTTCTGTAAAAATAAGAACTGTTTGTCTCGTCTTGACTGTTAGAAGAAACTCCAAGAGTCCCTTAAGCACTTCCCAGCTTTTTTTCCCCAGGATTACCTTACAGCTCGCCAGTGACATACCTCTAAATGTCTGTCTGTCCAAAACAAACACCAGTAGATCCTCTCGTCCTATTCTTTATGCTGAAGCCTGCACCCCCCCCCTCCCTTTGCCTTGTCTCCTCTTCCATATTCCAGAATTGCCAATCCCAATCTAATTTATGGAATATTTTCAAGGTAACCATATACGCAGAGCATCGGCGATAACATCTCCAGGCCCCCGTGACAGGCAGGAACTGTGCAGTGCATAGTTAATAACATAAACTCCCGCACAGGCCAGTCGAAGAGAGAGGGCTAGTGAGGAGAAAGAGAGAGGCAGTCAGAGAAACCGGTATACTATGTAATTGGGACCATGTGAGCTTCCCCCAGCGGAGGATTAGCAAAGAAACGGAACTCTGCTAGGCCTCGAGATCGCTTTCAATTAGATGCGCCCAGGGCAAGTGAGACAGAGGCACTTGGTGAAAGATTCGGCATGAGGAGAGCATGAAGCGTCCCTGGCTGGAGGAACCCTGGCTGGGGTGAGAGTAGGGTCACGTCCAAGTGTTGCTAATAGAAGATAATGTGCTACGTTCATGCATCAGGCAAGGCTGGGTGTATTTTTGGCTACCCAGACTCATTGGAAATACGTGCCTCTACCTACATTTCTGCAAAAAAAACAACGCACGTATACGTATGAATCGCTGCAGTTTGCAGTTGAAATGAACACTAGAGGCACTAAAACATTTATATCTTTTTGCATAAGGTATGATTTACAGGGCCAGAGTTTTGATTAAGAAAGCCTAATTCCTTCCAATTCCTGGCACAATATTATGTATGTTATGACTTGATGCAGCAAGATTTGAAAACGGATACTTCTGAACGTTAGCGTCACTTATACTGCTTCATATGAATGGGTTTTCTAACATGGTAAGTTTGCTTTGTAGCTCACCCGATACGGAGTTGCACTAGAGACGTGAAGTGCTCCAGGATGATTCCTGTGAAACTACAGTTAGTCAAAACAGCTCAAATTCCTGTAAGTTAACATTTGCAAAGCATCAGCTTTGTTTGCATCAGCAAATACATTTTTATATCACTTTTGCATTCATTAACACTATCGGGTTGGTTTAGATTTAGGTTTGGTGTAGTGGGTTTGTTATTTTCCAACATGAGCGAGTATTAAGTGACACATTTAGTGACACTCAGCGGACATTAGAATTCTGAACCGCTGCAATACGTCCCGTAATAAAAACGGCACAATACGTGCCAGTACGTAATAAAAACATAGCCATGCATGGTCACATATTGAACGTGCATTTTAGTGTCCACTCACTGGAGATTTCACTTTGTAACTGCAGCAAAACGTGCAGTAAGGTTCGTAATATCGGTGTTGCAGAAACATTGCCACAAGCATGTATTTCCAATGAGCCTGGGTTGATTTTAGGGGATTTTACTTGCAATTGATGAGCATGCAGCATAAATACGCTGGATGAGGGATGATGCCGGCCGGAATAGGGCTCTTACTGGTAGAGGTAACTTCAAATGTTAGGGCTTAGCTGTAATAGAAGATGGCACTAGCATGATTTCAAACTTTCCATGCCAATCTTATCAGTCAAAGCAGGCTTTCAAAAACTAAAATGGATTCAACATGTGTTGGACTTTCAGAACCAATCATCCAATGTCTGAAGCAACACTCCTGCCAAGATGCCTCGAGTCATTACTTGAAACCCAGTGAAAAGAAAGGTGGCTTACATGTTTATGTAACATTTGCGAGTAGTCTGTAAGAAATGCATTTCTTCACACATGATGAATAAAGGGGCTTGTCAGAGACTAATGCTAATGCTAATGCTAACATGCTAATGTTATTGCTATGTCTTAATCAGAGCTGTGTCATTGACATTGAGTAGATATGCTTTCAGTCAATCGGTATTGAATGGATGTACAGGAGGTTTCTGCTTATATCTGGCTCTGCTTGGGCACAGATGGCTGAAAGTAGCTCTGTTCTGCTAATGCCTCAATTATTATATGCACAGCCTGGCATTGGCCCAACAGGTGGGCTTAGCGAGTCCCCATTGGCGAGCCAGTTATGACTTCTGCAAATGGAAAAACTAAGAACCCATTATGATGTTTCATTGGTAATTAAAAAAGTTAGGAGGCGCATTAAAAAGGTTCATTGTATGAACACTCCACTATAATGGTCTTACTTTTTAAAGACACTTTGAAGGACCAAAGAATACTTCTCTTCATAAAAGGATACATTACTTGGCAGTTTACAAACACAACAAAATCAATACAGACACTGGTAAGTGTACACTTTTAAGGCAAGAAACATACTCTATGCAAGTAGGCAAACACAGACAAGAATGATCGGTAACACACTGTACACACTGCACACTGCTTTCTCCAATTTTACACTCTCAAAGGAGAAGTTTGGTGATTTTCAACCACTGCTGAATGTACTGACAAACAGCTATGCTCACTAAGATATGCATTAATGTATTTTCCAATTAAACATATGTCATGCATTTCAATATTTTTTGTAATTACACACTCGTAATGATGAAGTTGAAATTTAATGTTTAAAATACATTAATATTTTACATGCGCTTGCATGTATGTTAGTCATAACATCAGATTTTTGTTAGTTTTGATAGAAGATTATTAAAGGGGTCATGAACTGCCTCTGTTTTTTTGTTTCTTTTGTACTGTTCTCTGAGGTCCACTTTTAATGTTATCAATTTTTTTTGCATCAAAAACATCATAATTTAGTCAAGTAATAGGCTATTTCCGTCCTGTTTTTGACCCCCTCATCAGAACGCTCTGTTTGAATAGGTGTGGAGGATTGTAGACTCGGAAGTAAATGCCCACTGCTATGATTGGCTAATAGTTGTGTGCATTTGACAGAAGGACAGTGCAGTGATTTAGGTTAAAACGTATAAATACTCATATCAAACGATCTGTTTAACAGACAAAGCAATAGTGATCACGTGATAAAAACAGTTACATTTGTGTGTTGTGACATTACTGTCGGATCCAATATAGCCAGCACAGCATCGTCTTTTAGTTTCAATCTTTCTGAAAATCCCACGTCGAGTTGTGCCTTGTTTGTAAACGAATTCATGGTAAAATGAAGTGAACAAAGGACTGAGTTCTTACTGACTTGGTCTGGATCTTCATTAAATATAAAGCTCATCCACTCTCTCCTAACATTGGGATCAGAAGGAAGGCAACGCAAAGACTGTTATTCCACAACTTAGCACTGCACATCGTCTTTGGAGCCATCTTTATCGTTTGGTTTCTGCGTAGACCTGCTCATTCGACTCTCTCGTAAACACTACATGCGCAGATCGGTGGACGGGGCTAAACAGGCAGCGATGTAGAAGCATGCGTTGATCTTCCTCTGCGGAGGCGGTGTTTAGCCACACTATTACATCACAGAGTAGAACATTCCACAACCTGTCGTTTTAGCAGATTGTATTCAATATAAGCTGTTTTAGACTAATGAGAAAGTTCTGAATCTTACAGGATGTTTTAATAGTACAGTGACCTCTTATATGTCAAAAGATCAAGGGAATTTTGGTTTCTCAGTTCATGACCCCTTTAAAGGATAACGTATAAATACTTTAAGGTAAAACATTTGATTTAAGAGTGCACATTTTAAAAGTGTACCTAACATATTCTCTTGTGTATATTTAAGTAATATTTCAGTGATATTAGCCGAAAGTGCAGCTTTTTAAAAACATACACTTTTAAGATTAAAAGTACACTACAAGTGCATATTCAATACAATTAAGCACACTTTGTTTCAACATGGTGTCAGTTGTGTCTTTTTCCACTGCTCATAGGAAGTCTTGAAAGTAGTAGGTCAACAAGGTATTTTTTCACCCGAATTTCACGAATACTGCAAATTTAGACATACTACCCATTTCACATAATGTTTTTCATGTACTATATAGGGAAGTATGCATATTCAGATTCTGGGCTTAAACTGCCTACATGTTTATAGCAAGCTGACTATTGATAAATTCAAGGGTAACTATTACCCTTGAAGTTAGTGACAGAAATTAAAGAGTGTATAGTATGTTCAATGGGACAATTTGCAACATGTTGGTCAAGCATTTGTGAACGCATACTTGCATCACGCCCAAATGTCTTGACTGCTACACATAAGATATGTGGAACCCTGCTGTGACAGTTGTATACGAAGTGCCACAAAAGTTTATTTCATGCAACCTCCATCATCTCTCAAGCAGCTTTATGCACACTGTTACCAGAGTTTTCTTCTCTTCTTCTTTTTTTTTTTTTAACTTGGACCAGCAATGCTTTGTTTATTTTCAGAAAATCATTTCAATAAAAAATCTAGGGACCTCCTGTACGCTATATCCTTTCTGCATCATTTAGTTTAAACTGAGTGCTTTATATGGAGATATGCACACCATAACCCACTCTGTGTGTTTAGCGTATTGAAATCTGAGTAGAGACGTGACATGCAGCATATTTTTTTCATAACCCTTAAATCAACGCATGTACTTGGATGAAATCTATATACCGCTGAGATTTATTTAAGATAAATTTGTCAGGAAACAGCTTTTGCTCAGGATAAATATGCTCAAATTTAACATACTGTAAATGCACACTGTATTTTTTACGATGAAATGGGAGAAATGGAAGCTTTAAGTTTGTGAGGTTAAAAGTCATTGCCTTCAACGATGAGGTAATTATGTCTGTGTGTTTAGAGTATGTCGACTGCCCACTTTCCCTTTGCGTCTCTCTTTCTATATCCATCTCTCTCTCTCTTTCTCTCTCTCCCTCCCCCAGTCCTCATGTTAGACGTCTCCCTGTGGGAAGAGGTGCCTGAGATGTTGGCTGGCCCATACATCTCTGTCAAAATCTCTATGAATAAATTAACCTTTTAAAGATTAGTGCACCCTAATACCGCAGGGTTTTTACACAGAACAAACACTGAAAAATGTTTTGGGTCCCCCCTCACCAAGTTGGCGTTAGCGACGCTTTTAAACTTTAAAGACACAGACATCATATATTTTCATTCTCCTCTGCGCGGTTGAGTATGTTATTGTTATTATAACGTAGAACCCTTTAGCACAGTTTACCGGCTAATGAACTTGTAATTCAGTCATTCATTTGCAAGTGTCGCTATTGTTGGCTTAGACTGGAGCGATAGGTTTGAATCCAGAGTGTCTGATATGTTTATATACAGCACGTGATTCCTCAAATCTGGTGAAAACTGACGTTGAGCAGCTGTTCTTGTTGGAAATTACCTATTAAATTCCCGTTTGACATCACATCGCTGTGTTTTTCTAGATTACACTTTAGCAGATAACACAATTTTGGTTTGTTCCAAAGAGAGAGTGAGGGAAAAAGAGGGAATGAGATTTTATAGCCAATTTAAACCTTTCAGTTGTACCAGTTTAAAAATGTTTCCTACAATACGGTTCACCACAGCGCTGGGACATTACCCAGTTTTAAGAATGGAAGTAATATTTGCGGTTCCTTCGCTGAACTGCTCAGAGACGGCTGAGATATTTACCCAGAGCTGGCAGTATTTGGGATTTAACAGCGCTCATCCACTGACTGGGGTTATTTAGGCCAGGAACCACACCTGGAAGAGCTCCAAACACCCTCCGGCTCCGAGAAGGAATCTCGCTCTCGCTGTGGTCAGGATTATGGGGCTTGCTGATTTACGGGAAGTCTTCATCCACCATCTTGAACGCGTTTATACCTACACTTGATTGTATTGGCTGTAGTTAGCATATTAGCGGCGTCAGAAACATTAATAGTTGGAGATATTGTTTTATCAATTAAGGAAAATTTCTGTAATTTGGTGTGGGATGTATCTGTTTTTCCCTGCGGCTACAACAGTGGTCTGTTGTCGAGGACCGTTCAGCTGGGTTTTAAACAAATCAAGGTAATTATGAGAGACAGGTTTTAGGTTGAAAAATAAACTCTTCATGTATACTGAGGGAATATGACATGTATTGGCTGTGTCACTGGTTTTGGATTACACTCTCAGGACAGGCAGGAGGCGTCTCCTATACTTCCTGACTTCTGCTTGTGCCAGCTAATGTACTGAAGCTTTCTGGGCCCCCTCCTTCGCGAACTTGGGGTTTGGGACCAGGCCGGAGTGGCGTGGGGGGTGCGGGCCGGTTTGCGGCTCCGTCAGTCCCCAAACTCCTGAATCTCCCCTGCTCGACCTCATCGCTCAATCTTCGTTTAACCCTGACAGTTTAGGTAAGCACACTCAGGTAAATTTATGTTTGCCGAGACAAGCTTGGCAACAGAAGCCCCTAAAAAAGACCACTGCATTGTGCCATGCTGGAGTGGTTAATTTCATTCCTAGAGAGGAAGTATTTATTATTTTATTTTATTTTTTATGTACATTGCAATCCTCTATATTTAGGGAAAAAGACTTAAAGAAGATATTTCAAGTTGTTTGCATTTTTCATTTAAAAAAATCTGGTCACACTTTATTTTAAGGTCTATTAACTAACTTTTAGCTATGACTTTTCCCTCAATAAACTCCTAATTACTGCTTATTAAGGTAGTTGTTAAGTTTAGGTATTGGGCAGGATTAGGGATGTAGAATATGGTCATGCAGAATAAGACATTAATATGTGCTTTATAAGTACTAATAAACGGCCAATATGCTAGTAATTTTCATGTTATTAAGCAACTAGTTAATAGTGACAATTGGTTCCTAAACCAAAGTGTTACCAAAAATTATAGTGGAACAGAATAGAAAATGTGATTTTTAAACATTAAAATGCTATGTGTATTTATTTTACTTTTTTCAGTCACATAAAATAATTATTTTCTTTAAATATTAAAATAATTATTAC